>CM055104.1:28819787-30167675 GCA_029204225.1 Diphasiastrum complanatum
ACAAATCAGATCACAAGACAATCACGCAGATAAGCACAGTGATCCTACTTACAAAAACAAATCAATTTACTATAGTTCTGAATATTTTTACTCTCTCTCTATGATCTCTAGCTTTGAGGGAGTCAGATACAATGAAAATCAGTTTTGGTCATTTGATCGTTCGTCCGTGTCATTGGATGATCATTTCAATGCCTTTCTTCTGATCGCTCATTTGCTTGCATAGTTGTTGGATGATCTTATGTTATTTTAATTACAGAGTTTAAAAGATTATTAACAGTTTTAGAGTAGATCCATAGATCGATTGTTGGCAGAGCATGAAGACATAGACAACCACAATCTCCTTCGTATGTGATCGCAAGGGTGTGATATTGCAGTGCGGTCGCAACCACATGTTGACCACAATCGTTGACCTGCGGTGTTCTTTTGGTCAGTCCTCTTCGTAAGCTGTAGTTCGTCCACTTCGCATTGTGACCGCAAGCTAGACTCGGGCGGTTCCTTGCGGTACCTTCGGCCGTGGGGGCGGTTGGCGGTTCTTTGCGGTATCCCATGTAAATCTGCAGTATCTCGCATTCTTCAATAAAATGTCGCATTTCTCGGGTGCCAAAAATGGCTTGAAATCTTCAACACCTATGTCGCATTTTTTTGCAAAATACTTTTGTGTTCAGAATGCTTGAAATGTTAAGTAGAAGACTCTGTCGGCTTTTGAAGATTTCAAGTAAAAATACAAACTGTGCGACAAATAGTTTATTTCTGCATACTGTTGCAAAAACAATCTATTTCTGCAGACTGTTTGAAAGAGAATGATTTCCTTAAGTGAATTGGAGGGCAGATAGGATGAGTAGCTCCTCCCCAATCTAAGTCGGAGTAGTCTTGAAGGATGAGTGGATCGATAGCATTTTCCTTATAGCATAAAATCTAGTCTAAAGTTTCTTGAATGTATTTTATCACTCTCTTTAATACTTTCAAATGAAAGATCCTAAAATTAGACAAGTACTGACTTAATGTGCTAACTGTGTATGCTAAATCTGGTCTCGTATAGAGCATGGCATATATTAATGATCCTATAAGTGAATGATAAGGGCACTTCGCTAAGTCGAGTACTTCACTTTCAGAATCAGCACAAGAAGGTTTAGTCATCATGACACTCATAAAGAATCCTCTTCTTTAACTCATCATCCGCTGGTACACAAATTTTCCCATTCCGAAATAGCAAACCACCTCGGATAGAGAACTGTTCTATTATCATCTTATCTTTCCTAGGAACTTGAGATCCATGTGAGTAAATTTCTATTCCATTCTCATTTTTTCCTGTCTCCACCATCTTCCAGATGGGACCAAAATGAGAATCTGATTCACACTTTCCTCTCAACGAAAGATGTAGATTAGTGGAAATCTGGGTGAATGAAAGTTTATTTTATTCACCAATCCGACTAAGCACATCCACAACTTGGTTAGAGCTACCCTTGATATATCAGATCTCATGATCAAATTCATGTATAAGCTCAGCTTTACGACCCCTCAGATCGTTCCGATTACAAAAGTATTTCAGAGGCTGGTGATCTGTATACACTATAAACTGATTACCATATAGCTAAGTGCATGAATCACAACAAATAACTCTTTCTCCTGAGTTGTATAACGCAATTGAGGCCCGTGAGTTTCTTGCTTTCAAATGCTACCGGCCTATCATCCTGTAGAAGAACTACCCCTATCGCCGAATCACTTGCGTCAGTTCTTATGACGTAAGGTATATCAAAATTCGCGATCTGTAAAACAGGAGCTGAAGCAACCATTTGCTTGAGTTTCTCAAAGCATTGGATTAGTTCATCATTCCACTCAATAGGCTCACTAGGATGACCTCTCTTTTTCTTCTTGTTAACTCTGCCTTTAGTCAAATTATTTAAAGGTGCTGCCACTTTTGCATAATCTACAATTGACTTACGAAAGACAACTGTAAAACCGAGAAAAGATTTACTTCTCTAACTGTCTTTGGTATCGGCCACTCAAGCACTGTCTTGACCTTACTCTCGTCAATCTCCAACCCACTACGGGTGATCTTATGACCGAGGTACAACAACTCGTGCTTAAAGAACTCACATTTAGATTCCTTAGCATAAAGTTTCTCTCGCTTGAGAATATCTAAGACAATATTTTCAATTTGCTTAGTAATCTTTATCTCTTCTTTCTGAGAGACCCTGTAAGGTTGTCTAGAGATAGGGTGACTACTTGGAATTAACTCTATCTTATGGTCTACCGATTTGGACGGCAATATCCCATGAGATAATTCAACTAGAAATACATCATTAAATTTAGACAGTATCTTATGTTTCTCAATTTGCTCCTGATCTAAGTCTACAGGGTTAAGAATCTTTGACAATTCACAACTACTTAGATGCATTTCAGATAAATCCAAAATTGGATTAGCAAATAAAGAATAAGCTTCATACTGTGAATCAAAAATTTCCATTACATTAGCAAATGAACTCATCCCAGATGGATTTACAAAATTGTCTCCAAACAATGTAACTATTTCTTTACCCTCCCGAAAAGAGAGAACATGCTTCTCAAAATCTAACTCATGATGCTTATTATATAACCACTCGTATCCTAGAATTATGTCCGTACACGCTAAATCTAAAACATGGAAATCAATTACTCTCTATAATCTTGGATCCAAACTGGGAGCCTTGGAACTTTAACATCCCACGTCTCCAACTCCGCTCTTGAAGCTAGATATACTTGATATCCATGGTTACTGGCTTCAGTTTTGAGTTTGAGTTTCTGCACAAGACCAGAGTTAATGAAATTATGAGTAGATCCACTGTCCAATAAAATACTAACTTCATGTCCATTCACAGTGCCTTTCAAACGAAATAAATCATTTGGCAATAATGAAGTAGTGCTGAAAGAACAATTACACTCACAATTAATCTTATTAGCTTCTAGCTTAAGATTTTCTTTACCTGGCATCTCAATCACTTGAGCTGCGTCTTTCTTTCGCTCAGGGCAGAATTTCATAACATGTCTAGGCTTACCGCAATGGAAACACGCATTGGTCCTTGCCTTTTTTCGGGACAATTTTTTCTTTTGTCTTAACTCAGATGCAGCTTTATCTAGTTCGTAACTCTTTTCTTTCTTTTTTTCTGGCTGGGTCCGAATGATCCAGATGGATTAGCCTGTAATTGCTTCCTATATGCCACCACTGTGGAATCATATGCTTTCGCGACTCGTATGATGTCCTCGAAAGTTTGAAGCACATTACGCTTACACTCATTCTGATAATCTGCAGGCAACAGACCCAAGATAAACTGCCACAGTGCCAGTTTTGCATCGAATGAGGGAACTTTATTCCATAAATCCCTAAAATCTTGCAGGTACGAGTCCAAACTCCAAGTACCCACTTTGCAATTCACAAATCTTTGGTAGAAATCTTAGTCGTCCACAATCACAAACGACTTTATGAATACCTCCATAAACTCGTCCCATGTGGTAGGTCTAGGTTGCAGATCACGCCACCACGACGAAGCTTTTCCACGAAAGAACAGAATAACACTCTCAATCTTTTTCTCTTCAGGAATTCCATGTAGATTAAAGTAACCGGTCCACTTGGTTAACTAGGCATCTACAACTTCAAGTTTTTTCTCTTTTCTCTCCCCCGAAAAAGGTTTAGGCTGAAAGCCCAAATTCGGAGCGGATAAGGTTCTCACTTGATTTAACAGTACTTCCATTTGTTGATCACGTAAAGTGTTCCTGTTGTTTATCTCATTAAGCGCTTGGCTTAATGACTGGCAAATTTGCAGATAGGTAGGCATAGGCACCTGACCATCAAGAGCTGCATTTGCATTATCATCTACCATATTGATTTCTTGACATGCAAAATTTGCTTTAATTAGTCGAGATCCACTCATCAACTAATAAGTGAAACGTCAAAAACCTTCATAATTGGCTGATATTATTCAGCAAGGTCTTTCACTCATATTTGAAATTTTTTGCAAAATCAATATCAGATCAAACTAAACAACAACAACTTTTATGACCAACCCCTAAAATTTACGAAAAACTGGGATTTTCGAAACCTGTTAAAAAATGGACCAATTGTAAAAATCAATTAAGAAGATCGATTTTGCATAGTCACAGACACTGTCACAAATCGAACTCAATTCGAAACATCCTGCATGCATCTAACTTAACATGCACTGAATTTTTTTTCGAAAAAACGAATTTTTTTCATAAATAGCCTATTTACTAGGAAATCTGTTTTTTGATCTAGAATTGTCAAAAATAGCTACATGCAAGAAATCTACTGATCAAATCACTGATTACGCATGCAACATGCATCCAAGCATGCATATAGGTCTATCCATACATTTCCATCAACAGACATGCACTAAATTGCATTACAAGCATGGATGCATCATAACAATTCCAAAATTTTGCAAATTTTAGTTCACAAATTGCCAAACTTCAAACGACCATAACTTTCTCTACAAGACACCAAATTGGTCGCTGTAAAGAATAGTACAGAGCGAGAGTGGGTCTACATGGCACTTGACACGTCACACATGCGATCGTAATTGCGCACTTTTGGAAGGAGGAATTATCAAAATTTGCATCCCAGACCAATAAGACTTGGATCAGAGGTTACAAACGCTCTACTAAGGTTCATTAGAGAGGCATAGAAGCTTCTAACAGGTCCAGAAAGCAATCATAAGCTCAGATCAAGCAAAAAATGCATTTTTGGCTCCTTCAACAAGCAAAACTTCAATATGTTGATGTCTAATGCACATCTATCCAAATTGGATTCATGATGGCTCAAATTAGAGGCAATCCAACATATCTTTAAGCTTGTAACAAGAGCCAATAGGTTCAGAGCCCCAGTTGAGAGAGATTCATGCTAATCAAAACTACACTATTTTTTGGTGTTTTGAGCCCCCTAATGGTCTCTAGTCCCTACCAAACTTCATGAAAGCTCTAGGAAAACTTCATTACATCTTTGAAAACCTTCATACCAAGTCTTGGCTGAGAATTTTGAGATCTACCCCAAATTTAGTCCCAAAAACATCAAAAAACCTTGGTTTTTGACCAATTTTGACCAAAATTTGTGGGATAAAACACAAAGTCGTGCAATCTGATCCTAATCCCTGTAAATCCATTGCATGCAAGCACTAAAAGTTCTAATTCTAGTCAAACATAGTTTCTATAGCCCATGGTCCAAAAACCCCAATTTTGGGCCCAAAATCACTATCTATTCAACCTTTTGACTATTCAACCTTCATGCAAATCATTAAATTTTGTAATTAATGATTGTAAAACAGTAAGTAAAATTTGAAAAATGTACTACACCAGATCCTATGACCAATTTCTTGCAAAAACCATGAATTCTAGGTTGAAAATTCACTAAATCCATCAAAAAAACCTATGATTTCCATCAAAATTCATGGAGCAAATCCACAATTATGATCATTAGACTAAAAGTACACCAAGGATCTGAGAAGCCACCTACTTGAAATTGAATTCCAACACCTGGAAGAATAAGCAAAGAGATGCACCAATAGAACTACAAAATCCAAGATCTCTAAGCCCCACCTCCTGGTAGATGTGAACCAAGCACTGATACCAATGTTAGGATCACCAAGTGAAGATCTTTCACAATCCTGTCACATGAAAATCAAAAGGACACCTATGGAGCATGAACCGCCCAACCAATATGGAGAGGCTAGTTAATACCCTAACCAATGCACCCCCAAGCCACAGTGAAGAACACAAGAGAGGAGAGGAGAAACTGGCTCAAGAATCACCATTCACAATAGGAGGATGGGAGAGCTTCCAATGGATATATTCTCTCCAAGAGAGAGAGAATATTCTCCCTAGGATCCCCATGCAACCTAAATTGAGCTATTGACCTCCTATTCTTGCATTAAAGCAATCTTCACCATGCATGTGCTCCTATGTCCAATTATAGGTTTGGGACCTAATATGATTATTAATTACTTGATACGACCACGTCCGAAATGACATAGCATAATTAAAATAAAAAGAAACAACTGGAGTGACCGACTATCCACATCAGGAATTATTTTGATTCCCTTGTACAGGACATGGACATAACAATTATAATGTATGATGATCTACATCATATGTCATGATGTTCGGTTCTGACTCCTCCAATTTTTTGAATCCTCTTATTTATTAGTGATTTCAATGTGGCATGTGCAACGTGCATAGGTCAATTTAGATGACATCAATGTGGCAAAGGTTTCAGAGTTGACTCTGGGGGGGAGAGAGAGAGAGAGAGAGAGAGAGAGAGAGAGAGAGAGAGAGAGAGAGAGAGAGAGAGAGAGAGAGAGAGAGAGAGAGAGAGAGAGAGAGAGAGAGAGAGAGAGAGAGAGAGAGAGAGAGAGAGAGAGAGAGAGAGAGAGAGAGAGAGAGAGAGAGAGAGAGAGAGAGAGAGAGAGAGAGAGAGAGAGAGAGAGAGAGAGAGAGAGAGAGAGAGAAATTTTATATCTATCATCTATAATCTAGATTCTAAATTCTATTTTTTGACTCAACGATTGAATGTTGAATGCTTGAGAGTCAATGCTCACATTTTCTAACTCCTAAGAGAAAGAAAGAAAGTAAGTTTCATTAATGTCTTTTGAATGCCAAAAGGCATATAAGACAAGTACATCTTAAGTGTTTAATTCATGTATCCGAGGCATGCATTGAGTCTAGAACATTCATCAACATGCTTACTAAATGGACTAAAGTTTAGATTGCATTTAGTTAGACCTAGTTTGCGTGAATGAAGTCCGAATTCAAGATTGTTAGTTGTTGTCGGTAAAGGACTAGTAAATGCACTTCAGAAGCCCTGTTGAGGTCAAATGATTCAGTGCTAAGCTCTTGATGTTGGCCATAAAAATCGCTTTAAAGACTTTTACCCAAATGTAGCATCTCAACTTAAATTCCTTTCCGATGAGTGCAACATCATTAGACATAATTATTATAAGTTCCCATAGGCATTATGAAACTGTAAGACCAAACAATGAGTCATTGTATTTCAGTCTGATCATAAATGGCTTGTATGTAAAATAATAAAAAAGTAGGGTTTCTAGGTGAATTAGTTAGTGACTTGAGATAAGCAAGGCCAAGTTTTAGCTAACAAGCTCCAATTTGCATGCCGTAAAATCCAACAAATATCTAATATCATAGTGAAATAGGAAAAACCTACCCAGGCCAAAAATTAAGCTAGCCAATTTTTAGATATGAAAACATCGGGCTAATGTAGCCAATTTATCTCTTAAATATTGTAAAAAATTGGCAAATATAGCACTGAACGATATAAATTTTTTGACATAAGATGCCTATTATATGGTCCCAGTCCTTCTAAAATGCGACTACTAGCAACTTTATACGACCTTAGAACTGGCCTTGGTCATATAGTTGATAAATGCCAGTACTACTCGAGCTATTTCTCTATGTACCAGAAATGTCTTATATAAATGAAAAATGCGCAAGTTGCCTTTAGAAAACCGGTTGCCAAGAGGGTGTCCCAAATCATGAGTCCCAAGATTGAGACAAGACATTTCAAGTGAAATGGCAAAAGACAAACTAAGTATGCACACACTATGACATGACACGCACTGGAGAAAGATCAATTGGAGTTCAATTTGCCTACAAATCATATACTTAAAGAGACACATTGACAACTTGGCCAAGTGGGCCACTTGCAAGATTGAAAGCCAAGAATGAGAGTTCAAATGGCACATGGCAAACAGAGTATTGGTTTTCAACTACCCAATAAGACCAACTAAATGCTTTAAATTTTCTAGGTTACCAAGGGCACGTGCCCGCCCAAAAGGAAGGAAATTCCTAAGGATGGGTTTGACAATAAATGTTCATGGGAATTCATCACTAAGAGAGGGAAACTTGTAGTGCTCCATAAACCTGTTTTGAGCTATACTCAAAAAACCTGCAATTTATAGAACTTATCAATTTTTTGAAGACTTTTACTTGTGAAGGGGTTTATATGCTTGCATAAAAAATCATCAAATATTTTTGATATTGATTATTGAGAAAACTTGCCGATTTTATTCCTGTACTTTGATGATTTTCCCGAGCACGGGGATGGTTGAAATAATAAGGTGATTGCATCGCTTACCAATGACCATCACGACTCTCTCCTTTATGCCAATTGTAACAACCTACTGATTTTTTTAAAGTGTATTTTGGTAAAACTTTAAAAGCCATAATATTACACCTAAATTTATTATCCCAAGAATTGATGGAGTAATAAATGTGTAATGCATTATTATTATTTTTAGACACATACAAAATCACATTACACTTTGTAAGGTACTCTTACTATTATTAAAAAGTACATTTTAAAAAAACTTAAATCTTAAACATACTGTTATTAAAAAGTCATAGGCTAGTTTTGGAAAAAAGAAAAAGAAAAAGAAAAAATCAATTGTGACAACACAACAAGGGAAGGCCCCCGCACGGGGGCCTTCTGTGCCTGGGAGGCGGCAGGTGCCTCGGGCTGCCGCCCTTGGGCGCCTCTCATAGCTGAAGGACGGGGCCTTACCCTATACTAACAGCTTGCTTTTACTTGTAATGGAGGAGATTCTGCTGCATGGTGTTCACTGATGGTGGTTTTCTTTCTTTGGTGGTATGTAAAAATTGCTAGCATGGCCGTTCTACTACTACCCATTAGCACAAGATTTTGCTGCTATATGTTTCACTTGTATACAATGGTCAGTCATTGTTGTTCATAGGCTACTACTATGGTCTTCTTTATGCTCCTAATGAAGAGAGTCTGCTACTGCTTTGAGGATACCGTGGTTGTTGGATGATGATAGGATTTCACAAGAATGGGCACATGGAAACCCGCGACATTTGGATCGCTAACTTTTGAGGGATTGGGTAGAGTTATGAGCAGTAGAGACTCATGAATAAGTTGTCATATTCAGATCTGCAGGTTGAGGGAATAGATGTGCAGGTGATAGCTGATGCAAGGCATTATTAGCACTTTGAGTTTTTAACGTATTATGGAAAGATTTGGGCACATGCCATTTTGCCCGGTAAGGATTTCCAGAAAAATTTGGGCGAGGTCCGGAGGGGCCGAGGCTAATTTTTTTGGAAAGCCGAACCAGACAAAATGGCCTGTGCCCAGCTCATTCCATTGCGTGATGGAGTCTTTGACTTTTTCACATGCCATTTACAAAGCATAATCAGCAGTTCGATTTTTTTTGGACCAATCAGAAACTGCCACGTGGTAGTCTGATGCGCGCAGTCTGGATGCAGACTGTAATTTGTAGAGACAATTGCCCCAAAGTAATAAAGACTTTCCCAGTTTCAAACTCCATATAGGCTTAGATGATATGAAATTATCAATGATCAATATTCTTTTAGGATATTGTATGAACGATTTGAGTAATTGGCATTGATAACTGTAGAACTAAGAATCTTCTATGAACCATGTTTGATGGTCTTATGAACACTGACCTTACTTTGAAGGGTGTGCAGGTACTTATGAAAGTGTCTAAAGGAAAAGAACAAGAATAAGAAGCCTTCTAGGCTTAAGGATTGACCTTTCATTTGGAAGTATGTGCAGGTACTCTAAAAAGTGCCAAAAGAACAAGAATCATAACAAGAAGCTTTCTAAGCTTAAGACAAACAAGAAGGCTTTTGACAAAGTCTATAAAGAAGGCTTAAAAGAGTCTATAAAGAAGGCTTATTCCTAAGTCTATAATGAAGGCTCAGAGGAATCTATAAAGAACAGGACAAGGCCAAGGGTCTGACCACCCTAGTGACCTTTTCCACCATGATTGAGGATGGGCAACCTCTAGAAAAAAGGACCTAGGAATTGGTGGACATTATGCAAAACAAGATGGACATATACCTTGGCTCTTCCTTAGGAAGATTGCACTTGGGTGAATTCGCAAGTTATAACCATGATAAACTAAATGTAATTAAAAGTGGAGATTAAACCTTGTGCCACCTACCTCCCACCTACTTTGCCACATGCATTCTAGGCTATTTGACACCTAGAATGGGGCGCCCTCCTACACTCTTACTTCATATGCCAAATCATC
Source organism: Diphasiastrum complanatum (assembly GCA_029204225.1). Lineage (NCBI taxonomy): Eukaryota > Viridiplantae > Streptophyta > Lycopodiopsida > Lycopodiales > Lycopodiaceae > Diphasiastrum > Diphasiastrum complanatum. The sequence goes on from CM055104.1 coordinate 28,829,861, forward strand.
ATAATAACTCTCCTAAGCTAATACACATCACCCATTCACTCCCTCTAACTAATACACCTCACCCCCTCACTCTACTTACCCCTTACACCTCTCACACTTGTACTAACACCTCGTCCACTTTCCCAAGTCTCCCCCCTTCCTATAAGAGGAGAAACTCGGCCCCTCCAAGGCAAATGATCATTCTATCATTTTGGATTTCCTTTTGCTCTTGCTTCTTTTTGTGTAGGTGCTTGAAGAAGGAGTTTTGGAGCCATGGCATAGGGATGCTATGTCAAATTTGTAGAACAATTGATCTACAGATCTTGATTCTACCAACAAAGCGCGTAGTTTACTTGACAAAGGATGAGAAAGAAACGGACGCAAAACAATGTCTTGTGGAAACTCGTGGCTTTCTGTTGAAGCTCGAAAGATTCGCGAACAGAATCTTGTCGCAAAATTTTCTATTTCTTGTTCAAGCCTCAGATGTCACGAAACTATCTCGAACAGTTTGCGAAATATTCTAGCTTCCTTTCTTCAAGCTCAAGAATTGTCATCTGTCGCGAACAATTTGCGAAAGACAAAAATATCGTGAAGAGACAAGTGTCGTGAACAATTCGCGAAACACGAAGCTGAGACGAAGAGACAGACTGTCGCAAAATATTCATGAACAGAATTTATTTGGGCCTAAAAACAGAGCGTCAATTTGAATATCAATTGTCATAAACGGTTAAATTTCTACTGTTATAGTATTAAAAGGCCAAAAGACCTATAAATAAAAGGCCAAAGACTTGTCCTGTAGCAATATAAATACATATGCACTACCTCGTTGAAACACACTCAATCAGAGACACAACAGCGAGATAAGACAATAGGAGATGTGTATCCATAAATCAGATTCAGAGCTATAAAAATTCGTTTTTGATCAACAGTTTCTTATTGTCTAAATTGTCATAAGATGTCTCATAGTTCCGCATATAGTCTAACACTTTCGCATATAATTTCCGCACGCATATTCAATCAAAACAAATATTGTTCTATTAGTACATAGATCAGATAAAATTGCGATTGAAGACACTGATATTAATTTAATTTATTCAAATTTGTATCGTCTTCTATGTGGAATAATAATTACTATTTTCCCTACAGTGGTATCAAAGCATACAGAATTAAAGTTAATACAGTGTTATCTTTGAATCCCTCTCAGCATTCTTCATACATCCATCAGTACGTCGCTATTTGGATATTCAGAATTAAAAGATGTCGTCGATCACCAATATTCAAGCTAAGATCACTACAATCTTGGACCCAAAAGGTTCAAACTACTTGATTTGGAAATTAAAGACTTCACCCTTGTTGAAGGGCGAGGGTCTATGGCAATGGGTAGAACCAATTGAGGAAAAGCCAAAAGCTACTCTTGGCAAAGAATTTCAAGAATTGAATTTAGAAAATGACAAAGCTATAGCAATTATTGCGTCTTCAGTGCATGACAATATAATGCTAGATCTTACATCCATTTCAAACACAAAGGATTTATGGGAAGAATTGCAACTCAAGAATGAGACTCAATCTCGTAATTAAATCATGTTCTTGGAAGACCAATTAACTTACCTACAGTGGGACGACAAAGACTTGAACACATTCGTATGAAAGATTAAAGATCTATTTAGTTCTTTGTAGAATTCTGATGCAGAAAATACAATTTCCAAGGAAAAACAGCTTAGTTAGTTTCTTCAAGCCCTACCCAGGTCATCCCACACAACTCGAACCTTATTGGCAAAAGATGTGACAATGACACTTCAAAAGGCAATAGACGGAGTGAAGGAAGAAGTAGAAGCTAGTGAACGCTATGACAACAATGGTGATTTAGAAAATGCTCTATTTACTCAGAAGAATAAATCTTCTAGAAAGTCTAAGTTTAAGAGGGAGTCATCTAAAAAGAATGAGTCTAAGACTAATGAACAACAATATGGAAAACAACAGAAGAATTCTGATGATAAGAAGATCTGCAACAGATGCAGATGATCAGATCACACAGAAGAAAAGTGTTGGCTAAATCCAAAGATTGAATGTATTCATTGTCATAAATGGGGTCATGCAGCAATAAACTGTTATCAGAATCTCAGAATAAAAAAAGAGCAGAATCGAACTGAACCTTCAGATTCAAACTATGTCGAAGGCAAAGCAAAATGCTCTAGAGCAGCAGAAGACAGGGCAACAAGAAATTCGGCAGCTTATGTTAGTATTGATCTATGCTGTTCATCTAATTCAATTCGAGAAGTAGTACTTGAATCGGGAGCCACCTCACATTTTGTTTTCTCCAAACAAATTTTGAGTACAAGAAGATGAACGATTTAAGATTCATTCTACTTGGAGACGGTTCTAAACATGTGGTTGATGGAACTGGTGTATTATGGCTAGACACGAATCAGGGAGACAAGAAACTGGAGGAAGTTCTCTATGTCCCTACTCTTGATAAAGATCTTTTATCTGTAGCTAAGATAGTTGATACAGACATGTCAGTAACCTTCACAAAGAACTCTTGTAAACTGTTCAAGGAAGATTCTGATAACTTGATTGCTAAAGGCAACAGAGAAGGAAATTTGTATCACCTGAACATTCGAACAAGAATTGAACAAGTCAATCAAACTAGGAATCAACAGAGGTACTGTGGCACAAAAGGCTATGTCATATGAACATGGAAGCCTTGTACCAAGCCAATAAAAGTCAGAGAATTCAAGGAGTCGAAATCAAAAGTAGAGATATTCGAACTACCTGCGAATCTTGTCTTAAAGACAAGATGACTAGAACACCTTTCAATAAGGATGTTTATAAAGCAACTAAGGTACTTGAAATTGTGCATTCAGACATTTGTGGACCATTCGGAGTATTGTCGTTGGGTGATGCAAAGTACTTCATTACATTTATTGATGACTTCAGCAAAGTTCGCTGTAGTATACTTTATTCGTACCAAATTTGAAGCTTTCGAGAAATTCGTTGAGTATACGAGTTGGGATGAGAAGCAAACATGCAATAAACTGAAGCAAATTCGCACAGATCGTGGAGGTGAGTACATTTCCAACGAATTCAAAGATTACTAAACTAATCGAGGTATTATGCACACAAAGACTGCATCTTACACACCTCAACACAATAGAATAGCTGAATGAAGGAATCGTACACTAATGGAAGTTGCAAGGTGTATGATGGTTCATGCGAAAGCACCAAAACAGTTGTGGGCAGAAGCAATGGCTACATCAAATTATCTTCAGAATCGTATTCTGAAATCTCGAATACCGGATAAAACTCCTCATGAGATATGGTGGAAGTCGAAGCCAAATCTTGCACATGTTTGAACATTTGGATGCACAGTGTATATGCACATACCAGACTATGATCCATCATGATTGCATGTCAAGAATCTATGATTCAAAATGATTGCATGTTGGAAGAATTAAGACTTATGAAGAAATTTCTATGCTTCTGATAAGCTAGATATGGAATTAAGACCATTGAAAAGAAGTAAGTTGATGTGTCCTATTTTGAGACCCCTATTGGAATCCATTGTATATGTAATTGGCATAGGCCAATTGGTTTTGCATAATGACAAAAAACATCCTTCGAGGGGGTCCCCATCTTGACCCCTTACTGCTTCCGCTGTTATGTGAATAAATTTATGTGATGCATTGTTTTTCAAACTTTGATTTAAAATCTTATTTGATTTTCATTTAAGTTGATTCGAGACTAGCTTTATGTGAATGATAAGTCAATTAATCTATTGGCCTATTAGAAATTTTAGGACAGGCCTTCACCCTCGTGTTCACACGGACTGATGCGCGCCTGGAATGGGCTTCAGAATTTTCAAATTTTTTAAAAAAAATCCAGTGACATTTTATGTTTTTTAAAGAGCCCAAAAACTGGGCGTAATCCGCACAAAGAATCCATTACGAAGTTCAAAGTGGCGAATAAAATGCCATAATCGGCCGTATGTTTTTAGTTGCAGACTGTATATTATACGATATTTATTTATTTATACGACATTCATAATATATGGTATTCATACGGTCATTTTTTGCAGCACTGCTCTTTACGAACAGTAAGCAACAACAGCAGAGACTAGTCGCTTTTCTTCAATTTGCATTAGCGTCGGCCTAATTCTGATGTTTCTGTTTCAGATGGATCGAATCGCTGATTGATTTTGGGGAGGATTTGCTTGATTATGCCTCCCTGGAGGTTGTCGATTTTGACATGTCAAGCAAGCGGTTAATCATTAAGCAGCTTCCAGGGATTTCCGAAAGCTAGATCCATAGATATGGAGGTGGAAGGAAACCTGTTGAGACAAATCATTTGCCTGATAGCGATGAGGCGCCGCTTTTGGTTGCTGAATCTGAATCTGTAGATGCTCATGTGGCACAACTAATGGGACGCATAGTTATTTGGACAATGGCTTCCTTGAGCGCGGAAGTAGTGATTCCGAGCTAAAAGAAGCCTCAAGGGATGTGTCTGCCACCGATTTGCAAGGAGATGATGCGCCACTGTTGTCAAAAGAAACCCTAGAGAAGAGCGACTCGACATCCTTGCAAAGGAAAGCAAGCCACGATGGCCTTAAAAGTAAGGGCTCCCTTGTGAAATCAAGCAACAGTTCGCAACAGATGGAGGCAAAATATGCAGCATATGTGAGAAAGGACAGATATGGGACAATTAAGGGTCATTTATTGATGTATTTATACGGTATTAAAACCGTATGAATACATCATAAGTGAGATATTAAAAAAAAAGTGATAATAACATTAGAGTACGGCCCGTTAACGATTCTTTTTGGTGGCTCGCCCAAAAAAAACTCGTAACGGGCCCGTAAAATCAGTTTTCAATTTTTTACAAATAAAACTGAGCACCTCACAAAACGTAATCTGTGAGGCAAAATTCTTTTACACGCACCTTCCGCCCAAAAGGTGTGTGTAAAAAAGAATCACCTAAAAAAAACAAAAAAAAGAAAAAGTAAAAACAACTTTCACGCAAGGGAAGGGCCGGCTCCTCGGCCCTTCCGCCCGCCGTCGAGCGCATAGCTTTCCTGGGCAAAGCTCGAAAGGTGCGTGTAAAAAAAAATTTACCCAAAAAAAAGAAAGAAAAAAAAAATGAAAATAGATTTCACGCAATGGAATGGCCCGGATCCTCCTTCCGCCCGCCCTCGGGCGCACAGCATAATACCTTTTGAAAGAGACGAGTTGCAATTAGTAAATCATGCCGACGTTGAAGAAAAAATCCTACAGAGGCTTGTGAGCACAACCTTCGCTGAGATGAATAGAAGATCTAGCCTATCTGACCTTTATATTTACTACGAAGCAGCAGAGGGAAAGAGAAGAGAGAGACAGCAATGCACCTGCTTCTGTTATGGCTTTTGTTGTACAAAGGAAAAGGAAACCCTGACAGCCATAAAACAGAATAGTCTAGCTTTATTGACCGCGGCTTGAGTGAAGGTTATACTGATTCTATCCTCACTAGATCATGGGACAGCACCGAAGTCAGTCACGGTTGAGGAAGTGCTCTGCAGCATTACTATATTCTGAAATTTTTTTGAGCCAAATGGAAGACAGAAGAAACTGCTCAATCACGGGTGGAAGATGAAGCAGGTCATGGGCATGGAAAGAAAGAGGAAGGAGGCCCAGCCAAGAGTGAAAGGGCCTCATATTTCTTGTTGAGCATCTGTCAAGAGGCTTGCATAGTGTTGCCTTGGATGAACAACATTTTTGTAGCTCATGATTCGGGTGTACCCTCCGAGCAGCCGATTCCCTGTAGACTAAGGTGCATTTTTTTCTACTCCAGAATTGATTGTGCAATAGCTCACTGTATGTAGCATAGGTGAATGGTGACATATGCCTCTCTCTCTTTTATGAGTATTGCATAGTGAAATCTACATATGACTAGAATGCTACATAGGAGGAAGGTCGTATAAAAGTTTCTTTATTATGCATCTGCATGATGATTATGGTTCACACCTGAAAAGGAAATGAGGTTGGGATTATGCAAGATTTTGTGTGTTTGACGCATGTCTAATGTGAGTGACTGATCGAATTGTTGGATTTACATAATTGACTAGTTAATGCTACATTTTTCTTATCTCGAGTAATATTGCTCGTCATCAATCTAAGTACAACAATACACTTGCTGGATGCTATTGGTCAAAGAAACTTTAACTAGGTAGACCCCCTTGAAACACAAGGGCGGCTTTATATCCACATGTAGAAAGTAGATCCATGACATTCTATTGTGATCATCAATGAATATCATGAAATAACTTGATCCTCCATTAGACATCGTCTTCATGGGACCACTCAAATCAGAATGAATGAGATTTAGCTTACCCTTGCCCTTTGAGCATCACCATTCTTGAAATTTTCCCTATGTTACTTGCCAAAGATACATCCTTTGCATAATGTGTCTAGTATTTTGGCTTTGTTTTGGTAACTCATATACATAATAGAATGGATGAGATTTAGCTTACCCTTTGCCCTTTGCATGTCACCATTCTTGAATTTTTCCCTATGTTACTTGCCAAAGATACATCCTTCACATAACGTATCTAGTATTTTAATTAATTAACTTTAATTTAATTTCATTTTTAATTAGATTTAAAAATTTAAAATTTTTGAATTTTGAATTTCATTTTATTTGAATTATTATCATTATTATTATTTTTTCTTTCTTCTTATTGGTTGTCTTTTGCTTCTTAGTCAACATTGGGTCTATCCAAGAGAATTCAGATTCTTTCGAAACCAGTTATGCTTGGTTACTATTGAAACATAAGCAATGTTGTTTGGCTAAGATTTTTTGTTTATTGAATTTTATATTATTGTTTTGACTTAGATCCTTTGAGTTGCAGACTGTATATTATACGATATTTATTTATCATACGAGTGATTACATGATCCTTCATTGATAAATTGATGATTGTCAGAGATTGCTTGCCTTTTTGTTATAGGCCTTCACATCAACTTCAGCCATTGGATAGGCTTCCCCAATGACCTCCCATAGCTCATTCTCCATGAGAATATTTTTGAGCTTGAACTTCCGACACTATAATTGGACACTTCGTCAAGCTTGCTTGCCTCTCCCATATTGGACATTATTCCAAAAAACAGCTCGTTTATGCTTAAAAAATCGTTCTTTAATACGAAATGAACGCAATGCCACTCTCTTGAACTTGTCACGATGGAGCCTAGCCACCTGCTTCATGTCTTACTAACACCAAATTTGACTTTAAATGGCTTCTAGGCTTCCCAAAATTCTAAATTTGATGTTACCGGCCGTTACTCACTTCGAGCTATGGAATGGTGGAAATCCCATGTGGAATGGAACTTTTCCCTAAGAAATAATGCTCCTCTATTTTTTTGACTGTTGGAGAGCCAGCTAACTATTTGCTACCAAAGAGGAAAACAGTGCAGTGTAGAAAATACACCATTTTTTCATCTTGAAGGAAGTGTGGCCTTTAGTCAAATTTCACCTATTGGGTCCTCTCCACTTTGATTTTTTTTTTTTTAAGTTGAAGGTCTTTTTGCTCTTCGGACCCCTTTAGGAGATTTTTAAGCAATCCATTACCTATTGATAATCCAACTACCCAGGTTCTCTTAGATCGGGTCAAACTCCACCGTTCATCATGGTTTCAACTGATTTAATGGTCAAGTTCGTATTTGCGTGCCGAATTGCACTCCTTGCCTTCGCTAAACACCTTTTTACTCTAAGGGAATAGGTAGTTGGGAGCGAATGAGCTGTTTTTCCTTCTCTGCTTCTCTCCCACATGGTTTTAGTTATGGCCACTTTGATAGCATGTTAGATCATGCTCACCGATACCCCATGAAATCTCAAAATCTCAAAATTTCATCTGATTTCCACCAAATTCAATCTTGTAAATTGCTATGTCCTTCTCTTGCTGCCATGTCCTTCCCTTATTGCTCTCTACAGCTTCTTCTTAGAACCAAAGGGATTCACAGTCGTTCAGAGTCACTCATAGACATTGCTTTGATAGTTTCCTTACAACCTTCTCGGTTCTCTGAATTTTCCTTGAATTCGGCTATGTAGCAACCGACCTGCACCTCACCAGGGCTCTGATACCACTGACATAATCAATCATAAGTGCAATTATGCTACAAAATTACATAAGCTATCAAACACACAGGTTGATCAGAAAAAACACACAATTCCCAAAGCCACTTGGAAGTATATATTCTCTCTACCCTGTAAGTACTCCAGTATCAGTTTCTTCTTAGGGCAGTCCTGCATGACTAGGCTACCATTGACGAGACCAAGTCCCGACACTTGTGCTAGTATGTGGCACGTGCATGACCATATTGGACTCATGAACGAAGACATGTGCACTGTCAAAAAAGGAAAGCACTGTATTGGCGAATTTCTACAATCACAATAAAATCTAGCTTTCAAGTCCAACAAGGACAACATGAGCCCTTTCCTTGTTTGGATTTTTCCTAGAACCAATCCCCTGCTAGAAAATGTCTCAACAAAGTAGAACTAATCGTCAAGTTATGGACCGTAAAAGATGGGCTAAACCAATGTTTAAAAAACAATAGACCGTTGGGAGGCACTGGCATCTATAGACGCATTTGACGTGTCCCATACTTAGGAAAGGCCCTTTCTCTATTTTGCATATCTATGCGGAGTCCATCGGCTCAATTTTGAACTAGATTGACAATCCATGAAGTTATACAACCTCATGAGGTAGTCGTCTCTATGAGAAAACTAGACAATGTTTGGGCCTAAACTCAGCACTCTATATATTGACCTCCATAATTCGAGCCATCTACTCCTTCCAAGAGTCTATAGATAGGTGGATCATCTCTACTTCTATTGGGCATCAATAAAGTTGCTATACTAATTTATTGCGAAACCGATGTTTTTGATGGATTCTAGGTTACAACCTAGACCTAGTATGAAGAGTGGATAGTTGATGTCGTCTAAATAGATTTTGAGATTCTGACTATTACTACACACTAATTCAAGTAATCATTAAGAACCTACAAAACTAAATACGCCCTCATTTTGAGCCCGCTTGGCCCAAATGACTTTTTTGGCCATAATACAATTCAACTCTCATTAGAAATGCCCTAAATAGCTACTGTCAAGCCAACCTAAGTTGGGCAACCGATATCTGTTTCTTGGATGATATGACCAAACTATTTGTAGCAGACAAGAGAAATCTGCTGATATTCTTGAGGATCATGTTGGTCAAGTCAAGGCCTCATACCAATGCAATAAAATTGCCCTACAAAGTTGTTCTATGAAAAAGTGTCTTCAAAAGGGTTCTTGATTCAATATTTCAACAGAATGACCTTGGACTTGGCCACCAAAGTGTTGTATCATTAGTCTAGCTCGTTGTAAGAGGCCGCATCAACTAGACATCCCTTGAGCACAACGTAGGCCACTAGCTACAGAAGCCTTGGAGGGAATGCTACACCTTGCTAGAAGATATAGAGTCAACCTGGTTATACTAGAGACAATTTAGGATGTTACTATGGAAATTTTAGGAAGCCCTACCGATTGCTCCTAGGGGTTCTTATACATATTCTAAACTTGTAAAATCAATTTCTGTATCCATCCGACCGGGTTCATTTCGAGGCACCATTGAGCCTGAAACATTACCAAAATGCTTACTAAATTGACTGAAGTTTAGGTTTTGTTTAGTTAGGCCTAGTCTACATGAATGAAGTCTGAATCCAAGATTGTTAGTTGCTATAGGTAAAGGACAAGTAAATGCACTTGAGAAGCCCCCTATCGAGGTCAAAAAATTCGTTATACAGCTTAGTGTTAAGCTTTTGATGTTGGGCTTAAAAATTGTTTCAGAGACTTTTACCCAAACCCTAAACCCTAAAACCTAATTCCTTTATGACGAGTGCAATGTCTTACACTGATGGTTGTCACAAGTTTCCATAGCCACCTTGAGACTATAGAACTAAACAATGTGTGTATGTGATTCAATCTGATCGTGCATGACCTATACATCAAATAATAAAAAACTAAGGGATTTCTAGGCGAACTAGTTATTCCCTTAAAATTAGCAAGGTCAATTTTTAGCTAAGGAGCTCTAGTTTGAACGTTGTAAAATCCAATCAGTAGCTAACGTCATTGTGAAATAGAAAATACTAATCAAGGTCAGAAAGTAAAAGTAACCATCAAGTTATGCTTCGTAAAAGATCGGAAAAGTAGATTTTTGGGAGACTCTCACACCTATAGAAGCATTCAACGTGGCCCATATTTAGAAAAGGCCCTTTTTCTAGTCGCATAGATCTATGAGGAGTCCATGGCTTCAATTTTGAACCAAATTGACAATCCATGCAATTATACATCATTATTTGGCGGTCTTTTCTGTGAGAAATATGCAAAATATAACTTGATTAAGGCCAATTTTATGTACATAATATCATTCCACACGTGTGAAGCATAGACATAGGTTAGCTTGTGCAAAGGACAAGTAAATGTACTATCCCACACGTGTTGGTGAAATACTTAACACCATTCAATCGGTCCATTAAGTCGTCCACCGAGGTAAGGGATAACGGTTCTTAATTGTCATTTTATTAAGTTTTTTGTAATCTACACAAAGATGAATACTGCCGTCTTTCTTGCCGGTTAACAAAACAGGAGCTCCCTAAGCGGACATACTGGGTCTAATATGACCCTTACATAACAACCCCTTAAGTTGACTAGCAACTTCATCTTTTTCCTTCGGACTTAAGTCTCTTAAAGATTTTGTCCTCAGGTGAAGATTCTAGATTATCATTAGAAAAAGACAATGTTTTAGGGAAAGACGATACATCAACATTGAAATTATGAGTACTAAAAACATCCATGTATTCAGATAACATAAATACGAATGATACTCAAAATCCAAAATACATTGATTAGCTTCATGAGCAGTTACAAAAGGTAGATCCGCTCATCGCCTTTACCAATGAGTCATTATGCAAGAAAGAGATACTATGTGAAACATAATCTTTCTTTAAGGACTCATTCCTAGCATAAAACCATTCTTTATTTAGGATTAAATCTACCTTATCAAGATTCATAACATGAAAAGATAAACTATCTACATACTTTTGAATCCTCAACGACACGTGAGAGACAAAGTGGTCCCAGACTTGCTGCTCCTCACCAGCTGCCATCCTAACCACGTACTTGTGGTCACTTGGTGCGGTTGCAAACTATAACTTTTGCATCAACTTAGCATTAATAAAATTATGCATAGAACCGTTGTAAAAAAGAACATTCACGGGTTGGCTACCTACGAACCCACTCATACGAATGAGGTCGTGAGGTCCAAAAACCGCAGTGTTAAAACAACAATTCATACAAACTGTTTTATCTTTAAAAGATACATCAATGCAAGAAATAGAAGAATTACCTAGTGCCTTAAAGGAGCGGCCATCCTTCTTCCGTCTCTTCAGACAGTCCTTGGAAATGTGTCCCTTCTCCATGCAGGAGAAACACAACCTGTCATTTTTTGGCCTTATCAAAGTCAGCTCTCTCCACTGAGGGCACCTTTTTTTTTTTTTTTTTTTCCAAAAGGGAAGCTTCGTCAACAATAGGCTTTTTTGCCTTTTTGAAAGGAGGGCTCGTAGAGGGTTTGTCTTTGGATTCAGGTTTTGTTGCTCTTTGCGGGTTACAGTGTGCGTGTCGTCGAAAATCCGAGCGAAACGCACGACATCCTCTAAGGATTGTGGTTGATTACGGCAGACCTCCAACTGATATTCTTTGGGCAAGCCCAATATGAAATGCAGCTTAAGGAGCACTCTGTCTATGCGGTTAAAAAACCGCGAAGCAGCCTCTTGGAATTCTTGCAGATAGACGTCCAAGGGCTTCGTCCCCATTTGCAATGTGGCAAATTGACGATAATATTCAAAATCGTCAAGGACAGACATAAAGGCAGTCTTAAAGGCTACTTGGAAGCCATCCCAAGTAGTTGGGATCGTAGCTCGATCTTTAAGATCCTGCCATCATGAGTACGCTTTATCGCGTAAAAACATGATGACCGTCGAAATACGCGAGCTATATGGTAGATCGTGCATGGAAAAATGCGACGTCCATCGATCCAACCAGGCCAAGACCACATCTTGGTGTCTATCCTTCTCTCCGGTGAAAAATTCATGAGTAAACATCGGGTTAAGGAGTGCTTGCCAAGATTGGGACATAGCCCGAATTTCAGCTTCCGCCCATTCATGTTTAGATCACATGTCAATAATTTGTTGCTGCAACAAATTAATTGCACGTGTCATATTCTCCATATCAGTCCTGACGGGACTTGGAGCTCGAGTCTCTCCCATAGGAGTGTCCATGGAGAAAGCAGTGCGTAGGAACAAGCTTGAGGAAAAACGGAGAACCATGGTATAAAAACCGTCAAAAACTACCAACTAGAGAAAAAGGCCTCAAGAAACAAACAAGCTTGAGAACTCATAAACTCTACAAGCAACTCTGAAAATGAGGTAGAGGAAGGTGAACGTACCTCCTTTACCCCCTCCCCAAAGCTCCTCTCCAACCTCATGCAAAAAGGACAGGTGGGGTCCAAAAAAGCCCCATTTGTCCCTTCTAGGCCTTTCAAACCATGTGGGACCACCAAATGGTGCCACATGGCCCATGGACCCCAAAGAATTATCAAATATAACTAAGGCCCCTTCTCCCACCTCCAACTCTTACGTACCACAGCTCTCTCCAACCTTTGGAGATTGCAGGTACAGAGGTGGAGGCAGAAGAACGGTACGATCAAGAAAGGACAGGCCTCCAAGAATCATCTTAGTTTACTTTCTTTTGAGATTCATCACACTTAGAGTTAAAAGTTTTAACTTAGAGACTAAGTTTTAAAACTTAGCATATAGTTTTGGATTGAATTACTTTGCTTTAGCAAAGTGGAGATGACAAGGCCATTGGGAGGCGCGCCACTCCCTTCCCCTGTCACATCACAAGTCTTTATGGGGAGGAGAAAGTACCACCCCCCCTTGTTATGTACCATAACGGTACGCCCTTCAGTGACGGCTTCGCAAGGGGCATGACACAGGTCTGGCGTTATCGACATGTTTGGGTGCCACGTGTCACCATCCTAGGTGGTCACGTGTCGCCAGTAGGACCGTGCTTGATGGGACCTACTGTGCTATGCCTATATAGTGGTGGGGTTTCTCTCTTTCCATTCACTCAGTCTACCCGGGTGTTGGTGGATGGAGAGCACGTGCATGAGCCAGAATGTATCTCCAAGCCAGGAGATGTGCGCTAGGGAGAGCCGAGTGCGATGGATGGTGGTATGGGATGCCAGTTATCGTAGGAGGCTTGACTGGGCATGATTATGTTGATAGCTCCAGTGCATGGGGGTGGCTCGGTTGTGACCCTGTGGATGGGCGGATACAGTGCGTCGTCACTGGTATGGGGTGTGCGGAACCTTCAAGGCAGTCAAAGATCTTACGGAGTTGTAACATTTGGTATTAGAGTCGTCGATTACCTTTACAAGGTGCATACATTCCCTTTAGAGCCTTTGCGGTTTGGAATTCTTTTTATTGGAATGTGGAAGTTTAATTTTTTTTAAATCTTGGTTCAAGTTTATTCTTAAACTGGTTGTTATTATTTGTTCATCTCTTTTTTTTTTAACCTTTCCATGGTTTTAAGTATGAAAGAAAACAAACATCTATTTTTTTTTAATTAACAATTTAGAGTTATGGTTGTGTTTCTTTTATTCTGTTTTTTTTAAAAGAAACATGGGAGGTAAAGGTTAAAACTTTTTGTTTAAGTTTGAATAACCTTATCCCTAGTTGGTAACCCCCCTTTTCAAGTTCAGTTTGTTTTTTTTTTAAACTGGCTTTTGCCCGGCTGGCGCACGCACGGCTAGCGAACTTGTGGAGGGGTAGCTGATGAAATTTGTTTTAGCATCATGATCCGCAGGTACGACGTACCTGCAACATGTTACAATTTGTTTTGAGGGGGGGGGGGGGGGGGGGGGGGAGTAATACTTCCCCGGAACTGAGAATTTATGCGCTGCAGCAGTGCGATGCTGCAACGCACCTAGGCATCAAAGCGATGGGAGAGGGGAGGGGTTAATACCTCCCAACATTGTTGTACTTTTTTTGATGGGACAAGGGAGGGGAGTGGCGCGCCTCTCCACGGCCCTTGTCACCTCCCTTTGGTCAAAACAAAATCAAATCTAAAGCTAAAACCATGTGCTAAGTTTATGCTGAAATAAAACTTAGTTTTTAAGCTTAAACTTTTAACTCTAAGTGTGTTGAATCCCAAAAAAAGTTGAACTAAGCCAATTCTTGAAGCCTTGTCCTTTCAGGTCGTACCTCTCCCTTTCCCCTCCTCTGTACATGCAAATCTCCCAAGGTAGGAGATGAGCTGCGCAGTACGTTGGTGTTGGAGGTGGGAGAAGGGGCCTTAGTCAAATTTGTTAATCCTTCGAGTTCCATGGGCCATGTGGCACCATTTGGCGGTCCATGGTAAGAAACACCTAGAAAGGACAAATGGGGCCTTTCTTGGGCCCCACTTGTCCTTTTTGCATGAGGTTGGAGAGGAGCTTCGGGGAGGGGATAAAGGAGGTACATTCACCTTCCTCTACCCCATTTTCAAAGTTGCTTGTAGAGTTTATGAGTTCTCAAGCTTGTTTGTTTCTTGAGGCCTTTTTCTTTAGTTGGTAGTTTTTGACGGTTTTTATACCGTAGTTCTCCGTTTTTCCTCAAGCTTGTTCCTACGCACTGCTTTCTCCATGGACACTCCTATGGGAGAGACTTGAGCTCCAAGTCCCGTCGGGACTGATATGGAGAATATGACGCGTGTAATTAATTTGTTGCAGCAACAAATTATTGACATGCGATCTAAACATGAACGGGCGGAGGCCGAAATTCGGGCTATGTCCCAATCTCAGCAAGCACTCCTTAACCCGATGTTTACTCCGGAATTTTTCACCGGAGAGAAAAAAGACAGATACCAGGATGTGGTGTTGGCTTGGTTGGATTGATGGACTTCTTATTTCTCCATGCACGATCTACCAGATAGCTCTCATATTTCGACGACCATCATGCTTTTACGCGATAAAACGTACTCATGGTGGCAGGATCTTAAAGATCGAGCTACGGTCCCAACTACTGGGGATGAGTTCCAAGTAGCCTTTAAGGCTGTCTATATGCATGTTCTCGACGATTTTGAATATTATCGTCGATTTGCCACGTTGCAAATGGGGACGAAGCCCTTGGACGTCTATTTGCAAGACTTCCAAGAGGCGGCTTCGCGGTTTTTCAACTACATAGACGGGGTGCTCCTTAAGCTGCATTTCATTTTGGGCTTGCCCAAAGAATATCAGTTGGAGGTCCGCGGTAATAAGCCACAGTCCTTAGATGATGCCGTGCGTTTCGTTCAGATTTTCGATGACACGCACACTGTGACCCTCAAAGAGCAGCAAAAGCCTGAATCCAAAGACAAACCCTCTACGGGCCCTCCTTTCAAAAAGGGCAAGGAGCGAGTAGTCGACAAAGCTTCTCCTTCGGGAAAGAAAAAGAAACGCCCTTGGTTGGAGAGAGCTGACTTTGATAAGGCCAAAAGCGACGGGTTGTGTTTTTCCTGCATGGAGAAGGGGCACCTTTCCAAGGACTGCTCGAAGAGACGTAAGAAGGGTGGCCGCTCCTTTAAGGCACCAGGTAATTCTTCTATTTCTTGCATTGATGTATCTTTTAAAGATGAAACAGTTTGTATGAATTGTTGTTTTAACACTGCGGTTTTTGGACCTCACGACCTCATTCGAATGAGTGAGTTCGTAGGTAGCCAACCCGTGAGTGTTCTTTTTGATGACGGTTCTACGCATAATTTTATTAATGCTAAGTTGGTGCAGAAGTTGCAGTTGGCAATCGCACCAAGTGACCACAAGTACATGGTTAGGATGACAGCTGGTGGGGAGCAGCAGGTTTGAGACCAGTTTGTCTCTCACGTGCCGTTGAGGATTCAAAACTATGTAGATAGTTTATCTTTTCATGTTATGAATCTTGAGAAGGTGGATTTAATCCTAGGTAAACAGTTATGATTTTTTAGCAATATTATTATTTTTAAAGTTTTATCAAATATAATTTCATATGTTGTATATGTAGAATGGTTCAAAATCAAATCCAAATACAAAAACAAAACAATTGAATAAAATAATAGATATATAAACATGTTCAATAAATTTGACTTTTAAATAGTATTCTATTATTATTATATTAAAATATTAGTATTGAATATTTTTTATTGGTAGATTAATTTAATTTTTTTATATAACTTTTATCTATATGATTTTAAAATATTTCTTGCAAATCTTATTTATAGAATGTTCCATCTAAATCACAACAAAACATTCATGTTAGTATGGATGGAAGTGCAACATATGATGATGTTATGTTAACAGGTCAACTATGTTTCAATTAATATGTTTACAAAAGTGTTAAATAAAATTAATATGTTTTTTATTCTTATAATATATTTATATATGTGATGTATATTTTGTTATTTATGTTGTTAATAAGCTTCAAGTATTTGTCAAAAAAAAAATAGTTTTGTCTTTTCAAGTTTCAAAATATAAAAGGTATGTGCAAATAATTTTTAGTTTTTTAAGAGCATTTGAGATATATTCATTACAATTTTTATTATGATAAGTGATATTAATGAAATTAAACGGATGAATTTTTTTTTTTGACAAAAGTAATTCTGTATATTAATTTAAAAAGTTTGTGTTTGTTGATTTTATTTTTTTGGTTTAACAAATTTATTAAAAACTATTATAATCAATTTGATTATTAAAATTTTATTTTAATATTGGTCGGTGAAACAAATAAAATGAGATTGTGAAAATATTGAATTGTGAAAAAAAAAAAATACAATTGAAGCTATGTGTTTTAAAGATTTTACAAAGACATGTCATTTTGAATTAACATGACCAAATTATTGAATGTTTTGCATATTAGACGCATTAGTACTTAATATAAAACTATTTGATGTTGGTGACAAATACCATAGATGATGTAAATGATTTTACATCTTGATTTTATTATGCCTTGTTATAAATAAACTCATATTTATTGTGAAATTACAAACTCTTGATATATGTGAGACAATATTGTTATTTCGATGTTACTGTGGTAGACATTTTTTATAGTTTATATATATTAAATTTTTTTAATAACATTGTGTTGTCGTATAATATCTTTCAACATTTGTGAAATACTTTTAATATGTATGAAAATGTTTAAAATTTTGTTCATTGACTAATATTTTTTTTTAATATCATTTAGTTGTAACACATTGTTATATTACAAAAATATGTTTCGAATATGACATGAACGTGAGTTGTTAAATTATAATAAATCTGAGTTTGATTTTGTAAAATACTTAAAAATAAATCATTCAAGAGTTTGTAATCTCACAACAATTGTTGTCTCTATATGATTTAAAAAAAAGAAATGCTAGTTTATTCATGGTAAGACATAATAAAATGAAAATGCCAAAGTGTAAAATCATTTCAAGCTTCGCCTATGGTGTTTCCATGGTCGCCAACATCAAATAGTTCTGCATTATGTATTAATGCTTCTAATATGCAAACTATCCAATTATTTGGTCTTGCTAATTTAAAAATGACACGTCTTTGTAGGATCTTTAGAATGCACAGTTGCAATTGCAACTTTTTGGACTTTATTCCACAATTCAACCTTTTCGCCTTCTAAAATCATCTTTTTGTTTCACCAACCCACATAAAAATAAAATAAATATTATTGATTAAATTAAAAATAATTACAAATTTGTTAAACCAAATTTACAGGGATGAGGGTCTGGGTCGGAATGCCCGCGTCCGGCGTCCAGACCCGGCCGCGGGCTCGGACGCGTCCAATTATTATTTTTAACTAAAAAGCCCTAAAAAAAAATTAAAAACGGACATGTCCGTACCGCCAGACGCACCCCTGGCTTCATATTTTTAATTTTTTTTTTAGTCTAATTTTTTTAAAAAAAAATCAAAAAATCAAAAAACCCTGGCGCGTCCGCGTCCGAACGCGCGTTCGTGTCCGGGTCCCGCTTCCTTAGAACCAAAATAATAAAGTAATTAGAAATAAACTTGCTAAATTAATGTAAAAAAAAAATTGTACCAATTCTAAAAATGTTTTTATAATTTAAAAAAATCTAATATTTATACGTTGTTAGTCGAAGGTTTTCATATGACTTTGTCGAAGAAAGCATTCATCCGCCTAACGTCCTTGATATCACCTATCATAATAAAAATTGTAATTTATATAAATATATCTCAAATGTAATAAAAAAGAAAATTGAAATTATTTGCACATACTTTTGTTATTATTTTGGAGCTTGATAAAATGGAAGTAGATTTTTTTTTTTCATTTGGCAACGCATTCCGAAATCAAAAGAAATCGTTATTTTTGTCTAATGCTCTTCTGGGTATAAAAAATGAAACTTACTTGACCCGTTGACGCAACATCATCATATGTTGCACTTGCAACCAAAGTGCAACCACTAGGATAAACGTTTCGTTGTGATTTGGAGGGAACATCCTATGAATGAAATTGACACAAAATATTTAAATTTGTCATACATAACAAAAGCAACAAAATATTAATTTTTTTTAATGCATATCAAACATCTAGTACTGCAACCTATGTCTCATTACAAAGACGACGCTTGGTCTTCGACACATATTGATCTTTGTAAAGATTTTCACTTGATGATTGATGACCTTGTTATATTATTACATAAATAAACACTGCATAAATATATTAAATTAATATAATGATAAAAAACGTACTCGATAACAAAAAATGACTATCATAAAATATAATCAAAAAGTGAAACTTATTGAACGTCTCTGTACATTTGCTACTTCATTCGGCTCTTTTATTTTCATATTTGGATTTGATTTTAGATCCTTCTACATATAGATGAAATATAAGATATTGTATTTAATAAAATATAAAAAATAATCATACTGTTGTAATTTATAACAAACTAATATCAAATAAATCATACTACTAAACTTTATAGCAATTAAATAATTACAATACCTGTTTGCTCTCTAAATGATCTTGACTAGAATCTTTCTCACATAGGTTATCTGGTTATCTCATCAATACTTGATTTAACAAGGCTTCCATTCTTGACATTTGTGAGAAGAGGCTTTCATTTTTTTTTTTCTAATCTGGTTTTTTGTACATTATTTTATCTGCTTCTTTATCTCTTTTTAATTCAGCAATTGTATTTATAAGTATCAAAATTTAAATATGTACACTTCGTTGTTCCACTTGAGGTATATTCGTCTGAATTGCTTTATTGCTTAAAAAAAAACCAAACACACTATTATTTTTCAAATTTTAAGAGTTTTCAAAAGAATCAAATAATAATTTTACATGTAAAAGTCAAAATTGTATGTATTTCTTACCTTTTTTTTGTTTCTTCTAAATGATTTTGACAATTGCAATTTAAAATCCCGATTTAATCGCTTATGATCGGCATCAAATTGGGTCTACAAATTTTTTTTTGTAAATATTACGATACAAAATCATATTACAATGTATCAAATAGATCAAATCAAACAAAAAAGAAAATGTAAAAAAATCATAATCAATTATAAAATATCTAAATCACATATTATCATTATACGTACTTCAAGTGAAGCTTGAATAGCATCTATTTCAGCCTTGCTATGTTCTCTAATTGACTTTTTGGTAAAGTCAAGTCGAGATCTTACTAGTGTCGAAATGTGCTGTACATAGATTTCTTTGGATGGACCACAAGGTTGATCGAAATTGTTGATTTCTAATTTTGTTTTTGTATGATTTCTTGAGCAACCTTTGCTCTTCTTCTTTCTGCTCTCCACTCTATGTAAAATTTAGAACTTGAAACTCCAAGAAGTGGATCTACTGATACACAATTATTATCATTTTTGGCTTTTTCTTCAATTGGTGGAATAACAAAATCCATTGAATTTATATATATCATGAACATCAATTATAAGAAAAAACAATAAACAATACTATGCATAACATTAATAAAGCAATTTTAAATACACAAAAGTAAAACAAATTTACCTCTCGCATTTCATATTTCATGGATGTGATAATCTCTCACATCATCACGATTTTCTCTTACATATGCAGATGCAAGAATACGATAATACGTCATTCGTATAAATCAATTATGTGAATGACAACCACATATATCATCAAAATTTGTGTGTGAATAGTATACTTTTCGCATTTGAGATTTGATCAAGAAAAGACACTCTTCTTGCAATATCATGATCTTGTCCATTTTGCATGTTAGAAGCTGTAAATTATATATACATATATCATTCATATTTTGAATACGCATAATCCAAGTAAATACAATAATAATGAATTTGTTAGATTACCCTAACCATTTGCAACTTTTGTTAAAAATATATGTACTTCTTGCACATGAAATTCGATCATGACTATTTGTCTTTGTAATCTCATATTCTATCTCCATATGTGTACTATGATCTACAAGCACTGTTGGCACTCGTCACTTATGTACATAATGATTGAATAAAAAAATAATAATAATGATAAATTAAATTTGTTAAATTACACAAAAAGATCAAATTCATGTCAATGAAATAAAAGCATATCCCTCTCATGTAATACTTCATTGCTATGATGTAATTTTTTTGTAGCAATGAATCTTTCCTCCATAGATTTAAACTCATTAGTGGCTTCATATATTGGCTTTCCTCATCATCATCCGAAGATGTTGGTCTATCTGCCACACCTATAGGCTCTTTGAGACTAGGCCTCTTAAGTGTAACGTCATGGTGTCGCGGATGTTGGTTTTGCACTTCCATCCAAATGTGTCGTATTAAATCTGTGGGAAGAATGGCCGACCTTAAAATTTTATTCATCTACAACATTATATCAACAATCACGAAGTTATCATTTTATGAAAAAAAATATTATCTACAAAAAACCAATAATTGTACATGACAAACATTTATAGCTATGAAAATTTTGAATGGAATTGTGAGTGCCAACCATTATATTGTCAAAGCATTGATTTTTGGGTATTTAATAGAACCTAATTCGAAACGTAATGAAGCAAATTTCGTATTATCATAATCCTCCAAAGGAAGGCATATCAACTAGTGGAATTGCATAGTTTTGGACCATAACTACAACCGAGTCTAAAGCAACAACACTCTTTTTGTCAAGTGTTCTAATTTGGTCAATAGCTTATGGATAGATGACTCTGATCAATAACCTGTAGCCTTAATCAATGGTGGTAAGATAAAAAATTTGTGTCAAATTCATTCCAAAACACTATTTTAGTGACCTGAAACTAAATGCTAGATTTTTTTTGTGGTAGATTGGCCCAAACAAAAGACTCTAAACAATTGAGAGGCACCATCTTAGATGATAGTCATGCTGTATGTGGATAATTGTGGTATATCTAGTTAAACATTTCTTCATGCTAAACCATGTTCTCCAATCAACAATAATTTTATAAGCTCTTACTAGTATGATTGCATTCACGAGAGAGGTGTCATGCTTTTTCACTTATGTTCTGTTGATGAATGATCGAAATAACTCTCATGTGGATCTCAACTATGGGATTACTAGTATTAGTGATAGATTTAGAGGACCTTGTAATACTAATATTGTTGTCAATATATGTTCGAAGAGTGCATGATAATGATTTCAGTTGAAGTTCTTTATCAATCTCATTGCACTACCACCTCAAAAGTCATGGATTTTTTGTTCTACGAGCTTTGGGAGATCCATGTCTGACTATATTGTTGATAGGAACAAATAATATTTGACATATCAACATGATCATTTATGGCTTTAGTAGGGACTTATCCTACAAAAAAAAATGTTAGTCAGGATACGACACATTTTAATAAGACCCAATGTCGTAGATTAATCGAATATCATATGCCTATATAGGCCTTTGGTGGCTAGTATTACTAAATTGATGTTATATCTCCTAGTAAAGATTTCTAATGCTCTTTGTGCTTCAAGATTATGCATTCTAAAGAATTCACATGTAGTCAAAGTTCAATTTCAAGGTTTAGGATTTAGGGTCCTAAGTAGCTAGGATAGAGTCTTGGTGTTCTTCTCTAAAGGGCTTAATATAGAGTCTAGGTGTTCAACTCTAAAAGCTTTCTATACACACAATGCTAAAGTCCTACATAAATTCCATGGTATTTTGAATATTATGTTTGTTGTGACTTGGGAGACTGATGCGCTTGACGTCCCGTCAAGGGCCAAAGATTGAATGGGTTCAAACAAGTTTTCCCATAGGGCAACCGATGCGCTTGACTGTTTCTCCTACTTCAACATCTCCATATGCCAACAAAGAAGAGAAGTACTCTTTGTGAAAAGTCATGTGTGAACTTGCTCCACTATCAGTCCACCAAGAATCTAGATCTCCATCATTAGCAAGCATACATGAAGACATCACAAAAGCATCATCATTTGCATCTTGAACATCCAAACCATCCTCATCAAGAGTAAGATTACCTTGCTTGTCTCCTTGATCTCTCTTTTCCTTGTAGCAATCACTTGCAAAGTGTCCTTTGATGCCACAATAGAAGCACTTGAGCTTTGATCTATCCTTCTTTTTGCCACTTGAAGAAGCATCCACTTGATCTTGTCCTTTCGACCACTTACTTTTGGTTTTGCCTTTGAATTTGCCCTTTGTGAACATAGCATCATCTTGAAGTGTCGATATAGATCCACTTCTTGCTTGAAGCCTATATTCCTCATTGATCAAGATCTCTTGAAGATCCATCAAACTTGGCAAAGTCTTTTGAAAAGCAATACTTTGAACAATGTTAGCATGAGCATCCAACAAGCCATGAAGAATTACTTGAATAAGCTCTCCTTCCTTAATGTTTTCATCAATGCAAGCTAGCTCATCATTCAATGCTTTCATCCTCAAAACACAAGTACTTGGAGTTTCTTCAGTCTTTTGCAAACAAAAAAAGATTTGCCTTCTTAGAGTCAACACTCTAAAAGTAGACTGGGATTCATAAAGCTTCTTCAATGACCTCTAAACCTACAACAATATCCAAAACATCATTCATCTCAAAAAGTGATTCCATCCACTTTTCACAATGAATAGTTACTTGAGGTAAGCCTATCATTGGCTTCCAACTGTCATGTAGCAATGACCTGATCTTCTTTTTCAACATGTTTCAATGCACAAAGCACTCCTTTGAACAACAACAAATGCTTTCAAAAGAAATCACCAAGATTTGAAACTATCTCACAAATTCTTTTCTAGCACTTATACCAAGCAAATCGACACATAGAATCATGGAATCTTGATCAACCTATGATCTATCCTCAATCTAATGACTTTTGCCATTTCCTAAGATTGAAACACACTCAATCTTAGGAAATGTCAAATCAACACATAGAATCATTGGATCATTGGATCATTTCAAATTGGATCATTGGATCAGCCTTCGTGGTGGCTACTAAATTGCATATCAAATTTTCAGCATTTGCATGTAGATTTGGATTTTTTGTGATTTTGTCAAAACCCTAACTTTGATTGAATCTTTAGATAGTGAGGTTGCTGGACTTCATTTGAGTGTGTTTCAATCTTAGGAAATGGCAAAAGTCATTAGATTGAGGATAGATCATAGGTTGATCAAGATTCCATGATTCTATGTGTTGATTTGCTTGGTATAAGTGCTAGAAAAGAATTTGTGAGATAGTTTCAAATCTTGGTGATTTCTTTTGAAAGCATTTGTTGTTGTTCAAAGGAGTGCTTTGTGCATTGAAACATGTTGAAAAAGAAGATCAGGTCATTGCTACATGACAGTTGGAAGCCAATGATAGGCTTACCTCAAGTAACTATTCATTGTGAAAAGTGGATGGAATCACTTTTTGAGATGAATGATGTTTTGGATATTGTTGTAGGTTTAGAGGAGAGACCAGCAACACAAGAAGATCAAGTGAGGTATGACAAGAGGGCCAAGAAGGCTCTACACATGATAAAGATGAATGTTACCAATGAGCTTCTCAAGGAAGTTGGTAAGTGCACATCATCTTTGGAAACTCGGAATTCATTGAAGAAGCTTTATGAATCCCAGTCTACTTTTAGAGTGTTGACTCTAAGAAGGCAAATCTTTTTTTGTTTGCAAAAGACTGAAGAAACTCCAAGTACTTGTGTTTTGAGGATGAAAGCATTGAATGATGAGCTAGCTTGCATTGATGAAAACATTAAGGAAGGAGAGCTTATTCAAGTAATTCTTCATGGCTTGTTGGATGCTCATGCTAACATTGTTCAAAGTATTGCTTTTCAAAAGACTTTGCCAAGTTTGATGGATCTTCAAGAGATCTTGATCAATGAGGAATATAGGCTTCAAGCAAGAAGTGGATCTATATCGACACTTCAAGATGATGCTATGTTCACAAAGGGCAAATTCAAAGGCAAAACCAAAAGTAAGTGGTCGAAAGGACAAGATCAAGTGGATGCTTCTTCAAGTGGCAAAAAGAAGGATAGATCAAAGCTCAAGTGCTTCTATTGTGGCATCAAAGGACACTTTGCAAGTGATTGCTACAAGGAAAAGAGAGATCAAGGAGACAAGCAAGGTAATCTTACTCTTGATGAGGATGGTTTGGATGTTCAAGATGCAAATGATGATGCTTTTGTGATGTCTTCATGTATGCTTGCTAATGATGGAGATCTAGATTCTTGGTGGACTGATAGTGGAGCAAGTTCACACATGACTTTTCACAAAGAGTACTTCTCTTCTTTGTTGGCATATGGAGATGACAAGAGGGTGATCTACTCACCAATGATGGTGAGTGTGCAATCAAAGGGATTGGCACAATTCCTTTTTCTCTCTCTACAAATAGGAATGTTCATTTGGAGGATGTCTTGTTTATTCCGTCTATTACCAAGAATTTGCTTAGTGTGAGTCAAATGCTAAGTAAAGGCCTCAAGGTGGAGTTTGATGGAGATGCTTGTATGATCAAAAGGAAGGATGTCTTGATTGGAAAAGGTAAAAAGCAAGGGAAGTTGTTCAAACTAGATGCTTGTGTTATTGCTAACCAAGTTGGATGTGTTGCAAGAGAGCAAATACCTATTCCGAGTTCCTTAAGTGACATCAAACATGTTTGTGAGTCTTGTGCTTTTTCTAAGTCACATAGACTACCTTATACTAAATCTACAAAGCCTTTTCAACTTGTACATTCAGATATTCTTGGATTTACTACAATTAGCAATAGTGGAGCTAAGATGTATGTAACATTCATTGATGATTTTAGTAGATTTTGTTGGATCTATCTACTAAAGAGCAAGGATGAAGTGTATGATGTTCTTTATTATAGGTTTGCTGGAAATGATGTTACCATCTTGCTAATCTATGTGGATGATATCATCTTGAGTGGTGGAGACAATCAAGATGTGAATGATATCAAGAATGCTCTTAAGAAGGAGTTTGAGGTGCATGATCTTGGTAATTTGCATTACATTTTGGGAATAGAAGTCATTAGATCTTCTCAATCTACTTTCATTTGTCAAGAGAAGTATGCTAATTCTATTCTAGAAAGATTTCATATGGTAGATGCAAAAGCTAGTGATACACCTATGGAGTCTCATGTAAAGCTAACTATAAGAGGTAATGAAAGATCCTTCGAGGACATTACTCTCTATAGGAAGCTAGTTGGTTCACTCATCTATCTAGCCATTATTAGACCAGATCTAAGCTATTGTGTTGGAAGATTGAGTCAATTTATGCAAGCTCCTAGTGAGGAGCAGTGGAAGCTAGGAAAGCGAGTTTTGAGGTACGTCATTGGAACTCGAGATTGTGGCATATTGTATGAAGAATCATCATTTAATCTTTTTGAATCAACAAGTCCTTTTCCAATGCTTTGGTGAAGATATCAGCTACACATTTCCTTGAAGACACATGTTGAATCTCCACCTCCTTTGCAATGACTTGCTCCCTCACAAAATGATATTGCACCTCAATATGCTTGCTCTTAGCATGAAATATAGGATTGGTTGCCAACCTTCGGGCTGATTGATTGTCACAAAAGATGATTGGGCTCTCTGAAAAATCCAGCAAGTGAAGATCCTTGATCATCCTTTTGATCCATACCATCTCCTTTGTGCAATGTGTAAGAACTTTGTACTCGGCCTCACTAGATAATGAGATAGTGGCTTGTTTCTTCGACATCCATGATATAGCTCCATCACCTATGAAAATACAATGAGCACTAATGGATTTCCTATCCATTACATCTCCAGCATAGTCCGAATCTAATATGACATCACTTGGAGTGTTATCAGGGTCTATGCTAAAACTAGTTGAAAAGGGAGTGTGAAAGATTCAACTAGTTTGATCATTATTTTCATATTTGGCATATTGAGGCCAAAACTTGTTTTAGACTTAGAGAATAACTTTTCAAAGTTCATTAGTCTAAATTTCATTTGAATAAACACTTTTTGAAAGTGTGGGAAAGTTTGGAGCCAGTTTTAGGAGATTCAAATTTGAATAGTCGGGTACATTGAATCTAGACCCAAAAATAGTAGGGTTAGCATTTGGAGGGAAAGCCAAGTGGCCAAATAGGGTTTGGACCTGTTATAAATGGATGTAACTCGTGGAGAGAGTGATCTTCTCTCTTCTCTATCTCATTTCATGCTTATACATGGTTTTCTTGGGTTCTACTATCCATTGGTGCCCTATATTGGTGATTGCATGCAATTTTATGTGTAGAATGATCCATAATTGCTATTTTCGGTTTCACACGTGTGAATGACAGTAGCTTGCTGGTTTTGTATGGACAACAACAGTACTTTATCATATCATTCAAGTTTGATCAAGTTCTATTAGTGTTTGCATCTCATTTTGTGTGTAGATGTTGATTTTTCTACATTGGTGAAATTGGTAGTGTATTTCTCTTTCTAACCAAAGATCTTTCAAGTTGATTGGATCTTAAGGATCTGAAAACTTTCACATAGACTTCTACCTAATTTTGGTCTCTTTATCTCTCGCGCCAAAATTTGTGCCTTTTTAGGGCACAGAAAATTGACTCATGGGCCCAAACTGCCTGTAATAGACTATGATGGGGGTTCAATACATCGAAACAATTCGTGGTAGTCCACTGCACCTCTCCACCACGTCCGTCGAGGGCCAAAGGTTGAATGGACTCAAACGGGTCTTTCCCGTAGGGCAACTGATGTCAATGACTTTTTCTCCTACTTCGACACCTTATGAATGGGCATTGACTTGACTTTATGGGAACAACAAATGCGACACTGGAAGTCTGTATATAGGTCTTTGGATAGTGACAAATGACTCCTCCATCGAAAACCTCTATCTAATTTTGGTCTCCTTGTCTTTGGCGCCAAAATTCATGCCTTTTTAGGGCACAAAACATTGACTCCTTGGCTCAAACTGCCTATAATCAACTAGGATGGGGGGTACAATATGTCGAAACAATTTGTGGGAGTCCAGTGCATCTCTCCACCACGTCCGTCGAGGGCCAGAGGTTGAATGGGCTCGAATGGGACTTCCGCGTAGGGCAACTGATGTGAATAATTGTTTATCCTATTCGACACCTTACGAATGGACACCCATAAGACTTTATGGAAACATCAAATGCCATGCTAGAAGTCTATATATAGGTCTTCGAACAGTGACAAACAGCTCATCCATCGGAGGCTTCTACCTAATTTTGGTCTCTTTGTCTCTGGCGCCAAATTTATGTCTTTTAGGGCACAAAAAACTGACTCCTGGGCCCAAACTGCTTGTAATCGACTAGGATGGAGGGTACAATACATTGTAACAATTTGTGGGAGTCCACAGCACCTGTCCACCACGTCCGTCGAGGGCCAGAAGTTGAATGGGCTCAAACGGGGCTTCCGAACAATGTTTGACATTGTCATCTCGGAAATAGTTTTAGGGGTCAACTTCCATGAGTCGGTGTGAACAATTGTCTTGGCACTTTAGAGTGATGCCATAGTCAAATAGTGCGTACTGTAGTGTTCTATTTTAATTGACAAACGACACTTGATTTGGATGCTTGGGTGATTCGATACGGTCTCCGTTGCAAAATGTCTAACTATGTCCATTTCATGTGTTGCTAGTGTGCAAACTAATGCCAAACGAGTGATTCCGTGAAATGGAAGCCAAATGGGCTCATCTAACTGACTTGAAACTAGGCTATGAACATGTCAAAGCTGGTTGCCCAACCCAATGTAACATCAAACCCTAAGTATGGTACAAAGGTACGACAAGCAATTAATTATGCTTGTCTTTTTCTCCTACTTGGACACCTTACGAATGGGCACCAGTTACATTTTACGGGGACAACAAATGCCACAGTAGAAGTCTGTATATAGGTCTTCGGACAGTGACAAACGATTCGTCCATCGGAGGCCTCAAACTAGTTTTGGTCTTTTTGTCTCTGGCGCCAAAATTTATGCCTGACTCTTGGGCCCTAACTGATTGTAATCGACCAGGATGGGGGGTACAGTATGTCAAAACAATTCGTCGGAGTCCACTGCACCTCTCCACCACGTCCGTCGAGGACCGGAGGTTGAATGGGCTCAAACGGGTCTTCCGCGCTGGGCAACTGATGCGAATGACTTTTTCTCCTACTTTGACATCTTATAAATGGGCACCGATAGGACTTTATGGGAACAACAGATGCCACACTAGAAATTTGTATATAGGTATTCGGACAGTGACAAACGGCTCGTCCATTAGAGACCTCTAACTAGTTTTGGTCTCCTTGTCTCTAGCGCCAAAATTGATGCCTTTTTAGGGCACAAAAAACTGACTCTTGGGCCCAAACTACCTGTAATCGACTAGGATGGAGGGTACAATAGTACGTCAAAACAATTTGGGGAGTCCACTGCACCTCTCCACCACGTCCGTCGAGGGCCAGAGGTTGAATGGGCTCAAGCGAGTCTTCCCCACAAGGCAACTGATGTGCATGACTTTTTCTCCTACTTCGACACCTTACGAATGGGCACCAATAGGACTTTATGGGAACAACAAATGCCACTCAAGAAGTCTATATCTAGGTCTTTGGACAGTGACAAACGACTCGTCCATCAGAGACCACTTACTAATTTTGGTCTCCTTGTCTATGGCACCAATATTTATGCCTTTTTAGGGCACAGAAAATTGACTCTTGGGCCCAAACTGCCTGTGATCGACTAGGATGGGGTGTACAGTATGTTGAAACAATTCGTGGAAGTCCACAACACCTCTCCATCACGTCCCTGTTGAGGGCCAGAAGTTGATGGGCGTCAGTGTAACATCAAACCCTAAGTATGGTACCAAGGTAGGACAAGCAATTATGCTTGTCGTTTTCTTCTGCTTCATATCTGGTGCCATAGTATTCTACTTTTATTGACAAACGGCACTTGATTCGGATGTTTGGGAGATCCGATACGTTCACCGTTGCAAAATGTCCAGTTATATCCATTTCATGTTGCTAGTTTGCAAACTAATGCCAAATGAGTGATTTCGTGAAATGGAAGCCAAATGGGCTCAGCTAGTCTTCAAACTAACTTGAAACTAGGCTATGAATATGTCAAAGTTGGTTGCCCACTGAATTAGCATGTGAATTGAACAAAAGTATTTATTCTATCGTGATAAGCAAAGGTCATAATATTTTATGCAAGAAATCTTCTACCAATCTCTTTAGGATGCAAAGTGCTTGGGAGACGAAAGGTGCTCAAGCAACAGTTTTTGTTTAGGTTAAGGCTTGATTGGGGCCTAATATTCACATGTAACGGTTTGGCCTCTTTTTTGGGCCTTAACGTCGAAACAAACAAAACTCTGAAATTTGAAGTTTGAAAGGTCAAGGTTTCAAATGAGTTTGAAAAAACACTCAAACAAGTTCGAATGTAACAGTCTCAGTCTAATTGGGCATACCAAATCAATATTCAAGCACATAAAGCAGGCTTGATCTCGCTCTTTGTCAAACTACAGTTATGATTGGCACAACACTGATTTGAGTGGAATAGAAATAAGCTGACCCATGTAGATAATGCTTGAACCCTTTCTTAGGTTGTGAATAAGAGTCACTTACTTGATTTTAGTTGACGTTGTAAGTGATAGTAGTTTTACTCTGTAGACAATAGTAAATTACTAAGAAGAGTCTCACATCAGTGATCACCAATGTTGGTGCTTTTGCAATGGAAAAATACATTGGAATGTGTAGATCAGCTATGCAACTCAAAACCAGGTTCAGCCATATTGTTGCCACAGGAAAGTGATAATATTTCAGAATAGAAAACTCACCAATGCTGATGTCTATCCATGTCTCTCATGTGTTCATGAGCACAATGCTTTCTCGAAAGAATATAACTTGATTCCAGGACATGTGGCACTCAAACAAGCAAACTTCACACATCAACCTTCTAAAAGAACCTTTGCACTGGAGTATATACGACACTCATCACATTGGAGCTTGGCAAATCAAGAATGGGGAATACAGAGAAGTGGACTTGCAAGTATTGTGAGAATACTTATGGAGGTGGCCCCGTTCGAATAAGGGCGCATCATTTATGTCTCCAAGGATACGAGATCGCTGTTTGCACTTACGCACACTAAGGATTGTCGGGGTTGGGGACGATTCTGAACTACATTGACCAACTTTGAACAGATTGATTGACTCATCTTGTTTATTAGAATAATGCATGAAATGCACTTTGCTATCATATGGAAAAGATTCTCTCTAATCAATCAACTATGTTGAAACTAGACTTAAGCTTTATATTTATGCTATTGAGGATAGAAGCCTGAAATTTAAATGTCGAGAAGCTATTTAGTGATGAAGGCACATCTTATTTGTAATAGATTTGCCCTACATCAGATGACTATTTTGTGAGAACCTTTCAATTGCTAAGTGTTTATGACTTAAATTTTGTGATATGAGTTGATCAAATTGTGATTGATTAAAAAACATTGTAAAATTTGAGTCTCAAGTTTGGTTGCGTGAACCAGTTTGTGATTAAAAGCTTAATCTGAGAAACTAATCTAGACACAGTATTTTAATCTGAGAAACTAATCTAGACACAGTATTTGATCACTTTTTTTCCCTCGTGCTTCAATTCTCCTATTGTTGTCTGCTCTTTCAATGGAGGTGGCTGCACAATGTGCATCACATGTGAGAGAAGAAAATGATACTGCACATTTTGCCGACAGTTAAGCATTAGCCATAAGGATTTTGGCGTGATGTTTCTTTTTTTTTTCCTTACATTAGATTACAGGATCGTTGGTGAAAATTTGCCTCGAAGTTGTTTGAGTCATGATGTATTGCAAAGAATCATGCATCCTTCAACTGTGTGGTCTTATTCTAAAAATTGATTTTTAACATAATTGTGTAAACTAATTGTTGCATTCAAAGAAAAATAGATAGGGATCTCATACTTATTATCTACCTTTTAAATTCCTTGATTGATGAGAGACGTGAAGTTTGGCATTCATAATAACTCACCTGAATATAAAAATCTTCTAGTATCTACAAAAAACGAAGAGAAATTTCTGTAACCATTTGGCAAATAAAAACCCAGAAATTTCAATCAAGTATGAAGTATGTTCTCTCTTGCATCAGTTTAAACACAACTTTTTGAGGTTTTCCTACACAAATATAAATAAGTAGAAATGTAGACTATTTCTTTAGATCTTCGAGATTGTAAGAGACAAAGAAACTTCACCAAACAGGGTAGTCAACCCATATTTCCCTTGATTCATTTGTATGGGTGGCAGATATACAGTCTGTAGATGGCCATATTGATGAGGAATGCAGGCTTCTCAAATTTCGAGTTTAAAGACCAGTCTGTGGGTGGTGCAGTTCCAATCCCACAAAGGATAGTATGGTTTGTCCACATAGGTAAAAGTGATGAGATGTTGTGCACTGAAGCCTGACAGAGGAAGTTGAGCAATTCTAGATAAGAGAATCAAGATGGAGTGTGTTGGGTGGCATAAGACCCAGTCTACTGGCTAAATTTGCATACTCCTCACAGCTAGCCATGCACAATAATGTTACAATTTACTCACTGTTCTCAGAAAAATAAAGAAAGTAGCCCAAAAATGAGAGCCTGTATTGGTCAGCTAGCATACTCTGCCTCACTCTTATTACGAAGCACAGACTAATTGCTGAGCTCAGATAATAATTACTTGAATCTCTACACGAACAAAGTAGGAGTGTTACAAGCCCATGACCAACCAAATCCTAGAGCATGTTCGTTAGGACAACTAGAGGGCAAGACAATGTTAATGGGAGTATGCATATAGATCTAACATTTGGACAGTACGCCCAAGTGAGTTATGAATATTGGATGATATTCATAAGGGCCTAAGCCAAGGTTAGATTGGGTACATGCACACTAGGATGGGTGCATGCAAACAGTCTATGCGTGTAGGCCAAATCCAGTTGAGTGACAGTTACACTAATTGAGGTATCCCAAGACATGGCACCTATGCATGCCATCAGCCTACACTGGGTTCAGAGAAGACATGGCTGGATGGAGAACTATTGTTTGCCCTTCTATGCTGTCAGAATTTGTAACACTGGTGTCAGAGCCTAGGGCCTACTCTACAAAGAAGTTGTCAACACAACACCATTTCCTTCGAGCATGTAGGGAAGCGGTTGGAGTTGCATGGAGAGCATAATTGACCTAACAGCCCATTGATTTGTAGTTTCAAGATCAGGTCACTCATTGAGAATGCTGATTATGCGGTACTTGTTCGTGACTTACAATTTGTTTCTAGCATAGTATTGGGAAAACGCGTTTTCCGGCCCTTTTTGGTTGGGAAATGTGTTTCTTAGCATATTTCATTAACCAAAACCTAGGAAATGACCCTTGGAAAATGATCATTGCCCCACCCAGGAATTGATTGTCACGCTTTTCCCATCTGAGAAACGATCATTTCCCAAAACACCTTTTTCAAGAAATATTTTTTGTAAAAACCCCCTAAAACAATGACCTATAAAGCTGCAAGAGGTTGTTTTTGCCTGAAAATGGCCTGAAAACGGCTGGAATCCTACCTAAAGTAGGTCGGAATCTTGCTGGGAGGCCCCACGAATTTTTCTTATGTAAACTTGAGCTAGAAACAAACACGATCTTGACTGGAAATGCTTTCCCTTGGAAAACTGCATCACCGGACAACAAGCTATGTTGTTTCTGAAAACTTTTGTTGTAGGCCTCTGTGTTTAGCAAGATTAGGTTCATTTGATTCGTACTGGAGCATCGATTCAGACCTTAGTAGCCTTGTGTTGTTGTTTCAAGCTTCATATGTGCTATGTAACATATTGTATGATTCATATTTTGAATTTTGTATCTTATCTAGATTCTAGATTATATGTCATATGATGTGTATCGTTTCCCATTTCTAGTATCCTGTTTCTCATTTCCCAGGTGGGAAATGTTTCCCAATATTAGTCATAATAATTACTCACCAGAGAGTCAATGAATTAAAACAGCTACTAGTTAAATTTGAAGATCTATTTTCAGATGACTTAACAGGTGGTGTTCCACCGACTAGGGAAGTAGATGATGCTATAGACTTAGTCCCTAGAATTACACCTATTTCCAAGCCTCCTTATAGATTAAACCATAAGGACAATGTTAATGTTTCTAGATGCTCCTAGAATATCTTAAGAAAGGATTGATTCAACCAAGTAACTCACCTTAGGCATCCTTAGTTATTTTAGTTAAGAAGAAAGATAGTTCTATGCATTTGTGCATAGACTATCGAGCCCTTAACAAGGTTAAGATTAAAAATAAGTAACCTATGCCTTGAGTAGACGAGTCGTTTGCTCAACTCAGAAGGGCTCAGCTGCGTTGTAAGATAGACTTACGGTCGGAATATCACCACCTTCCAAGTCTAGATTAAAGTTGGAAGATGTTCCTAAATCAACCTTTAGGACGGTTCAAAGTTAATATGAGTTTAAGGTAATGCCATTTGGGCTTCCAAATGCTACAGCGACTTTCATGACCTTCATGAAGACTTATTAAGACTGTACCTTCATAAGTTTTTGGTCTTCTTTTAGATGACATTCTCGTCTATAGTAAGACAAAAGCTGAACATTTGAGACATTGCAGAAAAGGGTTCCGATTGTTAAGAAAAAATAAATTATATGCTAAAATCCAAATGTAAACCTTTTAGTAAAGACATTGGTTACTTGGGTCATGTTATTTCATAGACCAGACTGAAGATGGACCCAACAAAGGCAAAGGCCATTTTGAATTGGCCAACACCAACTAGTTTGTTAGATCTCTAAATCTTTTTGAATCTTTCAGGATATTACTAACAATTTGTCAAGAATTACAAAAAGATTGCATTAGCTATGACAAATCTCTTAAAGGGGAAGGGAAAGGACTTCTACTGGCATCATCCACAAGATAAAAGTTTTGATACTCTCAAGTGGACGATTGCTACCCTGTGATGCCAAGCGACCAAGTACTCATGGATCAGACGGTTGTGTAAACGCCTCTCCCGCCTATCCAATACCCTCGCTGGCCCATGAGTTACTTCTCCTCGCTCCTGGAATGCAAACAAACCATCAGACAACAAGTTATCACCGTTATGTAAAACCCATTTCAATCTAGAAACATGAAATACAGGATGCACTTTACAAGTTTTAGGAAAATCTAACTTATAAGAAACATCACTTATTCTTTTAACAAATTTTCAGGGTCCACAATAACGCGGGGACAACTTGTAACATTTACCCGTCTTAAGAGTCTTAGAGTCCTTGGGTACTTGGAGAAACACCATGTCTCCTACCACAAACTCTCTAGGCGTGCGATGTTGATTAGCGTAAGACTTAGCTGGATCCATTGCTTGCCTAATATTAACCTTCGCTAACTCAAGCATTTCATTCATTTGAGTTAGGAAATTAGCCGCACTAGGCACTCTATGAGAAATTCCTACTGTAACAGGGCTAGCTGGCCTAAAACCATAATTAAGCTCGAAAGGACTCATCTTAGTACTCACATTTTTCTTGTCATTGTAAGCAAAATCCAACAGTGGCAAGTAATTCTCCCACTGAGTTTGCTTATTCCCACAAATGCCCTAAGCATATCCTCTAAAGGTCTGGTTGACTCTCTCAGTTTGGCCATCCGTTTCAAGATGTTCTGTACTGCTCATTCTCAATTGGACTTCAAGTTTGGCCATAACTGCAAAAGTTTCCAGTGAATTGAGTATCTCTGTCAGACACTATGGATGACGGTAATCCATAAAGTCTGAACACATGCTCGATAAACAAATTAGCTACTCTAGCCGCATCAATTTTTTTACGCGTTGGAATAAAATGAGCCATCTTAGTGAGCCTGTCAACTATGACCAAGATAGAATCATGCTGTGACTGTGTACGAGGTAAGTTAGTGATAAAATCCATGGCGATACTCTCCCATCTTCCACCTGGTACAACTAGTGGGTGTAAAACTCCAACAATTTTAATCCTTTCAGCTTTATTGACTTGGCATTCAAACAATGCGTCACATAATGGTAAACATCTTTTTTTAATTTAGGCCACCAGAAGTTACGTAAGATCAACTCATAGGTCCTATCCACACCAGGATGACCTGCACTAGGGCTATCATGACATAAATGGACAATCTTCCTACGCAGCTCCTCACAAGCTGGAACGAGAAGTTTGCCATTTCTCTTAATCATACCATCTTCTATGGTATATTTAAGATAAGTGTGAGCAAAGAGACCAGAACTCTCATCCTGAGATTCTACTTGCGCATGATTTGCCTCTCTCACAATTCCTTGATAATGAGGATCCTCTTGCTGAGCTTGTCTAATCTCAACAATCAGGTCATTTTCAATGACCACAAAACATCTAATACAATATACGAGGCAATGCATCAGCCACACGATTTTCGGCACCTTTCTTGTACCGAATTTCCATGTGAAATTCTTGCATCAACTCAGCCCACCTGGTTTGCCGCCCTCTTAGGTCCGGCTGGTTGCAAAAATATCTCAAAGTGTTATGGTCGGTGTACACATAGAATTCCGCACCATACAAATAATGCCTCCATGCCTTCAAAGCCTGGATAATGGCATACAACTCTTTCTCATGAGTTGGATAGTTCTTTTGTGCAGGGTTGAGTTTCTTGCTCTCAAAGGCCACATGCCTACCCTCTTGCATCAGAACTGCTCCAACGGTGATGTCATTTGCATCCGTTTCTACGACAAATAGTTTTTGAGGGTCCACAATTTTTAAAGTGACAAAGTCAGCCACAACTTGTTTCAAAGCATCAAAACTTTGTTGCTGAACTTCCGTCCACTCTTTCCATTTATTTTTCTGTAACATATTGGTCAATGGTGCAGCTACGTGTGAATAATTCTTCACACCTTTACGATAAAACACAACCACCCCTAGAAAGCTTCTTAGTGCTGTCAAGTCTGTAGGAACAGGCTAGGCAAGAAGAACAACAACTTTCTGCAGCTCCGGTTTTATTCCATCTGCTGACACTATAAAACCCAAATATGTTATTTCTTTATTGAATAATTCACTTTTTTTATCATTAGCAAACAATGTGTTTTCCCTCAAAGTTGATAACACAGTTCTAAGGTGATTAACATGCATAGCATCACCACAACTGCAAACAAGTATGTGATCAACAAAATTAACCACAAACTTGCCTATAAACGGTCTAAGTACATCATTCATTAACATCATAAATGTTGTAAGGGCGTTAGTGAAGTAGGTGTCTCAGACTCCTTGGCCTTTTTTTCCATCTTCGTAATATAGGGCCATTTGCAAAGCCCTGTGGAGGCTTGGAGCCTGCTCCTTCCTTACAAAAGGCTGAAGGCTTTCACGCAAGCCCTCCACAAATTGAAACACCTGTAAAAACATCGACACATCTACATCAGTGCCTCCCTATATTTGTCCGCATATTCTTGTACGGACGCATTGCCTTGTTTGAGACTTGACCATGCTTGCATCGCCTGGTTTTTCTCATCCAATGGTACGCAATTCTCTGTAAACATATGCTTGAATGCTTCCCAAGCTGTAGGTACCAGATTGTCCTTCTCGATTTTGCGCCACCAATGTTGTGCAGTCTCTTGTAGTCGATATGTGGCCTCCACAATCTTTTGATCATCATCCTCAATGCCACACATCTGAAAAGCCTTTTCCCACTTTTGTATCTAGTTTTCCATCGCATCAATATTCCACATAGCACTCACTCCCGTATATTTCGGCGGTTTCAAATCCTTGATTGTGGGTAATTTCCGCGTCTTCGATGGATGTTCGACTTCTTTCTCAAACGGCCACCATATCCATTCCACTAACTCTCTTGGGTTCCTATGGGGATTTGGTCGACTGCAATTGTTCGAGAATTTGCTGTAGGGTATCTTCATGGCGTCAATAGAGGAGAAAAGGTGAGACTGACCTAACAAGTGGAGAAGTGTACTTTCGAGGATCGAGGAGTCGTCCACTCCCCAAAATGGAGGCGTCAACTTCAGGTACTTCTTCTGAGCTCCTCTATCTTCTTGTATTGAGCTAATCAGACAGTAGTTAGCGATAGCTAGCAACAGTTCCCACAAAAAATAGCACTTTAGCTGACCTTGAATCACCAATTGAGAATCCTGGGTTCAAGATTTACCTAGGAAAACAGCCTATGAAAATATGAAAGCTGCTTGCAGATTTTTTCGAAGAGAGACTAGCAGTCTGAAATCTCTGGCAGTGCATCAGAAATTAGAATCAGTAGAATGCATTGTTATAGTAGTTAGTTAGCAGAATCCAATGGAAATCCATCAGAAATCCATGCCAACGTAATAGCAGAATGCAGTGGGCATTGTAGCAAGTTACTGGTGGATTGGAAAGTAGATGGCAACAATTTCTGTAGATCATTGAGGTGAAAAAAACTGGAATGGAGTGTCATAGCCTGTTACAGGCTCTTTCAAATGCATTGGCAATCAGGGGCAGCAGATGGCAGCGCGATTTTTTGCCTCATTAATCTGAAACGAGCTGCAATGAGATCTAAAACACCATGAAACACGCCCCACAGCAGCAGTGTGACTAGGATCCAATCAAAATGTACTTCCAAATGCGCTGGCAGTTACGACAACAAGATGAAATCTTCATTTTGTGTATCATTGTACTGATCCTAAGCACAACAGTGTCTAAAACTGTGAAGAACGTCCAGAAAGCGAAAGAAAGAGGCCAAAGCAGGAGCGCGAGCTACTTTCAAGTCCACAGGCACGGCCACAGGCAGGGGCGTGAGGGGCGCGAGCAACAATGCAAGCAAGAACACGAGCAGGGGGGCGAGAAGGGAGATGCTCACAAAAGAATTTGCTTTTTGAAATTTGGTATTATATTGTAGATGACATTTTTTGTCTTTTCGACATGAGGGTGCTCGTGGCCTTAAATGGCTATACGAAGTTCAGTACAAGTTGCCAGGATAACTGGGTTACTTAGCCCACCCTCACTTTCCATCTGCAAGTGGATCAAACTACTAGTAACTGATTCAATAAAGATTATCTTCGGGCTCCCGACTTTCGTCAAAAAGTTGCCAGGATAACTGGGTTACTTAGCCCACCCTCACTTTCCATCTGCAAGTGGATCAAACTACTAGTAACTGATTCAATAAAGATTATCTTCGGGCTCCCGACTTTCGTTTTTGACTAACGAAAGATTCAATTATATTAAACCCTTACTGTTTTCGAGTAAACAGACTCACCCATACGTGACATAAAAAGTTCCCAGGCCACATTTCAAGTCGGGGTAGGTTGTGATTGTACACTCTTACAGACATAAGGACCTTGAGTCACAACCTTTTCTGTATGTGCATATGAAATTATATATTGCTAGCTAAGTTCAAGAGGTAGAAGACTATAAGAAGTAGTGCCCAACTCTAGTATTGGTGACAAGTGCATTTTTTGTTAAGGTACGTTAAATGCACAGCAAGAATCAATCACACAAAGGAATCACACACATAAAAGACCACGATGTAGAACAGGAACTCTGATATATTAGATAACTTGAAATGTCAAGGATCTGAAATCAGAAAACAATCCCTGCAGCCAACAATTGACATGCAAAGAGTCTTTCATGGCTGGGGTTTCAGTAGGAAACATTGATGATCTTTCTCCATTTACAAGGTTTTTCAGAGCTGTAAAGGCTTGAAGAGGGGCGATCTAGTAGGAGTAATCGAGCTGCAGACAGTCGCTGACTACCGTGGAGAGCTGGAGGAGAGCTTGTGAAGTAGGCCGTGGGTTTTTTCAAACCCCTTTGTAATCTCCATAGCCAGGAAGAGAGAGGAGGTCGCGTGGAGGCTCGCGCGCAGCCATAGTAAGGAGGAGGGTAGTGTCTCCAGGTGTTTAGTTGTAGGAGCGCTGGTTGGTGCACGAAGAGGAGGGCAAGTTGTTGGATCTAAGCCATGGTAATCAATGGCTGAAATCAACTAGTCGAGGATCGATCTAGGCCGTCAAATAACTCTGTCTAAGTTGTTTTTTGGCTCTGCTAAT
Source organism: Diphasiastrum complanatum (assembly GCA_029204225.1). Lineage (NCBI taxonomy): Eukaryota > Viridiplantae > Streptophyta > Lycopodiopsida > Lycopodiales > Lycopodiaceae > Diphasiastrum > Diphasiastrum complanatum. The sequence continues at coordinate 28,869,333 of CM055104.1, forward strand.
GATATCTATTTATGTTTTTGTGGTGCGATCACTCATTCGAACAATGGAGCGGGTCAGGCCAAGATTCAAGGCCAAGTTTTGGCCTCTTTGGATTGTTCACGTCAACATAGGTGTCCCGCGCTTCAGACTGGTCGTTGGGGAGACATTTGGTTAGGCCCTCTCGGTCTTCCTTCATACAGGTTTCAAGTGGCACCAGCAGACCTTTGGTCACATTAACAAATCCTTCCTCGTTGTGGCACTTCAAGCCCATTGAACCAGTGTGATAATCATGCAATTCCTTAAGCAATGGTTTGGTCAACACATCTGTTGTCATTCTTTTGGTCTGGCAGTAATGCACAGTTATGATTTTTCTCTCAATAGCTTCCTTAACAAAGTGATACTGGAGGTCTATGTGTTTTGCCCTCCAGTGAGAATCTCGAATTCTTGCTAATGAAGATATATCCCTGATTATCACTCTTTAATTCAATTGCTGGAATCAGAAAACCCCACTCAATTATTAGATTCTTGATCCATATGGCCCCCTTGGTTGCTTGACAGAGGCTCATACTACTACGTTTATATAAGTGAGTTATTTGTGTTACAACATGAACATGCAAGCTTTGAAATTGTGATGCTATAACTAGCCTATTTAGTTAGATGTATGATCATAAGAAATTTGAATCTTGAAATATTGACTGATTGCTAATCTTCTTTCTAGAATGTTAACTCATATTATGGGTCTTTTGGAGTATCTGTTCAGCAAGAATATTCAAAAGTTCACGAAAACTCTATTGGATAACACTATGTGACCAAACACAATAGTTGGACAATTGGACATATTCAAAACAAAACTAAAATTGTAGTAGCATGCCACACCATATTGCAAGTTTCTCGATAAAGTCCTTCACATCATATTATAAAGTGAAATCATAGTATGCAAATAATTCTTCTCCCATTTTAATGTCTACAAGCTACTGTCATGACATATCCTTCGTCGTACACATCTTTCCAAGGAGTTGGCCCACGTACCCACTCCCAAATGACATTTGTTATAGATGGATCATGCAAGGAGCTATTCATATAACCGCCAACATTTCCTTCCAAAACATCTCCAACAATAACATTGTTATCTTCTAACTTTTCCTCAAACATGGCTATCATTCCTTAAGCTTTCATTCTTGGATAATATTTAGATAATACTTTCCACTCTTTATAAGTCTATCAAGGACCTCCATATGGGAATAACTCCTCATTTTTTTTAATGGATTCTTTACAAAACAATCCCTTTCCTGCATTTGAAATGTTGCATGTACACACTTTATATTGTTTTCCATACTATTGAAATTCTACTTCAATAGGTATAGGCAATGGATGAAGCCATAATCCATTTTCCCATGGAAAGTAATCGAGAAACAACACATGTCGATATTCATCAGGAACAATTGTTAGAAATCAACGATAAACTTCATTGTTACTGTTTACGAGGTACATTAATGTTGACAACTGTAACCAGCTATCATTAGCCGTAGGCTAGTCTATTAGTCTACTCATAGGTTTTTTTTCTCTATCAGGGATTCGGGGTTTATTTGTACATTTCACATTCTGTATGTGTTAGTGTGATAAATTGATAGTGTGTGTTCTTCTTCCGGCTTCTTTGGTGATTGCTTATGGTGAATGCTTGATGTTGCATATCTGATTGTTGACATGGTATCAAAGCGGCAATAGTCCTGCGTGCATGATCAGTGGATACAGCTTGTCACAGGCTCCGCAATGAAGTGAGAAAGTCTTTCACGGGAGGTGAAAGCTTGGAGAGATAAAAATGGTTGGAAGAAATCCTTCTTTGGTGTATTTTGCAGGTTTGGAGCTCAGAATCATCAGTGGGGAACGAAGACACAGTCCCGGAGGCATCTGAAAGGCCAGGACAGCATCAAACAAGTTGAAAATCTGTTGAGTGGGAAGATTTTTACAATACTTCCTAGTTGTTGTGGAAAGTGCTATTTGTGTGAGAGGTTTGCCAAGAAATCTCTCATTTGTCTGTTTGGAGTACCACAAATCACACTAGATAGTATCTAGTACTGTCATTCAGAGTTAGGAAGCTTCATACTTTTGTACTGATATTTGTCTGTTTGAACGATCACTCGTTTCGAAATCTTTGTAAAGAGGTGGCGGCGTAGCCGCCACGCCGAAGTAGGGAATCTGGAACATCCCCTCTGAAAGTTCTTATATTCTCTTTTTTTTCCGTATCAATATCGGATCCAAGCACGCTAGCTGAAGAGACACCTGAGCAGTCGTACATCCGCGCTCCAGTCCGATATCTCATGTCCGTACCGATATCGGATCCAAGCGCACGAGCTAAAGAAAACTTCGAGCAGTTGTACATCCGCGCTCCAGTCCGATATCGCATGCTCCAATATCGGATCCAAGCGCACAAGTTGAAGATGATCATAAGCAGCCGTACTTCCGCGCTCCATTCCGATATCAGGTGTATAACTAGAAGAATATACAGTTTTGTGGTGTGATAAATTACTTGATTTGGACTCATCTGTTCGGTAATGGCAACTCTAAGCGAGAGTGTCTTCAATGAGTCAAGCAAATTGGAAGGAGCTGCCAATCTTGCAGTTTGGAAATTCAAACTGAAGAACATTTTAATGGAAAAGGAGCTATGAGAGATCGTGATAGGTGAAGAGACAAGGCCATTGATTGAAGAAGATCGGCGGACATTTGACAGGAGAAAACGGAAAGCACAAAATGTCATCAACTTATCAGTTAGAGATGCAATTATTCCTACATTTCGGATTCAGAAGGACCAAAAGAAGCATGGGATACATTGAAGGCATTGTTTGAAACAACAAATACATCTCGAATATTGTTTCTGAAAATGAAGTTGCATACATTGCGGATGAATGATGGTGCAACTATTGTTGATGACATATTGAAGATCAAAGAAATCCGTGACCAATTAGCAGCAGTTGGAGAGCGAGTACAAGATCGTGAGATCGTGCAATTGACATTGAATAGTCTGAGTGAGTCACATTAGATGTTTGTGACGAATATAGCCATAAGAGAAAATTTTCCAACCTATGAAGAACTAGGTGGATTGCTTTTGCAAGAAGAGCAACGTCAAGAGAACTTGAATCATCGTAACAGGAGCTATGATCAAGCTCTTGCAGTTACAGGACGAGGTGGAAGATTTGGCCGTGAAAGGTATCAATCGAGAGGAGGAAACTCAAGCCGAGGATCATTTCAACAATTTCATGAGCAAGTCAATGATAGTCCGAATCGAGTCAATTGGAATCAAGGCCGAGGTCAAGGATGCGGCTATTCAAGACAAAATAAACTTGGAAATTGTAGGTACTGCAACAAACCTGGCCACTGGGAGCATGAATGCTTCAAGAAACAGAAGGAGATGGAACAAAGAAAAGACAAATGGCAAGCGAAAAATTATGCTGATCAACATCAATTTGATGACTATTATTATGAAGACAATTATATTGATCAACATCACTACGATGATGATCAATATGAAGATGATACTGGTGAGAGTTCAAAATTGTTCATTACAGCATTAATGACAAGTGATGAAGCCAATGATACATGGTACATTGATAGTGGTGCATCCAAGCACATGACTTCAAGGAAAGAGTGATTTTCAGAACTCAAGGAAACTGAAAATGGTGATGAAGTTGGACAAGCTGATGGCAAATTGCTATCTGATAAAGGAGTTGGAGTGGTACCAGTGAAGTTAGCCAGCGGGACGATAAAGCAGATAAGCAGTGTGCAATATGTACTTGGCTTAGCTAACAATCTACTATCTGTTGGGACGATTTCTGATCAACAACTCAAGGTTGAGTTTGACAGTGACAAATGTCTTGTCAAAGACATCAAGAATCACTACAAAGTGATTGCTACAGGAGCTAGAGTCAACGAGAATCGACTCTACAAATTGAATGCAAGATCTTTTACTCAAGCTATGGTAAGCATTGTTGATAGTTGAAGTGATCTTTGGCATCAAAGGTTTGGTCATATCAGTGCTCAAAGCTTGCAAATTCTTAAAAGAGGTAATTAAGTTGTTGGATTGCCTGATATCTCTTTTGAAGGAAAAATTTGTGAGGGTTGCATTTTGGGAAAACAACATAGAGAGAGATTTCCTAAAGATGGAACAAGAAGAGCCAATAGCATTTTTGATCTTGTTCATAGTGATCTGTGTGGACCAATACAAACTAGGTCCATTAGTGGTTGTTACTATTTCATCACATTCATTGATGACTATAGTAGACATATATGGATTTATTTCATAAGCAAAAAATCTGATGCTTTTGCCAAGTTTAGAGAGTTCAAGGCTCTAGTTGAAAAACAAACAGGTTGTTAGATTAAGACCCTCAAATCAGATGGTGGCGGTGAGTAATTTTCAACAGAGTTTATAAACTTTTGCAAGGATCAGAGGATAAAGAGACAAACCACTACACCCTATTTACAGAAGCATGCAACACAGCTACTCATATCTTGAATCGGTGTCCTATGAAGTCCGTGGAGGGTAAGACACCTTACAAAGCTTTTACTGGAAAGACCTAATGTTTCTCATTTACGAGTATTTGGTTGTGATGCTTACGCTCATGTACTTGATGAAAAACGAAAGAAGCTGGATGCAAAAGTTGTTAAGTGTATTTTCCTTGGATATGATGAAAGAGCCAAGGCATACAGGATGTATGACACAGATGCACAAAAGATCGTGATTTCCAGAGATGCTACTTTTGATGAGATGGGTTAAAATGACCAAATAAAATTGACAATTGATCCCTTTGATGATAAAGCTAAAGTGCAAGTGAAGGAAGAAGTTGGTGTCGATATGGAAGAGCCAATGGAAAAAGACAAGGTCAATCATGAGATTCCTAGGAGAGTGCCTAAGTGGTACTTGTCAGTAACAAGTGATGCTAATAAGGGAGATACGTCTGAATCAAGTGAGCAGGGAGAGCTTAGAAGATCAAGTAGAAATCGAAAACCTCCAGCAAGATTAGAGATGAATCTAGCCCTAATGGGTTCTGTGCTCAAGGCTCAAGAACCAAAAACTTTTGATAAAGCAAAGGAGCACAAGGAGTGGCGTGAGGCTATGGAAACAGAAATGGAAGCTATAACGAATAATAGGACGTGGAACTTGGTTGAGCTACCTGATGGTAAGACGCCTATCACTTGCAAATGGATATACAAGATCAAATATGGAGCTGATGGGCAACTCAACAAGTACAAAGCACGGTTGGTTGCGAGAGGATTTGAGCAGCAGGAAGGTATTGATTTTGAGGAAACCTTCGCACCCGTAGCTAAGATGGTAACTATACGTTCTATCATTGCTATTTCTGTTTTCTATGGTTGGAAGATCCAGCAAATGGACGTTAAATCTGCTTTTCTTAATGGAGTGCTGGATGAAGAGGTGTACTTAGTACAACCTCAAGGATTTGTTGAGCCAGGGAGAGAGCATCTCGATACAGATGCCGATTGGGTAGGTAATATTGATGACAAAAGATCTACCAGTGGTCATACATTCAGTTATGGTACAGCTGCAATTTCATGGAGCAGCAGAAAGCAACCTACAGTAGTCTTATCATCGACGGCAGCTGAATATCGAGCACTCAGCAATGCTACACAAGAAGCGTTTTGGTTACGAAGATTGCTTGTGGATTTAGGTCAACTACAGGTGGATGCGACTACTATATCTTCCGATAATCAAAGTTGCATTCACCTTGCCAAAAATCCAGTTCTACATGTTCGAACCAAGCACATCGAAATACACTACCATTTTGTTCGAGAGAAATTTTTTGATGGAGCCATTGATCTTGTTTTTTGTAAATCTGAAGATCAAATGGCAGATATTTTTACTAAGTCATTAGGTAGATGTAAATTTGAGAGGTTTCGTACTCTGTTAGGAATAGAAGAATGTAATTTTATCATTGAGGGAGTGTTAGAAATCAATGATAAACTTCATTGTTACTGTTTACGAGGTACATTAATGGTGACAGCTGTAACCAGTTGTCATTAGTCGTAGGCTAGTCTATTAGTCTACTCGTAGGTTTTCTCTCTCTATCAGGGGTTCAGGGTTTATTTGTACATTTCACATTCTGTATGTGTTAGTGTGATAGATTGATAGTGCGTATTCTTCTTCCGGCTTCTTTGGTGATTGCTTATGGTGAATGCTTGATGTTGCATATCTGATTGTTGACAACATTTGGATTTTGTATCAATAAAAAAAAATTCATCACGATATAGGCATGTTTTAATTTTTGGATGTAGAAATTCAACTTTTTGTACCTGTATTTCCTGAGACAAAACAATGAATTTTTTAAAAAATTCATATAAATGTCTCAAAGCAAGTTGGAATAACCATGGTATGACTTGATGTAAACTTTTGTTCTTGAAAGAACAGTAGAGTATGACTCACATAAATCTCTTCATATACTTCACAATATGGAGCTGGGCCATGTCTAGACAAATGATTTGTACTTTCTAATCATCCTTGCCTTTTGATTGATTTTGTCTTTGTCTCCTTCAAAACAAAACCATCAAATGTATTAGTACTAGATACATATTCAAAATTATACAAAAACTAAAAAACATTCATATAAGTAGACATAAATAATGTCAATAAAGTTTTGGATCAAGTTTTCTATTGTCGACAATGCAATTGGTACGTATGCACTTGTTTCATACATATAAATAAACATATATAATGTCAATAAAGTACAATTTCTTATCACATGGAATGGTATCAATCAATCAAGTTTTCTATAAACACCAATGCAATTGATATCGCTTGTATTGATATGTATGCACCTGTTTGATATGTGTGCACTTGTTTGATATGTTTGCACTTGTTTGATATGTGTGCACCTATTTGATGTGTGTGCACTTGTTTGATATGTATGCGCTTTTGTTTGATATGTATGCACTTGTTAGAAATGATACATTGTTGTGCACATGAACTCAAATAACTCTGTGAAAAGTCTCATAATAAAGGAAGTTTATGAATCTTACAGGCCAAGCTTGTGCATCTCTACTACTCTCCACTATTTACTATGTTCCCAAGCTCTATACCTCTTTATTTACACCCTTGCCATTCGCCATCACCATCTATGATGGATGGCATTGTTTGGTGGGGAATTTGCCCAGGGCATCACATGCATATGTTAAAAGATAACGTAGGTGTCCTAAGATGAGCTCAATGAGAATAGAAATCTCGTGAGGAACAAAAGGGTAAAAGCTCATTTGATTTTGATTTTCACTACGAATACAAATAGTGAAGGCATGGCCTATCAATTCTTTACTCTTTTAGAATTTGAAGGTAGAGGTATTAGAAAGGTTACCATAGGAATAACTGGTATGTGGAAGCCAACTGTTTATAGCGATGTTGCCTTCAGATCCTTCGATGTTGGCTCCTATCATGGGAAGCAGAATTCACCAAGTGTTGGATTGTTCAGCCACCAACATGGAATGTGAGTCAAGACAAGCTAAGACAAGCTAATTAGTTTTACCTTATTGTTGCTAGGTGCCGCAACAATAATTTAGCTTAGTACAAGAGGAATTGCTAATTCACATAATTGGTCATTGCGCTTGGTTGAAAAACTAGTGGCGCAAAACATCATGTGTAGGATTATGATTGAACGCCTCTAAGTCAGAATCCATGCTAGATGCAGTAGTTTCTAGCTCCTCGGTTGTTACTCAAGTGATATTAGGGATGCCTTGTGCATCCCCAAGATCATGTGTCAAGAGCTCACCATGTCGATGGAAGAAGCTATGCGCGGGTGGTTTGCAATTCAATTCCAAGCAATCAGGAAGATGAATCTTTTGCAGACTACTTAAATATGGGACGAGCATTGTAAGTGGCCATTGTGTGAAATCTTTGTGAATTTCAAGTACAAAATCATTCATTATGGCATCCATGGGTGGTTTTTTGCTAGAAGCTACTCACATCCACTAACTATTCCATTTGGAAAGTGAGAATGGAATCACTTTTAGTGCTCCATGATCTCTATGACATTGTCCTAGAAGAGGAAGATGTACCTCTTGGTGGACAAGAGCAAGCTAGATACAAGAGAAAGGCTATATTGGCCTTACATTGCATCAAGATGAATGTGAGCAATGACCTCTTGAAAGAGGTGTCATTTTGTGTCTCGACCAAGGAGGCTTGGGATTCATAAAAGACATTTATGAATCCAACAATACTCATGCTTAGGAATCAACTGCTGCAAAGCATGAAAGGAAGTGGAGAGAGTGCACAAGAGTATGTGCTTAGGATCAAATCTTTGAACAAAGAATTAACTTCAATTGGAGATGAAATTCAAGATGATGAACTTGTGCAAGTCTTTTAAATGGACTAAGTGAAGATTATTCTAATCTAGTCCAAAGTTTTGCCATTCAAAATAGGCTACCTACTATTGACAAGCTCCATAATGTGCTTGTAGCCAAGGAGAGTAGGATGCTTTATCTCGAATCAAGGATGGGATCCATGTCCTTGCAAGGAGGTGATGAGAAGGCCAACTTCTCATTCAAAGGAAAGAAAGACTCATTCATCCAAGAAGAACCAAGGCAAGGAGGTCAATGACAAGGATGGTGGATCAAGCTCCAAAGGCAAATCCAAGAAGGACAAATCAAAGCTAAAATGTTTCTTTTGTGGCAAAAAAGGAGAAGAATGCTCAAGAAAGAATCTTACTGGCAGTATAGTTAGCCAATATGCAAGCAATCTATCATCAATCAGATAAGCAGAAAAGAGAGATCACACACCAACCCAAGAGAACACCTTTTTGAACTGTATTAACAAAAGAGAATTAAGTGTACATATACACAATCTATTTTTTGTGAGGTATCGTTGCATGGCAGTTCGGTCCTCGTTATGGGACGCGTGTCCCCACTTTACACTACGTGTGCAATTAAGTTGGCACTCATGCACACTATTACATAAGCAGTAAAAAATTCGAAAACACTGCTAAAAGCGAAAAGTCATGAACTGTAAGAGAAACGTGGGCTTACTTATTCTAACACTCTCCCTTAAGCCCTAGTTTATCTTTTTTACAAAGAGCTTATCAGTACTTAAAGCTTTAGTGAGTATATCAGCTAACTGATTTTTTGTCTTACAATGCACTACATCTATTTCATTAGATAACAACTTCTCTCTAATGAAAATGATATTTAATTTCTATATGCTTTGTGCGTGCATGAAATACATGATTTTTAGCTAGCTGTATAGCCTCTGGCTATCACATCTGATCACAGTAGGCTTATTCTACGAAATTCCAATGTCTTCTAACATTCTTCTTAGCCAAACTGCTTCTTGCGTAGCTGAACATAATGCTTTGTATTCTGCTTCTGTAGTAGAAAAAGCAACTGTGTCTTGTTTCTTACTTGAGTAAGAGATTACACCATTACCAACATGAAATACATACTCTGTGGTAGATCTTCTGTCATCAATATAGCCTGCCCAATCTGAATCAACAAAGCCTTGTAAAACTGGTAAAATATGTTGCCTTTCATACAACAATCCATGAGTTAATGTGCCTTTCACATACCGAAGAATTCTCTTCGCTGCTTTCTAATGAATCTCTCTAGGAGTAGCCATGAATTGACTCACAACACTTACAACATAACTTATGTCAGGACGAGTAGTTGTGAGATAAATTGGTGAACCAACTAATTGACGAAATAAAGTAGCATCAACAAGTGCACTCTCATCCTGGTTAGATAGTTTTTTATCAACCTCCATAGGTGTAGACACTGGCTTGCTATCGCACATTTTGAAATGCTTCAGATTCTCATTCACGTACTTTGTTTGTGTTAATGCGATGCCACTGCAACCTTGCCATACTTCCACTCCCAAACAATAGTGCATTAAGCCAAGATCAGTCATCAACTAGAAGATAAGTCCTTCTTGATTGCACCAATCAAATTGTCATCATTACTTGTGATTATGAGGTCGTCTACGTACAACACAATTAGTGTGATACTAGAGTCACGAGCAAAATAGTAAAGATTGAAATCTGAAGAAGTGCGTGTCAAACCTCTAGATAGGAGATGCTCATCAAAATGGTTGTACCAAGCACGTGGTGCTTGCTTCAATTCATATAAGGCTTTCTTTAGGTTGCATACTTTGTCTTCCATGCCATGTACCACAAAGCCACTAGGTTGCTCCATGTACACTTCTTCTTCAAGCTTACCATTCAAAAACGTGGACTTTACATCCATCTAGTGTAGATTCCATACAAATAGTGCCGCCAAAGCAATCACCATGCAAAGTGTATTCCACTTAGCCACATGAGCGAAGGTCTCTTCATAGTCAATGCCCTTGCTTTGCGCATAACCCTTCACTACAAACCTTGCTTTGTGTTTTGCAATAGTTCCATTAGCATTGTACTTTGTCTTGTATATCCATTTGTTGCCAATAGGTCTTTTGCCCTTTAAAAGATCCACTATCTCCCAAGTGTCATGGTGTTTGATGGAATCAATCTCCTCCTGCATTGCTTTTTGCCATATCTCTTGGTTTTTGGCCTCCTCAAAGCAAGAGGGTTTAGTAGATGAAATATTATCACTCATAAGTGCAAGATTTACCTGAAACCTGTCAAGTTCCTTTCTCTCTCTTGTGGAATGCCGCAACTCTCCCTCCTTACTAGACTCGACAATTCTCCCTTCCTTGTCACTCATGAGTTTAGTGTACCATTTAGGTAACTTACGTTGAGGTGGACCACTACTTGGTGAATGGGAATCCCATGGTGCATCTTGCTCCTTCCTTTTGTCACCGACAACCTTAGTTTTTTTCGATCCAATAGATTTGTTTCTCACTCTCCATCTCATCTCTATGGTGGGAGGAGTACCACGTCCCTCATCATCATCACGATGATCTTCCTGTGGTGGTAGAACTACTTTTATCTTCTTTGAGAAGCTTACATAGCTCATCATTATCCTTTCCTTCATCTCCAAATCTATGGATTTCATCAAATAACACATCACGGCTTATGTGCACTCATAGCCCATCTGGATCATAACATTTATATCCCTCGGTTTGTTCATCATAACCTGTAAAAATGCACTTCGAGGCCTTTACCTGCATTTTGGCTCTCTCGCCCTTAGGTATGTGAACATACACTCGACATCCAAATACTCGTAACCCATCCATCTTAGGCTTCTTACCACTGAATGCCTCCTCGGGTGTGCAATTACGTACAACAACTGTAGGGCTTCTTGACAACAATCTTGACAACTTCACCTCAGAAAGAATCAAACATTGCCCTAGCTGCTTCGACAATGGTATGATTCTTCCTTTCAGCTACCCCATTTTGTTGAGGTGTATCAATTTCTAAGCTGCATCCAGCACGTGTGGGACAGCTCATTGTACTCATCCATATCCACTTTGGATAAGATCTATCAAGTTTGCCACATCATCCATTGGTGGTTTGTGTTGACCTTCTAGATTCCTACAATCTAGGACCTAATTCCTATAATTTAGGAGATGTCATATTAGACTCAAATGAAAGCTAATCAAAATGGATCTGAATATTACAAGTGTCATTTCACACGTGTGGACAGGTCCTCACACGTGTGGATCCACATAGATGTCAAAATACATCAAAAACCATGTGAAAATTGCTTAATTCTAACACTCCTCCTCAATTTTTACATGATACAACTAAAGTACATCTATCTACAACTCCTAAGACTGATCTTAACTTGATAAATGAAGCCTTTGGCAAGGCTTTAGTGAGTAGATCAGCAAGGCAATCTGAAAAAGACACATGATGTAGCTTGATCTCATTTGCTTGAACCTTTCCCCTCACAAAATGGTGAGCAATCTCTATGTGCTTGCTCCTTGCATGGAATGTGGGATTGGTTGCTAATGCTTGGCTTGATTGGTTGTCACAAAATATTGTTGGCTGCTCTTCGCCCTCCATGACTTGCAATTCCACCAAAAGCCTCTTCAACCATAGGATCTCCTTTGTTGTGGATGTTAGTGCCTTGTATTCCGATTCGGTTGAAGATAGAGAAATAGTATCTTGCTTTTTGGAAAGCCAAGACACTATGCCATTGCAAAAAAGGTAACAAAAGCACTTGTGGACCTCCTATCCACCTTATCACCTACAAAATCAGCATCCAAATATGCCCTTAAGGCAAGATTAGATCCATCATATAAAATGCCAAAGTTCTTGGTGGTCGAGATGTACCTCAACACCCTTTTTGCATTTTTCCAATGACAAACCAATGGATTTTGCATAGCCTCACCATTACAAGTAAACTATTAGAAAAGGTCGCCCTCCTTCAAAATGAATCTAGCACCAATGCTTTCACCAAAATGAAGATGTTTGGATCATCAACTAAGATCTTTGACTTGGCTCTGATACCATGTCAAAACTCAGAGTTTAAGAATTGAATTTAATCTACAAATGATCACAAAGAGTGATTGGTAGCTTGGGATTTTGATCTATATCAAGACTAGCTTCCAAATCTAGCTTCTACTTGACAATCTTTGTGATTCCAAGCAAAAACAATAAAAAATGATGATCCACGGCTTCACACGTGTGAAGTACAACTTCTGTACGACCTAATAACGGAAAAATAGTTTACTTATCATTTACTAAGCATTCATCCACAAAGAAAGTGCTTAAGAGAGTCAAAACACAAAGATTGCTTCACAAACCAAGATTTCTCATCATTAGCTCAACAATGGATCCATCATGGATCAAGTACCAGATCACCATAATCTCTTTCTAAGCTGCATCCAGCACGTGTGGGACAGCTCATTGTACTCATCCATATCCACTTTGAATAAGATCTATCAAGTTTTCCACATCATCCATTGGTGGTTTGTGTTGACCTTCTATATTCCTACAATCTAGGACCTAACTCCTATAATTTAGGAAATGTCATACTAGACTCAAATGAAAGCTAATCAAAATGGATCTGAATATTACAAGTGTCATTTCACACGTGTGGACAAGTCCTCACACGTGTGGATCCACATAGATGTCAAAATACATCAAAAACCATGTGAAAAATGCTTAATTCTAACAAGTATAGTTAGTTAATTTTCAAACAATCTATTATCAACCAGATAAGTAGGAAAGAGAGATCACACACCAATCCAAGAGAACACCTTTTTGAACTATATTAACAAAAGAGAATTAAGGGTACATATACACAGTCTATTTTTTGTGGGGTACCGCTTGTCAAATTTCAGAGTAAAGGACTGAATTTGATCTACAAATGATCATAAAGAGTGATTGGTAGCTTGGGATCTTGATTTATATCAAGACTAGCTTCCAAATCTAGCTTCTACTTGACAATCTTTGTGTTTCCAAGCAAGAACAATAAAAAATGATGACCCACGGCTTCACACGTGTGAAGTACAGCTACTGTACGACCTGATAACAGAGAAATAGTTTACTAAACATTTACTTAGCATTCATCCACAAAGAAAGTACTTAAGAGAGTGTAAACAACAAGATTGCTTCACAAACCAATGTTTCTCATCATTAGCTCAATAATGGGTCCATCATGAGTCAAGTACAAAATCATCATAATCTCTCTCTAAGCTGCATCTAGCACGTGTGGGACAGCTCAATGTACTCATCCATATCCACTTTGGATAAGATCTATCAAGTTTGCCACATCATCCATTGGTGGTTTGTGTTGACCTTCTAGACTCCTACAATCTAGGACCTAACTCCTATAATTTAGGAGATGTCATATTAGACTCAAATGAAAGCTAATCAAAATGGATCTGAATATTACAAGTGTCATTTCACACGTGTGGACAGGTCCTCACACATGTGGATCCACATAGATGTCAAAATACATCAAAAACCATGTGAAAATTGCTTAATTCTAACACTCCTCCTCAATTTTTACATGATACAACTAAAGTACATCTATCTACAACTCCTAAGACTGATCTTAACTTGATAAATGAAGCCTTTGGCAAGGCTTTAGTGAGTAGATCAGCAAGGCAATCTGAAGAAGACACATGATGTAACTTGATCTCCTTTGCTTGAACTTTTCCCTCACAAAATGGTGAGCAATCTCTATGTGCTTGCTCCTTGCATGGAATGTGGGATTGGTTGCTAATGCTTGGCTTGATTGGTTGTCACAAAATATTATTGGCTACTCCTCGGCCTCCATGACTTGCAACTCCACCAAAAGCCTCTTCAACCATAGGATCTCCTTTGTTGTGGATGTTAGTGCCTCGTATTCCGATTCGGTTGAAGATAGAGAAATAGTATCTTGCTTTTTGGAAAGACAAGACACTATGCCAATGCAAAGGAAGGTAACAAAAGCACTTGTGTACCTCCTATCCACCTTATCACCTGGAAAATCAGCATCCAAATATGCAACATTAGAATAATGTTGATGATCTGATTTCACACGTGTGGAGCCTGTTCCCACGTGTGAAAGGATGTACTTTTCATACTTGTATATATCTAAATTGATTTTGTATCAATCTAGTTAGTGTAAACATGAAATGATTAGTTTTTAGTCAAGTTGACTAGTCGCCTAGAAATTAGCTTTTCCTTGCATGTGCATGAGTAAATGCTCCCACATGGCAAGTGGATGTTCACACGTGTGTATAGAGTACTAGAAGATAAGAGTTGACCATTTTCCTTAGATCCTATTTTGTAGGGGATATTCCTATATTCTAGGAGACTTTTTGGATTTTAGCCATATTCTAGAAGGTCAACTTTGGATAAGGATCAAGGATGCATCAAATGGATAGATCTGCGTGATGTGGCACTCTTCACACATGTGAAGACCTGCTGGACTATACCAGACTCGTGGATGTACTTGATCCATAAAAGGATCATCATTTTGCTAAGAAGATTGATTAGACTTTTGCATTCTACACTTTTGTGAGGTTTCTAGTCATTTGTCTTGTGATTTCTATGAATGATTGCTATCTAGGATTATTGTACTTGTTGTTTCAGGTGCAGGCCGTACTATGGACAGTACTCCACACGTGTGAGGCCGCTCTCACTAATTTATGATGTATTGATCCATTGCCCTTGCTTAAATCCAAGTGTAGTGAATCTAGATCAAGATCTAATGTGTAAAACTTGATAGATCCATTGATTAAGCAACCAATAACTCTCTATGATTGTAAAGTACAATCATTATTGTCCTAAAAACTGTAAAATTTATCATGGTATCAGAGCTAAGTAAGAGAGTGATCATTGAATCATAAATCTTGTAAAGATCATTGTCAAATTTTGTTTTTGGAAAATACTAGTGAGGGCGAGTTCATCTAGAGTGATAGCTTAGGCACATCTAAAAGGATAGATCTAGATAATGTTTTGTATGTTCCTACCATTTCAAGAAACTTGCTTAATGTAGGACAATTAATGGACAATGGACTAGATGTACATTTCAAGAATGGAGTTTGTTCCATCTTGAAAAATGATAAGTGCATAGCTAGTGGCATTAAGCAAGGTAGACTTTTCAAGTTGGATGCTAATGTTGCAAGTGAAAGTGTGAACTTGGCTAGGGAGGAGCTATCTCAAGTGGAGCTATGGCATAAGAGATTAGGCCATCCTAATCTTCAATCTATGGAGTCAATGGCAAGCAAGGAACTAGCTCTCGGCCTTCCAAGAGCCTTCAAGAAGTGTGGAAAGATGTGTGAGGCATGTGGCCTTGCAAAGTCACACAAATCTTCTTACAAGAGATCTTCATCAAGATCTACCTCTCCCTTGGATCTCATACATTCTGATGTACATAGTTTTTCACATGCAAGTAATGGAGGTGCTTTGATGTATGTAACTTTTATAGATGATTGTACTAGATTCACATGGATTGAGTTACTATCAAAGAAAAGTCTTGTTTATGAAGCTTTCATTAAGTTCAAATATCTAGTAGAGAAACAACTTAGTACTTCCATCAAAGCATTAAGATGTGATAATGGAGGGGAGTACACCTCCAATAAAATGAAAGACTTTTGTGAGATCAATGGCATTAAGTTGCAATACACTTGTTCCTACACCCCCCAACAAAATGGGGTGGCCGAGAGGAAAAATAGGAGTCTATGTGAGTGTGCAAAGTCTTTAAGACTTGATACATCACTTTCCATCTCATTTTGGGAAGAAGCTATAACATGTGCTAATTACTTGTGTAATAGACTTCCTAGTAGTACTATAGATGGGATTTCATCTTATCAAGCCTTGTTTGAAAAGACCCAATGTAAAAGACTTTAAGATCTTTGGATGTATTTGTTATGTTCACATCCCTTTGGAGACTAAAAGGAAAGAAGATTCTACCTCCTTCAAAGGGATCTTTGTTGGCTATGGAGAAAATAGCAAGGGCTATAGGATATATGATCCTATATCCAAGAAAGTAAAGGTAAGCAAGGATGTACTTTTTGATGAGTCACAATTTGCTAAGAGCTTGTCAAATGGATCTAACCCATTGTGCATTGAAGATCTTGACAAACCCGAGGAGGATCTTGACAAAACTGAGGATGGAGACATGGATCCAAGTCAAAAGGGACTGAGAAGATCATCAAGAAGCAAGGCCGAGCCCTCAAGGCTCACCTATGTGGACAAAGGAAAGCAAAAGGAAGACTCTACAACTTCTACCTCTTACTCCTTCTTAGCTACATTGCTTGAAGAACCATCATCTTTTGAAGAAGCATATAAATCTAAAGTTTGGAGAGATGCAATGCAAGTAGAGTATGATGCATTAGAAGAAAATCATACTTGGAATCTTGTAAATCTTCCAAAAGGGAAGAAACCACTTGCATGTAAGTGGATTTATAGAATAAAGTACAATCAAGATGGATCTATTAGTAAGTACAAAGCTAGGCTTGTTGCTAAGAGATTTCTTCAAATAAAAAGATTGGATTATGAAGAAACATTTGCACTTGTAGCTAAGCTTGTAACTATTAGATTAATCATTTGCATTGCTACTTTGTTCAAGTGGGATCTCTACCAAATGGATGTGACAAATGCCTTCTTGAATGGCTTCTTAGAAGAGGAAATCTACATGATGCAACCCGAGGGCTTCATCAAGGTTGGCGAGGAGCAAAATGTGTGCTACTTAAGGAAGAGCCTATATGGCTTGAAGCAAGCACCTAGAGCTTGGTACTCTAGGTTGTATGATTTTCTCTATTATCTTGGCTTTGTACTAAGTGCTTATGAACCTTCTTTATATCTCAAATGTAATGAAGGAATGATCATCATTTTGGTACTTTATGGTGATGACATCATTTTGACAGGAAATGATGATGAAGGTATAAGCAAAGTAAAAGTTGATTTATCTAGTGAGTTCAAGATGGTAGATCTAGGCTTTCTAAAGTTTATACTTGGGATAGAAGTGTCTAGAAGTAGCAATTGTGCTTTCATAAGTCAATCTAAGTATGATACTTCCATTCTTGAAAGATTTGGTATGAAAGATTGTAATGGGATTGACACCCCTATGGAGCATGTTGCGAAAGCAACTAATGAAGGTGATGAAGCATCCTTTGAGGACATCACCCTCTTTAGAAAGCTTATAGGCTCTCTAATATATTTGACCATCACTAGACCTGACTTAAGTTTTTGTGTAAGTAAGTTGAGTCAAAGTATGCAAGCTCCTTTAGTTCATCATTGGAAAAGTGCCAAGAGAGTACTTAGATATGTTTCTAGTACTAGATTTTTTGGCATACTTTATGAATGATCTAACTTGCACTTGAGAGCCTACTCGGATTCAGATTTTGTAGGTGACAAGATGGATAGGAAGTCCATTAGTGCATTTACAACATTTCTTTGTGGAGGAGTAATATCTTGGCTTTCCAAAAAGCAAGATACAGTCTCACTATCTTCTTGTGAAGCCGAGTACAAGGCATTGACTTCAACAACCAAAGAGCTCTTATGGCTAAAAAGACTCTTGATGGAGCTACATGTGCTAGAGGTGAAGGAGATCCCTTACCTATTTTGTGACAATCAAGCTTCTCAACAAATTGCTTCAAATCCTATCTTCCATGCTAGAACAAAGCATATTGAGATAGCTCATCACTTTGTGAGGGAGAAGGTACAATCCAAGGAGGTGCAAATACATCATGTACCATCATTCGAATGCATAGCTGATATCTTAACCAAGCCATTGTCCAAAGATCCATTTTTTAAGTTAAGATATGCTCTTGGAATTGTAGATGTACATTAGATTTGCCAAGTTAGAAGTGAGGAGGACTGTTGAAAATTATCACTTCTCACTTGACATTGGTTATTGTAAATATTGATCAAACATTAGAATAATGTTGATGATCTGATTTCACATGTGTGGAGCCTGTTCCCACATGTGAAAGGATGTACTTTTCATACTTGTATATATCTAAATTGATTTTGTATCAATCTAGTTAGTGTGAACATGATATGATTAGTTTTTAGTCAAGTTGACTAGTCACCTAGAAATTAGCTTTTCCTTGCATGTGCATGAGTAAATGCTCCCACATGGCAAGTGGATGCTCACACGTGTGTATAGAGTACTAGAAGATAAGAGTTGACCAGTTTCCTTAGATCCTATTTTGTAGGGAATATTTCTATATTCTAGGAGACTAGCTTTTTGAATTTTAGCCATATTCTAGAAGGTCAACTTTGGATAAGGATCAAGGATGGATCAAATGGATAGATCTGAGTGATGTGACACTCTTCACACGTGTGAAGACCTGTTGGACTGTACCAGACTCGTGGATGTATTTGATCCATAAAAGGATCATCATTTTGCTAAGAAGATTGATGAGATTTTTGCATTCTACGCTTTTGTGAGGTTTCTAGTCATTTGTCTTGTGATTTCTATAAATGATTGCTATCTAGAATTATTGTACTTGTTGTTTTAGGTGCAAGCCGTACTGTGGACAATACTCCACCCGTGTGAGGCCGCTCTCACTAATTTATGATGCGTTGATCCATTGCTCTTGCTTAAATCCAAGTGTAGTGAATCTAGATCAAGATCTAATGTGTAGAACTTGATAGATCCATTGATTAAGCAACCAATAACTCTCTATGAATGTAAAGTACAATCATTATTGTCCTAAAAACTGTAAAATTTATCATTTATAAGTCAGTTTGTTTTTATTAGTTTACAAACAAAAATGTATCCCGGAGGCCAGTTTTTCGCTTTTTTGGCCTGAAATCGCAATTTTTGGCCGTTTCACTTCATCAGCAGGCCAAAAATTGCGTTTCGGACCCAAAAAAATGGCCAAAAATCGCGATTTTGGGCCAAAAAAATAAAAAGGCCAGTTTTTTGTTTTTTTGGCCCGTAATCGCGATTTTTGGCCGTTTCATTTCATTAGCAGGCCAAAAATTGCGTTTCAGACCCAAAAAAACGGCCAAAAATCGCGATTTCGGAGCAAAAAAACGAAAAACTAGCCTTCGGGATACTTTTTTATTTCACCATGGATTTAGTCTGTTTGACCTCAAAACCTCAAAAAAAGTGTTTATAAGTCAATTCGTCTTTATTACTTTACAAACAGAAATGTATCTTGAATGCCAGTTTTTCGTTTTTTTGGTCCAAAATCATGAATTTTGGCCGTTTCACTTCATCAAAAGGCCAAAAATTGCGTATCGGACGAATTTTTTTTTTTTAAAAAAAAATCATGATTAGGCGTGATTTTGGGCCGTATGACTTGGTCAAATGGCCCAAAATTGTGCCTTACCGTGATTTAATTTTTTTTTTTGTGAGGTCCGAAACGCAATTTTTGGCCTTCTGATGAAGTGAAACGGCCAAAAATCGCGATTTCGGACCAAAAGAACGAAAAACTAGCCTCCGAGATACATTTGTGTTTGTAAACTAAGAAAAACAAATTGACTTATAAACACCTTTTTTGAGGTTCTGAGATCAAACAGACTAAATCCATGGCGAAATGAAAATGTATCTCGAAGGCCAGTTTTGAAAAAGAATGATATCCATCTGAAAAAAATAAATCATTTGGTATGTGAAAGGCTAAGGAAAGTGAGGTAGTCTTAGTTTGAATGTGAAGGAGGACACAAAGTGGGTTGATTAAAATTCATAAGCAAATTTCAAATTTGAAATGTACTTGGGCATTAAATGAGGCCTGTAAGTCTATGTTCCACCTAGAGCCCTAACTGTTGTCCTATTGGAACCAAGGCAATGAATATGCTAGTCTTGCCTTAGAAAGTACCTACAAAAGTCTATGGATGATGAGACCTATATTTAGCCCTTAACTCTTGCTCACCCTATGTGGTAACCCAAGGTAAAAGTGCCACGTAGGATTGATAAACACTAAACTAATTATGATTAACAAACCTGTTTAGGCAAGAAAGAGGCCCTTTTTGAGTCCAAAAAGGGCCCTAATGTTATACTTAGAATCTTCCAAGAAGAGATAGATGGTGTTCTCTTCATTTCTAGCATCACTAAGAATTTGCTTAGTGTTGGCCAACTTTTAAATCATGGTTTCATTGTGGAGTTCTCTACTAATGTATGTGACATCAAGAAGAATGGAAATATCATAGCAAGAGGAACAAGGTTTGAAAGGTTCTTTAAGCTTCATGCGTTTGTTGATCCTAATCAATTTGTGATGATAGCCAAGGAAGACAAAATGACCACATTTGATTTGTGGCACAATAGGCTTGGTCACATCCATACCAAGTCAATGTTTGTAAGCTTTAATGATGAATCCTCTAAGAATCATATTTGAGAAAATATGGTTGAGATCAAGGAGGAGCAAAACTCGAGAGCTTCAACTATTTCAAAGAGAGCCACAAGAGCAAAGATGGAGCTATCAATGCTCATTTTACTTGTAGCAATAATAATTTGTCACACACACATATTTTGTTCACTCATCCATATCTTGTTCATTCATCCAATGAGATTGATGAGACATCACAATTGTACTACATTTCTCTCCCTAGATAACTCGAGTACTATTAAATGGAATTGATGGATAATCATGTTGTTATCAATGTCCATCCCTAAAACAACAATTTAAACAAAATACATGTGTTTGCAGAGTGTAATTTATTTTTTTTGATGAATTGCGATTGAAATCTTCACAAGTGCATTGTAGAGACTCAGATATTGTTACTATGTAAGTGTTCCTAATTGGATTTGTTGCAAAACTTTGCACATGGAAAAACAACCATAGTTGCAGAAGCTATGTCACATGCTGACTCAGATCTATGGAAAGAGGCTATGGATAAAGAGTACAGCTCATTGCTGAGAAACAATATTTGGACTGTCACCAAGCTGCCATTAGGCAGAAAAAGTATTGACTGCAAATGGATCTTCAAGATCAAATATAAGGTAAATGGAAGAATCGATAGGAGGAAAGCTCAACTTGTGGCAAGAGGATTCTCGCAAACTCCTAATCTTGGTAATTTTGAGATCTTTGACCCGGTGGTCAAGCACACGTCAATACGACTACTACTGTCATACACTACTGCAGCCAATCTTGAAGTGCATCAGATGAATGTACATACTACATTTCTCAATGGAGTCATCGAAGAGGACATTTATATAATCCAGCCATAAGGCTATGTCCTTAATGGTCATGAAGACCAAGTATGTAAATTCCATAAAGCTTTGTATGGTCTAAAACAATCATCCAGAGCATGGTTCCATCGAATCAACACGTTTTTGATCGACCATGGATTTGAACCAAGATCTGCAGACTGTAATGTTTATTTCAAAGTTGTCAATCAGTTCTTTATCATCGTCACGCTTTATGTAGATTATACGTTGTTGTTTAACAACAATATCGAACTGACGAAGGGCACAAAGAGGATGTTATTGCAAGAATTTGAGATGACAGATCTGGGAGAGGCACATTACTGTCTCGGGATTCAGATCCACAGAGACAAAAGTAAAAGGCTTCTCTACATCACTCAGCAAAGGTACTTCCACAATTTATTAGTGAAATTCATGTCGTGCTATACTTATTCTAATTGTAAGGATATGTAGTATAAAAGATTGTCGTTCCCCAAAGGGACTGCTTAATGTTGTAATTTTACATGTTTTCAACTCATTTATTATTCTTGGACTAAAAGCTGATTGTCAACATACATTTAAGAGTATCGGCAACCAGTATCACCAATTAGGATGTGGCTTCAAACATATAAAAGTGAAAGATATTGATGCTAACTAATCTCATATCAAACATGTTGCATTTTTTATTAGTGTGTTCGACTTATTGGCCAGTCCAGTGATCAAGCAAGGTCTGTTGCATCAGATAAACCAAGGAAAAGAAATATGCAAATGTCTCAGTACAATCCAACTGTAGATCGACAATCTGTCCTCAACAACAGAGAGCGCTCATTCATAAGAACGACTAACTACAAAAATTGCACGAATATCCATATGCAAGTTTCAAAGTATTAATTCACAACAACATAGAGCAAGCTTTAGGATGTGTAAGTCTGAATATACGTCAGGGTAATGTAATTGTGATTCCAAATGTTAACATCATGATTAAGTTCCAAGAATCTGATTATTCAATCAAACAAGCAATCAAATAACCAATGAGTTTTAAGACAATCTTAGCAATGAATTCACGGTTGCTCTCATACGACAATATCAAGGCTAAAGAAGTGTCTGACTAGAGTTACAATCACAAGCACATCCAACAAGGTGAGGCTTACCAACTGTCAAAAATAGAAGTACTTAGCAAACAGAAGGCATACGAAAGCAGAGAGAAGGAAAAACTTGAAAATTGAAACTCTTTCTATGATCTCCTAAAAAACTCGGTGGCTGTATTGAAGTGTAAATAGTGAGAACGAGCGCGAAAGTACGCAATTCTCTAGTAACCAATATGTCGCTTCATATTTAGTTTAATTTACTAATTAAATCAATAGCAAAATTACAAGTGTACAATTTCCTAGGTGGCATCCTTATCACGCAGCTTTGCTCCAATGAGAAGCAAGCACGTGGAAGGTTATAACGTTTGATTGAGGCGCAAGAAATGAGGCTTCTGGAATGTTCTTCTCTTAGGGCTGGCCTTCATATTAAGGTTCATGTCGTTTCATATCTGCCCTTCGGGATATAGTCCTTCCTTCAGTAACATTTATTCAGGCCTCTTTATCTTCAATATAACTTTGTATAACTTGTCATTGTCGGGTCCATTAGATATTTTTTCATATTCGGTGATTATCTTCATCAGTTGAGTAGGTTGATTGGGGTTTTGCATCACAAAATATTAAGTCAAAGAAAATATGCATGTAATAAGATATTACATATCTCCCCCCCCCCCCTGTTGGAGAAAGAGGGTATGTCGTGTGTGAGAAACGAAAAGAGCTCGAAAAAAAAATGAACACAAAAAAGAAGAAAACTCGAACGGAAAGTGTTTGTGCGTAATGAAATGAGCTATATGACTCTTTCCCTAAGCATGACTATGCCTATCAGAAACGAACCGGGCGTTAGTGATAGAAATCACGGCCATTCTGATTATGTAGCCAAACGTTAATAAAACACCACAAGAATAATTTGTCGCGAACAACTAGACAAATTATCTGTCGCGAATGATTCGCGAAGAGCTAGACTGAGCTCAACTGATAATCAGTCATGAATGATTCACAAAAGGCAAGACTAAATATTAGTCGTCAACAACTAGACTAATATTAACTCGCTAAAACAGATTACCAGATTGAGCAATTAGAAAATTCAGACAAAATGAAAAGTAAGCATAACAATATTGACGCAAATCTGAACGTAGAACAAGAGAGCTGTTATCAGATTAAGTCTAGGAAAATATACATGTCAATAATGCGGTAGAGCACGAGACAATAGCGGACGAAACCACGTGCTCTACAAAGCTAATTCAATCTGTAAAGGAATGAGACCAATTACTGACAATAAAGAATCAATGCACAAGGCATCTAATTCGTCTATATCTGATAAGCTTCTGATGCTAAATTTACACACACTTGTTGTTCTTCAATCTCTTAATCAACAATCAATCTGAATACGCATTTGACATTCAGTATATATACACAATGTTACAGGTGTGCAGATGAAAAAAGTACAAAGTGGATGTGTTGTCTGTAGGAGATCGTGGGTGGCTACAGTTGTTGTCAAGTCTATTAGCGTAGTTGCATGGGGAGAGTGTGAAAAGGGTGCAACGTCAGTCTTCGCTGAAGTGAACGTTAGTGAAGATGCGAAAAAAATGCGTCACTCTGACGAAATGCCTTAGGATTTGATTTACAGGGTGCCTTTGCTTCCTAGGGCACCTTCGACATTTTGTAAGGCAGTGTCACCTTTTTTGCCTGGCACAAAACACGTGTAAAAACATAGTGTTGTGATTCTTTTGCCTTTTCTTCACCTGTGAGAATTTACATGTAAATATGCAGACTACGCACAATGTGAGTAAAAATGCAGCATGAATGGAGGCAGATTAAAATGAGATTTAGGAGAGTAGAAGAAATAAATCCAACACCCCTCCCCCCCTCAAATGTGAAGTCCGGGTGCTTGATCAGAGAGGAATACTCTCTGTCTATAGCTTTTCTCTAGAGATCAAAGTCTAGTTGGCTGAGTGCCTCTTCGACTGTCGTTGGTTCCTATATCAAGAGACAGACAGACTCATGAGTATACCTTGTGTGCGCACTCGACTTGATCTTCTGGGAGGATTCGACTGATGAACCACTCTTGGGACTTGTTGCTGGGTAGCAGCAACATCTTCGTCTGATTCACTATCTTGAAGTGGGTAAAAAATAGACACGCCTGAGCCAGAGGCTCGAACTGTCATGTCAATGGCAGGTGATGAAGGTTCTCCTGGAGTAATATCCTTGTTTTTGAGATCGACAAACTGATCCTCGATAAAGACTGTATCCTGGTTATACAAGATTTGTTGGGTATAAGGATTATACAGCTTGTAAGTATTATCAGATGAAATATATCCAATCAAGATGGTCTTGAGACCTTGGAAGTCCAATTTCTTCCTCATGTCTTTTGGGATCTACGCGTAAGCAACGCACCCAAACACTCTTAGGTTCTTCACAGAAGGCTTAGAGCTTGTCCACACCTAGTGGGGTGTTTTGCCTGAGAGGGCCTTGGTTGAACATCTGTTCTGGACGTAAGCTACAGTGGACACAGCTTCGGTCTAGAATCTCTTGGACAACGATGCATGCACCAAAACATCACAAGAAAAATATAATTTAAAGAAAATGCTAACTCTAAAGAAATTAAATCTGAAAACTTACAATTCATTTTCTTCAATCATTTGGATTCAAATCATGAATGTTGAGCTCATTGTGAAGATAAGCATGCTAAACTAAAATTTTCGTGATAGATTGACCGGTAGGTGATACTTTGAAATCCATTATCCTGCCTTACCAAGAGCTTCTACATATGTTATCCGATCTTTTTCTTTTTCGGAATGAGCCTTTTGTAGAGGGATGCATCAAGATCCATTGGCATTTTCAATATATTCTTGGTATCAATTGATCTTCTGCATTTTTTTCATTGCAAATATTGATTGCATCAATGATTCCTCTTGGTCTCCGATTATGCAAGCTGAGAATGGAGAGAATGTAAAGATTGAGAGGTAATCCCAAGAATGACAATCCAAAATAAGAGATAGAATGAAGAAAATGAGAGGTATACCTATGAATGACAAGAAGTTCCTAAACTACAAAGATTAGTTAACTATAGTATTCAACTATTGACGTCAAATCAACCTCGAGTGTACAATGACGGGCAGCATAAGAGTATTCGAGCAGTAACTGTGGTCTAATCACAATTGTTTGTTCTGCTTGGTGGGATATTTGAAAATCACAAAAATTTGGCCAGGAAAGTTAAATACAATTTTCGTCCATCAACCACTGTTACAGTTCGTCACAGAAGAACACCATTCATTGGGACACATAAGCGTTGAAAGCATGCGAAGTCAAAAACAACATCTTGACAAAGGGCCCATTTTGAGTTCTAATATCCCCTAGTGCATGATACTTGATAGCTATATGCTTTATTTTCGAATGAAACACATGATTTTTTGTAAAATAGGTTGGTATCTACCTGTTATTATTTTTGTTGATTTTTTTTCCAAATGCATTGTTCGGAGAACAAAAACAATTGTTATTTGTAAGGACTTGAGTGCTAAAATAATCGCCGAGTTGTTGGATGATGGTTGGGATACAAAACAAAATCAGCAAGTTGAGTGCAGAGTATGTTACTCATCAATGACATTTAGATATCACATCGAAAAACAAATGCTCACTTTGTTGCTGTATTATAGAAGATGGATTAAATGCAAAATATTTGGAAGCCACTTGATCAAAATTTTGGTATAAACCCTCAAGAGCAACTTCAGATAACAGTGAAAAGAAATGACAATATTCTTGCAATGGTTGAGGTCGAGGAAGATTGGTGTCTCAATCACATTTGATCAGAACTAGACATGTTGCAATTCGATCTATCTCAATACTATCAATTTCGATTTAATGGCGCTATGCCATATAAAAATATTCTTTTTTTTTCTATTTCTAAGTGAATCAGTTTCAAAAAATATATTAACTAAAACAATTTTTCTTGTGCAGGTAAGAGCAAGGTAGGAAGAGCATATAAAATACAAAGATATTGGAACATCCATCAAAATTGAAGATCCATAGATTATGAACCATGGAATTTTGTATTATGTAATACAATTTTTTGTGTACATCATTTTTGAAGATATATGAATCACTTTTTTTATGAGGCTCTTTTATTTCTACGATCTCCATTTCCATGGTGCAAAACACAATGTAATTGTAACTGGATATTATGAGTTTTTGATAACAAGATACATGGTCTCCTGTAGGAAATACATTATCTCCATTGGGGAGATCTTTGGTCACTTGAACTCCAGTGACCACTACAATCAGATATCGAATCAATGCTTGCCCTTGTTGAAGTCTCGAATATATCGGTTGTATTTTTGGTCTTCAATGCCTTGGTCTGTATTGTCCTTGTCTTGGCATATTTGGATATGTTTAGAAGATGATCTAATCAAAGCTTTGCTGCAACAAATCTAAGTGAACTTATGTCGCATGTTTGGATTGGTTGTGGCAAAGGTTCGATCAGATCATCTTTCTGAACTTATCCAAAAAACATCCATGGCAAAGGCAAGACAGACTAAGGCTATAAAAAAATAACATGTCGAAAAACCGTAGAAATTGAAGATGAATGAATAATAACCTGAATTAATAACAGGAAAACAAACAAGTAAGAACAACCATAGAAAACTGTAAATATATTTCTATAAAATTTGTCTGTACATGTGTCTCATCCACATCAAGTGAGACCAACTTTTTATCAGTATCAACTATCTATGATCTCTAAATCCATTTCTCCAGTTGGAAGTAGCTTGGGTGGAGAACACTCTACCGCTGCAACTGGATATGAATTTTCGATCACAAGCTTTATGGTATCCTGTCTGAAGTGCATTATCTCCATTGGGGAGACCTTCAGACATTTAAATTGAAAAAAGCATAAACACAGTTAAATGTTATCAATAAAAAATTAGTTATTAGGATTTTGATTATGAAAAAAAAATAAAAACATAATTAAATGTTATTAATCGAAGATTACCTCTTCCAGATTAGGAAGTTCATCTTGTACTGCAAGCCAATTGAAAAAGTGTTTGGCATTGCATACCATATACCAACCACAATTGACAGAATCAACCTGTTCGGAGGACTACAGTATCCAATATAAACGAAAGTTAATAACAAAATTTTAACAGTATGAAATATCAGATCAACGTGCAGGATGTCATAATAAAATCTATAACGGAAACAAGCGCGCATTGAACCGATATCCAAAAAATATTGTTTGAATATCGGATCAGCGTGCACGCTATGAAAAGAAACCAAACAATAACTACGAGGGCGCGTTGAACCGATATTGATGAATTTTTACCTCTGCATCAACCATTTTAAGCTTTGTATATACTATTGCATGTGTTACTGGAAAGAGTTCCAATATTTTTTGGATATGGCTCTTGGCAATTTTGTGTGTGTGTGTGTGTGTGTGTGTGTAATAGAGTTCATCTTTAAACAAATTGGATTACACACATCCTCATCATTGACATATAAGGACAACACATATAAGCTCCAATGATCACTACAATCAGAAAACAATAAATTTATGAGAATCAATGTGAAATCAAAATTATATAACAAATTCAACTTAATAAAATCTGAAAAAAATATACTTACTTTGTTATGTATGATAGCACAAGAATTGGAGTCCCCAGTCTGACGTATTGGAGCATATCATCGTGCAGACTTTTGAAATCAGGAAAATCAAATGCAGCCATGAATTAAAGGGGAAACAATGCTACATCTATAAACAATGGGGTTTGAAAAAACTCCATCCAGTACTGAATTGTCCCACCTCCTACATTGTCACCTAGCATTTTTTTCCTACTTTCTAATTCACCTGTATCTAATTTAGAAAGGGGAAGACCAACATTGGTCTTCGGCATCTTAAAACTGTATTGAGGACCTAAAGCTTTAAGATATTTGTTTAACAATTGGTCATACTGTACATATTGAGGAGTATTTACAAAGGCAATTGTAGGGGGTGAATGAAGTAATACAAGTAAACCGTCATTCAAAATTGATTCTACCTTTACATTTACTAAATCATCTAAATCATTTCCTAGAACAAGAGGTGGAAAACTAATATTTGTGGGGGTAGGAGGAGACTGAAATTTTAAAGGAGGAGGAGATTTATTAGGAGAGGAAGATTTAGCAAGAGAAGATAAAGATGGAGTTCTAGGAGGAGAAGAAAGAGACTTAGGAGGAGACTTGGGAGCAGATTGTCTAGCAGATAGAATCTCATGCAGAGGAGATGGCTTTGAAAAATCCCTCGTTTTATTAGAAGGGTCATGAGACCTCATCTTCTTTGAAACACTCCCATTCTGTACTCGAAAAACAAGCCATGATGGTTGAGATTGCTTTCGTTTTCTTTTCTTTGAATCTTGTTTTGGAGGAGAGAAAGGAGTAGGTCTAAAGTACTCTGCAAATTTATCATATGTGTCCCGTAGCCTGAACACAATGTTGAAATCCTTGGGCATGATGGTCACCCTCTTGGCATGGACAACTGCAACAACAATATCTGAAAATAATTTCACTTGAAAATCCTGATATGCAGTGTGCAGTGTCTCTATTGCCATTACAGTCCATCTCACATCTGCAGATAGACTTCTTGTAACCTACTTGATGGATATCTATATGTGAGCTTTCGGAATCAGAAGATTATTGGTCTTTAATAGCTAACTTTCTTCTGTCAGGCGCGCTGATCTGATATTTGAGACACACTAAAAATATATTGAAACGCATTATGAACTATCAAAGCTTGCTTTGACAGATTTTTTAAAGCTTTGGATGTATGAGGAATCTCCCAAAGCAAGCTTTGATGATTCAAAATGGATTCCAATAGCGAATCAACGTGCGTAGTCCAAGTTGAAAAATCTTTTTTTTTTAAATGGGCGTGCTGATTCGATATTCGATTCGCCATACCTGAGTATTGAATCAATGCGGGCCTATTTGATCTGTTCCTTTGAAAAACTTGTCTTCTCGCGTGGATCGATATCGGCTATTTCAAAATGCTCCATCTTATGAAAATATTCTGAATGAACATTATCTCAAAAAGAAAAATCTCGTCTTTATGGTGCTTAAATAGGGTGCGAGACTGTAATAATTCTCCTCGTACACATTTTTCAATGATGTCCATTTAATATTTGTTTATTATTTGTTTAATGATGATTTGGTGAGGCTAGTGATAGAATATTTAATTTATTCCGATGCAGGTACAAATTTTAGGGTCAGGGCTAATAATGATTTGTAGAATCTAGTGATAGACTATTTAATGTATTCCAGCGTAGGTACAAATTTGTCTCACTCAGATTGGTGGATAAATATAGGCTACATTTTTCAATTCATTATTTGGCAAATGTATGGCTGTGATCAACAAGAATAGGCTATAAATATAGACACCACTTTCCATATTTCGATTCCGTGATCTTTTATTCTGAACTCCCTCGTCATTTTGTTTTCTTTCTTTCTCGTGATATCGAATCGACATGCACCTTCACATCCAGGGCATGGTCGGATTCATTCAAGCGCGCTGAAGTGATATCAGCCTCTTCTGACATGTGCTTGCAGAAAATTTCAGTCTCGTCCTAACGATATTGGATCAACGCACGCACTATTGTTCAGTCCTTGACCGAAACCATTCAGTCGTGTTGAACCGATATCATGTTCAATATGGCTAGTTTCTCCATGTCCTCAGATAACAAACTTCTGGATTTTTTGAATGCCAATGATATTCCATCTGAGAAATTAGAGTATTTTTCGAGTATTTATTTTGCTCTCTTTGATATCGATAAGCTAGTTTATGAAAAAAATTATAATTTAATTTCTTATCTTGATAATGTTTCTCAGATTATTAGTACTCTTGTTCAAGATATAGATAGTTTTTGTTTCGTTCATTTTCAGGACCTTGTGCATTCCCAACCATCCTCTAAGCATAAACACAATAGAAAGTACTCTAACCTGCATGACCATTTCAAAAGAAATATATATTGTGGTATCCACAAAAGAATATGTCGCCTTCTAATCAAAGGAATGGCTTTTGTCTTTTACATATCTGCTGAAATTCCAGATGATGAGTCTGTTAAAACTTCAACTGTCCCATTGATCGAAACATCTACACCTGCTCCCGTTGTTGTAGATGATGCATATACTGATATAGGGGTTGAAGTTGAAGCATCTATGGCTTCAAATAATCAAAAACTCTCCCTCGTTCTATAATCCTCTTTGATTCTCTTCCATCTCCTATTAATCAATTAATTCTACTCGATATTCCCTTATATTTTCTAAATAATGAAAGTTATATTTTATTTAATGATATAGAAGATGTTTTGATTTTGAGAGAGGATGAAATTCTCTCGATTTTTGCTCAAAATTTATCAAATTTTTTTGACATTGTTGATTACACAGATGATGACCTTGAAAGCGAGATAGATTATGATAAAGATGGCAATTGGAAATCTGGCAATGAGGCCTTGGAGGCCATGATTGAAAAATTTAGAGCCCATGAAAAATTTTTGCCTATAGAGGAGGAATTTTTGGAATTTAAAAAAAAATATCCCCCAAGGCCTAGATATATCCCCTCCGAAAATGTAGAGGCCATTGGAGGACATGACATTAGCACAGCAAACGTCATTGAAGTTAAGAAAACAGTTTAAACACCCGACCGGATCAATCACCACAACACAACATCAAGTGCAACAAGACAACATAATTGCTCTCCACAAACTGTATATTCCACTGATAAGTAAGTACAAAGATAAAGTTACTTAAAAAGCACTCAAAGGGCTCGTAAAAGAAAGATGGCCCAATAATTATAGAATTGAGCACACGTGGTGCCATCGAAATAAGAAAGCACTGTATAAGTCGATCATTGCTATTTTAACTCTCTCTCTCAATGATCAAAGTCTCTCTTTATTTTAGAGTTTACTCTATTCATGGAACATACCTCCATGATAGTATTACAAGTAAAAACTTTTTACATAGCCAGATCTAAGCCAAGTTTGGCTCTAAAAGTCTTAAACTATTCTTTACTTAAAGCTTTCGTAAATACATCAGCAACTTGTAACAATGTAGAACAATGTACAATACTTATATCTTCATATTGTAGCTTCTCACGCACAAAGTGATATTTTACCTCAATATATTTTGTCCTTGCGTGAAAGACAAGATTCTTAGCCAATTGTATTCCACTTTGACTGTCACAGAAAATAACAGTAGGATTTACTTGCTTCATGCCAATCTCACGTAACAACCTACGTAGCCAAATAGCTTCCTGGGTAGCAAAACTTAACGTTTTATATTCGGCTTCTGTAGAAGAAAAAGAAATAGTATCTTGCTTCTTGCTAGACCATGAAAAAACAACCGCTACCAAAATTGAAGACATAACCTGTTGTTGACTTTCTATCATCTATACTTCATGCCCAATCAGCGTCAACATAACCTTGCAACTTAGGTAAAACACTTTGTCTTTTGTAGATTAGGCCAAGGTT
The DNA here is from genome assembly GCA_029204225.1 of Diphasiastrum complanatum. Taxonomy (NCBI): domain Eukaryota; kingdom Viridiplantae; phylum Streptophyta; class Lycopodiopsida; order Lycopodiales; family Lycopodiaceae; genus Diphasiastrum; species Diphasiastrum complanatum. Next base: position 28,901,317 of record CM055104.1, read on the forward strand.
AGGTGTACCTTTCATATACCTCAAAATCCTTTTTGCAACTTCCAATGGTCCATAGTGGGTGATGACATGAATTGACTAATCAAACTTACAGCATAGCAGATATCAGGACGTGTAGTCATAAGATATATCAAACTCCCAACTAGCTGACGAAATAGAGTAGCGTCAACATGTGCACTATCATCAATACGAGATAATTTCTTACCAGCTTCGCAAGGGGTGATGAAAGGTTTGCACTCTGTCATGTGAAATCTCTCCAATATCTCGCCCACATACTTGTTTTGACATAACTAGATATCATTGTCAGTTTGCCATACTTCGACACCCAAGCAGTAGTGCATAAGATCTAAATCTGTCATCTCAAACTGCTTGCATAAGTTGGCTTTGATAGAACGAGTGAGGTTCTCATCATTGCCCGTGATAATGATATCATCGACGTAAAGTAAAATCAAGGCAATGCTATCTTCGTATATAAGAACATAAAGATTTGGATCTGAATTTGTTCTTACAAACCCATGAGAAAGAAAGTAATTGTCAATGCGTCCATACCATGCGTGTGGCGCTTGCTTAAGACCATAAAGTGCTTTGTGTAGCTTACATACCTTCTATTCCTATCCTTTTGCCATAAAGCTCTGCGGTTGGACCATGTAAACTTCTTCCTCTAAGTCACCATTCAAAAATGCGGACTTCACATCCATGTGATGGATCTTCCACCCAAAATGAGATGCTAGGACAATGATAAGGCATAGCGTAGTCCACTTAGCCACTGAAGCAAATGTCTTTTCATAGTCAATTCTTTTATTTTGCTCATAACCCTTCACTACTAGGCGTGCCTTATGCTTTGCTATCGTGCCATCCGCATGAAACTTTGTTCTAAACACCCATTTGTTGTCAATAGGTCTTTCCAAGTGGTGGATCAACCAACTCCCATGTATCATGCCTGTGGATGGATTCTTTCTCCTCTTCCATTGCCCTTTGCCACTCTTTGTGATCTTTTGCCTCATCAAAGTTTGATGGCTCTCGACACTTCAAAATGTCACTTATTAGAGCATAGTTCACATGATAACGATCGGGAGACTTCCTTTCCCAAATAATGAGATAGAGACACATCCTTTTTCCCGGCTTCTATACCTTCTGACCTTGACCAAATTGTTTCATCTCCTTGTGTGCTAGATCTTGTTGATTTAGCTTTCATCCTTCATAATCTTTTCATACCATTTTGGTATCTTAGATTCAAGTGATACACTACGTGGAGAGTATGTATCTCAAGGAGTGTCCAAGTAATGTCTCTTACTTCCAACCGGTTTCTCCTTTATTGCTCCTATTGGCAAGTACATTCCCCTAGGCTCTTGAATAGGTGGTGTCCTTTCATACTCGCCCTCTCGACTCTCATCTTCATGTGCATCATCTTGTGGAGCATCTTCTTCATCTTCTTCTTCCAAAATTGTGGGAAGTCTTTTGATGCTTTCACCACTTGCACGGTCTTCATCTTCATACGTATGCGTCTCATCAAAGATCACATCTTTGCTAGTGTGAATCTTGTTCATTACATGATCAAAACACCTGTATGCCTTCGTCCTCTTGTCATAACCGACGAAGATACACTTGATTGCTTTGGCATCAAGTTTCTTTCGTTCTTCCTTTAGCACATGTACATAGGCCTTACATCCAATGACACGAAACTTGTCGAGTTTTGGCTTTGTTCCTGTAAATACGTCTTCGGGAGTCACATTTGGAACCGCAACTGTAGGGCTCCTATTTTGCAAGAACGTTGCCGCACTGCACGCTTCCGACTAAAGTGAATCGGTCAAGCCCATTTGCTTCATCATGGAGTGTGCACTCTCCATAATAGTCATGTGTTTCCTTTCAACTACACCATTACTATGCGGCATGTGTGACTGTGTTAATTGTCTTTTGATGCCACGTTCCTTGCAAAAGTCTTCAAAATCATCAAATTTGTATTTGCCCCCTCTATCAGATCTTAGCACTTTAATGCGTGCATCCAGTTGGTTCTCTACCAAAGTCTTGAACTCCTTGAAGCAAACAAAACCGTTTGATTTCTTCTTCAAAAAATAAATCCATGTTCTCCTAGAGTAATCATCTATGAAAGTCATAAAATAATATGCTTTTCCCAACGACATGGTCTTCATTGGACTGCACAGGTCGCTATGAATAAGTTCCAGCGGTTTCTTAGCTCTTACAACTACACCTTTCTTGAATGTCTCCCTGTGATGCTTTCCTATGACGCATCCTTCACATATTGCATGATGATCATCCTGCAATGTCGGTAACCCTATTACCATCATCAGCTTCGCCATCAATCTCAAGCTCCCATAGTTCAAGTCTTCTATGCCACAACTCAGATTGAGATGTTGTTGAGATAGCCAAACCATATTCTCCTGGTTTTGCAGCATCCAATTTATAAAGACCAAAATTACTATCTCTATAACCTTTCGCCACCACTTTATGATTGTGGTTCATATCCCTCATAAGGCATCCATCCTTGAAAAATTCAACCTTAAGATGTTGATTAGCCATTACTCCAACAAAAAGCAAACTCTTTTTGAGTCCAGGAACATAAAGCACATTAGGGATGTTCTTGATTTTACTATAAGGAAATTGCACAGGTACATTGCCCACGTCCTGTATTTGGCAATCCTCCCCATTGGCTTGAGTGACCTTATCCCCATCATGGATTGGTGAGAATTTCTCAAACCAATCACGTTTCCCGGTCATATGCCTTGTGGCACCTGAATCTATGAACCATCTGGCACCATCATCAATATGGGATGCCAATGCTGATGAGAAGACACTTGTCTCGTCATCTTCTCCATCATCTTCGGCAATGTTGCCTTGTTGAGTCACTTTTCTCGCCTTTATGTCTGCTTTCTTCTTGTAACACTCGCATGCCCAATGACTGGCAATAGTAACATTTGCCTTTCTTCTTCTTTTTCTCTTTTGATGACGACTCTCCCTCATCATCATCATCCTTGGATTTCTTGGAAATCCTTTTCCATCATTTCTGCTTGTCTTTAGCAATCACGGCTTGATCCTCCTGTGGGGTTTGCCTTGACTTCACCACTTCGCGATGCTGCTCTTCCTGCAACATGATTCCATGGAAGTCTTCAAAAGTAGGCAATCTCTCCCTCAAAGCATTGCCGCTCACAAACATTTGTAGCCTTCCGAGACACCGCTCATTGTGGTATGTACCAATTCAACGTCCCTAATTGATTCTCCAATTTCCACAAGTTGATCTCTCAGCTCCTTTGTCCTGGTGAAGAAAGATCCCACTGATTCACTTTCTTCCATCCTTACTGCATTCAATCTCGACTTCAAGAACATGGTCCGAGTTGGATTGAAAGTTTGAAATTGCATTCTAAGAGCTTCCCAAGCTCCCCTAACCATCGTGGCATCACTTATATGAGTGATCACATGGTCTTTCACTGAAAGATTGATTAAGGACAATGCCCTCTGTGCCTTTTTATCAAAGGCCCTCATGCTACATGGAGTGGTATTTGGCCGGACTTCAATATTTGCCACAATATCCCATAACTCTTTCTCCATCAAAATACTCTTCATTTTGAATTTCCAGATGTTATAGTTAGAAGCCCCATCAAGTTTGCTTGCATTGCCCAAAATTGCCTCATTGATGTTTGCCATTTCCAAACTGCTTGAAACTCCACCTGGAGGCTATAAAGTATATGTCGAAGCCAACCATGATGTCAGAAATAAAAAATAATGACCTGCAATTTTTGGCTTACCAGGCCACCCGCCGCTCTTTTGCCAAATTGAAAGCCAAATTGGCGTTGCTTTTCGAAATGTTTCTCATCACCAACTCCCAGCTCCCTGCCCAGTGGAATGGTGAAATCACTTCTGGCGCGTTTCGAACACTTTCTTTGCAGCAATCACTTTGTTTTGGCATACCGTACTTGCGAGTACAGTCAGGGTGCCCTTCGTTTGGAGGCTATCACCTTTTGTTTGGCCAAAATAGGCTAAAGGAGGTGAAAATAAGGGCAATTTGGGTTTTTGAACTGTTTCTTCAGTTTTAAGAAACTTCACCTTTCACATAACCTGGGACCCAACAATTTCTTCAGTTTGAAAAATTTTAATGAAAAGAAGGCATATTTTGCCTTTCACTTCTTCAAGACCCTTTCAAAGCCCATCTAAGGGTGATCCTTCATCCTGTGGCCCACGTTTCTCCTTGAGAACTTCATCTTGGCCATTGATCTAATTGAGGCTCATCTGATGGTTCAAAACGACATCTGAGCATTAAAGCCCACTCCTCCACGCGCTAGACATTCCAACCGCTACAACCATTCTTGGATTCCCTGCGCGCGAGTTCTGCACCTCTCTCCTCCTTCTCTTTCAGCCATGGCAGCCCCAAGCCTTTACATTCAATCTATGAAAGTTGTGTTTGCTTCAATCTAGCTCACTGGCTGATCCATGGCCACCCACGGCCTCTTCACACATCCACAACAGTAGCAAGGCGCCCACTCTTGGCTTTTCACAGCTTCAAAAACGGATTTGTATTGAGAGAGAAATACTTTTTCCCTTCTTGAAATCCTAGCTGTCAAAGAAGAAGATATTTTTGGGCTTTATCTGAACTTCTTGAGAATTCAATTGAGCAGCTACCTATCCCTCTAAGGTCGCCCTACAACAAGCAATATTATGCTCCAAACCGCTCTTCAAACAATGTTCGATTGGATTCAAGCCAATCACAAATGCCAAGCAACCCTTCAGAAGAATTTCCACCTTCAATATTTGCTTGCCCTCTAATTCAGCCAACAATCCCCCTGCCTCTGAATCTTCTTACAGTTTTGAGCTAATCTATGAATCTCTACAGACTCAGTTTTGTGCTTCCTAGCCAACAAACCGTCATGAATTTGCAGCTCTCTGTTCTTGTCCGGTGATTGTAGCCACCAAGGGCTTTGATACCAAGTTAGGAAAACAGTTTAAACACCCGACCTGATCAATCACCATAGCACAACATCAAGTGCAACAAGACAAGATAACAAAATTGCTCTCCACAAACTGTATATTCCACTGATAAGTAAGTACAAAGATAAAGCTACTTAAAAAGCACTCAAAGGGCTCGTAAAAGAAAGACGGCCCAATAATTCTAGAACTGAGCACACGTGGTGCCGTCAAAATAAGAAAGCACTGTATAAGTCGATTATTGCTATTTTAACTGTTGAATACGATGATTATGATATGGTACGTAGATATTATATTGGTATTGATATTGATATTGTTCAGTTTTCTTATTTCAAACACTATGTTAAAGTATGAGTTTACAGTGTTATGTATTTTAAATTTATTTTCTTTACTTACAAGATGCCTTTGGTATGAGACATGGAGGCGTCCGAGGTGTATCAGCTGGGAGAAAGGATGGGTCTCTATCTTATTATTTGAAAAACTTTCAAAATGATGAGATTTGTATATATCATTCATCTTTTAATCCATATGCAACCACTGTCATTATGGCCATCAAATCATTATTAGTTTGTTTAGGAGGCCATAAGTACGCAAGAAGAACATATAAAATAATTTTTGTGAAAAGGGATTTGGCTATTAAAATATTGGGTTATACTCCCAATGAGACTACAAAAAGATCATCTGCAATGGCCCTTTATTTGGGCTACATTGATATGAGCAAAAAGAAAAATTTAAAATTTTTGGATCCATATGAATGGAGATTCTTCCTTCATGACAATACCATCCGTCTGAATCTTGAAGAGGATGATGATGATAATTAAACAATTTTCTGTAATAGATTTTTGATATATTACAAGGATCTCTCTTTTGTTATGAATTTAAATGCCTTTCGAAAAATCGTATCACTTGGCGAGTTTTTAGCTTGATATCTAAATTGTGCTCTTCTATAAAACCACTGAAAAAGTTGAACTTAATATTTATTTCTTGAATTGTGTCCTCCATGATTTGTTGCTCTATGAAATGCTCCCCTTGCTTGCCAATGAGATTTTTTCATGCCTTGTGATGACCAGATACTTAAGCTCCCACATTCCTTTGCAAAATAAGTTGCATGATGAAGAAGGATGTGCTGCAAACAATAGTTTTGATTAGTTATATCAGTAGAAAAAAATATAAGCCCTGAATGAAAAAAAGTACTAGATAATGATATAGATTAACACCATGTAATGAGTAACGTTGTCTTTTCCCCAACAATCATGTACAAATTTCACAAATGTGGTGCAATGATTTTGCAAAGTCCTCCTATCTTCTGATGATAGGTTTTCTTTCTTGATAACACCTATGAGTTTGTCTAAGTTGGTCCACACTTGTCCCTTTTCCACTCGATTACTTCCTTCCAGTGTTTGTGTGACTTAAACAACTTCTCTCCAAATTTTGTATCTGACACTTGATTCTTTGCATGTGTGATTGGATAAGAATCTTCTTGCTTTAGCACCTCTGATTGATGGCTTATTAGGAACGTTTCCTTTTTTTCCCGGAGAATCTGTCATTTTTTTCAATCGTGACATTCCCTTTATGTAGTCATGCATTTGACAGAACTATTTCCAACCTCCTAATTGCTGCTTTAGCCACAGACTCCAGTTTATGATTCCATGCTAGTAGAATATACAGGTAAATAAGTTTTTCAGTAATATGAACCTCAACATGCAATGTGCATATGTGAACATTTTTTAATGGAATTGGCAGAACACTTTTCATATTTGGATCTTCAGCTTCTCGTGTTGGGCCAGTGTTTGTTGATCATCCCAAATTCATATTGTAGCAATCCTTCATGCAATAAAGACATGGATGCTTTGATGTTGCCCCATGAGAGACATTATACATACATTTTAATGTTTTCAAATCCCCTGCAAGGTGCCATTGAATTTGAAAAACTTCCATGGTTTTTGACTGTAAATTTCTCACCCTCCAAATGTCTCTTTATAATCTCGCCATAATTTGTTCTTGAAAATATCCATGAAAGTATTTTATAGTCCTCTTTCAAGACCTGTAGAGAAGCAAGTAATGCATGACATGTCAATAAAAACTGGAAAGGTATGAATTGTTAATAACGATATTATAAATGAAAATTGAAATGTATACCTCGGATGTCGCCAACCACCATATGTGATTTTCCGATTGAACACTAAACATTTGATCATCTGTATCGAAAATTTTGTTCATCAAAGTGGCACTCACTCGTTCCAACTTTCGACCCTTGATGATTTCAGATTCATCCAATTTTATTACAATAATGATCTTTCCATTTACTTGATGTTCGTCTAGTTTATAGAATCGAATAATGTATTTTAGAACATTTTCAATAGCAAGAAAAATATTATTGCAATCATTGTAATTGAGCTCACCATATTCTGATTTGTATAATTCAGTTATATGAAGTGGTTGGCCAACTATTTTGAGCATTCTATCATTATAATAATTTCTTGCTAATCTTACCCGATATGGATGGGGAAGAAAATTTTCTTCACCATAACTTGGGAAAAAACTTCTTTAACTATTATAAAAAAAACAGAAAATAAGCATTTATGCTAATTCCAGATACATCACATGCACCTTGTATCACATTTGCATCCAAGTATGACTGAACCTTAATCAAAACAGTCTCTGCAATTTCATTTTTCATTGTTTCAAACCAAGCATTTTTCATCATTTCCTTTGCTGACTTTCTTGGTAAAACATGACTTAAAAAAGATGACCCAATGCATGAACGATTTGTTAAATAGTTCTTTGCCACCAAACATGATCTGCAGCAAACATATGAAACGCAAATTATGTTTAATAAATAAATAATCCATGTTATCAAGTGCAAATCAAACTTAACATATACAAATCAAATAAACAGTTTATATGACAAAATATTTGAATGTTCGAATTCTTTTTTTTTGATTGCCGCTATGTGTAGATAAGTCATCAATATTCTTCATTGACATGGATTCTAACATTTCTTGGCTTGATCCTCAAAGAGTAGTGACTGTAGCATTCAACTCTGACATAGCATTCTTGAGTGCATTGTTTTCAGCACTTGTGTGTTGCACATAATGAAGCAATTGTTGATTTGCACGTTGCAATTGTTGATTAGCAAATTGTAATTGTTGATTAAGACAAGATATGCTATGCATTCCAATATCACGCAACCTTTGACAATATCCAAGTAATCCGTTATTCCCTTCACATATAAGTCTGAGAAGATGAGTTACGGACTTAAAATCTGGACACAAATTGGTAGCTGGATCATTAGAATAAATTGATCCATCCACCCACAAATTTATATTCATATGATTATTCATTCTCAATTCTCTAACTATTGCAATAGCATTATCTACAACTTTCGCATTTTTTTAATAATTGGAGTGCTTTCCATCGGAAGAGCAACATGCAAATGGAACATTGCCATTGTTAAAAGCTACAATCTTGTAAATACTTCAGACTACAGTAAATCAATATGAATAGATCTAGCATATCTTACTTTTGTAATGTTTATGTCACATTGAAAAATCGTCCCACCTCATATTTCACTATAAGCATACAGTGATTTCAAAAGTTCTACTACTCCTGCTTCAGTTTTTGCATTGAGCACACCAAGATTTTCAGTCTTAAAGCTCTAGTCCCAAATTTTGGGACTAGCATGAAGAGAAGTTATTACATCTCATGCTTAACTAACTATTGTCTGAAGTTAGCCATACCAGTTAAACGCTGGGCAAGGCCAGAAACTCGAAAAACGGCGACCATAAGTTACTGGTTTGCATTCTCTCTCTAGGTAACCTCTCTTTAAAGTGAAATTTCTTAAAGGGCCCATTTTGATCCCATATTTCCCCTAATGTTATTCGGGACTTAGTCGAAAAAAAGATACTGAAGACAATCTTCATACCTACAGAGGAAATGATAGCTGATATCTTTACAAAGCCACTCAGTAAAGCTTTGTTCGAGAAGCAGCGAAGAAGATTGGGGTTAATCCAACTGCCCACATTGAGAGGGAGCTGTAGAACACCTCAACAGACAAATCTTGGTTCTACCAACAAAGTGCACAGTTTAATTAACAAAGGCTGGGAAACGAATTCGAAACTCAAAAGTATCTCGAAACTCGAAAGTTTCTCAAACAATATCTTGTTGAAACTTGAAAGATTTGCGAACAATAAATTGTCGCGAAATATTTTGATTCTTGTTCAAACTTGAAACTGTTGCAAAACGTGAAACTGTCGCGAAACACAAAACTGTTGCAAAATTTGCGAAACTTGAGATTGTCGCGCAAACAATTCGCGAACAAAAACCATTCGAGTCTAGAAACGAAATTTTTTTGAACATCAACCATCTTAGTGGTTAGATCGACTGTTACAGAAAGAAGAAGGCCAACAGACTATCCTGTGACAATATAAATACATATGCACTTATTCATTGTAAATATACAACGGAGGACCAACGAGGCAGCAAGAAATGTATACTGAAGATTCAAAATCAGAATTATAAAAATTCGACTGATCAAAATTTTCTAACAGGTGATTTTTTTCAGTTATTCTAATTGTCTAAAATTTTCTATCACACTCACGCAATATATCTCTTGAATCTGCATGTTTTATTCAATCAAGGTAAAAACTACTCTATTAGTATATAGACTAGAATCAGACCCAATTGAAGACACTGATATTAGTTTGATTTATTCAAACTTTCATCGTGTTCTCTGAAGGAAAATTCTTAGCATTTGTCCTATAGACAATGCCCCTTCCAATAATCCAGTTGGCCTAAATAGTGGTTGTAGAAGTCCATTTCTTTTTGCTTTAAATAATCTAGAGCATCATTAGGGGATATTAGAACTCAAAATGGGCCTTTTGTCGAGATGCTTTTTTTGACTTTGCACGCTTTCAACGTTTAAGTGGCCCAATCAATGGTGTCCATATGTGACAAACTGTAACAGTGGTTGACGGACGAAAATTGCTTTTGCCTTTTCCGGCAAAATTTCGGTGATTTTCAAAAATCTCGTCGGGCAGTACAAACAATTGTGATTGGACCACAATTACTGCCCGAATACTCTTTTGTTGCCCGTATTTGTACACTCGAGGTTGATTTGATGTAAAATAGTCATAAATTGTAGTTAACTAATCCCTGTAGTTTAGGAACTTCTTGTCATTCTTAAGTATAACTCTCATTCTCTTTATTCTCATTCATACTCAACTTCCATAGAGATATTTTGGACTAATGGTGACACGTAATCGGAGACCAAGAGGAACCATTAATGCGGGCCAGGATGAAGACGAGCAATTTGTTTGGTGCGGGCCATGCGATGTCCTAGTATCGGATCAGCGCGCATGCGTACAGATCAACAATGAGGCAGTATAGGAGGCGCGTGCCAAACCGATAACCCGAGTATGAAAGTCAGCAGTCAATAGCGAATCAATGCGCAGGGGAGTATAGGCCATTGTTCATTGTGTTAAATTTTTGGATCAAATCCGAGTTTTCATACTTTTCCCATGCTGATCTTTGTTTTTTGGATGATCACACACTTTGAAATCTTTGTAGATTAGAAGCGGCTGCCTCTACGCCAAAGAAAAAATATGGAATATTCCCTTTGAAAATTAGAATATTTCATTTAGTTTTCATTTAGTACCAGAAGCCATTCGCAAACCCAGTATCGGATCAGCGCGCGCGTAGAAAGTCAGCAGCTGCAGAATGTAGGTCGGGCGTGCTGAACTGATATCAGATAGAAAAGTCGGAAACTAGGAGATATCGGATGGGCGCGCGAGAGTCTAGAAGAGGAATATCACGATTCAGTCGGGCGCACTGAACCGATATTGCATGTTGTTTGAAAAAATGGTTTCTTTTGAAAGATAGCTCAGATTGAGACGATTAAAGTGCCATTAGAAAGCCCTTGACGAGAGCTTTTCAATGGCACCAAGATGACATAGTTTTGAGCTACGGTTAAAGAGATATTCTCAGTCAAAGTTTTGGGCGCTCAACAATCAACAGTCAGCCTACTATCAAATCGGTGCACAATTGACCAGTTTGACCCGGTCAAACCCTAAGGGCACGTGCCGATCCAATATTAGGATTTAAAAAAAAAAAAATTATAACAAGAGCTTCGCAACGGCACCAGAATGACTTAATTCTGTAATTCCGAGCTATGGTTCAAAAGTTATAGGCAGTCAAAGTCCACACTTTGATTGCCTATAACTTTTGAACCGTAGCTCAGAATTAGGTCATTCTAGTGCCATTGCGAAGCTCTCGTTGAGCTCTTTACAAAAAAAATAAATAAATAAAAGAAAAATAAAAAAAATTAATTGAAAATCCTAATATCGGATCGACGAGTGCCCTTAGTGTTGGACCAGGTTAGACTGGTCAACCACGTGCCGATCCGATATTAGGTTGATCGTTGACTGTTGACCGCCCAAAACTTTGATTGAAAATATCTCTTTAACCATAGCTCGGAACTGGGTGATGTTGGGTGCCGTTGAAAAGCTCTCATCGAGGGCTTTCGAATGACACTTTAATCGTCTCAATCCAAGCTACCTTTCAGTTACCATTTTGCAATATTGGTTCAGCGCGTCCGACCCAATCGTGATATGCATGTTCTGGACTCCTGCGCACCCATCGATATCGCCTAGTTTCCGACTTTTCTGTTTGATATCGGTTTGGCGCACCCAACCTGCAAGAGTAATTAGGGAAGCCATGAGAGCTGTATCGGCCAGGAGGTGGGGGGCGGATGAACGAGGTTCATTGTGCCTTGCTTGGATGTTGGGGTTTTAGAAAGCTTTTGTCTTTTGATGCTTGGCCTTTAAAAACTTGGTTAGGGTTTGCATGACCTTGAAGCTTTTCATTGCATTTACCTCTTTTGAATAATTATTCCTTTTGTTTAAAGAGACCAATGCTTTCAGCCTTCATGCAATGAATCATGGCTAACTATCATAATATGATTATTACATATTGATTAGCTCAAAACCTTTTGAACCTTGGTCCACGATCATAGTCGTCTTGGATCAACTTACGTAGTAATTCTTAGGCATATTATTATGTTCTTTTAGTAAGCTGTAAGATTTTTAGGCCACAGGTCGAGCTATAAGATATAGAAGGGCTCACCCAGAAGTGCAGATATCTCTTAGATGTTTTGAGGCGTTGAAGACTTATTTTGTCAGGAAACTGAAGGAGCGGTACACCTGTTGTTGTGTGTACCATATGCAAATGATAAATTTTAAGGAGTCGATTCAAAGAAGTGATTTTCGAAAAAAATCTACCTAAATTGATAGTGTAAATGGGATTATCAATTCTCTAGTTTGTAACCAAAGAATTGGTTGAAATTTTTTCTTTCTTGTGAGTAAATCCTAACTGCAAGTCTACAAGCTAGGTTCGTAAATTTGGATCAATGGCAAATTAATAATTTTTCACGATATAGTTCCATGGAAAATTGGATTTCCCGGTACTGTGCTATTTAATCACTTACCTTTGGAGTAAGGGTACTCCTAGGGAATAGAGTTAAATTGTGCTCATAAATTATTTAGTCCATATATTTTTTCTTTTCGGTTGGTAAATCAATGAAGGTTTTGCAATTACATTCTAATTGATTTCGATCATTAGGAACGAGACGAGCAAAAGCTTTTGGCAAGCTATTTGTTGAAGCTGAGTTTCAATTTACGCTAGTGAAGGAACCGGTAGAAATGAATGGCTAGTAGAACTCTTTATTCAGTGAAGGCATTTTGATGAATACTGTAAAAGAGGTTCCGAAGTCCAATTTTGGGAATTTTTATTCATGCACTTTCGTTGGTTATCCTAAATTGATAAACTTCAATGGAGTAAAGCTAAAGCCAGTGAAATGAAGAGAATAAGATAGACTTATCTTTTGGTTTAAAAAACAGATGCTTCTATTGTATGTCTATGAGAATTCTTGGTACCTTAGCCGATGACAAAAATTTGAGGGATTGAAAATTTTAAGGGAGGGAGAAATTAGGTGGACATTAGAGTTAGTAAATGTGTTTGAATTATGCAATTTGGATTTGCATTCCTGTAGGAAAATTACATAATACAGATTGTCGGTGATTCCATAAAGAATCCTTTAAATTTGAATTATTTATATTGAGTTCATGTTGAATATCTTTTATGACCATCAGTATGACCATGATTTTGAATATGAATTGGTATATGAGAAGAGAGAATTGATACATGGATCACATTTGTTTCGTTAGTCAATGGTAGAGCCTTATCCTAGAGTTGAAACTCTCAGCAGACTGGAGGTATTTAGGAATCTTGTTACTAACCAAAAGGGTTTCAGAATGTGATGGTAAACCATGTGCGGTCATTCTTGTTAAATCACAATTTTGTAATTACTTGATTATGGATCTACTACTGGATACCTTGCAGCTTTGTGAAGTGCCTTAAAAGGTAAGTCATATAGAAGTATTGATATTTGTAGAGATGTTAATAAATTTGATCTTAGCGAAGCAATAGAATTTCAAAAGGAATTTTCTAAGTCTATTGTTAAAAAATTTGAAAAAAGAATTAAAGACATCGATTTTACCTTATTGAGAAATTTGTCTCCTACTACTTTTCCTTCTGAAAATTATTACGAAGTAAAAACTTTTGGTGAAATTGATGTCAATAAACTTCTTGAATTTTATGGTTGTCCTAAGTCGTTACATGATGGAGAGGTCATTCCACCACTTATTGAGGATCTTGCATTTAGAAAGCCATTGTATGAATTACATTTAATAAAGTTTGTTTTTTAATGGCCAATGATGAGATCATTAAAAATGCTTCTTGGTTTCCAAGGGGAGGCTCGAACTTGAGACCAAAGAAACTTTGGATGTCAAGATAACCAATTGAGCCAACACCCTTGAGTGATCATTAAAAATGACATGGTAAAATGTCAAATCCAATTTTGTTGTAATTTGTGATGCATGTCAAATTAGAATCACAAATTACAACAAAATTGGATTTGACATTTTTTCATTAAAAATGCTTCTTGGTTTCCAAGGGAAGGCTCGAACTTGAGACCAAAGAAACTTTGGATGTCAAGCTAACCAATTGAGCCAACTCCCTTGGGTTTTCATTAAAAATGACATGGTAAAATGTCAAATCCAATTTTGTTGTAATTTGTGATTCTAATTTGACATGCATGTTTAACTTTGCCTCCATGCATTGCTTGATTAATTTTGCTTCCATGCATTGCTTGATTCAACATTTTTGAAGCATGCTTGTTTATTGTTTTCACATCAAGTATTCTTTCATCATGTATATCATGGACTATTTGGAGCATATCTTTTTTGTTTTGGTTAGATTTTTTAGCTTATGTTGCTCATGCCAATGTTGCTTACTTGTTTGATGTTATTTGTGTTTTCACACTTTTACCTTATGTGCTCATCATGCTATGTTGTTTTTGTTATAATATTGGTGCATGTGTCTTTTTTTATATATCACAAAATTTAAAGAACGATTTTCTAAGGCTAAAAACAACTCTCAAATTAATGTACTTTGTAACACTTATTACTCTCAAAGCATAATTAATCTCACTAGTCACGAGTGCTTGCTATAGTGCTACTGTAGCTTCCCCACTACTAAGCGACTTGAGCCCTCTATTTCGCCCTGATTGAGTCATAATCACACACAGTGCCCACAGTGCACATGCTCTTCCTGATTATCTTCCACTGTCCAAGCAAGGATCGCAAACGATGAAAACTGACTGCAAAGCTGTTAGCTGTAGCAGATGATAACCAGCAGTCCAGCACAGTCAGACCATCCCGATTCCCGAGTCCCCACCCGTCTTTACTCCAATAAAGAAGGTAACTTGCAGGTTTGAATTTGAGGTGCAACCCTACCTTTCACCTCAAGACTCAATGCGTCTTCTTTTTTACCTTTTAAAAATTTCAAACTGTCATGACATTTGATTTCTTAAAGTTACCTTTTAAGTTGCAATTTTTAAGTTTGCCATTGGAAAATTTCACTTTTCTCTGAAAGGCAACTAGGCTTCGAAGTGCATTGCATATTGCAAATGCCATACCATTGGTAAGTCTAGCTTTTGCTCTTCTCCAGAATGCATTCTGCCGTCCAGCTGCTTCACGCACAATGTATGTATGGCTTACCATCTGCCATGAGCCCACAATGCACATGACTCACCGACAATGACAGATATCTAAGTAACTAGCTCGCTCCTCAAAAGACATGTGAATCAGACACACACGGATGATAGAGCCCTTTCTTTTGTTGTCCACCTCCACCAAGCCACACAACGACATATAATGCTGCAAAATGCTGATCCGCAGCGATTTTGCTTGGGAAAGTGTGACTTGTATCGATCAGCAGCTGTCAAATCTATCCACCTCTGTATCCACTAGATCCTGAGGTAACATGGCATCGTGTAGAAACTGGAGACTGGAGTCCAGATTAGAATTCGGAGTACATGTATGGAATCCAGCTGCAATGCTGCACGCGGGGCTCTTGTAGTAAGAGCTGATGCAGTCAGTATTGCAGTAGCCATCGCAATCGTACTAATAATTTGTTGTATTTTTACGCTACTACAAGACTTCAGTTCTCTTTATCACTTTCTGGCCTCGGCGTTGCCTTGCCTTTCATAGTATGTGTTTAAGTTGTTCAATGTGGTATCTGAAAAAGCCACACGTGTTTAAGATGGTAAATATGGCTTGTGAAAAAATCAATGTTAAAGGAGGTGCCCTAAATTTTGAACGCCGGCTATAGGAGATGAGAGTTGCATGCAAAGTGGGCTTGAGGCGGTGTTCCGGGTTCCTTCTAATATCTTGCATTTTTAAAAACTATCAGTTTTTGGAACTTTTTATTAGCAGAATACTACATATTTTCATTAATAAATTATTTTATTTACTGAATAAACCTATGCAAGCCAAGTCTCCTTACTTTAATATAAACAAATTTCCTCCATATAAAAATGACAAACATAACATTTTCTACATTCAAAAAAAGTTATCGGTTTTTTGAAAGTCAACTTCCTGTAAGTTTTTCATGAAATTGGTTTTCGACGAAAGATGATGATTCCATTTTTAAGAGATGTCGGCTTTCCCAAACACTCGCTTGAGGTCAAATCCTGGAATATAAGTATTCATATTTGAGAATAAACACCATAAGTATTAGCATTTTTCTTTTAAACGAAATGCTATTTTTACAGTAAGGCCTTTCTGATATAGCACATGTTCTTGTTATTACTGTGTGTTTAGGTTGATAGATGAAGTTTTTGAGGAAGTTCACGTTAAAGGCATTACTAGCTTAGGCATATATTTAGCTAGCTCCATCTAATATCCACTTCTTTAAGCTATAGTGTGCAAATTTAATTCACTGAATTTATCACTTTAAATTATATGTTGTACATCTTTAATGATTTTCTTGAAATGGTTTTGCAAATTGTGCTTTGAGTTGACCAGTGTGCTAGATTTGATCATTCAATTATTTTTTTGCCATGATTCTAGGACTCCCTAATAATATAGTTCTCTTTGATTCTAGAAACCTATGATTGACATCTCTTGTGGTAAAACTAATTCGGTAGTCCTAAAATGTTGTCGTGAGTCTGATTCTTATGTGCTCATGTTGAAATTTGAAGAGCAAAGTTGGATGATGAGCATTGGATAAGCCTCCAAATTGCAGATGAGCTAGCAGGTTAAATCTGATTACCTAATCCTCTTACGTTGGGATGAGCTAGTTGGTGAGTTGTAGGAATTATTTATGGGCTCATCTGCTTAGTTGGAGCTTGAGTATGGACCATGAAGACTGTTGGTGCAAGTTGCCTAGTAGTCAAACAATATTTGATTATATGCTTATTTCACCGACTAGGTTAAGAGCACCAAATAACCCTAGTAACCATGAATATACAGTAGATTCATACAAGATTAGTCGTGCACATATGTGAATAATCTCACTATATCCAGATCTTTTTTTTTGTTTGTGTTTTGATTTGTATAACAGGGATAATTATGTTTTAAATTTTGTTAATATTTAGTCTTTACTACAATAATCAATATTCTCGAATCAAGTTCAAGGTCATCAAGGCCTTGATGAGTGAGGTCGACAAGGTTATTGATTGAATGTTAATTCAAGGAGCATGTGATTTTTCAAGTATTAGCAGGGAAGCATATGCCAGTGTATCTAAAATTATTAGAGAGGCTTTTGGACAATTATGATGATAGAAATTTTCAATTTCTCGACCTTTTCAAATTAGATTGGAGAGAGATGTGTTGAACATGAGAATGCAAAACATCATTGGAATCCCTTACCACATCAGTGAGATTTATAATTCAAAAGCTGGCAATTTGTCATGATTCTACCAACAAATTGTTTGTGGATTTGAATCATTTATTGAGATTTATAGCAAAGTTTTATAGTATCACAAGTGGTAGTGTGGGCAAACTTATACTAGTTCTCAAGTTAGATAAATAAGAAGTAATAAAGGGACAAAAGTTGGAAAGAGTAAGCATTACACTCATGAATGGAGCATTGAGCAACGCGACAAACTCAAGGGACCTCAACTTCAGTGTGCAACCACAAAAAGACATATGGTGGTTAGCAAGTTTTTAGATAAAAAATACTATTATTCTTATGCATGTACAAGAATTGTTTTACATGTACAAGAACTTATGATTCCATATCTTGGATAGGTTCTAAAGGAAGATCATGATGTTGTTTTGTGAAGAATTTTAGACCATTAAGATCCAAAACATTCCTTTGATCTTTGGTTAGAAAGACAAGCAAATCACCAACCTTGCCAATGTAGAACAATCAACGTCTACTCTATGAATGAGATGCAAACTCTAATAGATCTTGATCAAACCTCAATCAAATTATGAAATGAAGTTGATGTCCATGCAAAATAGTAAGCTATTGTATTTCACACGTGTAGATTTGAAAATTGTATTTAATGAAGATTCTACACACAAAATTGCAAGATATCATCAATATAGTGCACCAATGGATAGGTGACCCAAAGAGAACCATGTATAAGCATGAAATGAGAGAGAGAGAGAGAGAGAGAGAGAGAGAGAGAGAGAGAGAGAGAGAGAGAGAGAGAGAGAGAGAGAGAGAGATAAGATCTCTTCTTTCCACGAGTTACATCCTTTTATAGCAGGTCCAAACCTAACTTCAAACTTTGGTTTCCCTCCATGATGAAAAACCCTAGTTTTGGGACTAGATTCAATGTCTCTTCTACTCAAATTGAATCTACCAAAAACTTGTGTTCTATAGTTTCTCACACTTTTCAAAAGTATTTATTCAAATGCTTTTAGACTAATATAACTTTGAAAAGTCAAACATTAAGTCTAATATGAAATTGGCCTCAATTGCCAAATGAACAAATATAACAAGTTTGACTAAACTAGTTGAAATCTTTCACACTCCCTCTTCAGCTAGTTTTAGCATAGACTTTGATAACACTCCAAGTGAAGTCCTATGCTTCATAAACAAGTCTTTTTCCAATGCTTTGGTAAAGATATCAGCTACACATTCCCTTGAAAAAACATGTTGAAGCTCCACCTCCTTTTCCATGACTTGTTCTCTCACAAAATAATATCACACCTGAATATGGGATGCCTTTAAGCAAGTTCAAATTAGAAAAGTCCCTATCCCTAGGTCATATCACTTGAAGACAAAGAGGAATACATTGAACTTAAGTATGCATAAAATCATTGGTACCCCAATTCATATAAAGGAAGTGTATGAAACTGATGGAAGATCCATGTCATATAATTTATCAAACAACTTTTTTGTTGATGTAAATCACTTGTTAACATACATGGTCACATTTTATGATATAATCTTAGAAAAGGTGAATGGTAAAATAATCATAGTACTTAAGTTAGATGAGTCAGAGATTGTGAAAGTGTAGAAGATGGAGAGAGTTAGTATAACTCTCATGAATGGTGCACTATCACAAACAGTGGACCAAAGAGACTTCAAATTTAGTGTCCAGTCCGAAAATGATATATGGTGGTTGGCAGCTTTTCAGGTAATTATTTTCTTTATTAACTAAGTTTAATTCCATCATAATTCATATTTAACTAAATTGGTTTTATGCATTGGACAGGTACTGAAGGAGAATCACAATATATTATCATGGATATTCTCTAGGACATCTTAACCTCAAGGACCAGGAGTTGGAGACTTCCAAGTTGAATGGCACTTAGCAGGTGATTTAAAAACACTGGAATGCATGTATAATGTCTCTCACGGTGCTACATCTAAACATCCTTGTTTATAGTACATGAAAATGGCAAAAGATGTAACTAGAAGTACAATAATTACTAGAGAAAATGCAAATCCAAACTGGAAGCCAATATTGCCTATTCCCTTGAAAAATGTGCATGTTTGCACTCTTCATGCAGAAGTTAGGATAATAGAAAAGCTCGTTTATCTTCATATAGTTTTTGCATGGAATAGTAAGCCATCATCAGTTGCAAAGGAAGCTATTTGTCGATTAGAAGATGTTTTATCAAAAGCAGGACTGCATAAGGGACATGTCAAAATACAAAAAGATGAAAAGCTTTCTGGAAAGTTAGGAAATATGCCAACTAAGCCAAGCATCGGAGGAGCAAAATCACGTCGATTCCTATCAAACCATATTGGTAAGGATTCAAACATTCAACACTTAGTCTGGAAAGAAATTGTTGTAGCCACTGAAGACTTAGGAGTGACCGGCAAATCAAGATTATTGAAAGTTGATGTATGGAGAAAGCTTGACAATATGATTAAGATATTAAGAAAAGTCAAATTTTCTAATACTGATAAGAGAGCTCTACAAAAGACTTGCGTCGATTTTGTTGATGCAGTATCAAAAGCATGGGGAGAAGATCACATCACACATTACATGGTTAGTATGCATGCTCAGAGCATCTATCAATTAAATTATATATTTTTATCCAAGCATAAGACTGACATTACGATTTTGACATGTGCAGCACATACTAAGAGATCATACAATATTTTTTGCAAACACATATGGAAGCCTAAGTGTCTGGTCATCACAAGGGATGGAGAAGTCACATTGGCAAGCATGGGTAGCATTTCATCAAAATACACAACATGGAAGAACCAATGAAAAACGAAACTATATTTGCCAATTATTTTAGTGGTTCTACCGTAGAATTCAAATTTGACAGATCACAAAATCTTCAAATTACAACAAATTCAGAAAAGCTTGCAAATTTATTGAGCAATATAGAAGCTAAAAATTTAGAGATACAAAGTTGCTCCAAATGTAAATTGTATTCACAATTTTTAATATAAGATGTTGGGTCAACCAAGTGAATCTTTGTCCAAAGTTCAAAGGAGATGATTGATTTTAAAAGCACAACATTATCAATTGATTGTTGGTCAATTGTATCACCGTGGAGCTGATGATATTTTGCGAAGATGTGTTTTGCCACATGAAGTGCCTAATCTAATCATGTTTTCTCATGATGGCATGGGAGGAGGACAATTTTCATCTAATATCACTGTTTGAAATTTTTTGCAATCAAGATGTTGGTGGTGTATGCTTCATAAGAATACTGAAAAGTACATTCAGTCATGTGATGTATGTCAACGAGCATGTCGCCCTACAAAACAAACCTACGAAACAACACTATGAACTGTGTTAGAAATCAATGATAAACTTCATTGTTATTGTTTACGATGTACATTAATGTTGACAGTTGTTACTAGATGTAATTAGCCATAGGCTAGTCTATTAGTCTACTCATAGGTTTTCTCTCTCTATCAGGATTCGGGGTTACACGGAGTGTTACCACAATGTCGCATTTTTCGCCTGTCAGGAATGTTGTGGAAAAATGCAGTGTCGTCTTGTACATTTTACATTCAGTATGCAATAGAGTGATAGAGTGATATTGCATATTTTTTGTCCGCCTCCTTACTTGGTGATTGCTTATGGTGAATGCTAGATGTTGCATATCTGATTATTGACATGGTATCAGAGCTGCGATAGTCCTGCGTGCCTGATCAGTGGATACAGCTTGTCACAAGCTCCGCAATGAAGTGAGAAAGTCCTTCACGGGAGGTGAAAGTTGGAGACACAAAAACGGCTGGAAGAAATTATTCTTTGGTGTATTTTGTAGGTTTGGAGATTAGAATCATCAGTGGGGAACAAAGACACAGTCCCAAAGGCATCAGAAAGGCCAGGACAACATCAGACAGATTGAAAATCTGTTGAGTGGGGAGATCTTTTCAATACTTTCTAGTTGTTGTGAAAAGCACAGTCCCGGAGGCATCAGAAAGGCCAGGGCAACATTAGACAAATTGAAAATCTGTTGAGTAGAGGAGATTTTTACAATACTTCCTAGTTGTTGTGAAAAGTGCCATTTGCGTGAGAGATTTGCCAAGAAATCTCTCATTTGTTTGTTTAGGGTACCACAAATCAGTTGAAATTCTGATAGAATCTGTGAAAAATGCAAAAATAAGCCTGGTAGAGGGCAAAAATCTTGTATATAGATAAACACACATGTGTGGAGCCTGTTCCCACGTGTGAAACTAGTGTACTTGTCATGTACCATAATCATATAGGATGTACATATGATTTAATTCAAGTTCTAGTGGCTAAAAAGACCAAAAACTAGTTTTCTAGACATATGACACATGGCATCAATCTATTGATTGCATGAGCCACATCCTTTGGTTAGGTGTCATATCCCATGTGTAGAGGATAGCTCACACATGTGGAATAAGCTGAAGTAGGTGAATTTTGAGTTCTAGAAGATTTCCAAGTAGATCTCCATATAGAAGGAAAATAGACCAAAAGTGCTCAAAATAGAAGGTTTTGTCCAAGTGTCAGTTTTGCATGATGAATCATCATATGACAAAGCACCTCCACACATGTGGGATCAGAGGGATGATCAGTACCACGAACTCCCACTTATTGAATATATAGAGCCACATTTGGCCATAATCATTGTGAGACACCAATCTTGGTTTTGGAAGCAATTTTGAGTGATTCTCTCCATTTGTCTACATTTATTTTGATTGTTTTGAGGTCCTATCAATGTGTATTTGATTTTCAGGTTGGATTCCGTACTCAGACAGTGTTTCACACGTGTGAAACTAGAAAGTACACTTACCTTCAATTAATGATTGTTCTTGTTAGGATTTTGTGTCTAGAATTGATCTAGATTGATCTTAATCTGAAGTACATTGATAGATCAAGTAATCTGACAACCAATCCCTCTTGAGGATCAGATTAGGATCCACTCTTGGTCCTTTTTGTACTTTTTGCACATGGTATCAGAGCCAAGTACAAGAGTTTTTGTTGAAATTGATAGGGTTAATCCAAATCAAAGCCAAAATTAGCAGTTTTTTGAAAACTAGTCAAATTTTGTGTAGCGAGTTGGATTTGATAGCTATCCTCAAAATTTTTGGTCCAGATCTTGTTGTGGGCTGTAGGAACTCTTTTCACACGTGTGAGGCCGTACAGCTCCGATTTTGACTGAGAAATTTCAAAAATTTGTAGAATTTGACTCACATACCCAATTTGAGTGATTTTTGGTGCAAAATCAAGCATTTTCTATAGAGAATCTAATCCCTTGATTAGTTCTTGGATTAGATCAGCCAATAATTTAAATTTGAAGCTTGAATTAGGTGCATTAATTGATTATCTCTGATTTTTTGAGTGCATGTTGAAGTTGAGAGAGATTTTGCTGAAAATCATAGATTAAGGAGTGATATGCAAGGTGAGAGGTTGAAATCCATTGTACCATCACTCTAGATTTGTTCAAGAGTGATAGGATCAAGTTTAGAAGCATCAATTTGCTAGAAAACATCCTTGGATCTGTCCTCCAAAGTGAAACCTTTGAGAGTTTCTAGAGCATATAGAGCATCTATGCAAATCTTTTGTAGAATTTGACATAGATTGGCTTAAATTGAGAGTTCTAGAAAAGAGATTGAGATCCAAGTGACATTGTTCAACCCTATTCAATTTGTTTGAGTGACTGTAAGGTTTGAAAAGAGTCATTTTGGTATCTATGACAAATTTGTAGAGAGAGATCCAATTTTCTAAGAGTTCCTTCCTTTGTAGAGGGCAAGATCTTGAAGCTCATCATTGTGTTGTTATTGGTGGAGAGTTTGTCTTCTCCTAAGTGATCAAATCTTTCTAAGTGGCATTAGCTCTTTGAAGCACAATATCTTAGTGAGAAAAATCACAACTTTTTATTTTGAATTTCATTCCAAGTCTTAAAAGGTAGAGTAATTGGTGGAATCCAATAGGAGTGATTGAATTCAATTTGTTGAGCCAAAATTGACATAGAATGTATGAAACTCAAATTAGTTCTATTCAACTTTCTTTGTGAGAGTGTGAGGGTCAATTTGTGATCCCATTGGATGTCTAGAATGAGGAGTCCATATTTGAGTATTCGTGCATGGTTGAGATCTTTGTGAATCTCTAGTTGTCTAAATTTTTTAAGCTTTGTGAAAAATTGATGGTATAGTTTGTTGTCAAATCAAATCAAATTCATTCTAAATCTCAAGAGTGAGATTATTTGGGTCAAGAGTGAGTCCAAAAGAAGTGATTAAGTTTTATTTTCATGTGTTTGAAGCAAAACCCATCTTTTGTTCAAGAATCTCAAGTGTTGAGAGAACTAGTCAAGTGAAAAGAAAAATCTAGGTGTCAAATCTTTTCATATCCATTT
Organism: Diphasiastrum complanatum; assembly: GCA_029204225.1. NCBI lineage: Eukaryota > Viridiplantae > Streptophyta > Lycopodiopsida > Lycopodiales > Lycopodiaceae > Diphasiastrum > Diphasiastrum complanatum. The sequence goes on from CM055104.1 coordinate 28,924,905, forward strand.
CAATTTTCAAAAGAAAGAGTCACTAGTATTTGATGAGTCCAATAGGAGATTGGATCTGATTTTTTTTGTGATTTGATTCAAACATTGTGTGCTTTTGTCTTAGTGATCAAAGCAAAGTTTCCAAGTGACTAGTCATTAGTGTGAAGATTGATTCTTACGTTTGTGAGCTAGATCTTTTGTAGATCATTCTAGATTATTGAAGATGTTCAAAACTACATTTGTAGAATCATATCACAGGTTTTTACTCACATGGCATCAATAGGTGGCATCCTATTGAAGGAAAGAAAGGATCCTAAGTGCAACCTTTGTGGCAAGGGAGGATATATTTTCTCAAGATGCTACAAAAAGAAGACCAATCCATCCAAGGAGAACCAAAGCAAGGGGGCCAAGGTGAAGGGTGGAGCTTCAAGTTCAAAATGCAAATACAAGAAGGACAAGTCCAAGGAAAGATGTTTCTTTTGTGGAAAGGTGAATGAGGCTTGGAGTCTCACAAGGACTTGCAAGATTTGTCTTCAAGAGTCCATCACAACACATGTTGAATCTTTTGAAAATTTTCATTTGGAAGTGCATTGTTTGGTTCAAGATGCAAAGATAGATGTCACTTTCATGAAAGTAACTTGGATTTATTTTATGTCCTTGGAAAATATTTTGCTTGTAACTTTGGACAAGTTCAAACTTATTGTGATTATCCAAGAGAAATCAATCAAGAATAAGGAGCAATTACAAAATGAAAATAGTTTCATTTATGCTCTCATGTCAAGTTATGAAGAACTATTTTGCTTTGAAGAGATTTTTGTATCTCAAAGGTGGATTAAGGCAATACTAGTTGAGTGTGATGCCTTAAAAGATAGCAAAATATGTTTTCCTTGTAAGCTTACTTTAGTTGTGAAGTCAAGGAAATGGAAATATCTTCATAATGCAGGATCTTTTGGTTTCAATAAGATCATGAATGATGTGTTCATTCATAAAGATGAAAATTGTAAGTTTTCAATCTTAAAGGCAAGTTGTAAACTTCTTATGAGAATAAGTGAAGCATCCAAAGTGGACACTTATGTCCATAAGCAAGTAGATAGCCTTATTGAGATGGAAATGCCTTTTGATTTCAATATTAGAAAAATCATGCCAAGTTGTGGTGATTTTTGGACTTATGTTTCTAGCATAAGTAATTTTAATAATCATAGGAAGTGCATATTGTGTGGTCATAGTTCAAGTGTGCCAAGGATTGAGGAGGAGAGACCTTCTCAAGTTGTGATTCCAAAAAGAAACTCAAGAAATATGGTCGATTCCATGTGACTCACATTTCAAGGGAAAGAGGAGCATATCTCATGTGCTATACATCTCATACTTACTTCTCTTATGTCATTTGATAAATCAATTTGCTTTAGTGAGATCATTGCATCTCAAAATTGGAGTAAAGCCATACTAGTTGAGTATGAAGTCTCTCTTGAGAACATAGATGATGTTCTTAAAAGGTTGAAATTGATTTTAAATCAATTAGAAAGCAAATGGTTATTTCATCAAATGTATGCTCTTGAGTCATGTAAGAGCAAAAGTGATTTGTTCACTCATAGTTTGAAAATTTGTATTGAGACAAATTGTAAACTCTTTATGGGAGTAAGTGAATCATCTTCTAAAGACACTTATCTCCATAATGAAGTATTTAGCCTCATTGGATCTGAGATTAGCATGGTAAACAAGCATGAAGATATGATGCAAACACTTTGTTATTATAGCATGCATAGTCTTGCCAATTTGGATAAGTCTAATTCTCTAGATCATGGTAACATGATGTTAGATCTTTGTGATCCTAATAAGTCAAGAAGAAATCTTTATTTTCTCATGGAGGAGCATGCACATGAAGAAGGAGAAAGCCTCAAAGTCAAGCATCTACATGAAATTTGGAAGCAATCAATTTCGAAGATGCTAGGATGGTGCAAAGCTCTCAAGTTCATCAAAGATGTCAACATCAAAGAAACACTATCATGGATATGGTGATTTCAGATCAACATCAAGCTCATTGGCTGATCTTCACACCTTTTGAACCAGAAAAGACCAATTCAGCCCATGGAGTCAAGTTCATCATGTTTTCCATCAAGCTAGATTTTTGAGGAGGAGTGTGAAAAATGCAAAAATAAGCCTGGTAGAGGGCAAAAATCTTGTATATAGATAAACACACATGTGTGGAGCCTGTTCCCACGTGTGAAACTAGTGTACTTGTCATGTACCACAATCATATAGGATGTACATATGATTTAATTCAAGTTCTAGTGGCTAAAAAGACCAAAAACTAGTTTTCTAGACATATGACACATGGCATCAATCTATTGATTGCATGAGCCACATCCTTTGGTTAGGTGTCATATCCCATGTGTAGAGAAAATCTCACACATGTGGAATAAGCTAAAGTAGTTGAATTTTGAGTTCTAGAAGATTTTCAAGTAGATCTCCATATAGAAGGAAAATAGACCAAAAGTGCTCAAAATAGAAGGTTTTGTCCAAGTGTCAGTTTTGCATGATGAATCATCATATGACGAAGCACCTTCACACATGTGGGATCAGAGGGATGATCAGTACCACGAGCTCCCACTTATTGTATATATAGAGCCACATTTGGCCATAATCATTGTGAGACACCAATCTTGGTTTTGGAAGCAATTTTGAGTGATTCTCTCCATTTGTCTACATTTGTTTTGATTGTTTTGAGGTCCTATCAATGTGTATTTGATTTTCAAGTTGGAGTCCGTACTCAGACAATGTTTCACATGTGTGAAACCAGAAAGTACACTTACCTTCAATTAATGATTGTTCTTGTTAGGATTTTGTGTCTAGAATTGATCTAGATTGATCTTAATCTGAAGTAGATTGATAGATCAAGTAATCTGAGAACCATCCCTCTTGAGGATCAGATTAGGATCCACTCTTGATCCTTTTGTACTTTTTGCACAGAATCTAGTACAGTATGCAGATCACATCACACAATCACCATAGCCACTCCTCACAAGCTCTCAAAGATGGCACAACAAAAGTTAATAGATTACAAAGAAACACTGTACATATAGAGTATTCACAAAATGCATGAAAAGACAGGTGTCCCGAAATTGGCCTACCACCTGTCAAACTAAGGTCGGGCCCAATATGGCCAAATTCGACTGACAAACTTGGGACATGCCCCCAAGTATAGCAAGTACTGTAAATAACTCTGTACAAGCTAATTCTTCCTATGTGTGGCTACTCGGCTAACCCAAGTAGCTGACTACAGGATCAGTGCCCGATCAATATATCCTAACAGGTCACGTTTTGATTACAACCATATACAGTAAACCAAATAAACTGTACAATAATTACATCATCACATTTAGAGCTTATACAAATGAATCAGATCAAAACTGATTTCTAACTCTCTCAAATGTGATAAGAGTGAAAAACAATAATTTGTAGCAATGTCTGGAGTGTCCAAAAGATGTTATGCATGTCCTGCTACTATGTACTTGACTCACACTGAAGCACACCAACAAACCACCAGGTTTGACTCACAAAGTATCATGTAAACACAATGCTCATACAGGGAGTCTACCATACTCTCGACCAACTGACTCGTCCCCAATCCGATTTGAAACACGTGGACCACATGAGCGACATGGCTCAAACTGAGGAAATTCCACTGCCACCATGAGACTTACATCCTCCATCTAGCTAGGCTGACATCCTATCAGACACTTACAAGCACAGACCTGTAAAGCTAACATACATGAGTGACTGAGACTCAACTTGAGGAAATCTTACTGCCATCATAAGATTGTATCCTCACTAGATAGACAGCTAGTAGACAATGACAAGTTAATGAGCATAAAATGACTACTTTGTTTCACTATAGCAAATGCACAACCACATACAACTCCGACTCAGATCTAGACTCCCGTGACAAGGCAACATGCAAGCCCACACACACTCATGCAAAGCAACACGAATGATAAAGCGTCAAATACATGACCAAGGCCTGCCCATAAGTGGTATCCTGTCGTACCAACACTTGTGCCACCTGTAGATCTGCTGCTACACCACTGGTCTCCAAATTAGGTCCTCAACCATGGCCTGCACCTATACCAAGATGTCGTCACGTCCAAGCATATCACATAGATGTCCTCATACATCATCCAAGATCAACCATCTCGAATCAATGAGCGCTTCGAGCCTCATCCCTGATGTATCTCCCAAACAAAGCTATGCTCCAAGCCGCTTTGCCCTGACATCCTGTCCAATAAGCCTTGAAAGTTGATCCATTTATTCCCCATGCTCCAAGCACAAGAGTCTACCAAGGAATCAATGAATGAATGTACGCAAAACTCATCATAAGCTATACCTGAGTAGCTCGCCTATCTCCTAGAGATACTGATGATGATTTGCCTCTCCTACATCCCATGCTTGACGTTGCCAACTCTGATTTGACCAGTACATAGGCCTCCCATCAAGGAGCGTATCTCCCCACAATATCTATCATACCGTCCAAGCCAAAGCAAATGCAAACTAGATCCACTATCGTGATGAACAACTCACTCACGATCCATAGCATATCAGGTAGGATAGCTCCAGAACCCTGTACCCTGTACCATCTGATCACCAAGTATCCATTACCTGCTGATAGCTCCCCAAGAATTTGTCCACCTGTAGTGCAACTAGACTCCAACTGGATCTAACCAAAGCTGCATCTTGCTTACCAAATAATGATGGATAACAACAACATGTGATGCCAACCTAGAGATAATTGTGCATATAACCATGCAGCTCACCTGATCACTTGCCAAAGTATCAACTGTCACTCCCTAAGCAACCATCTCCATCCCTGCTGGCTCACAACCATGGGCATGCTGGATCCACATCACCCCATAATGCACTCCATGCCCACATGATATGTACCACCTCCAGGACACTCCATGCCACCTACCTCCAAGTAGGCTTGACCCGTCCCTAGGTAACCACATGATGCACCAACTGAAGAACATCGTCCATACATCAAATGACATATCATACCTGAGAAATTGTAGCATCTCCTTGAGTGCCACCCCAATGGACCCGTCATCCACATACTATGCTCATCTGATGTCTTTGATCCTGGTCACCATCCTACTACACAAGCCGAACTCCAAAGCATCACCTGCTCCACCTGGCTCCTAGCATCTGTTCGCTCTCCCTGGATATGTGCCACCCAACATCATGCCAACGCAGGCATATCCCTGAGTCGCCACTCATGGAATCCCGAGACTATTGTATCCCTGATCGTACCGAGGTATATGGCTCTAAGTGAATCCCTCTAGGCTTCCCCATGATCTCACCACTTGAGAATCTGCACCATGGAAATTCCAACACCTATGCCAAGCCTAGACTTCTACAAATACAGCCAAATGCATGAAAGCTATAGATAGCTTATCCACGCCCGTGATGGTAGATGTCTCTCCATCGATGCCAATGTCCAAAACTGGCCCCCTGCTGTAATGCCATCTTGTACTCCCAAATGAGCACACCATGAAGTCCTCACCATCAATGTTTCCTCCAGTAGATCGCTAGCAAAACACTCACCACAGTGTTTGCCCTCCAATCACACCCCGTGCGATCTTTTTTAAAAAATACCCTCTTAAATGAATGGTCCTTTCCATGAAGCTTCAAATGGACGCACTATTTTTGTAACTTTTATTGATGAATTTTCCATAAGGACTATGGTGTACTTTATAAAGAAGAAATCAGAAGCCTTTAACTGCTTTAGAATCTTCAAGGAGCGTGCAAAAGAGGAGACTGGAAAGACGATCAAGGCCCTAAGGTCAGACAATGGTGGATAATATATCTCTATCGAGTGTAAGGAGTGCTGCCAAAGCCAAGGCATTGAGTAGCAATTTATCACTCCTTACAGTCCTTAGTCTAATGGCTTAGCCGAGAGGAAGAACCATACCCTGGTTGAATCAGCCAAATGTATGCTAGTGCATGCATCACTGTCCAAGAGATTATGGGCCGAAGCTATCTCCACTGCAACTTACGTCCAGAACAGATGTTCAACAAAGGCCCTCTCAGGCAAGACACCCCACGAGGTGTGGACAAGCTCTAAGCCTTCTGTGAAGAACCTAAGAGTGTTTGGATATGCGCAGATCCCAAAAGACATGAGGAAGAAATTGGACTTCCAAGGTCTCAAGACCATCCTGATTGGATATACTTCATCTGATAATACATACAAGTTGTATGATCCTGATACCCAGATACAATCTTTATCGAGGATCAGTTCATCGACATCAAAGGCAAGGACATTGCTCCAAGAGAACCTTCATCACCTGCCATTGACACGACTGTCCAAGCTTCTGGCTCAGGCGTGTCCATTGTCGACCCACCTTTTGATAGTGAATCAGACGAAGACATTACTGCTACCTAGCAACAAGTCCCTAGAGTGGTTCATCAGTCGAATCCTCCCATAAGATCGAGTCGAGTGCGCACACAGCCCACAAGGTATACTCCTGAGTATGCATGTCTCTTGATACAGGAACCGACGACAGTCGAAGAGGCACTCAGCCAACCAGACTCGGATCTCTGGAGAGAAGCTATGGACAGAGGGTATTCCTCTCTGATCAAGAACCAGACGTGGTCACTAGTCAAAGCTCCTATTGGCTGCAATATCATTGATTGCAAATGGATCTTCAAGACCAAATACAATGCCAATGGAGCAATTGATCGAAGGAAGGCATGACTGGTAGCAAGAGGATTCACTCAGATTCCCAACGTCGACTACAACGAGACTTTCAGTCCAGTAGTCAAGCATTCGTCGATCCGAGCACTCTTGTCTTATGCTGCAGCTGCCGACCTTGAAGTACATCAACTTGATGTACAAACAGCCTATCTGAATGGAGTCATACAAGAAGACATCTACATGATCCAACCCGAAGGATACGTTCTAGAAGGTATGAAAAATCATGTCTGTAAACTCCACAAAGCACTTTACGGCTTGAAATACTCTGCTAGAGCTTGGTTTCAGAGAATCAACACATTCCTCATTGAATAAGGAATCAAACCAAGCACTGCTAATTGCAATGTCTATTCCAAGTCAGTGCAACAATCCTTCATCACCACCACCTTATACGTGGATGATACGTTGCTCTTCAATAGCAATACCAATTTGGTCAAGGATTCTAAGCAGATTCTGTTTTCAGAGTTGGACATGACTGATCTGGACGAACCTCACTTCTGTCTAGGCATTCAGATCCACAGAGACAGAGCGAGACGACTGATTTGCATCACCCAATAAAGGTATCTTCACAATGTTCTTAACAGATACAATCTAATGAATTGTAAATTAGCTCACTCACCGATGGTTCCAGGCCTGCATTTGTCAAAGGACCAATGTCCCCAAACCAATCAGGAAGAGCAGCAGATGAGAGAGTATCCTTATCGATCAATACTTGGATCTCTCATATACGCAATGGTTTGTACTAGACCAAATATCTCTTTTGCAGTAAGCTCACTCAGCCAATAGATGGTTGATCCTAGCATTACCCATTGGAAGGCTCTCATAAAAGTCATGAGGTATATTCAAGCTACCATGGACCAGTGCATTTGCTATGGAGATGTCGGCAATGATAATCTTCATCAGCTCAGTGGATATTCTGATGCAAGCTGGGCAGGAGATGTAGACAATCATAAGTCCACATCTAGATTTACACTCTTCTTCAACGGTGGTCCTATCTAATGGAATAGTTGTAAGCAAACCTCTATTGCACTTTTTTCTAAGAAGCAAAATACATTGCTGCTTCTCAATCTATTAAAGAAACGTTTTGGTTAAACAGTTTACTGTCAGATAGTAATCTGTATCAGTACAACCCAACAATTTTATTCTGTGATAATCAGAGTGCTATTGCCTTATGGGCCAATCCTAGATTTTACTCTAGGAGTAATCACATTGAAATCAGATATCATTACATCAGGGGCAAAGTTCTCAACAAGAAGGTGATGAGTTTAATGTATTGCAGAACGCAGGACATGGTTGCAAATATATTCACGAAGGCATTAAGTTTAATGCACACAACAAGTTTTGTGCATTGCTCAGTCTGAATATCAAGGCAGTCACGGATCCAGATTAAGGGAGGGTGTTGGATTTATCAGCTCTACTCTCCTAAATCATATTTTAATCTGCCTCCATTCATGCTGTATTTTTACTCATGTTGTCGCACAGTCTGCATATTTACATGTAAAATAAGATAGGTAGAAAAATCGACTGTTTGCATAAATACAAGTAAATTCCCACAGGCAAAAAAGGCGAAAATTATGACACTATGTCTTTACACGTGATTTGTGACAGGTGAAAAAGACAACACTGCCCTACAAATGCAATAGGTTGTCAAGAACTAGATATGCAACATCAAGCATTCACCATAAGCAATCACCACAAGAAGGCGGAAGAAGAACACGCACTGTCACACTATCACACTAACGCATACAGAATGTAAAATGTACAAATAAACCCTGAACCCTGATAGAGAGAAAAAACCTACGAGTAGACTAATAGACTAGCCTACGGCTATTGACAGCTGGTCAGAGCTGTCAACATTAATGTGCATCGTAAACAATAACAATGAAGTTTATCATTGAATTCTAGATATGCAACATCAAGCATTCACCATAAGCAATCACCACAAGAAGGCGGAAGAAGAACACGCACTGTCACACTATCACACTAACTCATACAGAATGTAAAATGTACAAATAAACCCTGAACCCCTGATAGAGAGAGAAAACCTACGAGTAGAATAATAGACTAGCCTACGACTAATGACAACTGGTTACAGCTGTCACCATTAATGTATCTCGTAAACAGTAACAATGAATTTTATCATTGATTTCTAACACTCCCTCAATGATAAAATTACATTCTTCTATTCCTAATAGAGTACGAAACCTCTCAAATTTACATCTACCTAATGACTTAGTAAAAATATCTGCCATTTGATCTTCAGATTTACAAAAAACAAGATCAATGGCTCCATCAAAAAATTTCTCTCGAACAAAATGGTAGTGTATTTCAATGTGCTTGGTTCGAACATGTAGAACTGGATTTTTGGCAAGGTGAATGCAACTTTGATTATCGCAAGATATAGTAGTCGCATCCACCTGTGGTTGACCTAAATCCACAAGCAATCTTCGTAACCATACCGCTTCTTGTGTAGCATTGCTGAGTGCTAGATATTCAGCTTCCGTCGATGATAAGGCTACTGTAGGTTGCTTTCTGCTGCTCCATGAAATTGCAGCTGTACCATAATTGAATGCATGACCACTGGTAGATCTTTTGTCATCAATATTACCTACCCAATTGGCATCTGTATCGAGATGCTCTCTCCCTGGCTCAACAAATCCTTGAGGTTGTACTAAGTACACCTGTTCATCTATAACTCCATTAAGAAAAGCAGATTTAACGTCCATTTGCTGGATCTTCCAACCATAGAAAACAGAAATAGCAATGATAGAACGTATAGTTACCATCTTAGCTACGGGTGCGAAGGTTTCCTCAAAATCAATACCTTCCTGCTGTTCAAATCCTCTCGCAACCAACCGTGCTTTGTACTTGTTGAGTTGCCCATCAGCTCCATATTTGATCTTGTATATCCATTTGCAAGTGATAGGCGTCTTACCATCAGGTAGCTCAACCAAGTTCCACGTCCTATTATTCGTTATAGCTTCCATTTCTGTTTCCATAGCTTCACGCCACTCCTTGTGCTCCTTTGCTTTATCGAAAGTTTTTGGTTCTTGAGCCTTGAGCACAGAACCCATTAGGGCTAGATTCATCTCTAATCTTGCTGGAGGTTTTCGATTTCTACTTGATCTTCTAAGCTCTCCCTGCTCACTTGATTCAGACGTATCTCCCTTATTAGCATCACTTGTTACTAACAAGTACCACTTAGGTACTCTCCTAGGAATCTCATTATTGACCTTGTCTTTTTCCATTGGCTCTTCCATATCAACACCAACTTCTTCCTTCACTTGCACTTTAGCTTTATGATCAAAGGGATCAATTGTCAATTTTATTTGGTCATTTTAACCCATCTCATCAAAAGTAGCATATCTGGAAATCACGATCTTTTGTGCATCTGTGTCATACATCCTGTATGCCTTGGCTCTTTCATCATATCTAAGGAAAATACACTTAACGACTTTTGCACCCAGCTTCTTTTGTTTTTCATCAGGTACATGAGCGTAAGCATCACAACCAAATGTTCGTAAATGAGAAACATTAGGTTTCTTTCCAATAAAAGCTTCGTAAGGTGTCTTACCCTCCACGGTCTTCGTAGGACACCGATTCAATATATGAGTAGCTGTGTTGCATGCTTCTGCCCAAAAAGTATTTGGCAAACCCTTGCTTTTAAGCATTGTCCTAGTCATCTCCACAATGGATCTGTTTTTTCATTCTGCAATTCCGTTCTGTTGTGGTGAATAGGGTGTAGTGGTTTGTCTCTTGATCCCCTGATCCTTGCAGAAATTTATAAACTCTGTTGAAAAATACTCACCGCCACCATCTGATCTAAGGGTCTTAATATAACAACCTGTTTGTTTTTCAACTAGAGCCTTGAACTCTCTAAACTTGGCAAAAGCATCAGATTTCTTGCTTATGAAATAAATCCAGATATGTCTACTATTGTCATCAATGAATGTGATGAAATAGTAACAACCACTAATGAACCTAGTTTGTATTGGTCCACACAGATCACTATGAACAAGATCAAGAATGCCATTGGCTCTTCTTGCTCCATCTTTGGGAAATCTCTCTCTATGCTGTTTTTCCAAAATGCAACCCTCACAAATTTTTCCTTCAAATGAGATATCAGGCAATCCAACAACTAGATTACCTCTTTTAAGGATTTGCAAGCTTTGAGCACTGATATGACCAAATCTTTGATGCCAAAGATCACTCTGACTATCAACAATGCTTACCATAGCTTGAGTAAAAGATCTCGCATTCAATTTGTAGAGTCGATTCCCATTGACTATAGCTCTTGTAGCAATCACTTTGTAGTGATTCTTGATGTCTTTGACAAGACATTTGTCACTGTCAAACTCGACCTTGAGTTGTTGATTAGCCATCGTCCCAACAGATAGTAGATTGTTAGCTAAGCCAGGTACATATTGCACATTGCTTATATGCTTTATCTTCCCGTTGGCTAACTTCACTGGTACCACTCCAACTCCTTTAACAGATAGCAATTTGCCATTAGCTTGTCCAACTTCATCACCATTGTCAGTTTTCTTGAGTTATGAAAACCACTCTTTCCTTGAAGTCATGTGCTTGGATGCACCACTATCAATGTATCAGGTATCCTTGGCTTCATCACTTGTCATTAATGCTGTAATGAACCATTTTGAACTCTCACCTGTATCATCTTCATATTGATCATTATCGTATTGATGTTGATCAGTATAATTGTCTTCATAATAATAGTCATCAAATTGATGTTGATCAGCATAATTTCCAGTTTGTCGTTTGTCTTTTCTTTGTTCCATCTCCTTTTGTTTCTTGAAGCATTCACGCTCCCAGTGACCAGTTTGTTGCAGTACCTACAATTTTCAGGTTTATTTTGTCTTGAATAGCCACGTCCTTGATCTCGGTCTTGATTCCAATTACCTCGATTCGGACTATCATTGACTTGCTCATGAAATTGTTGAAATGATCCTCGGCTTGAGTTTCCTCCTCTCGATTGATACTTTCCATGGCCAAATCTTCCACCTCGTCCTCTAACTGCAAGAGCTTGATCATAGCTCCTGTTACGATGATTCAAGTTCTCTTGACGTTGCTCTTCTTGCAAAAGCAATCCACCTAGTTCTTCATAGGTTGGAAGATTTTCTCTTGTGGCTATACTCGTCACAAACATCTGATGTGACTCACTCAGACTATTCAATGTCAATTGCACGATCTCACGATCTTGTACTCGCTCTCCAACTGCTGCTAATTGATCACGGATCTCTTTGATCTTCAGTATGTGATCGGCAATAGCTGCACCATCATCCATCCGCAATGTATTTCTTGTTTGAGTTTTGAGTTCGCTTCTTTTCGTGTTCGTTTTCTTTACGAGCTATTTTTGTTTCTCACATTCACACACCCTCTTTTTCCAACATAAACTGTCGCAAACAATAAATTGTCGCAAACAACAAACTGTCGCAAACAAGAAACGAACATGACAGATAAACTGTCGTGAACAAAAAAAATTTCGAGTATGAAAACAGAACGTTTTTTGAATATCAACCGTTTTAACGGTTAGAATGACTGTTACAGAAGGAAGAAGGCCAAAAGACCTATCATGTGACAATATAAATACATGTACACTTACTCATTGTAAAACAACAAGCCAGCAAGAGATGTATTCAGATGAATCAGAATCAGAATTATAAAAATTTGACTGATCAAAATTTCTCAATAAATGATTTTTCTCAGTTGTTCTGATTGTCTAAAATTGTCTATCACACTCATGCATATATCTCTTAAATTCGCATGTTTTATTCAATCAAAGTAGAAATTGCCCTACTAGTACATAGACCATAATTAGACATGATTGAAGACACTGATATTAGTTTGATTTATTCAAACTTTCATCGTGTTCTCTGAAGGAGAATTCTTAGTATTTTTCCTACAATGGTATCAAAGCATCCTTCATACATCCAACAGCAGCCGTATCTAGAGCTTATTCAGAAGATTAGAAGATGTCTTTGATCAATAACATTCAGTCTAAGATCAGTACGATCTTGGATACAGAAGGTTCGAAATATTTAATCCGGAAGTTAAAGACTTCACTCATATTGAAGGGCAAAGGTCTTTGGCAATGGGTAAAACCAACTGAAGAGAAGCCAATTACTCCTAGCAAAGAACTTCGTGAATGGAGTTCGAAAAATGACAAAGCTATAACAATTATTGCGCCTTCAGTGAATGACAACATAAGGCTAGATCTTTCATCAACTTCGAACGTGAAAGAATTGTGGGAAGAATTGCAAACCAAGAATAAGACTCGATCTCGTAATCAAATCATGTTCTTGGAAGGCCAATTATCTTATCTATAATGGGATGGCAAAGATCTGACCACTTTCGTAAAAAAGATAAAGGATCTGTTTATTTCTTTGCAAAATTTCGGCACGGAAAATGCAATCTCAAAGGAAAAACAGCTTAGCTATTTTCTTCGAGCCCTACCTAGGTCATTCCACACAACTCAAACTTTACTCGTGAAAGATTCGTCTATGACACTTCAAAAGGCAATAGATGGAGTCAAAGAGGAGAAGCTCGCGAACGCTATGACGATAATGGTGATTCGAAAAAAACTCTAATTAATCAGAAGAATAAATCTTTGAAAAAATTTAAGTCTAAGAGAGAGTTGTCTAAGAAGAATGAAAATCGTTCAGACGAATCCAAGACAAATGATCGACAATCAGGAAAACAACAGAAAGATTTTGGTGATAGGAAGATTTGCAACAGATGCAAAAGATCAGGTCATATGTTGGTTGAATCCAAAGATTGATTGCATTCATTGTCATAAACGAGGTCATGCAGCAGTAGATTGTTATCAAAATCCCAGGAACAAGGAGCAGAATCGAAGCGAACCTTCAAATTCAAATTTTATCGAAGACAAAGCAGAATGCTCCAGAGCAACAGAAGGCGGGACGACAAGAAACTCAACAACATATGTTTGTTCTAATCTATGTTGTTCATCAAATTCAAAAATTCGAGAAGTAGTACTTGATTTGGGAGCCTCCTCACATTTCAAAAAAAAAAAATTCGGAGTATAAGAATATTTGAGATTCATTATACTTGGAGACGGTTCTAAGCATGTAGTTGATAGAATTGGTGTACTGTGGTTAGACACGAATCAGGGTGACAAGAAACTGGAGGTTCTCTATGTTCATACTCTTGATAAGATCTTTTATCTGTAGCAAAGATAGTCGACACAGGAATGTCAGTAAACTTCACAAGAAGGGACTCTTGTAAATTGTTCGATGAAGATTCTGATAACCTAGTTGCTAAAGGTAACAAAGAAGGTAATTTGTATTACTTGAGCACTCGAACTTGAGTCGAACAAGCAAATCAAACTCAAGAATCGACAGATATTCTGTGGCACAAGAGATTATGTCACATGAACATGGAAGCCTTGTACCAAGCCAACAAGAGTCAGAGAATCAAAGGAGTTGAAATCAAGAGTCGAGATATTCGAACTACTTGCAAATCTTGTCTTAAAGGCAAAATGACTCGAACACCTTTCAGTTTAGATGTTTATAAAGCAACCAAGGTACTGGAAATTGTACATTTGGATATTTGTGGACCATTTGGAGTACTGTCTTTAGGTGATGCAAAATACTTCATAACGTTTATTGATGACTTCAACAAGTTCGCTATAGTATACTTTATTCGTACAAAATCAGAAGCTTTCGAGAAATTTGTTGAGTATACAAATTGGGCTGAGAAGTAGACAGACAACAAGTTAAAGCAAATTCGCACAGATCGTGGAGGTGAGTACATTTCCAACAAATTCAAAACTTTCTATACTGATTGAGGTATTATGCATACGAAGACTGCATCATACACACCTCAGCACAATGGAATTGTTGAACAAAGAAATCATACACTAATGGAAATTGCCACGTGTATGATTGCTCATGCGAAAGCACCAAAGCAGTTCAATGTGTTTAGTTCTAGAGCGAGTTCGTGGGTTCAGAGATAGAACAATGCAGCTTTGATTGTCGCAATAGAGTATAGTTGGATGGATTTGAGAGTCTTTGTCTCTCCAAGTGGGAAACACTTCACTCATTCTCTCACTAAAAATATGGGGAACACATATGACCTCTCTCTCTCTCTCAACTCATATTATTGTTATATTTCAGTATACAAACCCTATAAATCTAACCCTAACCCTAAAAAATAACCCTCCATAACTCCAAATCGTTCGTTAACCAACATAGAATTAATTCACATTACAACATATGAGAACTTTACAAAACCAACATAAGATCAATTCACATTACAACATTTGAGAACTTTACAACACCATCATAAAATCAATTCATAGTACAACATTTGAAACTTTACAAAACTAGCATAGAATCAATTCACATTACAACATCTGATTCCAAAACAACATAACATATCTCATTACACAAAATTGTAGTTGTATTGCACAAAATTAGCGGTATAACATTGCCATAACGTTCACATAACATTATTATAACTAGCTTAAAATGCTTCAGATTTGTACTCACTTATGCTAATACCCACATCATTGTCGTCAACTTGATTGGTAATCTCATTATACTCCAGAATGAGTTCAAAGGACTTTAGCCCACTATCCTGGTTGACGCAATCATCCTGCATCTAACAAAGCCTTACAAGTTATTAAACGTTGGAACACAATTTTTTAAATATCAAAAATTTGCGTCTTAAAAAAAAAAAGTTGCCATCACATCATCTAAAGTCATAAGGGTTGGTACTTTAAAAGCCTTCCAAACTATAATAGCTCTCACCATATTCATGCCTTTACCTTGAGGGTCACCCATAAAGCTACTTAATAATACTTGCCAGCCCTTAGCATAGCCAACAACACTTACGAAATGGTTAAACTGACCTTACTTTTCAAATGATAAACCAAAATATAGATGCTCGCTTAAACAAATTAGCAGGTGTCAAGGACACACGACTTTTATCTCAAAAGCACCATACTTAATGTATTGTTCACAACCTTTATCTATGTCACTCTAATCTACAACAAACATAAAATGATGCTTTCCAAGATCCTTCAAAAAATATCCAATCATTTTGTGCCAAGTATGTTCTCTTTTGCCTCACATACCTACACAACACCAAGTTGCGAAGTGGATCTTCTTTTGTCCAACGAGGATATGCTTAAGTAAATGATTCACCTATATTATAGATGATGCAAAGCATCTACAAACTAATTTGAAAGTGAGATGATAGAGAAAATGAGCTCTCTCTCTCTCTCTCTCTCTCTCTCTCTCCAAGTGAGAACATGTACGAGTCATGACTCATGTCACATGACTCTAAATGAGGATTACCTTCAAGTTTTGTGATTCATGGAATTTTATGAACACTTGTATGAACTTTGAAGTCCTTTATCATCTTTATGACCTCAAACCACAATGAATATTCTTTACAAATTAATGCACTTCATAAATACAAGGGTACATCTTAAATGAATCCTTTGAATTGACCTACATACCTTCTTGATGCTAGCTAGTGCTAGAGACTAATAATGCAAGCCTCAAAATAGCATCATAAAACCTTTTGCATTCACCTTAGTCCTTAACACACTTTTCTCATCTTTGAGAGAGAGAATCCACTAATATGGCTAAGTCCTTAGTATTTAAAGTTTCTTTGGTCCCAAGTTCGAAGTCCTTTAAAACCAAGATGCACTTTCACATAAAGAGTGAATGGCTAAGGGCTCGATGGAGTGTGTTGGAAAAATCCTTTTTGAGTTACCCCTTAAAGAACCTGCATTTTATTAAGTGTCTTGATTTTTGAGTAATATTACTCACACGCAAAAGATGACTTGCCTATATAAAAAGGGTAAAAATTTTCATGACCTTTTTTTATAAAAATAATGCCGATTTTATTCTTATGCTTTCCCTTGAGCAATGCTCTGATGTGTAAGCATGTGCATGAGCCTGGCCAATGGGAAGAGAGCTCAATCCTTTGAATATTGAAGTACTAAAAGATATTGTAAGACATTCTAACCAAGGCTGGGTCTCCCCAATCCTGGGACCAGCATCTGGGTCCTGGACCTGGACCCGGAGGCTGGGCCCTCGGACCTAGCCTGCCGCCAGGCGGGGCGGCCCTCCCTCCCTCCCTCCCTCTGTCAAATACGGGCCAATATGCTTCGCACCCCACTGCCGACGAAGGAAGGACCCAGAGCAGCCCAGAGCCCAGAGCCAGAGCCAGCTACTGTGTACTGTCCTCGTATCTCAATGCCACGAAATAGGTCACACATTCCACCGTTGGATCGAGCTATGATCGGTAGGATCTTGACAAGAGCACTTACACGTGGCATATATCTAAGTGATCGGGTGTATCGGACGTTGTGTAACTAACCCAAGCTAGTGTGTCATAAACCCGTCGCCATCGTCCAGGAATCCTGCCCCCCCGGGCCGTTTCCGACAGAGCGACCGTCCCGGTCCACCGAGTCCAGCTCACACCCTCACTATAAATAGGCCCCGCCGGTCTCTCAAAAGCACGGCCGCTCTACGGTTCGATTGATTTGTAGGTCAAGATCATGCCACGTGTAATATTTTGACAGTTGGCAGCCAGCCACGTGGACATTTGACTCGTGGCGACAATCTAATTGACCGAGGGAAGAAGATTGCGTGCCATTAATGGCTGTGGTCATCCCACAGGCTTCCGTGTCCAAGTCCAGCCACGGACATGGACCACGACAGCCACTTGGATTCTTGCCACGTGGCATAAACTAGGCACTGACACTTGGATTTATGACACGTGGCATAGTGGCATCTGGCTAGTGGCTAGTTTGAGATACGTGGCACAATCTGAACGGTGAAAATGAGATCCAACGTGGCCGTTAATTAATTCAGTTTCTGCCATTAATATATGAGGCTAATCCAGATTTGGGCGTAATTAAGAGATACGAGGATCTGGGTTTTTGCTCGCTCGCTCGCTCTCTCTCGACTCTCTCGTCCAAAGCGGGAAAAAAAAGTAGAAGCTACTGGCAAAGGTGACACAGGCTGAGGCTCTTCTTCTTTTTCTTCTGCCCTCATTCATTTGCAAAAGAGAGAGAGAGAGAGAGAGAGAGAGAGAGATGCTGATTAATGATAGGATGTTTATTGAGGTTGTGATTCACTAGAGAGCTATAATGTGTTGTTGTGAGGAGCTCAGAAATGAAAAAACAGACGGTAAGTGTGTATAATGCAGGAGTAAAAGAGATGAGATGAGGGAGTGATATCAGCCAGGAAGCTTATGCCTTTTCATGGGCAAATGAGTAGACTAGAGATACAGTAAAGCGTTAAGTAAAATGCAATAATACTTTGCAGCCTCCTCTCCTCAGGCAGTGTATAATGCATTCCTTTGAATCCTAGCATTAAAGAGCATTCATCTCTCAGCTGAGATGGTAGCAGGGAGTGATCCTTGGCTTTCAATGTACTGATAGAGGAATCACAAAAGCACCCACATTGATCTGGGTAACTAGATTTGCTTCAAAATCAGTGACATTGTAAGCTAGTACATGCTTTGGTAGTCTAATATGGGTCGTAAGCTGTTTGTTGAAGTTTGCAGTGCTCACAATCTGATGCCCAAAAATGGGCAGGGATCAGCAAGCCCATACTGCATTTTAGACTTTGATGGGCAACGACGCAAGACAAAAGTGAAGAACAATGACCTCAATCCAGTGTGGAATGAAAGGTTTGAATTTTCTGTTTCCGATCCTTCAGAAATGCAAGTTGAAGCCTTGGACATCCATGTCTATAGTGAAAGAAGGAATGGAAACAAGGACAATTTTCTGGGCAAGGTGAGGATCCATGGGAGCAGCTTTGTGAAACGTGGTGAGGAGGCTATAGTATCGTATCCTCTGGAAAAGCGTAATTTGTTCTCCCATGTGAAGGGAGAGCTGAGGCTTAAGATCTGGTACGCAGATGATCAAAACACAGGTGCCAAGCCACAAAAGGAAGAAAAGAAGGAACCGAGTACTCCTGCTACTGTCATGTTTTCTGGCAACAATAATGAGCCCCCTAAAAAGCAAGAAAAGATAGAGAAAGAGGAAAAGAAGGTGAATTCTGCAACTGTTGTTCCTGCATCAGAGTATGTGCTAAGAGACACAGCACCCAATTTGGCACTCATGAGTGGCGAGAAGTCATCTTCTTATAACCTTGTTGAAACAATGGAGTACCTTTTCGCGCGAGTTGTGAAAGCGAGGGCACTAGCAGCCAAAGATGTTACAGGCAGCAGTGATCCATACGTCAAAGTGAAGGTGGGAGAAGGAAGAGCTGCTCAAACACGAACACTTCCTAAGAGCCTTAACCCAGAATGGAATCAAGTGTTTGCATTTGGAAAAGAGAAGGTGCAAGGCCCGACAATGGAGATTACAGTGTGGGATGAAGACAAAACAAGCAAGGATGATTTTCTTGGAGCAGTCACATTCGAACTCTCAGAGATTCCCACCCGCGTTCCCCCAGACAGCCCTCTTGCTCCGACCTGGTACAAGCTGGAAGAAAAAAAGGGCGAGTCTCGTGTGAAGGGGGAGATTATGTTGGCTGTGTGGTGGGGTACCCAGGCTGACGAGGCATTTTCTGAGGCATGGCAATCAGATACTGGTGGATTTATCCATACAAGATCCAAAGTTTACCTCTCTCCAAAGCTTTGGTACTTGAGAGTAAATGTGATCGAGGCCCAGGATCTTATTCCTGCAGATAAGAATCGGTTCCCCGAGGTGAGTGTGAAAGCCCAGCTGGGCACCACTCAGATGCTGAAGACCAAAGTGGCTGCAAATCGCAGCACTAGCCCATTCTGGAATGAGGATCTGCTCTTTGTCGCAGCAGAGCCTTTTGAGGAGGCTTTGGTACTGGCTGTGGAGGATAGAGTTGGACCTAGCAAAGACGAGCTTCTTGGCACTGTGAGAATTGTGCTTAATTCTGTAGAGAGACGAGTAGACTCTAGGCTCGTCACCTCCAGGTGGTACAATCTGGAGAAAAATGGAGATAAGCCTTTTAGAGGGAGAATTCACCTGAGAGTATGCTTTGATGGAGGGTATCATGTGATGGATGAATCTAGCAATCACATCAGTGACGTAAGGCCAACAGCAAGACAATTATGGAAGCAGAGCTTGGGAGTTCTTGAGCTGGGTGTTCTGAGTGGAAAGAATTTCATTCCTATGAAAACAAGGGATGGGAGAGGAACAACAGATGCATACTGTGTTGCTAAGTATGGACAAAAGTGGGTGAGGACCCGTACCATCATTGACAGTTTCAGTCCTAAGTGGAATGAGCAGTACACTTGGGAGGTGTATGATCCATGCACGGTTATCACCATAGCCGTCTTTGACAATCATCATCTTCAGAATAATGTAGCTGAAAAAGCGGGTGGGGCGAAAGATATGAGGATCGGCAAGGTTCGAATTCGTCTGTCTACTTTGGAGAGCGATCGGGTTTATACGAACGCATACCCCTTGCTGGTATTGCAGCCTTCTGGTGTAAAGAAAATGGGAGAGATTGAGCTTGCTGTACGGTTTTCCTGCAATTCTCTCCTCAATGTGCTGCAGATTTACTTTCGACCTCCGCTGCCCAAAATGCACTACCTGCATCCTTTAGGTGTTACACAACTGGATAATCTAAGAAATGCTGCCATTAGGTTAGTTTCCATGCGACTAACTCGTTCAGAGCCACCTCTGAGGCAAGAGGCAGTGCAGTACATGCTTGATACAGATTCTCACATGTGGAGTATGCGCAGAAGCAAGGTGAATTACTTCCGGCTTTTAGGAGTGTTGTCAGGTCCAATTGCTGTGGTAAAATGGTTCAATGACGTTTGCAATTGGAAGAATCCAGTCACCACAGTGCTTGTGCATGTTTTGTTCCTTATTCTTGTCTGGTATCCAGAGCTAATTCTCCCTACTCTCTTCCTGTACATGTTCTTGATTGGTGCTTGGCACTATCGTATCCGGCCACGATCTCCTTCTTCCATGGATGCCAAGTTATCTCAGGCTGAGCACGTAGAGCCAGACGAGCTGGATGAGGAGTTTGATTCTGTGCCGACCTCTAAGGGCCCTGAGATTATCAAAGTAAGGTATGAAAAACTGCGCTTGGTAGCCAGTAGGATGCAGGCAGTTGCAGGAGACCTTGCTTCACAGGGGGAGAGGATAAATGCCCTATTGAGCTGGAGGGATCCCCGAGCTACTGTTATTTTTATCACATTCTGCTTGCTTGCTGCCATTATATTGTATGTGACACCTTTCAAGATTATTGCTGTTGTTCTGGGATTGTATGTCTTGCGCCATCCACGATTTCGCAATCGTATACCTTCAGTACCTATGAACTTTTTCAGAAGGATGCCGTCTCTTGCAGACCGCATTTTGTGAGGGACAGGTGAATTCAACTCAAATCCTGCTTACAACCTAGTCATATGGTGGAAAATTTTCTGCAAACGTTCTGAAGAAAGCTCACCTGCAAGTGCTAGCTTCCTTGAATATCTCAAGGTAAGAGCTTCCCAGAAAGTAGACTTGAAAGTGAAATATCAAATGCAAAGCTGGTGGTTCCATCGACCAAGTCTGTATCTTGCTTATTTGGAACTGTTGAATAGCTAGATACTGAAAATATGATTTCTGCTAGTTTCTGTATTATTACAGCAGATGTGGGAGGTTTTTCCAAGGTACACTACTACAAGTGATAAGGTAGCGCCCATCTGCTGATAAGTTCAATAAGGTGTGAGATTAGATGAAGTGCAACATAGCAAACAATGGGACTCCTGAAGTAAGCAATTGAAGAGTGTTGTAGATTCTTGCAATTTGTGAATCCCTTCAATCCGAGCAAAGACAATGGTGTTGTCACTTTAAAGTCCAGTGTCTTTTTGTTTGCAAACATACTGAATATGTAAAATCATTTTTTGCCACATAATTTTCTCCTGGTCTACGATATCGAGCTTCTGTGGTAAAAATCAGGATTTATCCTGAATTGTTTCCATGAGCTGAGAACCAATGCTCTTATGTGTTTGCCATTCTTAGAGTATCCTTCTTGCTTGTTCTTTTGATTGTAAATTGCAGATGCCCTTTGTTACCTGGTTCTCTGAATTTTCACTTCCTGAGATATTGATAATTCAAAGCAAATGTGCTCACTTTTCTCTTTACTAGTGTCGCATACAATCAGCATAAACGAGGGTTAGGCTGTGTGAGGAATATCTGTCCTGCACAGCTTGAGCATTCATGAAAGCAATGTGTTTGTGACAAAAAGCTTCATTTGGTGGTATCAAGTGTAAACTGTTACCTGTTAGCTCATCAGATTCTGCGTTCTTGAAATATATAGAGTTTGTAATGAACTAATCTCCAAATTATGACCGTATCAGATACAAAAAAACTATTATAGTCTAGGGTGCTGTCAAAGTGAGTAGAGCTTCATAGTGTAATAGTATAGAAGACGCAAAATGTAGTGGTTGTAGCATAAAAAGAAATCAAACCCAAAGAGAGAGCATGGTTGGAAAGAACAATTTTGTTAGAGATTGGTGTTTCTATAGATTTATAAATTACTTGGTCAATGTAGTGTTGGAAAATTGTAGCCAGTCCATTGACATAGAAGATTGTCAGGTAAAGACCATCATAATATGCAGAAGGCTTTTCAATTAATCTAGAACATTGCATGGTAAAAGACATTACAATATCCAAATGGCTTCTCCACTCAAGCAAGAATAACTGCAAGGTAGAAGATATTCCAATTTCCAAATGGCTACACAGATTAGTCTTTCTTGATTAAGGATGTTTTCATCAAAAGTGGTTCCATACTCCACTTCTCAACAAGTCCCCTCTTCAGAATGGAGTCCTTGCATTGGTCCATTGAGAAAAAAAGCCCTCACTTTCATACTTACTTTTGTGATTACACTGTTGTTTACAAACGTAATTCACAAAAGGCACTAATCATTCATCAATTGAACAGACAAAGCTTAAAGCAAATTCTTGAGCTATTTTATTGCCTCCATTATATCCGTAACTTCAATAGATGCCAAAAAGTGAAATGATTCCAAGTTGTGTCCTAATGCTTGTCAAGAAACAAAACAAGCCGCCTGGACTTCATCCATTTCAATAGCTATAAAATTTCTGTTTTTTTTACTGCACAACATGTGGTAGTACCTACATTTGAATGTAAATACAAGCATAAGTTATTCACCTAATACAAAATTAAATTCTAAAGTTAATACTTCATACTGAAAACTAATTGTTAGCAAAGAAAACACATCTTAATACATGTTCCTGCAAATAGATCCAAAACCCAATCATCCTCATTCGAGAACATGTCAATTAATTTGTTGATTAATCTCTGAGGCTTTTGGTAAGGGTTTACCAAAGCCCTCTCACCCTCGAAATGCCTCGATTTATGTGTCGCAACTGGACAAGAAATAACATTACTGCATTGTTCATTGCGATGAATTCGTAATCTCTTTTTTTCATGCACATCATACCACCGTCATCATTTCAAAACAATTGATTAGTTGACAGTCTAGTGCACGCTCAAGATTTGTTTTGTTCCTACATATATTATACCATATTAGCATCCAGACTAAAATTCTTAATCATCAACTACATGAAAATAAATATCACAATATATCTAAAATGAGCCACCCGACAAGGTGGTTAATTGCATGACAACAAGTTTTCAAAGATGCAATCACTTAAGAAGATTGTGTCACGCTATGAAAAATCAGAAATCTCCATAAAGAAGATGTTGTCAAGGCAGCAAAATCAGTAATCGTCTTTGTTATATAAGGGCATGGGAAAGGCTTGTTGTCATTAATCAAGCCAGGAATTTTGTATCCATAAGGGGTATCTGCAATAGCAAGAATATACTCATGCTTTGGGACATCATCAGGCAACTTAGAGGTATCAAAACAGACAACACGGTATGTAAATGTCTTCATTGGATCCGAAAGACATGTGAAAGTCTTATAATCCTCAGACAATGGCGGGAGAGAATCTCTCAATTGAATTCTCATTCTTTCTTCTTCAACCCTCTGTATATTTGATAAGAAATTCAGAGGGAAATCCAACTCCTCACTAGCCTTGGCTTTTTTGGGCTGAAAAAAAACAACATATATTTTGAATTTAAGATGCATTTCATTCATGTTGAGCTCTTTTGCAACAACACAGGACAACATTGAGATAACAATGGTTTCATCCTTGATTCCTTGTAGAGACCTCCACCAATGCCCTCTCATATCATCAGCGAGCTCTTCAATTTGAAGCCTCTTTTGACAAGGCCATGATAATAGCTTTTTCCTTGGCAGCTATCTGGCCTTTCAGCTCCTTATTTTCCCACATTTCTCCGACTCATCCACAACAATACCAACCTCTAGTAAACATTGGCGCCTGAGGGCACCATCAGCTTTCTTGTGTGTTTTTATGTAGTCAACGTATTCATGGTGAAAAAAACGAATTTTTTCAATAAAAGACATCTTGGCCCCCATAATAATCATAAATTTCTTCGTTTTTCTCATTGAAATCTGCCTTAGTAGGGCATTGGTACAGATAGACGAAAACAATAAACGGCACAACAATGGCATGTGGATTAAGCTTCATTTTTGTCATTAAATTTGTAACGTGCACTTTGTGAGAAGCTCTCACTTCCATAGTTCGTGTACCTGTATCTGGGTCGATGGGTGGCCTATGAACTTCTTCGATAGGCAAAGTGAAGATCTTATGACAACCAAGCTTTTTGTTTTGAATTGAGTCCCAAATTTTATTTTGTTCAGTCTTTATGACCCTCATCTTAAGCATACCACCCAGTAATATTGCCTCACTGTTAGTGTCCGAGGCACTATCAGAGCTTCCAGATGTTTCATCATCTTTTTTTGTTTTTTCCCTGGACTGGACTTCAACTTTCTTCGACTTTGAAGGGGATTGGGCTTGGGTTGTAGATTTTTGATCTTGAGATGGCGGGCGTTTATTTTTTGGAGATGGTCTTTTCGGAGAAGACATCTCTTCACTTGCTGGCTTAGTTTGTTGAATAAAAGGAAGCAAATCAATGATTAAATTCTTGGAAGTTTTTAAAATTGCCTTAATTTTTTAGGCAAGCAAGCAGTGAGACACATGTTTGCTTTAGATAATGAAAATACTCTGACATCATCATTAGTCCCACGGGTCTCAATTAGTATGGACTCCCCGAAGTCACCCTCATAATCTATCTTTTGAATTCGACCACAAGACTTGGAGTTAGTGTCATTCAAATCAGTACCTTTAAACTTGCAGACGTATAAGAATAAACCTTCTTCTGCAGAATAGAAAGAGGCCCAAGAATTATGTGGCAATTTCTTCAATGACGAAGAAGAAGATTCTTTAACAGATTTCCCTTTAGGATCTTCCTCATTGAAATCTCCATGACGTTTTGCCACTAGATTAGGTTGCCTAGCCTTCAGTAGGGCTGGAACTTGTGTATCAGGCAAATTTCCTATGTTGCTGTTATATAGTAATAATTTAAGTCTTTTCTCAACATTGACAGCGACAATTTCTGGGTTGGCCTTCTTCTTACTTCTGAAAGTGGTTGAAAATACATCTATTTTACGTAAAATAATGTAAAAAATTTGATTTTTGATTCAATTTTAGGTCACTTTAGAGTTCGTAAATAAGCTTTTCATATTTTATTTTTTGTTATATAAGATATTATTTTAAATATAATTATGCAAGCATGGCGAGTATAATTCTACATACATGACCGAAAATTAGACAATTGAGGATAATTTAAACGTTCCTATGAAATTTTAAACATTTTTTATTTTGGATAAAAAAGAATGATGGAAATAGATAAGGTGCAACAACTTTACACACAAACTCGATACACCTCATCGAGTTTGTGTGCAAATTGGTATCATTGTATAGGAATAACATAGAAACTCGATGTACTGCATCGAGTTTCATGCTAAACCCAATGCAATGCATCAAAATGACACACAAATTCGATGCAGTGCATCGAGTTTGCATGTACATGAGAGTAAATTGACCAACAAACTTGATGCAGTGCATCGACTTGGTTGGTCATTTATATGCACTGTATCGGTTATGCTAGGGTGTGGTTAGTTTTTGCACGCTAGATTCGATGCAGTGCATCAAGATCCGTCGTAGCAATTGGTCAACCCTAATATTTCTAAATTAAAAAGGTTTAGCCCTAAATTTCAGCTGCATGAAAACTCTCTTACTAGAGCTACTACTTACTTGTCGATCTTCATTTCACGGAGTAACAATGTAGAGGATGCCTTGAGGAGGATCTTCCGCCTTCAATCGCAGCTGCGAAGTCGCTCGAAGAATATTGTGGCAAGAGCAGAATTTGAGAGTGTCAAGAGCGTTTCTTTCATCCTTTCCAAATTTAGAAACATGTCTCGTCAATTTTGCAATGATTAAAAAACTTGCCATTTCGGTCGTAACAAGCTAAATATAGTTTCTTTACATTTTCTCTATGAATTTCAATGTTAAAATTTTTTAAGTGAGTTTTTGTTTTGTCCATTTACAAAGATCATGACGAGAATTCATCATGTGAGTTGGGCCTCTCGTTTTCTTCATGAAGAAACATAATAGCTACAAAGCATTTATAGCTTATGATCGAGTACCTGCAGAAATCCACGCAAAGGGCCAATAGGCCTTTCCTATAGAAATACTCGTAAAAGGCCAGTAGACTGTCTCTACAAAAATACACAGAAACTGCTCACAGACAAACCGTAAACAACTAGAACGCTCCTGCAAACGGTTTGAATGAAGTCACTACAGGCAACTATAAAGTCCCGCATACGATCCATTACGAAGTCGAAGTAAACCAAACGCAATCGCAACTGCAATGCACCACAAGGGTCAGTGTTATGGTTATAAGCGAAGACCAACGAAACACAACCGAACCGTGAAAGCAAAGCAACGTAGGCAACGAAGGCCACCGCAACAAGTCCGCAAGGACTCACATACGAAGACCAACGGAAGGAGTCAACTGCAACCGCAACGCAAACGTGCACAAACCGCAACACTCTAGCCTACGGTCCATTGTGATGATTTAGCAAACTGAAGGTCAACACTTACAATCAAGGAGCGAAAACCACGGCTCACAATGAGAAGCCACCAAGACACTGCAAGATGAAACTTGCGGTCACCTACAAAGTAAACCAAAGGCAACCACCAAGCTGAAACTTGCAGTTACCTACGAAGCAAACCGAAGGCAGTCCACAAAGGCTGGCCACCATAGAGTCAACAAACACAGTTCACAACGGTTCTCTCCTCATGACCAAAAAGAACCTTCATGATGCAATGCACCGTCGACAAACCGTTGTGGTCACAGACGGCCACAAAATGGCAGATGTAGAACAAACTCCACGGACAAAGGAGACAACAAACTGGAAGCCGTTAGAACATGCTTAAACTAGTTCTTGTAATCAAATGCTTAGCATAAACTCCCTTTCTCTGTTCCTATATAAACAAGATGAACGCAAGAGAGAAGGTTGCTTAGTTTTTGTTGATGTAAGTGTTCACTAGTAAGCGAGACCAGCTTATGAGTTGATAAGCCTGATAAGGCGAGAGAGAGAGAGAGAGAGAGAGAGAGAGAGAGAGAGAGAGAGAGAGAGAGAGAGAGAGAGAGAGAGAGAGAGAGAGAGAGAGAGAGAGAGAGAGAGAGAGAGAGAGAGAGAGAGAGAGAGAGAGAGAGAGAGAGAGAGAGAGAGAGAGAGAGAGAGAGAGAGAGAGACGTGCAAGCTAGTAAGTTGCACATATAGTTTGTAAGAGGCATAGATTCTCTTGCATCAACGCATTGTGCGGTATGCCAAGCAGCGCTCACAAAGATCATTTGAGAATACAGATGCTATTTGCACATCTTTTCCCTTGTGTATAATCTTGAATGCTTTATTCTTGTTCATTGTCATTACACATTCACCTGTTATTATGTTTTCCACACATAGGCTCACTTCAATCAATGTCTGAAAAAGAATATTAGATAGGTCGTGTCCCATAAAGACTATTTTGGGGCAAAGGACGTCGGATTTGAGCAATATTGGATATGTTTGATCCAAAATAGGCTCACAAACCTGTGGCCACCCCCCGTTTGTAATTCCGAATAGTATGCACTGAATCCGATTGGTTCCGAGAACTATCCATGAAGCCCTTTTCGAGAGGTCACTTAAAACGGGTGTTATAGACTGAGAAACTACTCTGTTCACGTCTGGTCTGTTCCTAAGGTTCCCTGCAAGATTGCCCACTGGCCAGAATCGAAAGCTAGCAAAGCTGACACCATTTAAAGAAATCGGGGCTGAATGATGGAATAATGCGAAACTAGTCCATTTCTCATGTCCTAATCACGTTGTTTTCAGTATAAAGACTGTTTTGGGACAAAGGACGTCGGATTTGAGTAGGATTAGATCTGTTTGGTCCACAGCAAGCTCACAAACATGTGGCCACCGCTCTTTGTGATTCCGGACAGTATGCACCAAATCCAGTTGGTTTAGACAACCTACCCCCTTCCCTGAGCCCTTTTTCCAGAGGTCACTTAAAACGGACGTTATAGACTGAGAAACTACCCTTTTCAAGTCTGGTATGTTCCTACAGGTTTCCCTCGGGACTACCCACTAGCCCGAATCGAAAGCAAGAGGATTCGACAACGTTCGAAGAGACCGGGGATGAAGGATGAAATAATGCAAAACTAGTCCTTTTCCCATGTCCTAACCGCGTTGTTTCCAGCATGAAGACTGTTTTGGGACAAATGACGTCGGATTTGAGAAGGATTAGATCGGTTTGGTCCGTAATAGGCTCACAAAGCTGTGGCCACCGCTCGTTTGTGGTTCCAGGCAGTATGCACCGAATCCGGTTGGTTCTGACAACCTACCCCCTTACTTGAGGCCCTTTTCTGGAGGTCACTTCAAATAGACGTTATAGACTGAGAAACAACCCGTTTCATGTATGGTCTATTCCTACGGGTTCCCCTTAAGATTACCCACTGGCTGGAATAGAAAGCTAGTGAAGTTGGCACCATTCGAAGAAACCGGGCCGCAGGACAGAAATGCAAAACTAGTCCATTTCCCATGCCCTAATTGCGTTGTTTCTGCCATGAAGACTGTTTTTGGACAAATGACGTTCGATTTGAACATGATTAAATTTGTTTGGTCCGTAATAGGCTCACGAATCTATGGCCACCCCCCTTTGTGATTCCAGACAGTATGAGTACAAATTCAAATTTTTTGCCCCTAATCCGGGTATTAATATGTGCATTGACTGGCTAAAACCAGCCCGGGTGGGATTGGGTCGGGTATCGACCGTAGTATCACAAAATCATATACCGGGCGGGTATGAGTCTATGATCCCATTGTTGATACCGTTGCTGCTACCAGCCGGGCACCTATATAGCCACGCAACACTGGTATAGACCCCAAACATATCTGGAGCTCAAGCATCGGAAACAAAAGGAATAAACAAAACAAAGTAGTATGTCTTGGAATGAAGCAGGAAAGAATGAGCTACTTCCAATGAAACATAGATCCAATAGATCCAGTACTTGATCAATTGAGTACATGTCATGATGCACTAGTAGACATATTTTGTTGTTAATAGGCCTAGATACTTGAATTGGGACCAAATTATGGAAGTACCCTATAACCAGTCATGAATAGAGTCAGTGCAAAGAGCTCAAAAAGTAGAGCTATGTTGCTCTATAGGTCACTTCAATCCAAGCTCATAAAATACGTTGGTGATACTCTCGAGGAGTGTCATAATATGCAAAATTTAAATGACCACTAACATGCTATCCATTCAGTGACGAAGTCAAATCAAAAGATTATGTAGAGGAACCTTTAGTCTTAGGCAGAAATGCTATACAGCTCGCAAAGGATGAAATGATCAAACATGCGAACAACAATGGAGCATGGATCACAAACTAAATGAATAAAATTTAGTGTAATAAAATTCCACATCAATTGTGTTGTAAAATCGATACAACAACTGATTAGAAGTCAATTTAGAAGATTATTAAATTCCATCTGGTTTGTGGATGAGACCACTTTAACTTCAGATTGAGCCATTAAAACAGGTGGATGACAAACAAAATGATTTTGAATTGAGACGACAAACAAATTCAATGGAAACTGAGATGGCAGATGAATTAAATGGGAAATGAAACAACAGACATACTGAGGTGATCAAAATGATTCTGACATAACTACTGCCATTTACATGAGTTTAAGTTGGGGTGATGCCTAGTGGGCTAGCTGGAAAGGGGGTGATTCCTAGGCACCTAAGCTCAAGTGAGAAGGCAACATCATGTTCCTGAGTAGGCCACCTAAAACGCTCGGGCCAGTGTACAAGTCGTTGGATTGACTGACTGGAAATTTGTCTCTTTGAAAAACACTTGTCCCTCTTGATGACCAAAGAAGAGTCGAAAGTTCACTATGAGAATGTAGGTGTCTTGAGGCACACAAGATTTAGAGAATTGTTGTCATCTTAAGAGAAGCGAAGGTACACCAAGAAATTGAAAGGTTTGTTCTCTTTTGCACGCGCACGCACGCTACTCTCCCTCTCACGCGGTGTGCAGCTAAACCTCGTTCTCTGCTCACGCTCTTTCTCTCAAGTGCACTTGCTCGCTCTCCCTTCACCATTGCAGAGATCAGCTGTCCTCCTTCACTATCCACAGTGGATTTCAGCCCGCCTTCACCATCCACAACAAATTTCAGGCCTCCTTCACAACCCACAGTGCATTTCTTGATTTTCTCACCATCCCATAATGGATCCCAGGCCATTTTCACCACCGCACAGCACATTTTAGGCCTCTTTCACCATCTCACAATGCATTTCAAGCTTCCATCACCATCCCAAAATGCATTTCAAGCATCCCACAACACATTTCAGGCTTCTTTCAGCATGCCAATGTTATAATTAGATTTGGAGGAGCCGATTTGAGTATGCAGGAGATGATTTGAGTTTGCAGGAGGTGATTGGAGTCCAAAGGAGCTTATTGGAATTGTGAGGAGCAGATTTGCAGGAGCGTAGGAGCTTATTGGAGCTGTGAGGAGCAGATTTGCAGGAGCGTAGGAGCTTATTGGAACTGTGAGGAGCAAATTTGCAAGAGCAATTTGGCGTCTGCATGAGCTAATTCATCATGTCGACATGTACTTACAAACTTTTATCTAATTTTACCATGTTCCCCCTTGCCGTTGACATTTGAAATGATGTTCGACTCCAAACTTTGAAGAAGTTGACTGGTTTCAACATTTTTTTTGGTGTTCACATTTTCTGTTACAGTATTTAGCTTATTGATATCACAATTCAACTAGTCATGCTTCTATTTTTTTTGCTAGACGAAGCTTTTTGATTACTTCAGAACTTTCCTCTTTGAATTAACCAACTTAAATTTGTGCTTTGTAATCTCGATCTCCATTTGTAGCCCTTCAGCATTTTAAATCTCATTAAAAATTTTCTCAAATAATTTGAATGATTCAAGCTAATCACCTCATTTGCTCCCCAAATCGAATAATTACTCCTACTTAAATCATTTGTTGAAGCCAAATTTATCATTATGTTGATAAGAGTATTCTTAGAACAGTGGAAAGAAGGTTGTAGCAATGGCCAACCTATGAAATTTGTCCTCGCTCGTGATAAAAAAAATCACAGTTTTTTTTTGGAACAGTGTTCCCGTGCTCCAAAACACAGGTGTTTAGAATGCCATTCCGAGACAATTTACATGTCAAAAAATTTAGTTGTTGAATAATTCTATGTACAACTTTCACTAAGCCGAAAATTTCCGTAGACCTATTTGAAGTGACCCGTAGTGCCTAAAATGACCTTCCTATCGCAAAATTTCCTTGTAACAAAATTGTGAATCCTTCTTTTGGTATACCCAAATTACCATCTATGATTATGTTTAAAGAGTTTTTGTTTTTCCTATGGAATTTATTCACGACAACAAATTATCTTATGGCATATTATGGTTGCAATATCTTGAGCACAAATAAAAAAAGCATGCAAAATGTGTCAGAGGGTGATAAACTATCGAGTAGGGGACTGTGTTATCTTGAAACTTGGCAAGTGGCTAAGAAAGAAAAAAGGTAAGGCGAGCTTTTATTCCAAGCATGCTTTTCAAGTTAAAAAAATCACACTTGTGAAGAGGTACCTGTAGAATGAAATATCCATAACAAGTTCCATATGATCTTGTTGAAGAAGTATGTTGGACTAGTACCAACACAAGTTCCTCAAGACTGGTGACATGTAAATAGGAGAATGATTCCATGTTCTATTGTATACATCTCTTAGTTTATATTCCCCAATCTCAAGATTGGTGATATGTATATAGTAGAGCAATTGCATGTTCATGTTATAAATTTTTAACTTTAGCTCATAATTGTCAATTTTCAGAGAAAAAGGACAAATATTGATTGTACTATCAATCATTAAGAGTTATTGATTGCTTAATCCAAAGATCTATCAAGTTCTAGATGTTAGATCTTGATCTAGATGCTTTACACTATGATTTAAGCAAGAGCAATGGATCAAATGATCAAACACATGGATGGGCGGCCTCACACGTGTGGAGGACAGTACCTGTATAACCTGTTTACAAAGAGTAAAGTACATTAACTTACAAATGCATTTCATATATCAAAACTCAAGACAAATGTGGAAATCTCAACAAAACTAGAATTTGCCAATGTCACATCAACTTGT
This sequence comes from Diphasiastrum complanatum, assembly GCA_029204225.1. NCBI lineage: Eukaryota > Viridiplantae > Streptophyta > Lycopodiopsida > Lycopodiales > Lycopodiaceae > Diphasiastrum > Diphasiastrum complanatum. The sequence goes on from CM055104.1 coordinate 28,957,277, forward strand.
TATTGATTTGGTTGATCTCTTTATAGATCAAATACATCCACGAGCTGTGTACTGTCTAGCATGTCTTCACACGTGTGAAGAGTGCCTAGTCATCCAGATCCAGCAATGGGAGTCATATGTGCTCATTTCCTAAAGTTGACTATTGTCTTTGGCTAGACAACAAAAAGCTAGTCTTCCACATTTATAGGAATATTCTCTATAAAATAGAATCTAATGGAATCTTCCTATCTTATCTTCTAGAAGCTTATCCACACGTGTGAATGGTATCTTGACACGTGTGAGTAATAACTCATTCACATGGAAGTCCAATCTATTTACGAAAAGTTTGACCAATTTGACCATTTTCAAGATTCTACTCAAAGGTCAATTTCACACTAGTGTAGATCAAGCTCTACAAGATACAAGAAGTTGGAAGTGATATTTTAACACTCCTCATCACTTCTAACTTGGCAAGTCTAATGTACACATATCTACAACTCCAAGAGCATTTCTTAACTTGAAAAATGAATCTTGAGCCAAAGCTTTGGTTAAGATATCAGCTATGCACTCGGATGAAGGCACATGATGAAGTTGAACCTCCTTGGATTGCACCTTCTCCCTCACAAAGTGATGAGCTATTTCAATATTGTTTGTTCTAGCATGGAAGATCGAATTGGTAGCAATTTGTTGGGAAGCTTGATTGTCACATAGATGCAAGGGACCTCCTCGGCCTTCAGAACTTGAAGCTCCACCAAAAATTTTCTTAGCCATAGGAGTTCTTTGGTTGTTGAAGTCAATGCCTTGTACTCGGCTTCACAAGAGGAAAGAGAAATTGTATCTTCCTTTTTGGAAAGCCAGGATATCACTCCTCCACAAAGAAAAGTGACAAATGCACTTATGGATCTTCTATCCATCTTATCTCCTGCAAAATTTGAATCCAAAAATGCTCTCAAGTACAAGTTAGATCCTTGATAGAGAATGCCAAAAAATCTAGTAGAAGAGACATATCTAAGCACTCTCTTGGCACTTTTCCAATGATGCATCAAGGGACCTTGCATATATTGACTTAACTTGCTTACACTATAACTCAAATCTGGTCTAGTGATTGTCAAATAGATTAAGGAGCCTATTAGTTTCCTAAAGAGTGTGATGTCCTCAAAGGATGCTTCATCACAATCATTAGTAACTTTACAAGTTTGCTCCATAGGGGTGTCAATCCCTTTACAATCTTTCATGCCAAACCTCTCAAGAATGGAAGTAAAAAACTTTGATTGACTTATAAAAGTAAAATCACTACCTCTAGTAGCTTCTGTTCCAAGTATGAACTTAAGAAGTCCTAGATCTACCATCTTGAATTCACTAGACAAGGAAACTCTAACATTTCTTATGCCTTCACCATCATTTCCTGTCAATATGATATCATCAACATAAAGTACTAAAATGATGATCTTTCTATCATTACATGTGTACAAAAAAGGGTCATAAGAGCTAATCACAAAGCCAAGAGAGTAGAGAAAATCATGCAACCTAGAGTACCAAGCTCTAGGTGCTTGCTTCAAGCCATATAGGCTCTTTCTTAAGTGGCAAACCTTGTCCTCCTCACCATCCTTGATGAAGCCCTCGGGTTGCAACATGTATATTTACTCCTCCAAGTAGCCATTCAAAAAAGCATTTGTCACATCCATTTGATAGAGATTCCACTTGAATAAAGTAGCAATACAAATGACCAATCTAATGGTTACAAGTTTTGCTATAGAGCAAATGTTTCTTCATAATCTATGCCTTTAGTTTGAAGAAACCCCTTAGCAACCAATCTAGCTTTGTACTTACTTATAGATCCATCTTGATTGTACTTTAATCTGTAGATCCACTTACATGAAAGTGGCTTCTTCCCATATGGAAGGTGTACAAGATTCCAAGTTTGATTATCTATCAAAGCATCAAACTCTACTTGCATTGCATCTCTCCAAACTTGTGATCTACTTGCATCTTCATAACATGATGGCTCTTCAAGCATTGTGGTTAGAAAAGAGTAAGAGGTAGAAGGAGATGTGTCTTCCCTTTGCTTTCCTTTCTCAAAGTATGTGAGCCTTGAAGGCTCGGCCTTGCTCCTTGTGGACCTTCTCGGCTCCTTTGGCACATGATTTTGATCTTCCAAAAGATCACTTTCAAGAGGCTCCTCCTCGGGTGTTGCAAGATCTTCATCACCTAAGAGATTAGATGAATTCGGAGACAACTTGTAACTTTGAGATTCATCAAACAAGACATCCTTACTAGCTTTTACTTTCTTTGAAATAGGATCAAATATCCTATATCCTTTGCTATACTCACTATAGCCTACAAATATTCCTTTGAAGGAAGTTGCATCTTCTTTCCTTCTTGTTTGCAAAGGAATGTGGACATAACATATACATCCAAACACTTTAAAATATTTTACATTGGGCTTATTGCCAAAAAAAGCTTGAAATGGTGAGCTCCCACCAATAGCACTACTAGGAAGCCTATTACATAAGTAATTAGCACAAGTTATGGCCTCCCCCCAAAAAGTGATGGGTAGAGATGCATCAAGTCTCAAAGACTTTGCACATTCACAAAGTCTCCTATTTTTCCTCTCGGCCACCCCATTTTGTTGGGGGTTGTAAGGACAAGTGAGTTCTCTCTTAATGCCATTGATCTCACAAAAGTCTCTCATCTTGTTGGAGATATACTCTCCTCCATTATCACATCTTAGAACTTTAATGCAAGAGCTAAGTTGCTTTTCCACTAGAGACTTAAACTTTACAAAAGCTTCATATAAAAGGCTTTTCTTAGGCAATAATTCAATCCAAGTGTATCTAGTACAATCATCAATAAAAGTCACATACATTAAAGCTTCTCTTTCATGAGAAAAAGTATGTACATCCGAATGGATAAGATCTAAAGGTGAGGTAGATCTTGTTAAAGATATCTTGTAGAAAGTCTTGTTTGACTTTGCAAGGCCACATGCCTCACACTCTTTGCCACACTTCTTGAAAGCTTTTGGTAGGCCGAGAGCTAGCTCCTTTGATGCCATGGATTCCAGTGATTGAAGATTAGGATGGCCCAATCTTTTGTGCCAAGCTCCACTTGAGTCAACTCCTCCCTAACCACATTCACACTTTCAATAGCCACATTAGCATCCAACTTGAAAAGCCTTCCTTGCTTAATGCCACTAGCTATGCACTTATTATTTTTCAAGATGGAACACACTCCATTCTTGAAATGTACATCTAGTCCATTGTCCATTAATTGACCAACACTAAGCAAGTTTTTTGTAATGGATGGAACATAAAAAGATTATCAAGATCTATCCTTTTAGATGATCCTAAGCATAATGGAATAGATCCTATGCCATCTATCTTGCATTCTTGATCACTAGATTGATTTCTTAGAATCATTGCAAGAAAGTAGATAAGAGAAATAATGCTTGTTGAATGACATGTGGGAACTAGCCCCACTATCAATCCACCATGTTTCTTGGCTTGATGTTGGTGTAGATGCTACCATCAAGGATGTGTTGAAGCCATCCTCTTCCTCCTCCCCTTGTGCAGATTGCCTTGATCTTCATTTCCTTGTGCATTCTTCTTCCATTCGGAAGCAAAGTGTCCTTTCTTCCCACAAAAGAAACACTTCAACTTTGCTTTGTTCTTTTGCTTCCCTTTAGAGGTAGATGCTCCATCCTTTGCCTCGGCCTCCTTGCCTTGGATCTTCTTGAAAGGATGAGACTTCTTCTTGCCTTTAGATTTTAAGTTTGCTTTCTCATCACCATTATGTAGTGATAAGGATCCCATTCTTGTTTTGAGGTGTAGAATCCTACTCTCCTTGGCCACAAGAACATTATGCAATTTTTCAAGTGATGGAAGTTGGTCTTGAATAGAAAAAGATTGAACTAGATTAGAGAGCTCATCTCCTAATCCATTCAAGATTACTTGTACTAGTTCATTATCTTGGATCTTCTCTCCTATAGATCCCAATTCTTTGTTCAAGGATTTTATCTTTAGGACATACTCTTGTCCATTTTCTCCACTTTTCCTCATGCTATACAAGATCAAGTTTCTTAGCATAAGCACTCTTGAAGTGTTATTGGATTCATAAATGTTCTTTAGTGAATCCCAAGCCTCTTTTGAACTAGTACAAGAAGCCACCTCATTCAAGAGGTCATTGCTTACATTTAACTTCAAGCAATGTAGGGCTAATCTAACCCTCTTCTTGTATTTTAGTTGTTCTTGGGGAGCTTGAGGCTCTTCCTCAACTCCTAAGACAATATCAAAGAGATCATGAACCACTAGTACTAATTCCATTACTTTCCAAATGGAATAGTTTGTGGAAGTTAGTTTCTCACTAGATTCTAACATATATCCACCCATGGATGTCATTTTGAATGAAAGCCTATGAGACACTCAAAGTTCTCTTGATAAGGTGTGATCTAAGATAGATTTCTAGCTTTAAAGAAGCTTCTAATCTTGGCCCAATCAATCCTAGTTCAACTTGGATGATGGTATAATAGATCAACTACAAATATCCTAGCAATTCACTCCACAAAGAAATTGATTCTAGTTCAAATTGGTTTGATATTCAACATAAACTTAAGATTTGAACAAATCAGCCTTAAAGATTTGATCTAATGCCTTAAAATGAATTACTTCAATGACTCAAATCACTATTTGATCATTAGCATTCAATAGATTGAACCTAGATCTAGACAATGCACTAAAAACCTTCAATTTTGGACTAGTATGCAGTTTTTTGGATCAAAAACACTTATGGAAGTTAATTTGAAGGTTTTTGTACGGTTTCACACTGTGGACAGAACTTCAGCAGCCCACAAATCGATCTTGACCAAAAACAATGATGTTACTTCTCTCTTTGAACTCGCCCTCTCAATAAGAACTCAAAAACAACAATTGTCAATGATTTCTCAAGTACTATTAATCATTTAGATCACCCTTAGGCTTGGCTCTGATACCATGTCAATTTTCAGAGAAAAAGGACAAATATTGATTGTACTATCAATCATTAAGAGTTTTTGATTGCTTAATCCAAAGATCTATCAAGTTCTAGATGTTAGATCTTGATCTAGATGCTTTACACTATGATTTAAGCAAGAGCAATGGATCAAATGATCAAACACATGGATGGGCGGCCTCACACGTGTGGAGGATAGTACCTGTATGGCCTGTTTATAGAGAGTAAAGTACATTAACTTACAAATGCATTTCATTTATCAAAACTCAAGACAAACGTGGAAATCTCAACAAAACTAGAATTTGCCAATGTCACATCAACTTGTTATTGATTTGGTTGATCTCTTTATAGATCAAGTAAATCCATGAGTTGTGTACTGTCCAGTAGGCCTTCACACATGTGAAGAGTGCCTAGTCATCCAGATCCACCAATGGGATCCATATGTGCTCATTTCCCAAAGTTGACTATTCTCTTTGGCTAGAAAACAAAAAGCTAGTCTTCCACATTCATAGGAATATTCCCTATAAAATAGGATCTAATGGAATCTTACTATCTTATCTTCTAGAAGCTTATCCACGCGTGTGAATGGTACCTTGACATGTGTGAGTAACAACTCATTCACATGGAAGTCCAATCTATTTACAAAAAGTTTGACCAATTTGACCACTTTCATGATTCTACTCAAAGGTCAATTTCACACTAGTGTAGATCAAGCTAAAACCAATCTAGCTTAATAAAAATGACTTACTTACATTCTTTCACACGTGGGAACAGACTCCACACATGTGAGATCCTATCAAGCTCAAATAACTTGAGATCTACAAGATACAACAAGTTGGAAGTGATATTTTAACAGTAATTGATGTACTCAATTTCAATCTACACAATAGATCGGAATGGAAAGTTGACCATGCTATCATGGCCATTCACTTCCAATCCACCTCTCTTATAAAGTACAATTTAACTAGTCCCAAGAATTCAGATATATCTTGGCAATCTGATCAAGAAGCTTGGAAATATTCAACTTGGCCATAGTCCATTGAGTGTACAAATAATAATGATCAAGACTAATAATGGTATGTGATTGTGTGTGGATTATTGAGCTCGCAATAAGCTCCCAAGAAAAAAAGAATCCATTACGACATATGAATGATATTTCAGATCAATTATTAGACATGAAAATGTAAAAATGACTTGATCATAAACCCTAAATCATAAACCTTAAAACCATGAACACTGAACCCTAAACCCTAAACTATGTGCTACCTTTTTTGGATTACTACCCTAAACTCTAAACTCACTAAACTTGCAAATAAATTACTCATAGATTTCCAAGGCCCTTTCCTTTCTTGCTTATATACATATCCAATTGATATATTACTAGTTTATCTTGTTCTACAACCCCATGTTGGTACCTCCCCACAGTAGTTATCCACTTGGCATCAACATCCACATTGAAAATCCTAAACCCTAAACTCAAAACCATTCCAAATGTAGCAGAATGTAGTAGCAACAATGTGTAATGCATCATCTACCATCTAGCAAGACAAAAATCCTAAAACAATTATACTTGAGAGGGATCAAAAGTAGAATGACCTCACTCAATCAGTCATTCGATCCGTCGATTTATACACAAAAAAATTAAAGGCTCCTACTATCAATATCGTATCAATTTCCAAACAATAGCTAAATAATCATATTACCACTCACAAATCTAAAAGCAGCATAAAAAAGCAATTAAATAGATCAAATAACAATTCATTGTAATTGTAGGAGATTATCATATGCTTAGAGATGAGCATATGCATCATACAAATCAGTAAAGAGAACTATTGTAGCCATGTTGAAGTGACCTGATCTTCTTCTATCAACCTGTTCCAATACACAAAGCACTCTCTTGAATGTCAACAAATGAACTCAAGAAAAAATCACAAAGATATGGAACCTCTCAAATCTCTTCTAGCACTCTAACTAGAAAATTGACACATAGAATAGTGAGATCTTGATCAACCTATGATCTATCCTCAATTTAATGATTCTTTCCACTTTCTAAGATTGAAACACACTCAAATGAGGTTCAGTAACCTCACAAACTAGAGATCAAACCTCAAATTCTACATGCAATTTCTAGAAACTTGATATATCTTCTTGTAGACTCCAATGAGACCTTTCTAATGCACCAAAAGTCATCTAATTCCAGTAAACCAAGTGTGAAATCGGAATTGATCAAGTATATAACCCTATATTGAGTTTTGACCCCAAGATCAATTCTACACATGCAAAAATGCTGATTTTTGAGTAGAAATCAATCTAGCATGCTCTAGCATTGGTTACTCCTCCAAATCCTTGCTAAAGATGGCTGATCCTTTCATAACCTGAAACACAAGAGCTCTGATACCATCTGAATGATTTCAGATCATTCAAGATCCAATCCATGTCCCTGATCTTTGGTTACAAAAAGGAGCAAACCAACAATCCTGCCAATGTAGAAAAATCAGCATCTACATACAAAATGAGATGCAAACTCTAAGAGATATTGATCAAACTTGAACCAAAACATAAAATATGTTTTATGTCCATAAAATTACAGTACCATACTGTATTTCACACGTGTGGAACGAAAAATAGCAAAATATGAGCATTCTACACACAATATTGCAAGATATCATCAAGATAGTGCACCAATGAGTAGTAGAACCCAAAGAGAACCATGTATAATGATGAAATGAGAGAGAGAAGAGAGAAGATGTGTCTCTCCATGAGTTACATCCTTTTATAGAGTTTCCAAACCCTATTTGGCCACTTGGCTTTCCCTCCAAAATGTAAACCCTACTATTTTTGAGTCTAGATTCAATGTACCCAAAGTTCAAATTTGAATCTCTCTCAAACTCGACTACCAACTTTCCCACACTTTCAAAAAGTTTTTATTGAATGTACTTTAAACTAATATAACTTCAAAAAGTTTATCTCTAAGTCTAAAATGAGTTTTGGCCTCTTACTGACAATTTACCAAAATGTGACTAAACTAGACTAAACTAGTTGAAATCTCTCACAATTCGTTGCTGATGCTAAATCAAAATTGCAATGGTTTACGATGTCCTATCAATTCACTTGAGCCCTCTTGAATGTAGCCATTCACAAAGCTCTTAAAGTTGGGAACTTCACGCATGAGATAAGGTATTGGCGTAATTGTGCTTTCACATTTTTAAAAAATTGTCTAGCAATTGTGGCAAAGTAAACACATTGCCTTGTCTCAAATCCTCTGACAAATGTCCAGATAAATCATCAATATCCTCATGTGTATGTCCTACCATGAGAAAATTTTCTATTATATCCTCGAAAATACCCTTGGCTACAAGCAATGACAAAAAGCTAAATAGCCAACGATTTTTATTGTCTTTCCCAGAGTTGTCCATTTGCAAAAATGATTTTTGAGGTAGTGGTTTGAATGCATTACCAGTAAATGTGGATGGATAGAGAGGGAAAGACCTTGATTTAGGACTTGGAGCTAAACTTTCTATGTTATCAATCGTCTTTTGTGAAAGTAATGTATTAAATAAGTTATCTCTTGTTTCTATATGTAGGTTTTGGAGATCACCCATGCAATTTCCATTGAACAGCTCAAGATCCCTCAAGCATTTTGCCATGGAACCTATTATGAAGTTAGATTCACCTTTCCAAAGTCCAAGTGCAAAATGACCATATCCTTTTGGACCATGTCCATGTGTTAGCATTCCTGTTAAAGAGATAGGCAATGGAAATGCTTGGGCCATTGCCTTTGGCTCAGGAAATAATCTAGGCACACACGTGTTTTTCTGATCCATTTTATCGTGAATTATGCACAAGTACTTCTGGCATTGTACATGATAGTGCACGATTGCGATAATACTCACTGCGACAATACCTTTGCAATTTGTTGTGCTCATCTCTTTCTTTCATGTATTGTGTCCTTTCAACTTGAACCTTTGTAGACATCAGCTTCATTTTGATTGTTGTACAAAACTCACATTTTGAAAATCCACTGTTTTTTGCTATCTGCACCTCTTTGAATTCTTTATTCCACATCCTATTGAATGTTGCTTGAGATACTCCTTTGATGCGTGCCATTCCCAAGTTCTGGTTTACTTCTTGCAAAATATCCTTTTGTCTGTAAATACTTGGTAGCATGTACTGTGTTTCTCGACTCCCCTCAAAAGTCGTTCAACTTTTGTTGGGAATTCGATCCGTTGTTGTTTTGACAAAATGCCACATTGTCTCCTTTGCTGCAGTGACATGTTGAGATTCCTTTGAGATGCCTTCATTCCCATGTATACCTTTCACACAACCTGAAAGCCATGCTCGTTTGTATCGATGAAATGTGGCTCTTGAAATTCCATAGATTCTATACCATGCTTTTTGGCAAACTTCAAGGTCGTCATGCATTAGTGTAGTACTAGCTTTGGGAGACCATGACATTGCATCCCATATGAAACTGAGTCTATCTGAAAATGGCTGACCCCAATATTCTGTGCATGCCTTTAAAACTGCATCACGTCTTGCCAATTGACAACATCTACGATGACAACAATCAATCATGGAAATTGCACAAACGCTCTCATATGAGCAAGTTGATGCAACTTTTGGTTTTTTGTTTTTTAAAATCTTTGCCCCTCCATATGTGCGTTTTCTTTTTGTATTGGTAGGCTGTATTGATACATATTGATGGTCAGATTCTTCTTCTGAAGAAAACAGGTCATCAATGTCCAAAATTGGGCAACTAGTACGTTGTTTAGGTGGCCAATTTGTGGGATGCAAATAATCAATGTCCAAAACTTGGCAATTGGCTTGTTCTCGAGTTAGGCCATTTGGAGGCTGTAAACAGTTATTGTCCAAAATTGGGTACTTGGTATGTTGTTGAGAAAGGTCATTGAGTGCTTGCATTTCACTTATATTCCACTTAGCGAAGCCGCCGACCACCTCTTCCAAGCATGAAACTCCACATGAGGGATAAGGTAATTCAGCTTGTGGAACACAAGCACTTGTGACATTTATAAGTGCAGATCCCTCACCTAGCGGCACTAGATGGCATATGGCCCTTGGATCCATTCTTGTAATAATTGCTAGGCCAACCATGTGGCCACCAAGATACAAATGTACTTCATCACGTGCAATCATCTGCAATATTGAAAATGTCAGATGGACTTCATGCCTCTTGGAACAACACATCTTGTAATTCGAGAAAATAAAAATCAGCAACATTAACAATGTGTATATTCTGTCTGCTAAAGGCACACTAGTTTTTCCATTGATTGATGCTAGAAATCTAATATTTAAAAGCAACAACACAGGTTGAACTAGGTTTGTGTTGGGGTGAGGGGGGACACTTATAGATGCAGTGATCACTCAAAACAATAATTATGTTTGAGCTAGAAACTTGTGTTAGCCACATAAACATTTTCAAGCTCGAAACTGGTTCAAGCTTGTCGAAGTGACATAGATGAATTCACAGGTTGAAATAGTCTAAAACCACCAAATAATCTCTATCCTAAGAGGGGTAGTTGCTTATACTAAAACTAGGTTCAAGATACATGTTTTTGACTTACATTTATTCACAACTTGAATCGAATTGCTCATTCATGGCAATACACATTTTGTTCAATATAATGAATAGTTGCTTACCTAATGTGACGGTTCAATATAGATTATTATTGGACGTTCAAGAATAAGGTCTTTATGGATGGACTAAAATAAAATTATCAAAGTTCATTTTCCCTAATCTTCTAATCATGTTTGTAGTGGAAGCAAATCTGAACGCCACATGAATGCAGACTTCACAACTCGAACCTGGTTCGAGTTAGGATTTTTCTAAGTTGATGCTCCATTTGTTTGTAGAAATACCAAGAAGCTTTAATTAATAGCTAGAATCAAGATTGAGTTAAAAGAAACATATATTTGCTAATTATTTTTGTCAGAAATCTGCACATAGTGTTTCAAGTAGCAACAAAATTTGAAGTAGGTTTGACTTGTAGTGACACTTATAGAAACAAAACAATTGTACAACATAAACTTGAAACAAATTAAATGATCAATATGCATATATTCAAAACAACAATGTCTATAATTTAATTTATATTTTTCTTATTGTTGCCATATTAACGAAATGAGAAGCATTAACTTGAAACAAAGCAAATGATAAAATGGAAAAATATATGCTACATATTTTTCCTATACATTTTTTGTTTGACAGGGTATTTATTCACTAAGGAGTAATATCAAGCCTTCTTTACTGAGAAGTGCTTGTATTTATGTTTATAATGCAGAAGATCTCATAAGGAAAATACAATGGAGTTGATTGTAGCAATATCCAATTCTCCAAAATCTCATGAAGCTATGACGACTATGAAAATTTCAAATATCCCACAAGCTGATGGAGGTATGACACTCTTACCTTCAGAAATGATTATGTTGATTCACCACAATGTGTGACCTGTTTGTGTTGCTTCAGTTGAAAATATCACCTAGTTTTGAAAGCTAGTTACATTCCTTTGGTTTTTCCCCAAACATTGTTATTCTTCAAGAAAAACTCATAGAGAGTCCCTGCGTTTGAATATGATACTTTCTTTTTTCTAGTAAACACCATCAAAACCCTTAAATATATGAAAATAGAAATGAAGCAGTCATAGAAATAGGTTGTAAATGAGATCCTAAAAAGAATTGCTCGCAAGCATGTCACAGAGAGAATTAGCCTATAGCAAAATGGACTCAGTTTTTGGCCACAACGAATGATCACAATCTAACGGATGTTGAAAAAAAATGACTACAAAAATGGATTAGGCGCCTATATAATCTATTTGAAGCAACTTCTCTAAGAGAAACGCCCATAGAAAGTCTAGGCAAAAAGAGTCACTTTGCTTTTGGGCGTGCTTCTAATTTTAAAATGGAAGTACCACACATGGGTCATTGATCAGTTGAATTGGGAATTTGGGTGGGCTTCAAAATTTGAATTCGTAGTAACACATTTGGGCAGTTTAAGTTAGGATTTTAGAGTTGCAGTTTAGCTTGGGAGTTTAAAGTTTAACAGTTTAGTTTAGAGTTGAACTGTGATAGATGAATTAGTGCGCACACCTTAGAACCTAGTTTAAAGTTAACAGTTTAGTTTAGAGTTGAACTGTGGTAGATGAATTAGTGCGCACACCTTGGGACCTAGTTTCACTACCTGGTAATCTACTTTTAGAGTGAGACATTTTGCAGTTAAACTGTTAGGAATGCCTTGTGTATCTGGACGCTTAGTAACATAGTGCTTGTTGAATTAGTGAAGACCGTACGCACTAGTTGAACTTCATTAAGAGAATTAATGCGGTTTTAGTTTTTGAAAATCGTCCACTTGAGTTGGAGATTTTGTAATTGAACTCTTAGGAATACACAAATTGTACTTTTTGCATGGGTTTTGGTCTATGGTACCTCAAAATTTGAACTGAAATAACTTCAGCAGTTTAAATGATTTGAACTATTTAGCTGAGTTAGTAGAGTAGCCTTGGATTTAAGCGGGCTTTTAAATTTGAATCGAAAGCACATGGTATAGTGGATAGAAGACCTTGAGCTTAGACTATGATAATAACAGAATATGCAAGTTGGAATGTGTTGAAGTAGTAATTGGTATTGTTGAATGCGTATGTATGAAAACCTAGTGGTTGAGGCTCTTCTATTTCAATTCCACTTATATAGAGAAGCTCACAACTCGAACCAAGTTCGAGTTTAGATATGTAGATTTGGATGTAATTTCTCTATAAAGATTGTATTGAGATTATATTTCTCAGGTTGATTCAGATGTAGTCAAGTTTGAAGTGAGGTGTTTTCTTCAAGCTTATGGTTTGAAGTCCAACTCGAGTTCGAGTTGATTAAAGAGCCAAGGTCAAGTTTTGTTTTTAGTGTGAGTAGCTTGTTGCAAATACACAGGTTAACGAGTTAAATTAAAAAGATATTCTTGACATCAAATTGAATCAATTTGAAGATTTATAAACTCGAACCTGGTTCGAGTTCAGTCCTTTAAAAGTACATTAAATGGAATTCAATTTTAGGTTGAAGGTCTAAGTATTTGAGTAGGTTGATGGCAAGTACACAAGTTTAAGAGTTAAATTTATAGAGATATAATTTTCGACATCAAATTGAATCAATGTGAAGGCTTATGAACTTGAACTTGGTTCGAGTTGGTCGTCTTCAATTTTTGCATTTAAATTTGGTGGACATTTGGGCTATGAAGTTTCTCAACTCAAATCTGGTGTGAGTTGAGGCTCTTCTATTTCAATTCCACTTATATAGAGCATCTCACAACTCAAACTAGGTTCGAGTTCAGATATGTAGATTTGGACATTGTTTCTTTATAAAGATTATATTGAAATTATATTTCTCAGATTGATTCAGATGAAGTCAAGTTTGAAGTGAGGTGTTTTCTTCAAGCTTATGGTCTGAAGTCCAACTCCAGTTCGAGTTCATTAAAGAGCCAAGTTCAAGTCTTGTTTTTAGTGTGAGTAGCTTGTTGCATATACACAGGTTAACAAGTTAAATTAAAAAGATAGTTTTGACATCAAATTGAATCAATTTGAAGATTTATAAACTCGAACATGGTTTGAGTTGAGTCCTTTAAACATACATTAAATGGAATTCAATTTTAGGTTGAAGGTCTAAGTATTTGAGTAGGTTGATGACAAGTATACATGTTTAAGAGCTAAATTTATAGAGATATAATTTTCGACATCAAATTGAATCAATGTAAAGGCTTATGAACTCGAACCTGGTTCGAGTTGGTCGTCTTCAATTTTTGCATTTAAATTTGGTGGACATTTGAGTTGTGAGGTTCCTCAATTCAAACCTGGTGCGAGTTGAGGCTCTTCTATTTCAATTCCACTTATATAGGGCAGCTCACAACTCGAACAGGTTCGAGTTCATGTAGATTTGGACATAATTTCTCTATAAAGATTATATTGAAATTATATTTCTCAAGTTGATTCTTGTTGGAGATATACTCTCCTCCATTATCACATCTTAGAACTTTAATGCAAGAACTAAGTTGCTTTTCCACTAGAGACTTAAACTTTACAAAAGCTTCATATACAAGGCTTTTCTTAGGCAATAATTCAATCCAAGTGTATCCAGCCATGGATTCCATTGATTGAAGATTAGGATGGCCCAATCTTTCGTGCCAAAGCTCCACTTGAGTCAACTCCTCTCTAACCATATTCACACTTTCAATAGCCACATTAGCATCCAATTTAAAGAACCTTCCTTGCTTAATGCCACTAGCTATGCACTAATCACTTTTCAAGATGGAACAAACTCCTTTCTTGAAATGTAAATCTAGTCCATTGTCCATTAATTGACCAACACTAAGCAAGTTTATTGTAATGGATGGAACATACAAAGCATTATCAAGATCTATCCTCTTACATGATCCTAAGCATAATGGAATAGATACTTTGTCATCTATCTTACATTCTTGATCACTAGCAGTGTAGATTGACTTCTTAGAATCATTACAAGTAAGTAGAGTAGAAAAATAATGCTTGTTGAATGACATGTGGGAACTAGCCCCACTATCAATCCACCATGTCTTTTGGCTTGATCTTGGTGTAGATGCTACCATCAAGGATGTGTTGAAGCCATCCTCTTCCTCCTCCCCTTGTGCAAGGTTGTCTTGATCTTCACTCCCTTGTGCATTATTCTTCTTATAACATTCGGAGGCTTTCTTCCCACAAAAGAAACACTTTAGCTTGGCTTTTTCTTTTGCTTTCCTTTGAAGGTAGATCCTCCATCCTTTGCCTCAGCCTCCTTGCCTTGGAACTTCTTGAAAGGATGAGTCTTCTTTTTTCCTTTTGATGTAAAGTTTGCTTTCTCATCACCATTATGTAGTGACAACGACCCCATTCTTGTTTTAAGGTGTAGAAGCCAACTCTCCTCGGGCAACATTATGCAATTTATCAATTGATGGAAGTTGGTCTTGAATAGCAAAAGATTGAACTAGATTAGAGAATTCATCTCCTAATCCATTCAAAATTCCTTGTACTAGTTATTGTCTTGGATCTTCTCTCCTATAGATCCCAATTCTTTGCTCAAAGATTTTATCCATAGGACATACTCTTGCCCATTTTCTACACTTCCCCTCATGCTTTGCAAGATCAAGTTTCTTAGCATAAGCACTCTTGAAGTGTTATTGGATTCATTAATGTTCTTTAGAATATCCCAAGCCTCTTTTGATGAGGCACAAGAAGCCACCTCCTTCAAGAGGTCATTGTTTACATTCAACTTTAAGCAATGTAAGGCTAATCTAGGCCTCTTCTTGGGCAGCTTGAGGCTCTTCCTCTCCTAAAAAAATATCAAAGAAGTCATGGATCACAAGTAGTAATTCCATCCTCACTTTCCAAATGGAATAATTTGTGGAAGTTAATTTCTCACTAGATTCTAACAAATATCCACCCATGGATGACATTGTGAATGAAAGCCTATGAGATGCACAAAGATCTCTTGATAATGAGTGATCTAAGATAGATTTCTAGCTTTCCAAGAAGCTTCTAATCTCAGCCCAATCAATCCTAGTTCAAATTGGATGATGGTATAATAGATCTACTTCAAATATCCTAGCAAATCATTGAGTATGACAATATTGTGCAGATTTATGCTATCAGGGAGGATCTTCCATCCTTGGAGACACGACAAGGTGTTCTCATTGCTGAAGAAAGTAGGCAAAAGAACAAGATGCTGAGGATCGACAGACTTTCATTGAAAGATGGTGGAGATGACAAAGCACTCTTCATCAGAGACAAGTCAAGAGGCAAGGGCAAAGGACAACAACACTTCAAGAAGGACAAAGCCAAAGAAGGTGGTGAGGAGCAGTCCTCACAAGCTGCAACATCTAGTGGCAAGAAGAAGCTGTCAAAGATCAAGTGTTTTTTCTGTGGCAAGAAAGGACACTATGCATCAAACTGTTTCAAGAAGAAGCAAGCTAACCTTACTAGTGAGGATGAGTATTCCTATCTCGAGTTTGGGGCCATGTCCATG
Organism: Diphasiastrum complanatum; assembly: GCA_029204225.1. Lineage (NCBI taxonomy): Eukaryota > Viridiplantae > Streptophyta > Lycopodiopsida > Lycopodiales > Lycopodiaceae > Diphasiastrum > Diphasiastrum complanatum. The sequence goes on from CM055104.1 coordinate 28,973,270, forward strand.
GTGATTTTCACTAAGTTTCATGTTGTACATAGAAGTTATGTGAATTGAGCACATAACCTTCTAGTATAGATCAGATTTAAGTTAGATAGGTTCAATTTTGATGACATGCAGAAGTTTAGATAGCATGCAATGTCATGCAAGCCACATGCAATCAGTGCATGCAACATGCAAAGTGGTTTTTTGTGATCTACACATGTTTAGGCAGTTTTATGAGTTGACATGTAGTACATGCAACATACATGCATGCAGTTACACTTGTGGATCTCTGGTAGATGAATTAGTTTAGTTAAGTGGACTTTTCATGCAACTCCAGTGTAGGAATTTGAGTCTCTCTCATGTAGGGAAAGCTTGGCATGTTTTGCCATATTGTGAATATTGAGATTTTGGTGTTTTGGACTCATTCTCTCTCTACCCGAGTTTTCTATGATTGATTTTCTCTCTCTACCCAAGATCAGCCTGTTTTTCCCATACTGAACACTTAGAACTATTTCTGACATTCATTTCTCATAGTGAGGAGTTAGATTTTTTCATCAGATGTATGCCACTGTGCTCTTGCCTTAGTTTTTCAAGCATACTGTTCTTTGATCAATCTTGTGCAATTACAACACCTCAGTAAGATCCTGTAAAGTGTGTGGTGAAGTTCACACGTGCTAAAAACTTCACAACCTACACCTAAGTTTAAGGTGAAAATTTGACCAACTAGTCACCTACTAGGCATGACTCTAGGAATTAGGCTAGAGTTGCAAATTAGGGCAAGAGTGCCAAGTTAACTTCCTTATTACATGCTAGAAATCCACCTAACTTCACAAAGGAAGTCACTTTTGCTATGTATTCCAAGCTCCCATAATGAGAAGATAGAATATTTTTGGAGCTCATTGGCAATCTCAAGCTACTCCACTATGCACATTGAGTTTTTGTGATCCAAATGCAACCAAGTCAATTGCTATTTGTTTCTCAGCTTGCAGGCCGTACTGTTGATCAATGCTTTTGATTGTTAATGCTTGTTGTTTGTCAAATTGCCAATCTAGATCAACTTTTTTGTGTCTAGTTTTTTGGTAGATTGTTAAGCAAGCATCCAATCACTCTTGCGGATCTTTTTTAGATCCATCTATGGTCCTAAAGTATAGTACTCTCACAAAAAGCATAAATAGTACACCTGCAGCCCACAAGTCGATTTGGATCAAAATAATTGAAGCTATCAGACTCTTAGTGCTCGCCCACACTCATCTCCAAGACTCCTCCTTTATCCCACATCATCTCCTCGGTGGCACTTATTGCATGTCCCCCCTTTTTCCACCCCAACCATAGGCTCCTAAAAATATCACTTCCTTTTCCTTTGAATTTCCAATCAGAAAGTAGGAGATCCCTAAGCCTCCAATTCCTCCACCCCGGTGCACTGTTTCCTGCAAGAGGCTAGCCCATAGCTCCTTACTTCTCTCCACTGCGCTCACCAACCATTTGGCTATATTTTTGGAAGCCACTAACTTGAGATCCATGTGAAGATTATTAATATATTATCTTCCTATCTTGAGTTTGGGGCCATGTCCATGGTGATTTCCACTAAATTTCATGTTTTACATAAAAGGAGTGTGAATTGAGCACATATCCTTCTAGTGTAGCTCGGATTTGAGTTAGATAGGTTCTATTTTGATGACATTCAGTAGTTTAGATAACATGCAAAGTCATATTGTATGCATGCAAGCCACATGCAATCAGTGCATGCAACATGCAAAGTAGTTTCAATGATCTACACATGTCTAGGCAGTTTTATGAGTTGACATGCAGTACATGCAACATACATGCATGCAGTTACACATGTGGATCTCTGGTAGGTGAATTAGTTCAGCTAAGTGGACTTTCCATGCAAATCCACTATAGGAATGCAAGTCTCTCTCATGTAGGGAAAGCTGAGCATGTTTTGCCATATTGTGAATATTGAGATTTTGGTGTTTTGGACTCATTCTCTCCCTACCCGAGTTATTCATGCTTGATTTCCTCTCTCTACCCGAGAGCAGCCTCTTTTTCCCATAATGAACACTTAGAATTATTTCTGACATTCATTTCTCATAGTGAAGAGTTAGATTTTTTCATCAGATGTATGCCATTGTGCTCTTGCCTTATATTTTTCAAGCATATTGTTCTTTGATCAATCTTGTGCAATCACAACACCTCAGTAAGATCCTGTAAGGTGTGTGGTGAAGTTCACACGTGCTAAAAACTTCACATGGTATCAGAGCTCAATGCTTTGAAGAGGTGAGGGTGTATACATCAGATCATCAGTGTTTTTGCTTGCAGGAACTCGGATTTGGGAGAGGGATTCAAACTCGTTGAGAAACAAGCAATTTGAGGATCATAAGTGGATCAAATAAAGGCTGATCTGATCCACAGGAGCTTTGTACGGACAGAGAGCTCACACACGTGAAATTAGCCCTCATTAATGAGTGATACTTCTCAAGGAATGATCCAAATTTGATGTTCTATAGCTTGTTAGATAGGTATTCAAGGGTAGAATGTGTTGCTCTTGTTTCTATATCAATTTGATTTGTTTTTAGAAGAGTTTTAGGCAATCAGAGAGTTTGAGAGGGTACTCAACTTGTGGGATATGCCAAAGTGAGCACACATCTGTCTTTTTCACCATTTTCATCAATTTTCACTGTCAATCAAGTAGAATTGGCCATGGATACAAGTGAGTGTTCTGAGGTCTTAGACTTTTCATTTCACACATATTACTGTGTTTGAGTTGAAAGTAAGTTCCTAGAGAGTTTATGAGTACTTTGAAACTCGTGGGAGAGATAGACTTCTTGCTTGCATGTGCTTCTTCTCTTGTGACTAAAGCAAGATCCAAATTCAAGATAGATTGATCTTCTTTGTTGGGAATTTGTTCTCACATCTATTGCTAGATTTCATAGGGTGGATCAACATCTGTGTTAGATCCTAGATTGAGATAGCAAGCAACATTCTTCCGAATCCATTTTTTTATCATTACTAGAATTTCTCATAAAGAAGATGTCTTCATCTGGTTCACATTTCTTAGAGCATAGTGAGAGATTAACATCTTCCAATTATGCAATGTGGAAGATCATAATGGAATCATTATTGATTCTACAGGATGTAATGGATATTATGAGTGGAGCTGAAGAAGAACCTGTTGCACCTAATGAAGCTGCAGCATTTCACAAAAGAACCAGAATTGCCCTTCATTTTATAAAAATGAATGTTACCAATGAAGTGCTAAGAGAGATCAGCACATGCACCACTGCCAAGGAAGCTTGGGATACTCTAAAAACCATCCATGAAATCAATAATACTTCTAGATTGCTTACACTTAGAAACCAAATATTTCTAAGTTATCAGAGAGTAGATGAGAGTGCTTCATCATATGTCTTGAGAGTTAAGGATCTTCATCAAGAGTTAGCTGGTATTAGTAATGCTCTTAAGAACACTGAACTTGTTCAAGTAGTCCTAAATGGACTTAGAGATGAGTATGACAATATTGTGCAGACTTATGCTGTCAGGGAGGATTGTGAGACAATATTGTGAGACACTGCAAGGTGTTCTCATTGCTAAAGAAAGCAGGCAAGAGAACAAGATGCTGAGGATCAACAGACTTTCATTGAAAGATGGTGGAGATGACAAAGCACTCTTCATCAGAGACAAGTCAAGAGGCAAGGGCAAAGGACAACAACACTTCAAGAAGGACAAAGCCAAAGAAGGTGGTGAGGATCAGTCCTCACAAGTTGCAACATCCAGTGGCAAGAAGAAGCTATCAAAGATCAAGTGTTTTTTTTGTGGCAAGAAAGGACACTATGCATCAAATTGTTTCAAGAAGAAGAACCAATCTAAGCAAGCTAACCTTACTAATGAGGATGAGTGTGAGGGTGTAGAGAGTGAAAGAGAGGATTCATCAATGATGTCTACTTTTTCATCTTTTCCTTTTAAGAATGAAGAAGTCTGGTGGATAGATAGTGGGGCTAGTTCCCATATGTCTAGTTCTAGGAACTCTTTCACTAATCTCATGCCATATCTAGGTAACAAAAGATCAATCTATACTGCTAATCATGTAGAGTGTAGAATTGAAGGAATAGGTAGTATTCCACTGCATGCATCACCATCAAAATCTTTTTGCTTACATGTTGTACTGTATGTACCTAGATTGACCAAGAATCTCATTAGTGTAGGATAGTTGTTTGATAGTGGATTGGATGTCAAGTTTCAAGCTGACAAGTGTATAATCTCAAGAGAAAATGAAGTTATTGCTAGAGGATCTAGAATTGGTAAGTTGTACAAACTAGATTCTAGGGAGAGTGCTAACATTTCAGATATTGCTTATGAGACCAAGGTTCTACAAGAGGATCTATGGCACAAGAGATTGGGTCATTCCAATTTCAAAGCCATGCAATCTATGGTCAAAGAAGAAAAAGTTGTTGGTCTACCAAAGACACTGTCTAAGGAGCTTCTACCATGTGAAGCTTGTGTGCTGGCAAAGTCACACAGAAGGCCTTTTCCTAGATCAAGTATCAAGACAAAGCAACCATTTGAACTTGTACACTCTGATGTTCATTTCTCATCAACTAAGAGCAAAGGAGGAGCCAACTGCTTTGTCTCTTTCGTAGATGATTATACAAGATATTCTTGGTTCTATATGCTGTCTTCAAAAGCCATAGTTTATGATGTTTTTCTTACTTTCGAAGCTTATGTAGAAAAGCAGTTTCCTTTCAAGTTGAAAACTTTGAGAAGTGATAGTGGAGGAGAATACACTTCCAATAAGTTTAAAGACTGTTGTGAGAGAGAGGGTATTCAAAGAGAGTTTTCTTGTTCATATACTCCTCATCAAAATGGAGTTGATGAGAGAAAAAATATAACTTTGTGTGAATGTGCAAAAGCCATTAGGCTAGAAGCTTCTCTGCCTAAACAATTTTGGGGAGAGGTATTTGCATGTGCAATCTATCTTTGTAATAGGCTTTCAAATCTTGCAATAGGAGGAAAGACACCATTTGAGATGTTGTATAAGCAAAACCCTAAGGTAGATCATCTTAGGATTTTTGGTTGTATATGCTTTGTGCATGTACCTCTAGAAACTAGGAAGAAGGAAGATCCTAGTGCTGTAAGAGGAATTTTTGTAGGATATGCATCTACCAAAAAGGCATACAAAGTTTATTTACCCTCTACTGACAAGAATGTTGTTAGTAGAGATGTGATCTTCCATGAAGATCAGAAGTTTAACTTGGATGATGCACAGGTCAAGGAGTCTCATGCAAGATCAATCATCAATCTTGATGCTATTCAAGAAGAGGTGAGGCCGAGGCTTGAGGAGGAGCAAATTCAAGCTACCACACCAAGAAGATCTACACGAGCAAGATCTGAGACAAGTAGGCTCACATATGATGCTGAAGGAAGGCAAGTGGAAGGTGAAACTTCCTATCATGCCTTTTTATATCAGATGAAGAGCCTAAGGATGTTCAAGAAGCACTTCAATCCAAAGAGTGGGATGAAGCAATGACCCAAGAGTTTGAAGCCTTGATGTCAAACAACAAATAGGAGCTTGTGGAGCCACCAAACAACATGCATGTGATTGGATGTAAGTGGGTATTCAGAATCAAGTATAATCATGATGGATCTATCAATAATTATAAAGCAAGACTTTGTGCCAAAGGCTACTCACAGATCAAAGGTCTTGACTATGAAGACAACTTTGCACCAGTTGCAAAGATGGTAACAATTCAAATACTCATCTCTCTTGCATGTTTTCACAAATGGAGTATGTTCCAGCTTGATGTTTCTAATGCATTTCTCAATGGTTACCTTGAGGAGGAGATTTACATGGAGCAACCTCCAGGTTTTGTGAAGGAAGGTGATGAATCAAAAGTTTGTCTTTTGTTCAAAAGTTTGTATGGACTGAAACAGGCACCAAGGTCTTGGTATACAAGGCTCAACTCCTATCTCATATCACTCGAATTTTGTCTAAGTGAATATGACCCTTCTCTGTATTATAAGTTTGTAGATAACTTTGTAATTATACTTCTCATCTATGTAGATGATATCATTCTTTGTGGAAACAATGGGAAGCTAGTTGAAGAAACTAAGCACACACTTGGTACTGAGTTTAAGATGCAAGACTTAGGAGTTCTTCACTATATTCTAGGCCTTGAAATAGATTTTTGAAAAGGTCATGCATTAATAAGCCAAAGTAGATATGCACTTTCCATGCTTAGGAAATTCCATATGGAGAACTATAAAGGCATAGATACACCTGTGGAGCACACTGTAAAAGTTCCTATGAAAGATGATGAAAAATCCTTTGAGGACATCACTCTTTATAGGAGTCTTATTGGCTCACTTATTTGGTTAACAGTGACTAGGCCTGATCTAAGCTTTTGTGTTCATAAGCTAAGTCAACACATGTAGGATCCAAAGTTATATCATTGGAAGTTGGCTAAAAGAGTCTTGAGGTATATATCTTCTACCTTGGATTATGGATTATTCTATGAAGGAGAAGATCTGACTTTGATTGCTTTTTCAGATTCAGATTTTGCAGGAGACAGGTTGGATAGGAAATCCACAAGTGCTTACACTATATTTTTTGGAGGGAACTTGGTTTCTTGGCTATTAAAGAAGCAGGCAACTATTTCCTTATCATCTTGTGAAGCTGAATACAAATCTCTTACGACTACAACTAAGGAGGTTTTGTGGATCAAAAGGCTACTTTTGGAGCTAAATTGTTATGCAGATGAAGATCTTCCAATTATCAAGAATGATAACGTTTCTGCTCAGGCTCTTGCAAATAATCCAGTCTTTCATACAAGGAGCAAGCATATTGAAGTGGCTCATCATTTTGTAAGAGAAAAAGTCACTGGGAGAGAGATCTCATTGGAACATGTTGCATCTTCAGATTGTGTTGCAGATCTTCTCACCAGACCTCTACTCAAGAATGTCTTTATGAAGATGAGTGAAATCTATGTTGATAGGAACATAAATTTTAAGGAGGAGTGTGAAGATTATTAAAATATTATCTTCCTATCTCGAGTTTGGTGCCATGTCCATGGTGATTTCCACTAAGTTTCATGTTGTACATAAAAGGAGTGTGAATTGAGCACATATCCTTCTAGTGTAGCTCGGATTTGAGTTAGATAGGTTCTATTTTGATTACATGCAAAGTCATATTGTATGCATGCAAGCCACATGCATTCAGTGCATGCAACATGCAAAGTAGTTTCAGTGATCTACACATGTCTAGGCAGTTTTATGACTTGACATGCAGTACATTCAACATACATGCATGCAGTTACACATGTGGATCTCTGGTAGGTGAATTAGTTCAGTTAAGTGGACTTTCCATGCAACTCCACTATAGGAATTCGAGTCTCTCTCATGTAGGGAAAGCTGGGCATGTTTTGCCATATTGTGAATATTGAGATTTTGGTGTTTTGGACTCATTCTCTCTCTACCCAAGTTATTGATGCTTGATTTTCTCTCTCTACCCGAGAGCAGCCTCTTTTTCCCATACTGAACACTTAGAATTATTTCTGACATTCATTTCTCATAGTGAAGAGTTAGATTTTTTCATCAGATGTATGCCATTGTGCTCTCGTCTTAGATTTTTCAAGCATACTGTTCTTTGATCAGTCTTGTGCAATCACAACACCTCAGTAAGGTCCTGTAAGGTGTGTGGTTTCTTCTTCTCCATCTTTTTCGCTTAGAAACAGTCCGTCCGCAAAAGCATCAATAACGCTCAAACCAAAAATTATCTGAAGAATCGCTCCGGTCAGCTTATAAAGGACAATTGCACTCGTTATGTCTTTTTACATAAGCTCGATCCAACGGGTAGATCATCCGAACTCTACTCCCGAAGTCTGTAGAAACCTAAAAATCAGCATATCCATAGCCATTCGTACTCTTCCTTTCAATAGACCAAAAAACAAATTTATTTTACTATTGCACGTTTGATTATGAATATGCAGACTATAATAATCACATACATGAGTAGGAGACTTGAAAGCTATTGCATATGCTTGATTCCACAATGTTCTATTTTGGTAATTGCTTGGATAACATATTTTTAATTGTTCCTAATAGTGTCTTCTTTTGCAATATGTATACAAAATGTCTTCCATATATCGGATGAAGAATTGATCGAATTTTTAGAGATGCATCCTGAAGACTATGTGATTGACGGTAGCTGACGATTATCTAAGATCATGAATACTGAAAAGCAAATATCTTGAATAGTGATCGTGATTATTGTGAATATTGATCATGATTATTGTGACTACTCGTGAATATTGATTGTGATTATTGTGAATTGATCGTGAATATTGAAATATTTTGTATATTGATCGTGATTATTGTGAATATTGATCGTGAATATTCATGAATCCTTGCCAACTTCAAATTTTCAAAATGACAGACATATTTTGTGGTCGAAATATTAAACCTATTGTAAGAAACTATCATTAAATGAAGATCACTTATTTGTTGGCAAAATCATTTCATACACAATTCTTAGTCATTTTAAATCCCAATATGCAATCATAGTTCTACGATTATCAAAAAATTAACTATTTTTGTGGTAGTGATAGTGATCAAGTAAGCTCTTGCAACTTAAAACATAAAAAAAAAAAAGAACAAATGAATCTCATGATAAATTAATTTACCGATAGCTACCTCTTTAGCATAAAGCCTAATAAATGCATTTCTTTGACTTTCAAAGAAAAGAGACAATTTTACTAGATAATTTCTCTTTTTCAATCCAACAATTTAACCATTATGAAAAGGCCTTTGTGGTATAATACGACAACATTCTTGTTTAACCTAAGATTCAAAACCTTGCTTGGTCATTTGGTCACTATGTACCAACCTTGGTGCATCACAATTTATAGGTTTCCGTAGCCTTTGGTAATAAGCTTCTAATTTGACATGACATTGCATTGTTCCTCTAAAGCATCACACACTTGCTCTAAAATATCAATCAATTGGGAGACAAACCTAGGTCTTCTTGGACACCAACAATTTTTTTGTCAAGTTGATCTACAATTAGAGATACTAGGTCCAACAATTCTCCAAATGGATGCACATCTAATAATGTGTCCATATTGGTATGAAGATGTATTTGAACAAAACATTCAAATGTTACTTTAGATAACGCCTTCTAGTAGTAAACTCAAATTAATACAAAAATCAATCTATTCAAAATTGAAAAGGATAAACTTTCAAAAAAAAAAGTATTTGGTAGAAAATCAAAATTTCAAGTGATGCTCTTTTTGGTTATTACATAAATGTTTGTTTATTATGTTTTATTGAATTGATATAAGAAGATTGGCAAATTCAACGATAGGTTGGGAGTTGAAACACAAGTGAAGAGCTCGAGTTATGTCATTCAACTACATATATAAGATTGAGAACCACACTTCCAAATGTAAATACAATGTATTTTCTTTTTCAATCATTCTACCATAATTTGAGAAGTTCTTGATGGTAGCTTCACGAAATGGGTTCTAGTCATTGAGGACAAAGAGATAAATAATTCTCAATAAAAGAATCTCATGGTTGTCATAAGTGATAAGTAGATAAATCGTAAAATGCAAATTCAAGGTTTATGGTAGGTTGGTGTAAAGAGGAAAACAAAATAATTGAATTTTTTTCAAAATATCTTCTTGGTCTGACAAACAATAATTTAGAATAGCATAGTTTGATTCACAATTGTGGTGACAATCATGGGCTCTCCCTAATCCAAAACTATGGGTTGCTCAAAGCATGGTGAATGGTTGTTGCTTCCACGAATGCAGCCTTCACCATCATTTGTAAAACCATGACTGCTTGACAACATTACCCCATGGCTCACACAAACATGTGATAGAGCTATATATTTAGCTATGCTCAACAATTGTACAATAATTTAAAATGCAACCAACTTTTTGTGCAATAATGCTAAGGATGTCTCAATATTGTTGCGGCAAAATACTCTATTTCTTGAACTACTTTTATGGGCATTATTCAATGCCTAACAAGTGTAAACTATAGGGTATATTTAACAAAAACTTCTAAAAAGAGACCAAAACTATGAATCTAACAATTTTTTAAAATTATAAAACATGTACAAAACATGTTCCATATGAGCATGTTATTTACAGTACTAAACTATGATTCGGTCATCCACAACTTACAATAATGAGTTGATAAGGATGTCTTGAAATGTAGTGGTGGAATATTCTATTTCTTACACTGCTTTTGTTTTAACGTGTAAACTATAGGGAATATGTTTTTAAAAAAATGAAAGAAAGAGACCAAAAGTATGAATTTCAATTTTTAATTTTTTATATTTCGAATAAAATAAATAAAAATAAAAACTTGTACGAAACATGTTCCATACGTGCATTTTTGTACACTAGTAAGCAATGACTAAGTCATACACAAAACTTAGAATAACATGTAAGTCGCAGAGTACTCTATTCCTTACAATACTTTTATGGGTGTTATTTATCTAAAGTATGGGAGATATTTTGAGAGAAATCGAAAAGAAAACGAAAATACAAATCTGACAAACATTTAAGAAAATAAAAAATGTACAAAACATGTTAGATAGGTGCAAATTTTGTACAGTGTTGAACTATGATTCAATAATACACAAAACTAAGCATAACATGCAAAAATGGCAAGGCATGATTTTTGTGATAAATTGATTTACAAGTTCATGCTAGCACTCAAAACTTATGATTGCATACTTTTATGAGTTTGTATGGCACCTAAAATTTTCACTAATCTTTTCCTCCAAAGAATGCATTTCCATTTTAATATAAGAATGTAACATAAAAATTGAGACCAATCTCAAATATCCCAATGTGTTGCCCTCTTGGCTCAAATATACATTCAAATATTAAAAGAGACAACTCTACTTTTAACAAATACAATGACTAAGGGCTCACAAGAATACAAAGATGAGACTAACCGTACAACAAATATCCAAAAGGCTGAAATGAAATCAGCACAAATGAATTCACGATCAAAATTCTGGTTATTTTCTCTTTATATGAAGCAGAGATAACGAACAGGTTGTCCACTTCAAACTAGAGCTTTAAAGGATGACTCTACCGTGTAAAAATAAGCCTATGAATATATGCCGCACACTCAAATAGCAAAGCTATTTATAGCAAAGAAAAAATTAATAAATCTAAAGGGTTTCCCCAAGACCAGATTGATTCAACTTCCCAGAATTGTCCAGACATTGCTGGATTGGCAAGGAGTTACAATGCATTAATTTGGGCATCAAGAAGTTACAATTTCGATAAGCATGGAGGGCATCCAGACATCTATGATACTCTCTGTTTGAGTGCAAGCGTAGATTAGCGAGATTTTCAAAAGGGTAACATTTGTCTGCTGTTTCAACGACCGTACATTATTCCATCAAGAACTTTAGAGGTGAGACATCCATTGATTGCACAACCAGGGTCACAACACCACAGGGTTTTGTCCCTCCACGGTTCCAGTATACCGAGAAACATCCCTGTGCTCTTCACTGGAATCAAACTTTCAACTATATCATGCCTATTGGTACAAGCCCGGATGTTCAATCTGTGAGTGATTTTCCCCAAACAGCGCCCAAGTACTGAATCCTGGCTTGGAATGCACCTGAAGATAACATCCTTGAAAGAACCATATGAATGATGGGCCATATGCCTGAAGGTCGCCTACTACTTGTACTCGCGTTACAAGGCAGATCAATAATATTTGACGAAAGCCATGTGGTTCTTCTCCAAGACCCCAGTGACAGTAAACTGTTATGTTGATGATCTAGAAGACCCAGAACTTTGCTACTCTCTGCAGAGTGAAGGTGCTTATGTATACTTTGTCCGTTTATCAAGCACAGCCTTTAACACCATTCTTGTTTCACATGCTTCCCAAACCAAATAGCTATATCTTCTAGACAAGCCTGAGCGAGCTTTGCATCCACCAATGGTTCTAATGTCACAAACTGATGGACAGCGTTCCTGTAGTTCAGAAGGGTAGCATCAACATGCCATCTTTTTAGAGCATCTACATATGCTGCCGCTCTATCCCTTAACATATCCAATTCAGCACTTATTACCAACGTAGAGGGCATATGTCTAAGCAGATGAATTCGAGAAGGGAGCAAAGGATCGACAGCCGGATGGTCTAAGCTATTTTCACCTTCGGGAAGCACCAGCTTCCATAGCAAAAGCATTGTATCTCTATCCAAAAAGTATGTATCAGCCAGTAAAACTTCTGATGGAAGAAGTGCGAGCCCACCAAACATTGGACAAATTAACACCTGAGCCACTACCTTGACAGGGTCCAATTCCAAGCTCAAAGATGCCACCTCTCGTGCAACGTGTTCTGCAATACTACCACCGGCACCCACACCTAGCAAAACGCACCTGCTTGGATGTTTCAGTTTCATAAGACAAATACTAGGAACTATTTGCTCATATTCTCTTTGTAATGTTAGCCACAGTCTTGTTTAGTGTAAAAGGGAATTAAACAAGGTTATACACAATAGCCAGATTATTATTTCTTAGTCTTTAGTGTTTCCCTCACACGTTTTAAACTTAAATATAAACCCGTCTTAGAATAGTTCTGCGTTTGAGTAGGTACAATCTTTGCTCAACTTTTGAGTAGAGGTCTGGTCTTTATAAAAACCTATACTGGTGGTGATGGTCCTTTAAGAAAGAATAGTCAGCCCAATAGAATTTGAGTAGCCAATAGAATGTACTTGTAGCACTTCATCAACAAACTTTAATGAAATTTTATCACATTTTTGTGCAACTAGATCCAGCACAGATTGAAAGCTTGCTTGACAACTCAATTATCCATTGAATGCAACCAATTAACATTTTAAGATATATGGGCTTGCTTATATGAAGGCATCTTGCGCATAAAACCATGGGCTTTTCGCACAAATGGCAATATGCTTGTGAAGCCCATGGTTTTGCCCTTGAGCAAAACCATGTAAAGGGCAATATGCATGTATAAAATATTGTCAAAAAAAACAAAATAGCTCCTTCCAGCAGGATCCTATATCACTGCTAAAATTGAACATTTCGTAGGGTACTTCGTGGAATTAGTTTTGATAGGTTAAAAGCCATTCTAATAAAGGTTCATAACTTCATAGCGGGATGTTGAGCAACAAAATGGGAAGCTAATCAAAAGAGCTGATCATGAGCAAAAACATTTTAGGGTTAGCTTCACATGTAGTTTCCGTTCATCTCGGCCGATGAAGTTGTTCCTTTCATCAGCAATAGCACAGAACTATCTCTCTCTCTCTCTCTCTCTCTCTCTCTCTCTCTCTCTCACACACACACACACACACACACACACAAAGACAGCTTTTTTAAGTACCAGAGAATCATTTGTAAACACTACCTTTAATGTCAAAAAACGTCATACCTCGAGTAATCAACGTGAGCTGTGACCCAGGGGTCTGCAAGCATGTAAGAAAATGAATCAACTAGTCCTACTGATGCAGAGATTGCATCACTGGAGGAAAATTCAGCCAGGTTGGCTTGCCTCGCTAACCATCTAAGAGTTTCGATACCATCATCCCTTGAAGAAGGAAACTTGTGTTCTGGTGCCAACCTGTAGCCCACGGCTATAACAACGCTCCTACACATTTTGGCAATTCTTCGACAAAATATGTCATTTGCTTCCATATCCTTGCTGCCATTTACGAATGCGCCATCATGGAATTGGAGAATAACTGGAAGTTTCTTATTCTTTTTCTTCATATTTGGATAATAAGCTTTTTTAACTTCGTTTTCTTCGAATTTCTGATATTCCGGACTAGCATCATAAGAGCTGAGTACAGAACTCCCATCAAAATGCTCCGATCTCTCCGGCAACCAGCTAAATGGTTTAGAGATATTTGATGTTATTTGAGTCCCAAGACAATGATCAGGAAGGAATATTCGTATTGAAACACGATTCGTCAAGTCTAGAGAACAATCTTTGGTCGCAACTCCATCGGTGAATGACGCGTTCGGTGGAACTGTACGGTGAGCTTTACGTTTGAAAAGGGTTTTCCCATCCTTGTACACAATCGAACGCCTCAGATTGTACTTATAATGCCAGCTTGTTAGCCTCAAGAGTATTGTATGCATGTTGTAACTAAAAGCATTCCAGCACTGAAATTGAAGCCCAGGGCTGTTGTATCCAACCAGAACTTTCAGTAGGTTGCGACATCCTGAAAAATCCCAAACAACACTGGATTATTTTCGAATTTTAACAGATTTGAATGAACATAAATTTAGTAAAGGGCATGTAGGATTGCATTCAAAGCAAGAACTTTTAAGTACTAAATGTCAAATAGATCTACTACACGCCACTTGTTAGCTCATGCCTCAAATAGCTCCCCTGAGATCTTCGATTAACTTTTAAGAATTCAGCGAAGAGTAGGTAACAAGAACATACTGGGGGTACTCGGGATTTTAGGGTAGCCTTTTAACACAAAGACGAGCAGCGAGCTACACGCAACTGACGGACAAATTAAGGCCTGAAAGTAAGGCAACGAATTTCATAGTGATTTGTCAGATGAGCGTTCACCTTGTTAGATTCTGCTTAGAGAACTTAATTGCCTGCGAGACAGATCGCCGTACAAAGATAAAAAATGGGCCAGAACGAACCTTAGATGTGACAGCCGATTGGATGTTGAGTGCGTATTGTGATCATGTCCGAATTACTTTAGAGAACGCCCGGGCTGAAAATCAAGCAGAAGTGATGAAAATGAAGGCGCGAACGGTAACATATTCTTGAGAGACAATTATAATGTATTCATGGGCATATTTAGCATCGTGACATCGTGCAACTAGACAATTTGACCAGTTCTCTTGTGAAACAAAAAGGCACTCCTAACATGATTGAGTGGCAGAGTTGAATCATTGAATCACGTTTCTACATCTTAGTTGATTAAATCCGTGAACGGTAATCAGCTCAATCAAAACTAGTTTTCGCACAAAAAACTAACCAGTTGTTCTCCAACATTATCTCCGCATACCTCCTTCCACCTTTCCCGGGCCGACGTTGGTCAACTTCCTGACCAAAATCAATCTGGAAAGCAAAATAGCTCAAGCTTCACGCATGCTATCATCAAACTAGAGCACGCAGAAAATATAATATTCCACCAACTGCAAGAGATCACATATTCACCCTTGGCTCTTGTTCTCAGAGATCAGGCCGAAAACTTTCAAATGTAACGCATGAAGTACTTTTCCTTCCGACTAAATCAGACCAAATTGAGCACGGAAAATATCAAGTAGTACGCCAGTTGCTAAACTAGATTCATGCGCAATTGCTCTTGCTCTCAGAAACCTGACGGAGGAGTAATAAGTCATTTGAAATCAGAGAAGCAAACTCATTGAACTACCAGCGATATTCCACGAAGTTGATGCAACAAAGAAGTTGCAGCATCTGAAAGTTTCCTGCATCCAGAAGGAACATAATACTTAAACCTCAAGGGCAATACATCAGATACCGCAGACGAAGAAACAACAGCGAAAATATGAGGAGGAGACAAGGAGAAAGGGGAAGGGAATACGCAAGCAAACCAGCACGAGCTGCCATCTTTCTTCGGCAACTGTTGACGCCGACGGCGAAGGCAGGCGAGCGCAGCGAGTTGGGGTGAGGGGCCAGGGCCGTCCTTCTTCGTGAAAGACCATCTGACATCTGGCATTACCATTCAACTCTCTGTGTCAGTTCCCAGATTTCAACTTGAAAAACCCACAATATTAAATCAAATTACCTTTAGAACTGTCAAAATATTTACAAATCTAAAAATCAAGTAATAAAAAGTTACTTTGGGAAGGTAATTCTAAAGGTAATAAATACCCCCCCCCCCCCCCCCCCCCGCGCTTGTGGGCTTGACATATAGGATTAAGCCAGGGGTGGGGCATTTTCTCCTATGAGGGCCTTGCCTAAGAGTATTAGCCCAAGGCCAAGGCCCAAAGAGGCCAGGGCCCATCAACATAAACATTGTAATCTCTTGATCTAGGCTTAATGCACTTACTAGGAATATTATTCGGCCATTTATGGATCCACGAATTGAGGTTGAAAGAGCAAATGCCGATAGGCCCACTCACCTCGACACAAGTGCACTAAAACTCTTCTACAACATGATATCTATTTTGAAATTTTTCTTTTGCAATTTTTTGAAAATTTGTAAGAAATTTTTTTCTTTTGAACCTTCAATGTAGAAGATTGTCCATTTGAATGAACAATCCCCAATGATGGTTCTTTCAAAACTTTGGATGCTATCGACTCAGGTATGTGTAAATAACAAAGAATATCTCAAAAAGTTAAGCAAGATTAATGTCCATGAAAAGCTCACAGCAAAGCTGAATTACATTATATTCTATAGAAAGCTCAATAAAATGAGGCATAAAAAAATGAGCCATAGTTCAAACTAGATCCATGGAATCTTTTTGAAAACCTTTTAGCATAAGACCTTATCAAAAATATAAATCTGATCATAACTTTTAGAAATGACATAAAGAAACATTTGAAATATGAAGTTCATAAAAAAATTTAGAAACAAATTATCATTCAAGGTAGAAAAGTTTAAAAAAGATACTATGACCTTTAAAATGTCAAAAATTATGACCCATTAGAAAAGTTCAGGCCATAAAGTCAAATGCTTTGTTGATCCTTTATCCTTGGAGAAGAATTCTCTATTGGTTATTTCATGGTGTTCAATGGCCCAATGGCAATACCTAAAGGCTCTGGTTAGTGGCCATTAAAAACTTCATTTTACAATAACTAACAAAGTAGTAGTTTGTAGGTTTCATTTATACAGTAATATGTTATTTGAACTACAAATTTGGACTAGGAAGGCTTAAGCTTGGGACCTTCATATTCATTTTTCCCATCTTTGAATGATTGAGCAAACAAATGTCATGTTGGACAAAAAAGTGGGCCAAGCATGGGTTGACAATAGATGGATCAAGTTCACCAACACCAATCATGTGAACGAGGTACTGTTTTTTAATTTGCAATTGGGGTAAATGTACCATTGAATCTATACACATCCACCTAGGAGTATGATTTTTGCTACTATCAAGTAGTATAAATACTTTGTTTAAGGGGCTTACACCATTTGATATCCTACTGACATATATCTTCCAATAAGTGGTGAGTTGGTTAGGATATCTTGTCCTAAGTTTGTTGGAATTTCTCGACCTATACACGAGGTCAAGAGGTGGACTCGAATCCACCAAACAAAAGAGTACATGCAAAAGAAAATTTAAGAGTCCAAAAATTAGTGTTTTCAAAAGTATGTTGCCTATGGTGTTACTCTACTATATATAGCTTGCCACAAATATTAGTTATATTTTTATGATGGAGTATCAAATTAATGATAAACAAAATGGGAGACTTGCATACCCAATTGCATATGAAGTTACAATCAAGGCAGTGGGACCTTAACTATTATCTCATATGTAGTTTATTTTACACTCCCCAACAATATGAAGCCTCTACATAAGAAGAACAACAACTGGACCAAATGAAAGTTTGCGTAAGTTAGCTACAAATAACTTTTTCAGCATCACATGCAAGTAGTAGATTTTTTACCAATGCCACACACAACAAAATGGTGAGGGGGCGTGTCTCTGTAAATATATAATGTCAACTTGATGATCAAGACTAGGCCACAATATCTAGACTAGGCCTTTCTAAAATTCTACCACCGTCTAAAAAGACAAAGTCAATTCTCCAAAAAGGCAAGAGCCATATGACAAAAGAAGTGCTATAATTATAAGGGCCAATTTGTGCCCTTGGAGAAAGATACTTATAATATGGCATCTTTTGGAGGCCAATGGCACGAGTTCGCACTCTCTCTCTCTCTCTCTCTCTCTCTCTCTCTCTCTCTCTCTCTCTCTCTCTCTCTCTCTCTCTCTCTCTCTCTCTCTCTCTCTCTCTCTCTCTCTCTCTCTCTCTCTCTCTCTCTCTATATATATATATATATATATATATATATATTCTATTTGAGGAGTACTCATGCCCCAAGAAGTTTTTGGATCTTCAATACCCTTGAAAGTTCTTTTATCATGATATAAGTGATAGCTTGTTGTCCTCCCTTCATTTGCTGCTCGTGCATTCTATTTCAATTCATTTTATGCTTTGAGTGTTGAGTCTAATCTCTTTTATAATTGCATTTTGATTAAAAATTTCACATAGATCCTTGGAAGCTAGTTTTGATGCTTTGGTATTTTACGTAAGTATCAGTACAAAGGCAATTGAAATCGAAAAAATGACAAACTGTTTGATTTCCAATGTCACTAATTTGATGTCAATCTAGCATGCACGGCATATTACATTAAATGCAAAAAATTATGATGAAATTTTTACGTAAACCTATCACTTAGAATCCACTAGCCACTAGCCACTAGCATTGGTCCATGAAAGAACCATACATTTGTGAAGCCACTCAAAAAAACTATAGACCTACCATGCATGTCAGAATCACTCACAAAATTGCCATGTAATCAATTTCCACAAACACAATACATTGAAGTAGGAAAAAGATAGGCATGCATCAGAACAATATGCGCTTTTAACAAATTTTACTCACAAAACAAGAAAACTTCAAACGAGACCATAACTTGAGCTACAATGCACTAAATCGATCGCTGTAAAGCACAATACAAATGGAGGGCATATTTCCAAGATGACTGCGACCTCACCCTACCACCTTAGCTTCACATATGCGAGCTTAAAACACAAAAATTCAAGTAGGAGGGAGCACTTTTCTATAGAGGATTTGTTGCAAACGCATGCTAGACTTTGCATGCACTCAGAGAGTGTTGGAGGGTTTGCAGATCCCAAGGCAACCCTACCCTTAGTTAATAAGTGAGAGGGATTTGGCACCCTATGTGTGTAAGTCCAACCCAATGATCACATAGAGATTTGATTAGCTAAAAGTTAATAAAAGGAGTTAGGCCTTTTTGCGGGACTTTTAATGTCACGGGGCCTAAAGGTCAAGTTAGTGAATAAAAAGAGTCTCCACCAATTTTCAAGTTGGTTCCCTCCAAAATTCAAATTTAAATAGTTAGGGAGGTAGAAATTGGCCAATAGGATTTGAGGCCAATCCACTATATATAGTGGTAAGAACACTGTCAGGCCAAGCAAAACTACCAGGAGCACTCTATGTGCCCTCACTCAGAAAAGATCTACTATTTGTTTCCAAGATGGTAGATCTTGGCATTCGAGTTTTGTTCGATGGCAACACATGCCGTATGATCGAGAAAACGACAAACAAGTTATTGACGGTCGGATGCAGAGAAGGAAACCTCTACCAGGCCAAGATAATCAGCAACTCTGATTACATATTAAATGCATCAGAAAATGAATATCAGCTCTGGCATAGGAGAATGTATCATCTAAACATGCGGAGCCTGTATGACATGAGCAGAAAAGACATAGTCACAGGTCTCAAGATTTCAAGGCTCGAAACTGAGTTCTGCGAAGCTTGTCAAAAAGGCAAGTGTGAGAGATTTCAACTAGTTTTTTCATATTTTGGTAAATTGTCAATAAGAGGCCAAAACTCATTTTAAACTTAGAGATAAACTTTTTGAAGTTATATTAGTTTAAAATACATTCAATAAACACTTTTTGAAAGTGTGGGAAAGTTGGTAGTCGAGTTTGAGAGATTCAACTTTGAACTTTGGGTACATTGAATCTAGATCCAAAAATAGTAGGGTTTACATTTTGGAGGGAAAGCCAAGTGGCCAAATAGGGTTTGGACACTCTATAAAAGGATGTAACTCGTGGAGAGACATATCTTCTCTCTTCTCTCTCTCATTTCATCATTATCCATGGTTCTCTTTGGGTTCTACTACTCATTGGTGCACTATCTTGCTGTTATCTTGCAATCTTGTGTGTAGAATGCTCATATTTTGCTATTTTCGGTTCCACACATGTGAAATACAGTAGGGTACTGTAATTGTATGGAAAGCAAACATATTTTATGTTTTGGTTCATGTTTGATCAATATCTCTTAGAGTTTGCATCTCATTTTGTATGTAGATGCTGATTTTTCTACATTGGCAGGATTGTTGGTTTGCTCCTTTTTGTAACCAAAGATCAGGGACATGGATAAGTCTAAGTTGAAATGATTTTACTGTGAAATCAAAGGGCATTTTGCAAATGAATGTTTGAAAAATAGTCTTCTCTCTCCAAAGCGTCCTCATCATCTGACTTGCCTTTCCAATGTACAAGAAATTCAAAAGGCAAACGGTTTCTCAATTGGTGACGACGAACGTCAACCACTATTTCAGGTACGTTACCCCAAATTTGACGCCAAGTATGATTACCAAGAGTTTATTGGTCCAAGCCCATTTAAATTTTTTCTTATCGAGTAGCCATTTGTATCGAATCCGAGTATGCTTGGCATATTTGAAAGCAGAGTGAATTAGCTTATTCATGATAGTCTTTAGGCCCTCGGGACTGTCAAGTGGAATGTTTTCATAGAATTTAAAAATATCATTAGACCACATATGGTAGATGTGCTTAGGCATATTGAGATAGAAATCAATAGATGAATCGCACTACCAGAAAAGAGTAGTATCCACATTAGCTAGCTCTTGTATGTATTTGCCTTAAGGCCTGCATTTTCCATCAAGAAAGGATGCAGCATACCAAGAACTCTTCTTAGGAAAATAGCAAGATGGTTGAAATAGCAGTCATGGGCGTTGGTGATCCATCTGAAAGATTCTTTATGCGCTTTATATGTGCATAGGAGATAAGTTAATTCGTTGTTTCCTATAAGCTCAATAGGTAGTAAATCGCTTAGCTTACTATTGGTGATTTGTAAAGAAATAGGCACAAAATTAATTGAGCTACCAGGAAAGGGTTTGAAGTCAATGCTGCCAAGCCTATCAATAGCAAATTTTTTTAAGAAGTGTATACAAAGAAAACACGGGTTATGCTGCGTTGTGTCTATACCATTGATATATAGGTATTTGGAAAGCCATAGGTGTTCATTGTGTGCTTCGGTAAGTTTAACAAGAGACGTATTTTTTACATCAAATGAAAAATACCAATCATGTTTAACATTAGGAAGATAAGACCAGCCGAATATAATATCATGAAAAGAGTCGTGAACAATACCAAAAAGCTGCATCAAAACGTGAGCGTAAAATTGCTTCACATGGGTAAAAATCCTATTGCGATAGCATAAATGTAAAAAAAGCTTCCCCTTATTGCTGCTAGTATTGAGCTGTAGTCGTCGACTGACCACCTCTCTCTTTGCCTTCTCCTCGAAATCCTGCAACCATATCAATCCCTGAAGAAGTTCAATTTTTTCATTGGTAGGTCTCTTTTTGAGTTGCTGCCTTGTTCATCCTTTCCTCTAAAAGTAGTAGACTTCTTTTTCTTATTTATGCCTTGCCCAGAAATGACAGAAGAAGGATTGTTAAGATTAAAAGAGCCACTTCTTTTATTGGTATTTTGGAAATACTTGAAAGCTAGGTCTTTTCAAGAGGCGTTCAATTTCCCGAATATTATCAACATCTCCAAGGCTAGAAAGCAGCCTGGTATTAGGATCTTTGTATAACTCAATAGAGGCATCAAGCATGTATTGGCGGATGAACATAAAAATAAGGTGGGCTTTGACAACGTCTCTAGTAGGCTTGTGCAATCAAAGGAAGAAAGCCTTGACTTGGTTATGTAAAGATGCTCCAAGAGAATTTACTAAGGTTATTTATGATAAACCAGACAGCGTAGTCAAACCAGATAACTAAAGAGCTGCTTTTTATTTATCACCACAATGACATTCGAAGAAGGGTCTTTTCCAATTCCATATACGGGCTTGATGGAGATGCTTACGATTGAAGCCAGTTTCAAAGTGTCCTCTGACCCTGGCCCAGGTTTGCTTGGAAGAATAGTGGGATGGCTCAAACTTATTCATTCGTATGATGGTATCAAAAGCAATAGGGGTTTCAAGTGAAGCGTTTCTATGCCGTAAGGTGAGTAAGCAAAAATGGTTAGGAGGAGGAAGGGGCTCCCTGTAACCTAAGGCAACGACATCTTCTAACCAACCTGAGGACTGTTCATAAAAAAGGCCCGACCTTTGTTAGCGATGAATCATAAATAAAAGGTAAAGGTTTGGTACTATCCCAACCAAAGGATAGTCGGATATACATCCCAAGGATGTTGAGAGAGAGAGTATAAAGCAATCACATAGTTCCTCTTGCTAAAGCAAGACCAAACCCTTTGAGACCTTTATTCATAAGCCAACAAGGTACAATATAGCTGAAAAGTAAATACAATACAGTAAAGCACCATAAAGCAAGACTTATAACTGGGCATCCAGCTGGTATCTGCCACCATCCCACAACACAAAACTACGCGAGTTAGTATGTGAGGAAGACAGGTGTCAACGTTGAATGTCAGTTGCTATCCATGTACAAAATAAGCATTGCTACTTAACAGCATAGTTTTAGAGTGAAAAAAAACATAGTCCAATCTTCCCATACATTGGTGATTTTTTTGAGATAGACTAAGTCGTCATATTACTATATCAGGACGGAAGCCATATTGATCAGTGTAACAAAAATTAGTCTATATCAAAATTTAAAATGCATATCGAAATATTGAAAAGACACTTTGCTAACATGTACGAATAGTATTCTTGAAACAATTTTTAAAGTGAGCGAGGACACATGTACGGTATTAGGGCAAATCCATGCCATACTAATCCGTTGACCCATAGGTGAGAATCGCAAGTGGGTAGGTCGCTGCCACAACAATAAAATGCTTTGTTGAAGCAAGTGAGAGAGAAGGAGAGCAAAAGAGAAGCAAAGAGAGGAGGTAGAGAGAACCCTACAGCAAATCAATGCCTATAAATAGTGAGTTAGTGAGCCTTACCATGAAGCTTCAAGGAAGGGAGTATGTATTGGCTGTTTGTTGGTTGGTAAGAAGGTGAATCATAATCATTCACTGAAGAGATGTTGTTTTTAAAAAAAATTCTCACCAAAAAGTTTGGACCATTTAGGGGTATACCAATTATTTGCAAGAGTAGAGTAAGGGGGAGCTATAATGAATTAGATACTGCCCATGAGAGAGAGAGAGAGAGAGAGAGAGAGAGAGAGAGAGAGAGAGAGAGAGAGAGAGAGAGAGAGAGAGAGAGAGAGAGAGAGAGAGAGAGAGAGAGAGAGAGAGAGAGAGAGAGAGAGAGAGAGAGAATAACAAGATTTCACATAGTCCCTCTTGACAAGTCAAGATCAAACCCTTTGAATCCTTCAATTTATAGCATAACAAGTAATAACAAAGCTGTATAAAGTCTTATAGTATAGAGTACCATAAAGCAAAGCAAGTTTTAGGACGCCAAGCTATTACCTGCCACCATCCCACAAAATAAAACCGCACAAGTTAGTTGCATGAGGATGACAGGTGTCGTAGCTGAGCATAAGTTGTTATCAATGTCCAAAACAAGATTCACTACCTTATCAGCTTAATTGCAATTACAAGTCATACGTCCAATCTTCCCTATCATGCATTTCATAATTAGCAATACATTCTACCCTTTAACAAAACTGTATCAGGGCAAATGCCATACTGATCAATACAAGAGCAAAATGAATGTATTAAGTTCACATAAGCATTTTACACGTAAGAAGCTATCTTGCAATATACAAATAAAAGAGATACGACTTTGGTCTCAGTGCTAGGTACTAGGGCAGATCCATGTTATACTGGCCCCAGGCACTCCAATTAGAATCGTAGGGAGTCCAAGCACCTTAATGCTTAGGCAAATCCATGTCATACAAGCACACCAAGGTCCAACTCTTACTAAGTACATAGCTTACTCAAGAAAAACCGCTGTAGAATAAATCCTATTCTTGTAATAAGTTTCATAAAAAGATCCTTATTAATTTATAGGCATGCAACGTAAAAACTATTAGTACAATGCATTCACGAACAATCATTTAAATCATACTGCTACTTCTCATATGCATTGTACATGGATAACAAGTGACATAGTCCAATCTTCCCATTCACTTGTAAATCTTAGTGATAGGCTAAGCCGTCATATTATCGTATCAGGGAAAGAGCCATGCTGATCAGTGTAACAAGTGTTAGTCCATATCAATAACTAATCAAATAATTGAAATAATGCTTGCTAAACACGTGCAAATTGTTTTCACGAAAAGATTTTTAGATTGAGCAAGGACACACGTACAACAGTATTTTGGCAAATCCATGCCATACTAACCCGTGGACCCATGAAAGAGTCGTGTAATGGTGTCAAAACCCCTTGAGCATATCCATGCTTTCCAAGGATGTTCAAGCTCGATTACTAGTTTTAATTACTAATGTAAACTTGAAAGGGCATGTGCAAAAATTACAAATTTATTTGAGCAGCCATGTTTAAGAAATAAGTAAAACATCTTTGGCTTGTATAGTCGCAATGAATATGTTAGGGCAAATCCATGCCATTCTAACATCGAAGACCATAACAACCCTTGAGCAAATCCATGCGATCCAAGAGTATTTTAAGCCAAGGACGAGTACGATTTTATGTATAGGGTTAGTTCAATAATTGTTTGAAACTCGACGTGTAATCAAAAAGAAAGAAAGAAAGAGGAAAACTACGTTTTGAGGAAGAGCGAATAGGAAGTAATAAGTTTGAGAACTTCAACAGCTTTCCTCATGCAACAAATGACAGTCTGAATAAAGGGACTAGGTGGAGGAAGGGGCTCCCCATAACCAAGTGCAACTGCATCATGAAACCATCATGTGGACTAAACCATAAAACAGACCTAGTTAGCCATAAAATACAAGTAAAGATAAAGGTTTGGTACTACCCCGGCCAAAGGGTAGTCGGGGTGGCATCAAAGATGCTAGAGAGAGTAACAAGATTTCACATAGTCCCTCTTGACAATTCAAGACAAAACCCTTTAAACCCTTTTATAGCATAACAAGTAAAAACAAAACTGTATAAAGTCTTACAGTACAGGGCGTACCATAAAGCGAGGCAAGTTTTAGGACACCCAGTTGCTACCTGCCACCATCCCACAAAACACAACCGCATAAGTTAGTTACATGAAGATGGGTGTCATAGCTGAACATCAATTGTTATCCATGTCCAAAATAAGATTCACTACCTTATCAGCTTAATTGCAATTACAAATCCTCGTCCAATCTTCCCTGTCATGCATTTCATAATTAACAATACATTATGCCCTTTAACGAAATCATATCAGGGCAGATGCCATACTGATCAATATAAGGGTCAAAAGAATGTATCAAAATTACATTAACATTCTACATGGAAGAAGCTGTTTTTCAATACACAAATAAAAAGAGAGAAATGACTTTAGTATCAGTGCTAGGTACTAGGGCAAATCCGTGCCATGCTAGCCCCAAGGACCTCTCACAAAGGCAGTTAGGAGTCTAAGCACCTCGTAGCTTTGGCAAATCCATGCCATCCAGCAGGCCCACTTATAGTCATACTTTAACCAAGTATATAGCTCACCTTCAATAGCCACTTTTAGTTTTAGAGCCCATACCTTATCTTTAAAAACTCCTAGAGAATATCCATGATAATATATCGTGATTCTCCTTCAGTACCTGTCCAATGGATAAAACCAATTTAGTCAAATATGAATTATGAACCAGGGTACGGAATTAAACTTAGTTAATAAAGAAAATAATTACCTGAAAAGCTACCAACCACCATATATCATTTTCGGACTAGACACTAAATTTGAAGTCTCCTTGGTCCATTGTTTGTGATAGTGCACCATTCATGAGAGTTATACTAACTCTCTCCATCTTTTGCCCTTTCACAATCTTTGAATCATCTAACTTAAGTACTATGATTATTTTATTAACAAAAAGCAAACGTATACATTTTCTGAATCTCCATGGAAGGTGGCCCTAGTGGCAACAACTTCAACGAGTGGAATACTTTCTTAGCGGCTACAAGCTGAGCAACAAAGAATAGCTAGCTCAACAAAGGCCTTATTGGAGACTTTGGTAGGTTATTTGACCTCAACTCCGAGCTAGAGGCTACACAAAGCTTCACTAGCATCATTCTCAAAGTGAACTTCCATCTTTTTTTCCTAATAACGACCATGACATATCTTGTAAATGTCATGGCAAAAGCGCATTGCTATAATTGACTAATATAGATTTCAAAGCCATATATTGAGATCCATTGGATTTATGTATTGAAATATAAATTTGACTTTTAGGTGATGAAGAATTTTCAAGCCAAGATATTGAATGTTAAACTTGACTCTCGTGGTGTTCAAGTCATGCAAAACTCTAGTATAAGGCATTGGTGCTTGAAAAGCAAAGTTTTATGGCAAAACCTGGCAACTGTGACTAGAGTTCTTGGCATGGTTCATCGAGGCTCATCGTTGGATCTAAGATATTGTTCAAGTTCAGATTAAAGGAGTGTAAAAGGAACATGATTTTATTACCTACTTACTCTTGGGTTTGTGTTGAGCAAGGTTGATCGTTGTTGCTAATTCATGGGGATTTAAACCTAAGACCAGGCTAACCAACATAAGCCAACGAGTTCGATCGATTTGGTTTGAGGAAAGGATGTGTTGGCATGGATATCCATTCTCACTTTTAAGCGAAATTTTTTTTTGGGATAATGACGAACTTCCTAAGAGGAGTGACGCGGGTCCAAGTCAACAAATATAGAACTGAGTGGAGACAAATATAGAACTGAGAGATGACAGATTGCATGCAAACCGGAAAATTGTAGCTTTAGTCGGGGGGGAAAGGGCCTTCCGCTCGAGGGAGGGAGACCATGGGCTCCATCAAGCAGGTGGAAGGCTTGAGGGCAGTGGCCTTCCCCTGTGTAATGTCATGTAGTTTTTTTTTAGAATTTTTTTTTCGTGTTTTTTTTTTCAAATTTTTTTTTTCACAAAAAATATTTTGGGCATTTTTCAAATTTCTATTTTTTTGGTTTTTTTAATTTTTGAAAAATAGAATTCCATTGTTTATTCTTTTTTGATGGAATATGCATGTGGATAGCCAATGACGGGTTGCCACATAGTGCATGCACATTTCGCATGTATGGAATGTGCATGCACTATGTGGCAGCCCATCGTTAACTGTTCACATGCACATTCCATCGTAACTCTCTGCACTTGAAAATTATGACAAAAATGCTTACAAATTTTTT
Source organism: Diphasiastrum complanatum (assembly GCA_029204225.1). Lineage (NCBI taxonomy): Eukaryota > Viridiplantae > Streptophyta > Lycopodiopsida > Lycopodiales > Lycopodiaceae > Diphasiastrum > Diphasiastrum complanatum. Next base: position 29,000,415 of record CM055104.1, read on the forward strand.
TGGTTTTAAATGTACATGAACATTACACTTTTGGAAGTGCCTCCAAAATACAAAAAAATTCTGAGCACTTGGCATTAAGTTTCATTTAAGTATGGTGGAACCGTGAGATGCCGTTCTCAAATCTTCCCTCGCTACACAGACGAGGAAAGAAATAAAATTATCAGAATTCTAGAGCTCACAAATCTATGGTAGCATGGGGTAGACAATGGACATCTCTTCGGAGATCCGACTTCATGTCAAACTCTCGTCTCTTGTTGGAATCTCGGTCTTGGAGAGCCAACGAGCAGCAATCGACCGGTAGATAACGTATTTCGTGTGTCCTCTTCAGCCTGGACATATATTTCCAAGGGCAAGTCCCCTATTGCTGTTGAACGCCTGCTTGAACTTGACCGTTCCGAAAGCTCGTCATTGGAATTCCTCACAGCCAGTACGGCCCCCACTGTCGTTGCATCTTCTGCTGATACATGATGCCGACAAAGAGGACAAGCAGGATGAGATCTTAGCCATTTGTCAATACAGTCAACATGAAACGCGTGCTCGCAACTTGGAAGAAGTCGAAGAAGTTGGTTATCTTCATACTTGTTAAGGCACACGGCGCACTCTAGACCAATCCTATTTCTCAAAGACAGAAATGAGAACATAGGTAACATTGTGACGTCTGTTGGATCCATTCCATTATCCCTTTGTGTTTCAATATGTGTAGAAGGCTCAGCCGGAGTGTTCTGCTCTGTTCGCGATGGATTTTTTTTGCAAAAGAGCAACATAAAAAACCCCACCGTACACAAAGCGGAGAAGACACAAATGATAGCAATAATACTGGGGCTGAATGTTGTAACGTTGGACACACTCTCTGACCGATAGCCCTTGAGTGGCACGGAATTTTTTTGCGGGACTGCAACATTCGTTTGTGAAGACATGCTTGTTGCAACGCGTCCCCGTCCTCACCTCGGCTGCTATGCACCAACTTGCAGTTACGCTTTCACGGCTTAGAACATACCGTATTATGATACCTCAACATGTCACGAAACTACAATTTGTCAAAATAAACATAATAATTTGTAAATGTCAAAGCCAACTGAAGTTGTTCTTCACCATAAAGCAATGCATGACTACGTTATTGTACAGGTCATTAGGAGTTATTCTCGAGCAGGTGTGGCTGTTGCAGAACGTCTCGCAAATGTTCACATGACTTACTTTTGAGTTTGTTACATGGAATTCACCCATCAGACTTGTCAAATGATGAGGAGGTCTGGAACATGCGAGAATAGAAGAACCGAGCAAGGAACATGTTGAAACCAGTTAAAATGTAACGGAAGTTCACGAGTCAGAAATCTACCAAGAGGTGCAGTTTGGACTCACTCGGGAAAGAGGTTGGACGCGAATATTTGTACAATGAAGAATGATCATCCATGCTTGCAAGTTGGAACTGCGCAAGAGAATTCGTGTACACTGATCGATTATCTCTCCTCTCATGTAGATTCATCAAAACAGCTGGTAAAGTGCAAAAGCGGAGTAGCTGCTAAAATGACACAGACATCATCGAAGCTCGAATAACTGTGCCTCACAAAACATATTTGACTGACATAACAGAAACTAGCTAGTCGTCCAAGGCTCTCAATTGTATGCCAAGTTCCTTTGTCCATAGAGGCAGGGGGTTGCACGCACATGCTTTCTACTCAAGGATTAGAAATTCTTGCAGAATTATGGAATCTATTCTGCTTAATGATTCGAAATTGCTGCAATATGATGGACTCTTTTTAGCTAAAACCAGATGGTGCATATCAACAACGTATGAGATCAGGTGCCAAGTAAACAATAGTGACGAATCCCATCCTTGAAGTTATTCATTCAAAGCACCGTAAATTGCCTATCTTTTTATAACATGAAAGAATGGCGTCTTTGGCCTGTCAAGGCAGGTGCTAACTCAAAAAATATGCTGATTGGGATTTTCAAGTCGGTGCTCGACTCTATCTCCACAATCAATTTCTCCAAGAACAAACCCGAGAACAACTTCTTGGAATGTTTGGTGGACTGAATGATTTTGTACGTTGTCAGTAAGCAAGATCTCAGATTTATCAGACCGCACATAATGCCTTACTCTGATCCTGCCTGTATGATTCCTATGATGCAATAAGAGAATTTACATGAGTGACTTCTTTCATAAGAGAATTATTTCTGTTACTCCATGATAAGACAGGGTTCCAGATCTACCAAATGAATTGAATGCTCTGCACAGGAGGTTGCAGGGTACATTGACTTGCACCCTTTAAATATCTGATAAAAAATCACGACTCGTAACGTACCATCGTCGAATGTGAAGGGAACGCTCTGCAAAGCAACATGATTAATGTGGTAGAAGCAAATGTTGAGGTGCAGAACTTGCGTGAAGGAAAATGGCAAATAATATCATGCTTTCGACGACGATCGATTGACAAGGAGACTTGAAAAGAATTATTTATCGACTTTGCCTTACGAGTCACGACGAACATGTGAATTGGATATAAAGTTGAGACGTGAATTAGCGACTGAGTAATTAGACTCATCGGGAAAAATGAGTCGATTAGGACAGGCTGCAGGGAACGAAGTTCGATAAACCGGGTCAATTCTTTTGTTCAATAATGGAAAATCTTTTAACAATTTTAAAATCCTTGGTAGCCTTGTCTAGTAAGGAAAAAGAGTGCTCGAGAAAATCTACAAAGTATAGAAACGGAATCGACATAATGCTTTAAAAATTGATATTAGAAAATCTTTGACAATTTTTTATATAAGCATATTTATCGTTTTATGAGTAATAGTCTTCAAAAAATCAAAAAACTTAAAAAAATGCAGGTTTTTTGAGGATAACTCAAAAAAAGTTTTAGGAGCACTAGGCATGACAGTAAAACTGACACAATTGGAATGATCACCACCTCTTTAAGAATAAGCCACATGTTAGATAATCCCATCATAAAGAAACACTATTGCAACCCACAATATATCTATAAAAACTTACCATATAAGTTAGTGCTCGGATACCTCTTTGGACTTATTCTAAATTTTCCTATACAAAGGTTCATGTATTGGTTTTTTGAAATTAATACCAGTAGAATCCTGGAATTTCTTAAACATAGCCTTGTGAATCCTACAATAATAAAGAAAGTGTCCAAAAAAATCCTACTACAACAAAATGTCTAAAGTACTACGAAATTTTTTAGCTTGTTATCTAATTTTCAGCACTAATTTATAGTTGTACTTCACCCAAAAATAAGACATAAAATAAAACTCTAGCATTCAACTTACAACTTAAACTAGCATGATTAATTCAACTACAAATATGTTACTATAACCATGGCTAACAAAAAGTTCATCATGTCCACAAGAGTTGATCCTAGCAACGTTTAAAATTTTCAACTATGCTCATATATATATACTAGGCCAAAATGGGAAAAAAATGACGGCCAAAATCGTCATTTAAGCCGATTTTAATGACCGCTTTGAGGGTCGTCATTTAATCCATGTCATTAAAACCAATGGTTGAAATGACAACAAAAAACCATCATTTATGTTATATTAAATGACGGCCAACAAAAAGCCATCATTTATTTATTTTTAATCTAAAAGAAATGACGACAAAAAACCCTCATTTAAACCTTCTTAAATGACGGTTTTGACCGTCATTTAAATCGACTTAAATGACGGCCATTAGAAACTGTCTTTTTTATTTTGCCAAAATGGAGAATAAACGAGGGCCAAAAATCGTCATTTAAATCAACTTACAAAAAGGATTTTTCTGTCGTGCCTTAGGTTTGCCTATGGACGGCAGTATGCCTATTACAAAGCCAGACTTCATCATTGAGAGCGGAGTGTTTCGGGAAGAGGCTTATTTGAGAAACGAGGATATAAACTCTCTTATATTAGAGACCCCAATATCAAAAGCTTTGTTCGATTTGCTCTTGCCTCTATATTCTTACCAGAGCAAGAGTACACCATTTATAATACGAAATCAAAATCAATCCAAATGACGGCCATTAAAAACCATCCTTTTTATTTTGCCCAAACGAAAAGTAAATAACGGCCAAAAATCGTCATTTAAGTGGACTTTAATGACGGTCATTAAAAACCGTCTTTTTTATTTTGCCAAAATGGAGAATAAATGACGGCCCAAAAACGTCATTTAAATCAATTTAAATGACGACCATTATAAACCGTCCTTTTTTATTTTGCCTAAACGAAGAAGAATAAATGATGGCCAAAAATCGTCATTTAAATTAACTTAAATGACGGCCATTAAAAATCGTCTTTTTTCTTTTGCCAAAACGAAGAACAAATAACGGCCAAAACCGTCATTTAAGTCGACTCAAATGACGGCCAATAAAAATCGTTTTTTTATGTAATGGAAAATAAATGACGGTCAAAAACCATCATTTAATCGACTTAAATGACGACCAATAAAAATCGTCTTTTGTATTTTGCCAAAATGAGAATAAATGACGACCAAAGCTAGTCATATAAATCAACTTGAATGATGGTCATTAAAAATAAACGACGGCTATGAAATTGGTTCTTTTTTAATTTTTCAAATGTAAAATAAATAATGACCAAAATCGTCATTTAAGTCAAGTTAAATGACAACCATTGTCATTTTTCTTGTGATAAATATCTTATGCTTTGGTGTGAACCAAAAGTAGACTAATCAATTGTGAAACACACATTACAGCTAGACTAATTTAGTACAAATCATTGAAACTCATCAAATATAAAAAAATTTATATAAATAATGTTCTCTTAACACGCTTGTGATTTTACAATGAGAGTTTTTGGCCATGTAAGTTGTAATTCAACAACTTCTGCTAATGTTTGGAATTCTTCATGTGGTTTGCGGAGTTCTTAATACTTCCTTTACCCATGGGTAAAGATAATAACCATCTCCAATGGAACTACAATGCCATGTGCTTTTAGGATCTTTAGTCTCTAAAGAACCATGGGCAACGACCTTTCTCTTGATGTTCAAAATGTCTATTGTTGCACCAAGTGGAATGACCTACAAATTTCATCAACATGGATGTGTCAGCACATTTGAAACAAGTATGGGTTTATTAAGTTATAACGTAATTGAAACATTATATTACTAAAGCAAGAAATCTAAAAACAAAATGGAGCTTCATTCTTACCAAACACCCAACAGGGTTGGCTCAGCTGGTTAGCTTGGCATCCAAAGTTTCTTTGGTCCCAGGTTCGAGCCTCCTCTTGGAAACCAAGAAGCATTTCTACCAAACAAATTAATATTTTGATTTAAAAAATTGTACTAATGTTATGAATAAACATTTTAAAAATATTCACCTCTTTTCTAATTTCATCTTGCTCCTTGTAGACAAGCATTCTTTGACTTCTTTTTCTTTGAACTCTCTCCTCATCTTGATTGGTCTTAGTCTTCTATTGGAGTCACATATAAAAATAAACATGATAGTAAAAATGATTATTACATTTGAAATAATGACACGCTAAAATTTCAAGACTACAAACCACCATTTACTATACAAATAAAACATACCAGAAAAGTTGACTTTCGAACATCACCAGCAAAACCAGAAATAGTGGTTGTTACATAACGAACCCAAGGGTGGCCATCCTTGCTCTGTTTTATTCCCTCCATTGAACTGTGTTTTTCAGAAATGTTTGGCAATTCATAGATGACATCACCATCATATCTGTCTGGAAGCTCATCCATAATGAGAATATTTTTCACTCCATTAAGAAGCTTTCGTAATTTGTTGTTGATGGGAAGACTATTGATCAAGTCAAATACATGCATTGTGTCTGATACCTGAGTGGTTGTACTGGGAGGTTTTTGTGCAATAGGAGAAGGACTTGCATCCCAATGTGGATTGGGAGATGTGTCGTGATCCAAATCCATTATAACCATTGCATGTTGATCTACATGATTGGATCTTTGCAAACTAGATTCAAGTTGTATAGAAATGTTTTTGCTTAGACTATGTTCGACAACGAAAAAATTTGTAGCATAATGTTCAAATGTTCCACAAAGAATCAAAATGAGAGCGCTGGTAGATATTTGAGAAATTGAATGATAGGCCCGAAAGTTCTGATTTGCCGGCGAAAAATGTGGGTTGATCACATCCTCCGCAATCCTTGTGCTATCTCCATCCTCTCCTTCATAGAAGAATTTCGAGTCAGGAAACATGATCCTTATGGTTGCCATGAAACCTGAAATTTGGAAGCTGATCATAAAACTCAGGAGAGAAAAAGTAGACCGAAGAGGGAGAATTCTACACCAAGGGATGCTTACATGTAAATGTTCAACTTCATAGAGTGTGTAGTGGTACGTTAAAGATGTTGAGTTGAAATTCATAACATTAACTAGGAGAATTAATGCTAATAATTGCTTACATGAACCATAGATTTGCCCTGGCCAGCGCCCCACAAGTAGATCTATACTAATAATTGCCAGCGCCCCACAGGAAGATTATCGAGCTCTAAGCTTTGCAAACTCCTCGCATTTCAAGGAACGTGGAGAGGTTCTACCATACATCGAAATGTCTATCAAATATACATTTATGAGATTTGAGATCTGAAGCAAATAGTAAGCTGCTTTGACACTGTAGCTATATTTTTTTTATGGATGTTTTTTCCATGTATAAATATTGATGGAAAAGAAAACAAAAGGATCATAAATTAAACCAACAATTCATTATTGGCTAATTTGAGAAAACACCTATTTTATTATTTTGCAAAGGTAAATATTTTTCCATGAGAACTGAACTACATGTCGCTCCAAGCTTAAAAATTAACCTAGAAGAATTCAAGGTAATTTTTTTTAAGAAAAGCTCAATAGCACTATCATATATTCACAACTATACATATGTCGTGACATTCATTACTAGCGGCTATCTTTAGGCAGTGATTGTTGGATTACTAGCGGCTATCTTTAGGTAGTGATTGCTGGATTACTAGCGGCTATCATTAGGCAGTGATTGCTGGATTACTAGTGGCTATCTCTAGGCAGTGATTGCTGGTACTAGGATATCTTCCTATTAAATTTCACAACTTTTTGTGTCTGCCACGCTGACCGTTATAGCTGGCATGCATTAAGAATTAAACCCAATGTCAATTCATACCGTTTTCCATCCAATTTTTATTCCACACACAGAGAAAGAGAGGTGTTATTCCACAGTACAGAGAGACTGAGAATGTGAGATATAAAAAAACGATAATGAGACAGTGAACACTTTTTTTTGAGGCGAGCGAGCGAGAGAGAGAGAGAGAGAGAGAGAGAGAGAGAGAGAGAGAGAGAGAGAGAGAGAGAGAGAGAGAGAGAGAGAGAGAGAGAGAGAGAGAGAGAGAGAGAGAGAGAGAGAGAGAGAGAGAGAGAGAGAGAGAGAGAGAGAGAGAGAGAGAGAGAGAGAGAGAGAGAGAACGAGATACAAAACGATAAAAAGACAGGTAAACCAAAGCAAGGCATAAAGAGCAAGGGAAAGGAAGATTCAGCCAACAATAGAGCAAGATCCAACCATTTAATGGTATGCAATCTGTCATCCTTTCTAATGTTAAGATTTGTATTTTTGTTATGATTTGTGGGCTGCCATTGCAAAAGAAATTTGCCCTGGCCAGCGCTCCACCCCTAGCAGCCCACCTCCATAGCACGCCGGCGTGCTACGGAGGTGGGCTGCCAGAGAACATTTTTTTTTGCCCTAGCCAGCTGTCGCGCAGGCATCTTAAAGGGAGCCGGGAATCACGACTTAGCTTCCCAACCTTCAACTCTTGCCATCCAAACCCACTTGACATACAAGCAGCCAACTCGCCAACAACGATTAGACTTAACCAACTTGAAGTTCCGAAAACCGACATTGAGATCCAACCTGGCGCCATGCCAGATCGGGGGTCCCGATGTGGGTGACCTCCCTCCAAGCAAGCCGCACGACATACATCAAACTTAACCAACTCGAAGCTTCGTTACAAACGAGTAACATCCATTCCAAGCAAGCGGTCTGACTTACATCAGACTTAACCAACTGAAAGCCAACCTGGCGCCACGCCAGACTGGACAACCATAAACAGGTAACTTCCACCCAAGCAAGCCATCCAACTCAGCCGACAGGTTAGAGCCCGTTCCCCAAGAGCTTAACCCAATCACGTTCATGCACGGAACACTCAGAACCACAAGCCGCGACAGATATGGAGACAACCAGTTCTTGGACCAAATGGTCCCAACAGCATACCGCTGGCGCCACGGACCGAATGGTCCCGACGACATACTGCTGGCATCCCGGGATACGACGCTGAACTATGTGCCAACTTAAAAATTTTGAAGCGGCCTTACAACTGGCGCTTTTACCAAACACTGAAATCCAGAAGGTAATCAGAGTTAGTTTGAGGAAAATCCCACTTTATTGATAGATCTGAGAAGGTTACATTTCAAGTGTGTGACCGAGCCTAGTCTCCGGGGAGCTGGCATGCCAAGGCGAGTGCCAAGACAACATTCCAGCAAGGGAGGCTGAGACTTGGTTGGAGCTCGCCCTGAGTCGCAACCCGCACTCCCCTATAGTATTGGTGGGATTCGGCACCCCCCCTCATACCAAGCACTCTACCCAGGCTGGTAAAGCACATTTTTCTCTCTCTAGAATTTTCTCTCTTCTCTCTCTAGATTTTATTGATCTCCAGGCTTCCTTTAATCATGCCTAGATTGTGTGAGGTGATTGCACATCGATCTGAGCTCTCTGGACTTCGTTAGAACCGATCAAAGATTTTCAGCCATAGGAATTGGCACTGGCTGGATTCTGGTCACAGTGGCGCCGGGAGCAGCAGGGGCGCTGCTAGCGCCGGGGACAATGCTGGCGCCAGTGGCGCCCGAAGCAAAGCTTGTAAAGGTAGCTTTACAACACCAGCGCTCCACAAGAGCCTGTGGAGCACTGGCCAATTCTAAAAAATTTTGCCCTGGCAGCCCACCTCCATAGCACGCTGACGTGCTACGAAGTGGGTTGCAAGGGCAAATTTATTTTGCCCTGGCCAGCGCTTCACAAGATCTCTCTCACTCATGGCTCTCTCTCTCTCTCTCTCTCTCTCTCTCTCTCTCTCTCTCTCTCTCTCTCTCTCTCTCTCTCTCTCTCTCTCTCTCTCTCTCTCTCTCTCTCTCTCTCTCTCTCTCTCTCTCTCTCTCTCTCTCTGATGCTCTCCCTCTCTCTCTCTCACTCATGGTTCTCACGGTGCTCTCTCTCTCTCGGTTCTCACGGTTCCTCTCTCTCTCTCTCTCTCTCTCTCTCTCTCTCTCTCTCTCTCTCTCTCTCTCTCTCTCTCTCTCTCTCTCTCTCTCTCTCTCTCTCTCTCTCTCTCTCTCGATCACGGTTCTAACGATGCTCTCTCTCTCTCTCTCTCGGATACTCTCCCTCTCTCAGTCATGGTCCTCACGATTCCTCTCTTTCATTCACGATTCTAATGGTTACTCTCTCTCTCACAATACATACCACATGCTCTGGCAACAAAGATTTAACGTTGGAAGCAACCTTCCAGTTTCAAAAATTAACTTATCTCAGACATTTTCAGATAATCTAAAAAGTAGCACCTGCCTGTAGGGCGCTGGTCAAGGCAAAAAAAAATTGCCCACCTCCATGGCATGCCGGCGTGCTATGGAGGTGGGCTATCAGGGCAAAAATAAATTTGCCCTGACCTACACCCCACATGCAGATCATATTCACTCATAACAAGGCCTTGAGAGAGTAAAAAAATATCAGTTTCAGGTTAAATAGAATCAACAAGTAAGCAATGTTATGTAGTTCACTTTTTAGCTAGCTACGTATGTTCCTTGTTTTTTATTCAATCTATGTTAAGGCTGAATTTATTAATGTTTGATATTGCCTCGCCATGAATGTGTGTCTACTTGTAGATTGAATGAGGAAGCAGTGGTGAAGACGGAGTTGAAAGATGTTTTGTTCTTAGTGAGAAAATTGGGAGAGAGTGACGCATCATATTTTGAACGTAAGTTCACAGCAGAAGAGTTGGCTCAAGTTTAGATTGTTAGAGATCTGGAGAAGAGAAAGGAGATTTTGCCATGGTACCCACTTATGCGCTTTATGTTGGCAAAGATTGTGTATAATGTAAGTGCTTCACTTGTCTCTAAAAAAGATTCCATCACTTTCATTGTTTCAAGATGCATAATGTATTGCTTTTTATGTATCCAGAATGAGATTCAGCGGGAGGTTGATGAGCTATTGAGTAAGACGACAGACACATCAACCCAACCAAAGCATCAGGCCGATGTTGAATTGTGTATAAGAAAAAAATATGACAATCGAATGAGTAAATTATTGGGTGTCATGGATCCCAAAAATGGAGATCAGTGGTTTAGAATGATAACCACAAAGCTTTGGAAGAAAAGGGATTCTCATTGGGTTTGAAGAAATTGAATGCTTTGTGTTTGGTAGATGTTTCTAATGAGACCAGGTGTCAATGGCTCAAAAATTGCTTGGGAGGAGTTGTGGCTCGAGACCAGTACAATATTCCTGTTGGTGACAAGATGTTTTGCATTTGGGTTGCCAGAGAAGTATTCTACGAGGCACTCAAACTGGAGGGTTTGAGGATTCTTGAGCTATGTCAGGATGCTGGAGGTAACCCTTTGCCAATAAGATTTTTTAATATTAGACAAGAGGTTTGAAGATTATTGCATAAAATTGAAGAAACCTTTCCAGTTAAAACAGAGTTTGCACTATACATTTGATTTTGAGTAACAATGTTTTTATTCTTAGGACTCTTTTGGTGTTGGGGGGGGGGGGGAGGAAATTCCATTATATTTAATAACCACGCTGACTTTATAGACTGTGCGCAAGATCTCCTGGAGTTCTGCTTGGAACTTGCTTTACTCTGGAACTCTGCAAACATCATACACCGTCTGCATCTTATAAGAAGTTTCTATAAGGAAAAGGATGAACATATGTTGGTTTCACATCTGCAGCTTAAGCATTGATATGTTATGCTAATTGAAATTCAGACTTAGGCTTGTTACAGATTGACATTGAGATTCGGTTGTTTTGAGCAAAGTACCAAATAATGAAATTCATGTGAAAAATAACAGGGATCAGGTGTTTATAGCATAGATTGCAATAAAGAGACTATAATAGTACCTTGCACATTTTTTAGCTTCCAAAAGATAGTATACAACCTGATGTGTTTAATTGGACAGATATTTCTTTCATCTTAAAGCGAAGCATGATGTGGAGGAAATGCCTCAGGTAATGGATATGTGGAATCAAATCTCCATGAAGAAGGAGGTTTCTATGTACTCTGCAAAGGACAATCTCAACAAAAAAAAATGGCCTGAGTGAGTGGGAAGTGAAGTTCTGTCCTTGGTGGATAGACTTCAAGGAGGGAGAATGTCCTCCCTCGGAAAAACACAATACCAGCTACATGAGAAAGGACGTTTGGTTGTGGATGATGATGATAATGCACTTGCCACAGAGATGGCACTGAGGTCCTTCCTTACTGCCGCTCCCGAGAAGCCTCAGGTTGTAGAGAAGAAGAGCAAGAAGAAAGTTGATGATGCTATGCAGTCTATACACGTATTCACAACAACCTTTTAACTTTGCTCCATCTTTGTGTTTTCTTTTTGGTTAATTATTGTTTGCTTTAAATCTTATTCCATTTATAATTCAAATGAGTTTTTGTTTTTATGTACAAAATATCGTGCCTTACACGCCTGCTAAAAGAAGACGTGAGTATGAGTACATGAAAGTGGACATGGTAGGTGTTAACACCAAGTTAACATCTACTATTGAGGTCATTGTGGGTGATGTAAACATGGTAAGGGACGGATTATCTAATGGGGACAATCTACAAGAATATCAGGCCATGAAATGCTTTATGGAAAGAAATAATTCTTCCAGGAGGATTAGGAAAGGTAAGAGCACCACCTACAATGCCGACATCATCATTTGAATGGATCGGATGGTCGATGGAGATTCACTAGGTCAGATGGTTCCATTTTCAGCAGCCAAAGAATCTCAGAACTATGCGTAAGCCTTTGTATCTTAGGATCGAGAACGTTGTATACAAATTCCTTATCTAGTTGAAAGTCATTGTATTCAAACCCCTCACTCTGAATCAAGTGATTGTTGGAATGTCTGTTTGGGAGCTTCACGAATTTACTTCCTACGCTCTATATATAAAATCTATATATATATATATATATATATATATATATATATATATATATACTTAAATAAATTAAACAAAAAAGCTAGAAAGAGACAGCCCACCTACCGCGGCAAGTGGGCTGTCTCTTGTTTTTTTTTTAGTATAAAAAAAAAACTAGTTAAAAAACTAGAAAGGAGAGAGAAATAAAGATATGAACTAACTTAATAAACTTGAAAAAATCTATCTAGAAAACTTTCCATATTGTAAGAGCAATAAAATGTGAGGAAAGTTGCAATTCACTTTGAGATTAAAAAAAACATAAAAATTTCAAAAGACAATGTAAATAAAGCATTATGAGGGTGGGCTTATTTATGTTTTTTTTTCCTCCATAGTTAGATTTCATAAATGCTTATGGGACAAATGCTATGTCACGTGCCAAGAAGACATAAAACCTTCATAATGATAGATAATTGAGAATTAAAAGCATTTTTTGGGGGTCCATTTTAATAAAATAGAAATTCATGTCCCAATTTTTTGAAAAATCAACTAGTTGAAAAGTCTATATATAGCTGAAAAGTGTTTGATGTTGCACCAAATGCTTATGGGATTATTTCGTGCTTTCCTTTCTCCTCATCCCTTCCATGAACTTGATAGTTCAAAAGTAGAAAAAAAAAACATGAAAAAAAAAAAACTATGGAAATGTAACATAGGTGGCTAAAATAGTATAAAAAAATTATAAAAATCAAAGTGTCAAAAAATCCCAAAAAAATCAAAACAATAATTTTTTGTAAAAAATCCCAAAAATAAACCAAAAATAAACATTAAAAAAATCTAAAAAATTAAAATAGTGTCAAAATATTCCAAAAAAATCAAAACAATAATTTTATGTCAAAAATCCCAAAAAAACCAAAATAAGCTTTTTTAAAAAAATGAGAAAATCTTACAAACTCAAAATTCTGTCAAAAAAATCCAAACAAATCAAAACAATAATTTTATGTCAAAAATTTCAAAAACACGAAAAATAAACATAAAAACATGAAAAAATCTTACAAAATCAAAATAGTATAAAAAAAATCCAAATAAATCATAACAATAATTTTATGTCAAAAATCCTAGAAAAAAAGGAAAAATAAGCATTAAAAAATGAAAAATATCAAAAAAATCAAAATAGTGTCAAAAAATCCCAAAAAAATCAAAACAATAATTCTATGTAAACAAATTCAAAAATAAACATAAAAAAATCAAATTGTATCAAAAAATCCCCCCCCCAAAAAAACAATAAGTTTTTGTAAAAATTTTCAAAAAAAATTGGAAAAAAAATTATTTCTTATGATCGTAATATGTCAAGAACAAGTAACTATAGCTCGGATATCTTGACAAAAATCAAAGTTATTTCTCATGATCGTAACATGTCAAGATCAGTGTATAACTCCGATATCTTAACAGATGTCGAGGATGTGGTTAATACTCATAATATATCTACATTAGCATACACCTCCGATATTCTTACAGGTGTGGAGGATGTTGGAGAGGCAACATTCAAACAAAGCATACACCAAAATCGTCAATTTTGGCAAGTGCAAATGCATCCACCCGACATAATTCAGATTTTTCAGAATTCGATTTCGATGAACATGATTACACAAGCAACACATTACATGATGTTAATATGACAAATGATCCTACAAGATCAAGATTGTCATAAGCAGATGAACTTTTTGAAGATCCACAAAGAGAGCCTCAAGGTATAAATGAAATTTCTTTTGGTTGGCCACACACATGAAGACATAGATCAGATTTTCAGCGTCATATCCAGGGCTTTGAAATCCAAATCAGTTCATACAATGCCAGATATGCTAGCATGAATTGGTGAAAAGATAGGTGGCGGTTGTATCGAACTAAAGTAGAAATACTAGAATGAATAGTAGACTGGAAACAATTTATAGATCCTTGTATTGCTAAAGGAAATGACGACCTAGAAGGACATACCAATCCTTACTATATTTGTTTTCAGATGATGAATGGCGAGCCAACCATGCAATAGAAATACTATTCTAATGATGGAGACAATGCATGGAGTGAACCTTTCAAATTGTTGTAGTGTGTACCTTCAAAAGATAAAGCCATCTTTTTAGCATCCACGAAGGATCTAGATCCAGATGAAATAAAAGGAATAATGTCCTTTATTGATTATTTGCAGTTCATGAGGCAGAAGTTTCTAGAATACAAGGATCGCAATGATGCATATGTGGTTGAAACTGTGAAGATTATTAAAATATTATCTTCCTATCTCGAGTTTGGGGTCATGTCCATGGTGATTTTCACTAAAATTCATGTTGTACATAAAAGGAGTGTGAATTGAGCACATATCCTTCTCGCGTAGCTCAGATTTGAGTTAGATAGGTTCAATTTTGATGACATGCAGATGTTTAGAAAGCATACAAAGTTTTACTGTATGCATGCAAGCCACATGCAATTAGTGCATGCAACATGCAAAGTAGTTTCTGTGATCTACACATGTCTAGGCGGTTTTATGAATTGACATGCAGTACATGCAACATACATGCATGTAGTTACACATGTGGATCTATAGTAGGTGAATTAGTTTAGTTAAGTGGACGTTCCATGCAACTCTACTATAGGAATTCGAGTCTCTCTCATGTAGGAAAAATTGGTCATGTTTTGCCATATTGTGAATATTGAGATTTTGTTGTTTTGGACTCATTCTCTCTCTATCTGAGTTTTCTATGTATGATTTTCTCTCTCTACCCGAGAGCAGTCTCTTTTTCCCATACTGAATACTTAGAGTTATTTCTGACATTCATTTCTCATAGTGAAGAGTTAGATTTTTTAGAGCACAATGAGAGATTAACATCTTCCAATTATGCAATGTGGAAGATTAGAATGGAATCATTGTTGATTCTACAAGATTTAATGGATATTGTGAGTGGAGCTGAAGAAGAACCTGCTGCACCTAATGAAGCTGCAGCATTCCACAAAAGAACTAGAATTGCCCTTCATTTTATAAAAATGAATGTCACCAATGAAGTGTTAAGAAAGATCAGTACATGCACCACTGCCAAGGAAGCTTGGGATACTCTAAAGACAATCTATGAAATCAAAAATACTTCTAGATTGCTTACAGTTAGAAACCAAATATTTCTAAGTTATCAGAGAGTTATCAGAGAGTAGATGAGAGTGCTTCAGCATATGTCATGAGAGTTAAGAATTTTCATCAAGAGTTAGTTGGTATTAGTGATGCTCTTAAGAACACTAAACTTGTTCAAGTAGTCCTAAATGGACTTAGAGATGAGTATGACAATATTGTGCAGACTTATGCTGTTAGGGAGGATCTTCCACCTTTGGAGACACTGCAAGGTGTTCTCATTGTTGAAGAAAACAGGCAAGAGAACAAGATGTTGAGGATCAACAGACTTTCATTGAAAGATGGAGGAGAAGACAAAGCACTCTTCATCAGAGACAAGTCAAGAGGCAAGGGCAAAAGACAACAACACTTCAAGAAGGACAAAGCCAAAGAAGGTGGTGATGATCAATCCTCACAAGCTGCAACATCCAGTGGCAAGAAGAATCTGTCAAAGATCAAGTGTTTTTTGTGGCAAGAAAGGACACTATGCATCAAATTGTCTCAAGAAGAAGAACCAATCTAAGCAAGCTAACCTTACTAATGAGGATGAGTGTGAGGGTGTAGAGAGTGAAAGAGAGGATTCATTAAAGATGTCTACTTTTTCATCTTTTTCTTTTAAGAATAAAGAAGTCTGGTGGATAGATAGTGGGGCTAGTTCCCATATGTCTAGTTCTAGGAATTCTTCCACTAATCTCATGCCTTATCTAGGTGTAAAAAGATCAATCTATACTGCTAATGATGTAGAGTGTAGGATTGAAGGAATAGGTAGTATTCCATTGCGTGCATCATCATCAAAATCTTTTTGCTTACATGATGTACTGTATGTACCTAGATTGACTAAGAATCTCATTAGTGTAGGACAGTTGTTTGATAGTGGATTGGATGTCAAGTTTCAAGTTGACAAGCGTATAATCTCAAGAGAAAATGAAGTTATTGCTAGAGGATCTAGAATTGGTAAGTTGTACAAACTAGATTCTAGGGAGAGTGCTAACATTTCAGATATTGCTTAGGGAGAGTGCCACAGATCTGTGGCACAAGAGATTGGGTCATCCCAATTTCAAAGCCATGCAATCTATGGTCAAAGAAGTAAAAGTTGTTGGTCTACCAAAGACACTGTCAAAGGAGCTTCTACCTTGTGAAGCTTGTGTGCTGGCAAAGTCACACAGAAGTCCTTTTCCTAGATCAAGTATCAAGACAAAGCAACCATTTGAACTTCTACACTCTTTTGTTCACTTCTCATCAACTAAGAGCAAAGGAGGAGCCAACTGCTTTGTCTCTTTTGTAGATGATTATACAAGACATTCTTGGATCTATATGTTGTCTTCAAAAGCCATGGTCTATGATGTTTTTCTTACTTTTAAAGCTTATGTAGAGAAGCAGTTTCCTTTCAATTTAAAAAAGTTTAAGAAGCGATAGTGGAGGAGAGTACACTTCCAATAAGTTTAAAGACTTTTGTGAGAGAGAGGGTATTCAAAGAGAGTTTTCTTGTTCATATACTCCTCAGCATAATGGAGTTGTTGAGAGAAAGAATAGAACTTTGTGTGAATGTGCAAAAGCCATTAGGCTAGAAGCTTCTCTGCCTAAAGAATTTTGGGGAGAGGCAGTTGCATGTGCAAACTATCTTTGTAATAGGCTTTCAAATCTTGCAATAGGAGGAAAGACACCATTTGAGATGTTGTATAAGAAAAAGCCTAAGGTAGATCATCTTAGGATTTTTGGTTGTGTATGCTTTGTGCATGTGCCTCTAGAAACTAGGAAGAAGAAAGATCCTTGTGCTGTAAAAGGAATTTTTGTAGGATATGCATCCACTAAAAAAGCATTCAAGATTTATTTGCTCTCTACTGACAAAAAATGTTGTTAGTAGAGATGTGATCTTCCATGAAGATCAGAAATTTAACTTGGATGATGCACAGATCAAGGAGACTCATGCAAGATCAATCATCAATCTCGATGCTGTTCAAGAAGAGGTGAGGCCGAGGCTTGAGGAGGAGCAAATTCAAGCTACCACACCCAGAAGATCTACACGAGCAAGATCTGAGCCAAGGAGGCTCATATATGATGAAGGAAGGAAGGCAAGTGGAAGGTGAGACTTCCTATCATGCATTTTTTATATCAGATGAAGAGCCTAAGGATGTCCACGAAGCTTTTCAATCCAAGGAGTGGGTTGAAGCAATGACCCAAGAATTTGAAGCCTTGATGTCAAATAACACATGGAAGCTTGTGAAGCCACCAAACAACATGCATGTGATCGGATGTAAGTGGGTATTTAGAATCAAGTATAATCATGATGGATCTATCAATAAGTATAAAGCAAGACTTTGGGCCAAAGGCTACTCACAGATTAAAGGTCTTGACCATGAAGATACCTTTGCACCAGTTGCAAAGATGGTAATAATTCGAATACTCATCTCTCTTGCATGTTTTCACAAATGGAGTATGTTCCAGCTTAATGTTTCTAATGCATTTCTCAATGGTTACCTTGAGGAGGAGATTTACATGGAACAGCCTCCAAGTTTTGTGAAGGAAGGTGATGAATCAAAAGTTTGTCTTTTGTTCAAAAGTTTGTATGGACTGAAACAGGCACCAAGGTCTTGGTATGCAAGGCTCAATTCCTATCTCATATCACTCAGATTTTGTCTAAGTGAATATGACCCTTCTCTGTATTATAAGTTTGTAGATAATTTTTTGATTATTCTTCTCATCTATGTAGATGATATTATTCTTTGAGGAAACAATGAGAAGTTAGTTGAAGAAACTAAGCATGCACTTGGTACTGAGTTTAAGATGCAAGACTTAGGAGTTCTTCACTATATTCTAGGCCTTGAACTAGATTTTTGAAAAGGTCATGCATTTATAAGCCAAAGTAGATATGCACTTTCCATGCTCAAGAAATTTCATATGGAGAACTGTAAAGGCATAGATACACCTATGGAGCACACTGCAAAAGTTCCTATTAAAGATGATGAAAAATCCTTTGAGGACATCACTCTTTATAGGAGTCTTATTGGCTCACTTATTTGGTTAACAGTGACTAGGCCTGTTCTAAGCTTTTTTGTTCATAAGCTAAGTCAACACATGCAGGATCCGAAGTTATATCATTGGAAGTTGGCTAAAAGAGTCTTGAGGTATATATCTTCTACCTTGAATTAGACTATTCTATGAAGGAGAAGATCTGACTTTGATTGCTTTTTCAGATTCAGATTTTGCAGGAGACAGGTTGGATAGGAAATCCACAAGTGCTTACACTATATTTCCTGGAGGAAATTTAGTTTCTTGGCTATCAAAGAAGTAGGCAACTATTTCCTTATCATCCTGTGAAGCTGAATACAAATCCCTTACAACCACAACAAAGGAGATTTTATGGATAAAAAGGCTACTTTTGGAGCTAAAGTGTTATGCAGATGAAGATTTACCAATTATCAAGAATGATAACATTTTTGCTCAGGCTCTTGCAAATAATCCAGTCTTTCATGCAAAGAGCAAGCATATTAAAGTGGCTCATCATTTTGTAAGAGAAAAGGTCATTGGGAGAGAGATCTCATTGAAGTATCTGGAACTGGCTGGTATGAAAGGCATTCATTGCCAGTGTGTGCACCTCAACAATGAGGGCACCATGTGTTCTCTCGTCTATATGCTGATAGGAACATAATTTTTAAGGAGGAGTGTGAGATTATTAAAATATTATCTTCCTATCTCGAGTTTGGGATCATGTCCATGGTGATTTCCACTAAAATTCATGTTGTACATAAAAGGAGTGTGAATTGAGCACATATCCTTCTAGTGTAGCTCGGATTTGAGTTAGATAGGTTCAATTTTGATGACATGCAGATGTTTAGATAGCATGCAAAGTTTTATTGTATGCATGCAAGCCACATGCAATTAGTGCATGCAACATGCAAAGTAGTTTATGTGATCTACACATGTCTAGGCAATTTTATGAGTTGACATGCAGTACACGCAACATACAGACATGCAGTTACACGTGGATCTATAGTAGGTAAATTAGTTTAGTTAAGTGGACTTTCCATACAACTCCACTATACTCTCTCTCATGTAGGGAAAACTAGGCATGTTTTGCCATATTGTAAATATTGAGATTTTGGTGTTTTGGACTCATTCTCTCTCCACCCAAGTTTTCTATGTATGATTTTCTCTCTCTATCCGAGAGCAGCCTCTTTTTCCCATACTAAACACTTAGAATTATTTTTGACATTCATTTCTCATAGTGAAGAGTTAGATTTTTTCATCAGATGTATGCCATTGTGCTCTTTCCTTAGATTTTTCAAGCATACTGTTCTTTGATCAATCTTGTGCAATCACAACACCTCAGTAAGATCTTGTAGGGTGTGTGGTGAAGTTCACACGTGCTAAAAACTTCACAAACCACAAAACTTGTCGAATATCTTTCTAAACAAAAGATGTTGTCATGATCAATGTATAGCCAAGAGGCTTTTTGGCCTGAATCCTTGCAAACCACTGTCAATTCATTTATATTAACTTCAATCAATGAGTTCAAAATGGATGTAGAGTTATTACCCAGGAGGTTTTGTGGGCGAAAAGCTGATGCACCCCTGATTGAGTTCATCCTACGTAGAGAAGTTGTGTTGGACAAGTTTGTTGCAATGCGGCCTTGAGATGAAGATGTTGTGGAGGGTTCCATACCTATTTGGGTGGCAAAAGTTGTCGAAGTGAAGAAAAAATCAGAAGGCTTGGCCACAGAGTTTAAAGCATTATGGTATGAACCAAAGTCTAATCAACGACGTAGAAACCAGAGACAAGTTGACAACTCGGAGCTGTATAAAAATTGCTTAGAGAAAGAATGGATTCCGAACAACGACGGACCAAAATATATTGATGTAGATATTGTTGTTTATGCATGGAAACCAAAGGCAAAAAAAAAAACTAAAGCACACAGCTATACTGTGGAAAAATCAATATCTATTTCGGAAATATTAGTGCCACACATCAAAGATACTTGTCCAAATTATGCAATGAATGTGTAGCTGATATTGATGAGTAGAGTTCATTATTGTAGTTGTAGAGTCATGGTTACAATTTTTGTGGCCATAAGTGTAGGACTTGTAAATGTACTAATGAGTGTTGGCAGATTCCGAATCTGCAACAAGTCCAAATTTGGCTTCAAAAGACGTGTTTAAAATATAATTTCTTTTGTAAATTCAGTTTTAAAAAATAGCTTGACAATTTTGTAGAAAGCCGACTTTTTGTATGCTAGGGTGTGGCCATGTCACCCTATTATAAGTAAATCCTATTCCATGGCATGTGTATTGTAAGACCATGAGAAATCATGATGTAGAAAGTTTAACGCTTTTAGAAATTCTAAAGGTTGAAAATTATAGTTTCTAATTCTCAAGCTTTAGAATATTAAAATATTGAATTACCAGTCTAAAAGGTTAAACTTCTACATTGTCTAGAATTGCACCAAAGTTGTGCACTTTTTGTAATAGTCTCTTGACTAAATAAATGTAGGGCTTGGCCGAAGACCATTAATTATAAATATGGACCACTTTTAGTGGCAAATGACACATTGTGATTAAATTTCTATGAGAGTTCTTATAATACAGCTTGAAAGTAGTACTATATGATTCAGTGATGTTTATGTTTTTTTTTAAATATCAAATTATGTCTATGTTTCTTTTAAATATCAATGTTTATGTTTAAAAATTGTCTATGTTATTCGGATGGACACTAATTTTAGACATGATTATATCTGATTTTCCAAAAACATTCACCATAACCCCCTTGATCTATCAAATGGAATGTTGATTTCATCTGAATTATAAGTTCAATGGATATGATACTCAAGAACCAAATTTATTTTGGATTTACAATTATATTAGGTGCTCATAGCTATTGAAAAAAAGCATCACTAAATTTTAGAAACGAAATTCTGACTCGTTGGGCAAATTTGTCTTGCTTGGTTTATAGTTGTATTGAAATGAGATTTGAACTCGAGAAAATCCCATCGAATCAACAATTAGTAAATTTTTATTGTTTTTCTTATCTGATTCTTTTGGTACCATATGTAAAAAATAGTCCTAAATAAATTAAGAAGTCCAAAATTAATTGAGACAGTGTTCTTGGTTATGTATGGGAGAACGAGTACTGGAGTCCCCAATCTGACGTATTGAAACATATTAGCGTGCAGACTTTTAAAATCAGGGAAGTCAAAGGCAGCCATGAATTGTAAGGGAAACAATGTGACTTCTATAAACAATGGGGTCTGGAAAAATTCCATCCAATATTGAATGGCCCCCCCTCCTACATTGTCTCCTAACATGTTATTTCTAATTCACCTATATCTAATTTACTAAGGGGATGATCCATATTAGTCTTCGGCATCTAAAAACTATATCTAGGACCTAGACTTTTAACAATTGGTCAGCTCAAGCGAAACCAGAAGTCCATCAGGAGCCACTTTTTTGTGTTGGATTTGAAGAATCTAATGAAGTACTCCATGTTGGAGCCGCTTGGAAAACTGAACAAAAGAATATCACTCTGCCGATACAACATAGACAATTTCCTAAGGAAGCAGCCGTGATAGATGGCGGTTCAGGAGTTAACTTGATTTCTACAAATCTATGTGCAAAATGGGGCCTTACCAAGATCAAGTGCGACTTTTGCCATTAAGCTAGCTGATCAAACGACAGTTCGTCCGTGAGGAATGGTTGAAGATATACCTGTCAAAATTGTGGGAGTACAGTTCGTCATTACTTTCGTAGTAATGGACTCACCAAAAGTGCCAAATGTCTACCGAGTCCTATTGGGACGTCCATGGTTACGAGTTGTGCAAGTAATTCATAACTGGGGTATTGGGAAAATCACTGTTGAAAATCGTGAACGTGCAGTCAAAGTTGATCCTGCAACTTGGACTATCAAACCAGTGGTTCAAAAAGAGGATGATGATTCATCAATCATGTTTTCACATGATGGCATGGGGGGAGGACACTTCTCTACAGATATTACTATTCGCAAACTTTTGCAATCAGGTTGTTGTGGCCTACATTTCATAAGGACACAGAAAATTTTATTCAGGCATGTGATATTTGCTAGCGAGCACGACGGCCTACTCTACAAAATTATGAACCCTTGCATCCGGTTTTATCGCAAGCACCGTTTGAAAAATGGGGACTCGATTATGTTGGTCCTATTCATCCTGTCGCACAAGGATCTCAGGCCAGATACATTATCGTAGCAACTGATTATATGACCAAGTGGACTGAAGCCAAAACTGTCAAATTTCCTGATGCGAAATCTACGGCCAAGTTTCTCTATGAAGATACTATAATCAGATTTGGATGTCCGATCGAGATTGTCAGTGACTGGGGTACACACTTTGTTAATCAAACTATAAAATGTTTACTAGAAGATTTTTTTGTGATACATAGATTTAGCACTCCTTACTATCCCAGAGAAAATGGCCAGGCTGAATCTTCCAATAAGATTCTCTGCACTATTATGATGAAGACAATTGAAGTGAGTCGGTTTGATTGGGAACATAAACCGTATGCAGCATTATGGGCATTCAGAACCGCTTACAAAAATAGTACAAATCAAACACCGTTTCAACTGGTTTATGGTCAAGATGTTGTCATGCCGATTGAACTTTTAATCCCATCTTTACACATAGCAGCAACAAAACGGTTAAATGATGACAAGTCTTTACAATTACGTCATGAAGCGTTGCACAAATCATGTGAAACCTGATTGATGGCAGTTCATGCATTAGCAGCAAAGAAAGCCCGCCGCAAGGCTTGGCACGATTGTCGATTGCAAGTCGTATGTCCCCTCGGACAATGTAGAGGCCATCGGAGGACATGACATTAGCAGAACAAACGTCATTGAATAAGATGATGATGATCTGGTAAGTAGATATTATATTGGTATTTATATTGTGCAGTTTTTTTAATTTAAACACTGTTGAAGTTTGAGTTTGCATTGTTATGTATCATTCTAAATCTATTTTCTTGACTCCTTTACAGGATGCTATTGAAATAGATGCCTTTGGTATGAGACATGGAGGCGTCCGAGGTGTATCAATCGGGAGAAACGATGTGTCTCTATCTCATTATTTGCTTTCAAAATAATGAGTGTATATATCATTCATCTTTTAATCCATATGCTACCATCGGCATTATGGCCAGCAAGTCATTATCTGTTTGTTTAGAAGGCCATACGTACGCCAGAGGAACATATAAAATAATTTTTGTGAAAAGGTATTTGGCCATTAACATATTGGGTTATACTCCCAATGGGGCTACAAAAAGCTCATTTGCAATGGCCCTTTATTAGGGTTACTTTGATATGAGCAAAAGGAAAAATTTAGAATTTTTGGATCCATATGAAGGGAGATTATTCCTTCATGATAATACCATCCGTTTAAATCTTGAAGAGAATGATGAAGAAAATCAAACAATCTTCTATATTAGATTATTGATATATTACAAGGATCTCTCTTTTGTTATGAATTTGAATGCCTTACAAAAGATCATAACATTTGGCAAGTTTTTAGCTTGATATCTAAATTGTGCTCTTCTATAAAACCACTAAAAATTGAACTAAATATTTATTTTTTGAATTGTGTTCACTCCATTCTGTTGTGGAGTCCTAGGCCTAGAAAACCCCCTCTTAATCCCATGTACTATGCAAAAATCTTTGAACTTAGTTGAAGTGTATTCCCCTCCATTATCTGATCTCAAGCATTTGATCTTTGTGGTTTTCCATTTCATTCTTGAACTTGACAAATGCAGCAAACACTTCATCCTTGATTTTAAGAAGATAAACCCAAGTATACCTAGTAAAGTCATCAATGAAAGTTGCATGCATCTTTGCCCCACCATTGCCAGTTGTACTAGAAGAATGAATATCAAAATGTACAAGTTGAAAAACTTCTTTAGATCTAGAAGTAGATCTAGAATAAGCAAGTCTATGAGATTTGGACAAGGCACAATATTCACAAACACTATTGTTTGCAACAAGACTTTTAGGGAGACCAAGAACGTGCTCTTTCTTTGCCATTACCTCCAAAGATTTGAAGTTGGGATGGCCCAACCTCTTATGCCAAACTTCTTGGTTTGTCAATTGTTCCCTAGCCATACATCCTTCATGCTTAGAGATTACACATGCATCAAGTTTGAAAAGCTTCCCATGCCTCCTTCCTTGAGCAATCAAGGTTCCACATCTACTTAACAAACAAGCATCTCCAATGAACTCAACATCAAACCCCTTGTCAATCATTTGACTAACACTAGACAAAATCTTAGTGATTGAAGTAATGTACAATACATTTTCAAGATTAGCTTTCCTATTTGTTGAAAGAGAAATAGGAATTGATGTGCCTATGCCTTTGATGCCACATTGACTATCATTTGCAGTATAGATGATGTTGCTCTCTCTCTCATAAGACAATAAGGATGAAAAGTATTCCTTATGTCTTGTCATGTGAGATGAGGCTCCACTATCAATCCACCAAGGATCATTCCCATCTATATTTGCAAGCAAACTTGAAGTCATACCAAGAGTTTCACAAATGCTATGCTCTTCTTCATCTATTGCTAGAATTTCTTGCCTCTCACCTTGCTCTCTTTTCTTCCTATGACATTCATTAGCAAAATGACCTTTTATCCCACAATAAAAGCACTTGAACTTTGACTTATCTTTCTTAGTAGAAGAGGAAAGGAAGAGTGATCGTCATGATCCAAGTTACCACCTTTGGACCATTTACCTTTGTCTTTGACTTTGCCTTTTGGGAAAAAAGCCTCTTCACCTCCACCTTGCAAGGATGCACCATCAAGCTTTGATTGCAGTCTATGTTCTTTAGCCAATAAGACTTCTTGCAAGTCAGCCACACTTGGCAAGACTCTTTGAATAGCAAAACTTTGCACAAGATTAGCATGTTCATCTAGCAAACCATCTAACATAACCTGGACTATTTCACCATCTTTTATGCTTTCATCAATGCATGCTAGATCATCACTTAAGGACTTAACCCTCAAGACAAATGCATGAGCACTTTCACCCTCTCTTTGCCTACTAGAAACTATTTGCCTCCTTAGGGTCAATACCCTGGATGTGGACTTTGATTCAAAGAGCTTCTTCAAGGCA
This sequence comes from Diphasiastrum complanatum, assembly GCA_029204225.1. NCBI lineage: Eukaryota > Viridiplantae > Streptophyta > Lycopodiopsida > Lycopodiales > Lycopodiaceae > Diphasiastrum > Diphasiastrum complanatum. Next base: position 29,025,802 of record CM055104.1, read on the forward strand.
TTCTATGCCTCACTTGCACTTTGACTCTTACCAACTTCCTTGAGAAGTTCAATGGTAACATTCATTTTAATGATATGAAGAGCCCTTTTAGCCTTCTTATCAAACTTTAGTTGCTCTTGACGTGTAAGGGGTCTCTCTTCAATTCCTGCAACTATGTCCATGAGATAATTCAACTCAAGTAAGGACTCCATCCTCACTTTCCAGGTAGAGTAGTTTGATGAACTCAACCTATCATTAGTTTCTAGCATGATCCCACCATTGAAAGCCATCAATATAATGATTCTTCAACTTTTAGGTTCTGTCCTCAATGCTCACAATGGAGGAAGAAACATTGACAATGATCTATTCATCTCAATAAAATATTACATAAGTTTCTTCAACCTATTTCTCCATGAAATTCAGCCTAATATAGGTGAGAGAGATGACTCTCTCTCTCTCCTCTCTCTAGAACTTAGGACCCAATTTTAGGGCACCACTAGCCTAAAATAGCCAATTTTGGCCTATATGTCCAAATGACATGATTTTGGTGTCATTTTGAAGGTCTTGAAGTTTGACACTTTTTCAATATGAAATATATACTAAAATAAAAGTATCTAGACCTCTTTTACACATGTGAAAGGTTATATCCAGAACTATGTGCCAAAATTACCAAAAGAAAATGTTGACAATTTTGACATTTTTCAATAATACAAACCTCAGCATGCAATGTGCATATGTGAACATTTTTTAATGGAATTGGCAGAACACTTTTCATATTTGGATCTTCAGCTTCTCGTGTTGGTTGGTCATCCCAAATTCATATAGTAGCAATCCTTCACGCAATAAAGACATGGATGCTTTGATGTAGCCCCATGAGAGACATTAAACATACATTTCAATGTTTTCAACTCGCCTACAAGCTGCCATTGAATTTGAAAACTTCCATGGTTTTCGACTGAAAATTTTTCACCATCCAAATGTCTCTTTATAATCTCGCCATAATTTGTTCGTGATAATATCCATGAAAGTATTTTATGGTCCTCTTTCAAGACTTGTAGAGAAGCAAGTAATGCATGACATGTTAATAGCTAAGTATAACGATACTGAAAAAGAAAAATTGAATTGTATAAGGCCAACCACCATATGTGATTTTTCGATTGAACACTAAACGTTCAATCATCTATATCTAAAATTTTGTTCATCAAAGTGAGACTCACTCATTCCAACTTTTGACCTTTGATGATTTCGGATTCATCCAATTTTATTACAATAATGATCTTTCCATTTACTTGATGTCCGTCTAGTTTATAGAATCGAATAATGTATTTTAGAACATTTTCAATATCAAGAAAAAATATTGTTGCAATTGTTGTAATTGCACTCATCATATTCTGATTTGTATAATTCAGTTATATGAAGTGGTTGGCCAACTACTTTAACATTCCATCATTACAATAATTTCTTGCTAATCTTACCCGATATGGATGAGGAAGATATGTGTTCTTCACCATCACTTGATTAACTAATCTAAAGAAAGTAGAATAAGCATTTCTACTAATTCCAGAAATATCACATGCACCTAGTATCACATTTGCATCCAAGTAAGTTTGAACCTTATTCAAAACAGTCTCTACGATTTCATTTTTCATTTTTTCAAACCAAGCATTTTTCATCATTGCCTTTGTTGACTTTCTTGGTAAAACATGAGTTACTTATTTACTTTCTATGCATTTTCTTTTTCTATAAATACCCATTTGTCATGAATGTTCTAGGTCAACAAATGATAGGCTACACCATATGAAAAAAATTCTGACACTTTTGGCCCATCTCATTTCTGTCTATCTGGTATCTCAATATTCCCAATTAAGCATAAAATCATTCATTGAGATACACTTTTCCCATAAGAACTTCTACTATGAACCACGGTCATATGTTCCCCCATGAAGTTCTTCACTTGCATCGCACAGCTCCATTCCTCCATACTGAGTTTTTGTCAGATCTCAACTGATGGGTTTCTGTCAGATCTCAACCGATGAGTTTCTGTCAAATCTCAACCGACGGGTTTTCTCAAATCTCAACTGGAGGGTTTACGACCAATCTCAACCGAAGGATTCCTGTCAAATCTCAACTGAAGGACTCCTGTCAAATCTCGACCGGAGCACCTATCAGATCTCGACCGAAGCACCTATTAGATCTCGACCGGAGCACCCATCAGATCTCGATCGAAGCACCCATCAGATCTCGTCCGGAGCCCCCATCAGATCTCAACCAAAGAACCTATCAAATCTCGACCGGAGGTTCCAAATTCAAAATTTGTCAGACTAGCACGTCCCATCTCGTTCGAAACTAGATGACGACATCCATAAATGCCATCACCCCGACGACATTTGCACCTCAGCAAAGTGCAAATTCTGGCATTTTTTTGCGACGATCTGCTCGTGATTTTCTTGCTCCTGTGCACGATCCTGGCGCTCTATTTTTTCTTACATTTGTCATCATTTCCACAACACCTCCACAGACTATCCACCACCATCGTTTGCATATCATTGAGAGCACCATAACCAAACATCTTCAAACCTACCATCGTCGGCAGAAAACACATCATTTTGCAATTTTTCGCATGCTGAGAGGTAGTGTCACGCGAACATTCATCACGCTCCCGTTACACTATTGAATATACTATCATCAACATCACAAAACCCCAATTTCAAGAATTACTCATTATCTTAAGAATCTTCACATTTCTTTATAATCTTCAAATGATCTTTAAGTATCAGTTTATGATCCGTCAGTCATAAACATATAGAATCTTATGACTCATCAATCATAATTTTTAGGATTCTAAAACCATAATCACTGAAAGATATTGGAGTATATGCACAATATACCATTCAGGAAATATAAGAATCATTTTGAAATCTTTTTCCACAAGGAAAATCTCTGGATTCCAAGAACATTCTTTAAAACCAATTCTTAACCAAATTATGAGTTCCAAATTCATCAATCAATCAAAAAATTAAAGACCTTTATAATATTCGTCTTTAACAATATAAATTTTATACAATCTCCTAGAACATCATCTAGAGATTACAAAGTTCTGCTAAATTCCCAAAATTTAGTTTAACATTCTCGGTACCATTAGAAACCGATATCCAATTGAGCTCACTGGAATACTATCACTAATGAATCCAGTCTATTTCTCAACTGAGAAATACTCATCCAAGAAGTCAATATCCTATGCACACAAGTCATAAATTATGTGTCTTACAAGCAATACACACAAAACAAACAATTTCTGGTGAATTCTCTTCACACTGACCATTTTACCAATTAACTTCCACAAGAGTAAATCAACTACTCAAGTTAATTGCTCATGATTTAAAAATCTTAAATGTCTAGGTGAAGAATTCAATTATACTAGTATGACACCACATTTAGATCCATATCCAAATCACTTTTAAGCTAACCAATAGATCTATCAGAATAGATCTGTTAACTCTACAAGTAATTGTCAAATACAATACTTGAGTATATGTCTATGTTCATCAACTAGGTTAAGTGCACTTGATAACCTTAGTAACCAGGAATACATAGCAGATCCACACAAGATTAATCGTGAACATATGAGAAAAATCTCACTATGACCCAGTACATAAACACATATGTCCTTATCTGGCAGATTCCTCCAAAATCCGCATATGCTACTCACATATCTCATTGAGAATCTTGTAACTCAGCTACAGGAGTTTCTATTTCTCTTGAGTAAATAACATATCTGAGAAATCTTTGAAGTGAATAATTCCACATCACAAGTTTTCCAACCATCATACTTTTATCAACAAAATGATCAGTGAGTGAGGTCCCTTCACTCATCTTGAGTAAAAGGAACTTCTTTCTCAGGAAGAGACAAGTCGACACATCTGTTGTTTCATATAGACTAGAAAGGATGTCCCATGCTTCTTTGGAGCTGGAACAATTAGCTACATGAGCTATTTGTGAATCTTTAAGATTCAGAGATACAATGGCAAGAGCTCTCCCATCCTTAGCTTCCCAGGCGTTCAACATGTCAGGTTCAACAGGCATGGCTATCGAACCATTGACATATCCCCAAAGTTCTTTTTCAATGAGTATCATCTTCAATTTGAATTTGCACATGTGGAAGTCATCAGCGTTAAACATATTGATCAAGCTGGATTTCTGAAGATGAACCTTCCATGATGAATGATCTAAGAAATTGTAAAATAGTCTTGAATACGAATAGCAGTTTGGAACGATGGCTTTGATACCACTTTGTTGGGTTTCTACTGCTCTAATACCAGCTTGTTGGTTTTCTTTGTATGGATGCGGAATGATTAGAGAAAACTCAACATGCAAATTATGACAAAATCTTTACCAAACTATAGATTCAGACTATTACTTAGATCGACAGAAGGAATATCTTAGTAGGTGTCGAAGACAACCATGAAGGGAGCGAAACAGTTAGGCGTCTAAGATAGCCATGCTTCCTTCAAGATTAGATATTCTGAGTGAGTCGTGGAGCGAGTATCAATGAGTGAGAGAGAGATTATCATAAAGCATTCACAATGGAACATACATAAGAAAATAGAGAATCTGAATTAAGTTGTTGTAAATACAACTATTAGATCACGATCCTGTGCCCGAGAATGGTTCACAGTAATAGCACACTGTGTGCTGTGATCTTACTATGCTAATTACAGGTTGAATATTATCTCTACTTCTTGAATTACTGTTACTCTCTATAAAATCTCTGATCCTGTGGAATCAGATAATTTTGATACAATGGAGTTCACAAAGGAACTCTAAATCATGCTTCCGCTAATTGACTCTGATTACATTCATTCACCATCATACTATACGTTGTCGTTATGTATATACATAAGACAATTATAACAACTGTGTGGGCAATGAGTGTGAAGTAGTGTAGTTACTGCATAGTACTAAAATGAACTGTGACGTAGTCTGCGTCGGATAGGGCAGAGGAAGAGCTCCATTTTGAATGGTAATAATCGACGATCGTCGAAGATGTCGAGCAAGTCGAGTTGACTGGCTTGCCCTTAAGAAGAAGTCGATGTCGATGAAGTTGATGTCAGGATGTTGACGAAGTCGAGTCGGTGAACTTGATGATGTCGACGTCGACGAAGTCGATCCTACTTCTGCTTCAAGTCGATGTATTGCACAGACTGTTTGACTTATGTGAATAAGGCCGTTGCATACTATTGTAGAGAGAGAATGTTTACATAGTATAATGGTGCTCATAAATTGAATTCAGGTGAGTCGGAGTGAAGATTAACTCTAACACTTTTTTTTGTTTGAAACTTCTCTAATGTGAGAAACACCAAAATTGTATATTCACACTCATCGTCAAGTACAAAGAGAACTAGCTAAATAGCAACTTATGGGCTCGTAAAAGATCGGCCCACCATCTAGAAAGTTGGAAAGAGAAAGTTGTTGTCAAATATGGCAAGTGATCGTCATAAACTTACACGATAATTATTGCTATTTCAACTGCAACACCTCTATGGTTGGGCGGTAACAAAGCGTTCATCACCTAGTTGTATCTTAGCAATGACCAAATTCGACGATGGGGTTTCTAACACACGGTGATCCACCCCTTCCACACAAACCATAATGGCAAACAACTATGTTGGATTGCTCAACAAATCAGATATGATATGGTAGAATTTGCATCCTCTTGTACTTCATATTCACAGTTACTTTATAAGGATGCCACCCTTGTGGAAGTAGTGACTAAGATTAAGATGGTGGACTATCCCTATTCCAACATCGAATTATTGAATCGGAATTAAAGAAACTAGAAGCATCAATGGCAATCGATCAAGAAATTGAAAAAGACATGGCATCACATAGAGTGATGAAAAATCAAATGGCAAGTGCCAAAAATTGACCAAGACCATCAAGATGATAACCAACATGAGCCTACAGACTAAAAAATTTGTAACCAAACTAGAGTTCATAATGCTTTGTAGATCATATACATGTTGAATGTCCAATTAGTGTGAAAACTTAGTTTTGAATTTTGAAATCAAGCGATCTCAAGATTGAGTCTTTGATGACTTTGATTAACACATTGTTATATACCAAGAGACCTTTTCTTAGCTCAATATACAAGTGCTTAACTGGGTGATTTTAAGATTGAGACCCCTCCTTGGTTGCCACATTATTATATATCCAGAGACCTTTTCTAACCTCAATCTACAAGCATTTGACAAGAACGTCAGTTCATTTAAAAAATGAAAAAAAAGAAGGGCATATTGTAATTAGGAAGAAAACAAATAAAAAGAGCTTAACCTTGCATTGAATTAGAACCCTGTCATAGACAATGAGACTTTGCGTTATCACCATACTAATATATATATATATATATATATATATAATGAAACTTTTTTTAAGCTCAATTTACAAGTGTTTAACAAGGTCATCTAAAGATTGAAGTATGTTTTAAAAAAAATTTAAAACACACTTATTGTAAATTTAAAGAAGTTGAAAAAGTTTAAAATTTTAATAATACTTTATGATTAAAAAAATATTTCTCAACTTAAACCCACCTTTAAGTGACTAATCCATATATCATGAGAAGCTTCTCCTTAGAAAAGGCATTCAAACTGTTAAACAATAGAAAAGTCAAATTTTGCAATTTTAAAAAAAAAAAATCACTCATTTTAATGCTCAAAACTGAGGAATCATCAAAGTAAAATGATATCCCCACAGTTTTCAAAAATAGATTAACCATAAAAAGAGAATTATCATGATAGCTTACAGCTTCAAATCTAAAAATTATTTCACCCATAAATGTAAAAGGTTCTCTTCATAGGGGAGATATACAGCATGTGATGCCACAAATCTAAATTAAATCTGTCGCGCATAAAATTCTGACATGTATGGAAAAAATTGTGGGCTAATATGCCATCTGGTTACAAAACAAGAGTATATTCATACACTACGATTTTGGATGATTCTAACTTCTCCAGTAAATAAAACAAGCTAGAGTTTTCAGCACACGAGAAGCGAGCTGGAATGCTGTACAATTGCCTCCACAAAAGAAAAGAAATGCTTGCTGGAATGAATGCTGTACAAATTACTTTCAGAAATGAAAAAACGCCTTCTCACTGCTTCCAAACAATGAGATCATGGAAGCCTTCAATTCTTCCATAACTTATTTTTCCTGCTGAGTTTTCAACCCCAGAAGTGCGGCGAGCTTAGTCTCATCACACTTGGATCCAGAAGCATTGCTGTGATGTTCAAGTTCTCCATGGGGGGGCTGCCCTGGGCTTCCGTGTGGAGTAAGTAAATGCCTCGGCTGATTAATTAAATAAAGGAAAGACAGACCACTCTTGCATCAATAGTTAACCCACAGCTTTGAAGGAAAAAGAATGTGCAGTTCCTTTCAAGACTGCAAATGACAGCTAGTTCAGGTAGCGTTGTCAATCTCCATTTATAGTTGCTAGTGAATCTTTAATGTTTTGATCCATGTTAAAGGAGAACCTGACTGGAGCATTGCTGCCCAATTGCAGCTACTTCTTCCAAAGAATGAGCTTACATGCTCCATACGCAGTCTGATTGTTTACGCTTGGAAAAATTGCACAGAAAAGAGCTACTGATCATGGAGCAGCATTTTGAAATTTCAAAGCGAAAATCCAAATCTTCGAATTTGAATGTATGCTAGCTACGATGATGTACTATTGTTCACTCACTTCCTTACTCTCCGAAGCAATTATCACCTCTGTCTGCTCTGCTGGAGTAGAAATCTGGGCTATCCTTTCACTTCGAGAACGAAAATAAAAACTAGAAGTTCCTTTGGCAGCTGTGGTAACACCGTTCTCCTCTCGCGGTAAGGGATCATTTCTTTCTTTATCTTCTGTGATCAAAGACTCAGCAGAAGAATCAGGAGATTCCACCTTAGCAGATGATCTAAATACCTCCATTGAACAGGATCGTCTCAATTTGCTTATCCACCTCGAGGAAGTGGTCCTTTCATCCACGGTATTGGGCGCCAGATAGGTGGCTGAGGTAGCTGCCGGTCTCTCTCTGTTCTCCACTTCCTGCGCAGCCTGCCGGAAGGACCTGGAGCTTCGAGACAGAGCGAGAACAGCTTCTCTTTCTCCAGCCCTTTCTACTCCACTGCTTGGACGAAGATCTCTTTCTGAGGAAGCTTCTAGCTCCTCTTGGATCACCGGAGCTGCACCATCCAAATTTGCTTGACTTGCACTATCTTGCAGAGTATTGGAGTCGATCGCAATGCTATGTGATTCTGTGATGAGACTAATTCGGCAAAGAGGACAAGTGGAGTGAGAGCAAAGCCACATATCTATGCATTCGGGGTGGAAAGCATGGTTACACTTAGGCAGCAACCGAGTTTTCTCGTCTTCCTGGAACTCAGCCAGACAGACTGCGCATTCTGTGCTATTCTTTGCCATTGAAGCAGCAGAGTATGCCACAACTGGAAATGTTTCTATGACCTCGCGATCCAGCCCATCATTCTTCTGGCCCGGTGCTCGATCCCCAGCTAGCGGGCGAGTGGGAACTCCAGGCCTTGAAAAGCATTTCCTTATATAATATAACATAATGGCAAAGAGAAGAAAGGCAGATGCTATTACCAGAATCACAACCGCCATTGTGGAATTGAACTGGTAAGTGTAATTAGGAGGCGAATTGCTGGGAGAACCCACAACCGGTTGAATATCTCTGATGGTTACGTGCGATTGAGCACTCAAACGGGACGAAGACACAAAATCAGCAGTGAAGATGTGATTTCCCCTGAAGCTAGACCTCCAATTCGTCTCCCAAGGGCTCATTTTCGCCATCTGCCTACCTCCCATTACACAGATGCAATCCACAAACTCCTTTGCTTTGCTTTCCTCCGAGTAATGTACTCCCTACTTGATCAGAAAACAAGTCAAACTCTGCTGCTGCTTCAACTTAGAATGCATCAAAGCAATCCTCGAGCTTTTCATTTTATCTTTACTTGAATCCAATTGAGCTGAGGAATATACTACTTCCGCCGCCCAAACCAATTCCCAGAAAGAAGAGCAGCAGAAAAGAGAGCACAGGGAATGCCATGGATTATAGGCACGGGAGATTTCACGCCTGATCACTCAGATTTTCCCAACTGGCATGCTTATTCCTAACGATCAGTCCTAGACTCGTGGCAAAATGTGATTGTCTTCATAAAACATCCAACAGTGAGGGGCTTTCCATCTTAGCGTTCGCGGGAGAGGAACTGTGGTGGAGAGTACGTCGTCTTTTCGTTTCGTGGCGCGCAAGGCAGTCATATTCTAAGGCCTTCTCCTTCGCCTTCGCGGGGCCTTCCTCTAGAGTCTGGAAATGTGACCAAGCCTGGAGCTCTGAATTTGGCCACGATTCAGGCCTCTCGATTCATACGCTGGCGGCCAAACCCAACTTGGCTGCACATTTTCCGGCCGTCGCGATTCGGTCTTCACGCCTTTCACTTCCAAATTCCGCCTATAAACGGCATAAAACATATATTATGTGATCGCCCCTTGGTAGAGTTTAATAGCCAAGAGTTGAATCCTAGATTCATCCAATGTTGCAATTCAGTTTGGCAATTGAGATAAGCTAAAGCTTTGGATTCTCCTAGGAAGGCCATCTGAGGCAATGCTTGGGAAACCTCTTTTGAGTTATCCTCAAAAAATTTTGCATTTTCAAAGCTTCTCGGTTTTCTGAAGACTTACTCAAAAAAGGGTACATATGCCTGTATAGAAAATCGTCAAATATTTTATGATATCATTTTGTCGATTTTTCGAGCATTGGTTTGAGGTGACAAGGAGGAGGGCCCACTCTCATCGTGTTTTCATAAGCCTCATGTCACTATGACCTCTCATTATGATGAAAGCTTTTCATTCTTTGATGAGAGTGAGTCTTGTCGGCACCCTTATTCATGGTTGAATGTATTTTTAACTCAAGAAGTAGGGCCTGAGCGTTCACCCTCATCCAACATTGGAGACTGCTTGAACATGATGGATAGATCATGATGCAACATTTTAAGCAGTCAAGATCATTGGATGAGAATAAGGCTATGCTTGCACTCTCGATCATGGTTGGAGTTACATTATTATGTTAAATATAGCTCTCTTTGACATCGCACTTGCTTTGTTTTCTCCTCTTGTAATTTGATGGTTTAAAATATACTTACCCTCAAGTCAAAGCCAACCTGTAGGTTGAGTTGTGTAATATCAAAATTCCTATGACCTTGTCCTCAACTCAAACCTCAAACCTCCTAAGCTATGTTGTTGACATCTTGGAATCTTTCTTGGAACCATGTTCTTGGTATTTTGCCTAGGCATACCACTAAAATGTATAATGAAAATGTGTGCATAAACAATGGTAGTACTAGTAATTTACAACACAACACCCCAATCATTGAATAACCTACTCTCGGGCCTCAATATTAGTGTGAAAAGCCCCAATTGAATTTTATGTATTGGGAATGGATTTCCCAATGATCTTTCATATTTTGTGGCTAATGGCCTCGCCATCTTGTATGACAAGTGGAAAGGTCACTAAGGAATCCATTCCACCTAAGTGCCTCACCATCTTTTATGGCAAGATTCCACAATGCAAAGGTCACTGGGAAATCCATTCCCTTATGTAAAAGATGATTGATGCTACCAAAATGGCAAGTTTGACTCTCTCTCTCTCTCTCTCTCTCTCTCTCTCTCTCTCTCATGGTCATCCTCTTTTTCAGAGGCTTGAAAGTCCTTCCATATTTTTATAACCTCAAGCTCACTTCCACAAATAAATCCATTTTTGAAATACGTGAGCACACCTAAAGAGAATCTTTAACTTGGTTTTTTGTAATGCAAAATGTTGTTATGTGATTTTCAATTTAGAACTTAAGTCACCAATCCAAGAAAAGATTGACTCTCAAATTAAAACACTAATTTCCAATCAAAAGACGTATGAAAATACAAAATGTCACTTAAAAGACATGACTTGAAAATGTTTTTCAATTGAAGCCACAACATTGATGTCTTATAGTTATAGTGACATACAGAAGGCCTCATTCTAAAAACAATTTCACTCTTCATAATTAAAGCATGAATCCAAGGAATATATATGAAGCTTCTCAATTCATGGCATACTCATGTTGTAATTGATGTATGCTTGGATTGCACTTTAGCAATCTATATAAAAAGTGCATGTCATGTTTGACTCTCAAGTTTTGATATTAGCACCGAAAATCATGTTTTTTGAATGAAGCCACAACATTGACCTTTAATAGTTACAATGACATATAAAGGCCCTCACTTTGAAAACAGCTTGCACTCCTCAAAGTTAAAGCATCAATTTCAAGAAGTATATACGAGGGGGTCTTCCTATGTTTTGACATATAAAGGCCCTCACTTTGAAAACAATTTGCCCTCCTCAAAATTAAAGCATCAATTTCAAGGAATATATATGAGGGTCTTCCTCTTTTTGACGTATTCATGTTGTAATCATGTGTGCTTGGATGTCATTTTAGCATTATTCATAAAAAGTGCATGTAATGTTTGACTATCAAGTTTTAAAATGGATGTAAAATACACCCAAAAGTGCCTTTGACAACCCATAGATCAAGCAAACCACAACAATGGATGTATCACCAAGTCTTGATCAATGGAGCCTAGCTTCTAAAGCTCAAGCCATGTGCGTTCAATGAAGTCCATGTATGTAAGAAAATAAAAGGTTGTTTTTGGATTGAACCAATAAAATTGCCTTTTGATAGTAGTTACATGAGAAGAAAGATGTCCGTTTGATATAACATAATATGAAAGTGAAGAAAATACGACAAAGAGAAAGCTTGAAGAGCTCTTGAGAAACCTATTGGATTGGGATTGGCATGCCTTCCAAATGTGGCCTACTATAGCTATAAATAATTAAGCACTTTACTCTTCAAGTGGTTGTTGCACATACCTCATTTTGGTGGTGATATTGGAGGAAAATTGGTGTCTATATTGTCTACTATTTCCTTTCTCTAGCTCACATTGTAATTGACAATTGTAACCTTTTTGTGTATGAATTAGAATGTTTCTCTCAAATTTTTGTCATTATTATGTGCTAAACATAGGTCATCAAAATTATTTAAATCATTCGTTAGCATTTTGAATATCATTGTAATGCATTGTTGATGTGCATCTCACTAGTTTCGTGGTTAGATATTGTTTTTCCAATCTTGACACATCTAGATTTGTTCCTCTGAATATGAAATGATGAAAGAAGAGACAATGCACCGACACAATGGAAGTGTAAGCATGAACAATCAAAAAATTCGATGTGAGATCCAATGTCCTAATAGCTTAGTATGTGTGTGGTGGAAGTATAAGGGAAGCTCCTTAGATCCTGCTTACAAATTCTAAACAAAAAGGATAACACACTGTGGAGAAACCACCCAACCAAGTAGAAGCATCCAATCAATCTCTAGAAGCCTCACCCCCAAGCCAAGGAACAAGAAGCATGAATGTATAGTGAGAGCCTGGCAATGAATCAAGAACCATGATGAGGAGTAGGGCGAGTTTGGACCTCTTATATAGAGCCTAATGCATCTTGGGCACATAGCCATGCATAGCCCTATGTTCCCTATACATAGATTCACTAGAATAGAGTCCTATGCATGGACCAACTATTCATAGAATTGCTATTGATAACTCTACACATGCATACATTGTCTCAATACCTTGTCTAAACTCCACTTAGTGTGTTCTGGGCCTCACAAGGATATTAGTTACTTTCGGGTCACGTCCAGTATGACGTGGCATAACTAACAGCTTGTTTCACTGGAGTACCGTGTATCTAAGACTAGGAGTATACTGTATCCTATGTACTGAAGAAGACTCTATGATCGAGTGTGTTTATGTAGATGATCATCTGTCATATCAACACCTACAATAGATTGAGTTGGAAGTGTTGTAAAACGTGGGGATGACTGGTAGCGGAAGCTCGAGGCTTGGAGCATAGGCGTGTAGGAACGGGAACACAACAATTAGCGAAAAAAATATTCATACAAATTGCGCAAATGAACAATGCAGTAGTGAGACAAACCACTCTGATTAATATCAACAGTGAGTACAATGGCTTGAAGTAATAACTTCAGCTTGCTGAGCATGATAACGTTGACTACAAATAACTCTAATTGAAAAAGGAACTCAATTAACACTTACATAGCTTGATTTAGCTAATATATATATTTACAAGTGTCGAGAGACAAATATCTTTAGGCCTTAACTGCCATTTACTCTAGTTTTGCATATGTACAAAGTTGGTAACTGCCTTAGGATATTTGTTTCTCCAGCTGTCTTAGGGTTGATGATAAGTTGGCGACGTCGGTCTGCCAATGTAGCAAAAATGTGAAAAACCTGAAGGTGCCCTTAGACTGAAGGCCTGTAAATCCCGAAGGTGTCCTTAGAGTGAAGGTAGGGAAAAAGACAAAAAAGTCGAAGGTAGGGAAAAGGAGAAAAAGGTGAAGGTGCCTTAAAATGGATTCTAAGTCATTCTAACCACTGTGTCTCCTTTTTCGTGAAGGTGTGAAAAAGGCGAAGGTTCCTAAAATGGTTCCAAGGCATTCTGGCCACTTGGCCACTGTGTCACATTTTTTGTGAAGGTGCCGTAAAATGTTAAAGACACAAGAAATCTCAAGGGAAAAATGTGAAGGTCCGAAAAACATGTTGTCGGCCTTCTGTTTTCAGGGTGCTCATTACTTGAACGATTTGTTTAAGACTGAGCATAAGAAATCTAACATGAAGGTGTCAAGGACAAGCATAGTGACATAAATACTGAGGCGTCTGAGATACCCATGTGTCTGCACTTCAGCTCAATCAACAATAGCATTGTGACACTCATCACCATTCTCCTGCGCAACTCTATCGTCGTCGTCAGTAAGCTCTAGGATTTTGAACCACAACTTGTTACTAGTCGTGTGCCTTATTGCTCTTGAATCCACGTACCAATACGTGTGATCAAACATTAAACGGTTATTGTATGATGGCCATTAATGTGATTGACCATCAAAGACGCTTTCCAAAACTTTACTTTAACAACTTTCATGACAATCATTGGTGGTTTCTCTCTTGTGAGCATTTATTATAGAGTGAATTGTGTAGTTCTTATTATCAGTTACAGATTAAACGATGGCTAGGCAAGTCTAGAAATCTCGAACAAAAATTTCCTATGAAGATTGGTGCATTGGCGCGGAGTTGTTCAGGTTGGATTCAATTCGATATGTTGATAATTCCGTACTTATGACAGATGTTTGTAATGAAATGGTGGAAAGGTTGAAGGTCAGAGGTAACTCCTGTTTTTTCACATTGTGTGACCAAAAAGTGGAGCTAACAAAAGAAATTTATGCTTTAGTAGTAGTTCAATTTGTCACAAGGAAAAGATGTTATCTTCCAAGATACCAAAGGATATAATTTCTCCCATCTAAAAGATGTGAATTGTATAGCGTTTCTAAAGTGGGTGTGCAATATGATATTTGGGATGGATAAAAATGCCACCATTTCTCCTTTGAACTTTCAATATTTTATTTACTAGATCATTGAAGGAAGGGAAACTGATCTCACGAAGATTCCATACCAATTATTTCTAAAAGGCATGAAGATGTAGCTAATGAGACTATGGGACACACATTTTGTTAGATTTATTATGCTCAGCCTTAAACAAATCGTTCAAAGTAATGAGCATCCTGAAAAACCGAAGGCCGACAACATATTTTTAGGCCTTCACATTTTTTCCCTTTGAGTTTTTCTATGACTTAGAAATCATTTTGTAGGCACCTTCGTCTTTTTCTCCTTTTTCACTCCTTAGCGAAAAATGCGACACACTGGCCAAGCGGCCAGAATACCTTAGAAATCATTTTTAAGACACCTTTGGCTTTTTCGCTCCATAGCAAAAATGCGACACACTGGCCAAGTGGCCAAAATACCTTAGAAATCATTTTAAATCACCTTTGTCTTTTTCGCATTTTTGTTGACCGACTTTGCCAGTGGATGAGTAACCCTAAAACAACTGGACAAACAAATATCCCAAAAGCGGTTGACGGTTACCAACTTTTGTACATATACAAAGACTGGCATAAATAGCCTAAAGGCTTGTAAGATATTTCCTCTCCAGCTGAAACAAGCTATGTAAGTGTTAATTTTTTGAATTTCTCCTTTAGCCAACGTTATCACGCTCAGCAAGCTGAAGTTATTACTTCAAGCGATTGTACTCACTATTGATATTTTTATTAGAGTGCAATTTTTGTCTCACTACTGCATCGTTCATTTGCACAAACTGTATGAATTCTTCTGCAAACTGTTGCGTTTCCGTTCCTACATGCCTACATTCTGAGCAACCGAGCCTCCGCTGCGCTCATGACCACCGTTTTACGACATGGTATCAGAGCAGGCATTTCAGTAATCTGCATTTTTACTGCGGATTATCAATCTTGTTTCTATCAAGACATCTTTCTAGCAAACGCGCAGCCAACAATATTCCAACAGTCGTTGTTTTTATCAACGATCTCGTTCAACCAGAATGGATCCATCATCTAGTTCATCTCTCATTGACAAAATCAATGGAGCTAACTACCATCTCTGGAAATTCAAGATGAAGGTTATACTTCTAGCCAAAGACTGTGGGACATCGTTGATGGCACATAACTCAAACTAGATGGTGATGCAGCCGTCATCACCAAGTGGAGACTGAGAGATGGACACTCAGATCAGCCACATACATGTTGCTCAGACAGCTAAGGATGCATGGGATATCCTAGCAACTCTCTACAACATTAGAGATGTTACATTCAAGCTCCATCTGAGGAAGAAATTATTCAACCTCATAATGTCTGAAGAAGATAGTGTTTCGAGTCACCTCAACACTTTCAAAAATCTTATGGAGGAGATGACTGAACTGGCTCAGTCATAGAAGATTCTGATGCACTCATGACTCTATTATCGAGTCTACTTGAAGCTTACAAAATTTGGGTAATGGAAATTTCTACCCAGGAGTACCTCACTCTATCAAGAGTAATCTCGCTGCTCCTACAAGAGGAGATCAGAAGATCAACATCCTCCTTAGGCTCAGGATCGGATCCTCGAGCTTTATATTCAAAAAATCAGAAGTTTAGATCCAAGAGATCTACAAAGTCAGGCTCTACTGACAAAAAGAGCAACATGCAGTCTCGACCAAATTTTGGTTTAGGATTGAATTCAAGCTCTTCATCATTCCAACCTATGCAGATTCTATTCTGCAGATACTGTAAGAGGACTAGTCACAGAATTAAGGACTGTCAAACTTTGAAGTACAACAACGAAAAGAAGAAGCAGTTCCAACAACAAGCACCTAGTGCTACAACCAGTCACTCAAATCAGCAACAACAAGAAGAAGATGATGAAGCAACTTTCATGACCAAACAGGATATTGATTCCTGGTATCTAGACTCCAGAGCAACTCAACACATGACTCACCATCACGACTGGTTCAAAGACTACAAGTCGTTCACCCACTCTCGAGTTGTGCAACTTGGAGACAACTCATTGCATTCAATCGAAGGTGAAAGAACAGTCAAGGTTGAACTCAAAAGAGATGAAGTCAAATTGCTGTCCAATGTTCTCCATCTCCCAAATCTGACCAAGAATCTGCTCTCAATTAGCAGAATCATCGATTCAGGTCGGAGGGTCGAACTCGATACAAAAGGCTGCACATCCTTGACAAATCTCGTAAGGTTCTAGCCTACGGAAGAAGAAGTGGCTATCTTTACAAACTTAGCCATTGCTATTATTCTAACAGTCAAGCTCTTCACACAGCCACTTCGAATCAACTGATATGTTGTGGCATTTCAGACTTGGCAAACTACTTCCACAGGGGGAGCTCTTTATTTCCTAACCTTCATCGATGACTTCTCTCGAAGGACTGCAACCTACTATATGAAGAACAAATCCAATGCATTCAAGTTCTTCAAGCAGTTCAAGGCGTCTGTAGAAAACCAGACCCAGAGGAACATCAAGATTCTACGCATAGATGGAGGGGGAGAGTACATTTCCATAGAATTCAAGGAGTTCTGCAAGGCCAACGGGATACTTCAACAATACACAACCAGCTACTCACCTCAGTCCAATGGTGTAATTGAGCGAAAGAACCGAATACTCATCAAAAGTGCCAAGAGCATGATGGCCCATGCCTCTCTTCCAAAGAAGTTCTGGGTAGAAGCTGTTACTACAGCTGCCTACTTACAGAATCGATCCATCACCAAAGCCCTGAATGGCAAGACACCTTATGAGGTGTGGACAGGATCGAAACCATCACTCAAACATATTCGAGTATTTGGATGCATCGCTTTCGTTCATATCCCTGAGGATGCAATGTCTCCTTTGTCAGTACTTGATTAGGTCCAACTGGATCCTTTAGGGTATTATGCCTTCTTTTTGTTGGGTGGACGGCTTATTCTTGTTTGTGAAGATTTTATGAATCACGAAGATCCAAGACTATCTCTTGATCTTTGGTTATGAATGACAGCACAATTAGCACCATTGGCAATGTAGAAAATCAACATTTACTTAGTGAAAGAGATGCAAACTCAACAAGATATCGATCAAACATCAAACATATAAAATAATGAAGTTTTTGTCCATACAATAACAGTAAGTTACTGTATTTCACATGTGTGGATCCAAATCACAACAAATATAAGCATTCTACACACAAGATTGCAAGATATCATCATGATAGTGCACCAATGGATAGATGAACCCAAGAGAACTCATGTATAAGCATGAAATGAGATAAGTGTTAAGCTATTTTCTAGTTAGGGATTGATCTGACTAGAAATGTTCAAAGGGGTAAATCAGCAAGATCAAGTAGTACTTTACACGAGTATCGATGATTCTCTATCAGCCAATCCTAAGTCTTTATAGGATACACCATATTTTATGTAGAAGAGAATTCCAACCTCTGCATAAATGTAAAGGGGCTAAAATAGAATAGCTATCATCGGGTAATGATTCAATACTTTTTTCACTTATCTCACTATCTACAGTAGCACAGCACTCTTCATTTAGTGTATATTCAATGTCAATGTAAATATGGATGATTGATTCCTGATAATATAACTTTGATAAAAAATTTGAGTATGCTTCTATGATCCTCTTCAGGGATTTGATGGAAACTTTAGCAAGTTATAATAACAAACATACCATCTTTATTTCCGACTATCTCCATATTAACTCATGATATATTTAATCAGCTTTTGTTATTTAAAAACAACGTAAGTACAAGTATCAATATGGCATTTTTGTATGTTCCAACAGGCTGAAATAGACATAATAAGGACTTATTATATATAAGAGTTAGGACTTGTTATTTATTAGGATATTAATAGCTTGGTAACTTTCAAACAGCCATTCAAAGTCTCTTTTTTCCAATAGAAATAGATCAATCACATAATTCTGCTGACTTTTGACTTTTGATTCACTCAAATCTGACTTCAAATAAAAAAGTTATAGCCATAATAAGATTTATAACATTCCTCTTATACATAATCATGTAAGGGGCCCCACAGAATTTTAGAATCTGTGTGTTGTCAATACCTCCTTCAGTGATTAGAAATATTAGCTTTACAACTTTTTACTGTCCAGGGACTGTAAATATATTGCAATGAGACTAATAATTCAAGAACCTCTTCGGAATAATGATCACCTAAACATCTTATTAATTTTTCAGGATAACTACGTAGAGTTTAAAGACAGGCCTTCAAAAGTAAAGTTATTTCAAATTACACTAAAAGATCATCACATTCATTTAGAGATTTATGTGCAATTTTAGCCACTGTCTGAAGTTGTAATGTTACCTCAAAGAATCTTTCAGCCTCTACTTTAACTTTCAAGAGTTTACGGGTTTTGTTCAGTCAGGTCCAGTTCTTCTTAAATGCCTTGATTATCAGATTCAAGATAGCACAAAAATTGTTGTGTGCTTCCTGATTCAATCCCTTCATAAATATGCCAGCTGCCATGTACTGTGTTCTGCAAAATTTTAGGCTCATCTCCTTGTTGAGTATCATGCTCCTTGTATAGTGATATCTGATCTCGATGTGCTTACTCCTAGTAGTAATAAAATCTAGGACTAATTGACAATGCAATTGCACTCTGATTGTCGCATTGGATCATTGTTGGAGCAGATTGTCTGAGACCAATATCAGACAATAAACTCCTCAACCAGATTGGCTCTTTGGTAGCTTGAGAGACTACAATGTACTCTGACTCTATCGAAGACATTGCAATGGAGGTCTGCTTACAACTATTCCAAGATATTGTTGACCAAGAAAAACGTATCGAGAAGTTGATTTTCTAGTGTCGATATCACTTGCCCAATTTGCATCTATATATCCATGAAGAGTATGGATATCGGATGGATCTCCATCACCATAACAAATGCAGAGGTCCATTGTAGCTCATACATATGTTGAGAAATGAAAGCTAGATCATCAGAGATCTTGATCTCTAATCCAAGTACATGAAAATAATCAAAATCTTGCATTTTAAATATCATCAAACCAATGCACAGTTATGTCTTTAATCTTGAATGTGATATCGTCTCGATGAAGCGTGAGTACTTTTCCAACACTTGTAGATGTTGGAATATTGCTTTCTTCCTAGAATTAAAGGGTATACAAATGTTGAGTGGAATAGGGTGTGGGGGCTTTTGAATTTATGAATTTATGGAAAAGATTATCCCTTGAAAAACAAGGTTGTTTGTCCTAGGGGATAATTCAAGGATTATTCATAGTTTAAAAGCTAGGATTAACTAAAACATTGATTGGAAATTTTTTTCTTTATGCACTCGAGTATCTTAGGTTGAAAGAAGAAAGTTTAATTAAGGGATATGATTTAATATTTAAAAAGCATCACTATTTGAAATTCCTTACTACTAATTTCCATTACCCAGCTCTTTGGACAATTTACACTAAATGGGAGGACAATTATTATACTGAATACTATGAAGTTCTTAAGGAATGTATAAGAGCATGTGAGAATCACCCTATACATCAGTTATGGGTAAGCAATGATTTGGCTGGTTCATAGTCAGGACTTTAATCAACATACAATTACTTTATGGTCGGCTAGATTATTGCTCCCTTACCATTCGATTATGCTTGATGGATACAAATCTACAAAAACCATTAAGAGAATATATAATTTAAATACTCAGATACACGTCTAAATGATTGATGAAAAGCTCAAAGTCCAAAATTCTCCAAAACTTACAATTGCATTTGAGTCTGTCATTTGAACTTACGCCTTTCACTCTAATTTCTTTATGCATGTACACATGAGAGTAAAAATTAGAGAAGGAAGGAGGGCTGTTGGGATGAGTAGGAGTTAGATTTGTAATTGAATCTGATCTGTAATTGAGATTTAACATACCTACTAAAGTAGAATGCTTGTCTCTAGACAATGGCTTTGTCAAAATATCAGCCAATATACTGTCTGTATGACAGTAACTTAGTACAACATCTTTACTCTGAACTTTCTCTCTAAGAAAATGGAATTGAACTTCTATAAGCTTAGTTCTATTATGAGTTCGTGGGTTCAGAGATAGAGTTATGCAGCTCTGATTGTCTCACTGGAGTATTGTTGGAGTGAACCCCCACTTCTATTCTCATTGTCATACAAGATCAAAATGGATAGAATAGCTTGGAATTGCAGATCCTGCATCAGCCTCCTTAGCCAGATTATCTCCTTCACTGCTGATATAGCTACAACATATTCAGATTCTGTGGAGGACAGAGAAATGCATTTCTGCTTTTTGTTGTTCCATGAGATGGGTCCTCCTGCAAGGAAACAAATGTAGCCTGATGTGTTTTTTCTGGTATCCATGTCTCCAGCCCAATCTGAATCTGAATAAGTGGTCAATGTGAGTGCAACTTCTGTTTTGCCATTATAGCTCAAAGGATAATGCTTTGTAGCTTGAATGTACCTCAGTATTCCTTGCAGAGCTTTCTAGTGTTGTAGGCCTGAATTGGACATGTACTGAGACAATGTGCTTACTGCATATTCTAGATCAGGTTATGGGCAGATCATAGAATACATAATAGATTCTATGATAGACTGATAAGAATACCTGCACATTTCTTGCTGATCTGCTTGAGTTTTGGGACACATGTCTTTGGACAGCTTAGCTCCTGGATCCATAGGTGTGTCTATGGGCTTGGATTATAGTTATCCTTCTGCCTGCACGATCTCTGCTGATCTCCATACCAAGAAGGTAATGGACTGGGCCTAAATCAGTCATCTCAAAATCTGATGAAAGTAGAGATTTGGTTTCTTGTAATGACTGATTTGAATTGTTGATAATTAAAGAATCATCAACGTATAATGCCATTATGACATAGCTTGATCCTTTACGCCTGATATATACATTACAGTCTACGGAATAGGAAGTAAAATTGTGCTGTAGCAAGAAGTGATTAATTTTGTCATACCAGGCCCTGGGAGCTTGCTTAAGACCATATAAAGCTTATGCAATTTACATACCAGATGCTCCTTGCCTTGAAGGACGTAACCTTCTGGTTGATAGATAAATATCTCTTCTTGTATATATCCATGTAGGAATGTTGTCTGGACGTCCATCTGGTGAATGTCCAGATCTTCTACAGCTGCTATAGCCAGTAAGGTACGAATAGACTGATGTTTTACCACTAGACTAAAGGTCTCGGTGTAGTCTATCCCATATACTTATTCAAAGCCTCTAACCACCAGTCTAGTTTTCCATTTGGATATGGATACATCTGGCTTAAGCTTCAGCTTAAAGATCCACTTGGAGTCAATTGGTTTTACACCACTCGGAGGATTGACAAGACTCCAGGTCTTGTTCTTCATTAGAGACTGATACTCAGCATCCATAATAGCCTTCCAATTGTTTGCATTGGGCATTGACAGAGCTTCTGCAATTGTGGCAGGTTCATCGTGATTGATGAATGCTTGAGGGACAAAATGATCAGGTTGTTGTCGTTGTCTTGCAAACCTTCGAGCTATAGGTGCCTGAGTGGATGAAATTCGTTGGTGAATGACTGGGATCGTAGCATCTTATGGCTAAACAATCATGTATTTGGGCCCATCGATAGTAAGCGGAGCTGTTGGGACAAACTCCTTTGTCTAAACAATCATAGGTCATTGCCTAACGATGGATGGTGGAGCTGTTGTGGCATACTCTTGCATCGGCTGTCTCTGCTTGAAATCGTGATACTTGTCTTCAAGGAAGACAACATCACGGCTGACTGAGATCTGTGACTTGAATCAACATCATAGATGCGATATGCTTTATGCAACATTGAGCAGCCGATGAAGGATCAGATGGCACTTGTGCATAGCAGAGACATCCAAAAACACATAGATGTTTCAAGCTTGGTTTGTATCCATAGTAGGCTTCAAACGGTGTCTTGGAATCAACTGCTTTAGTGTTGGAGTAGTTCTGTAGATAGTAGGCTGTAGAGATTGCTTCTGCCCAAAATGTTTGAGGTAAATGGGCATTGGCTGTCATGGATCGTGCAGCTTCCAATAGTGTGCGATTCTTTCGCTCAGATACTCCGTTTTGTTGAGGATTGTAGCTTGTAGTGAACTGATGGTGCACGCCATATGAAGATAGATAGTATTTTATTTCATTTGATAAGTACTCTCCCCCTGAATCAGACCGTAGGGCCTTGATTTTCTGACCAGTCTGATTCTTATTGCTTGAATTCTTTGAAGCAATTGAATGCTTCTAACTTGTTCTTAATGAACATAACTCTGGTAAATCGGGAGTAGTCATCAATGAATGCAATAAAATATAGAGCCTTACCCAAGGAAGGTACGCTCATAGGACCACATAAGTCACTATGTATCAGTGACAGAATGGACTTGGCTCTTCTGGCTTGTCCTCTTGAAAATCTAGTTCTAGGATGTTTGCCTACTAAGCAGCTTTCACAGACAGATTGATTAACTGTAGTAACATCATTTATATTCATGTCCTTGACCATTTTGTTATGATGCATATACAAGATTGAACGCATATTTAGATGTCCTAATCTTTGATGCCATAAATTAGCATCTGAACAACTCACAAAAAGTGCAACATCGTGACTCAGTATGTACAAGTTTCCTTCTTTGTAAGCAAAGAGGATGTCCTTTGAATTCTCATCTAAAACATTACATCGCCTAGCAATAAACAAGGCTTTATAACTTTGATCAGTGTTCTTGCTTATAGACAATAAGTTCTTTGTTAATCTGGGTACATAAAGTACACCATTAAGCTGCCTAGTGATGCCATAAGAGAAATGTAGTCGAATAGAGCCTTGGCCTTCGACTTGATGTGAACTGGAGTCACCAAAGAAGATGTACTTCGATTCTGTAGCTGTGAGTGTAGAGAAGAGGTCTTTACATGGCATCATGTGCTGAGATTCCCAAGCCTCCAAAGATGATGTACACTTACCAATCTCCTTGAGAAGTTCATTGGTAACATTCATCTTAATCATGTGTAGAGCCCTTTTGGCCCTCTTATCATACCTCACTTTATTTTGAGGTGCTTAAGGCCTCTCCTCCACACCTACAACAATCTCCATCAACTCATTCATCTCAAGAAGTGATTTCATCCTCACTTTCCACAATGAATAGTTACTTGAGGTAAGCCTATCATTGCCTTCCAACATGAATCCACCACTTGTAGCCATGTTGCAATGACCTAATCTTCTTCTTTCAACCTATTTCAATGCACAAGACACTCTCTTGAATGTCAAAAAATGAACTCAAGAAGAAATCACAAAAATATGGAACCTCTCAAATCTCTTCTAGCACTTCTACCTAGAAAATCAACACATAGAATAGTGAAATCTTGATCAACCTATGATCTATCCTCAATCTACTAATTCTTGCCTTTTTCTAAGATTGAAACACACTCAAATGAAGTTCAGTAACCTCACAAACTAGAGATCCAATCAAAATTAGGGTTTTGACAAAATCACAAAGAAATTGAATATCTCAAATTCTACATGCAATTTCTAAAAACTTGATATAGTATCTTGTAGCCTCCAATGAGATCTTCCTAATGCACCAAAAATCGGCTAATTTCAGTAAACCAAGTGTGAAATCAGAATTAATAAAGTATATGAACCTATATTGAGTTTTGACAAAAGATCAAATATAACTTCAAAAAGTTTATCTCTAAGCCTAAAATGAGTTTTGGCCTCAATTGACAATTTACCAAAATATGACTAAACTTGTTGAAATCTCTCACAGTCCTCGCGTGATGGTGATATCGCATCTTGACGAGCTCTTCAGACATTTGAAGTAGAAATCAAAATCATCAAAAAACTGAAAAATCTGTGGGACTCGCACGTGTGGACATGTGTCCGCATTGCAAAATGATTTGTGGACTCGCACGTGTGGACACTTGGCCGAATAGAAAATTATTTGTGGACTCGCACATGTGGATGGTTACATTTCACGTGTGAGATCTGATCCATTGTCAGATCAACATGTGTATGGCCTAGATTTTATTGGTCTTCACTATATAGATGTGGTTCTCTCATTTTACAAGTTTCGTTTAGTTTTTTATTTTCGCTCTCCATAACTTTTGCGTGGTCGCCCTCTCCTCCCAGGCAGTTTCTGTGCCTTGCCTTTCTTGTTCGGGGCACTCTTGGGCCTTCCTGGTTTCTTGCGGACAAGAGGAGCTGTCAATGCTTCGTCACCCCCATGCAAATCACCTGGCTGGCTAGGCTGGGCCCAAGCTGAGGCCGGCTGGGATAGGGAAGCAAAAGAGGGAACTCCCTGTGTAGTTGAGCAAGGATGATGAGCTCCTGGAGTGTGTACCCGTGGGGCTACTACTGGTGGAGGGACTGGCTGTGAAGGAGGACTCTATTCTATTCAGTATCACTACCATGTGAGAAACTACTTTATAGACTCTATAGTCTGAGATCTCTCGCGTCGTTGCGATACTCCCTTTGTACCGATATCGCCATCATGTGAGGATTCCTAGTTTCTATCTTATCTGTCGACCTATGGATGTCTCATCTTCTGATAATCTTGATTCTGCTCTGCATCGCTTACTCGATGAATCTGGTGTTGGTACTGACATAGGTCACTGCAAGACGTATTTCAATATGTCTTTTGATATCGAGAGCTTTGGATCTGAACATAGATCGTTTTTTCCATCTTTGTATAAACAATATTATGATTATCTGAGTGAGTCAATGTTGTTAATGGATAATGTTCGATTCATTCATTTTCATGACTTGGTACTTGCCTAGCCACTGTCAAAACAAGCTCACAATCATCGATTTACCAAATAATGAGTGATTTTAAACGTGTGGTCCATTGTGACCAGCAAATCGATCATGTTGCTTTGTGCAAGAGGGCATGGGTTTTGTATTTTACCTTTCTGCTCTTGTTCTTGAAGAAACAGGAACTTCGAGGTTAAGCATTGAGGGTGCCTCTTCAACTGTTGATTCTATGATATCAGAATCAGATATCGTTGATGAAGTCTTGGGTGTTGACGAGTAAGGTTGGATACAATGTATGACCCAGCCCAATCTCGTGCATTGTCAATTTTCTCCTTATCTGACGTAGATCAAAATGACAAAAATAAGACTATTCTCAATTTGTCGGTGTATCACATGGATAGTGTCACATACTTCTCTTTGAATGATGTTGGAGATGTGGTTGATCTGAGGGAGGAAAAAATTATCTCAATTCTATCTAATTTCATCAAAGAATTCTTGGACTTCGTAGATCTCGAGGGTGATGATTTGTGTGCTTCTATTGATTACAAAGACAGAGATGAATGGCTCGACGGGACTGAGGCCTTACAGTCAATCATCTCCCAAAGTAGAGCATATGAGGCAAATATGGCTAGTGAGGAGGAATTTTTGGGAATTCAAAGCAGCTATGTCTCACATGATTCCTCGGAAACAAAGCCATCCACTGCATCGACGACCATAGTTGTTGGTCATGATTTACATACTGCTGGAATTATTCAAGCTGATGAGCGTGAACTGGTAAGTAAATTTGGTCTCTTTTAAAAAGAGAGTTCTATTCAAATGTAGCTATTTCATTTTCAAGATATGTGACCTTTGCTCGTATTTTGCAGGCTATTGTCAAGGTAGATGTCTTTGCAACAAGGCATGGATATGTAAGAGAAAGCCAAGGATCATGACAAAAGAATTCATCCCTATCCCATTATTTGAAGAGCTTTGTAGATAAAGAGATTTGCATTCATCATAGCAAATTTTCTTCGAATGCTGGGACTATAATAATGGCAATAAAAGCAATCATATTTTTCGAATGGGCATAAATACCCTCAGAATACATATAGAATTATTTTTGCAAAGAGAGACATTGTTATAAAAGTATTTGGCTATGTAACTGAGGAAGTTCCTAAAAAGTCATTTTCCTTGGCAGTTTTCTTCGGATATATAGACTTGAGCAAAAGAAGAGCTATTGATTTTATAGATCCATAAGATAGAAAGAAATTTCTTCATGAGCACATAGAAAAGCTTATCATTAAAGATAAAGAGAAAAAATGATTTTGCCATCCATTGTACTTGAAATAATGCCATTTAATACATATACTTTTTTTGGCTGATGTCATGAAAAATACTATGAGTTGAGTATTGCATCAATAATTTTTTGTCTATAAATTTGCACTCCTTTCTTGATTTTTAATAATTTATTGATCTAGTTTTGTATCAAATTTGAAAATGTTTGTAAAACCATTAGAATAGTTGGATGATGTAACTATTTTTTTGATATGTTCCACCGTGTTGTGTATTTCGATGAAATGTTTTTCTGGCTTGCCGATGTGATTTTTCCATTCCTTGTGATGACCAAATACTTAGACTGCCCTAAGCTTTTGCAAAAATGATGCATGATGTCTTAAAATGTGCTGCAATATTAGGGATACGAGCATTGTCATATTAATCACTTTAGATTATTATATGTGCAATAAAATCATAATTCTAAGAGATACATTGAAAAGAGATTTACCATATAATGCACAGTGTGATCTTCACCCCAGGCGCCTTTAACCGCATCCACAAACTCAATTTGTTGATTTCTCAATTAGTAGGACATCAGTATCAAACAATTTATCTTTTCTATGTAATTTGACCATGTTGTCAAATTGCTTAGAAAAGATAGACTTCAACTTGTTGTTCCTTGTTGTTTCAAAATTCTTTGTGGCATTGAGTACATTTTTCCAAATTGAGTATTAGATTTTAGTCGATTTTTTGGAATGATTTGATAAGAAACGACGTGTAAAAATCAAAAAGCCATCCAACTTGACTATTGGGGTTGATGAAGATTTTTATCTTGCATGTAGTATTACAAGTTGTAAATATCAAAATTAGCCTTGTAGAAACTCGAGCTACATCTCATGCATTATAGTCTAGTTGTCATATGTGACATGCATGTAGATTTAGATAATGAAATGGCCAAACTTGGGCTAATAGGAACTCGAGGTACCATAAATACATAAAGTCCTAATTGTCCAAAGTGAAATACAAGGCATGGAAGAGTTGGTATAGACACATGCAAGTGAATTTGTACATTAGTAGTGTATAATTTGCCACATGTAAAAAGTAGGTAGATGTAGGTGGATATACATGCATTTGAAATTGATATGTGTCACTATTTTGGTAGATTAGAGACACATGAACCACCATTCCCATCAAGAAAGCTCTCAAAGAGAAGCTCCAAGATCTCTTAAAACTCGAAATTATTAAAATGAACAATAGCCTCCAAATTTAGCACGACCTTAGCTATTTATAATGGTCATTTGTGTCTCTTCTACAAGTTTGGGGTCTTATTTGGCTAATTTGGGCCTTACAACCATTATTACAAATCTGCTATTCACAAATATAGCAAGGTTGTTTGAGCTTTATTAACAATCCTAATGACTAGTTCTAGTCTAATTTAGCTCCATTGCTATATGTGGCAATTCATTAGTAAGCTCATGGGCTAATTACATGCAACACATGACAGTATGTGAGGAAACAAAATGTTTCTAAATGCCAAAGCTTTGCTAGCTTTCAATCCTAAATTTTTGACAAAAGACGACACGACACGACACAAAATCAGTCGTGCTCCTCAAAGGATCAAGAAGATCAGCCAAGTACCATGGGGTACAAGTATTTGATCAGATATCATGACATCAGTAGTAGTACTCTAGATCGTGGCTAACCTGCCACTCTTGTAATTCGTGATTAGTTAGAGATGTTTAATTTTTTTGATCTGGAAGTTACATGACGCGACATGAAATTGTTCGCGAACTACATACTTTCTATTTGATGCATAATACTAAGTTAGTAAGCAAGAAGAAGACAAAAACATACAGAATACATGTCCGTGTGTAAGCGAGACAATTTTGTAGAGGATCTGTAGATGCAGAAGTCCGCTAGTAAGCGAGACATTCGTGAGAGAACTATATTTCTCTCACACCAATGCACTGTGTGGATCTGTCATGCAGTGCTTGAAAAATCAGAAAATCAATAGATAATATTGTAGCTGTTGTGCACATATTACTCTATGTAATTGCATGATCTCGAATGAATACTTTTCTGATATTATTCGTGTATTTGATTCACTTGTTTATTCAATTCTGCACATTGGTTTGATTTCGTTGAATGCTATATTAATCTATTAACGTAAATCAACAGTGTCTGTCTACTCTCTGAAGGATTGTAAGAATGATATAGCCCGCAGTGACCAGCAATCATATCTGAATTCCTGACGAACTCATTTTGTTCGCGAATGCTTTCGCTTCACTTTGTGTTTCGCTTCCTTGGCTCTAAGCGTAAATCAATTTCAAAGATCACTTAAGTTTCGTTTTGTTTCGTCTCGTCTCATTACAGAGCTTGATTGACCTTTTTCGTGAATGCTTTCGTTTCGTTTCCTTTCGTTTCACGATCTCTATGCTTCCAGCATGAATCGATGTCAGAGCTCATTTAAGTATTGCTTCACTTCGCTTCGTCTCGTTTTCGTTTAGATTTCGTCTCGTTTTGTTTTGTTGTGTTATAGAGCCTGATTGATCCAACACGAATTATTTTCGAACAAAAATAATTCGAGTTTTGAGAATCGTTCGAGAGACCTTTTATCAGTTTGTCACTAGAGTTTTTAGCTGAAATTTGCGTTTTCTGAGCACATTTTTCACATCAGTATGTATATGTGTATGATCCATCGTGACTTGCCATAGCTATAAATCTTCTATTCTAGGGCAAGTAATTTGTCGTTCTAAGAAACCAAAAGTATCTATCAAGTGCACCATTATGGGTTATGATGGTAGCTAGGTACTAAACGATCTAATAACTACCTAGTGAATCTTTCTTGTATTTTCAAGTGCAAAAGGCTAAGATTTATGAGTGGCTGACAAATGATTGCACAAATGCAAACGCTTGTTCATGTTAATGCAAAACTCAAAACAATTCACATTCACAAACAGAAAAATAGTAGAAGTGAATTTTTTATTGCAAGTTACAATTCTACTAATGTCTTGAGACAATGCTATGACAAAGCAACACTAGTTAGTTGAGATGCTTTGATTTGCTCAAAATGCAGCCTGATCTTGATTCGACTTCATAACAACACAACGCTCTTATATTTTCTT
Organism: Diphasiastrum complanatum; assembly: GCA_029204225.1. NCBI lineage: Eukaryota > Viridiplantae > Streptophyta > Lycopodiopsida > Lycopodiales > Lycopodiaceae > Diphasiastrum > Diphasiastrum complanatum. The sequence goes on from CM055104.1 coordinate 29,055,421, forward strand.
CACGATTGCAGCTTGTATCACAAGAAAACTGATTTCCAACATCTTTGCAAAAGTCACACAAACTATAAGCAATGAGAACAGGAAGAACCGGTACAAGCTCACCTTTAGGCACAGGATCACACGCCTCTCCCTCACTATAGTTGGCATCGATGGACATAGCTACAACAGCAGCAACATGCCTGGATGGGTGCAATGCGTGAAGAGAGAGTAGCGAACAGAAAAAGCTTAGCCGCACGACAATGCTACGAGTAGAACACCGCAGAGACAAAAAAAAAAAAGGGGGGCTCGCCCAACCATATTCAGTTTAGTGCTCTAAATCTTTGAGCTCTTGACCACTGCGTGTTGCTGGTCAGAATAACGTTTATAATCATACTACTATTATGACCGAAGTAGGCTTAGTTTGACATTCAAGGAATATCAGACCACATATTTTTTTGACTTCACAGATCGTTAGAAATTCTTGGTCGTTTCTAAAATTAGAGAAAAAGCCTCCTCACAAAGGATTAAAGACTGGAAAATACTCATGTTTCAAAAAATAGGTATTACCAATACTATCATCGCATAGCCTCCAAAAAAGGACTTGAAGAGTTGAATCCAATTTGTTTGGTAGCCATGTGTTGACTATAATCTCCTCTTAAAAAATAGCACGCCTTTTGGTTGAAAAGAATATTTAGTTGGCAATCCAGATACTCCTCTAAATAAGCAGATTTACAGCTTAATCCTGAGGTGAATTGATGTTTAAACAAAGATCATCTGTGAAAATTGCAGGCTGCAGCTGAGCAAACCAATAGAACACCCGAACTTCCTTCCAACAAAAAAGGTCCACCTAGAAGCATTGCCAATCTTTTCAAGGCACAAGCAAAAGCGTGCAAATGCCACCAAGAAAGGTCACAGAAAAACTGCCAGAACTTTTCCTGCATACAGCTACACACATCAGTAGCACGATTATTAACCAAAAATATAAACAATCAAACAGAAAAGTCGTAAGTTATTGGTAAAATATGTACACAACTACATGGAAAGCTTGAAACACACCACACCACACCACATTGACCAGAAAATCATCAGCACATGATTCTAAGTACCTTTACAGAACAGAGACCAAAACAGTGAACCAACAATCATAAGCAAATGATTCTAAGTAAAGCTACAAATGCAAGAAGAAAATGATTTATTAAGGTATATAGACTTGTGTGCAATCTTTTCAAATGTATCTATTGAGGTCTAGCACTTTCATGCATTCAATATAACTATCCCAAAACTTATAAGGAAAATCTTATGCACAACATAATAGTGTTTGTGTGTGGCAGTTTGAAGGTTGGTGGGTGTTATGCTAAATCTTCAAAAAGAACCTAATGTGGCAGCTTAAAGGCTGGACGTTATGCTGAATCTACAAAAAGAACCTAATGAATTAAAAATCAACATCTTAAGAGGCCTAGATCGTGTGCTCTAGAGAGGACAAATTTGCATCCATGTCTGAAATCGATGATTCAAGACTCCAACTTCCCCTTTTGAGCCCTCTTGCTGGTCTACTAGGCAACACAATGACTCCTCTTGTAGCAGATCAACTCATATATGTTGGATACAAGTGAAAAAGGGCACTCTGTGTATTATCAGCTGGAGTTAGACCAGAGAAACTGGTCTAACAGCTTTGTGGGCACAACACAAAATGTTGAATTCCAAGTATCTCCAAGGGACAGAGTTAATCCCAACCTCCAGGCTCCAACGATGTCTACATTCCCCAAAAGGAGTCTTCAATCTTCAGCTAGAACTCTTTTGATTCTCCCCAATCTAGCCTCCAATCTGTAGTCCTTAATCTTGCATCTTGCCCACGGTTCTACAGTGCTCTCCTCCTTGCCCGTGCACTAGCGTTGCAGACCGCTGCGAAACCCTCGTATTTTACTGGCACGGCCAGTTTGCCCGCGACCAACTTATGCACACTTACACATGTCCCCACACAATTACACATGTCCCCAGGTGTCCCGATGATGCTGCCCGCCGCCCTGCCCAAGTGACATTTAACTTTTGCTTTTGCTTGCCACGTGACCTGATGGTTATCCCATAATATTTTCCCGGAGCTGGTCCACCGTGCATATATACTCAAAATTCCTACTCCCTCTTGTATGTGTGTCCATCCACTTGTTAGTCGTCCTTGACTTCACGTGTTACTTTACGACTGGCATGGGCCAAAGCTGTCCTCGTGCCAGTCCAAAGCTGTCCCCGTGCCAATAAGCGCCAACGGCTGCCAAATAAAAGAGTCTCCTTGCTCGTTTATTAGCATTGAAAAAGTGTCATTTTTTAAAACAATATAAACAAATTTTGCCTTTCTCATTGTTTTTTCACTATTTAACAAAAATTCACCCCCAAAACAAAAGCACTGGCAGTGATAGACCCAGGAGATAGATTTACATTAGTCAACAACCGTACTTAACTAACTTGTTAGAGAAATATGGCATGAACAATTACAAACCAAGTTTCTTTCCACTCAACCTAGGTCTGAAATTGTCAGAGGAACAATGCCCACAAATAGAGGCAGAAAAGGAGGCCATGAAGCTGTTGCGGGACTGTTGGTCAAGCCACGCACAGAGGCTGTGTGTGTACAATTGCTTCTTATGAAGAGTAGAGTTTAAAGCCTTGTCCCCTTGTACCAGCCCTTTTGGGGGTCAAGAACAAGCGGGTGGCTATGCGGTTGGGGGTGGGATCCCAATATGCGGCCCGCACGAGTGCGTGTGGCCAGTGGGCCAAGTTTTATTACATGGTATTAGAGTCAGTGGGGGTGTTTGTCTGTGCTTGCTTGAGTGGGGGTGTTGCAGGACTGTTGATCAAGTCACGCACAAAGGTTGTGTGTGTCTGTGTGAATGCGTGAAAGTGCTTGAGTACTCCTCATTGTCCCATAAGCGAGTTGGGGCCTTAAACTCTACTCTTCATAAGAAGCAATTGCACATTGTCTCATGCCCCCCGGTACCAGCCCTTTTAAGGATCATGAACAAGCGGGTGGCTATGCGGTTGGGGGTGGGATCCCAATACGCGGCCCGCACGCGTGCATGCGGCCAGTGGGCCAAGTTTTATTGTAGTTTGCTAGATCGCTTAGGAGAAGGATCTATCGCTCAGGAGACGTAGGCTCTGATACCATAATACATTTCAGAGATCACGCAGCAGAGAGAGAGAGAGAGAGAGAGAGAGAGAGAGAGAGAGAGAGAGAGAGAGAGAGAGAGAGACATTAACTACATTCTTTATTAATCATAATAGAGAAAAGGGCGAATTGCTCATTAGAGAGTGTTTGAATCGTCATGCGACGTTTGAGGACCCAAACCTTTTCACATTATGAAACATTATTTGGTTATGTGTGAATGCGCAAATTATTATGCATAATAGAAGCAGTATCTATTTCACTCCATAATTGGCTCATTGATGTATGTTATGCTCTCTGCACTCGACCCGATCTAGCATGCTCCATCAGTTCATTGAGTCAATTCACTAGAAAGCACTTTTGAAAAATGCAGATTGGGTAGGAGATATTGATACCAGAAGGTCGACTTCTGGTTTTCTATCTCTATTCAATCAAGGCCCAATCTCATGGAACAGCCGAAAACAAACCTCAGTGGCATTATCATCAACTAAATTGAAATACATAGTTGCCATGAATGATACCAAAGAGACAATCGGCTGAGGAATCTACTTGCAGATATCGACCTTGTTCAACAATAGCCAACGACTCTATATTGTGATAATCAAAGCACAATTGCACTATCCCTGAATCCAAGATTTTATTCTCAAAGTAAACATATCGAAATCTAATATCATTATCTCAAAGAAAAGGTATAGAGCAAGGAAGTATCACTCGTTTACTACAAGATAGATTTTATGGCATCAGATTACTTCACCAAAGCACTACACCATCCTATCAAATTTAACAAGATTCCAAATCTGAAGGTCAAAAAATTTCAAGATCCACATTAAGGGGGAGTGTTGGATTTCAATGCTCAAGACTAAATCCACTTAGTAATGAGCATCTTCAATTTATATACTTAGAAAAAAAATTTGTTGAAAAAATAGTAAAGTTATGCACCCGCAAGCAAAGGATTGCAAGGTCCCGCAACAACCGCAAAAGGACCACAAGGTCCCACAACCACAAGGACACCGCAAGAATGTCACTTATGGTTGAGTGACGATGGTTGTAAGGCCCCAAAAGAACAACGCGAATCATAAGACACCACAAATGAAACATTAGTGGTTCACTACGTCGAAGTACGAAAGAGACTGTAACAGGGTGACTTACAACGGGAGTAAAAAAAAAGTAATGTCAATTGTTCCGACCCATGTCGTGATCAAAAGAACAACGTTGACACTCCATCAACTTTGTACATACCATTACTGTTCAAAACAATGTCTACCTACTATAGGACGAATTATGTAAATTAAGTAGGTATAATTCCAATACTAGTGTGATCTGCAATCATCAATAGATTGTATATATATCATATCATTGGTGTCATAAATAGCGACAGAGGCAGACATAGACAGAGATAGCGCTTCATGCCGCTCATGTACTCTGATCTATTCAAATCATTTTTCTTAATTAAGAGTGTAATTTTGTCTCCACTTCTATTCTGTTCTTGCAATAGTTTACTAATTGTTTTTTGTCTTGAATATTGCTGCTATTTGACTCACTACAGATTCACAATCATAGCTCGCATTTCCAACTTCCACAACCAGTAACTTGAGTGAGTGAATCGATCCATATTCTGATTCTTGACATCCATCGGATGATTTGATCTAAACACACATTGATTTTGAGTCAACACTCAATTTGTGACACTACCATATGAACACAACTTCATAAGTACAATCTCGAAAATGAGAAGCATAAAGAGCGTAAACCATTTACAACCATAAAATGAGAATAGACCAACCAAATGCCTTTATTCTAATTCATTTGAAATAAACATGCGAGTACATAGGCTCTTTATAGCCTCACAACTATTCTCTAAGTGACATAACTATTGTAACTGCGCTAACTACTAGAATGGGTCAGAGACAAAATATTGACCCTAGATCAGATTATAGTTCGATATTGACTCGAAACATACTTAGAAAAATTTTACAAACCTTAACTTACAAATAGCTCTTTCAACAAGAAGTACTCTATCATAAAAATCAAAATATAAATTAAAAATAGAGTAAATCGATCCTCAATCTATACTGCCATGTTCTCACATGTCTCACCTTGTTAAAAATGTCACTTCCATTTTGATGTACTTTGTAGATCTTAAGATATTTTGATCTTGATAGGATCTCACACGTGTGAAGTCTGTTCCCACGTGTGAAAGAATGTACAGGAGTCATTTTTATAAAGTTAGATTGATTTTAGCTAAATCTACACAAGTGTGAAATTGACCTTTGACTAGAATCTTGAAATTGGTCAAATTGGTCAAACTTTATGTAAATAGATTGGACTTCCATGTGAATGAGTTATTACTCACACATGTCAAGATGCCATTCACACGTGTGGATAAGCTTCTAGATGATAAGATAGGAAGATTCCATTAGATCCTATTTTATAGGGAATATTGCTATAAATGTGGAAGACTAGCTTTTTGTTTCTAGCCAAAGAGAATAGTCAACTTTGTGAAATGAGCATATATGGCTCCCATTGGTGGATCTGGATGACTAGGAGCTCTTCACATGTGTGAAGGCTTGCTGGACAATACACAGCTCATGGATGTACTTGATCTATAAAGGGATCAACCAAATCAATGAGAAGTTGATGAGACATTGGCAATTTCTAGTTTTGCTTGTATTTTCCACATTTGTCTTGTGTTTTTGTGATTGGAATGCATTTCTAAGCTTGAGTACTTTACTCTCTGTTCACAGGCCATACAAGTATTGTCCTCCACACGTGTGAGGCCTCTCCTCTAAGATTTTAATTATTTGATCCATTGCTCTTGCTTAAATCATAGTGTAATGCATCTAGATCAAGATCTAACACCTAGAACTTGATAGATCATTGGATTAAGCAATCAATAACTCTTAATGATTGATTAGTACAATCATAACTGTCCTTTTTCTCTGAAAATTGACATGGTATCAGAGCCAAGTCTAAGAGTGATCTAATGATTAATAAAACTAGTGAAATCGTTGACAAGGAGTTGTTTTTGAGCTTTACTTGAGAGGGCGAGTTAAAGGAGAAAGGTACCATCAATATTTTTGGTCAAGATCGATTTGTGGGCTGCTGATGTACTGTCCACGCATGTGAAACCATACAACAACTTTCAAATTAACTTCCTTTGATGTTTTTGACCCAAAAATGTGCATACTAGTCCAAAATTCAAGGTTTTTGGTGCATTGTCTAGATCTAGGTTCAATCTATTGAATGCTAATGATCAAAAAGTGTTTTGATTCATTGAAGCAATTAATTTTGAAGCATTAGATCAGATCTATAAGGGTGATATGTTCAGATCTTAAGTGTGTGTGAAATATCAAACAAAATTGTACTAGAATCAATTTTTGGAGGAGTGATTTGCTAGGATATTGAAGTAGATCTATTATATTATCATCCAAGTTGAACTAGGATTGATTGGCCCGAGATTAGAAGCTTTTTGGAAAGCTAGAAATCTATCTTAGATCACTCATTATCAAGAGATCTTTGTGCATCTCATAGGCTTTCATTCACAATGACATCCATGGGTGGATATTTGTTAGAATCTAGTGAGAAACTAACTTCAACAAATTATTCCATTTAGAAGGTGAGGATGGAATCACTACTTGTGATCCATGACCTATTTGATATTGTTTTAGGAGTTGAGGAAGAGCCTCAAGCTGCCCAAGAACAACTAAAATACAAGAAGAGGGCTAGATTAGCCTTACATTGATTAAAGTTGAATGTAAGCAATGACCTCTTGAAGGAGGTGGCTTCTTGTGCCTCATCAAAAGAGGCTTGGGATTCACTAAAGAACATTTATGAATCCAATAACACTTCAAGAGTGCTTATGCTAAGAAACTTGATCTTGCAAAGCATGAGGGGAAGTGGAGAAAATGGACAGTGTATGTCCTAGGGATAAAATCTTTGAACAAAGAATTGGGATCTATAGGAGAGAAGATCCAAGACAATGAACTAGTGCAAGCAATTTTGAATGGATTAGGAGATGAGTTATATAATCTAGTTCAATCTTTTGCTATTCAAGACCAACTTCCATCAATTGATAAATTGCATAATGTTCTTGTGGCCGAGGAGAGTAGGCTTCTACACCTCAAAACAAGAATGGGGTCCTTGTCACTACATAATGGTGATGAGAAAGCAAACTTCAGATCAAAAGGCAAAAAGAAGACTCATTCTTTCAAGAAGTTCCAAGGCAAGGAGGCCAAGGCAAAGGATGGAGTATCTACCTCCAAAGGAAAGCAAAAGAACAAAGCCAAGCTAAAGTGTTTCTTTTGTGGGAAGAAAGGACACTTTGCTTCCAAATGTTATAAGAAGAAGAATGCACAAGGGAGTGAAGATCAAGGCAACCTTGCACAAGGGGAGGAGGAAGAGGATGACTTCAACACATCCTTGATGGTAGCATCTACACCAAGATCAAGCCAAGAGACATGGTGGATTGATAGTGGGGCTAGTTCCCACATGTCATTCAACAAGCATTATTTTTCTACTCTATTTTCTTGTAATGATTCTAAGAAGTCAATCTACACTGCTAGTGATCAAGAATGTAATATAGATGGCATAGGATCTATTCCATTATGCTTAGGATCATCTAAGAGAATAGATCTTGATAATGTTTTGTATGTTCCATCCATTACAAAAAACTTGCTTAGTGTTGGTCAATTAATGGACAATGGACTAGATGTACATTTCAAGAATGGAGTGTGTTCCATCTTGAAAAATAATAAGTGCATAGCTAGTGGCATTAAGCAAGGAAGGCTTTTCAAGTTGGATGCTAATGTGGCTATTGAAAGTGTGGATATGGTTAGGGAGGAGTTGACTCAAGTGGAGCTTTGCACAAAAGATTGGGCCATCCTAATCTTCAATCACTGGAATCCATGGCATCAAAGGAGCTAGCTCTTGGCCTACCAAAAGCTTTCAAGAAGTGTGACAAAGAGTGTGAGGCATGTGGCCTTGCAAAGTCAAACAAGACTTTCTACAAGAGATCTTTAACAAGATCTACCTCACCTTTAGATCTTATCCATTCGGATGTACATACTTTTTCTCATGAAAGTAATGGAGGAGCTTTAATGTATGTGACTTTTATTGATGTTTGTACTAGATACACTTGGATTGAATTATTGCCTAAGAAAAGCCTTGTATATGAAGTTTTTTTGTAAAGTTTAAGTCTCTAGTGAAAAAGCAACTTAGTTCTTGCATTAAAGTTCTAAGATGTGATAATGGAGGAGAGTATATCTCCAACAAGATGAGAGACTTTTGTGAGATCAATGGCATTAAGAGAGAGCTCACTTGTTCCTACACCCCCCAACAAAATGGGGTGGCCGAGAGGAAAAATAGGAGCCTTTGTGAATGTGCAAAGTCTTTAAGACTTGATGCATCTCTACCCATCTCTTTTTGGGGGGAGGCCATAACTTGTTCTAATTACTTATGTAATAGGCTTCCTAGTAGTGCTATTGGTGGGACCTCACCATTTCAAGCTTTGTTTGGTAATAAGCCCAATGTAAAAGATTTTAAAGTATTTGGATGTATAAGTTATGTCCACATTCCTTTGGAAACTAGAAGGAAAGAAGATGCAACTTTTTTCAAACAAATATTTGTAGGCTATAGTGAGAATAGAAAAGGATATAGGATATTTGATCCTATTTCAAGCAAAGTAAAAGTTAGCAAGGATGTCTTATTTAATGAATCTCAGAGTTACAAGATGTCTCCAAATGCATCTAATCTTTTAGGTGATGAAGATCTTGCAACACCCGAGGAGGAGCCTCTTGAAAATGATCTTTTGGAAGATCAAAATCAAGTTCCAAAGGGCCCGAGAGATCCACAAGGAGCAAGGCCGAGCCTTCAAGGCTCACATACTTTGAGAAAGGGAAGCAAAGGGAAGACACAACTCCTTCTACCTCTTACTCTTTTCTAACCACAATGCTTGAAGAGCCATCATGTTATGAAGATGCAAGTAGATCACAAGTTTGGAGAGATGCAATGCAAGTAGAGTTTGATGCTTTGACAGATAATCAAACTTGGAATCTTGTACACCTTCCATACGGGAAGAAGCCACTTGCATGTAAGTGGATCTATAGATTAAAGTACAATCAAGATGGATCTATAAGTAAGTACAAAGCTAGATTGGTTGCTAAGGGGTTTCTTCAAACTAAAGGCATAGATAATGAAGAAACTTTTGAACCTGTAGCAAAGCTTGTAACTACTAGATTGATCATTTGTATTGCTACTTTGTTCAAGTGGAATCTCTATCAAATGGATGTGACCAATGCTTTCTTGAATGGCTACTTGGAGGAGGAAATATACATGTTGCAACCCGAGTGCTTCATCAAGGATGGTGAGGAGGACAAGGTTTGCCACTTAAGAAAGAGCCTATATGGCTTGAATCAAGCACCTAGAGCTTGGTACTCTAGGTTGCATGATTTTCTCTACTCCCTTGGCTTTGTGCTTAGCTCTTATAAGCCTTCTTTGTACATCAAATGTAATGATGGAAAGATCATCATTTTAGTACTTTATGTTGATGATATCATATTGACAGGAAATGATGGTGAAGGCATAAGAAATGTTAAAGCTTCTTTGTCTAGTGAATTCAAGATGGTAGATCTAGGACTTCTTAAGTTTATACTTGGAATAGAAGTGGTAGTGATTTTACTTTTATAAGTCAATCAAAGTATGCTACTTCCATTCTTGAAAGGTTTGGCATGAAAGATTGTAAGGGGATTGACTCCCCTTTCCGTGTTCATCATGATCACCAGTTCGGAATCCAAGCTCCTTTTTCTTCCAATGGACACTGGCATTTGCTTGATAAAGCCAGGGCCTTCCGATAAGGATAGAGTAGTTGGCCAATCCAACTGGTCGAATCATGATAGAATTCATGATGAATGGTATATCTTGGATATACACTGTGACTTCTTTAAGCTCGCCTACAGGCTTCCTCCTTGTCGACCAGTTTGATCTTTCTTTGAGTAGGCTTGATATTTGTAAGTCCAAGTGCATGCACTGTGTCTTCTATCATAATTTTTTCGCTTGACCTGGAGTCACCCGAGCATAGTCAGAATCTTGGCAGCTAAACAAGCTCCAAGATTCCCATGCTTGTTCTTAAATATCCTTATCACCATTGGTCATGCTTCTTGGTATCTCTAATGTATGATGTGTATTGGCATAAGACCAAATGGTACAATCACAAGTAAGCATTGAGAGTAAAGTACTTACCATGGCTAGCCATAGCAAAGTATGGCTCCCAAACCATAACGGTCAACTTTGCCAAATGTACTTACGTCCAAGTGACCAAATTTTTAACTTGTCAATATGAAAATCATCTAAACATTATGTCCGTTGCAACAATGGTGTTCATTTCATCTAGGATTCTTTCAAACAGCCTGATTCACCTCAAAGTGGAGAAATGTATTTCAACCATAAGCTTGTACTAGTCCTTATGCCTATCAACCATCAAGTTGTGATCCAAATGATACATTACTAGCCTAGTGTGTTGGGAAACTCTAGCATACTTTTTTCAAAGGTAACAATGTGCAATATCTTAAACAAAGGACTCACCATTAAGTTGTGTACTTCTATATCACACCTATATCACTAAGTGTAGTGTTTTTTTAATGACAAAGGATTTAATTTCACTAAAATGTTAAATATTAACATATACTTCAAACCTTTTCTAAGTCACGCCTCTAGCAATAAGTGCAGCCTTCATGGCACACTCTTCACCTGATTTATCTTTTCTTTTTTTCTTAAAGTGGGAATTGTATAAAGTTTGTCAATTGATTAGGTTGGGAAATAATCAAAGTGAGATGATACCAAATCAAAGTGTGTGTGTATGCATGCACACGCATGTGCGCTCGTGTGTGCAAGCCATGTTTATGCACACACACAAATGCGTAAATCATCATTTTTGTTAATTTAGTGTCCAAGGCATTCTATTATCATGTTTATGCACATGCCCTTGTATGACATGCTCATCATATTCTTCAACTTAATTTATGAGGCTTCTAACTTTGACTTCGAGCACAAACTCCTACAACACATGCTATTTTTGCCAAAGCCTCTATTTTACAAGGGAGCCTTAATATTGTTCATAAGCACCTGCAAGCCTCAAGCAACATTTGAACTAGCAACATTAATATTATTTATAAGCACTTGCAAGCCTAGCAACATTTGAACTAGCAACATTAACATTATTTATAAGCACTTGCAAGCCTCAGCAGCATTTGAACTACTATGTACTATGGAATGGGTCGAGCACATGTCATTCTAGCCCGATAAAGCTTTCCAAAAAAAATTTAGGTGAGGCTCGGAGCCTAAATTTTTTTGGATAGCTGAACCGGGCAGAATGGCCTGTGACCACAACCCATTTCATTGCCTGAACTACTATGTACTATGGAATGGGTCGAGGACATGTCATTCTAGCCCGGTAAAGCTTTCCAAAAAAAATTTAGGCGAGGCTCGGAGCCTAAATTTTTTTGGATAGCTGAACCGGGCAGAATGGCCTGTGACCACAGCCCATTTCATTGCCTGAAGCCTGACTCGCAAAATCAGCACAAATTTGTTTTAATAAAAAACAGATTACTATTTTGCTTTTGAAGGAGACAAAAAAAAATGGGCAAATACTCACCCAACAATCTATTCCCTAGAAAATCATATTAGTCAATTACCAAATTGCATCATACATTTACACAGAAGAAGGGTTATGGGATAAAATACAAAGTGCGTTGATGTCAAAGATGAAAATTAGAATTCTGAAGTGTGAATTTTTACATTAGTGAAAAATTACTGTACACAATGTTGTATCATGATCTAAAATTGTATGCCTAATGCGCCTTTTCAAATTTCAAAAGTGAGTCAGAAGCGCTCTTATATGCACCGTGTGCAATAAGCTTATTGGTTAGACCAAAAAAATCGTAGATGTAAGGAAAGATGGTCCAATCTTTATGCCTCCCGCATCAGTAGTTAATCCACAGCTTTGCTTTGTCACTGGAAAGCTTTCAAATGATTCAGGACTACATTGCTTCACAGACTGTATAAGACAGTCATTTGGCCGTGATTTTTGTCTATCCACAGTGGCTATTGAGGCTTTCTGGTTTTGATCCGTCTTATTCCAGGAGAAGCTGACTGGAGATAAAACAAAGTCTAGCTGTTCTGAAATCTGAGCCTCATTGCTCTACATGCAGTCTAATTTTTACGCTTCAAGAAAGACTGCATAAGAATGGGCTGTTGATCATCTAGCAACATTTAGCTTTTAGAAATAAGATTCAAAATTTGAATTTGAATGTGTACTCGCTATAGTGGTGTATCGTTCTTCACGTCTTTGCTTATTACCCAAAGAAGTTATAACATCTCAGAATCAGGAATCTATGAGAACGGAGGTAAAAACTAGGAGTCCTTCTAAAGGCAAAATCAACACTGCTGTCTTGCGGTCATGAAGCATCATTTCTTTCTCTATATTATTCTTTAGCCGAAGGCTCTCTACAATAATCAGGATTTTCCTCCTTAGCAGATGATCTGGACCCCTCCATCGAGCAGGATCGTCTCAATCTGCCTATCCACCTCGAAGAAGGGCTCCTTTCATCCACACTAATGGACGACGAATGCGTAGCTGAGGTAGCTAACAACCTCTCTCCGTTGTCCATTTCTGACGCTGCCTGCGGGCAGGACTGCGAGCTTCGAGACCCAGAGAGAACAGCTTCCCTTTCCCTGGCCCTTTCCACTATTGCTTCCGAGGGAGCTTCTAACCCCATTTCGATCACCGGAACTGCACCATCCGGATCTTCTTGTCTTGCACTCAATTGCGGAGGGTTGGAGAGGATCGTAATAGCGTGCGATTCTGAGATGAGAACAATTCGGCAAAGAGGGCAAGTGGAGTGAGAGAAAAGCCACATATCGATGCATTCAGGGTGGAAAGCGTGGTTACACCGTGGCAACAATCGAGTTCTCTCCCCTTCTTGAAACTCCGTGAGACAGACTGCGCAGTCCGTGGAATGCTTTGCCATTGATGCAGTAGAGTATGACACAACGGGAAACGTTTCTATGAACTCGGGATCCAACCCCTGATTCTTCTGCCCAGCTACTCGATCCACATCTGGTTGGCGTGGGGGAATGACATGCGGAGCACAGCGTCTGTTTACGTAGAAGACAAAAACGCCGAGGACAGGAAAGAGACACACTATTATCAAAATCACTGTCGTCATATTGATATCGAAGTGATTATTGTCGTTAAAAGCACTAGGAAGTGGAGTGCCGGAAGAAGATCCAGCATCTCCAACAGGTGTCTGTGATTCAGCACTCACAGTCACAAGGGCGATCAGAGGCGATGAAGACACAAAATGAGCAGATTCAGCAGAAGCAAGCATGTGATGTTCTGTGTTCATTTCTCATCACACTCGTTCAATCTCTTCCTCTCGGATATTTATATTTCATCTCCACGAAAGTTTAGCCCATGCCCCCAGTGACCACTTGGCAGCATCACATTATAACTAGTGGCGAGATTAGCACCAGCGTTACTATTGAAAAGGCCACATATTACATGACCTGCTAATCATTAACTATGCCACATGTCAAGAGGCCAACTGGAACCCTTATTATCATATGTATCACCACGTTGAAAGGTGGAGGATAAAATCCACCTGGTCCATGACTACCACCTCATGTTCACATAAGAGGTAGGATCCACACCTAGGTGGCAACATCATACATGTCCATTTGCCAAGGTTGACATTTTGCTTCAACCCTAGTGGAGTGTTCAGGAGACCTTCTTGAGGTCTCCCTCCAAAAATCCATATGTGAGAGTTTCGGCCTCTATTGAGTGACAAGCTTTTATTTGTCGATTTTTTCCTATCGGGAAACCTTTTTGAGGTCTCCCTCCAAAAACCCATATGTGAAAGAGTTCTTCGGCCTCTATTGAGTGACAAGCTTTTAACTTGCCGGTTTTTTCCTATAAAACCCAAGATTTATGACATAAAAAATCATGTACAAATTTTGCCATGCCAGTTTTTGGAAAAAGATGCCGGTTCCATGGACTATGCTGGATTTCCCGAACACTGCCTAGTGGCATAAGGTGGGCACTTGTACGTAGGTGGCAATGAATGGATGGCAACATAAAAAAAGTGCATAAGGATGGAAGGCAAAAAAAAAAAAGTGCACCTATTAAGAGAGCCTCGGCCCTTGAGGTAGGCCCTCGAGGTATCAAGTTTCAAGAGAGGTCTTGTCAATATCTTGTGCACACAATATTTCAAACTTTTTACTTGTCCAAAATTTACACCTTGGACACAACTTCCTATCACGGAAGTTAAGATAGTATTGATCCTTTTCCTGTCTGTAGAAATGTGTAGGCAACACTAAACAAGCTCCCCTCCCTCGCAGCACAATGTGGGATAGTTAGCGCACTTTTTATAGGTAATTTAGCAGCTACTAGTACCTTTTAGATCATTGATTTCCTACAGGTCATATCATCGAATTCTAGTTAGTAAAGCAGCGCTCAAGTTGGCTTCGGATCATCATACTTCTTGTAGCCAATCAAGCGCACTTCTGGCAAAACTTTCAGTGTATCTCTTGCAACCAATCAAGCGCACCTTTATCATAAATTTTCACGCACCTTCATTAGACCCTTCAACATATTTCTAACAAGACTTTCAGCGTATTTGTGTCTGAAAATTATAGCACAACTCTCTCAAATATTTCAGCTCATTTTTTATAGGATATCTGGAGAGTTGTCATTTTGCATTCAAGTTGGTAGTCTTCATCAGTTCAGAAAGCTCTTTTGACTTTCTGTAATGCTGGAATTGTAAATGTTGTGGTATGTTATTAACTTTATTAATAGTTTATTTTTATTTTTAAGAATTTTTTGTATATTCTAGATGGTCTAAAATCATTTTGCCCTTTCTTCACAAGTACAAACCCAATGTTAGGAATTCAGGTGGTGTAGGGCTAAGTCAAGATATTGAATATATAATCATTGGTTATTATTCATTAGACGTGCTTCATTATAACACAACCAGCTTTGGCAACTTGTTCCAATTTGCGTTAGTGATCAAAAAGCTGAAAAATCCTATGAGGGATTCTATGGCATGGCCTTACTAAAAGTCACAAAAATCAATTAATCATCTTGTTGAAATTTTTTCACACCCTACAAATTGGGGTTTTGGATTTGTTTAGCGGTAGCGATACTACCAACGCATGTGTTGTTCAAAAAGGTGTTAAAAAAGACAGACATATTGTTGTTGTATATTTAAATTCCAACTTAGTAGAATTTGTGAAAATGCGAATGAAATCTCTCTTTGTTTTGTCGAATGAATTAGTAGAAGTAGGAAAATCAATGGACAATGAACACCCTGTAATTCCTTTCTCTAAAAAGCCACAATAAAAGTTGGTGACACAAGAGAGTTTGCAAATGTCTTGGTCCAAGATTACAATATTTTGATTGTAGAAGAAATTGTGCAAGACAATGAAAACTCTCTAATTCCTTTGTAAACAAGGGGAAAGTGGCCGAGGCCACATGGCCTTGCCTGGGTTAAATCATATACATACACACACAGACATATATGTGAGGAAACTTTAGTACATCCTTGAAAATAATAAACTACAATTTTAATTAAAGTTGTTGTATTTGAAAAAATTGTAATGAGAAACTTATTTTTTGTTTTGCCTTATGTGTGTTTTTTTTTGTTTCTTGAGCCTAGATGAGCTTCGACAAACAAGTGGTTGTCATCAAGGAACCACTAGGTTTGCTAGTATTGACTATTTAGTTTATATTTTAAAATCTTTCTTGAGTCTAATTTTGTTAGACTTTTCTTGTATTTAACTAGTTGGAAAATTTATATATATATTTTTTGTATTTAACTAGTTGGAAAAAAAAAACTACACAAGTTTCTTATTTATTTCAACATTTTGAATGCAATGGATACGAAGATGCTTTTAATGTACCTGTAGAGAGAGAGAGAGAGAGAGAGAGAGAGAGAGAGAGAGAGAGAGAGAGAGAGAGAGAGAGAGAGAGAGAGAGAGAGAGAGAGAGAGAGAGAGAGAGAGAGAGAGAGATCAGATTTTCAAAGGTTCCACAAACTCTTAGTGCTCTATGAAAGCAAGCACTCAAGGACTCAATTTGATCACTGGAGGCCAAGGCTACAACATCAAATCGTGCTTAAATCTGCTAAACAATCTACCAAATCCATTAAAAAATCAGCATATAGATGCACTACTCTCTCTCTCTCTCTCTCTCTCTCTCAAAAAAAAAAAAAAAAAAAAAGTTGTATAGTCCAACCCTCCACCTATGTGTAAGGTAGTTATAGCTAGGGATAACTGCTACAATTGAACTCTCTACAATCCCCTCCTTACCACGAGTGGACAAAATACAGCTGGCTATAGCAACACCCCAGTAAGAAATACCATACATGAACTAATGTGCTAAACTAAGTCCATTTCCCCTTTTTGTATGTCCTAATATATATTAAAATAGTTACACTAGTAATATGACAAAAAATATAATACTTTTTCAACATTGCTTAATATTTTCCCAACTATGAGCTAATGGTGTAAATTGGATATGCACGTGCAACATTGTAGTACTTCAAAATGGATGTTATGGAAGTTATGCACTCAATCTCAATTAGTTGCTACAAATGCTAACCATACTTTAGTCAAGGCTACATTCACATTTCAATGTAACTGTTTTTACATGCACCTCTTGGTGTTTTGAAGGTGTATCTATAAAGATTTACCTTTTACCTGCACCTATTGCCATAGGTGGTGCATGTAAGAAAAGTAACCCTTTCTTAGACGCACCTTTCACTGCGAAGGTGCATGTAAAGAAAAATACCACAAGAAACAAATCATAGAAAAAAGTAAAAAAATGTTTTCACTACGGGAAAGGGTTGAGGTGCTTCCCGCGGCCTTCCACCTTGGCTATTGTCCTCTATTGAAGTCTCTTCCTTAGAACTTGATTTAGCATAAATAGTCGAAAATACATGCAGACTTTAAAATATGTGATTCAATTACAATGTCTTATACGCTCAAATCCATCCTGCATGAAACAATACCCTACTTGTCAAGAGTGCCTTGGAGAAGGTAGAGGCCACATACTTGATAGAACATTCATATGCACTTCTAAATAGACAAACCATGCTTAAATTCTATCCTTAAAAGCCCATTATATGACCCAAAACCATCGGAATGTAATGGGTCGGAACGTACAATCTAATTAATGCAAATAAACTACAAGAAGAGAATGGTTACCCATACATATTATTGTAGATTTTGTTCATTGAATCTAGAAGGATAAAAAGGTCCTATTGTAAGTCAGAGGCTGCTATCACCTGTGAGGTAATCTGCATTAAGCTGCTGGTAATATGTGCTCAATCCAAGATCACCTAATGTAAGAACATAATTACATTCACATAATAAATAAACCTTTGAAAATGAATAGCTTACAGAGACAAATTGAGTTAAGGCTCCTCTTGGAAATCCATATGTTTTTGGTCTTCTAAGGTGTAGGTGAATATTTCTAAGGTGTAGTTGAACATCCATATTAGCATTTCATGATCAGCACCAAAAGAGTACAAGTAGCTTGATGATTTGTCTATTAGAAGGTGATAACTTAGTCTCGGTTGTGTTCTTTGAGCAGGCATATAACTGATGGGCAACGGAGATAGAAGAACACGAACGGAGAAGAGAGCAAGAATATTGTGGAACAACTCTCCCGTTACAATCAGCTGCTAGATGCAAAAATAGTGTAATAGAAAGCTTATGCTAAATGTAATCACAGCTTTAAGTGTTCTAATTGCCCAACATGATCTTAAAAATCAATTCATACTCAGAAAAACAAGAGTACAGTCCACCAAAGAGATTAGAAATGGTTTGTGTGTGGTATTACTGAAAAATGGATTCAATGTGAAGTTTAGTTCTGAAATAGATGGAAAGAGCAGTATGATGTCGCGAGTTCCTCAGGCGTCAAAGACAACCATCGTCTGATCAGAAACTAAGGAGTCATAGATGTCTGTGTTCTGATCAGAGTGAGTAAACAAGCGTGCTCAAACAACGATAAAGTGCATTCAATCACAACAAGCATTCATCTACGTTATACACAAATAGAAAAGCATGTTACTGCTATATTACATTGAAGCACGATAGAATAGAATAGCAATTACAACCAAAATGATGGCATAACTGGGAGGCTCAAAATCATATGTCTCATGGATAGAGCGTCTCAAGTAATCTGTGCTGGGATGATCTATTTATAGATTGCATCCATGTATTAACTACATTAAATGTTTGCCACCTAATTAGGTAAGTCGTTGTACTTGGAAGTATATGGCTTTTGTGACAACTATACATAGTGTATACTGTCAACCCATAGGAAATGTTGACGTGGACGAGGACATAGCAAATTCTCTCACTTCGCATTTTAGGTGAAGTGGTTTTCTCTCACTTCACAAAATTCGAGAAGTGGCTTTGTTGGTGTATGATGTGAAACGGTGGTCTGCGTGGTCTACGATTGATTGCGATGACAATGGACCGGACAGAAGCAGAACACGAGAGACGATTACGATGTAAACGATGTCTCTACCAACAATAAGAAAAACAATTATGAACATGGTAATAACTACAATTTCAGGAATGTGGCTTGACTAGGGAATGGAATCAAAAGCTTGTTGTCCTTTTGGGTTATCAGAGGAGTCTGAGACTGCCGTAACAGTAGGATTGCGAAGCATTAGGCATCTTGGACAGCCATGCGATCCTCTGTCTCTGTAACCGTGTTTATGTGCAAGAGAGTGAGAGATACAATTGCATTCAATCAAGAATGTAATAATCAAACAATAGCAAATCTGTGTAAATGAGAGAATCAGAACACAATATAGTAGCACTGATAAGCGTGTATTCTACTTACAAATTCTGAAACAATGGCTACAATTCTAGCTCTCTCTCTCTCTCTCTCTCTCTCTCTCTCTCTCTCTCTCTCTCTCTCTCTCTCTCTCTCTCTCTCTCTCTCTCTCTCTCTCTCTCTCTCTCTCTCTCTCTCTCTCTCTCTCTCTCTCTCTCTCTCTCTCTCTCTCTCTCTCTCTCTCTCCAAGGTTGATTGGGCATAGCTATGGGTAGGCACTCGAGCCCCCATAGCCCCAACCATCCTTGGTGAACTCTCTTCTCCTTTTCTCTCTCTCTCTCTCTCTCTCTCTCTCTCTCTCTCTCTCTCTCTCTCTCTCTCTCTCTCTCTCTCTCTCTCTCTCTCTCTCTCTCTCTCTCTCTCTCTCTCTCTCTCTCTCTCTCTTGCTATGCAGGTGTGCATGGGAGGCTCCCAATGAACGGACCCATATTGCTATGCAGGTGTGCACGAGAGGCTCCCAATTGAGCAACGTTGGCGCTCCCTAGCAATGGCACCAATTGTAGTCGATCGTAGTATAGGGGTCCGTTCACTGGGAGCCGCCCGTGCACACCTGCATAGCAAGAGAGAGAGAGAGAGAGAGAGAGAGAGAGAGAGAGAGAGAGAGAGAGAGAGAGAGAGAGAGAGAGAGAGAGAGAGAGAGAGAGAGAGAGAGAGAGAGAGAGAGAGAGAGAGAGAGAGAGAGAGAGAGAGAGAGGAGTGATGAGAGAGAGGAGAGAGGAGAGAGAGTTGAGAGAGAGAGAAGAGAGAGAGTAGAGAGAGAAAGAAAGGGAGAAGAGAGTTCACCAGGGATGTTGGGGCTATGGGGGCTTGAGCGCCTACCATAGCTATGCACCAATCAACGTACTATGACGAGGCCCACTAGGCAAGACTTGGCCAACAGTATTTTAAGTGGTGGGACCCACTTATTTATTTGTATACATGAAATACCCACAACAGGGTCCACGGCCCAAACTAGTGCCGGTCCCTCGACACTAGGCTGCAATTGTCGTGAAGGGCGCTGTTGTCGGTTCTTTTATTGTTGAGACATGGTGCTTTAGGAAAAGTGTGGATCGAATTCGCTTACGCAAAACCTGAGGCTTTATTAGATGATGGCGATCAACAAGAACTTGGACCTGCCAGATTTTCAATAATACCAATAAGGGTTTGGTGGCCATTCCGGATAACCTTGTTCATCAACAATTGGGTAGTTGAGGCATTCCATCAGGGTATCCCAAGATAAAACTGGATCCTTATAGGTTGGCACAACTAGTCCCAATGTCACGGACTCCCTCAAATCATAATGTGGATATGACATGCTTGCTTGACTCTCTTGTCTGTCTAGGTATTCATGGTATGCCATAACCTGACGACTTTCCTCAACAATCAATATCAAAGATTTAGGACAAGGCTTTGTCATTGTAGGCACTGGTGCTTGCTGTACTGGAGGCCTATTTGGGCTTGGATTCCCTGGATTTGCCCTTTGAAGAATGGATATACCCCGAATTGGCGTTGATTTGGGGGTCTGTTGAATTGTGAATTAGACTTTGGTTGAATCTTGCTCGTTGAGGGGCAATCATCAACTTTAGTCTTCCCTTGGTCATTGCATTTCCCAGCTGAAGGCTGCGTGACTGCACTTTTCCTTGGATCTTGTGTTGAATTGCCTTCAAGTTGCTCTGTTGACGCTAGTCCCCTTTGTGATTCATCACTAAGAATTCTTTGTAGTGATTGCACCAAGAGACTTGGTAAAATCCGTTGGACTTCATCGGATGCCAATTTCTTGACTTCCTCAGTTACCATTGGCATGATGGATTCTACCATCTCTGCCTTATGTGATGGTTTTACTTGTTTGCTCGAGAGTATCTTTGCGTACTTTGGGACTTTCGCCAGATTGTCTTCTTCGTCACTCGCTTCATAGTCCGATGGCACTAAGATTTTTTTTTTATAGTGCGTTCGAGGTGGAAGGGTCACCACAGGTGCATGTCGGTCTACATAGGCGATATGCCTCCTGGCTATTTGTGGATTTCTCATCGGGAAATCTCGGCATGGATGATTAACTCCGCACTGTGAACACGAGGGATCAAATGTTGATGGATCCCCTTGATGTGGACATTCAGCACGACGGTGTTTCCCTCCACATCCATAACATCTTACCGAGTGCAATACACCATCGCCTCTAAGTTGATAGGCATACATTGGTAATAGATTCCCCTTAGGATCTTCCACAAAGTAGATTGGTAGGTTGTTATGGTCCTCCATTGAATTCGGTGACATGCAAGAGGATATAACCAAAACTTCTACCTTGCCACTATTTGTTGAAGAAACTCGTGATTTAGATGGATCAATCTGACATCCATCCTTCTGGTGAGCTCCTTGTTGGTTTGATTCTGCTTTTGACCATTGAACCACTGGATCTTGTTGTCCACAAGCCTGTTGCTCTTTATTTTGTCCTTTTAACAAGCACGGATTCTTGATTGAGCACCTGGTACTTGGATGATCTCCAAAGCAGAAGGTACATTCGTCCTTTTCAAGAAACTTAATAGAGCGAGCATAAGCTTGCTGACAGCTTGAACTGCAAGGTTCTTGGTCTTCCGCTGCTCTTGATCTGCTTGACCTTGCTGCACTTTGTTGCCTTGCATGGGGTTTCATTCTTGTTGGATCATTGCTCGTTGTCGACCTTTGTTCCTCTGATTTCCCATCTGGATAGGGAAAATCCTTCTTCGCAAGTGAGATTTCCATCAAGGCAGCATCCTTACAAAGTTGTGCAAGCGACGCATAGGATGCTAACTCTTCCGTACCAGATCTGATCCTTTTGGGCAATCCGGCATAGTATTTTGCCATGATGATCTGTTGGGGAATCGGGGGATCACAGTCCTTCACTAGATGATAGATCCGATAGGTGTAGTCTCGGATTGTTTCACCAGGGAACTTTTTTAATTTCGATAATCCTACAAGGGCAGTCTCCATAGTTCAGCACTAGAATGTCGCAAAGTAGCTGGTTGGTGAATTGCTTCAAGGTTTGCTCAATGACTCTAGTGTTCCAACCTTTTTTTTTTTTTTTTTTGAAGTGGAAGAAGAAAGAGAAGAGGAGAAAAGAATCAAGAAAAGAGGGATCCGTATGGATGTGAACAGAAACAGAAATGGATTTAATAGATAACCGCAATGAAAGTTACACTGTCAAGAGAATATGGAGATGGACAGAAGAGTGTGGACAGAAGAGTGATGAATGGTTGGTATGGATGGTGGTGGAAACTGATTATTCTTGGTACTGATCAACTTGATATGAGATTCATCCACTTGGTTCAGTCCAGGGATGTTGGATCTTGATGGATATTGTGACTGCAACCTAGATTTGACAAGATCTGATCAGTTCCAATTGGCTAATAGTGTAATTTTAGCCCCTTTTCTTGGTTCTTTGTGGTTTTTTTTTTTGGTTGTGATTTCTTCAGATCTGAGTGAATCTAACCTTCAACCTTCCAACAATAGTTGTATATGGAAAATTTCTAAACAATGTGAGTTTTGCAAGAGTTCTTGATGGACAGATTTGTCAGGATCTAAAAAAAACCTCAGTTTTTTGGCACTTTTTCTTAGATATTTCTAAATCGGACCATTGGATCATCACAAAAATTTCACAGTAGCCAGATCTTGGCTAGATCTATCTAAAAAAACTCTTTGCAAAGGTTACTTCCCAGCAGATCTTAAAAAATCATGGAAAAGTGCATTTCCTTGGGGTCTTTTTGCAAAATTTTAAGATTTTCTGGGAAAAAAACCCTCTAGTATCTCAGTCAGATTCCGCTTCTAACCAAGCTTCTAGAGTTACTTCCCAAGGAAACTCAAAAAATCTTGAAAAAAGTGTATTTTTTTGTGGTTTTTTTTGTAAAATTTTAAGATTTTCTGGTAACAGACCCTTGCAGACTGGTATGCACTTGTATCTCAGTCAGATTAGCTTCTCACCAAGTTGAGAGAGCTACTTCCCAAGGAAACTCAAAAGATCTTGAAAAAAGTGCATTTTTTTGTGGTTTTTTTGCACAATTTTAAGATTTTCTGGGAACAAACCCTCACAGACTGGTATTTACTTGTAGCTTAGTCAGGTTCAGTTGCTCACCAAGCTTCAAGAGCTACTTCCCAAGGAAACTTAAAAAATCTTGAAAAAAGTGCATTTTTTTGTGGTTTTTTTGCAGAATTTTAAGATTTTCTAGGAACAAACCCTTGCAAACTGGTATGTACTTGTATCTCAGTTATTTTCAGCTGCTCACCAATCTGTGAGAGCTACTTCCCAAGGAAACTCAAAAAATCTTGTAAAAAGTGCATTTTTTTGGGGTTTTTTTGTAAATTTTTAAGATTTTCTAGGAACAAACCCTCACAGACTGGTATGCACTTGTATCTCAGTTAGATTCAGCTGCTCATCAAGCTGCAAGAGTTACTTCCCTAGGAAACTCAATAAATCTTAAAAAAACTGCATTTTTTTGGGGTTTTCTGGCCAAATTTTGAGATTTTCTGGGAACTAATCTTTGCAGGCTGGTATGTGATTGTATCTGAGTTAGATCCACTTGCTTACCAAGCTACGAGAGTTACTTCTTAGGTAACCTTAAAAATTTGCTGTCTGAGAAGGTTCTAGGCCACTTTTTACTCTTGGGAACCTTCACAGGGGCACTTTTTTTGGGATCTAACTCTCGCAGACTTCTTTGTGTCCTTGTCTCAGTGAGATGGAACTTCAGAGAGCTCTGCGAAGGTTACTTCCAAGGAAACTCAAAAATTTGCTGTTTGAGAAAGTTCTAGGCCATTTTTTGCTCTTGGGAACCTTCATAGGGGCACTTTTTTTGGGATCTAACTATTGCAGACTTCTCTGTGTCCTTGTCTCAGTGAGATGGAACTTCATAGAGCTCTACAAAGGTTAGTTTTGAAGTTTGCATTTTTTTTTTATTTTTACAAAGGATTTCTGAATTTTTTTGGGTTTTTCTCTGTCTTTTCAAAATCTGATGGGAACTAAGCCTCGCAGACTTCTATGCAGGTCTGCGACAATACCCTGGAGCTGCTGCTAGTCATGCAAAGGTTCATGCCCACTAGTTTTTGAGAAATCAAAATCTGATGAGATTTTGCCTCTCTTTTTCCCTCCAAAAACAGATTTTGAGCTTCTTCTTTTTTTTCTGATTTTTATGGATTTTATAAATTAATGAAGGGATTGGGTACTTGGATCTAATCCTCCCACCCCACAATCTCTCCCTACAGTTGAAACAAACAAAAAACTCACAAAAAAATGGCAAAAACTAACACTACTAACACTATTCTACCTCTAAAATCTGATTTTTTTTGGTAAAAATGAATGTTGAGAGAGAAGAAAAAAGAGAGGGAGAGAGAGGAAGAGATTAAGAAAACTATGCGGCGAACCGAGTGTGTGGCTCTCCCCAGTAACGGCGTCATTGTTGTGTCGTCGATGTAGCATAGGGGTTCGTCGCTGGGAGCGTCAACCTCGCCGTCACCTGCATAGCAAGAAGAGAGAGGAGAGGAGAGAGGAGAGAAAGAGAGTGGAGAGAGGGAGAGAGAGAATGCCTAGGTTGAGAAAGGCTTTGGGGGCTCGAGCGCCTACCCAAAGCTATTCTATCCCAACATAGGGAGAGAGGGAAAAGAGAGAGGGAGAGGAGAGAGAGAGATGGAGATGGAGATGGAGAAACCAGAGAGAGTTTTATTAGAATGAGAATGGAAGATGATACAAAGGAAATGACTCTCTCTTATAGATTTTAGAGGTGAGTCTCCTTTACTCTCATTGGCCACTTCATTGGGGCAAGGATTCTAATACAAGCCTTTAAAATAAACACAACTTAAATCTATTGGTGCTAAGAAAGCACAAGGGCACTCACATGATTCATGTGAGTTTTAAGTTGGGCCCTTTTAGCTTTTTTATTTGCACCTTGACTTAGGGTCTCTAATGTCATCTTAGAGTTTTAAGTCCCTAGTCTCTTATTCCTAGGAAGTACAACTTGCTACTTGTGCTCATTGGTGGCTGGGCTTATACACACAGGATGTCAGTGCCTTGCACTTATTATTCTATTGTACTATGACGGGGCCCACTAGGCAAGGCTTGGCCAACAATATTTTAAGTGGTGGGACCCACTTATTTATTTGTATACATGAAATACGCACAACACGTGTCGAGCAAAATGATGTCTCTACTGGTAATGCCTTCTCAGTATCTACACTGTAGAGCTTGTATTCCTTGTGATCTTTGGAATAGCCGATGAAAATCATTTTCCTGCTTTTGTTATCTAGCTTTCTTCTTAGATCTTCAGGAATCTGAGCAAAAGCAATGCATCCAAATACTCAAATTTTTTGAGTGATGGTTTTGATCATGTCCATACCTTATAAGGTGTCTTGCCATTCAAGGCTTTGGTGATGGATCGATTTTGCAAATAGGCAGCTATAGTAACAATTTTTGTCCAGAATTTCTTTGAAAGAGAGGCATGGGCCAGCATGCTCTTGGCACTTTCGATGAGTGTCCGATTCTTCCGTCAACTATACCATTGGATTGAGGTAAATAACTAGTTGTAAATTGCTGATGTATTCCACTGGCCTTGCAGAACTCCTTGAATTTTGTGGAGATGTACTCTTCCCTCCATCTATGCGTAGAGCTTTGATCTTCCTCTGGGTCTGGTTTTCTGTAGACCCTTTGTACTTCTTGAAGAATTTGAATGCTTCGGATTTGTTCTTCATAAAGTAAGTAGCAGCGCTTCGAGAGAAGTCGTCGATGAAGGCTAGAAAATAGAGAGCTCCCCCTGTGGAAGCAGTCTGCATCGGGCCACAAATGTCGCTATGTACAAGGTCAAGCAAGCCTTTGGAAGTATGAACTGAGTCTGAAATAAAAGAGCTTCTTGCATGCTTGCTGATAATACAGCTTTTGCATGGAGAAGTTGGCTTGTTGACAAATGGCAGATCTTGTACTAGTCTCTAAATAGACATTTGCTGGATACTATTGAAATTGAGGTGGCCAAGTCTGAAATGTCATAGCATATCAGTTGATTCAAAAGTGGTTGTGTGAAGAGCTTGACTGTTAGAAGAGTAGCAGTGACTGATTTTGTAAAGATAGCCACTTCTTCTTCCGAAGGCTAGAACCTTCCGAGATTTGTCAAGAATTGTGCAGCCTTCTGTATAAAAGTCTACTCTGTGACCTGAATCGATGATTTTGCTAACTGAGAGTAGATTTTTGGTCAGATTTGGAATGCGGAGAATGTTGGACAGCAACTTGACTTCACCTCTTTTGAATTCAAATCAGACTGTTGTGAAAAGTACATTACTAAGGACCATAAATGGATCTTTGAATGATCCACAAGGTTGATTGTATGCTTGTTAAACAATCTATCAGAAACTAGTCATCAGAAAACAAGATCTAGTTTAGCAGCTTGATAGAAAACAAGTAGAAACAATCAAAGCATTGATCAATAAGTGTAATCCAACTCCACACGTGTGGAAATAAGGCTGTAGTACGGCCTGTAGATAGTGTTTACAAAGTGTCAAAGCTGGGTTTCATTGGAAATCAAGAGTAATCACCATACAATGAGAGGAAACACGAATTTTTCCTTGAGACTCCAAAAAGTTTTTATCTTTTCACTATGGAGAATGGGAATACATAGTAAAACACACTTCCTATACTAAGTTAGGTGAAAATCCAGCATGTAATAAGGAAGTAGACTCCACTTTCTTGCCCTAATGTGAAAATCCTAGCCTAGATCCAAGAGTCATGCTTGGTAGGTGTATGGTAGGTACAAATCTCATCATAAATCATGGTCTAGATCCTACAAAGTAGGAATCACTACCAAATGGACACAACCACTCCTCTTGACTCGTGGTAACCTAATTTAGGTGTGTATGTACAAGTGGAACTTTGGCCATTCAAGTAACCAACAAACAATATTGACAAAATGTACAATATTCTACATGGCTAGATTTGCCAATGTAGGCAATTTTTCACACTCCTCAAATCTAGCCTTGGAGATCACAATGCTTTTATCAATAACTCCAATTGAAGATCTAAGATTGACAAATGAATCTTTAGGTAAAGATTCAGTAAACAAATTAGCCAAGCAACTTGATGATGGCACGTGTTGGAGCTTGATCTCTTTAGCTTGTACTTTTTCCCTCACGAAATGATGAGCAATTTCGATGTGTTTGCTCCTTGCATGGAATGTAGGATTAGTTGCAAGTGATTGGGCTGATTGGTTGTCACAATAGATGATAGGGATCTCCTCCTCCATGACATGAAGCTCCACCAATAGCCTTTTGAGCCACAAGACCTCCTTGCATGTTGATGTCAAGGCCTTGTATTCGGATTCTGTGGAAGATAGGGAGATGGTATCTTGCTTTTTGGAAAGGCATGATACTACTCCATCACATAGAAAGGTGGCAAAGGCACTTGTTGATCTTCTATACACTTTGTCACCTGCAAAATCCAAGTCACTATAGGCTCTTAGGCCAAGATTAGTTCCTCTATACAAAATGCCAAAATTCTTAGTGGATGAAATGTATCTAAGAACCCTTTTGGCCATCTTCCAATGTGAAACTAGATGACTTTGCATGAATTGGCTTAACTTTCCAACACTATAACTAAGATCAGGTCTAGTTATAGTTAAATAGATCAAGGAGCCAATAAGCCTTCTATAGAATGTAATGTCCTCAAAGAATGCTTCATCACAACCAATAGATGCTTTTACATGTTGCTCCATTGGTGTCTCAATGCCTTTACAATTCTTCATTCCAAATCTATCTAGGACGGATGTAGCATATTTAGATTGACAAATGAAGCTAAAATCACATCCTCTAATAACCCCTATTCCAAGAATGAAGCTTAATAGGCCGAGATCTACCATCTTAAACTCTTTTGCTAAAGCAATTTTTACATCTCTAATTCCATCTAGATCATTACCACTCAAGATAATGTCATCTACATACAAAACACGAATAATGATCATGCCATCATGAAAACTTATATACAATGATGGATCATAGGCACTCATTACAAAATTGATGGAAATGAGAAAAGAGTTTAGCCTAGAGTACCATGCTCTAGGTGCTTGCTTGAGCCCATAAAGGATCTTCTTCAAAAAACACACCTTTCCTTCATGCTTTTCCTTGATGAAGCCCTCCGGTTGCCTCATGTAGATCTCTTCCTCCAAATAACCATTGAGGAATGCATTTGTGAAGTCAAGTTGGAATATCTCCCAATTGAAGGTTGTAGTTGTTGGAATATCAATCCACACTCTAGAGAGAACTATCCTCCATTATCACTCCTTAATACCTTAATCTTGGTACTAAGTTGATTTTCTACCAAAGTCTTGAACTTTACAAAAGAATCAAACACCATTGATTTGCTAGACAAGAGGTACATCCAACAAAATCTAGAATAGTCATCAATGAAGATTACATAGTACTTGGCACCACCATTAGACTCATGTGAAAAACTATGAACATCCGAATGGATGAGTTCAAGAGGAGAGTTTGATCTTGATGTAGATCTTGAGAAGGGTAGTTTGTGAGCCTTTGAGAGGCTGCATGCTTCACATCTCTTCCCACACTTTGACAAATGCTTGGGGAGTCCAACTGCAAGCTCCTTTGCTACCATAGATTCCATGGCTTTGTAGTTGGGGTGGCCCAACCTTTTGTGCCATAGTTCCACCTTTGTAACTCCACCTTTGCCAAGTAGACACTCTCCACTGCAACACTAGCATCAAGCTTAAACAATCTACCTTGCTTAAAGCTTTTGTCTATACATTCATCATTTCTAAGGATGGAACAAACTCCATGCTTAAATTGTACATCTAGGCCATTATCCATTATCTGGCCAACACTAAACTTAGGAACATAAATAACATTATCAAGATTTATCCTTTTGGATGATCCCACATATAAGGGAATTGTTCCTATTCCACTTATCTTACATTCTTGACTACTTGCAGTATAGATTGATCTATGTAAATCATTGTAAGAAAGTAAAATGGAGAATATGTCCTTTTGATATGTCATGTGGGAACTAGCCCCACTATCAATCCACCAAGAATCATTGGTGTTGCTCTTGGATGATGGTGGTTTCTTGGAAACCATCAAGGATGACTCTTCATCCTCCTCCTCCTCCTGATGTGCAATGTTGCTTTGTTTGCTCTCTTGTGCCTTCTTATTCTTGAGACATTATGATGCAAAATGTCTTTTCTTTCCATAGAAAAAACATTTGTACTTGGACTTGTCTTTGATCTTGCCCTTTGAGCTTGAAGCCTCATCCTCCTCCTTGGTCTCCTTGAAGTGCTTCTTCTTGCCATTGGCCTTCTTCTTGCCTTTGAATGAGAAATTAGCTTTCTCATCACCATCCTGCAGAGAAATAGCATTCATTCTTGCATTGGTATGCATCATCCTACACTCTTCAACCACTAATACACTGTGTAGCTTTTCTATAGTAGGCAACGTGTCTTAGATTGCAAAACTTTGGACCAAATTTGTAAAACCACTCCCTAGACCATTTAGGTCAATCTGAACAAGCTCACTATCTTGAATCTTTTCTCCAATGGAAGCTAACTCCCTATTGAGAGACTTGATTCTTAGCACATAATCATGTGCACTCTCATCACTCCTCTTCATGCTTTGTAGAATCTGATTTCTAAGCATGAGAACCCTCTCCCCTACGAAGCTTATTTTGTCTGTAATGAGGAATGAAACATCTTCTCTTAGTCTCTTCTTCTCTCAATTGATCATCATCATCATCATATATGAATGGTGTCTAGAATATGTATATATACATAATATTACAGGTGTGCAGATGTGAAAGTACAGAGTGGATGTGCTGTTTGTAGGAGATCGTGGGTGGCTGCAATCGTTGTCCAATCTGTTAGTGCAACTGCATGGAGTGAGCGTAAAAAAGGTGCGACGTCAGCCAGTGCTGAAGTGAACGTTGGTGATGATGCGAAAAGTGGGTCACTCTTACGAATGGCCTTAGGATAAGATTTACAAGGTGCCTTAGCTTTTAGGGCACCTTCGGCATTCTGTAGGATAGTATCCCCTTTTCTCCTGTCACCATAACCTATGTAGAAACACAGTGTTCGCAATTCTTTTGTCTTTATTCGTCTGTGCGGATTTGCATGTAAATATGCAGGTTGTGTGACAACATTAGCAAATATGCAGAGTAAATCCAACAAAATGCAAGTAGTTGTGATTTTGCATTGATGACTTGTGTTTCCAAGGAGGAAACACGAAACTATGATGCAGAGATGGACTATCGCAAATAATCGCGAACAGAAATTATTCGACCCTAGAAACAGAGCGTCTATTTGAATATCAACCATCGTAAATGGTTAGATCTACTATTATAGTTTTAAAAGGCCAAAAGACCTGTCTCATAGCAACATAAATACATGTGCACTACTCGTTGTAAAAAAAAACTCTCAAACTCAAACTGAAGAGATTCTCAGACTCATTCAATTAGAGACACAACAGTGAGATAAGACATCAAGAGATATATTCAGATTCAGCATTATAAATTCATTTTTGACCAATAGTTTCTGTTTGTCTAAAATTGTCTCTTAATTCTACATATTATTTTCGCACGCATATTCAATCAAGGCAAAAACTGTTCTATTAGTACAGAGACCAAAAACAGACCCGATTGAAGACACCGATATTAGTTTGATTTATTCAACTTTCATCGTGTTCTCTGTGGAAGAATAACTACTATTTTTCCTACAGTGGTATCAAAGCATTCTTCATACATCCATCAACAAGCCGCATCTGGAGTGATTTAGAAAATAGAAGATGTCATCGATCAGCAATATTCAGGCTAAGATCACTCTTTGGTGAGGGAATTTGATCCCAAACTTTTTCAGGATTAAAATCCGTACTGTTCACACGTGTGGGCATCTCTGAATTAGCATTTAATAACCCACATTCATTGGATCACAGAAAATTCATCTGCTGTCAGTTTGATGTAATTTTTGGTGCAAATCCTAGGATAAGCTACCAAGATCACTTGCCATTGATTAGTTTTGAATTTGTTTCATGAAAACTAATTAATCTAGGCTGATTTCAGACCTTCTTAAAGTGGAAACCAGGTCTTGAAAGTACATCAAAGTGAATGAGAGAGAGAGAGAGTCAATTTTTGTCCAAGAATAGCCAAGATTGGCAAGATTTGCTTAAGAGTAGTTTTCATCTCATCTTATCTTCATTCCAGCTTTGTGAGTGAGTGATGGAACTATGATTACAAGTCCATCTGTTGGATTAGAAGTCAACATTTGAGTGAAACACTGCAAGTTAGAAACCTTTGTGAGTTTCAGGTTCAAACAAATCTATATCATTAGAATCTTACTAGTAAAATGGGATAAGTGGGAGCCTACCTTCTAGAAGCTAGTGAGAGGTTAAACTTCACCAATTATGCTATTTGGAAAGTGAGGATGGAGTCACTAATGGTGCTCCAGGATCTTTATGGGTTTCTAATAGATGATGAAGATGAACCTCTAGGTGCACAAGAATTAGTGAGATACAAAAAGAGGTCTAGGCTTGCACTTCACTGTATTAAGATGAATGTAAGCAATGATCTTTTAAGAGAAGTATCATCATGTAAGAGTGCTAAAGAGGCTTGGAAATTTTTAAAATCTATCTATGAGTCTAGTATTATTAACATGTATACATGATGTACTTAATCTAATACAGCTCTCTGTTCTACATTCCGATTTGTGTTAATATTGCTATGCTTATTCTACATTTTGTCTAATCTTTCTAGTTGTTCTTTCTGGTAATAGATGATTAACTTTTAGTCTTGTCTTTCGCGAATCATTTGCGACTAATTATCAGTAGAGCACAATCTAGCTCTTCACGAATCATTCACAGCATATAATTTGTCTTGCAATTTGCGACAAATTATTCATCTAGCTCTTCATCCATTAAATGTTTGGCTGCGTAATCTAGAATGACTGTGATTCCTATCACTAAAGTTCTGTTCATTCTGATAGGCGTAGTCATGCTTTTGGAGAGAGTTGTTTAACTCATCCCACTGCGCACGAACATTTTCTGTTCGAGTTCGTTTCTCATTCGTGTTTGTCATTTATTCTCCCCCTCTCTCTCCAACATGGTATCAGAGCCATTTTCATAGCTTGATAAGCTTCCACATTACAAGACTCTCCTTGCCGATAAACTAATCGTTTTCTTGTTCTATAAATATCAAATTTTCATACTTAAGTCACTGATAGTTTCTCCTATCACTTAGACTAATTCTTCCACATGGATTCCTAAGGGAAAGCCAGTCCTATCATGGACAAGCTTGACGGAGCCAATTACCATCTATGAAAATTTAAGATGAAAACTGTACTAATGACAAAAGAATTGTTCGACGTTGTTACACGTGCAGAAGGAAAACCCAAAGCGGACGACGCAACAATCGCCATATGGAAGCTGAAGGATGGAAAAGCTTTCGCGCTGATCATCCTCAACATCACGGATACCCAGATCGGCCATGTATCCGAGGCTTGGACATCAAAAGAAGCCTGAGACATCTTGAGCACACTAAATGAAGTGCGAGATATAGCTTCTAAGCTACATCTCAAGAAGAAATTCTACTCCCTCAAGATGACAAATGGTGATTCTCTGCAGATCACATTTAATCAATTCAAGAACCTGCTAAGACAAATGACTGCTGTCGGATCTGTCATAGACAATCAAGACACAGTGATGCAACTGCCTACAAGCTTGCCAAGTTCTTACAACAGCTGGGTGATGATCATCATGACTCATCTAGAATTGACTCTTTCAAGAGTCATTACTATGTTGTTGCAGGAAGACACGCGAAGGAACAAAGCCTCGAGTTCCTCAGCTGATTCTCACGCCTTGTACACCAACAAGAGCACAACAAAGCATAAGAAGAAGAAAGGCCCGAAGAAATCAAAGCCAGACCAGAGACCAGCTCTACACAAGGAACAGTCGAATCTGCAGACAAAGAAAAAGTTGTTTTGTAGATATTGCAAACGAAACAACCACGAAATTCAAGACTGTCGAATATTTCAAGCGAAGAACAATAGCAAGGGATAGTTGAATCAAGTGGCAAATGCAGCTGCAGAAGCTCCACAGCCTATTCAAGAAGCAAATCATGATGCCTTCATGACCAACCATCAAGAAGCATCTGGGGACAGTTCTTGGTTCCTGGATTTCGGAGCCACTCAACACATGACTAGCCTCATTGGCTGTTTCGAGTCCTATACACCTTACAGTACCCAAAAGTTCATTTACCTTGGTGACAATTACACACAAGCTATCAAAGGTGAAGGCACTATAAGATTAAGCTTTGCAAATGATCAATCTAAGCTACTCTCTAAAGTCTTGTATGTACCAAATTTATCTACGAATCTGCTCTCTGTAAGTAGAATCACAGATTTAGGACATAGAGTAGAGTTCGAATGTGACCAGTGTAAAGTAGTTGATAGGACTAGCAAGATCCTAGCACTCGGAATGAGACATGGATACTTGTATAAATTAAGTCAATTTTTTTCAGCCTCTAGTCAGGCTCTTAGTACTTCAATTCATACAAATAAAGGTGTACTTTGTCATTATAATCATGCTGCTGTACAACGCATGTCTAGATAGTCTATTGTTCTTGATCTCGACTATCCTCGCAAAAAGTTGAGTTACATGTCTGTCAAGACTGTCTAGTTGGTAAACAGACTAGGAAACCATTTAAGTCAAGCCATCAGCATATTGCTAGATGTTGTACATTCAGAGATTTGTGGCTCAATGAAAAATCCTTCGTGAAGGATGCCAAGTATTTTATAACCTTTATTGACGAATTCTCCAGAAGGACAATGGTGTATTTTATAAAGAAAAAATCAGAAGCTTTCAACTGCTTCAGAATCTTCAAGGAGCATGTAGAGAAGGAGACTGGAAGGATGATCAAGGTCCTAAGGTCAGACAACGGTGGAGAATACATCTCTTTCAAGTTTAAGGAGTACTGTCAAAGCCAAGGCATTGAGCAACAATTCATTACTCCTTACAGTCCTCAGTCTAACGGCTTAGCTGAGAGGAAGAACCGTACTTTGGTCGAATCTGCTAAGTGTATGCTATCGCATGCATCATTGCCCAAGAGATTCTGGGCTGAAGCTGTCTCCACTGCAGCTTACCTCTAGAACAGATGTTCGACCAAGGCCCTCTCAGACAAGACACACCATGAGGTGTGGACAAGCTCTAAGCATTCTTTGAAGAACCTAAGAGTGTTCGGGTGCATTGCCTACGTGCATATTCCAAAATACACAAGGAAGAAATTGGACTTCCAAGGTCTCAAGACTATCCTGATCGGATATACTTCGTCTTATAACACCTACAAGTTGTACGATCCTGATACCTAGCAATCTTGTATAGTCGGGATACAGTCTTTATCGAGGATCAATTCGTCAACCTCAAAGGCAAGGATATTGCTCAAGAAGAACCTACATCTCCTGTCATTGACACGACAGTTTGAGCTTCTGGCTCAGGCGTGTCTATTGTTGAGCCACATCGAGACAATGAATCACACGAAGATGTTGCTGCTACCCAGCAACAAGTCCCAGGAGCAGTTCATCAGTCCACTTGTAGCCTTGTTGAAGTGACCTAATCTTCTTTTTCAACATGTTCCAATGCACAAAGCACTCTGTTGAATGTCGTAAAATGAACTCAAGAAGAAATCACAAAGATATGGAACCTCTCAAATCTCTTCTAGCACTTCTAACTAGAAAATCAACACATAGAATAGTGAAATCTTGATCAAAATATGATCTATCCTTAATCTAATGATTTTTGACACTTCCTAATATTGAAATAAACTCAAATGGAGTTCAGTAACCTCACAAACTAGAGATCCAATCAAAATTAGAGTTTTGTCAAAATCACAAAAAATTGAATATCTCAAATTCTACATGCAATTTCTAAAACTTGATATATCTTCTTGTAGAATGTGACTTTTCCAATGCACCAAAATTTAACTAATTCCAGTAAACCAAGTTTGAAATCGGAATTGATCAAGTATATAACCCTATATTGAGTTTTGACCTACAAAAGATCAATTCTACGCATGCAAAAATGCTGATTTTTGAGTAGAAATCAATCTAGCATGCTCTAGCATTGGTAACTCCTCCAAATCCTGGCTAAAGATGGGTGATCCTTTCATAACCTGAGGGATGACCCTTTAGCCATTGACAAGAGACTCAAAGATCTTTTGTGGGAGAATTTTCAAGAGATCATGCACTCGGGCACTATCTAAAGTCCTTCAAGAATAATGAGATAAGTGTTGCCCATTCAAAGTTTCATCAACATGGTGAAACTATGATTATGGCAATCAAGGCATTGTCTCATTTTCTTGGAGGACATAATTTTAATAAGGTGCATAAAATTTTAGGATATGGACCAGTGAATTCCATGCTCAGATCATCTCATTTTGCAGTGTATGCTGCTTACGTTGATCTGAGTAAGCATGAAAACTATGAGCTATTAGATCCATACGAAAGAAGAAAATTGTTGCATGATTCTAAGTTGCAACTTTCATTGAAAAAAATATCGAAAGCAGATTAGATACTGTTGAATTGTACTTTGTAAATAATTTATTTAATATACAAAATTTTATTGTGTGTCTATAGCCTACTGGCTTGTATAAATTTGCATGCTTTTTGAAATTTTTTATAATCCGTCGATTTTGTATTATGACGAATTTGGATTCTTTTGTAAAACCATTGGAAAAGTTGCAATATATAGCTGTTTTTTGTGCTAGTCTCGCCATGTTGTGTACTTTTATAAAATGTCGCTCTTGCTTGCCAATGAGATTTTTCCATTTCTTGCAATGACCATATGCTAAGACTTCCACTATTTCTTGCAAAGAATGTCGAATGATGTAGTAATATGTGATGCATGTCATAAAAACATAATCTAAATCAGTACCAAAAGTATCTAATTTAATTGCACATATTTGTCTATCGTAGTGTAAAATCAAAATCTTACCATATAATGTGTTATATGATCAACACCCCATGCACTCTGAACTGTATCCACAAAATTCATTGGTTGTTTTCTGTATCATTTGAACATCAATATTTGAAAAATTTATCTTTTCTCAAGTATTTCACCATATTGTCTAACTTTTTCCAAACTTCTACTTTGTGTATACGAGTAGAACTTTCTTCTTCGAAATCTTTCCAAACCATGTATTGAACCTTAGATTGTAATTTGATAAAAATCTTCGAGCATTAGATCCTCCAATGCTCGGCTTGCATGGAATATTTCCTGTTTTACCTGATAACTTGTCATTTTTTTTTTTAACATGGCCTTTATGTAAGCCTGCATTGGACAACACATCCTCTAATATGGAAATAGCTTTCTTTGTAGAGGCCTTTGGTTCGAAATTCCATGCAAACAAGAGGTGAAGATATATTATTTTTTCTATAATACGCACCTCCACATGCAATGTACAGATATGAACATTTCATAAATCGGTAGTACAGGTTTCCAATTAGGATCTTCTCGATCTCTTGATATTCCTGTACTCCTTGTCATGTCTTTTGTTGTTTTCATGCAGTACAAACAAGGGTGTTTAGAATTAGCGCCATGAGATACATTGAACATACATTTTAATGTCTTCATATCTCCTGCTAAATGCCATTCAATGCTGAAAGTGCCAATTCCAAGAATATTGAGTGGAACTCCCTCCATGTGATTTTTTATGGTGGCAGGATATGATGTTCTATTAAATATCCATGAGAGAATGTTATGGTCTTCTTTCAACACCTATAAGAGAATACAAAAACATGATTAGCCTCATAATATTAACACAGAGAAGATTTTAGATATGAAATCCATATTCAAATGATTATCCCTATTTATTATGCAAAGGAACTGCTATACCTGAAATGCTACCAACCACCAAATATCATTTTTTGATTGAACACTGAAATTGAGGCCTTCTGAATCTTCTGAATTTGAAAGTGCTCCATTCATGATCGTGAGACTGACTCTTTCCGTTTTTTGTCCTTTTATAATTTCAGACTCATCTAACTTGAGAACAACTATCAGCTTGTTATTGACATTCTCATTTGTAATACCGTAAAAATTTACGATGAATGTTAATAACTGATTAATGTCAATAAATAAATTGTTGGAATTGTTGTATGCTAGACTTTCTCCTTTTAAGCAATACACTTCATTGATATGAGATGGATACCCACTATTGTCTGCATACCATGGTTTAACATGTCTTTTTTTTTTTAAAGATGAAATGGTCGTGGGATTGGAAACTTTTTAATATTTACCTGTGCAAATGCCTCCTTTATCATCTTAAACATTGTTGCATATGCTTCCCTACTGATGCTAGAAAGTCACATGCCCCCTGAAGCAATGTAGTGTCTAATATTTTTCCAACTTCATCCATAATGCTATCAGTAACTGAAGCCTTAATCTTTTTCATTTTGTTATTATTTAACATTGATTTCATAGATTTAGAAGTCAAGATAGAGCCTAGTGAGTCTCCAATTGAAATCTCATCCGCCAAATGGTCTTCAACAACCAATGTTGATTTGCATTGCAAACGTAATGTTCATGAAAATGTCAGTAGAAATTAGGACACTCATAGTATTCACAGCAGTATATAATAAGCAAATCAACAGAAAGTTGAAATGAATAAATAACAAAATTAGTGATTATGCATAAATCAAAAAGTTCAAGCAATTTTTAGTACCAAATAAGCTATAACCTACTTGAATGCACAGATTCGTCTTTTTCTATGACCTCCTCTGGATGATAGATCACATATATCCTTGTTTACCAGTCTTTTTCTCTTGTTGGTTCGAACCTTTCTGTTGAGCACATCCATATCTTTAACAAGAGACAAATATGAGATACGCATGGATTGAAATACAATTTTTATCTCATCATTACTAGTTGTATAATGATGAAAAGAAGATTTCAACCTTTGGATCTCCTCCTTGAGCATCTCATTTTCATCCAAACAAGTTTTCATCTTTGTAGAGTTTCCTTCGCACTCCTTTAATATTTTCCTTGATTCCTCTTCCAAATAATATATTCTTTGCATGGAATGTGCATTCCCATAGAGCATCAAATTCTCGCAGTAACCCAAAAGGCCATTTTTACCATGACGCATATAGATTATTAACTGACTCACTGAATGAAAATCTGGATGCTGTGATGAACATGGATTAATAGGATACAATGTTCATGATGACCATAAATCTACATGTTTTAGCTTTTTCTCCCTATATCGGACCATATCAGAAGTTGACAACTTGGGTTGCTTTGAATTTCTCGTCCTGAGCGGAGCATATTCTGGTGACAGATCCACATGAAGATGATAAAGCTTTGTCATCAGTACAATAGTATAGTAACAAACAACACAATGACAATAACAAAACTGGAGATGGCACTAACGACTCTGTTGCAAATAGAGATGGCGTAGGCTTTTTTTTCAGAAATGTCACTCCTAATTCAAATTTTTAAGTGTTTCCAACTATTGGGAGGGAATATTTCAGCATTTTGAAAAATTATATTTTAACTGTGGTTAAACACCAGTGAAGTTTGATGTGACTAAACTAAGGTGCATTCATTTACATGGAAAGTAGTGTGGACAGATGCGTAAAGAATTTAGAAAATGATATTATAATTACTTTATAGTTATTTTTCTCTCTCCTACATGGCATTTCTTATAGGGCCCTCTTTGGACCCATATTTTCTCTAATGCACGCCCAAGGACTTGAAGAAACTGGACCGCATTAATTTCATGGAAGACATCACAAGCTACCTGATCCACCAGAAACGGGCCAAGAATACTCTCTACTAAACCGGCAGAGTGCCGAGGGACCGGTCGCTACGTCAGACCGTGTTTTGTGCAAGTGTCAGTTTTGCATGATGAATCATCATATGACAAAGCACCTTCACACATGTAGGATCAAAGGGATGATCCGTACCACGAGCTCCCACTTATTGTATATATAGAGCCACATTTGGCCATAATCAATGTGAGACACCAATCTTGGTTTTGGAAGCAATTTTGAGTGATTCTCTCCATTTGTCTACATTTGTTTTGATTGTTTTGAGGTGCTATCAATGTGTACTTGATTTTCAGGTTGGAGTCCATACTCAGACAGGGTTTCACACGTGGGAAACCAAAAAGTACACCTACCTTCAATTAATGATTTTTTTTGTTAGGATTTTGTGTCTAGATTTGATCTAGATTGATCTGAATCGCAAGTAGATTGATAGATCAAGTAATCTGACAACCAATCCCTCTTGAGGATCAGATTAGGATCCACTCTTGGTCCTTTTTGTACTTTTTGCACATGGTATCAGAGCCTAGTACAAGAGGTTTTGTTAAAATTGATAGGGTTAATCCAAATCAAAGCCAATATTAGCAATTTTTTGGAAACTAGTCAAATTTTGTGTAGCGAGTTGGATTTGATAGCTAGCCTCAAAATTTTTGGTCCAGATCTTGTTGTGGGCTGTAGGAACCCTTTTCACACTTGTGAGGCCGTACAGCTCCGGTTTTGGCTGACAACATTCAAAAATTTGTACAATTTGACTCACATATCCAGATTCATTAGAGGAGTTCTAAATTCAAAAATTACCCTTTGTAAAGATTCTTTTTATATTTTTTCTCAATTTCTTCTTACACATGGACCAATCAAAACACTCAAATTTGAAATCTACGTAACATAACTTTTTGAGTCCACATTTTGATTCCACACTAAAAATGGCATTGGAAAGCGCTCAACAAGGGCTTTCCAATTATATGTTACATGACATACTTCTGAGCTAGGATAAAAAAGTTATGGCAAGTCAAAAGTATTAGTGTTATAATATTTTAATAATATAAACTACATCTTGCACAAATTCTTAAAGGGTCTTTTTGGAACTCAAAACTCCTCTAATGTTTGGTGCAAAATCAAGCATTTTCTATAGAGAATCTAATCCCTTGATTAGTTCTTGGATTAGATCAGCCAAGAAATTAAATTTGAAGCTTGAATTAGGTGCATTAATTGATTATCTCTGATTTTTTGAGTGCATGTTGAAGTTGAGAGAGATTTTGCTAAAAATCATAGATTAAGGAGTGATATGCAAGGTGAGAGGTTGAAATCCATTGTACCATCACTCTAGATTTGTTCAAGAGTGATAGGGTCAAGTTTAGAAACATCAATTTGCTAGAAAACATCCTTGGATCTGTCCTCCAAGTGAAATCTTTGAGAGTTTCTAGTGCATATAGAGCATCTATGCAAATCTTTTGTAGAATTTGACATAGATTGGCTTCAATTGAAAGTTCTAGAAAAGAGATTGAGATCCAAGTCACATTATTCAATACTAGTCAATTTGTTTGAGTGTTTGTGAGGTTTGAAAAGAGTCATTAAGGTGTCTATGGCAAATGTGTAGAGAGAGATCCAATTTTCTAAGAGTTCCTTCCTTTGTAGAAGGCAAGATCTAGAAGCTCATTTTGTATTGTTATTAGTGGAGAGTTTGTCTCTTCCTAGGTGATCAAATCTTTCTAAGTGGATTAGCTCTTTGAAGCATAATATCTTAGTGAGAAAAATCACAATTTTTGATTTTGAATTTCATTCCAAGTCTTAAGAGGTAGAGTAATTGGTGGAATCCAATAGGGGTGATTGAATCAATTTATTGAGCAAACATCAAAGAAGCACTATCATGGATATGGTGCCTGCAGATCAACATCAAGCTCATTGGCTGATCTTCATACCTTTTGAACCAGCAAAGACTAATTCAACCCGTAAAGTCAAGTTCAAGATCATCATGTTTTCCATCAAGCTAGATTTACCAAGCTAGATTTTTGAGGAGTGTGAAAAATGCAAAAATAAGCTTGGTAGAGGCCAAAAATCATGTATATAGGATGATTACACATGTGTGGAGCCTGTTTTCACGTGTGAAAATAGTGTACTTGTCATGTACCATAATCATATAAGCTGTACATATGATTTAATTCAAGTTCTAGTGGCTAAAAAGGCCAAAAACTAGTTTTCTAGACATATGACACATGGCATCAATCTATTGATTGCATGAGCCACATCTTTTGGTTAGGTGTCATATCACATGTGTAGAGGACAGCTCACATGTGTGGAATAAGCTGAAGTAGGCAAATTTTGACTTCTAGAAGATTTCCAAGTAGATCTCCATATAGAAGGAAAATGGACCAAAAGTGCCCAAAATAGAAGGTTTTGTCGAAGTGTCAGTTTTGCATGATGAATCATCATATGACAAAGCACCTTCACACATGTGGGATCAGAGGGATGACCAGTACCACGAGCTACCACTTATTGTATATATAAAGCCACATTTGGCCATAATCAATGTGAGACACCAATCTTGGTTTTTGGAAGCAATTTTGAGTGATTCTCTCCATTTGTCTACATTTGTTTTGATTGTTTTGAGGTGCTATCAATGTGTAATTGATTTTCAGGTTGGAGTCCGTACTCAGACAGGGTTTCACACGTGGGAAACCAGAGAGTACACCTACCTTCAATCAATGATTGTTCTTGTTAGGATTTTGTGTCTAGAATTGATCTAGATTGATCTTAATCTCAAGTAGATTGATAGATCAAGTAATCTGAAAACTAATCCCTCTTGAGGATCAGATTAGGATCCACTCTTGGTCCTTTTTGTACTTTTTGCAAACTGTCAACTGGAAAGCTCTTGCAACGATTGATTGTCCAGTAGGATATATGTGTCAACAAGATAATCAGTCAGATTTGAGCGAGATTTTCTTATTAGATCGAATTTTGGATATACCAATCACATTTTCACTGAATGTGCTGAATGTGGCCTAGATATCAACGAAACCTATACCAGATCCGATTGAAGATGATCTCATACTTGTGAGTCATGCCTTGACTTATGATGACAATGTCGAACTTACGGATGAGCATATTCTCAATCATATGGATCCGACCAGATTTGGAGTGCGTAATGTTCCTGATGAACCAACAATAAAACCGCCTAAAGCAGTTATATTGAAGGAAGATAGGATCACGAGATCGATGACGAAGAAACAAGCTAAGCAACATTATAATACGATTCTAAAATGGAAAAATCCTCCTCAAAAGATTGATTCAGCGAATGTGCCACCCTCACTGGATAAAGGCAAAGGAAAAGTTGAGGATGATTCTACAAGTCAGAATTCTAGCAAGATATCATCGTCTCGGAAGTCATCACTCCACGATCAATTCCTGCTAAGAAGGCTAAGCGAAGGTCTAAGACAAGTCCTTTCGAAAAGGAACTAGCAGATGTCGTTCAGCATGATATGCCCAAGCATTTAAACGTTATACATTGGATGATGTGGTTATCATGTTACCTAAAGTGCATTGTGAACCTGAAGAACACGTGCCAAAATCGAAAGAGGTTTACGATGGCCCAGCTAGAATGCAGCCAATGAATCTTGCTGAACCAGGAGAACTGGAAAAGATTGTACAAGTTGGATCACAACTTACTCCTGAACAATATCAAGCACTCCACATATTACTTATCAAGTATCAAGATTGCTTTGCATGGACTTATCAAGATCTAAAGGGTATTCTGACATCAGTGATTGAACATACGATACCTTTAGTACCTGATGCAGTTCCAAAGGTTACAAAGTTCTATCGCTGTAATCCTAATGTTGCGAAACTAATAAAGAAATAACTTCAGAGATTGTTTGACGAAGATTTCATTTATGAGATCGAGCATACCGAATGGATCTCACCGATTGTCATTGTTCCTAAGAAGAATGGAAAATTGCGAATCTGTGTGAATCTAATAGCGTTAAACAAAGCGACGTGAAAGGATCACTTTTCGTTACCTTTTACTGAAAGCACTTTGGATCGTCTTGCTGGAGCAGAAGCCTATAGTTTCTTGGATGGATTCAGTGGTTACAACGAGGTTAAGATTGCACCTACCAATCACCACAAAGCCACTTTTGCAACAAAATGGGACACCTATGCTTACAAAGTAATGTCGTTTGGACTTTGTAATCCACCAAGTTCGTTCCAAAGAGTAATGCAATTTGCTTTTAAAGATTATCTACTTGAAATTTACTTGGATGACCTGGGAGTCCATAGTACAGATGCAGACCACCTAGATCGATTAGTGACAGTATTTGAAAGATGCCGCAAATATCAAATTTTTCTAAATCTAGAAAAATGCCAGATATGGGTTTTCCACGGAGTTGTGCTTGGACATGTGATATCAAGACATGGTATTGCCACAGACTATTCTAAGATCAAGATTATTGTGGAATTGCCACCACCAACAATGATTCGCGGAGTTTATGTGTTTATGGGTCATGCGAACTACTATCGAATTTTTATTGTCTTCTTTGCGGATTTAGCATGACCTATATACAAACTGACCATTGTTCCTATTTGGACAGTAGAGGCGTTAGAAGCTTTTGAAAAGTAAAAAAAAAGCATTAACTTCAGCACCAATACTGCATTCTCCAGATTGGACGATAGAAGTTCATGTTCATACGGATGCCTCTAAATACATTAGAGGAGTTCTAAATCAAAAAAAAGACCCTTTGTAAAGATTTTTTCTATATTTTTTCTCATTTTTTTCTTACACATGGAAATCAAACACTCAAATTTGAAATCTACGTAACGTAACTTTTTGAGTCCACATTTTGATTCCACACTAAAAATGGGATAACTTTTTAGTGGTAAGTCCGAATTTAGCTGAGTTTGGTGCATTGGAAAGCGCTCAACAAGGGCTATCCAATGATATGTTAGATTACATACTTATGAGCTATGATTAAAAGATTATGGCAAGTCAAAAATATTAGTGTTATAATATTTTAATAATATAAACTACATCTTGCACGAATTCTTAAAGGGTCATTTTGGAGCTCAAAACTCCTCTAACGTGCCATTCGATCAGTTTTGATGCAGCCAGGTGATTATAAGAAAGATTATCCTATACAATTTGCAAGCAGACAGTTTACAGATCCAGAGAAGAATTATTCAACAACAGAATGTGAAATGTTAGCCATGATTTTTTCTATTCGAAAATTTTGTCACTACCTCATGGAAACGCACTTTGTATTTTATACGGATCATCAGCCGTTACTTTACTTGGTAAACAAGACGTGCAATACTGGACGTATTGCAAAATGGTTATTGTTATTGACTGAATTTGACTCTCAAATTGCGGTTCGAAAGGGCAAGCAACATTATCTAGCCGATTACATTTCACAAATTGAATCCACACCAGTTAATACTGAAGTGGATGATGAACTACCAGATACTGCATTGTTCTATGTTGAAGCAGTATCTGAGTGAGCAGCGGATATTGTTAAGTACTTGATGCTAGGACAACCGAATGACTCCTTGACAAAAGTACAAAAGAGACAATTGATTTATAAGACTCAACCTTATCAATTGATTGTAGGACAATTGTATCGTCGTGGATCAGACAATATTCTACGAAGATGTGTTTTACCACATGAAGTCCCATATTTAATCATGTTTTCACATGATGTCATGGGCGGAGGACACTTCTCTATAGATATTACTGTTCGCAGACTTTTTCAATCAGGTTGTTGGTGGCCTACACTTCATAAGGACACATAAAATTTTATTCAGACATGTGATATTTGCCAACGAGCACGACGGCCTACTCGACAGAATTATGAATCCTTGCATCCGGTTTTATCGCAAGCACTGTTTGAAAAATGGGGACTGGATTATGTTGGTCCTATTCATCCTGTCGCACAAGGATCTCAGGCCCGATACATTATTGTAGCAACTGATTAAATGACCAAGTGGATTGAAGCCAAAGCTATCAAAGTTGCTGATGCGAAATCTACGGCCAAGTTTCTCTATGAAAATATTATAATCAAATTTGGATGTCTGATCGAGATTGTCAATGACCGGGTACACACTTTGTTAATCAAACAATAAAGTGTTTACTGGAAGATTTTTTTGTGATACATAGATTTAGC
The DNA here is from genome assembly GCA_029204225.1 of Diphasiastrum complanatum. Classification (NCBI taxonomy): domain Eukaryota; kingdom Viridiplantae; phylum Streptophyta; class Lycopodiopsida; order Lycopodiales; family Lycopodiaceae; genus Diphasiastrum; species Diphasiastrum complanatum. The sequence goes on from CM055104.1 coordinate 29,100,385, forward strand.
ACTCCCTACTATCCCAGGGGGAATGGCCAAGCTGAATCTTCCAATAAGCTTCTTTGCACCATTATGACAAAGACAGTTGAAGCGAGTCGGTCTGATTGGGAACATAAACTGTATGTAGCGTTATGGGCATTCAGAACCGCTTATAAAAATAGTACAAATCAAACACGTTTTCAACTGGTTTATGGTCAAGATGCTGTTGTGCCGATTGAATTTTTAATCCCATCTTTACGCATAGAAGCAATGGAACGATTAAATGATGATAAGTCTTTACAACTCTGTCATGAATTGTTGCACAAATTATGTGAACCTAATTGATGGCAGTTCATGCGTTAGCAGCAGAGAAAGCCCGCGACAAGGCATGCACGATCGTTGATTGCACAAAAAGGATCTGAAAGCAGGAGATCCTGAACTATGGCACAGTAATTCTTGAGCACTTGGATGGAAAACGATTTGATACTCTGGTGAATGGCTGCTGATTACGCAAGTTTTGACCCCAGGTCTATTATTTTATTTACAACTCAACTTGCATGCTCATTGGGCCATGGGCTTATACGCGCAAGATGCCATGCCCTCGCAACACATTTTATTGGCCAGCATTATCTATTTACAATTCGTCGGGAATATCCCCAATTTTGAGCACTTTTGGTCCATTTTCCTTCTATATGGAGATCTACTTGGAAATATTCTAGAAGTCAAAATTCGCCTACTTCAGCTTATTCCACACATGTGAGCTGTCCTCTACACATTTGATATGACACCTAACCAAAGGATGTGGCTCATGCAATCAATAGATTGATGCCATGTGTCATATGTCTAGAAAACTAGTTTTTGGCCTTTTTAGGCATTAGAACTTGAATTAAATCATATGTACAACCTATATGATTATGGTACATGACAAGTACACTATTTTCACACATGGGAACAGGTTCCACACATGTGTAATCATCCTATATACATGATTTTTGGCCTCTACCAAGCTTATTTTTGCATTTTTCACAGACAGTATTCGTTTGAGAATCGTAATGAACTCCCAAATATTTCTCTAGATGGTCACAAGTATGATCCGTTGTTGACAAATCGTCATCTTCTTTTTGAACCACTGGTTTGATAGTCCAAGTTGTAGGATCAACTTTAACTGCACGTTCACGATTTTCAAAAGTGAATTTCTCGGTACCCCGGTTATGAATTACTTGTGCAACTCGTAACCATGGATGTCCCAATAGAACTCGGTAGACATTTGGTGCTTTTAATTAGTCCATTACTACGAAAGTAATGACGAACTGTACTCCCGCAATACTGACAGATATATCTTCAACCATTCCTTGCGGACGAACTGTCGTTTGATTAGCTAGCTTAATGGCAAAGGTAGCAGACTTGATCTTTGTAAGGCCCCATTTTGCACATAGCTTTGTAGAAATCAGGTTAACTCCTGAACCGCCATCTATGACAGCTTCTTTCTTAGAAAATTGTCTATGCTGTATCAGCAGAGTGATATTCTTTTGTTCACTTTTCCAAGCGGCTCCAACATGGAGTACTTCATTAGATTCTTCAAATCCAGCACAAAAAATTGGCTCCTGATGGACTTCTGGTTCTTCTTGAGCTAACTTTTGCGCTAAGACTTCTTTTGCTTTTGGCACCAACTTCAGGAACTCTCCCAATGAGATATTGATCTTGCTAGACAGAATATTCATGAGCAGTTCTGTTTGCGGCACTTCTAGTTCAGTCATCTTGAAGGGTTTTTCATGATGATGCAACTGATCATTCATATTCGTACGTGAATTTCTTGGTGGCTGCAATGGTGAAGAACGAACTTCTGTTGTTGCTTTAGCAACTTCAAGCTCCTCTTCTTCTTGTAGATGTTTAATCCATTGTCTCATATCCTGATATCTTCGTTTTTCCGCATGAAGATTTGGATAGACTCCCGATGTTGTTGGTGTAGCATTCAATGGTATAGAATCAGCAGGTATTGGATCCACGACTGATTCTTTCTGCTTCTATGCTCTGGTGACCACCATCAAGGGTGCACTTGGTTTATTCCAAGCTACTGGTCTTCGCTTGATTGTTATCAAATTTACAGGAGTTGTAGTTGGTGGTGGCTTTGGTCTTGTTGGATAGTGTTTATAGCAATGCCCATAACCACAGTCACGACAGAATGGTACCAATTTCTCTTTATTTGGACATTCTACAACTCTATGATTTTCTCCACAGGCAAAGCATCCAAGTGGTGCTCTGGTCCAATTTCTAGAGGCTTGTTGTTGAGCGGCAACATAAATAGTATACTGTTTTGAAGATCCACCTTCTTGATCAGTACCATAGTTCCATTGCTCAGCACTTATGTACGGTTCTGGTTCCATCAAATTAGCAGGAGGAGCGGAGTGCTTTGGTGGGGCAGGTAAGGTTAAACGTTCCGGGTATCCAAGTGCAAATTGTCAAGGTCTTGCTGCTGGATTTCCTCCATACTGTGGTTCTCGATATCCCATTTGGGCATACTGTTGCTGAATTATCCCAGGGTTGAAGTTGCAAAAAACAATCTCATGATCAGGCGAATAACACAAATGGCAAACACTGATTTCCATTCATTTTTTCAATTGAGGACACTCATTCACTGTGTGATTTCCTGTGCAAATAGAATACTAGACATTTTCCCTGGTAGGAAAAGTCTTCGCAAACTTCTCAGGTTCCTTGTTCACTTTTCCGTGGAAATCTTCCAATGCTTTGATCTTCTTATCAAATTGCAACTGCAACTTTTCCATCTGTTTCTGCTGGTTCTTCCCAAGTTTCTCGAACTCATTGACCATCATTTCTGCAGTAGCGTTGGCATTCATTGATGCAATAGTGGTGGATGTCGTAAAAGTCTGCTCTGTTGTATAAGGCAATATACTGATATTCGGCTCATCATTGGAATCTTCATCCTCCTCCTGAATTACATTGTCCATATCATTTTGCAAGAGTGCATACTCATTATGGCGTTTCAGCTCACGTCTGATCCATTTAGGTAGACCTGACAAAAACCACATAATCATGGCATTTTCGTTAATCAGCTCAGGTTCGCACTCAGATCTGAGGCATTTCACCCATTCAATATAATCTCGAAGCATTTCCCTCTTTGCTATTTTAATTTTACTTAAAAGTAGGAAAGGGTCTTCCATAAACTTTCACGGTTTGAACCATGTGATAAGAGCTTGTTTAACAACCTCCCAATCTGTACGCTCAGTTTCATCTTGATTATAGTACCAATCTTGTGCTGCGCCTGTTAAGGCCATAGGAAACAACTTAAGTTTATCTTGAGGATAAATCTCAGTATAAACTTCATAGGATTCAGCATAAAATCTAACTGGATATGTTAATTCATTATATTTGGGTAAATACAAACGGGGTGCTCTTCTAACAATAATTGGATTGACTTCCTGAGGAGCACCTCCAAGAGCAGCTCTAGGGACAACCATCTTTATAAACTTAGATCAAGCAGACAATGAGATTGGATTTCCTCGGGTGTTGCAAGATCTTCATCACCTAAGAAATTGGATGAATTTGGAGACAACTTGTAACTTTTTCAATCAAACACTATCTCAGATCAAATCTGCTAAATATATTCCACTTTTCAAAAATCTAATTTCTATATTATGAAAAAGATTTCGAAATTCAATCAATCGGTACTTCTCAAAAATGAAAAATTTCTCAGAATCCAAATCAGAATATATCAGATTGATCCAAATTTTGACAGAGAGTTGATCTGGAAAATCAAAACCTAAAAATAGGACTAGCGAAGGTCTCCTAGGCGAAGATTGGCTCGACCAAGATTCAACAGTGCTATTTTGGAAAAAAAAAAACTATTTGGTCAACTTTTTTGACAATTTCTCGGGTAATAACCTTCGCCGATGTCTCAGATGAAAGATCTGACCAGATAAAACTATGGAAAACCAGACGAAGGTTTCTAACATAAGAAAATACAGTTTCTTTAGTTGGGCGAGGGTAAAAATCAAGATTTTCTATGTTCTGGACAAGAAAAATCTTTGTCGAACTCAAAAATAGTATATTACTATAAATATAATATTTTGAAAACTCGGCAAAGGTTTTGGCGAAAGATCAAGAGTAATACTGGTATTTTTGCAAAAAAATGACTTTTTTGGCAAAAAATATGGCAATATGACAACTGATCTTCTGAAAACCGTTCCATTTTTGGTATTATTCTTTGCCGACCTGGTAATAGATAGATCTGAATCACACCTATGCACAATGAATTGGACGAAGGTTCTTTTTCTGTATTTTTAGGGTTTTGGTGATTTTTTGGTGTTTTTGATGGTTTTTTTGATGTTTTTGAAAATCTACTGGGAATTAATTTTCGCCCTTCAAACTGAAGGTTTTGTGATCAAAACCGAAGGTGTCTGCAACTCGGCGAAGGTTTCCTGAAAGAGGGTAGAAAGTTATCAGCTCTGATGATGATTTTTGTCTCTTTTTGGCCAAAATATGGCAAATTTGACTGATTTTTGTTGTTTTTTTTTATATCTCATATCCAAATGAATCTTAAGATTGGTGATCTGAATAGCTTTTCCTGTTTTATAATCAGATTAGATTTCAAACAAGCAAATCCTAAATGCAGATGTAACACTATTCATGCCACGACAAGATGTCTAATGCAAGCTAACCATCCAACAAACATGCTGCAAACTGAAAAATTGGCGTAGCTCCCCGGCAACGATGCCAAAATTGTAGTGGGTTTTTTTCCTTGCCTAACCTAAATCCAAGATCTAGTCAATCTAGCATCAAAGAGACGAAGTTAGTTGTCACGCGTAAGTTCGTTCCCATGAGAGCGATAGTATAGTTCAGGTTTCAATCATGAATGGAGGATTCACATCTAACTCTAACATCCATTAACCCTACGATCCATTAACACTACAATCCATTAACATTACAATCCACAACAAAGATATCTTACCCTTTCTCTCTCTCCCTTTCTCTCTCATAAAAAGTATAATAACACACAATCCCAATAACATTTAGATCCAACAATTAGCAAATCCAAAGAAAGCATGAGAGATGGAGGAAAAGTGATAGAGAGCGAGTAAATTCATCAGTCCATTCCTGAAGAGAACCAATCTGCTTTATTGAAATGAGGAAATGAACATGAGGAACAACTCAAGTTGGTCCCTTTTTATAGTAGAGAGGACCCTGGCTTCTGAATCCTATTGATCCATTTTTGCCTCTCTAATTATTCAAATTTAAAAAAGAGTGGAAACCATCCAATTTGGAGGGAAACCCAACTTTATTCACTAACTTGACATTTAGGCCCTGCGACATTAAAAGTCCCGCAAAAGGCCCTAAAGTCCTTCTATTGACTTGTAACTAATCAAATCTCTATGTGATCATCGGGTTAGACTTGCACATGCAGGGTGCCAAATCCCTCTCACTTATTAACTAGGGTTAGGGTTGCCTTGGGATCCGCAAACCCTCCAGCAAAAATCCACATCAGATTATAATTGTTTCCTTGCAAGAGGACCCATTTCATGGAACAACAAAAAGCAAAAATACATTTTCTTGTTCTCTACAGAATTCAAATACGTTGCAGCTACATCAACAGTGAAGGAGATTATTTGGCTCAGAAGATTGCTACAGGATCTGCAATTCCACAAATCGGTTCAACATTACTCCAGTGCAACAATCAGAGCTGCATAGCTCTATCTTTGAACCCAGGTGTGAAAGATTCAACTAGTTTTATCATATTTGTTACATTTCCATATTTGACAAATTGAGGCCAACTTTGTTTTAGAATTAGAGTTTGACTTTTCAAAGTTCATTAGTCTAAATTTCATTTGAATAAACATGTTTTGAAAGTGTGGGAAAGTTAGAAGTCAAGTTTGAGTAGATTCAAATTTGAATGTTGGGTACTTTGAATCTAGACCCAAAAATCGTAGGGTTAGCATTTTGGTGGGAAAGCCTTGTGGCCAAATAGGGTTTGGACCTACTATAAAAGGATGTAACTCATGGATAGACATATATTCTCTCTTCTCTATCTCATTTCATGCTTATACATATTCTCTTGGGTTCTACTATCCATTGGTGCACTATACTTGTGATTGCATGCAGTTCTATGTGTAGAATGATCTATATTTGTTATTTTTGGATCCACACGTTTGAAATAAAGTACCTTGCTGGTTTTGTATCGACAACAATAATACTTTATCTTTTGATTCATGTTTGATCAAGTTCTATTAGAGTTTGCATCTCATTTTGTGTGTAGATGCTAATTTTTCTACATTGGTGAGATTGGTAGAGTAGCTTCTTTTGTAACCCAAGATCTTTTTGTGGATTGGATCATCATTGATCTGAAATCCTTCACATGGTATTAAAGCTTGTGTTTCAGGTTATGAAGGAGGAAATCATATCTATCAATGATTTGGTGAAGATATCAAGGCTAGAGCATGCTAGAGAGGATTCTACACCAAAATCAAGTTTTTTGCTTTTGTAGATTGGATCTTTTGTAGATCAAAACCCTATATAGGTTCATAAACTTGATCAATTCTGATTTCTGAATTCACATCTAGATTTGGCCAATTTTTGGATCATTGGATCAGCCTAAGTGGTGGCTAATAGATTGCATATCAAATTTTCAACATTTGCATGTAGATTTGGAATAATCATTTTTTTGTGATTTTGTCAAAACCCTAATTTTGATTAGATCTCTAGATAGTGAGATTTTTGTACTTCATTTGAGTGTGTTTCAAGTTTAGGAAGTGAAAAAAGTCATTAGATTGAGGATAGATCATAGGTTGATCAAGATTTCATGATTCTATGTGTAAATGTCTCTTTTGACATCTGAAATTAACTTATCTCTTCTTGAGAAGATAAGCATGTCATCAACATAGACAGCTAGAATGATTATTTCATTTAGGACATGCTTGATATAGACATTTGATTCAGCAAATAGAAGTTTGAAGCCTAAGGAACATAGTGTGCATCTGAATATCCAGACATGTGCAAGATTTGGCTTCGACTTCCATGATATCTCATGAGGAGTTTAATCCAGTATTCGAGATTTCAGAATACAATTTTGAAGATAATTCGATGTAGCCACTACTTCTATCCACAACTGTTTTGGTGCCTTTGCATGAGCCATCATATACCTTGCAGCTTTCATAAGTATACAATTCTTTCATTCAGCTATTCCATTGTGTTGAGGTGTGTACGATGCAGTCTTCGTATGCATAATACCTCAATTAGTATAGTAAGCTTTGAATTCGTTGGAAATGTACTCACCTCCATGATCTGTGCGAATTTGCTTCAATTTATTGTTTGTCTGCTTCTCAGCCCAATTCGTAAACTCAACGAATTTCTTGAAAGCTTCAGATTTTGTACGTATAAAGTACACCATAGTGAACTTGCTGAAGTCATCAATAAACATTATGAAGTACTTTGCATCACCCAACCACAATACTCTGAATGGTCCACAAACATTCAAGTATCTTAGTTGCTTTATAAACATCCTTACTGAAAGGTGTTCTAGTCATCTTGCCTTTAAGACAAGTAGTTTGAATATCTCTACTTTTGATTTCGACTCCTTCAATTCTCTAACTTTTATTGGCTTGGTACAAGGCTTCCATGTTCATGTGACATAGCCTTTTGTACCACAGTATATCTGTCGATTCTTGAGTTTAATTCGCTTGTTCGATTCGAGTTTGAATGTTCAAGTGATGCAAATTTTCTTCTCTGTTGCCTTTAGCAACTAGGTTATCAGAATCTTCCTCGAACAGTTTACAAGAGCTCTTTGTGAAGGTTACTGACATGCTTGTATCGACTATCTTAGCTACGAATAGAAGATCTTTGTCAAGAGTAGGAACATAGAGAACTTCCTCCAGATTCTTGTCACCCTGATTCGTGTCCAGCCATAGTAGACCAGTTTCATCAACCACGTTGTTAGAACCGTCTCCAAGTATAATGAATCTCGAATAGTTCGCCTTCTTGTACTCAGACAATATTTGTTTTGAGGAAACAAAATGTGAGGTGGCTCTCGAATCAAGTACTACTTCTCGAATTGAATTTGTTGAACAACATAAATCAGCACTAACATAAGCTGTTGAATTCCTTGTCGTCCTGTCTTCTGATGCTCTGGAGCATTTTGCTTTGTCTTCGACATAGTTTGAATCTGAAGGTTTGCTTCGATTCTGTTCCTTTTTGTTTCTGGGATTCTGATAATAGTCTACTGTGGCATGACCCCTTTATGACAATGAATGCATTCAATCTTTGGATTTAACCAACACCTATCTTTTGTGTGACTTGATCTTTTGCATCTGTTGTAGATCTTCATATCACCAGAATTTTTCTGTTGTTTTCCAGATTGTTGATCATCTGTCTTAGACTCATTCTTTTTATACGAATCCCTCTTAAACTTAGACTTGTTAGAAGAATTATTCTTCTAAGTAAATAGAGCATTTTTGGAATCACCATTGTCGTTATAGCGATCACGAGCTTCTACTTCCTCTTTAACTCCGTCTATCGCCTTTTGAAGTGTCATTGTCACATCTTTCGCCAATAAGGTTCGAGTTGTGTGGAATGACCTAGGTAGGGCTCGAAGAAAATAACTAAGTTGCTTTTCCTTTGAAATTGTATTTTTTGCACTAGAATTCTGCAAGAAAATAAACAAATCTTGAATCTTTCGTACGAATGTGTTTAGGTCTTTGTCATCCCACTGTAGGTAAGTCAATTGGTCTTCCAAGAACATGATCTAATTACGAGATCGAGTCTCATTATTGGTTTGCAATTCTTTCCATAAATCTTTCGTGTTCGAAATTGATGTAAGATCTAGCATTATATTGTCATGCACCGAAGACACAATAATTGCTATAGCTTTGTCATTCTCAAACTCCATTCTCGAGATTCTTTGCCAAGAGTGGCTACTGGCTTCTCCTCTATTGGTTCTACCCATTGTCAAAGACCTTTGCCCTTCAATATGAGTGAAGTCTTTAATTTCCAAATCAAATAGTTTGAACCTTCTGGATTGGCATAGGAGGTTGCATGTTTCCAATTTCAGATCTATGTCTTCAATAGTCAAGGAGATCAAGCCAAGAGTGGCTTATTCTATGGCAAAATCACATATGGATCCATATTTGATGTCTTCTACCAAGACAAGACATCCTTTGGAGTTGGAACACTCGTATGTTCACCTTTCTTCATCTATAAGCAAGACAGATGCCTCTTGCTTTTCTAATCTTATTGATTGTTTCACAAGTAACCAATGGCTAAGTCTTGTTTCTTCAAGTTTTATGGTGCATGTGTATTTTCCATCATGCAAAACTTTATGGAGTTATGGAGCTATTGGAAGGATTGCACTATATGGAGTCTTGTTCAACTATAAGCCTAAGGTTGTGTACCTTAGTGTTCTTGAAGATTATTGCTTTGCCTGTGTTTTCTTGGAAGCAAGGAAGGTTGGAGATCCAAGTCTATGGATCATGGTTGGATGCTTATCCACCAAGGAAGGCTACAAAGCCTTTACACTCTCTATCTCAAAGGTGTTTGAGCATGGAGAAGTTATTGTTTATGAAGATCTATTTTCAATCTTGGAAGGGGCCGAGAGCATAGTGTCTCTAATTGCATCAAAAGTTCATTCTATGGAGAAAAGCCAACTTATGATGGGGTCAAGGTTTGTTGAGGAGTATCCTCAACATGCATATCCAAGGAGATCTTTATTGTGCAAGGCCGAGTCCTTGTGGTTCTTATTTCATGGAAAAGAAAGGATAAGTGAAGGTGGTATTCATTCTATTCTACTCACCTATGGTTCTCTTTCTTTGATTGATGATATATCTTGCTTAGTTGAGATTTGCTTATCTCAAAGATCAAGTAAGACTATTCTAGTTTTGAATGAAGTCTTTAGTTTGGAATTAATTCTTGTCATTGGTGACTTGATTATGTTTCCAAAACATCTAGAAAGCAAGATATTGTATCATCATTTGTATGCTCTTAAATTGAGTTAAGAGCAAGAATGAGTTTAGTACCCATAGTTTAAAAAAAGGAGTTTTTTCATGTTTTGAGGCATATTGTGAACTTCTTTTGAGAGTAAGTGAAACATCCAATGAGGACACTTACATCCTTAAGAAAGTATTTAGCCTCAATGAGATCAAGTTTGAGATGATTTCAAGATTATATCCATTCTAGATAGAGTTCATAGTGTTTGGACTAATAAAGCTAGCATGCTTAATCTTGAATATTGCTCATGGTATAATCTTGATCTATATGATCTGTGTGATCATGATGAGGCTTGGAGGCCTTGGATTTTTCAGATTCTTATGCAGCCATCTTCATGCATGTGGAGTTCTCAAATCCGAGATTAGGATCAAGCATGGAGGAGGCATATCGAGATAGTGGCAGATTGGTGGAATATTTTTCAAAGGCATTTGGAAAAGATTTCTATCAAAGAGATCTTATCATAGATTTGGTAAGCATGCTGCTATGATGGATTTTGGATCTTCACTTCAAATACAAAACAAAGAATCCATACACAAAGGATCTTCATCAACATCAGATAGATATATTTTAGGGAGGAGTGTGAAGAATTGTAAAACATATCTATCTTACATATGTTGATTTTGGGGGTTCTACCCATGTAAATTGATTGTACATATTCAAGGTGTGTGAATTGAGCACATATCCTTGTAGAATATGGCAAGTTTGAGTTAGGTAGATCAAGTTCCAATGACATGCATTAAGTCTAGTTGGTCTAGTATGACATGCAACAATGTTCAAAATATCTAGATTGACATGCATGTAGATTTACACATAGAAATGGTCAAATATGGCATTGTAGGAACTCGAGCCATCATAAAAACATTGTGTCTTAAGTTTCTATTGAGACATGCATAGCATGCAAATACTCTAATGGACACATGCAAGTAGAATTGTAGGTTCATAGTTGAGAAATTGACATTTGGAGAAAGAAGGTAGAAGTTAGGTGCAATTTCTGCATGCAAGCTGTTAGGTGTCAATATGGTAGTAGTTTACACTTGAATAGGTGTAGGGAATGCATTGAATGCTAGTAGTACCATGAATTTATGCTCTCAAAATTGGTGTCTTCTTCATACATTATTTTGCTTGTGTAGCTTTGATCTGTAGCATTCTAGATTGTGCTTTAGCCTTAGATCTGTTGGTAGATTGTAGTATCACTCTGCAGGTAATCTGTGTGCCACCATAAAGCATGGTAAAAATTTGTCATGCATATATTATTTTCACTGTATTTATTTTCACCAACTAGTCACCGCCTGGTTCACCAACTAGTCACCACTTGTACATAATATTTGTCATGTGAATATTATTTTCATTGCACTTATCAAAGCCAAATTTCAAGTCAACTTGTAGAGACCGTTGCTACAAGTAAACATTTCATGTACTAAATTGTGAAATTTGACTAAGATGTGAAACAGGTGATGCCATGATTCACGGGTGGCCTTGTTGGTGCATGCTTGGGATAGGATTAGGGTTAGTAGGTCAAGTTTTGTGAAAAAACATTATCATATCCAAGATGGAGAAGATTATATTATGGATCAAACCAATGTACTTCATTATGAAAGAACTCAAACACCTGCAATTGTGAGCCTCTATTTCACAATAGAGGCTCTCGCAATTGAAATTGTCTTGTGATAGTTTGTAACCCTTGAATTGAATTAAGGCATTATTTTTCATGGATCTAATGATTTGTTGAATGCATTAACACTTGTTTTATGTGCTGCAAAATTTGAGTGAAGTTTATTATCACAAGTAGATCAAACATTAAGTAAGCAATTGTCTAGAAAAGCTAGAGAGCAGCTAGAGTTACAAATTTGAGTTTGTATGTTTCTATGACTATTAGACATATTTTCTCTAAGATTTGATATACCGATCTAGCTAAATGAAATGCATAACAACTAAGAAGCTTCTCAATAATGTTTGCTTTCAATGTGTACGTTCATAAGTAATACGTTTTCAACACTTGGAAGAGGATGCATGAGTTCAAAAATTCTTGTGCACTGGTATTTAAAGCTGCTCACTAAAGATAATAATAACTAAGGAGCCAACAAGGATTTGAGATTGAGAACACAAATGTGTATATAAATTTGATATCTATGATGTTTGATACCAAACTACATCACCCAACAAAGTGCTCTTGCTTGTATTTGGTACTATGTATAGTGCATATGGTGCAAGACATTAATTAGGCATCCACATTCACGGGTTTCCACAAGATTAGATTACTATATAGTGTATACAAGAGTTCTACTAGAATATAAACTTGTTGGAAACCATGTTTGAGGGTTTTAAATTAGAATTGCTCATGACAAGCCACCACATAAGTTTGTTTGATGGGAAAAAATATATATATGTATTTAAGGCCAGAAAAGTATCCCAAAAACTTTGATCAACTCTGATATCTACTGGACCAACTTTTGGAGAGAAAAAAACAAAAATGAATGATGAGAATGATGAGAGGGGGGCTGGGAGCCTTCAGATTTTGATATAATATGATTGCTGCCGCACTACCTAGTACCAGTCCACAGGACCCAGGACCCAGGTACGTGAAGACCGTGAAGCCTGAAGGCTGAAGGGGCCGACGGTAGTGCAGTGCAGTCCCCGCTGGACAACTTGTCGGCACAACGAGTTCAACGTGTCACCTCACAACAAATGCTGCAACTTGCCTAGTTTGACGATTTATGGCGCATGCTCGTTATCCCTCGCTGACACGCAGGCAGAGCGCCATTGGCTGGCAGATGCCACGTGGGCCCCGCCCTCGTGAATATTCATTTTTGGGCTTCGCTCGGAAAGTCGCCTTTCTTCAGCATAAAAAGGGCCGGAAAGAGGAAGAGGAAGGGGGACAACGGTGCTTTGGATTATTGCATTCATGATGGGAGTTGAATTCCACTAGTAAAAAGCAAAGACTTGGCATGCCCTCGAGAATTGTGTGCTTCTGCCGATCTGAGCAGACCTGTTGCGATCCATATTATGTTGTTGGACTATACTAATATCTCATCCAGGATGCAGTGAGACTGTCTCTGCAACAACAGCCTTTTAGTGCATTGAGTTTAGATGCTTTATGTGATCGTGTAAGTTGATAGTGTTACTTGAGAAGCCAAGCCTCATAGAGAAGCTTTGTGGTGAATTTAATGGCACAAACACTTGCGAGGTGGAAAGAAGGCCCTTTGCCACTGCGTTCGCTTAATCATATCTCGCGTAACTCCGCAAACATTCAGGCTTCTTTGGATTTCTATGTAAATATTCTCGGATTTGTGCCTGTCAAGAGACCCGGATTCTTGAAATTCGACGGAGCCTGGTGTGTCTTTGAAGCTTTCTTCTACTGGTGCAATCTTTGTTAGCTTCTTATTCCGTGCCAGAATCTTGATGTTGATGTAAAATTCAGTTCGGTAATTCTGAAGGTTGATTTTAGAGCATTTGCACGCAGCTCATTCTTTGCTTTTGCTGTATTGTACACGAATCACTTCACATACTATGTAAGGATCCGCACTTCTCATCAACGTAAATGCTGAATGTGGCGCTATTTTACAGGCTCTTTAACTACGGCATTGGCATTCATTTGTTGCAAGATGAAGGTGGAATCAATCCTGTAACAAAGACTCCAGATCATGTGATCAACCCCAGAGACAATCACATATCTTTTCAGGTAATTTACTTGCACCAATTTCACAAAACTATGAAATGATGTTTTATTTTCAGTGCGATGACTTAATGGGGTGGGCAATGGTGGAATGGGACCAGCTATTGCTTCACCTGATCTGCCCAACGCTGATTTCGTGATGTATCATCTTGTATTTGCAGTGCGATGATATAGAGGCAGTGGGGAAGAGACTAGATGAAGCTTGCATTAAGTACGTGAGGCGAGTGGTAGAGGAAGGAGGAATTGAAGTCGAGCAACTCTTTTTCCTGGATCCAGACGGATTCATGATCGAGGTTTGCACCTGTGAGAAATTGCCAATTGAGCCATTGGTGGGGGGGGCGACCTGCTACACAGTGTTCTGCAAAGAGCTTCCATCAGCGTGCATGCTACCCTACCCCACAACATCTCAGGGCGCCTGTACTCAATATTAAAATACTCCATCTCTGGCTAACCACTAATCCATCCTGCACCGGATGACAACTATTTATATCCTAGTTATGATGTATCTTTTACAGACTTTTGCATTCATCACAGGTAGGTTTTCTCATCAATGCCCGGACAATAAACTGAATGTGTTTGTTTACGGCCCGGAAATAAGCCTGTGTCTCTAGAGCTGTCCAAGTATAACAGCTACACTAGTTAGTCTTTTGTCATTGATTCTGAAGTTTGCAGATGAGGTTATTACTTTGTTATTTTAAGGTTTCTAGTTGACTGATTTGTGTGTGTTATAAGCTTTAACAAATTGGACAAGCTTCAGCAATAATCATAACTGTTAAGAGGAATTCTATGTCATTTGCGATGCCATCATCTTAGAATACTCAAAGCAGTTGAAGGATTGGGATCCCTTTTGCAAAGTCATTGGCAGTATTTGTGAGATATTGTTTACACCAGTACAGCACATTATTCCATATCCAAGCATTTGAAGGGGTTTTGTCACCCTCAATCTGCCATTTATGTTTGTTAGCCGTATTGTTTCTGGAAAGGGATAGTTGAGTGTTGTTTTTCGTTGAAGTGAGATCTTTTCTTCCTTGAATTTGTAAAAACTTTCTAGTCCATGCCTTGAATTTTAAATTGCAAATCGTAATTATGCATCAAATGCCACTTCTAATGTACCGTATAGTCACAATTAAAGTCCACATTTTTTGAGTATTTGAGTGCATCTGCTCCAACATTTGGGCCCATTCTTTTATTGACCTCAGCTTACTACTCCGACTACAACTAATGAATACAAGTTTATTCTACCATGTCTTTTTAGAAGGAAGATAGTATGTGTTCTCAAAATCAGAGGCCCAAACGCCAATACAATTGTTGGTTGAATGTCCCAAATCAACTCAATTTATTTAGTCACCAACCTCAAAGTTGTGAATCTTTCAATGGGCAGGATCTGTGCACATTATGGACAATTAATCTAACGGTGGGCAACAATTTGCACTTAGTACACCTAAGTGTCTTCTGGCTCTGTAAAGAAGAAAATCACACAACCCTATTCACTATCCCTCATGCTTTCCTGCACTCTCTCTCTCCCTCCTCCTTGCTCTCATGGTGCTCAATAATACTGGGATTGTGATCGAAGAGAATGCTCGTGATTGCTAGTGGAAAAGCATTGGTGGTATAATACTGCAAACAAAGATGAGTTTGGTTCAAGTTATGATAACTCGCTGATAAGGAAAGGTGTAAGTGAAACCTTGTGATGAATGCTTGCAGTTTACCATGTATATCTTTGTGTAATAAAAGACAATCAACCTGTATACTGTCATTGGATACTCTCACGATCAAACGTTGTTCTGAAGAACAAAAGTGGGCAAATTTTCAGGTATGCTATCAACTCTTTTGGCTTGTAATAAGTGCTGGACAGCAAGCTTACTGTTCATGATCAGTATCATACGTTATACGGAATGGATAGCCGCTGGTCAGTGCCCTCACTGAGGCGAATTTGAGCGCTGGCCAGCGCTGAAATATTACTCATAAATGTGTTCATTTAGTGCGATTTGTTGTAGCTCGTGGTATGAGCCATATTGCATGCATTTTTCATCAAGCTATACTACTGATAATGCGATTTGAGCACTGTCCTTTCAACGGTTTCAGGGAGATATCATAAGCCATAGCATAAACATGGTTGTTTAGAATGCTCGCATAAAACTCGGTTGGCTGTAACCCTTCACGTAGTATTGCTTTTGCTAATGCTCTCTTGATGAGATAGTAACTATGAGGTTATCCACCTGTGATAACCTATATGATAGTATCTGTGAGTATGGGAAAGTTAGCAGTACAAAGTATGCTTTGTATGATCATATGAGCTTGAGATAAATGGTTATGATCGTTGACAATCTGTATGCGGTGGGGAATGCACACAACCCAAAAGTCACATCACTAATTTTCAGAAAAGCAAGCAATTATTGGTGATGACACTATGAAGCTTTAAAAAGTACATTATGGGTAACCGTATACTTTCTATTTGAATGCTTTTAGCACGTAGGGGATTTGAGTAAGCAGCTGAAGATGGATAGTTCGCGAGATTACTTCAACTCACATTCAGGTACGATGCAGTATGGAATATCACCGATACGGTGAGCAGCCTTACTCATTATTATTCATGCATTGGTCATGATACTATAAATCTTGCTCGTAATGAATTTCGGGTATTATATCTGATAACTGATAGTCATGCATGTGTATTGATTAACATATGCATAAGTTATTGAAGGAATTTTTTCTCGGCATCTTAAGTCCAGTTATTATAAGTTAAGTCACGTACTCTTACAGGACTCGACTATGGTACACTTGAATGGCATGGAATTGCCCAAGTAGTTCAGTGCTTGGATTCCCGGATAAAGTGATACGGCGATTCCATGGGGCTAGTATAGCACGGAGGTGCTCTAGTACCTAGCAATGTGACCAACGTCAAGTCATTGTCCATCTGTGTAATGAAAAACAGTTGCTTACATATACAATACACTTGTGAACCTAATATGTTCCTTTTTGCTCTTCTACTGATCAGTATGGCTTCTGCCCTGATATGGCTTCGTTAAAGAGTGGAACATGTTGCTAATTTAGAAAGTGAACGATTGGGAAGATTGGACGTACTTGATGTTAATTCAATCTAGCTGATAAAGTAGTGAATCTTGTTTCGAACATGGATAACAACTGATGCTCAGCTATGACACTTGTCTTCCTAACGCGACTAACTTGTACGGTTTTGTTGTGTGGGATGGTGGCAGGTAACAGCTGGGTGTCTTAGAACTTGCTTCGCTTTATGGTACTCTGTACTGTTATACTTTATACAGCTGTATTTTTTACCTGTTATGCTATGAATTGAAGGTTCAAAGGGTTTGGTCTTGACTTGTCAAGAGGGACTATGTGAAATCTTGTTACTCTCTCTCTAGCATCTCTGATGCCACCCCGGCTACCCTTTGGTCGGGGTAGCACCAAATCTTTACCTTTACTTGTATTTTATGGCTAACAAGGTCTGTTGTATGATGCAGTCCACAAGATGATTTCATGATGCGGTGACTCTTGGCTATGGGGAGCCCCTTCCTCCTCCTAGTCCTTTTGTTCAGACCATTATATGTTGCATGAAGAAAGTTGTTGAAGTTCACAATTTGATTACTGCTTATGATATGACTACTTGTAATGTTGTTGGCCCTAGAGATAAAATTATTTGTCTTATTGATTTGATGAACATCATGGATTGGATCAATATTTATGCAAATTTTACTAAAAAGAAGGAATCCCTTAGCATGATTGAAAAAATTTATATGGACCTCTCCAATTATGCTGAACGAATTGCTGTTGAGGAAAATTTTTATAATACGCATATTCGAAAAGTATTTGCTTGCCTGGAAAAAGAAAATGGTGACTCCTCTATTGATACCCATGTCCCTTCTACTGCTCCTACTTCACCGCACCCTCTAATTTTTACCGAGGACCTTGATGAAGATAGTGCTTCTCAGTTAGAGTCTTTCTCACAAGAAATCTGTGATGTGGAAAATCAATCTGCCTTTGAATTTTGTCAAGCCAATAGTTGCCAAGTACCATTGGTACCTAGTCGTATGATTGAGTTTAAATCTTCAAAAGCTGCTTATAAACTTTGGAGCCTTCCCTCTGTAAACTTTCTTGCACCTATCTCTATTGAACTATGGATCGCTCTTGCTCATCTTACTAATGAAGAGGTCCAAGCTTGCAAGCTTGCTGCTTTGCATAAGAGTCCTTCTTTTGATACTCCTATTGCCTTTGATACTGTTATCAAGATGAGCAAATTTGAACCTTCAAGATGTCCTTCTGAGCAGACCTGGGCTAGAACTAGAGGCCATTTTGACACTGGCTTTAATAGAACGAACCTTCATCAAGCTAGAATCTGGAACGGGAAAAGACCCTTCTTTAAGTGCAGATGCGGTGATAAATGCAAAAACCATTCTTCTATCATATGGTTTGATCACTCTATCTGGTATATAATGAATAATCTTTCCATTTTCTTTCCCGGTGTATCTCTGCAAAACCAGCTTAATGCCTTCTTTCTTTGGTTGCATAAACTTGCTAGAGAGGTTGTCAAGTCCCACCTTGTCTTTCTGTTTATCCGACAATACATGATTGTTGCTGCCATTGAACTTTCAATAAATCCTACTGCTAAACTTCTTGCACACCTTGGCGATGCTAAAAACGTTTGAGAAATTGAACGCCTTTTGAAAAAACCCAGCTTCTCTACCTTGCAAGACAAATACTTCCAAAATACTAGCAAAAAAACGGGTTCCTTCAATCTGAACAATCCAAGCTCAGTCATATCAGGCAGTGGAAATAACAGGAAGAGGAAATACTTTCCAAACAAAGGCAAAGAAGGACAAAGTAGTGGTGGAAAGGGGAATCTTCTTATCAGAAAGTTGAACTTTTACCGTGATTGATCCATGTGCAGGAAGACATAGAAGAAACAAGGATATTGGAGGTCAGCAATACTGGTAGACGACGACTAGTGGTTAAAGGAGACAAAGGGATGTTTTTTCTGCATTTACGTTATTATAACAGATGCTTTGAGAGGATTGATGTTAAACAATTATATGCAGAAATCTTACTTCAGATTTTTGGTCACATTGATGAGACTTTTGAGCTTATCGTTTTTGGTTGGTCTTATTTTTCACATTTGAAGCATGAATGATATAAACCCTTTCAAGTTTTTGTGATTTCAATGTTGACAACATTCCACCTTGTACTTGCACTTACAATAAACGTTTTAAAGAGTTCGATCCAAAAAATTTTGGGCATGTTGTCTCGATGGATATTGGAATTATTAGAAGCAAAGTTTTAAAGAATGACCTGAACAAATGGCTTAATCATATCCCATTGCGCCAGTCTAATATAAATGAGGTGTCTTTAGAACTTTATTGTGGATGGTCTAAATTGGCAAGTTTTTTACCTACTTATCAAGATATTGATCATGAGTCTATTAGGGAACATGCCTTGATTTGCAAAGATGTTGTTATAAACTTTTTGAAAATGCCAAGTGGTTAAATGGCTAAAGGGTTATGAGTAACAAACTTACAAATGCCATTGATGAACGTAATTGGATTACTACCAATCTATATGTTAATGGTTGCGATGATAATGTATCAGGCCTGAGATCCTTGCGTGGCAGGGTGAATAGGTCCAACATAATCCAGTCCCTTCCTTCTAAAAGAAATTTTCAATTTCTTATAAAAATTTGCTAGAGAGATGAGAAAGGAAAATATTAGAATTGTGAAAAGTCAAATAAAAGTGCCTTCCACATTGGTTGAATTTGTTGAATGCTACATTAACTTATAAACATAGATCAGTAGTGCCTGGCTACATTCTGGAGGACTGTAGGAGTGATTCAGCTAGCAGTGTCCAGCGAACGCATCTGAACTCCATCCGAATCGCATTGAGTTGTGGTTGCTTCGCTTTCGCGACTGTTTCACGACTGCAAATTTCTCATCAGTGGTATCAAAGCCTACCTATCTTGTCATAATCTGACATAGCCAAGAAGTTATCAGATCTAGGAGGCCAAGCATTCAGACGAACAACCATCAACAAAAGAACAGACTCCAAGAAGCAATGGCTTCAATCAGCAGCATGCAGAACAAGATCTGCACAATTCTTGATTCTTCAAGATCTAACTTTCTAGCCTGAAAATTTAAGACATCACTCATACTCAAGGACAAAGGTTTATTCCCCTAGGTGGATGGCATAGAAGAGATGCTTATGACATCAAGCAAGGAGCTACGCAAGTGGAGGGAGAAAAATGACAAGACAGTAACCTTGATGTCTTCATCCATTGAAGATAGTCTCACACTTGATCTGGCAACACTCTCCAAAGCTAAGGAGATGTGGGATGCATTGCTCACCAGATTTCAGATGAAATCAAGAAGTCAAATCACGATGCTGGAAGATCAGTTGACGAATCTATAGTGGGATGGAAAAGACCTCACTTCTTTCGTAAGAAAGATGAAGGATATGGTTTTATCACTACACAACTCTGGAGCAGAGAACGCAGTGTCAGCTGAGAAGCAGCTCACGTATCTATTGAGAGCCTTACCTAGATCATTCTAGACGACAAAAACCATGCTCGCAATAGACCCTACCATGAACCTCAAAAAGGCGATTGTCGAGATTCGAGAGGAAGTCGAGGCCAAAGAACACCTTGATCACAAGGATGGTTCTGACCAGGCCCTCTACGACAACAAAGAAAAATCCAAGAAACAATTCAAGCCTAAGAAGGAATCAAATCAGAGACAGGATCGTGATCAGCAAGCAGAGGAGACCAACAAGGGCAACTGGAAAAGCAAAGGGAGGTTGAAGCAGCAAGGTGCAGACAAGAAGACTTGCATGAGATGGAGAAGAGACGGGCATACAATTGATACATGCTGTCTCAATCCAAAGATTGAGTGTATTGATCACTACCACAAGAAGGGCCATGCAGCCGTGGATTTCTGCCAGAATTCAAGAAACAAATCAGCACAGAACAGACAAGAGAACATCAATAGTTCATCCTATGTCGAGGAGCCCAAAAACTCAAAAAGAAAGAACGAACAGAAACTGTTTGACCGTCTACATCTGTGAAGGTGTGTGGGCAGCATCAACATCTGACACACATGATGTGATCCTAGATTCAAGAGCCACCTCACACTTCGTGACATCAAGACAAATCATGTCTGATTTCAGAAGTACAGATCCTTCAAGATTCATAGTTCTTGGAGATGGATCTAAGCATCAAGTGAACGGTATTGGTTCACTGTGGCTCAACACCAACGGTAGAGACAGATGACTCGAAGACATTCTGTTTGTGTCTACACTGCAGCAAGACTTGCTTTCGATAGCAAGAATAGCAGATGCAGGGATGCGTGTAACATTTTCTGACGAAGCATGCAACATGGGTGATGCCAATACTAGTACTTTGATCGCTCAAGGCAAAAGGAAAAGAAATCTATATTATCTAAAGGTATGCCTACCTACACATCATGTGCATCAGACTTATGATGACCAGCTAGACACTCTGTGGCACAGAAGACTATGCCACATGAACTCAATGGAGCTCTACCAAGCAAGCCATCATGGAGCAATAACAGGGGTCAGCATCTCGAATGCAACCAGTTGGACCACCTGTGATGCATGCTTGAAGGGTAAGATGTCACACACTCCATTCATCAAAGACTCCTACATAACGACTAAGATTTTGGAGCTAGTGCATTCTGACATCTACGGACCATTCAATGTGATTTCAGTAGGAGATTCCAAATATTATATAACTTTCATTGATGATTATAGCAAATTTACCAGAGTGTATTTTATTCAGAATAAATCTGAAGCACTTGATAAATTCACAAAATATGTGAATTGGACTGAAATATGTACATGCAGCAAAGTGAAGAAGATCAGGACAGATCGATGTGGTGAATACATCTCGAATCGATTCACTGACTTCTACAATGATCGTGGCATCATTCACAGAAGGACTACAGCCTACACACCGCAGCACAATGGTGTTGTTGAACGAAAGAATAGGACCCTGATGGAAGCTGCCAGATGCATGATGGCCTACTCGAAGGCTCCAAGGGTACTGTGGGCTGAAGCAGTGGCTACAGTCGCATACATCCAGAAGGATCGGTAAGTCTGGTGTCCCTCACACAACACCACATGAGCTATGGTGGGGTAGAAAGCCCAACCTGTCTCATGTCAGAATCTTTGGCTGTGCAGCTTATGCACATATTCATGATAAGTTTCAAAAAAAGCCTGATGAGAGAGCCGAACAGGGATTTTTGGTAGGTTATGACAACAATTCATCATACTACAGAGTCTACATGCCAGACACGAACATTGTGAAAACAGTGAGGGATGTCAGATTTGATGAGAGCAAGACAATGGCCAATGACGATCCTGTCATCCATTAAGTTCTGGAGAGACAGTACTATGACCTATCGCAACACAAAAATGAAGATTTTCGAGTCGTTTTCCATTTGAGTGACGAATCTGAAGAAGAAAGATTCGAGAGACAGCCTACTGCTATAGTTCCTGTAAACCAAGATGGTTCCGGACCTAGCAGAGTAATCAAAGGCAAAGGCATCGCTGTCCCAAGAGGATCTCCTAGAAGATCGACTAGACCACGAAGAGTGCCAGCAAGATATGTGTCAGACAGCTCAGCTTCCACATCATAAGAGTTCTGTGGATTCAGTGGCGAACCACAGACTTTCGAGGAGGCGATTGAAAGTCCAAAGAAGGACATATGGATCCAATCCATGAACAAAGAGATGGAGTTCATGAGGAAAAACCAGGTATGGACATTGGAGCCATTACCACATAAGCGCAAGACTATCAAATGCAAATGGGTTTTCAAGCTCAAATACGGACCAGATGGGAATGTCATGAAGTACAAGGCGATACTGGTAGCGAAGGGATTTTCTCAAAGATACGGTATTGACTACTCTGAAACCTTCTCTCCTGTCGTCAAACATTCGTCCCTACGTCTATTATTTGCATATGCAATAGCTTATGACCTCAAGATCCACATTGTGGACAAGAAGACAGCCTTCTTGCATGGCGAACTAGACGAAGAGGTCTATATGGATCAACCCCCAGGATATGTCTTGAATTCACAACCTGACTATGCATGCAGAATGCATAGAAGCATCTACCGTCTGAAACAATAAGCCCGACAATGGTACAAGAAGAAAGATCAAGCCTTCACCTCTGCAATACACCTGATGAAAGATCATGTGTTCCATTCCAGAACGAAACACATTGTGATCAAGTATTAGTTGATCAGGGATGTAATTGAAAAGAAGATGTTGCAGACCACCTTCATCGGAACGAAAGACATGGTTGCTGACATCTTCACCAAAGCCCTGGACAAAGGATATACGATCCTATTACAAAAAAGGTTGTTTCTAGTAGAGATGTACTTTTTGATAAATCTCTCCAAGCCAAAGGAAAGGTGACTTCCAACAACACTCAACTTGTCAAAGATCATGCTATGACCGAGGAGGAGTTTCATGAAGATGAAGACCAAGTGGAATCTACTCCAAGTCTAAGGGTGCCAAGAAGATCAACAAGGACAAGGAATGAGCCATCAAGGCTCACTTATAGTGACAAAGGGGAGCAAAGGGAAGATTCTCAACTACTCAACTCTTATACTTTCTTGACTACTATGCTTGAAGAACCAACTAGTTTTGAGGAAGCAAATAAGTCTCAATATTGGAGAAAAGCTATGCAAGTAGAGTTTGATGCATTAATGGAAAATCAAACTTGGAAACTTGTTGATTTACCTTATAGAAAGAAGCCTCTTACTTGTAAATGGATATATAGATTGAAATATAATCAAGATGGTTCCATTCATAAGTACAAAGCTAGACTTGTAACAAAAGGTTTTTTGCAAGTCAAAGGTATAGATTATGATGAAACCTTTGCACCTATTGCAAAGCTTGTAGCCATTAGATTAATCATATCTCTTGCAACTTCTTTCAAATGGGAGCTCTTCCAACTTGATGTGACAAATGCTTTCTTGAATGGATTCTTGGAAGAGGAAATCTACATGTGCCAACCCGAGGGCTTCATCAAAGATGGAGAAGAAGACAAGGTGTGTCTCTTAAAAAAGAGTCTTTATGGACTCAAGCAAGCACTAAGAGCATGGTATTCTAGGTTGCATTCCTATCTTATTTCCATTGGATTTGTAAGTTCTTATGAACCATCATTGTACTACAAATATAATGATGGAAAGATCATTATCTTAGTTTTATATGTTGATGACATTATACTCACAGGAAATGATCTATATGGCATCAAGAATGTAAAAGTTTCCTTGTCTAGTGGATCTAGGACTTCTTAAAGTTATACTTGGAATAGAAGTCACTAGAAGTAATGATTTTACAATCTAAGTATGCTAGAACAATCTTAGCAAGATTTGGCATGATTGATTGTAAAGGAGTTGAAACTCCTATGGAACTAAGTGTAAAAGTTTCTAAGGAAAGTGATGAAGCATCCTTTGAGGACATCACTACCTATAGAATTCTTATTGGTTCCTTGATATACTTAACTATCACTAGACCAGATCTTAGTTTTTGTGTTGGCAAGTTGAGTCTATGCATGCAAAGTCCATTAATATGTCATTGGAAAGGAGCAAAAAGGGTGTTAAGGTACATCTCGCCTACAAAAGACTTTGGCATAGTTATTTGTTTGAGAGCATATTTGGACTCAAGTTTTGCAGGTGACAAGATGGATAGAAGATCCATAAGTGCATTTGCTACATTCTTATGTGGAGGAGTTATATCTTGGCTTTCCAAATAACAAGATACCATCTCACTTTCGTCAACAGAATCCGAATATAAAGCTATGACAACAACAACAAAGGAGGTATATTGTGATAATCAAGCAGCTCCACAACTTGCAAACAATCCAGCCTTCCATGCTCGAACAAAGCACATCGAGATTGCACATCATTTCGTGAGGGAGAAAGTGCAAGCAAAGGAGATCAAGCTTATTCATGTTTCATCATCAGATTGCATTGCTGATATACTCACCAAGGCATTTCATAAAGATCCATTAATAAAATTAAGATTTGCTCTTGGAGTTATAAATAGATCTATGCTAGATTTACCAAGCTAGATTTTTGAGGAGTGTGAAAAATGCAAAAATAAGCTTGGTAGAGGCCAAAAATCTTGTATATAGGATAGACAAACATGTTTGGAGCCTGTTTCCACATGTGAAACTAGTGTACTTTTCATGTACCATAATCATGTATGTTGTACATATGTTTTAATTCAAGTTCTAGTGGCTAAAATGGCCAAAAACTAGTTTTCTAGAGATATGACACATGGCACCAATCTAATGATTGCATAAGCCAAATATTTTGAATAGGTGTCACATCCCATGTGTAGAGGACAGCTCACACGTGTGGAAATAGCTAAAGTAGACGAGTTTTTGCTTCTAGAAGATTTCCATGAAGATCTCCATATAGTAGGAAAATAGACCAAAAATGCCCAAAATGGAAAGTTTTAATCCAAGTGTCAAATTGCATGATGGTGACAAGGCATCCTCACACGGAACAGCACTTTACAAAAATTTCCACATCTACAATCTGCACCGACTTTGACTCCTCCAGCACCTCGGACTTTATTGACGCTTTCCCGGAGTGCTGACTGCTGCGTGGGACCGCCAAGTTCTTAACGAAGGGGATCATTTAGGTTGATATTCCAAGGAATATTCTATCCATTCTGTGGAACATCTTTAAAAATACAAGCAAGATAGGATCTAAACGCAGAACTTGCCCATCAAGTTTAGGCTTTTACCTTATCCGTAATGGCTTAAGTTATTCAGTTCTAAGTTTAAATTGTCATGGGCACTACACACAGATATGCAATTTTAAGTTATGTAAAAGTTAGTCACAAAGGCCTATTGGGGGTTTGTCCCATGGCACCAATGTGATTCAAAGTTAAGTTAGTCTATGTGGCTTACTTGTCCCACAGTGCCTTTCTGTAAGTGACCACCACTCCAAGTATATATAAGAGTGGAAGAGTCCATTTTTGAGAAGAACCTCATTTGTAATACATGCCTATCTTTTCTCTCTGAGTGTTCTCCCTTGTGTGGTTTCATGTATTGTGTTACTTCACATTGTATTGTACACTATTTTCATCTTGCAACAAGTTAAGTGAATCTAGGCCCTCCATTCTCTAGTAGGGTAAGCCTTAGAGGAGGAGTTTTAGTTTAGGGTTTTATCTTTTAGGTTAAGCTATCATTTGTTAGAAACTAAGGAAAGAAAAGAGAGAAGAGTGTATTTTACCCTCACGAATACTCACCATGCTCATTATCATCTTCCCATCCTCTTGCTCAAGCTAGTTGGAGAAGCCATAGCGTAGACTAGTTGGGAGACTGCCATAGTCATGCTAGATGGAGCCATAGCCGACGGAGGATGCTGAAGATACAACAGAAGGTTAGTTTGTTTTGGAATTTTTAGAAATATGATGAGATTTTGGCTCCTTTTTTCCCTCCAAAAATAGTTTTGAGTGTATTCTTGGGTTTTTTCAAGATTGTGAATGGATGCCAAGCCTTTAGAGGTTGTTTTGGGTCTCCAGTCCCTTCTACACCTCCTCCGCTAGCTGAGAACATTCCAAGCACAAAAAAGCACACAAAAATAGCTAAATTTACCCCAAAATCAACCTAATACAAGCTAAAAAACAATAAGAACTAAAAGAACAACTAAAGTTAGTTAGTGATAGCCTATCCCCGACAACGGCACCACTATAGGTGTGTAGAATAGTCAGTGAGAAGCCCGCCGCCTATCAAGAAGGATTAGAACACTTGGATAGGGATCTAACTATACTTAGTTGCTAGTTTAGATGCACATTAGTTCTACTTTAACACTAATTCCACTAACTCTAATCACATGCATTCATCTAGAGAGAGAGAGAGAGAGAGAGAGAGAGAGAGAGAGAGAGAGAGAGAGAGAGAGATGGAGGTTAGCTCAAATGCTCAATGTCATGCTTATGGAGAAACCTTAACTAGCACAAAGCAAGAACAAGGGAAACAAAGACAATAAGCAAATCACAATAAGAGCATATGCAAGATTGATTAGCAAATGAAAATGCTTGGCTCTCCAAAATAGTAGAGTCTCCTCCTTCTCATCAAGCATGGAAAATGGTTACAAATGGTGCCTTTTTATCTTTGGGGTGGCCCTTGCCCCTTGCTTCCAATTAGCAACTCTAAAATAAATCTCTAAAAGACTGATCTAGAATGCTCAAAAGAGTTCAAGCTTGAAAGTTTGATAGAGAGCTAACTCATTTCGTTTCGTTTTTGTCTAAATTTCATCTCGTTTCGTTTCATTGTGTTATAGAGCCTGATTGATCCAACATGAATTATTCTCAAACAGAAATAATTCGAGTTTTGTGAAACTATTCGCAAATCATTCGAGACTTTTATCAGTTTGTCACCAGAGTTCTAGTTGGAATTTGCATTTTTTGAGTGCAACTTTTTCACATCAGTGGCATCAGAGCTACCTTGTCAAAGTCTGACATAGCCGAAAAGCTATCAAATCCAAGGGGCTAAGCATTCAAACAAACAATCATTAACAAGTGAGAACACAAATTCAGGAGCAATGGCTTGAATCAACAACATACAATCCAAGATCTGTACAGTTCTGGATTCATCAGGATCTAACTTCCTAGCATGGAAGGTAAAGACCTCGCTGATAGTAAAGGGAGAAAGATTATTCTCTTGGGTAGATGGCACTGAGGAGATTCCTACAACAACAGACAAGGAGCTACATGAATGGAGGGAGAAAAATGACAAGGCAATAGCCTCGTTATCATCATCCATCGAGGATAGCCTAACTCTTGACTTGGCTACACTTTGTAAAGCAAAGGAGATGTGGGATACACTACTCACAAGATTTCAGACGAAATCACGTAGTCAGATAATGATGCTTGAAGATCAGCTTACAAACCTGTAGTGGGATGGCAAAGACCTCACTTCTTTTTGTTAGGAAGATGAAAGATATATTCCTTTCACTACACAATTCTGGAGCAGAAAGTGCAGTCGAGATTCGAGAGGAAGTCAAGACTTGAGAGCACCTTGTATTTTTCCACTCTTGGTCCTTTTTGTACTTTTTGCACATTGATCACAAGGATGCTTTTGACCAAGCTCTTTACAGCAACAACAAGAAGGCCAAAAAATAATTCAAGCCTAAGAGGGAGTCAGATCGAAAGCAGGATTATAATCAGCAAGCAGAAAGGACCAGCAAAGGCAAATGGAAGAACAAAGGAAGGTTGAAATAGCAAAGTGGAGACAAGAAGACCTGCGTCAGATGCAGACACGAAGGGCATACTGTCGATTCGTGTTGGCTCAATCCGAAAATTGAGTGCATCCACTGCCACAAGAAAGGCCATGCACCCATGGACTGCCGCCTGAACCCAAGAAACAAATCAGCACAAAGCAAACATGAGAGCAATAATAGTTCGTCCTATGTCGAGGAGCCAGAGAGCTCAAAAATGGACGAAGAAAGATCGAATCATGGTAATTTGACCGCCTACATCTGTGCAGACGTGTGTGCAGTGTCAACACTTGACACACAAGAGCTAATCCTAGACTCAGAAGCTACCTCACACTTCGCTACATCGAGACGAATCATGTCTGATTTTTAAAGTGCAGATCCATCAAAATTCATTGTTCTAGGAGATGGATCAAAACATCAAGTGAATGGTATTGGTTCACTATGGCTCAACACGAATGGCAAAGATAGACGACTCGAAGATGTTGTATTTATTCCTAAACTGCAGGAAGATTGGCTAATGAAGCATGCAACGTTGTTGATGCAAGTACCAGTACTCTGATCATCCAAGGTAGAAGAAAAGACAATCTGTATCACTTAAAGGTATGTCTGTCTGTAGATCAAGTGCATCAGACTCATGATGATTCGCCAGACACTCTATGACACAAGAGACTATGACATATAAATTCAATGGCACTATACCAAGCAAGCCATCATAGAGCAATCACAAGGGTGAGCATCTCGAATGCGAACAATTCGACAACCTGTGATGCATGTCTGAAGGGTAGTATGTCAAGCACTCCATTTTTCAAGGACTCTTACAGAACGACCAAGATTCTGGAGTGAGTGCATTCTAACATCTGTGGGCCTTTCAATGTGATCTCAGTAGGAGCCTCAAAATATTACATTAACTTTATTGATGATTACACTAAATTTGCCAGATTCTATTTTATTCAGAATAAATCAGAAGCATTTGACAAATTCATAGAGTATGTGAATTGGACAGAGAGATGCACTAGTAATAAAGTGAAACATATCAGAACAGATCGAGGTGGAGAATACATTTCGAATCGGTTCACTGATTTTTGCAATGATTGTGGTATCATTCACAAAAGGACATCATCTTACACACTGTAGCACAACGGTGTTGTAGAAAGAAAGAATAGGACCCTAATGGAAGCTGTCAGATGCATGATGGCCTACTTGAAAGCTCCAAGAGTACTGTGGGCTGAAGCAGTAGCTACAATTACTTACATTCAGAACAGGATAGGAAAGTCTGGTGTTCCTCACATGACACCACATGAATACGGTGGGGTAGAAAACCCAATCTGACTCACATCAGAATCTTTGGTTGTGCAACTTATGCACATATTCTTGATAAGCTTGGAAAGAAGCTTGATGAGAAAGCTGAATACAGATATCTTGTGGGATATGACAATAATTTGTCATACTACAGAGTCTACATGCCAGAGACAAAAATTGTGAAGACAGTCAGAGATGCCAAATTTGATGAGAGTAGAACGATGGCCAACGATGATCTTGTCAACTATGAAGTTCTTGAAAGACAATACTATGATCTACCAACTGTGAAAAAGGGAGAAGAGGACGAATATGAAGATGAAAATGTTCGAGTCTCTTCACATTCGGGTGACGAATCAGATGAAAAAAATTTCGAGAGGCAGTCTACTACTACAATACCTGTGAGCTGAAATGGTTCCAAACCTAGCAGAGCAGGCAAAGGCAAAGGCATTGAAATTTTAGGAGGGTCTCCTAGAAGGTCAACAAGACAACGAAAAATGCCAACAAGATATGTGCCAGGCAGCTTTGCTTCTACATCAAAAGAGTTCTGTGGATTCAGTGGTGAACCCAGACATTCGAGGAGGCAATTGAATGTCCAGAGAATGACAAATGGATCCAAGACATGAATTAGGAGATAAAATCCATGAGGAAGAGCCAAGTATGGACGTTGCATCCATTACCAGATAAGTGAAAGACTATAAAATGCAAATGGATATACAAGCTAAAGTACGGACCAGATGGAGATGTCTCAAAGTATAAGGCAAGACTTGTAGCAAAGGGATTTTCTCAGAGATATGGTATTGACTATCCTGAGACCTCTCATGTCATGAAACATTCATCCCTATGTTTACTATTTGCATATGTAGTTGCTTATGGCCTCAGGATTCACATTGTGGATGAGAAGACAGCCTTCTTGCATGGTAAGCTAGATGAAGAGGTCTACATGGATCAATCCCCAGAATATGTCTCGAATTCACGTCCTAATTATGCATGAAAAATGCATAGGAGTATCTATGGTCTGAATCAGTCAGCGCGACAATGGTACAAAAAAAAAGATCAAGCCCTAAAATCCTTAGGATTTAAGCCACTAATGGTTGATTCCAATGTCTATGTAATAATTACAAATGGGAAGATCATCATTGTAGCTGTGTATGTGGACAACAATCTGATACTCTGCAAGAGTGAGAAGCTTATCAATGAAGTGAAGATGTTAGAAACCAATGATAAACTTGTTAATGTTTACGACTTATTGTTGACAACTGTTATCAGTTGTAAGTAGCTATAGGCTAGTCTATAGTCAACTACTAGTTTTCTCTCTCTCTATATATTCAGGGTTTATTGTACTCTCTTTCATTCAGTGTGATATAGGGATTGTGTGTTCTTCCTCCTTCTTATGGTGATTGCTTATGATGAATGATTGATAGTGCTTATCAGATCATTGACATGGTATCAGAGCTCCTCTGATCCTGATTGCCTGACCACTGGATTCGGCTGTCACTGGCTCCGTACTGAGGTGAGATAGTCCTTCACAGGAGGTGAAAGCAAGAAGACTTACATTGTTGATGAAAATAGTCTCTTGAGCAGATTGCAGGCATTGAAGCATGGTAGGAAGTGTCTGAACACTCCTTGAAGAGTTTATTCAGAGGATAAGGAGGCAAATACAGTGGGGAAACCAGTATCAACTGACTGAGATCAGTTTGGTGAACATTTGAGCATTTTGCAACTTAAGTTGTAGTGAGAGAGTGTGAAGTAGTAACAACTCTACTTGCATCATTTTCAGATCATTCTGAGTGCTAGAAACTACAGTCAAGAGCTGAGAAGCAGATCAACTTTGAAGGAACTCAAACTTGCAAAGAAAAACATAGTGTTTGGTGGAAGAAAGTACAAAGCAAGCTGTTTTCTCAAGCAAGGGTTTATAGAAAGAAAATCATTGATCTCAAGCTATAGGAGAGCATTCTTGGTGAAACAAGCTGCAATGACATGTGCCCTAGAGACACAAAACCAAGTTTAGATGGTCGTGGAAGGCTGTAGAGCAGAGAGTGAGATTAGCCTGACATAAGCTGGAAATGTCTATTCTAGCAGGCTGCTGAAAAACGAGCTAATGTGCTCCATTGGAAGGAAAATTTTCAGCAAGAACTACTCTCACTGGGGCACGATTGCTGGGCGCTCATGATGTTGCGGTTTTTTTGTGAAATGATGGAGAACTGATGTTGTGATCTTCAGTTCACTCCACAACCGCCTCTCCCCGCTGGTCACGGGCTGTTCGCGCGCCCAGTTCAACTGAGAACATAGCATACATAAGTGTCCAATGTCTCCAAGTGCAAGCTTCAGCTCACCAAATTTATCCACATCGTTGGATTTTGATCAGAATAACTCAACAGTGGAGAACATCCAATCTTGGATGCAGATCAACGGCCAACATTCATTGGGTCTAAAACTTCATTTTTTAAAAATTTGAAGTTTCTGAAGTGCAATCTACAAAGGACTGAAGGGCAAAAATTGAAATTCTTCATTGAAAATTTTCATTTTGAAGGGACCCAACTTTCTGTCCATATTTTGGAGGGCTGCCCCTATCTCTTTGGGGCCCTTTCCACTGGTGTTTTTTTGCAGAAAAATGAAAAACAGAGTGATATTTGAGCATGGAGAACGCGACTGTTTTGCAGATTTGACGAGATAGAGCTATCCCGGTGCAATTGCCTATGCGCTGATATAAAAATCTTCAAAATCGGAGATCTATGCGTGATGGAGGAATTTTTCCAAAAAAGGCAGTTTTACAATAATTGTCATTTTTTAGGCTTAAGGGCAGTTATGAGCCATTTTAAGGCCAAAATCTTCAATTTGGCATAACTTTCAATCCATAGCTCGGATTGGAAAGTGGTCAAAGACATCATTTGTCAATTTTGCAACAAATTTTCCATTTTTGCAGTCATTTTTGAGATCCGGACTCATCTATGTGTAGTTATGGCAACTCTAAACGAGAGCATCCTCAATGAGTCAAACAAATTGGAAGGAGCCGACAACTATGCAATTTGGAAATTCAAACTGGAGAATATTTTGATGGAAAAGGGGCTATGGGAGATCGTGACAGGTGAAGAAACAAGGCCAGTGATTGAAGAAGATCAGCGGGTGTTTGACCAGAGGAAACGGAAAGCACAAAATGTCATCAACTTGTCAGTCAGAGATGCTATCATTCCCTACATTTCGGATTTGGAAGGACCGAAAGAAGTGTGGGATATGTTGAAGGCATTGTTTGAGACCACAAACACATCTCGAGTGCTATTCCTGAAGACAAAGCTGCACACATTACGGATGGATGATGGTGCAACTATTGCCGATCACCTGCAGCTATTGTTGATCACCTATTGAAGGTAAAGGAGATCCGTGATCAACTAGCTACCTTTGGAGAGCGAGTACAAGATCCAAGATCGTTCAATCGACATTGAACAGCTTGAGTGAGTCACATCAGATGTTTGTGACAAGCATTGCCACATGGGAGAATCTTCCAACCTATGAAGAGCTAGGTGGATTACTGTTGCAGGAAGAGCAACGTCAAGAGAATTTGAATCATCATAACAGGGGCTATGATCAAGCTCTTACAGTTAGAGGACGAGGTGGAAGATTTGGCCGTGGTAGGTATCAATTGAGAGGAGGAAACTCAAGCCGAGGATCATTTCAACAATTTCATGAGCAAGCCAATGATAGTCCAAATCGAGGCAATTGAAATCAAGGCCGAAGTCAAGGACGTGGCTATTCCAGGCAAAATAAACCTGGAAGTTATAGGTATCGCAACAAACCTAGCCATTGGGAGCGTGAGTGCTTCAAGAAACAAAAGGAGATAGCACAAAGAAAAGGCAAATGGCAGGCAAGCAATTATGCTGATCAACATCAATTTGATGATGATCATTATGAAGACAATTATGTTAATCAACATCAATTCAATGATGATCAATATGAAGATGATACAAGTGAAAGCTCAAACTTGTTCATTACGGTGCTAATGACAAGTGACGAAGCAAATGATACCTTGTACATTGACAGTGGAGCGTCCAAGCACATGACGTCGAGGAAGGAGTGGTTTTCGAAATTCAAGAAAATCCACAATGGTGATGAAGTTGGACAAGCTGATGGCCATTTGGTACCTGTAAAAGGATTTGGAGTGGTACTAGTGAAGCTAGCCAACGGAATGATAAAGCGGATAAGCAATGTGCAATATGTCCATGGTTTGGGCAACAATTTATTATCGGTTGGGACGATGGCTGATCAACAACTCAAGGTTGAGGTTGATAGCGACAAATGTCTCGTCAAGGACATCAAGATTCACTACAAAGTGATTGCTACAGGAGCTAGAGTCAACGGAAATCGACTCTACAAACTGAATGCGAGATCTTTTACTCAAGCTATGGTAAGCACTATTGATAGTAGAAGTGATCTTTGGCATCAACGATTTGGTCATATCAATGCTCAAAGTTTATGAATTCTGAAAAGAGGTAATCTAGTTATTGGATTGCCTAGTATTTCTTTGAAAGGAAAATGTGAAGGTTGCATTTTGGGAAAACAACACAGAGAGAGGTTTCCCAAAAGTGGAGCAAGGAGAGCCAGTGGCATCCTAGATCTTGTCCACAGTGATCTATGTGGACCAATGCAAACTAGATCTCTTAGTGGCTGCTATTACTTTATTACCTTTATTGATGATTATAACATATGCATTTGGATTTATTTCATAAGCAAGAAATCAGACGCTTTTGCTAAGTTCAAGGAATTCAAGGCATTAGCTGAAAAACAAACAAGAAGTTACATCAAGACTTTGAGATCTGATGGAGGTGGTGAGCATCTTTCGACAAAATTTATTGATTTTTGCAAAGATCAAGGGATCAAGAGACAGACTACTACACGTTATTCACCGCAGCAAAACGGAGTTGCAAAGCGAAAGAATAGATCCATTGTTGAGATGGCCAGGGCAATGCTCAAAAGCAAGGGTATGCCAAACACCTTTTGGGGGAAATCCCTAAGAGAGTACCTAAATGGTACTTATCAGTCACAGGTGATGCTAAGAACGGAGATACTCTCGAATCTAGTGAACAGAGAGAGCTTAGAAGGTCAAGCAGAAACCTCCTGCAAGGTTAGAAATGAATCTAGCCCTAATGGGTTGCGTGCTAAAGGCTCAAGAACCAAAAACCTTTCATGAAGCAAAGGAGCACAAGGAGTGGCGTGTGTGCAAAAAGTACAAAAAGGACCAAGAGTGGATCCTAATCTGATCCTCAAGAGGGATTGGTTGTCAGATTACTTGATCTATCAATCTACTTGAGATTAAGATCAATCTAGATCAATTCTAGACACAAAGTCCTAACAAGAACAATCATTAATTGAAGGTAGGTGTACTTTCTAGTTTCACACGTGTGAAAAACTATCTGAGTACAGACTCCAACCTGAAAATCAAGTACACATTGATAAAATCTCAAAACAATCAAAACAAATGTAGACAAATAGAGAGAATCACTCAAAATTGCTTCCAAAACCAAGATTGGTGTCTCACCATGATTATGGACAAATGTGGCTTGATATATACGATAAGTGGGAGCTCATGGTATTGATCATCCCTCTGATCCCACATGTGTGAAGGTGCTTTGTCATATGATGATTCATCATGCGAAACTGACACTTGGACAAAACCTTCTATTTTGAGCACTTTTGGTCCATTTTCCTTCTATATGGAGATCTACTTGGAAATCTTCTAGAAGTATGTGGCTCATGCAATCAATAGATTGATGTCATGTGTCATATGTCTAGAAAACTAGTTTTTGGCCATTTTAGCCACTACAACTTGAATTAGATCATATGTACAACATATACGATTATGGTACATGACAAGTACACTAGTTTCACACGTGGGAACAGGCTCCACACATGTGTGTTTATCTATATACAAGATTTTTGGCCTCTACCAAGCTTATTTTTGCATTTTTCACACTCTTCCTTAAAAATCTAGCTTGATGGAAAACATGATGATGTCAACTTGACTCCATGGGCTGAATTGGTCTTTGCTAGTTCAAAAGGTGTGAAGATCAGCCAATGAGCTTGATGTTGATCTGAAATCACCATATCCATGATAGTTCTTCTTTGATGTTGACATCTTTGATGAGCTTGAGAGCTTTGCACCATCCTAGCACCTCCAAAATTGATTTCTTCCAATTTTCATGGAGATGCTTGACCTTGAGGCTTGCTCCTTCTTCATGTGCATGCTCCTTCATGAGAAAATAAAGATTTTTTCTTGATTTATTAGGATCACAAAGATCTACCATCATGTTACCATGATCTAGCGAATTAGACTCATCCAAATTGGCAAGACTATGCATGCTATAATAACACTCAATACAAATTTTCAAACTATGAGTGAACAAATCACTTTTGCTCTTGCATGACTCAAGAGCATACATTTGATGAAATAACCATTTGCTTTCTAATTGATTTAAAATCAATTTCATCCTTTTAAGAACATCATCTATGTTCTCAAGAGAGACTTCATACTCAACTAGTATGGCTTTACTCCAATTTTGAGATGCAATAATCTCACTAAAGCAAATTGATTTATCAAATGACATAAGAGAAGTAAGTATGTGATGTATACCATATGAGATATGCTCCTCTTTCCCTTGAAATGTGAGCCACATGGACTCAACCATATTTCTTGAGTTTCTTTTTGAAATCACAATTTGAGAAGGTCTCTCCTCCTCAATCCTTGGCACACTTAAACCTTGAGATGACTCCTTAAGATCCTCTTCATGGTGCTCCTTTTTGATGGAAATCCGAGACCTCCATGTCTCATAATGATCACAACAAGTATGACCATTCAATATGCACTTCCTATGATTATCAAGATTACTTATGCTAGAAGCATAATATGTCCAAAAATCGCCACAACTTGGCATGATATTTCCAATATTGAAATCAAAAGGTATTTCCATCTCAATAAGGCTAACTACTTGCTTATGGATATAAGTGTCCACTTTGGATGCTTCACTTATTCTCATAAGAAGTTTACAACTTGCCTTTAGGATTGAAAACATACAATTTTCATCTTTATGAATGAACACATCATTCATGATTTTATTGAAACCAAAAGATCCTACATTATGAAGATATTTCCATTTCCTTGACTTCATAACTAATGTAAGATTACAAGGAAAACATATTTTGCTATCTTTTAAGGCATCACACTCAACTAGTATTGCCTTAATCCACCTTTGAGATACAAAAATCTCTTCAAAGCAAAATGGTTCTTCATAAGTTGACATGATAGCATAAATGAAACTATTTTCATTTTGTGATTGTTGCTCCTTATTCTTGATTGATTTCTCTTGGATCATAACAATAAGTTTGAACTTATCTAAAGCTCCAAGCAAAATACTTTCCAAGGACAAAAAATAAATCCAAGTTACTTTCATGAAAGTGACATCTATCTTTGCATCTTGAACCAAACAATGCACTTCCAAATAAAAAATTTCAAAAGATTTGACATGTGTTGTGATGGACTCTTGAAGACAAATCTTGCAAGTCCTTGTGAGACTCCAAGCCTCATTCACCTTTCCACAAAGAAAACACCTTTCCTTGGACTTGTCCTTCTTGTATTTGCATTTCGAACTTGAAGCTCCATCCTTCTCCTCGGCCCCCTTGCTTTGGTTCTTCTTGGATGGATTAGTCTTCTTTTTGTAGCATCTTGAGGAAAAATATCCTTCCTTGCCACAAAGGTTGCACTTAGGATCCTTTCTTTCCTTCAATAGGATGCCACCTATTGATGCCATGTGAATAAAAACCTGTGATATGATTCTACAAATGTAATCTGTGACTTTCAAGAGCCTAGATTTGAACATCTTCAATAATCTAGAATGATCTACAAAAGATCTAGCTCACAAACCTAAGAATCAATCTTCACACTAATGACTAGTCACTTGGAAACTTTGCTTTGATCACTAAGACAAAAGCACACAATATTTGAATCAAATCACAAAAGAAATCAGATCCAATCTCCTATTGGACTTATCAAATACCAATGACTCTTTTTTTTTAAAGTTGAAATGGATATGAAAAGATTTGACACCTAGATTTTCCTTTTCACTTGACTAGTTCTCTCAACACTTGAGATTCTTGAACAAAAGATGGGTTTTGTTTCAAACACATGAAAATCAAACTTAATCACTTCTTTTGGACTCACTCTTGACCCAAATAATCTCACTCTTGAGATTTAGAATGAATTTGATTTGATTTGAAAACAAACTATACCACCAAGTTTTCACATAGCTTAAAAATTAGACAACTAGAGATTCACAAAGATCTCACCCATGCATGAATACTCAAATATGGACTCCTCCTCATTCTAGACATCCAATGGGATCACAACTTGACCCTCACACTCTCACAAAGAAAGTTGAATAGAACTAATTTGAGTTTCATACATTCTATATCAATTTTTGCTCAACAAATTGATTTCAATCACTCCTATTGGATTCCACCAATTACTCTACTTTTTAAGACTTGGAATGAAATTCAAAATCAAAAGTTGTGATTTTTCTCACTAAGATATTGTGCTTCAAAGATCTAATGCCACTTAGAAAGATTTGATCACTTAGGAAGAGACAAACTCTCCACCAATAACAACACAAAATGAGCTTCTAGATCTTGCCCTCTACAAAGGAAGGAACTCTTAGAAAATTGGATCTCTCTCTACACATTTGCCATATACACCTTATTGAGTCTTTTCAAACCTTACAATCACAAATTGAGTAGGGTTGAACAATGTGACTTGGATCTCAATCTCTTTTCTAGACCTCTCAATTTAAGCCAATCTATGTCAAATTCTACAAAAGATTTGCATAGATGCTCTATATGCACTAGAAACTCTCAAAGGTTTCACTTGGAGGACAGATCCAAGGATGTTTTCTAGCAAATTGATGCTTCTAAACTTGATCCTATCACTCTTGAACAAATCTAGAGTGATGGTACAATGGATTTCATCCTCTCACCTTGCATATCACTCCTTAATCTATGATTTTTGGCAAAATCACTCTCAACTTCAACATGCACTCAAAACATCAGAGATGATCAATTAATGCACCTAATTCAAGCTTCAAATTTAATTTCTTGGCTGATCTAATCCAAGAACTAATCAAGGGATTAGATTCACTATAGAAAATGCTTGATTTTGCACCAAAAATCACTCAAATTGGGTATGTGAGTCAAATTCTACAAATTTTTGAAATTTGTCAGTCAAAACCAGATCTGTACGGCCTCACACGTGTGAAAAGGGTTCCTACAGCCACAACAAGATCTGGACCAAAAATTTTGAGGATAGCTATCAAATCCAACTCGCTACACAAAATTTGACTAGTTCCCAAAAAACTGCTAATTTTGGCTTTGATTTGGATTAACCCTATCAATTTCAACAAAACCTCTTGTACTAGGCTCTGATACCATGTGCATAAAGTACAAAAAGGACCAAGAGTGGATCCTAATCTGATTCTCAAGAGGGATTGGTTGTCAAATTACTTGATCTATCAATCAGATTAAGATCAATCTAGATCAATTCTAGACACAAAATCCTAACAAGAACAATCATCAATTGAAGGTAGGTGTACTTTCTGGTTTCACATGTGTGGAACACTGTATGAGTACGGAATCCAACCTGAAAATCAAGTACACATTGAAAGATCCTCAAAACAATCAAAACAAATGTAGACAAATGGAGAGAATCACTCAAAATTGCTTCCAAAACCAAGATTGGTGTCTCACCATGATTATGGCCAAATGTGGCTCTATATATACAATAAGTGGGAGCTCGTGGTACTGATCATCCCTCTGATCCCACATGTATGAAGGTGCTTTGTCATATGATGATTCATCATGCAAAACTGACACTTGGACAAAACCTTCTATTTTGAGCACTTTTGGTCCATTTTTCTTCTATATGGAGATCTACTTGGAAATCTTCTAGAAGTCAAAATTCGCCTACTTCAGCTTATTCCACACGTGTGAGATGTCCTCTACACATGGGATATGACACCTAACCAAAGGATGTGGCTCATGCAATCAATAGATTGATGCCATGTGTCATATGTCTAGAAAACTAGTTTTTGGCCATTTTAGCCATTAGAACTTGAATTAAATCATATGTACAACAGATATGATTATGGTACATGACAAGTACACTATTTTCACATGTGGGAACAAGCTCCACACATGTGTGTTTATCTATATACAAGATTTTCGGCTTCTACCAAGCTTATTTTTGCATTTTTCACAACATGCAGCAATGGAAACAGAAATGGAGGCCATATCAAAAAATAGGATGTGGAACTTGGTTGAGCTACCTGAGGGTAAGACGCCTATCACTTGCAAATGGATTTATAAGATCTAATATGGAGCATATGGGCAACTCAACAAGTACAAAACACGGTTGGTTGCGAGAGGATTTGAGCAGCAGGAAGGCATTGATTTTGAGAAAACCTTTGCACCCGTAGCTAAGATGGTAACTATACATTCTATCATTGCTATTTCTACTTTCCATGGTTGGAAGATCTAGCAAATGGATGTTAAATCTGCTTTTCTTAATGGAGTGCTGGATGAAGAGGTGTATTTAGTACAAACTCAAGGATTTGTTGAGCCAGGTAGAGAGCATCTTGTTTGTAAGCTCAACAAAGCTATCTATGGATTGAAACAAGCACCACGGGTGTGGTACTCTTGCATTGATGAACACTTCAAGCGAAGAGGAATGGTAAAGAGTAAGGCTAGTCCTAATCTTTACATTCTAAGGCAAGATTCAGATATAGTGTTCATTGTTTTGTACGTGGATGAATTAAGCTCTCATTAATTCCCGTAATAATCAAATTAAATCATATCTTTCCAATGCTTTTGACATGAGCGATCTAGGATTGATGCACTATTGTCTTGGCATTGAAGTATGACAAAAGAAAGAGGTTGTCTATCTTACACAAAGCAAGTCTGCACGAGATTTGCTTTATAAATTCAATATGCAGGATTGTAAGCCTTTGAGTACACCGAAGGATGTCAACATGAAGCTTACTGCATATGATGAATCTGAGAAAGTAGATGCTTACTTGTACAGGCAATTGGTGGGTAGTTTGATCTATTTGACATATACACGACCTGATATTTCTTATGATGTTGGTGTTGTTAGTCAATTTATGCAAAATCCTAGTCAAGCACACTGGAAGTCTGCTAAACGTATTCTCAGGTACATTCGAGGGATGTTGAATTTTGGTTTGAAGTATGATCAGCCTGAAGCGCCAATGTTGGTAGGTTACACAGATGCTGATTGGGCAGGTAATATTGATGATAGAAGATCTACCAGTGGTCATACGTTCAGTTATGGTAGAGCTGCAGTTTCATGGAGCAGCAAAAAGCAACCTACAGTAGACTTATCTTCAACGGAAGTTGAATATCGTGCACTCAGCAATGCTACACAGGAAGCAGTATGGCTACGAAGATTGCTTGTTGATTTAGGTCAATCACAGGTGGATGCAACTACTATTTCTTGCGACAACCAAAGCTGCATTCACCTTGCCAAAAATCCAGTTCTACATGGTCGAACCAAGCACATCGAAATACATTATCACTTTTTTCGAGAGAAAATACTTGATGG
The DNA here is from genome assembly GCA_029204225.1 of Diphasiastrum complanatum. Classification (NCBI taxonomy): domain Eukaryota; kingdom Viridiplantae; phylum Streptophyta; class Lycopodiopsida; order Lycopodiales; family Lycopodiaceae; genus Diphasiastrum; species Diphasiastrum complanatum. The sequence continues at coordinate 29,141,224 of CM055104.1, forward strand.
AACCATTGATCTTGTTTTTTGTAAATCTGAAGATCAAATGGCAGATATTTTTACTAAGTCATTAGGTAGATGTAAATTTGAAAAGTTTCGTACTTTATTAGGAATAGAAGAATGTAATTTTATCATTGAGGGAGAGTGTTAGAAACCAATGATAAACTTGTTATTGTTTACGATTTACTGTTGACAATTGTTATCGGCTGTAAGTAGCTGTAGGCTAGTCTATAGTCAACTACTAGTTTTCTCTCTCTATATATTTAGGGTTTATTGTACTCTCTTTTATTCAGTGTGCTACAGGAATTGTGTGTTCTTCCTCCTTCTTATGGTGATTGCTTATGATGAATGATTGATAGTGCTTATCAGATCATTGACAAAAGAATGATATCTCGAAACATTTCGGGATTTCAGATCTGGGAAAAGCCAGGTGTTACCTTGGCTTATAGATTGACAGGGACTATGAGGGAGGTAAATTGTACCTTCATCAGTCCAGATATACCCAAAAAATCCTAGAAGATTTCGAGATGTTGAATTGCAAAGGAGCGAATACTCCAATGCTTGCAGGAACAGTATTGACGAACAAAGATTGTTCGAGGACTGAAGAAGAAAGGGAATTGATGCAGCTCACACCATACAGGAAACTAATAGGATCGTTGATGTACCTTGCAAACAATACACGCCTTGACATTGCTTATGATGTGTTCAGGATGAGCCAATTATGCACGAATCTAGGCTCGACTCACTGGAAGATTGCAAAATGAATTTTGCAATATCTTCAATTAACAAAAGATTTTGGCTTGTGTTATTGTCGTGATGCAGGGTTCCAGATGCTTTCCTACAATGATGCTAGCTGGGCATCCCTCAAGGACGACTGCAAAAGTGTCTCAGGAGGATGCACCATCGCGTTAGGAGCAACAATTCTCTGGGTCAGTAAGAAGCAGACCATTGTGGCTCAGTCATCCTATGAAGCAGAGTACGTTGCACCATGTGCACTTTATTTGCTAATTTGGCCTCATTTAGGCTCAAATTGCCAAACTAACTAGAAAGCTAAAAAACTAATTGACAATTTTTCACAAAAGAGATCTATAGGTGAGTGTGACTCAACTAAGTTCATATTTGAGGGATGTCATGACTCAATTATTCATTTTGTTAGCCGATTAATGGGATATGTAATAGTACTAGTGGGTTATTGGTGGCTCATGATCTTCAAGGATGCGCATACCTATGTTAACAATTGTGACAAGACATGTAAGAAAACTTGACATGATTCTTTAAACCCATACACGTCTACCTTTCTTTTAAAATGCATGACATTGACTTTGTAGGGTCAATACACTTGGCTTCCTCCACCAAGAAAAGACACAAAATAGTTGCTATAGACTAGTTCACAAAGTGGGTGGAAGCTAGAGAACTGGAGTTTAGTGTAGGTGACTTCACATGAATTCTTGTAGGGATATGTTCTTTTATGTTTTGTAATTGATGTTCGTTCCATATACTTAGTTGAAGCTTACTTTATATTTATCTTTTAGCATTTGTTAATTGTTGAGCTAATGTGATGCTATATCTATGAATCTTATTCATAATTGTAAGCTAGTTAGCTTGTCATGTGATGAATGTGTAACTTAAGTGAGTTTCAATGGGACAAGGATGATGTTGGAATATTGAGCTTGAGTTTTGTTTTCTTGTGGAAATTTTTCTCTACCCTCCCAAAACACCCCCCCCCCCCCCGCGCCCCCTCCCCCGCCCAAAAAAAAAAAACATTTGAGGTCCCACCCATATTATTACCTTTTTGCAATAATAATTATAAAAGACGGTGATGCAAATGGATGGTAGAAATTCTTTCTAATAAGGCTATGAGTAAGATGTGTACATTTTGCATTAAATAGAAAATCTGACTTATTGTGTGCACAAAATGATGGTTTTAAATGACCTCCTTTGAAAAGTGGACAATTTTGTTTATGTCACAATCCATTCTTGCCACCTAGGCGGAGGTCCCACCCACTGTATGTGAATAGGAATGCGTGTTATATGCAACATTGACAAGTGAACTTATATGATCTCATCTGACGTAAATAGCTAGATGCTAGTTATTTGTCACACACTAGCTACACTCTAGACTCTAGACTTGCATCCCTTGGGCCACCACACATTAGCAATAGTGTGAGCATAGTAGTCTGCATAGTGCTCCCTATGATTTTGAGGCTACACTTGGCCAATTGCGTCACCTATAGTGACCTCAAAGGCCTCCCCAATTTTAATATTGCTAGAGGACATAGTTTTTGCCCTTAGAGCTTTTGGGAGGAGCGTATACTCGAAGCATCATACTTCTTATTGTGATTGAGGGTGCACGCTCCCAATCTCATCCAATGATTGAGAAGGTTTAAAATATTCTATCATGATTCATGATTTTGGATGGAAGATTGTCACAAGAATGAGGGTGAGGGCCCTACATGCACCCTCAATCGAGCTTAAGTGTACATTGCTCATGATATACTCTATCATGACTGAGAGGAACAACCAGGCAAATGATTGCGAGCTAGCCTCATGATCTTTTCACAATGACAAAAGTTTCTCCCATGAACTTGGATGAGGATGGGGCCCTACCTACACCCTTAGTCATGCACATAGCTTGCCAGAACACTTTTATGCACTGAAAAAAGTTTATAAATTATGTAATTTGCCTACTAAAAAATCTCGTGTAGGTTTCAAAACCTACACGCTTGATCTTCTTATAGGCTATGAGCCTATCAAATATTAGAGTTTAATTTTTGTTTGGATATAGATTAGTCCTTAAATGTTTTTAGCTATAAAAAGTAATCAAATTGGATGTAGACTCTAGGCATGTCCCATGATATAGGTGTCACAAGGTGCATGTAGTCCAATCTAGCCTTTGTGAAACCAAAAAGATCATTTGAATATTTTTCCAACGTAAATAAATTTGACTATAAACCAAAATGCATAAATTAGAAAGTTCAATATTGTTTATTCCATCACCTCGAATAAGTTTTTTTTTTTTTTCGCTTGCTGATCTCACTTCTAAATTGTGATGAGGTGAGTCTCAAACTTTGAATGAATTTATATTATTATTATCAAAATGCAATCTTTGTTATAATTACTTTCAGCCATTTGGATTATGGAATGTCTAGCTTACTAGGAAGATTCTTGGTATATCAATCACCTTTTTAGTTTTTGAAACTTAAGCTACTTTATACCCTTAAGGTTATCAAAAAGTATTTATAGTTGCTATATACAAAGTTTGTAAATATGGGGCAAACCAAGTCTTGTAGAGTTTAGCTTTCAAAAAGTCACTACATGGTGGCTAGGTAGTAGGGTTTGAATTTTGAACTTGCCTCTTCTTGGTTACAACAAACGGTCTATCCCACTCACCCCACCATGATGAACAAAATGAGAATTCAAATGATAAAGGACAAAGCAATTTTATTTAAAGTTTCGTATATAAGCCTGAAGGCATTGTTTCAAAATCTAAATATTCCAAAAATAAAGCCAGTAAATTTTGGCCCAAGCCCGGACGACCAAGTTTAGTATATAAGCCTGAAGGCATTGTTTCAAAATCTAAATATTCCAAAAATAGAGCCAATAAATTTTTGGAAGTTGTTTCTTTTGCAAGCACATTATTCGAGAATCAAGACACACATCCTTTTAGCATTATTGGTTGTGGCTTCATTGAGGGGGCATTTGAGACTTTTTGTGTTCCTAATTGTCAACGACCGTCTCTGACAACCGAACAAATTCCTGGTATGGCTATGGCCCAGGCCTCCAGGGGAATAACGACTATATGCAATTGGTGCCAAGAGTAAGTGACTCGTGGCGAACGAGAGAGGTGGGTATGTTGTACCAAGCATGCTACTATTGCCAATGCCTATACTTCTGTATGCCGCCAAGTGGCTACAGGGCCATAGCTCATGGCCCCCATTCACACTCTGCTCAATACGCATATATTTCTGTGTCTCTCTCTCAGAGAAGAAGAAAAAAAGTCCACAAGCACTAGGAGCTCTGTTTGCTCCTCGCGGAGTTGAAGAAGAAAAAGAAGAAGAGCAGCGTCAGCTCTGGTTTCGGTTCCGGTCATCTGTAGCTGAAGGAAAGCAAAACCGGGTTGGGTTTTGAATCAGTGTGATCCGGCGGAGGGAGGGAGATGGCGAAAATGAGCAGACAATATCACATCTTTACTTCTGCTCATTTTGTGTCTTCGTCGGCTCTGGTCGCCCGTCTGAGTGCTCAATTGCAAACAACCGTCCAAGATGCTGTATCTTCTTCTTCCACCAGTCCAGTTCCTAAAGCTTATGACTACGCTTATCAGTTGGCTGGCAAAATGGCGATAGTTATTTTGTTAGTGGGGTTTTTCTGTCTTCTTCTTGGTGTTTTTGCGTACCTCATAAAGAAACGCTGTGCTTCGCCTGCCATTCCCACACGCCTACCAGCTGCGGATCGAAGACCAGGACAGAAGAATGGGGGATTGGATCACGAGCTCATTGAAACACTTCCACTTGTAGCATACTCTGCTGCATCATTGACAAAGAATTGCACACAATGCACAGTCTGTCTGACGGAGTTCCAAGAAGGGGAAAAAACACGATTGCTGCCTAAGTGTAATCATGCTTTCCACCCGGAATGCATCGATATGTGGCTTTTCTCTCACTCCACTTGCCCTCTTTGCCGAATTAATCTCATCTCAGAGTCGCACACCATTACGATAAACTCCAACCCTTTGCAAGAAAGGACAAGACAAGAAAATTGGGAGCGTAGAGTGTGGATATGAGCTCCCTCAGAAGCAAGTCTCGGCTTAAACAATGCAGTAGAAAGGGCTGGGGAAAAGGAAGCTGTTCTCGCTCTGTCTCTAAGCTCGCATTGCTGCCAGTAGGCAGCGTTGGAAATGGACAACCGAGAAAGGTCGTCAGCTACCTCAGCCAGTCCATTACTATGGATGAAAAGAGCACTTCTTCGAGATGGATAAGCAAATTGAGACGATCCTCTGCGATGGAGGGGTCTAGATCGTCTGCAATGGCGGAAGATTCTGACAATTGTGCAGAGAGAAGCTATATTTGCCTCAAGGAATTATTAAGAGAGTGAATCACTATAGATAATTAAAACTATCTTTTGAAAGTTCGATGTTGCTAGCAGATCAATAGCCCTTTTAACAGCAAATTAGACTGCGTGGAGAGCAATTAAGCTCAGTTATCTGAATAAACTTTTGGAACTGGACATTTTTGTAACTCCAGTCAGCTTCTCCTTGAACACGGATCGAAACCATACAGCCTCGATAGCCACCACTGTGGATGGGCAGAAGTATTTGCAATCTCAGAATCAATACATTCTGACTAAACTATTCTGTGACAAAGCAAGGTCCTGGATTTAGTACCGATGCAGAATGCCGACGGATTGGTCGGTCTTTCCATTTATTTTGTGATCAGAATCAGATCGGCTCGCTTTTGAAATTTGAAAGGCACATTAGCCAAAACAATTTTAGATCTTGAAAAACATTTTGGAAGGTAACTTTTCAGTAATGCCAAAAGTTCACACATCACAATTAAGATTTTGAGCCGTGACATCTACACACTCAGTCTATATCTTATCCCTGGCCTGCTCATGATTCTTCGTTTGTAATTTTGTAATCGACTCATGTGATTTTCTTGAGAATAAAGTAGTGCCATGTATAATTAAAACTGTAGTTTAGATGTTAAGTGATTCAGATATTGATTTTTCTTTTTTCTTTTGGCCCGGGGGGGGGGGGGGGGGGGGGGTTTGTGTTTGGTTTGTGGGGGTGGTCACCCTTTAGAGGCCATTGCCCGAGGCATCGGAGTGGCCGACGAGGTGACCTTCCGCGGCATCAAAACTTTTTTTTTTTCAACTTTTCAGTTTTTCATCTTATTTTCTGGTGTAAACTTTTTTTAACATGCACCTTTCCCGCAGAAGGTCATGTAAAAAAAAATTGGAAAAAGAAAAGGTGGTGCATAAATTGCGCTTTGAGGCACCTCCTCTTTCTTCATGATAAAGCAAAAAATGTTGCTTTTTTTCTTGGGGGGGGGCACCTTGCGAGGCCATTTTGCCGGAGAAGGCCCTTCGGTCGAGGACGGTAGCCTGAGGCGGAAGGCCCTTCCCACAGCGAAATGGCTGAGGAGGTGATCTTCCACAGCGTGAGAGCTTTTCTACTTTTTATACTCTTCCTTTTTTTGTAGTAATTTTTTTTTACATGCACCTTCCGCGTCCCGGAAGGTGCATGTAAAAAATTTTGGAAAAAAAATAGGGAGGCACAGAAATTACATTATGTGAGGCAACTCCTTTTGTTCATGAAAAAGCAAAAAATGATTTTACGGCTTGGCAAGTCAAGGCTATGTATTGAAGTCTCTCAAGGAGTTTGTGAGGTGAAAGCTAAAACACTTGCTTGCAATTCAGGTATAGCATTGAAGATGATGCTCACCACCTCATCCTAAGTGATGTCTTGGACATTAACATAGCTCTCAACATAAAGTATACCTTCATGTGTGTGCGCATAATTGAACGATGCTTTTACACACACACACACACACACACAATCTAACCTAATGAATATACATTTTCCAATTTGGAAACAAGGCTATGAAAGATCGTGAGCATTTATGCACATTGGAAAATAGATTTTGTTTGCAATTTGAAAGAATTTGAAAAAAATATATATTTTTCAGCTCAAATTTGCCTAGCATAGGCATGTCATCTTTTGAAGAAGTCTCATGATAGCTAACCAATGTTCTAACAAAGCTAAAAGGAAAAAAGTGATAAATGTGCAATAATTGTAGCACTTACAAATCAAGGTGTGATATTGAAGAGGCATGAAGTATATGCTATTATTCAGCTTGATTGTGAGTCCTTTGTTCATATTAAGCAGTTTAACATTTTAACAAATTAGATGCTCATCTACCAAACGATGTCTCAATTGATGATGTCATGTATTATCAATGACTTTCTTTGCTTTGTGGGTACAAACGTTGTAGGATTTTTTGATTGAATTTTTCGAGACAAAATTATCCATTCCAACTAGTCGCTCTGTTGAGCGACTAACATGGAATACATGACGAAGTTCAATTGCTTGTTGAAGACCTAGTTGAAGTGTAGACTAATTGACATTCTTTGAAAACTTGTAAGAATTGCTATTTTTTTAAAATAGATTTGGACATTTCCTCGTTAATAGTACCTTAGAATGTTTTGAGATTTTGAGATACACCCAATCGTCAACCTCAAACTGATATGTGACTTTGGTTAGTATGGGATTGGACCCAATCTTGAGCCAGTCTTATACTTTATGTTTAACCTACAATAAATTTGCTGCAACTTTGACCTTGAGCGTTTGAATTAGATGAATACACATGTGGATAAAAGCCAAACATCAACACTTGATGGAAAAATACTTTACACTATTGTACACAAACTTAACCATTGGGGGGTACTTTTTCAATCTGAGTACTTTTTGGAAAAGTATGCCCAAGGCATACCTTCCGTCAACTTGTTAGTATGTTCAATCTTCCATTGGCTTCTACATGATCAGTAGACACTAATGATTGCTTCCATTGTTTTGCAAATTGGTTGCTAAAACTTGTTGGTGGTGAGCGTGAAATTATGATCACCAACAACATCATTTGGTAAATTATAATAACTTTTCAACAAAAGTTGAGCAATTTTTGAAGCCTTGGCAAATGGTTGTTGTTGAAGCAAATTGTGGCTTCCAATTACTACCCAAATGGCATCATGACCCTACAATGTTTTGGGAAGTCCAGTCACAAAATCCATCAAGATACTTTTCCATTTATTATTGGAGATCTTTGAAGAATGTACTAAAGCAGCTATTTTTATGAAAAGTTTAGAGACATCTATATGGGCATGGAACTCTATTGTCTAGTTTGGAGATCTTAAAATGGGTGCTTCAATCAATGCATTCTTAACACTAGAGTTGTAACAAAATGGGACGATATTAAGTCCTTTCAAAAAACAAAAATTGAGCACTTAAAAGTCACAATATACAAAGTTTTATGGGTGCACATTTTACTGTCTTATACTACAACATAGACTCTACCTCGTAAATTTTTGGTTTTTGACAAAGAGCATTACATATATAAAATTCAACTAGTCAAAACTTGAGAGTTTTTTATTTCATAGAATGCTTCTAAGCTAATGCCACCTTTAGCTATAAACTTGCATATAGAAGTGAACTTTAGACCTCCATTAAGTGCTTTGCACTCAACCATATCACAAGTGAACTTATCCCCTAGTACGTGCGTTATTTTTACCAATTTAAACATACTTTCTGGTAGTGTAAGGCAATGTGCTGAATGGCTTTGAAAGAAACCAGGAGCTCTTGTCTAACGCTTTTTGGTGGTTGGTCATGAATGCATCTTCATCTACTTCTTGATTGAAATGTTTCTGTACCTGCATTTGCTTGTTGTTTCGATTGCTTCTTGTTATTGTTTTTGGCTTTTAGCATCCTACAATCTTGAGTCTCGTGGTTGGTGCACTTGCAGTACCTATAGAACATCTTCTTTTTTGTTTGTAAATTTGATGCACAACAACAAAATGCCAAATACTTACTTTGCTTATAGAAATGTACCTCCAAGATAATGCTCATGATCATATTGGATAGAGCTTGGTTACTGTGATTTTCGAAACAGCAGATTACCCTCAATGCAATGTCACGAGGGCTCCAACTATTGTCCTTACCCATTCAATTTGCTATCTTGCGTACTTTATGCATGTGCTTTATTAACATTCTTGGAGCAAAGCCTTAAGTATCATTCAACCAATTTCCTTGGATGCAATATGGGAGTCACACCCATGACAATCCATAGCAACCTCAAATAGCCACAGTAGTCCATAAGAAAAATCGCCCACATTTGGGCCCATGCAGTGCTAACAATGTTCGAGAAAGCCGGCAAAGTCTAAGAATGGAACCGGCAACTTTTGCCAAAAATCGACATGCTAAAAAACTTGCAGATTTTCTTAGGTCATAAAATAATGTATAACCGTCATGTATTGAGGGTCATCCTTGTAAAAACCGGAAAAGTTCCTGAAATGTAGGTTTTTGGAGGGGAACCCCAAAAAAGTTTCCCGAACACACCCACGCACCAGTCCATAGATAGCATCCTAAACAAAGACTCATGATTAAAACAAAACGGGCACGTCTGGGCACCCGCACGAACTATTCAAGTCAAACACATTTATGTTCACCACGTGGCAATCTACAAAGTTTGTTAGGTGCCATCTGTTCCGTGTTAATAAGAGACGAGGAAAGAGGTGGGGGCTCTTTCTCTCGCTTCCAATAAAAAACATAAATGCGTTATTTTATTTATAAAGAAAAAACATAAACCTCCTAAACACTCAATGCCCTGCCCTCCAAATGAAAAGCGCTTTCACATGGAATGCTCGAAGGACCTGGGCTCTCAAATTAATGCATATTTTGAAATCTCCCTCTACTGATGTGAAATCACCCTTAATGTGCAAAGACATTACTTAGAGTGAGCACCACATGCTCGTCATCTTCTTCAAGGCTACAAATAAATTACAAGGCAGGTTTTTTAACTCGCACGTCAAAAACTCCTTGACAAACTTCAACTCATGGTCTTGAGTTGCTAAGCCATAACAATATGTGAAGTACCTAAAATCTGGACTAAGGTTTCAAATGTACATTGCACTATTATCTAGAAAATCACATTAATCAGCCAACTAAGAATAATTAGCATGCCAGGTATAAAATACCAACTTACATAGTCTGTGTATAGGTCACTCTGTTCAGAGATGAAAATCAAAATTGTGGAATTGTGACATCACTCCAAAATCAGTGTACACAATGTTTTACAGGATCAAAACTGTATTGGCTGATGTGCCTTTCAAATTTCAGAAGTGAGGCGATATGATTCTGATCACACTTAACACAGAAGGCTCGCTGTCATTCTGAAGTGCTCGATGGAGTGGGCATGAGTGTCTGAGCCTATATAGTTATATCCAATCTTTCGGCATTCTGCATGAGCTCCAAATCCACAGCATTGCTTTGTCACAGAATACCTTTGAAGTGCATAGCTTTTGAAATTGCAAATAATTATGCACATCCACTGCGGCTATTAAAGCTTTTAGGTTTTAATTCGTGTTCAAAGAGGAGTTGACTGGACTTAAAACATTCCAGCCACTTATTCAGAAAACTGAGCTTAAGTGCTCTCCACGCAGTCTAATTTGCTTTAAAAAGGGTTATTGATCTGCTAGCAACATTAAGGTTTCAAAATAAATTTTTAAATATCTGTGGTGATGCGTTATTCTTCACTCTCTTATTTGTTTTCTTTAAAGCACTTTATAACCTCCCTCTGCTCTGCAACGCAAGAAATGTGGGTGATTCTTTCACTAGGAGATCGAGAGTAGAAACTACTTCCACCTTTGCAGATCTGAAACCCTTCATCGAACGGGATCGTCTGAACTTGCTTATCCACCTCGAAGAAGTGCTGTTTTCATCCATAGTAATGGACTGGCTGAGGTGGCTGATGACCTCTCCCTGTTGCCCATTTCATGCGTTTCCTGCCCGCAGGACTGCGAGCTTCGAGACAGAGCGAGAACATCTTCCCTTTCACCAGCCCTTTCTACTGCATCGTTCAGGCCAAGACTTGATTCTAAAGGAGCTCCTATCCCCACTTCCATCACAGGAACTGCACCATTCAGATTTTCGTGTCTTGTACTCCCTTGCGAAGGATTGGAGAGGATCGTAATCGTGTGAGATTCTGAGATGAGAACAGTTCGGCAGAGGGGGCAAGTGGAGTGAGAGAAAAGCCACATTTCGATGCATTCCGGGTGGAAAGCGTGGTTACACCTAGGCAGCAATCGAGTTCTCTCGCCTTCTTGGAACTCCATCAGACAGACTGTGCATTCTGTGCAATTCTTTGCCATTGATGCAGCAGAGTATGCCACAACTGGAAATGTTTCAATAAACTCGAGATCCAATCCCTCATTCTTCTGTCCCGGTCTTCGATCCACAGCAGGTTGCCGCGTGGGAATGGCAGGCGGAGCAAAGCACTTCTTTATGCAATATGCAAAAACGCCGAGGAGAAGAAAGATAGACGCTACTATCAAAATAACTATCGCCATTTTGCCATCGAACTGATAAGTGTAGTTATAAGCATTCGGAACTGGATTGCTGGAAGAAGAAGATACAGGATCTTCAACAGGTATTTGTGATTGAGCACTCAAACGGGCGATCACAGCCGACGAAGACACAAAATGAGCAGAAGTAGAGATGTGATGTTGTGTGCTCATTTTTGCCATCTCCCTCCCTCCGCACGATCACACTGATTCAAAACACAACCCACCCGGAGCCCGCTATTTGCTTTCTTTCAAATACGGATGAGTAGAAGGCAAACCAGAGCTAACGCTGCTACTTCTTAACTCACCAGCAACACAAAGAGATGATCGTATCGGCTTTACGTATTCATCAACTGAATTGAATTGAAGTGAGAGAATTCTACAGCCGACTTCAAAAAGAAGCTTAAAGTTTCAGCGTCTTGCTTTCTTGGCGCGCAAGGCAATGGGCAAGGCAGGCGGCTTTAAGGAGGAATCGTCCTTTCAAGTTTCGTGTGCTTGGGAGTTCAAAGAGAGCTTACCGTCCAAGTTCCCAAGTGCTCAATGGGCCCTCTTTCTTCCTCCGTGGATTCTAATTTATAGATTGAGACATATATTTATATGTATATAAATATACATAAATGGGTTGGGCTTTTTGGGTGTCTCGCCTATGAAAGTTGTGGCATGTGGGTGCCTTGTATCCTAAAGGCACGTACAAGTTTGGGCCAGTTTCAAGTCGCATAAATTTTGCCCTTGGGCAGCTAGGAATGATGTGGCACTTTGGCATCTAAAAACAGTATCTTCACCCGACCTCGTGGGCAGCTATGATGTGGCACTTTGGCATCTAAAAACATTATCCTCCTGATCACACTGAAAATATTTCAATAAAGGCCCAAAAGAAATAACCTGTTAGGATTGAATCTTATAGGCTTTATAGAAATAGATGGGCAAAATTTATGGGTTTTATTTGGAATATTATTAGATTTCGATATAAAATCTTATAAGTTAAACTCTAACCTAGTTGCTACCTAGTGGCATTTCACCTTGTGCTCCAAATCCTAGGGGGTTTGGCTTGGCCATGTTTGTAAACTTTACATTAATAAGTATCTTAAATATTGTAGATCTTTTTGCTTCTTGAGGCTAGATGGATTTCAAAATTGATTTCCCATATTTTTTGGGAGAATATTGATATTTTAATTTCCTTCATCGTTTTTGTGATGTGTCTTGGTTGTTGATGACTGGCATAGTGCAAATATGGTTTCGCTTGACTTTCGGACAAGCTTTGTGCAATATGGATATTCTAGAAATGAGTTTGTTTGTAATATACGTGATAATAGGTTGTTGACAATGTCTATGCAATTTTCTTGAACAATTATCAATGATGATGGAGGTGCTGCTTAAGGAGTGCACTCCATGTGCACCTGCACTCCTGGCCCCACTCCATCCAATGGTGATGGATGAGGCTAAGGGAAGAACAAGAGATATCTTCCCTTGGATGGAGTGGGGCATGTGCAGCAGAGGCACTGCAGGTGCACTCTCTCATGAGAGCCGATGATGGCCTTGTAGTTAGTAATCTAGGTGTGCCTAGATACCATCATTTGTCAAATTTACTAGAAAGTCTAGATTAAAGGTCATACACCATGCCATACTACAAGGGGTGGATAGATTCCACATCTCTGTCATGAAGGTTTAAGTGAATTCTACATCAATTCCTTGTTTCTAAATCTGGCTATTGTTTAATGTGTTGTAATCTGAATATCAGCTGCCAATCGCTCGTGTGTATTACCGAGTCGTCCTTCTGGGCCATCCTTGGACGAGCCGTTTTCAAGCCTAGATCGATTCTAAAGAAGCATGGGATATTCTTAGTACCTTTATGAAGTGAGGGATGTTATATCCAAACTGCACTTGAGAAAGGAGTTCTTCTCACTCAAGATGCTAGAAGGTGATTCGATTCAGAATCACATTAATCGATTCAAGACACTTCTTAAGATGTATGAGGGACACAAAAGAGTTCTTGCAAAAGATGGTTGAAAAAGATTTTATTGCTGAAAAATATATGAAACATTTTTTTGAAGGGTAAAGATTTGATTAAAATTGTGGAAGATGAAACAATGATTCAATTCGCTTGAGAATTGCAAAAAAGCTAGTCGACAAGTTCAAGCCAAATCCAAATGTTAAAGAGATGATGTACGCATGTGACCAAGGAGGTGTGAGTCACAAGGGGTATAGAGCTTCAAAGAAGTATATGAAACGCTCTGACAAAAATGGGTTAAAATGCCATCAGATAATACCTACTTATAAACTTGTTGAATTCACCAAACGAGAATGCAATTCGATTTTGCTCTCTGAATTAGGAGAGTTTCAACATATTGAGGATTCATTTACAATAACCAATAAGAAGAAAGGACCTCCAACTTGTTTTCATTATCATCAAGTCAACAATATATTCTTAGATCTGGAAAAGGTCCAAGCAATGATGATCCGACATTACGAAGTTAAAACAAATGATAAGAACATTTCTTGTAGATTCCGATTTTCAATTGTATGCTTCTCTTCAACTGATATGTTTTTGTAATGAAAATTTGGTTTTATAGATTGCGGAGGTAAAGTTATATTTGTTATTAAGTTGGGCGAAGCAGAAATCGTAAAAGGGCATAAACTTGAACGTGTCACAATCACCTTGATGAACCGTGAATTGCAACAGTTTGGCGGAAGTTATTGTAAAGAATTTAGTGTGCAATCCGAAAATCACATATGGTGGATAGCTGCATTTGAAGTCCCTAAGGAGTCTCACAAACTATTGAAGTGGCTATTTGAAAAATGTAGTATATCTAAGATAATACATGCACAAAATGAAGGCAAATTGCTCAATGTTCCAGGAGAAAGCTTTGTTGTAGAATGGCACCTAGCTGCTGATTTGAAAACCTTGAAATGCATGTATGGTTGTGGTCTCAGTGCTAATGCAAAGCATTTTTGCATATATTGTATGTTTGAATCTGGGCGAAACAAAAGTATTTGGAATTGCAACCAACGTCTTGCACCAAATAGGCACAATCTAGACAAAGCTTGGAGTCTTGTGTTGAACATTCCTCTCAAAAGAGTCCATTTTTGCACAATGCATGGTGAATTACGAATACTGGACAAATTATTTTTTTGCATTGTTGTTACGCATGGAAGATGCAGCCCAAATCAAGAGCAGATGTTAGCATTAGAAATATAGAGATAATTTTATCCAATATGGGATTGCATGGGGGCCATGTGAGTCTTACCAAAGACATTGAGATGAGTGGAAAAATGCAAGATGTTCCAACAAAAGTTTCAATGGGTGGTGCAAAAGCGAGACACTTATTGTCAAATCATACTGTACTCGAAAGCAGTGCTGAATGGGAGTACTGGAAGAAAATATGTCAATGCACAACAAATATTGGCTCAGATCCTCGCATGGCAAGTACATGTGCTAAGGTGTGGCAAGCATTTGATGCCTTGTCACAAACTATCAACAAAAAGATTGTGAGAGATGAAGATTTGGATAGATACGGAAGAGAAGTCAAAACATTCATTCAATTGATGATCGATGCATGGGGAGAAACACACATAACTCACTATATGGTATGTGTGTATCATATTTTTTACTTTTGTATTTATGTATTTATAAAGATTTGAACTAATACAAACTTTATGTGAGCACATCTTCTATGCTCATGGACCTTGCCAATATGAAAACCTATGGATCATTAGCTATCTGGAATACGCAAGGGATGGAGAAGAGTCATTACAGGACAAAGGCTGCATATTTCAAAAATTCACGCCATGGCGGAGGAAAGGGTCTTAGTAATGCATTGGTTGAGATATTCCAATGGTTTTACAAAGGAGTTTTGGGCCGAGGACACTTTAAAAACACAAGAACTGAAGAGTTGAGTTCAATGATCTCCAATTCAAATTCAGCTAGAAAGGCTGCATGACAATCCTCTAATGCAAAAACAAGGCATCAAGAATGGAGGATGTCTAGAGTCCGAGTTGGAAAGAGATGGATGTCGAGGCCACCAACATCCAATGTCTTGGAAAACAATGCTAGAGAAGCAACAGAAACCGATGAGATGGAATAGAAGCAATTTAAAGAGGTTAGATTGTACTTCGAATATTCCTTTGTAATAAATATTATTGACTAAGAAATTGTTTTATTTTATTTTCTAATATCTATTTTTGAAAACACATCTCTCTATATAAGAGTGTGGGCTCTCATTTTGGTTGTCACTTTCTGCTTTGTTGAAATTTCTGCCCTCGTAGTTTAACTTGTCTCGTGCAGTTAGACTAGTAATTTGCTGGTTAATTAGTGTTTATCGTTGCATCACAATGTCGTCCTCTAAAATAGAGTTGGCCAATCTGCTAGCCCCCACACAGTTTTCAAATCAGTTAGATCGTATTTATTGTATGTTCACTGATAGAATAGACACGCTTGCCACTCTGCGGGCTAATACGAATGCATTCACATATGTGAGTGAGTATATAGATGAAACTTTGAAGCCTTATGTTGTACAAATTCATGGCTCAACTATCATGTGGATTCTATATAACTTGCTTAGTTATATATGGAAAGGAGATAGACCCTTGATCGCTCGTCTCAACAGATTTATAAGTCACTTGGGTAACGATCATTACTTGAAGTTGACTAAGGAGGCTGAAAACTTTTGATCTTGAAAGTGTAGGAAAGAAGTTTCTATTCAGTGAAATTACTGTTATTTTTTTGCTTAATGAGTTTCCAGCAATTGTGGCCGACAACGAAGAGAATCCTAGTGTGCAGGTGAATGAGATGGACGACCTGGGTGAAGACGAAGATTTATCCTCGGAGAAAGAATTAGTCTTGGCAATGCAAGTGGAAAGAAGTGCATCCACATCAGTGAAGCCAGAGGATGTAGATGAGTCCAATGATGGCATGCTTCATATCGATGGGCTTGTTCCAATCATCATTGATGGGCAAGAGTATGTGTTAATGCATGATTTGCAACATATTCTTGGCTTGTGAGAAGATAGAGATGTTGGCAGCATTAGTAAAGCTGCAGAATGGCAACATTCGACCACACCCAGCCCGACGATATGTATGAGTGATCGGCCATGACACGGACACCACCAATCAAGCACTCGCAAGAGTACTTTGCCAATTGAAGGCGCTTCAACCACCACCAGTTCAAACGAGGCCATTCGAGGTACTCAACGGAAAAAATGCTGATGTGGAGTACAAAGGCAAAGGAATTCGGCTTGCGCAAACCGGAGACATTGATGAAGGGACCGAGGCAAGTTTGACCCAGCAATTCAACTTGTGTGTTTTTGTTATGTTTGTTTGTCTTCATTATACTCATTTTGCAATTATTTGAACCAAATGCAGGATGCAGTGGTGATTGATGACTTTGCTATGCGAAGGGGTGGCGTTTGGGAAAAAGCTGAAGTAGGAACTCTGGATAAGTCTCTGGCCCACTAAGTTGGGAGCTTGCCCAACAACTTTATTTTCCGCTTTAGCAACAAGTACAGTCCAAATGGACCGAGGAGTTTCTTAAATGCAAAGCGCTCTTCAAGTGGAGGTAGAGTTGTCCCCATGAGCGCCAAAGGCTTACTGTGTCCTCCAAAAAGCCATTTTGAATGATTTTTGTCCTGGATTCAAGACCCGACTCATTCTCTCGGGTTTAATTGGCCCTTATGAGAATGAGAGTGATGCTCCAAAATTAGCATTAGATATGCTACAACTAGTAATGTGATCAGAAAAGTGATCAGAGAATCTGAAGTCTTCTCTGCAGAAAATGGACCGCATGTAAATAAAGACATTGTCTTTTTTTTGTTGTCGACTCTTCTAATTATCTGCTGTAATTATTTGATGTAATTATTCTTAGAATTTGGAATTTAATTTTTAATGGAAAAATCACTGCATTCACATAGATAGTACTAAATTACTCAAATTTGCAATCAAATAAACCTGAAATCAGATTTTAAACACAATCACAACAATTTGCATTCACATAACCTGAAAATCTTCAATATATTCAACACAAAATCTTCAGTATATTATAAATAAAATCTTCAGTACATCATATGTTCAATTACGCTCTCTCCTAAACCTTCTAGCAAGGTGGAGATCCTTCGGGAGTATTGTGACTCTCTTTCCATGTACTACACACAAAAATGAGTCTTCAAAAAGTTGTGTCAGGTACAATTCTTTAGACTCTTGTATCGCCGACACAACATCTGCCGTAACTTTGTTCCCCAAGGAAAATTCATCAATTATTTCTTTGACAAGCCTCACAAATGGGGCCTTAGGCATCAGAAATTTAATAGATTTCTGATATCTCCTTATATCTTGCAGCCACTTCGCAATTCTACGCTTCCTACGCAATTGAGGAGGTGGTGGATGCATCCTGCGGAGCTCCTTTCCAGCCCAAGGGGCCGCACGAGGGGCCGCACGAGGGGCCGGCCTACCCTTGCCACACTCTATGGTCCTGCTCGGGCCAGCTGCGGCAAAAGTTGGAGGTGGAAGAGGTGGTGGAGGTGGAGGTGGAGGTGGAGGTGGAGGTGGAGGTGGAGGTGGAGGTGGAGGTGGAGGTGGAGGTGGAGGTGGAAGTGGGGGCAGTGGTGATGGCAGCAGAGCAGCATGATTCTTTCTCTTTGGTGTAGAGTCTGTCTTGCGGTTTCGCTCGTATGCTCTGCTTCCAGACCATTTATATGTCGCCTTTTGCTTTATCCTTGTTGTCTGTCAAATCGGGGTGCCCTCATCAGAACCTCCCACCAGCAATGACATCATTGGACCCATCATCGGCCCCTGACTTGGGTGTGTGGTGTCATCCGATATGTTCAAGTCTGTCCTGTCCTTGCCCGTTGCTGGTGGAAATGGGTCGAAGAATGAATCATTCGAAATCGGTAATGCACCCGATGTCACAAGCTCTTGGTCTAGGAACTGCATTGTTTCTTTCCGTTCGGTTGGCATCGGGGAAGGGCTTCTTTGTTGTTGTGGTTGCTACTGATGTGGCTACTCTTCTCACTACTGCTGTTGCTCTTGTTGTTGTTGCTCCTCCTGTTGTCCTGCTGGCGGTTGGGCCATTTCCTCTTCAGCTTCATGTTGAGTGGCCGGATCATCCTGCGTCACTCTTGGGCTGTGACTCCTACTCCTACTCCTGCTCCCCCGTCTCTCTCTATCATCTAGGGCGGCTAGTGCATCCCGATAGAGCAATGCAGTCACTCTGGGATCTCTAGCCATTTGTTTCGTCCGTGCCATATCCTCCGACATTGGTTAGCTTGTGAAAACGTATCAAAGAACATGAAATGTGGAAAATAGAAACTCTCTAAGAACTGACACTCTGACACTCGAGGGATGATGTAAAAATATGAGGACCCAAGCACCCTTATATAGTGAAGGTTCTATTTTTAGTAAGTGTTCCTATAAATATTTTGGCCTCTTTTCCAAATATGGTATGTTCATGTCTTGGCGCATGAGTAGAGATCCGAATTGTAGGTTAGCGGAGACTTTCAAAGAAACCTAATTGAAAACCAATCTTATTGATAAAATGCATATCACTAAACGATTAAAACCCTAACAAGTTGTCTCAGCCTTACTTAGACATCCACGAATGTACTAATAGACATATGAAATGTGAAAACACAAGAGTAAAGTCAAAACACAACCAATTATATTAAAATAGAGTCAAAACACAACCAGCTAATTGTGCTTTCTATATTTCATTACATAAAATCCTTTATTCCCATTGGACTCCTAATGTCCCTGATTGTAAAAATGAAACACATTTTTGATCTTTTTCTGCTCGTCTCCATATCTACAAAACCAGGCACAAAATTAATAATCCTTTTATATGTATTCAGCATTACTATTTAAAATTCAAGAATCCGATGGAAATTAGGGGCTTACAGTTTGTCCATTGTGAGTGAAGACAAAATTTGTTGGCACATTAGCAAAAGTCAATCCAAGTCGAAGATCTTTTAGACTGCACTCTTTGTTGACATGAACTTCTCGTATTTCATCATGGGGCAAATGTATGGATATTTCCACTTCTTGCTGATTCGTCTCAACGTCCAATGCGTCCCATCGGCCATGAGCAAACTTATATCGCCTATAGATGAAACTTACGGAGCATGTTTGACGTGAAATATGATACCTTATGGTCATTGTTTTGACAAGAGAGCTTACACCTTATTAAATCTCCTTTGTGGTCCATTTCCTTTGAATTCCATGTGACAAATATGTTATCCTTGGACAATGATGATTCTGTTGCTTTCCAGGCCCACATGGTGTTTGTTTTCCTAAAGAGGACCGTCTACACATTAGAGAAACTTAGAGCCCAACGAGGGCCTTTGAAAAATATGCTTTTTTATTTTGTTCTTATTTTCATTGCCATGTGGACCAATTGAAACCTTAGCTTCGGGGTTCTACGTAACGTAGAATTTTTCAAATATAAATAAAATAAAACTTTTTAAATATATTGTTGTTTCGTCAGGCAGCATGTGGAAATGCTATTGGTTGATGAGGCCTGCTCTTCCAGCTCATCACTGCCCGAAGAGACCCAAAAATATTGAAAATAAATATGACAGATGGTTGAGATGAGAAAATCGGTGTACCATTAATGTATATGCATTGTCAAACCATGGTTAACAGGGTTAACCAGAGTTAATTTGTGGCGCCAAATAGATCAGTGTTTCAAATTTTCGCCTACACTTTTTTTCAGATTCATGGCTTTTTGTCTATGTAAATTTTCATATTCATAGTTCATTGTTTCATATTTTTGCATGCAAATTACGAATGGCGTCATCAAGAAAGCCGTGCTCCTTAATCGACTCTGTGCTTCTATTTAACGAGACAGATGATAATGGATTATGGGTGCCAAGAAAATATTCAAAAAACTCTTGGGTTTTGATGCATCCATCATCAAGAGGAGTATTTCGAAAAAGGAAAAAGTCAAAACTATCATTTTGATCTTATTGGAAGGCCAGAATTTTGGATTTCAAAACATCATCAAGAGGAAAATCCATTTCTGAAATTCTAGTCCAACATGTATATATGCATTCAGAGATAAATGTGCAAGGATTCAACCGTCAGGATCACAAAAAAAACAACTGTGAGTATTGATATTTTTGATACTTTGATTTTTGTCATTCATAAATATCTAATAGTAAACTTGCCAATCTGATCATTTTTCTCTTGCAGATTTATATCCATCCAACATAAATGAATGGGAGCCGAGTGGATTATCAGCAAGTGTGTTAGATGTTATTCACACTGATATTGGACAGTTGCAATATCGAGGTAGAACTGCAAAAGGTCTAGCTGATAGTGGGATCTTTTTTTATGAATCCATGTACATTCCTGATACAAAAGAAAATTTTGAACAAATAGTACCAATTCCATTACCTAGTTTTGAAAGTGATGAATGGATTGCACCATATGCTACAGTTTCAGAATCATTTCGTTGCAAGATATATAATAATGTAAAAAATTCATTAAAAATGAGCACGTGATAAAAAACAGTCAGACTGAGTTGGTTTATTTCCTTGAATATACCTGTGGATTTCTTTTCAAGTGTCAATGTACACAAAACCCCAACGATGTTTCTATGCAAAAATTTATCAGATAGTTTATTATCTGAACTTATGGATGAAGGCTGGGACAAAAGATCAGATGGAGAAATAGAATGCAGAATTAAAATGTCTTCCATGTGCTTCTGTTATCAAATTGAAAAACAAATGTTGAGCTTATGCTTCCATTATCAAAGATGAATAAAAAATAAAGATAAATGGGTGCCACTCGATCAAGACTTGGAAGCCAGTGGACATTCAAAACGAAAAAATATTGAAATTATATACAATGATGTCGTTTTGACATGTGTTGAGGTGGAAGAAGATTGGAGTCTAAACTACATCCGACGGGAACTGTTGCTCCTACAAGATGATGTACTTTCAGACTTCAGATTCATTTTCAATGGTAAACTCGTAAAAACTGTAAACACTCGATCTTTTATGAATAGTTTCAATCAAAACTTTTTAATACAAATTCTGTACTAATTCTAACTAACTTTGTATTAGTTTTATGCAGGTACATAAAAGACATGAGCTGGAGATCAAATGCAGAGATATTGGCGAAACAATCCAACTTATGGAAGAACATTGAGATTCACTTTGAAATCTTGAGTTGATGTAATAATTTCTTTCCAAACCGTGTATTGAACCTTAGATTGTTTGCCAAAATAATTTGATAAAAATCTTCGAGCTTTAGATCCTCCAATGCTCGGCTTGCATGGAATATTTTCTGTTTTACTTGATAGCTTGTCATCTTTATTTATTTTAACGTGGCCTTTATGTAAGCCTGCTTTGCAACACATCCTCTAATCTGGAAATAGCTTCCTTCGTAGAGGCCTCTGGCTTGGAATTCCATGCAAACAAGATGTGAAGATATATTATTTTTTCTATAATACGCACCTCCGCATGCAATGTACAGATATGAACATTTCGTAGAAGAATCGATAGTACAGGTTTCCAATTAGGATCTTCTCGATCTCTTGATATTCCTATACTCCTTGTCATGTCTTTTGTTGTTTTCATGTAGTACAAACAAGGGTGTTTAGAGTTAGCGCCATGAGATACATTGAACATACATTTTGATGTCTTCATATCTCTTGCTAAATGCCATTCAATGTTGAAAGTGCCAATTCCAGGAATATTGAGTAGAACTCCCTCCATGTGATTTTTTATGGTGGCAAGATATGATGTTCAATTAAATATCCATGAGAGAATGTTATGGTCTTCTTTCAGCACCTATAAGAGAATACAAAAACGTGATTAGCCTCATAATATTAATATAGAGAAGATTTTACATATGAAATCCATATTCAAATGATTATCCCTATTTATTATTCAAAGGAACTGCTTTACCTAAAATGCTGCCAACCACCAAATATCATTTTTAGATTGAACACTGATATTGAGGCCTTCTAAGTCTTCTAAATTTGAAAGTGCTCCATTCATGATTGTGAGACTGACTCTTTCCATTTTTGGTCCTTTTATAATTTCAGACTCATCTAACTTGAGAACAACTATCAACTTGTTATTGACATTCTCATTTGTAATACCGTAAAAATTTATGATGAATGTTAATAGCTGATTAATGTCAATAAATAAATTGTTGGAATTGTTATATGCTAGACTTTCTCCTTTTGAGCAATACACTTCATTGATATGAGACAGATTACCAACTATTGTCTGCATACCATGGTTTAATATGTCTCTTTTTCTTTAAAGATGAAATGGTTGTGGGATTGGAAACTTTTTAATATCTACCTGTGCAAATGCCTCCTTTATCATCTTAAACATTGTTGCATATGCTTCCCTACTGTTGCTAGAAAGTCACATGCCCCTTGAAGCAATGTAGTATCTAATATTTTTCCAACTTCATCCATAATGCTATCAGTAATTGAAGTCTTAATCTTTTTCATTTTGTTATTATTCAACATTGATTTCATAGATTTAGAAGTCAATATAGAGCCTAGTGAGTTTCCAATTGAAATCTCATCGGCCAAATGGTCTTCAACAACCAATGTTGATCTGCATTGCAAACATAATGTTCATGAAAATGTCAGTAGAAATTAGGACACTCATAGTATTCACAGCAGTATATAATTAGCAAATCAACAGAAAGTTAAAATGAATAGAAGTCAAGATAGAGCCTAGTGAGTTTCCTATTGAAATCTCATCGGCCAAATGGTCTTCAACAACCAATGTTGATCTGCATTGCAAACATAATGTTCATGAAAATGTCAGTAGAAATTAGGACACTCATAGTATTCACATCAATATATAATAAGCAAATCAACAGAAAGTTGAAATGAATAAATAACAAAATTAGTGATTATGAATGAATCAAAAAGTTCAAGCAATATTCGATACGAAATAAGCTATAACTTATTTGAATGCACAGATTCGTCTTTTTCTATGACCTCCTCTAGATGATAGATCACATATATCCTTGTTTACCAGTCTTTTCCTCTTGTTGCTTCGGAGCTTTCTGTTGAGCACATTTATATCTTTAACAAGAGACAAATATGAGATACGCATGGATTGAAATGCAATTTTTATCTCATCATTACTAGCTGTATAATGATGCAAAGAAGATTTCAACCTTTGGATCTCCTCCTCGAGCATCTCATTTTCATTCAAACAAGTCATCCTCTTTGTAGATTTTTCTTCGCACTCCTTTGATATTTTCCTTGATTCCTCTTCCAAATAATGTATTCTTTGCATCCCATAGAGCATCAAATTCTCACGGTAACCCAAAAGGCCATTTTTACCATGACACATATAGATTATTAACTAACTCACCGAATGAAAATCTGGATGTTGCAATGAACATGGATCAATAGGATACAATATTCCTGATGACCATAAATCTACATGTTTTAGCTTTTCCTCCTTGTATCGGACCATATCAGAAGTTGACAATTTGGGTTGCTTTGAATTTCTCATCCTGAGCGGAGCATATTCTGGTGACAGATCCACATAAAGATGATAAAGCTTTGTCATCAGTACAGTAGTATAGTAACAAACAACAAAATGACAATAACAAAGCTGGAGATGGCGCTAACGACTCTGCTGGAGATAGAGATGGCGTAGGTTTTTTTCAGAAATGTCACTCCGAATTCAAATTTTTGAGTGTTCCCAACTATTGGGAGGAAATATTTCAGCATTTTGAAAAATTATATTTTAACTATGGTTAAACACCAGTGAAGTTTGATGTGACTAAACTAATACATGGAAAGTAGTGCGGACAGATGCATAAAGAAGTTAGAAAATGATATTATAATTACTTTATAGTTATTTTTCTCTCTCCTACATGGCATTTTTTATAGGGCCCTCTTTGGGCCCATATTTTCTCTAATGAAATACGGTGATCGGCACATCTACGTTTGGATCCAAATGTGGGCTTCATATTACCAATAATCTCGTTGAGAAGTTGCCTCTTCGTTAATTTAATAGTCAATTGTCAGCATATGGCCACTCATGAGAATCGATCGTAGGCTCAGAAATTGGTGCTAATTTT
Organism: Diphasiastrum complanatum; assembly: GCA_029204225.1. Lineage (NCBI taxonomy): Eukaryota > Viridiplantae > Streptophyta > Lycopodiopsida > Lycopodiales > Lycopodiaceae > Diphasiastrum > Diphasiastrum complanatum. The sequence goes on from CM055104.1 coordinate 29,165,378, forward strand.
TTGGAACTTCATACATGTGATCATAAAACAAAATGCCCATTTTGATCAGGACAGAGGATGTCTACCCACTATATATCAGTTGTCCATATTTGGCGTGTATGGCGGAGAGTTTTCTAGTGAAGGACTTCACGTTTTGCAAGTCGGAGCTATTTGAAGGAAAGACATCGGCACCAGGCATTTATACAACAATATTATTCATTACAATGACATAATAATAATTCAAACATAATAGTTAGCACAAGAATAAAAGAGGTGGGACCTACAATGTGACTGTATGGTTCTATCAGCAAGAACCACATCCAATAAAATATCTCGACGCATGTATACATGTTGCACTTTTGCAAGATATTGGCCGTTTTGGTCGGATCTTGAAATCGTGGAACCTTCCTTTCCAATGGTAGTCTTGGTTGTTTCATTGTTAGAAACCAATGATAAACTTGTTACTGTTGACAACTGTTACCAGTTGTAAGTAGTTGTAGGCTAGTCTATAGTCAACTACTAGTTTTCTCTCTCTCTCTCTCTCTATATTCATGGTTTATTGTACTCTCTTTCATTCAGTGTGATGCATTCCTTTTGGACACGAATGAGAGGCTTAACAAAACTAACTATTTCATATGGAAAGTTAGAATGGAATCCATCATGATCATGCAGTAAATGGCAAGGAGGATGAACGTATTCATCCTCAAGAGAGAGTCAAATACAACAAGAGGTGCAATATTGCAGTACATCCAAGCCAACATGAGCAAGGAGGAGGAGGAGGAGGAGAGCTCACATGAGTTCTCTGCAATAGTATTACATGCAAAATATGGAGTACTAATATATGACTGCTCGTGATGTTTATTAAGTTTACATTAGTTGATCTTGCTAAATAGTTGATGATCTACATCTAGATCTTGATCTAGTCAATAAAACTTGTTAGATCACTTGATTTGGCAATCAACACCTCTTGAAGATTGATTGTACTAATCAATCATTGTCCAAAAATCAAAAAATTCACAATAACCAATAGCTATGTATATTGATTTCCTAAGTCCTTGATAAGGTACAATAGAAACAAAAACATTCTTGGAGCAACACATGTGTGATGAAGCACCACTATCAGTATACCAAGATACATCATCGAAGAGTGTAGAGGAGAAACTTGACACCATGAGAGATCCTTCTCTTTCAATTGAAAATGGATCTTCTTTGATAATGTTGGCTTGATTGTTTTGATTATTCTTTTTGAAGCAATTAGTGGCATAATGCCCCTTTTTGCCACAAAAGAAACACTTGATCTTTTTTTTCTTGTACTTGGAGGTAGAAGGATGAGATGAATCATCTTTGTCTTTGTCCTTTGGTTTGTCTTTGGTGAAGGCTTGAGAATTGTGATTCTTGCTCCTACCTTTGTGCTTGTCATTGACAAAGAGAACTTTGCCATCTCCAATATGTTTGAGCTTGTTCATCCTCAAGAGCTTATACTCTTGTCTAGCTTCTTCGGAGATAAAAATTCTTTGAAGAGTCTCCAAGTTTGGTAACTCCTCCTTAATAGCAAAGGATTGAACAAGATTTTCATAGTCTTCTTTCAAGCCATTAAGAATGAATTTTACTAGCTCATCTTGATTGATTGTGGCACCAACACAAGCAAGCATTAGAAGAGTTCTGAAATCTAAAACGACTATTTGTAAAGATGCTTTTTATTTTTTTTCTTGATTTCGTCCACCATGTGGCCCAATCAAAATGCATATATTTGAAATCTAAAAAACGTAGATGAAAATAAATAAGTTATAGAAATAAACTTTTAAAAATTTTAAATTTGTCTCCAGGTAGGATGGGATAATGCTAATGGTAGACAGTGTCTGCCTCAAACATGTGAATCTGCCGACGACATTGTCTCTAGTTAAAATATTTAACCACATTGGTTGATATGTTGGTAAATTTCAAACTAGAACACGACACACGTACAAGACCAATATCTAACCCCCTCAGTCCATACATATCGGTTCTGTGCACACGTAGTGTACTCCTTTTTTCGTGGATAGTTGCCTCTTGCACAGAACCGATACTAGGCAATAGCTTCCTTGTCCAAGAGTCCTTGTTGTCCAGATTTCTCACTGAGTTTGGTATAATTGAGCGCATAGAGTACTTCAAGTCTCTCTTCCAGCCTTTCTTAAATGTGTTCAGTACAGCACAACAGAGTCCAGATGTTTTTTATGTCAGATTTAGGGATATAATCAGTATCTCTCTTTTCTCTTTGGATAATTTATCGTTTATGCATCTCACTGACTTTGTACATAGTTTTCCACATTATAAACAGTGGCTAGACAGGATGTACACTAAATTTTTTGACCAATTTAAGAATTCCACTGAATGTAATATATGTAAATGAAAATGTCGTTATCTCGAGTATCAAACCATAATTGTGTTTTTTTTGTTAGTACAGATCACAGAAGAGTCAGATACATCGATTCCCAAAACTGAAATCCCTTCATCCTCCACTACTGAACATTCCATAAAGGATATCAGTCAATTCTTGGTGGATACTCCTGATAAAGACACTGACTATGTGAGTGTAGATACTTATAAGTTGAGAGATGCCTTCATTGGCTCCAATGCCAATACTGAGAAAAAATTTGCTGATGTACATTCCAAATGCTTTTTTGATTTGTCAAAATATTATATTAACGAAGATGTATATATTACAACTACAAATCTATGTATTTTTTTCGATTATCGGGAGGATGAGGTTCTTTGTCTATTGTCAAGCACCATTTCTAAGTTCTCTAACCTTGTTGATTTTGAAAATGAAGACTTGGTGCTGGGCATTGACTATGATAATGAAGAAGGTATTCTGACTGGTGAGGAATGTTTGTCGATGGCTTTGGCAAATGTTCGTGATCATGGACGGAGTTTGTCATCTAAAGAGAAATTTATTTCCTTCTAGGCCTAGCTGGAATTCCCTCGTCCACCGCTAATAAAATTTACAGATGACTCTTCTTCAATAGGAGGTCACAATATAGATCATCCCGATCTAGTTGCAGCAGATGATGAAGAATGTGGAAGTTTAGTAGTCTTATTGTAAGTTTATCAAATGTATGTGTTCTATCAAATTTTATAAACTAAGAACTCCAATTTTATTATAATGACTTTGCTACTCGTTGAGGGGGCTTTAGACAACATTCATCATCTTTCCACAGGGATAGTGGTCTTGGCCACTATTTGAGGCACTTTCACAAAAATGAAATTTGTGTTGCTCATTCCAAACTCAGTCCAGTTGGAGAGAGACTCTGATAATGGTTGTGAAAGCCTTATCTTATTATCTAGGTAGACATAAATTTGCTAAAGCAAATAAAATAATTTTTGTGAAGAGATCGTGTGTTTTGAACATATTAAGATTTGTAGATGGGAATGTACCATTAAGGAGTTCCCATTATTCATGGTATAAGAATTGAGTGGTACTTCCATCTTAAACTTCTTCAAAAGACTTTGAGCATAGTTTACTTGACTTATAAAGATAAAATCAGATCCTCTAAGTACCTCTATGCCTAAGATGAAGTGAAGACACCCTAGATCTACCATCTTGAACTCTAAGGATAGATCTATCTTGATTTTTTACCATCAACACTATTTCCACTAATGATGATGTCATCTACATAAATGAGTAAAAGTACAATACCAACATCATCAAACTTAATGTAAAGAGTGGGATCATGTTCACTTTGAGCAAAAGAAAGTGAAATAAGATAGCAATGTAATCTTGAATTCTAAGTTCTCGAGGCTTGCTTCAAGCCATAGATGCTTCTTTCCATTTGGCCAACACTTAGTGGAATCTTTGTTATTGTAGGAATGTACAAAACACCTTCTGTGTTGATCTTTTTGGAAGATCCTAAGCAAAGGGGAATGCTACCAACTCCTTCAATCTTACGAGCTTCATCATTTGCTGTATAGATAGACTTTATAGGTCCATCATAAGATAAGAGAGAAGAGAAAAACTCCCTTTTGCTAGTCATGTGTGAACTAGAACCCGAGTCAATCCACCAAGGATCTTCTCCTTTGAAGCTTGTTGAAGAAAATATGGACATCATGAGAGAGTCCCCATGTGAACTCTCCTCCTCCTCCTCTTTGCTCATGTTGGCTTGGCTTTGATCTTGCTTCCTCTTGAAGCATTCCAAGGCATAATGCCCCATTTTGCTACAATAGTAGCACTTCACCCTCGATTTGTCCTTCTTGACTTTGGTGGTTGATGGAGATGCCTTTGAGGGTCCTTCTTGATCCTCATGCTTTGAAGACTTCTTGAATGTTGATCCTTTGCCTTTGGACTTGCCTTTGCCTTTGGTGAAGAGAGCTTGGTCATCTCCACCTTGGATGGAAAGTCTATCCATCCTCTCTTGCATTTGGCTCCTTCTTGATTCCTCGGCCATGAGTGTGTCTTGAAATTCTTCAAGTATGGGTAGCTTACCCATAATTGCATATCCCTGAACCAAATTGTCAACTTCAAGGCTTAGTTGAACAAGCTCTTCATCCTTTATAGGATCACCTATGAAGGCTAGCTCTTTGTTCAATTCATTTACTCTTAAGGCAAAAGTATGTGCACTCTCTCCTTTCTTTTGATAGCTTCTATAGATTTGATTCTTCAAAGCTAACATCCTAGTTTGGTTCTTAGATTCATAGACCTTTTGCAAAGTCTCCCAAGCATCTTGAGATGAAGTGCAATCTCCTACCTCTCTTAAGAGTTCACTTGCAACATTCATTTTTATGCAATGTAGTGCAAAATTGCACCTCTTGATGTATTTGGCTTTTTCTTGAGGATGAGTAGGTTCACCCTCCTTACCATTTACAATCTCCATCAGATCTTGCATGATCATGATGGATTCCATTCTAACTTTCCATATGGAATAGTTAGTTTTGTTGAGCCTTTCATTAGTATCCAAAAGATATGCATTTAAAGATGCCATCTAGTCTCCTAATCAAGGACTTGACACAAATGAAGGTTACTTCTATTGATTTTATTGAAGATCTACCTTATCCCACTTCTTAGGGACCTAAAAAGATCAGTGATAGACTTCCTATAAAGATCTAAGAATGATCTTTGACAAAATCAAATCATAGAATACTAGAAACAATGTGCTTGCTTGATTGAAGTAGATAATACTAGTAGCCCCTCTTTCTATAAAGAATATAAAAGCTTTCAAATGATCTAATCAAGAGTGAATTTTAACACCCTAATATACTTACAAAATCACTTGTAAAAGATCTAAATGGAACTTAATGAGGATGCAACACAATCTACTATCCAATCACAGGCAAAAATTGATCAAAATTGATGAAAAATTGATCTAATTTGATGCATAAGTCAAGCAATGGTTGGATTGAACCTACATCACTTTAGGAAGTGTCCTCTACACCTTAGAACAGCCTTGAAGATTCCCCAATTTGAATTCCTTTCCTAAGGAGATCTTGGTTCCATGTTGCTTCCACATAATAGAGTGTCATCAACATAAATAAGCAACATAATTATATCATTACCAACATGTTTAAGATATAATGATGGATCATATGAACTAATATTGAAACCAATAGAAAGAATATTAGTGTTCAACCTCTCATACCAAGCCCTTGGAGCTTGTTTCAAGCCATAAAGACTTTTCAAAAGTAAGCATACTTTTGATCCTTTGCCATTCACAACAAAACTTGGAGGTTGATGCATATATATTTCTTCTACTTCGTAAAGCATTGGAAACATCAAGTTGAAGCATTTTCCAATCATAAAAGCAACAAATAGTAATGAGAATTTTAATGGTTACCATCTTTGCTACGGGAGCAAAGGTTTCTTCATAATCTATGCCTTTGACTTGGGCATAGCCTTTAGCACAAAGCCTTGCTTTGAACTTATTGATTGATCCATCATTATTGAGCTTGATTCTATAGACCCACTTGCATCCAATGACATGCTTGTCATTAGGTGGATCTACAAGTTGCCAAGTCTCATTTTGCATCAAAGCTTCATACTCGGCTTCCATAGCTTTGATCCAATCCTTTGATTGAAGAGCTTCCTCCACACTTGATGGTTATTCAATGGAAGTGTGAAAATCATGTAGAGAACTTGAATCCTCCATTTGTTTGTCTTTTTCCTAGTAGGTGAGTCTTCTAGGCTCGGATCTCTCTCGGGTTGATCTTCTTGGAGTCATTGGTAGACTCGGCTTCTCTTGTGATCTTGGCCCCAAAAAGTCTTCATCCTGATCAATACTTGATGAAGAGACTCCTCCTTGATGAATAAGCTCTTGAGATTCCTGCACATTGTCCTTCATGTACATTCGATCTTCATGGAAGATCACATCTCTACTTATCATAGTTTGATTAGTAGATGGAACAAAAATCCTATAGGCTTTACTTGAGTAGCCTATCATAATGCCTTCAAGAGCATTAGCATCTTCTGTTTTTCTTGTTTCAAGAGGTACATGTACAAAGCATACACATCCAAATGTTCTAAGATGATTGACCTCGGGTTTCCTTTCATACAACTTTTCATAAGGGAAATATCTTCTATAGTATGATATTGCAAAGATAGTTAGCACATCCTATTCCCTCTTCCCAAGAATCTTTAGAAAGAGACGCTCCTAGTCTAAGTGCCTTTGCACATTCACATAGAGTTCTATTTTTTCTTTCAGCCACTCCATTAGATTGAGGAGAGTAGGAACAAGTGAAATCTCTTATAATGCCAAAATCATTACAAAAGTTTATGAACTTTGTGCAGATGTATTCACCTCCATTATCACTTCTCAAAGCTTTAATTTTACAAGATAGTTGATTCTCAACAAGAGCTTTGAACTTCACAAAAGTTTCACATGCAAGTGCTTTAGAAGATAAGAGGTAAACCCAACAAAAATGTGAGCAATCATCAATAAATGTTATAAAACATGTAGTTATCACCAAACTATACATGAGAATCATAAAGAAGCATTATGGAGAAGGACGATTCATTCACCTTCCGATTAGAGAGCGAACGACCAACTAAGATAGTGAAGGCATGAGAAATCTGTGAGATTTCACATATCTATTTGAAAAAACAAAGACCACGTTAGAAAAAACACCAACTTAGTTACAATCACTGCAATAGCATTAGTACATGAATGTCTTTAGATTGTAGTGAGGGTCGTGAAGTTGAGCATGCGACTTTGAGAAAGATTGCTTATCTTCATGCACGATGCGACATTGCTAAGGCCCAGTTTCGATCCAGATATGAAGTATGACGGCTCCTAAACGCTGTGAGAGAGAGATTCGAGCCACCAAAACGTGCATGTGAGAGAGAGATTCGAGCCACCAAAACGTGCATGTGAGAGAGAGAGAGAGAGAGAGAGAGAGAGAGAGAGAGAGAGAGAGAGAGAGAGAGAGAGAGAGAGAGAGAGAGAGAGAGAGAGAGAGAGAGAGAGAGAGAGAGAGCTGGATAGAATGTCTTGTGGGACATCTGCTTCGGTACTGACTGTCTTCTCTTTCTGCTTCTTAGTAGGTGGGGCTGGTGAGACTGGTTCTGCTGTCGGTTGGGGGGTGGCTCGCTTTTTTGTGCCTGGATAAATAGCATCCAGCTCCTTGATGGCAGCAGCCGCCTTAGACCCCAATTGCTTGGTGACCAACATGTGGAGGAGATACCCACGTTTGTTAGTTGATTTGTGGGCTTTCAGGGCTCCGCACAGCTTCTCCACTACCTTCTTAGCCGACTTATAATTTTGAGTGGGGTCATCCATGGTGAGTGCATCAAGGAAGATGATCTACCAATGATCAAGTGTGATAACATCTCGGCCCAAGCTCTTGCCAACAATCTCATATTTCATGCAAGAAGCAAGCACATAGAAGTGGCACACCATTTTGTGAGAGAAAAGCTTATTGGAGGAGAAATCTATTTGGAGCATTTCAACTCGTCCTCTTGTATTGCTGATCTACTCACCAAGCCTTTGAGCAAAAGTGCTTTTATCAAGCATAGATCTAATCTTGGAGTTATATCAAGATCAATGCTCAAATCTTCATAGATAATTTTTTAGGAGGAGTGTGAAGAATTGAAAAAGATTATCTATGTTAGATATAGGGGTGTTATGTTTTTTACATCAAGCATCTAGGTGTAGGATGTTGATAGGAACAAATTTGGCATAGATGGCAAATTATGCATTTCCACTTGTAATGCCACTATTGAGCCAAAATAGAGTAAGAGGCTAAACTTGTGCCAATTAGAGTGTAGACAAGTGTAATTATTTGGTTTGATGAATTCCAAGAGGTCCAATAGGATTTAGAGGTGGAACCATGTGAGGTCCAATAGGAAATTGAGGTGTGCTTGAATATAGTCCAATAGAATTAAGAGGTGCATGGATCAATGGTCCAATAGGATTAAGAGGTGACAAAGTATGGTCCAATCATAGTTAAGCATAATGGTAGCTCGTGGATCTACTAGTATCATTGTACTCCTCATTTTGAAGCTAATTGATTTGGTGATGGATTTTGAGTGTTTTTGGATTTCTAGCTTTCTCTCTCTACTCGAGAGCTCATGATGCTTTTTCTCTCTCTACCCGAGGAGAGCAGCTTGTTTTTACTTAGATTATTTTTTGAATACTTCCCACACGTGTGAGTGAATGCATGTAGTGTGTTTTTGCCATAGGATCTAAGATTGATCTTGAATCTCAAACTAGTCTTGATCTTGGTGCATCTACACACCTTAGGAGATCACAAGTACATGCTGTGGACAATCCACACGTTGAATTCAACACCCGGGAGGGCGAGCCCGCCCCCAAAAACTCATAATGGGCCCTGTGGGTCCCGTTATCTTACGTTATTAGCACTTTTTTTTCAATATTGTATGAATACGTTTTGTATCGTATTCATACATCACGACATCGCGAGCCCGGGTTTCTCTTTGTCTCTGTTCTTCCGAAATTCTCTTTGTCTCTGTTCTTGCGGTAGCCAGAAGAGGAGCTGCCTTTGCCACAATACATGGCATTGCATTTCTCCTCTACTTCGTGACTTCACGTATAACTGGATTTGTAATTGCCATTACTCCTGGTGGTTACTGTAATGAATTCCCAAGGTCTTTCTTCAGCTGAAAGCACGATCTTCCATAAAGGCACAGAACTGTAATGATTGATGAGAAATGAGATCGATATGAAACTTAGAACAACTAATCATCCCCGTTTTTCTGATCCCAGGTGCTTCGCGCATTGGATGTTGTAGCGAAAATCAGAAAGCACAATTAAAATAGATGAAGAAAAAGCAATGGAACAAATTGGTCATAGATCAAGTCTATGTATATATTATTAAAATCAGTGCTTTCCATTTTGACATAGCCAAGATGAAAGCGTGCATTATCAAGCTTCCCCTCCGTTGGTCTCAAATCTCTCATAGTCTCTAGTTATGCTTGCAAAGCTCCCACACCACTATAATTACGAGCATTCAACCTCTGGTTTTCAGATGATCAGAGAGGAATTTGGGAGAATGAGAAGAACACGGATTTACAGCGTTGGAGTAGCTGAGAAGAACACGGATTTACATCGATGGAGTAGCGGATCTGAAGCCGCGCTTGATAGATATCTAGATCCAAGGCTCACGGAAGGCTTGGAAAGGTGAGAGCAAGGAGCGACCGCTGCTACTGCAGCCAAGCCTATAACGCCACGATCAGTATAAATATCGTATAATGTATGGTTCGCAACTAGACAGATACAGTACGGTCCCAACTAAACATATACGATACGGTATGCAACTAGACAGATACGGCGGATTACGGGATTTAATCTGCCAGTTTCTGCTTCGTTAGAAACTCCAAGTGCTAATAACGTACGCGGAATGTTTCAAATTGCCATCTACTAGGAGTGTGTGGAAGGCAAGAAAATTACAGATTCCCATAAGCTTGCACACTGGTTCGATGTATCCCAAGGCGAAGTAGCCATCTATCAGGATACGAAAGGGTACAAATTAACTTATTTGAAAGATTTTGGCTGTTCGCATTTATCAAGTGGGCAAGCGATATTATTTATGGCATTGATAAGAATCCAACTATCAAGTGGGCAAGCGATATTATTTATGGCATTGATAAGAATCCGACTATCTCTCTCTCCAACTTGTAGTACCTTATACAAATCCATGAGGGCCATGAGGTAAACCTAGCAAAAACTTTTTACCAATTGTTTCTGAAAGCTATGAAGAAGCCTTAGTTGGCAAGACTTTGGGGAGCACGACTCAGTTACATAGCGGAATATTTAGGCCTAACTGATGAAGAAAAGGAGCTTCTCAAGAAAGACGATGCCAAAAATTTGGAGAGTATCTATGATGTTGGCGAGACTAGCGCCAACACTTAGGACCAGCAGAATATTATTGACGATGATATAACGAAATCCGATACAGAACAAGATCAGCTGGACAATACAATTACTTCTACCCTTTTGCCTCCATAACTTCTGAAAAGGGAGGTATTCTGGTGAACAAATCTAAATTTGAGAAATATAGGGCTGATACTATTGAGGTATTCAAAACACAGTTTTTGGCTCCTATACAGAAGGAAAATGAGGCTTTATCTGCAGTTATTTTTTGAGATGTAGAAGTGGAAAGCCTATCGAGCTCTAACGATGAGGAGGACGCAGATTCGATTGGAAAAGAAACAAAGGACTACATATCGTGTGCCCTAAAGTTAGTGATCATGAGCAGGTTGGGATCTTGGAAAGGAAAGACCAAGAATTGCAGGAAGGCCACTAAAACAAATAAGTCTACTCAGACCTTGGAGCTGCTAACTAAATTCTCTATGATGGAGAGCTCTACTGATAGATTCAGATAACCATCCTTGACTGAGTCGGATTGGGAGTTCTACCTGAACAACCACATGCTGCAACTACCCACAAGAGGAAGAGAACCATTCTATGTGATGTGGTGGAGCCTAACCATGTACTAGCCCAAGAGATTATACATCTGAAAAGGAAGGTATTTTCTACAATGTCCCAGTTTCGAAATTTAGAACATTTGTAGATGTTGGAATATGCTTTTCTTCCTGGAATTAAAGGCTATTCGAATGAGCAATGGCATTCAGTTTGGGGGGGCTATCTAATTTTTAACTATGTGGAATAAGCTCTCTTTAGAGGAGCAATGATATTTATCTTGGGCTGTGCTTCAGGGCTATTTTATAGTTGAAAGGTCCGGATTAACTGAAATGTTAATTGGTAGTTCCTTCATCTATGCCTTGGAATATATTAGAATTAAAGAATTTAACTTCCTCAAAGAATCAAACGAGACCTGCAAGAGCCAACATCATCTTGTCGCAGCGAGACTGTTTCGTGTTCGTCTTCTCCTTCGCGAACAATTTTCTTTCTTTGAATTTTCTTTTCGTGTGGAAACCCTTACAGGATCCTTTACACTCGACTACGCATCACAGAACATATTTTATTCCAGCAATCAAGACACACAACACAAGACAAAGAGATACACGAAAATAGAGCGACTATATTGTCAGTTTGGTTTTGGAGCGAGATCGTCAGTGTCTCGCTCGTTGGCGGATTGACACTCTGCTCTTATGTTGTGTTCTGCTCGTTGGCAGACTTTCATGCACAGCTATGGTGTCTTTACTTTTTTACTCTATTCGCTATGTCTCTCTCTGTCTCTTACAGATCTCTGTAACATCATCACATAGTTATGATCCAGAGAGGATCGTTTATACCTCCACTATGTGGAGTTTACAAGATAGCTAAACGTCGAATCACAAGACTAGTTAACACTAATCAACTAGTTACTTAGTCTCCGTCGTTGCTACTCGTTTCAGCTGGGCGTGAAGCCCGTTGAGCTGCCAACTGGTAGCACAAAAGATTTTTCTTCGTTTGATTCGTAATCTCTCGTTTGCTTTCGTTCTTTTCGTAGTCTTCGTTCTGCGCCCCTTTTGCAGTTTGTGGTCTTGGAGGTGTGTTTGCGATTGGTGAATGATTCGTGCTTCGAGTCAAAGACACGTTGACTATTGCGAATCGTTCTCGTTCGACCTTCGTGTCTTGTTCGTGTTGCGACAAAGTTACAGGAGTTCACCATTTCTGACACTCCCTTTTGAACCTTGCAGCTTTGTTCGTTCAATCCAATTGTCTCTCTTTGCTTGGTAAATAGTGGCTTGTCGAGCGGTTTCGTGAGGAGATCTGCAATCATACTTTCTGATTTTATGAACTGGACCTGGAGCTCTCCTTTCGAGATCAAATCTTGAATGTGATGGTACTTCAGAGGAATGTGCTTTGTCTTTGAATGGAAGACAGGATCTTGGGACATATAGATGGCACTCTGGGAGTCCATCATCATCGTGCTTGGCCCCTCTTGTGGTATCCCGATTGCCTCCAACATCATTTGTAGCCACACTTCCTCATTCGCCACTTTCGAGGCTGCGACATACTCAGCCTCGCAAGAGGATTGAGCTACCAAGGTTTGCTTTTTGCATATCCAACTGATTGCAGCTCTGCACGCTATTGTACATCCTCCAGTAATGGACTTGCTATCATCTTTGCAGCTCGCCCAGCTCGCATCACTGTAGTGATGCAACTCGAATCCTTTCTCTTCGTTTCTAGCTCTGTAGGTTAATCCAATATTCTGGGTACCCTTCAGATACTGTAGGATTCGTTTGGCCATTTTCCAATGTGCCAGACCAGGATTAGAACAGAATTGGCTCAATGCGTAAACAGAGAAGTCTTGATCTGGTCTGGTACAAATTGTCAAGTACATCAGACTCCCGATTAAGTTCTGGTAGGGTATATCTGCCATCTTCTGTTCTGCCTCTTCTGTTTTTGGACAATCCTGTTTCGTGAGCTTGGCTCCAGCTATCATTGGTGTGGCTTGCTCTTTGTAGTCCATCATATGGTACTGCTTCAGCACTTTTCTAGCGTATTCTGACTGACTCAAGTGTATTTCGCCATTTATTCGATCTCTTCTGATCTCCAGCCCTAGACATTTTCTTGCTTCTCCAAGATCTGTGATTTTGTAGCTTTCAGAAATCTGACTCTTCGTGTCTTTGATCAGCATCAAGGAATTTTTTATCATCAACGAATCATCCACGAAAATGGTCAGTATCACAAAATTTTTTCCTATTCTTTTGATGTAGACATTACAGTCTGGTTGAGTAGGGTTGAAGTCTAGAGACTTTAGAAGACCATCAAGCTTTTTGTACCAGGCTCGTGATGCTTGTTTTAGACCGTAGATGCATCTCTACAATCGACAGACATATTGTCTGTTGTCGGGGTCTTCATAGCCTTCAGGTTGCTTCATGAAAATTTCCTCCTCTAGATCTCCATGGAGAAAGGCTGTTTTCACATCAATCTGGTGAATTTTCAGATTGTACTGTGTGGCGCATGCAAGGAGTAGCCTTATGCTTGTCATCTTCACCATGAACGAATATGTGTCAAAATAGTCAACACCATATCTCTGCGTGTATCCCTTTGCGACAAGCCTTGCTTTGTAGCAGCCAATGGTGCCATCTGATTTCAGTTTTTTCTTGTACACCCACTTGCAGTCGACTACTTTTCTGTTTTCTGGCAGTGGCTCTAATCTCCATGCCTCGTTTTGCCTCATCGACTTGATCTCCTCTGACATTGTCTGCTTCCAAAATTCTCCCTCTGGACTATGGATAGCTTCTTGGTATGTTGCTGGCTCTTCTGTGAAGCTGCAATACTCGAACTGTGTGTCTTCACTCCATTGAAGATTGTCAGAATAGCGGTTTGGAGACCTTCTTTGTCTTGTTGACCTTCGAGGTTCGTTTCATCGCTGCTCGAACACTTCTTGTTCTTGGGGTCGATCCTCTACTTCCTGCTGCTCTGGAGTCTGTGGCTCTGCATTCTAATTTGATGTATGTCCTCGATCTCTCTCTTGAATAGGCAACAATGTGAAGATCTAATGGCCTCTTTTGTCTTTCAGTCCAGGGAATGTGGACTCGTCGAACTTCACATCTCTGCTCGAAACAACCTTCTTCGTGGTTAGATCATAGAGTCTGTACACATGTGTTCCGTTCGAGTAGCCGACCATGATTGTTTGTTCGGATTTGTCATCGAGCTTGTTTCTCTTTTCCTTTGGAATGTGCTTGTATAATGCACATTCTAACACTCGTGCATATGACCCAGATCAGGCTTTCTTGCCTGTCCAATTTCGTATGGTGTTTTGTTCTCCAGCGTTGTCGTTGTAGATCTGTTCTGCAGGTGTACAACTGTAGCTTTTGCCTCGGCCCAGAATTGGCTTGACAATTGAGCCTGTGCTATCATGCATCTGGCTCCTTCGACTAGCGTTCTGTTTTTTCTTTCTGCCACACCGTTGTATTTAGGTGTGTATGCAGGAGTGAATTGGTGTTCGATCCCCTGTTCTTCGTAGAATCTTGAGAATTCTGTGCTTTTGTATTCACCTCCATTGTCAAATCTAAGGATTTGTATCTTTTTCGAGGTGTGTCGCTTTTCGAATGCCACGAAATTCTTGAAAGAATCAAATACTTCGGATTTCTTCTTCAAGTAGTAGATCGTGGTCATTCGGCTGTAATCATCTATGAACGTTAGAAAATATCTCGAACATGAGAGTGAATCTGTTTTCATCGGTCCACACACATTAGAGTGGACAAGCTCAAGAACTTCCTTGGCTCTTCTTCCCTCATGTGTGAATGGATTCTGATGTTGCTTGCCTTTTTGACAAGCTTCGCAGAACTCAGCCTCGGATCCTTTGTGCTCATGTCGAACAGGCTTCGCATGTTCAGATGATACATTCATTTTCTGAAGCATTTAATATGCTATCAGAGTTGTTGATTATTTTGGCCTGATAGAGGTTTCCTTCTCTGCATCCGACCGTCAGCAACTTGTTTGTCGTCTTCTCGATCATACGACAGGTGTTGCTGTCGAACATAACTCGAAGGCCTAGATCTGCCATCTTGGAGACAAATAACAGATCCTTTCTGAGTGAGGGCACATAGAGTGCTCCTGGCAGCTCTGCTTGGCCTGACAGTGGTCGTAGTTGTAGAAAGCCGATGCCCTTGACATCATGTCTGCTTCCATCGCCTAGAATCACCACTCTGTCGTTTTCGAGTTCGCGAAAGTTGATCAAGATCTTCTTGTTGCAGGTTATGTGAGATGTTGCTCCTGAATCGATGACCACATCGTAGTCGTGTTCGGAGTAGCTTGTCGAAGCTTCGTCGACTATCATGAAAGCTTTGTCACCTCTTTCTGTATCTTTAGATGACTCTGCAACGTTTGTCTTTTCAGCTTTGTTTTTCCTTTTTGGATTGAATCTGCAGTCGTATGCAAAATGCCCTTTCTTCTTGCAGTGCATGCAAGGTATTGTTGGATTGAACCAGCATTTGTTGGCCGTATGGCCTGGTTTGTGGCAGTGATCGCAGGAAGAAGATTGTTGATTCGAGGACTTCGTCTTCTCGAATCTTGGCTTGTTTTTGTTCTTCTTCTTTCCTTTCGTGAAGAGAGCCTTCTCTTGATCACTGCTTCCCTCTCCTCCGTCTCTCATCAGTCTCTCATCAGCGACAAGACTGACTGCTTTGTCAAATGTCATATTTGGTAGACTCAGTATGAGCATTCTCAGCGGCTGATAGGACGTCGGTAGAGATTTCATGAAGTACATCAGTTGTTGTGGTGCTGGGACCTGGTGCTCCTGTCCTGATGCAGCGAGTTGAGCGAAGATCGTTCCGATCTTCTCTACGTGCTGATCCAACTGGTTGCAATCCAACCGTATTGATTGCAGCTGATTGTGAAGGTGCATGACTGAAGCTGCAGTCCTCACTTCATATTTCTGCTTCAATCTTTCCCATGCTGCATGACTGCTTTCACAGTCTTCAATCTGCATGAGTAGTCTTCATTTATGGACGAAACGATGATCGCCATGGTGCGCTCATCCTTTCTGATCCATTCATCTCTCCTCGGGTCTTCCTCTGGAGGCTGCACCTCTGAGAGCTCGGTCACCGACCAGATGCCTTCGCCCTTCAAGAGTGTTTTGATTTTGAATTTCCAGATTCTGTAATTTGCGCCATCGAGACTGATTGCTACTCTGGTCTGGATTGTCGTGTAGCCATATTGTGTTGTTTGGAAGAATCACTGCGGGGATATCAGTAGTGGTAACCTGGCTCTGATACCATGTCGCAAAAGTGAGACTGTTTCGTGTTCGTCTTCTCCTTCTCTATTCGCGAACAATTTTCTTTCTTTGAATTTTCTTTTCGTGCGGAAGCCCTTACAGGATCCTTTACACTCGACTACGCATCACATAACATATTTTATTCTAGCAATCAGGACACACAACACAAGACAAAGAGATACACAAAAATAGAGCGACTATATTGTCAAATTTGGAGCGAGATCATCAGTGTCTCGCTTATTGGCGGATTGACACTATGCTCTTACGCTGTGTTCTGCTCGTTGGCAGACTTTCATGCACAACTATGGTGTCTTTACTTTCTTACTCTATTTGCTACGTCTCTAAGGTTCGACTATCTTCCCCTCACTAGGGAAATCTGCTTGTCACACTTTTTGAGGAAAGGCAGTGCTGCTCAGACGGATGACTATATAAAATTTGTCAAAGACTCTTCTTTTCTTAAATTTAGATTGAAGTCATTGGGCCATCGACTCTGTGGTTCCTTTAAGTGTTACTGAATACAATGTGATGAATGCATATTACAATACTACTAAATCGTTGTGGCTTAACTACTAAATCGGCTCACTAAACATATAACATGGGAACTATATGAATATACTGTCATGGCTTGGGTAATTGGTAATGAATTCAATTCGATACAGTGTTCATCATGCAAAGTTGTATGCATGAGAGGAGTAAATGCATTGGAAATATGTGCAATTAAAATAAACATTTAAACTCTGAACAATGGGCAGTATTGGCCGCCTGAGTAAAACATTTGTTGATGACCAGTTAACTATCAATTTCACTACATAAGAACTTTACACAAGGTATTAACCATTATTTCGATCCTTGTGGGGAACGATATCTTTTATATTGCACAATATATAGAAAATCGAGTTCAGTGAGTTACGACATTGACTCTTGCCAGTGATTTACAAACTACTATTTTATGGGCCAACTCTAGGGCCTCAAAAATACTTATTTTTGTTAATATTATTATTTTTATTGAATAAAAGCCAATTAATCTATTACAACCAACTTTTTTAGTTCAAAGTATAAAAGTGAGATGTTCAGAAAACTTTTCATAGCCCAATTTTAGTGGTCCAAAATATTGGCAACGACACAATAAACAAGTAACAATATATGTTAAGAGTTATTCAACATTGAATCTAATAGAACATTATAGACTCACAAAGGAGATACTATGAGCAAAGCTATGACTTGATCATCGGCTTTTGGAAGTCTTTGTAACAATCCATGGAAGGGTAGTTTTGACAAAGAAAAATGCATAGAACAATTGGAGAGATTTATTAAATCTATGTGGAAGTGCTTGTCCCAAAAGAGAATGTTTGCATGAGGCATTTGTTGAAGGAAATTTAGATTCTTCATGTTATTACAACATGTTTTGAAAGAGTTTTCTAAACCAAACTACATTAGAGCACAAAATAGTTTTAGTTTGAAGCTACAAACCCTTGATGCTATTATGCATATATCACTAAATGGTCCTCATATGCACGAAGTTGATGGAATGCAGTGTATTTTGTTGTTGCTATTAGTATGATAACCTAGATTATCTAGTTAATATTTTCATGCGGGCTCATTGGTGAGTTGTGCTAACATTGGGTTGACCATTGGTATTTCATTTTTGTAAACTCACAAGTTAATAATACTAAGAAACATATGTTATAAATGTTGCTTGTCTAATCATTTGGGGACTTTTAGAATTTGCGGATTGGTAAAGATCTAGACTTGTTAGACTTCCACTTTAAAGTCAATTCTCAAACACAAGATGTCTTTGTGATGTCTTTTTTATCTAAATTTTGGTGACTTTCCAAGAAAAAGAGTATGTGCTTTTCAAAAATGAGTCCTCTTGGGTCCTTAGCACACATAATGCCTATTAGTAATAATTTTCTATTATATTTGAGAGGAAGAATCTGGACTTATTTATGCTTTCTCAAAGTTTGAACTTTCACGACAAGGCAAGCTCTCCTCGTAGCACATGAAACTTGAAAGCCTACAAACTAAGCATGTTGTCCGGCCTTGGCCGTTAAAGTGCCGCACCATTATTGGTTTTATGAAGTATTTAGATTTAACACGTTACATAGCTTAATCATTCAAAGGAGGGTTGGGGAAACCTTTTTTTTTTGTGTCGTTATCCTTAAAAAAAAACTTGCATTTTTAAGGACTATTACTCATGAAAGACTTTATATGCCAATGTGATAAAATGTTAAAATTTTTATGATGTCAATTCTTTTGTGCTTTGTCGATTTTCTTGAACACATTCGAAAGTTACCCAATGATAGGTGCCAGTGATGGATTCTTTGTGCTGATTACGCCCACTTTTTGGGCTTTTAAAAAGCATAAAATGTTGCTGAATTTTTTTTTTAAAATTTCAAAATTCTGAAGCCCATTCCAGTCCGCATCAGACAATGCGCTCAGACTACTACCATGTGGCAGTTTCTCATTGGTCCAAAAAATCCCAAACTACTGATTATGCTTTGTAAATGGCATTTGGAAAAGTCAAAGACTCCGTTACGCAATGAAAGGAGCCGGGCACAGGCCATTATGCATGGTAAGGATTTTCAAAAAAAATTGGGCGAGGCCCGGAGCCCAAATTTTTTTGGAAATCCTTATCGGGCATAATGGGCTGTGCCCGGCTCCTTCCATAATACGTAATGGCCAGTATCAATGTTTAGGGAAGTCGGCAAATTATAAGAATGAAATCTACATCTTTCTTGGAAGATCAATTTCATAGAAAAAAACTTGTAAAAAGTTGACTTTAAAAAAATCGACGACTTTTTATGGAAACTAGGCATAAAAATATGCATTGGCCATTAAGCTCCATCCCACCTCGTCTCCTGGTAAAGTCGTAACCCAATAGAAGTCTGAAGACAACCGAAAACCGCACTGCTGACGTTGCGTTCTGAAAGCAAACTTCTTTTTGGAAGTGGGCTCTAGGATTTTCAGCCCAATCATAGAAGCCAGCCCAATCATAGAAGCCAGGGAGTTTGCATGCGCATGTTGTCTCATTGCTTGCTGAGTTCAAAAGGAAGAAGAAGAAGAAGCAGGAGTGGCTCCGGGTTTTGTTCTAATCATCAGTATTTCAAGGAAAGCGAAAAGCGGTTTTCGTTTATAATCAGTGTGATCGCGCGGAGGAGGGAGATGGCTAGGATGAGCAAACAATATCAAATGTCCACTTATGCTCATTTTGTGTCTTCGTCGCCTGTCATCGCCCGTTTGAGTGCTCAATCGCAAATACCTGTTGGAGATGCTGTATCTTCTTCTTACAGCAATCTAGCTCCTAGTAGTGCTTATCACTTCGATGGCCATACAGTAATAGTGATTGTTTTAGCAGCATCTTCTTTTCTTTTCTTCGGCATTTTCGCGTTCTACACAAAGAAATGCTGTGCTCCGCGTGCCATTCCCACACGCCAACCAGCTGTGGATCAAAGACCGGGGCAAAAGACTGAGGGATTGGATCGCGAGCTCATAGAAACACTTCCCGTTGTGGAATACTCTGCAGCATCAACTGCAAAGAATTGCACAGAATGCGCAGTCTGTCTGACGGATTTTCAAGAAAGGGATAAAACTCGGCTGTTGCCTAACTGTAACCATGCTTTCCACCCGGAATGCATCGATATGTGGCTTTTCTCTCACTCCACTTGCCCTCTTTGCCGAATTATACTCGTCTCAGAATCGCGCACCATTACGATCCCCTCCAACTCTTCGCTAGGCAGCGCAAGCGAAGAAAATTTGGATGGTGCAGCTCCGGAGATCGAAGTGGAGCTACGAGCTCCCTTAGAAGCAAACCTGGGCTTGAACAACGCAGTAGAAAGGGAAAGTTTTTTCGCTCTGTCTCGAATCTCGCAGTCGTGCCGGCAGGCAGCTCTTGCAATGGACAACCGAGAGAGGTTGTTGGCTACCTCAGCCAGGTATCCTTCGTCTATCACTGTCGATGAAAGGAGGTGTAAATTGAGACGAACCTGTTCGATGTAGGATCCAGATCATCAACTAAGGTGGAAAATGCTGACAATTGTGCAGAAGTCTTTGGTTAAAGAAGATAGAGAAAGAGGTGATCCTTCACCGCAAGCGAGCGGTGTCACTGTAACTTTTAGAGGAACCTCTAGTTTGTACTCTCATTATCGCAGTCAAAGAATTGCCCAGATTTCTAGCCCTGAGAGCAGAGAGAGGTTCTAAGCACTTCGGGCGACGGGAAGTAAGCAAGTGAGTGAACAATAATACGTCACTAGCTGCCAAGTACACATCTAAATTAAAAAATCTGAACCTTTTTTAGAAAGCTAAATGTTGGTACATAATCACACTGCCGAGGGTGGGAGCCCAGCAGGGGAAACGCTTGGAGTAAGAAGTCGAGGGTGGGAGCCCAGCGAGTGGAACACTCTAGAGTAAGAAGGACTCCCTCCTTGAGTAGAATGATATCTCTTGCTTACTTATAAACAATTCACTAACTTAATTAAACATAACTATTTTGAAAGATATTTAGCCCTTGTTAAGTTTAGTTAATTGTACTTTCGGCTTTTGTGGGCCAATTATTTTTATTTAATTACTTTGGAGGGCCTAAAAAGAAAACCACCTTATTCTTAAGGTTGATAGCTTTTTTTGGGTTTACAAAGCTTACAATGGATATTGTATTGCATTGATAAGCACTAATGTACTAAAAGTACATGACACTCTCCCTACTATTGGAAGATAGCCCAACATCACACATGACTTGAATTAGATATTGTCAAGTATGTGAGAGTTAATTCTCGATTAGGTTTAAAAATTCATATTTTCCTAAAGAAAAAGCTTAGCCTTTGCATCACCAGTGGAGATTATATGCAAATTCACCCACAGTCCAAAATACAAAAGTGTTTGATAAAGATATAGATTCATAGCGTGTTAAAAAGATAGAAATTACAACATCTAGACAATCTTATTGTGAGAAATGAAGATCCAAACATTAGATCTAGGCCAAGAGTGAATGCACAAGTCTCCATTATCCAAGAGCTAGACAAAACACTCATAAATTTGCTTCTAAGATCAAATAGATATCATGCATGATTGAAATGACAAAAATAAATGTTATGAACATTTCAATCAAATCTAAAACTCTATGTAAATGGGCCATATATTCATCAACGTATTCTTTGATAGCGTCCAAAACTAGCTACTACATCAATCACCAAGACAATTGTAAATAAATGAGCAAAATCAAGAAAGAATTCCAATATAATGATATCTTCTACAATGTTCAAGTACTCCACCTTCTTCTCCATGGCCTTTGTAATAATTATAGGCACGAGATCTCTCTCTCTCTCTCTCTCTCTCTCTCTCTCTCTCTCTCTCTCTCTCTCTCTCTCTCTCTCTCTCTCTCTCTTTCTCTCTCTCTCTCTCTCTCTCTCTCTCTCTCTCTCTCTCTCTCTAAATTCATATAGCCCTAAAATAAAATAAATAAATCCTACATTCCCAATTTTGGTCCATAAGGCCAAATTACATCAAATGAAGACCATTTGTGTATCATAATGACCAAAAATACTTGTACTCATCTACAAATAAAATTCTAATATGGTTTCAAAGGTGTGAAGAAATTTTGTAAAGTTTATTTACATATTTGGCCTCTAAAATACCTAAACAACTAAGTAGCAGTTGACAATTTTTCACTCTCTCTATCTTTAACTATATTTGCTACTTTCACATCATAACTTTGCTCTATCGATTATAGTGTCCATATTGGATGTTGCACTATCACTTATACCAGTTTTACATATCAAGATGAAAAACACGATGACATTTGTTTTGGGACGACCTGAAAAAGAGTAATCTTTTTTGGTGTTTTTTAATGGTCCTAGTTTTAGGCCAAAATCATGGATTTTTTTAATAAATCTCTAAATTTTGTTTTAAAACAAAAACCAAAAAAATGCATATTTTAAATAAAGAACTACAAGTTTTTTGTTGCAAACTTTATAAAACCATCATAATTACAAATGAAATAATAATTCAAGAGAACAAATGATTTTTGAAACTCAAAATCCCATTGAAATACAAAACAACTTAAATTATATTTGCACATTCTTTTTTCTACAATACATTTTCTAAGGAATTTTCATTGATGCTTCTCAATTCAGAACTTGACATATTCTCAACACTCGTTTTCAACGAATATAGCCCTTTTAGATTTAACACGACGAACATCACTTTGAGAAGGTCTCCTACGAACATGAGAAAAGCTTGAACGTCGCGGATCAACAGACTTACGCAGATCTGTTGATTTACTAGAATCAGTAACTGAGTGAATTGAAGCGGCAACCATGCCTTAAATATTGTTTGGCAGCATCCTTAGGGTTAGGGTTGACCCAAGAGTAGGTTTAGGATTAGGTTAGGTTTGGACAGAGGCTTGAAGTCGGCATGAGGTGAGGTGAGTCACGACAACTCGGTCCCGACGCAAGCTGGAGGTCTGGCATGAGGCGGGGCTCTCAAATTTTTTTTTATTTAAGGACCGTAGTCCAAGCATAACTCACCTCATCTGCGAATTCAGAAGCACACATGTTGCTAGAGCTCTTGCTATGACAAAGTCATGGCTTTCTATAGGATATTGCATACGTGCTCGCTCACAAATTTCTTGACGGTAAGATTATTGTCATTTTTTAACTTTGTTCTATGCTTAACATGGGTATTAAAGCATTAGTAAATATTCATATTTTAATTAGTATTCATCTTTTTAGAACTTGGGTGACCTGTGCTCAGCATAGATGGTTGCACGAGTCCTCTCCTCTAACCTATGTCGATTGTGTTCGGGTCCTTAGTGACAATCTATGCTCAACATAGGAAGCCGACGGGATATTTCTATTTTTATCTACTTGCTAACCTATGCCGAGTATAGGTTCCATCTCTGGTCCTCTTCTAACCTATGCTTAGCATAGGTTAGCAAGCGGATTGTGAAGACATCCTATGATGAGCATAGGTGGGACTAGAGCGCGCGAGTGACGACTTATGTTGAGCATAGGTTGCATCTTTGGTCCTCTTCTAACCTATGATCAGCATAGGTCGTCACTCGCGTGCTCTAGTCCCAACTATGCTCAGCATAGGATGTCTTCGCAATCTGCTTGCTAACATATGCTGAGCATAGGTTAGAAGAGGACGAAAGATGCAACCTATGCTCAACATAGGTCGATATTGTTCCTGTTTTACAAGGCTTAATCTGAGAAAAGAGATACTTTTTTAAATTTTTTTGTAAGAAAATGTGTTGAATTTTTAGTTTTGATTTTTAAAGATTTTTCACAAAAACTGCTTGTCTTATTAAATTTTTTAGTATTTTCATTCAGGTAGTGATTTAAATTTTTCTGATGAATCTTTTTCTTTGTAGACTTTCAATTGTCTTTGATAATTTTTGAAATGTCGAGGATTTCTTTTAGAATTTCGAGTAAACCTCAAGATATTCCACTGAAAGATAAGAAGAAATTCGTGTATTACTTCACCAGAGGGGTCAACAACACAAAGTTGTCGGAGCTTTTTATTCATTTAGCTGAGAAGCCTGGCAGGGGAGACTCACAATTCAAAGTTCAAGGAAGATTGCTTGCTGATCAACCAGATGAGGATGAGGAAGAAGATTTTGTGAACGTACTTGTAAAGGAGACGAATAAGTCTCGTTCTATTTTCATTCTGAACGAGACTATGATAAAGATTCGACTTTGCCAAGACGAGGCCATTAAAGCCTATTTTGATAAAGCTCTAGTTACTTTGGTGTATAATTATAGAACATATTTTTATTCAAGTATGTCTACATTTGTTTCATGCTTAGCATAGTGGTTACTAAATATAAATTCTTTGAACTTTTAGATAAAAGCCTTTACTCATTATATTTTATACTTGATTTTTGTTTCTGTCCAGAGTATAAAGCAATGCTAAAAAATGGTTCTAGTTGCTATTGCTGAGGGAAAAGGTCCGGTCTATTCATTACGGAGTTCAAAAAGTGTATCTATTGGACCTCGCAAGCCTGCTTCTACCACTGCTCAGGTCACAAAGCCGGCCTCTGAAAACATTGAGGATGAAACTATAGTTGTCCCTCATCCCAAAAAAAGAGATCTCATAATATTTCTAAGTCTTCTCCCACTAGACCCAAGTCACGCCCAAAGACCATGGCTACACATCGCCATAAGTCCATCTCATCTGCTGAAAGCAAGAAAGCCGCCACTGAATCATCGACGTCTCTACTTGGAGCATCCATCTGTCCCTTACAAGATAGCTCTGATCTTGCCAAATTAAGAGAAGATATTCATAAAACAAAAAAATTAAAGAAACAACTTTGATTTTAGATATAAATCAGTGTGATAGGCCACCTATAGACCCAATAACAGGAGACAGGCCAATAGAAGTAAGAGAACCGAATGAAACACATGTACATAACTTAAAATAAAATTTAAAGATCATACACAAGCCATAGTTACTCCTTTTGTTGTTTTGATTGATCTCAACAAATGCAACATTGTTGCAAATTTTGATTTTTCTTTATTAAATTCATATCATTTTTTTATTCTTGGGGGCATACATAGTTTACAAGCTCGGAAACAGTTATCTCAAGAGTATCCCCATATTCCAACCTTTCGAACTGTGAGTGCTATTGCATTTGCTGGCCTGACAGTGGAAGAAGCCAAATTATTGGCTTGGGACCATAATATTGATCAGGACTACCGGATGAAGATGACCGTGATACAAAGAATACGATTTTTTCACAAAGAATACGTGAGAGTCTCCAAAGCAGGAGATGTGAATCAACTAGAGCTGAAAGCACTTTGTGCTCAAGAGACAGGCCAGTCTTTTGATTCGAAAAATCCTACGTAGAGCCTTACAAAATATGGTAATATTTTTTAGCTTGCTTTTCGCAGTGGCTAGGTAATTTTTTTTGTTATGCTCGTCATGGAATGCTCTGGTTATAATATATGTTGTAATTCTTTTAAATTGTTTTTATCAGACTAAAATTTTGAACTCAATTTTAATACTCCCTAAATTCCTTATCAAATAATTTTTTTATTTTATTTTAGGTGTGGGCCCTTGTTGATAAATTTTTTAATAAATGAGAAACTTTTCAAATAAAAGGCCAACCTGCTCAAAGTGCCTCAAAGTCAAAGAAAAAAGTTGTCAGCACTCAAACTCTGAAGCCAGTCTCTACAGAAATGAGAATATCAGAGTGGAAGAATATGCAAGGGATTAGCTCTTCAAAGCTAATAATAAGTGTTATTTCTAGAGTTGTCGATGGTCAACTTTCTCTGGTAGAAATGGGAAAAGAATTTCAAAGGTAATAGTCATAATCTAAATATTTATTTTCATGTTACCTTTTGTAACAAAGTGATTTTCATGATTTTGTTGGATTTTTAACAATTGTACTTTTTAAATGCAGGCATAAATCATTTATGAAATATCAAGAAGCCCTTGTGATAGTGCTAAACTGTCAAGATTTTGAAGAGTGCCAGAGGCTTTATGCTCTGAGCAGCCGAAATGAAGCTTTGAGTCCATTTTTTATTTTGTTTAGAGACATGGTATTTATTTCACCCATACTTAGCATAGGTGCTTATTAATTGTTTCTTTTTTATATTTTATGTCTCCTATGCTAAGCATAGATTTTTCTTTATTTAATTATTTCTTTTTAATACTTTAACTCTTCCATTCTATTTTATATTTTGTGTCTCCCATGCTAAGCATAGCTTTTTCTTTTTCAGTCTCCCGAAGATTAGAAAAACAAAGTCCTTCCAAAGCAATTCAAGAGGCATATTCTGAAGGCAAAAGCAGAAAAAAGGGATAGGGAGAGATTGGCACAAGGTGAGATCATTGCGGAGGAGGATCCATTAGAGACCTACCTTCCCAAAAGTGTCGATGATCAACCATGCTTCTACTCGGTTGAGGAGGGCGATTGTAGAGAAATTTCAATTTTGTTTTTTAAAAAGACCTTATACACTGCATTGTCGATATACCATATGGATTTCAGATGAAGGAATCATTAAATGATGTTTCCCCCTTCAAATTCACTGAAATCCATAGTTTTATGCAGGGTTTTCTTGAAGTCACAACTTCTCCAATTTGGAGATTTGTTACTTTTCATTCTTCTTGGCAGTCGGCTTCAGTATAGAAAGCTCTACTAACTTTCTGTAATGTTGGAATAGAAAATGTTGTGAGGTAAGTTTTTAAGTTCCTGAATTATTAATTCATATTTTAATTCATAATTTTATTTTAAATTTTTTATTTTAAAGTTAAAATTTTAAATTTATTTTACTTGTAATGTTTCATGTCAGATACAAGCCCAATGTCAGGAACTTGAGAGGGGCACGACTTTGTAATGAAATAAAATACATAACCATCGGTTATTATTCTTTGGATGACAAACGTTCGATGCTTCATTACAACACTTCCGAACTGACAAGTTTTGGAAACTTATTCCAATATCCAACCGTGATGAAAAAAAATAGAAGTCCAATGACGAGTTTTGTGGCTTGTCCCTACCAAAAGCCACAACAACTAATTAATCATTTGATTGATATTTTTTCACACCCAGCTGATTGAATTTGGATTTATTTAGCGATAGCGGCACTACGAGTGCATGTGCTGTTCAGAAAGACAGACATGTTGCTGTAGTAGATTTAGATACTAATTTAGTTGATTTTGTAAAAATGAGAATGAAATCTCTTTCAGTTTTGCCAGATGAACTATCTGAGGTGGGAAAGACTTTAGATAGCGAGGATACAGTAATTCCCAAGGAACCTCAGCCTCCTACTAGCGAAAAAGTAGGCGACACAGGAGAATTTGCTGATGTCTTGGTTCAAGATTACAATGTGGTTACGGTAGTCGAGGAAACTGTAGAAGAGGTGCCACTTGAAAGTACAGTGACTACTCAAGAAAAAGAAAAAGATGTAAATGACCTTGATGATTTTTGAGAATAAAAAATTTCTTTTGTTTTAAAAAATAATTACGTTTATATTTTTTTATGTATTGTGTTTTGAAATCTTTTTGATTGATTTAATGTTCTTAAATTTGTTTTTTAATGATTTAAAATTAAGAATTTCAAATATTTAAAAAATTTTAACATTGATAATCATTACCAAAAACTAAAATTGTAACGATTTGTCAAGTTTATAATATCTTAATTTTGGATGTGTTTTTATAATATTTTTTGTTAAAAAAAATATTGTTAGAAATTTTAAGAAATGAAAAGATTTTTTTTCAAGGTGATTTAGATATTTTCACAAATAATTTAATCTCAATTATTGTAAAGTAATTTTATTTGTGCGTATATAATGTTTAAATATTCAATGAACTTACGTAGGTATAAGTAAAGATTTTAAAAATTTAAAACTTTAAAAAATATTGATTAAAATTTTTATCATAATTTAAAAAATATTTTTTTCGATACAAGAATTGTAATTTAAAAAACTTTTAAAATTTCAAAAAAAAAACTATAACTTTTGTTTTAAATAAGCAAAAAATATTTTTTAGTTATTTTAGTAGTTGTGTATCTAATGATTTTATTTTGAATAGTATTATTATTTAATATAAGCTAATTTTAAGTTATTTATGAAAATCTATTGACCAAATTTTTGTAGCTTGAATTATTTTCTTGCAAAATAGAACATTTTTTTAACATTACAATATATTTATTTGAAGCATTTTAAATTTGGATACTTTTTAGAAAAATTAAAAAAATTAAAAAAAAAATGGGTCTCCAAGTCATTTCTCATTTTTTTGGTCATCATGTTGAAAATGTTACATGAAGAAGCACATAGAATCATACCCATACTGTAATGGGCCTTGGCATTTTGCGAATTTCTCTCTACCCATCATTCACCAAAAAGGTAGCACACACTATTTTTATGCCATTACATGATGCTCTATATATATATATATATTAAAAGATTGTGGGTTGGTACATAGTTAAAAATCTTACTAGTCAACAAATTTTAAATAGGTCAGAGGAAAGGATACGTGTCAACAAAGGAGTGGGTCACTTTTTAACATTAACTCTCAAAAGTTGTATTAATGAGCCAAGTACAATAGCAGTTACTAACGTGGACCTTTTTGAAAGATTGGACCCTATAGAATAATTAGGAATTTTCGATACAAGATTGATTCGACTCGACTCGCATCGGATTTTTGATGGATCGAAAAATGTTTAGAAAAATTTGATACAAACTTGAATCGACTCGAATCTAAAATATTTCCGATACTTTGATACAGCGTGATCAATTACTCAAAAAGATCGAGATACACCAAGAGCTCAATAGATCGAAAAAATCAAAAAATTCAAAAAATCAAAATTTCAAAGTATAGCGTCTTTCCCTCAAATCATGAAATGTCCTCATTGAATAAAAAATAAGAATTGATTTCTCTTGGAAAAGCATGGATAAATGATTGCTTACGTAAAACCAAGAGTTTTATTTCCTTCTAAAAAACTACGACGACATAATTATAACACAAAAATAATAAAAAAACAAAAACAAAAACAAAAATTTACATGTCAAGTTCCTCATCATTTCCCATTTTATATAAGATGCTTGAGATTATGGTATAGGGAGAAACTTCATGGTGGAAAACATTTTTCTCCTCCCTAGTCATTTTTGCTGAATATTGTAAAGTCTACAAATATTCAATAATATTCGGATACCATGAATCATGAGTTACTAACAACATTACTTCCTCATCTGGAAGCTTATCAAAAACTGTTTTTTTAAGAAGCTTATCGAATCTGTAAAAGGTAAACGATGGTAATCCTTTTTAGTTGCCTCATTGAGTTTTCTAAAATCTTGGCATACCCGAAATTTTCCCGTTTTCTTCTTTGGTACAATGACAATGGGCGAAACTCATTCACTGCTGGATAAATAATACCTGGAGAGCAAGAGTTGGGGAATGCAGATCTTGGAGAATGCAAGGTCCGAGAAGTCAAACTGGGAAAGTAAAAAAACTAGGGAATGTGGATTTTGGGGAAGTAGGAAAGTGTTGGGAAGTAAAAAATGGGAATGCAAAAAAAGGGCACAAAAATCTCACTAGGCAGTTTCGTTTTTAAATGAATTGTCCAAGTGCCTTTATTCAAAATGCAGTAACTTTTTTATATTTTGTGATCCGGGTTCGCCCTTTGGATATGTAATAGAGCAAGATTAGGGAAATCTTCAGTGAAGATGGAGAACTTAAATGTCATTTCTAAAAGTGTAGGGAAATTTCCACAGTTATGCAAAAAAAAACTGGCAAAAAATTGTCACTAACGGTAACTTTGCAAATTAGTGTAAGCTCTAGTATTCAAAATGCAGTAACGTTTGGAGATTTGTGATCTGGGTTCACCCTTTGAATATGTAATAGATCAAGATTAGAATATTTAGTGAAGACGGCGAGATCGGATGGTATTTTTGAAAGTGTAGGGAAATTCCCAAAGTTATGTAAGAAAACTGGCACAAAATTGGCACTGAAAATGCAATAACATTTTGAGATTTTGTGATCTGGGTTCACCCTTTCGATATGTGATAGAGCAAGATTAGGAGAATCTTTAGTGAAGATGGCGAGCTCAGATGGTATTTCTAGAGTGTAGGCAAATTCCCAAAGTGATACAACAAAACTAGCACAAAATTGTCACTGACAGTAACTTTGCAAATCAGTATAAGTGCAAGTATTCAAAATGAAATAACTTTTTGAGATTTTGTGATCTGCATTAGCCCTTTAGATATGTGATAGATCAAAATTAGGAGAATTTTCAGTGAAGATGGCAACTCAGATAGTATTTCTGGAAGTGTAGGGAAATCTCCAAAGTTATGCAAGAAAACTGGCACAAAATTGTCACTGATAGAAACTTTGCAAATCAGTGTAAGTGCTAGTATTCAAAATACAATAATTTTTTTGAGATTTTGTGGTCTGCGTTCGCCCTTTGGTATGTGATAGAGCAAGATTAGGAGAATCTTCAATGAAGATGGAGAACACAGATGGTATTTCTGGAAGTGTAGGAAAATTTCCAAAGTTATTCAAGAAAAACTAGAAAAAAACTTGTGTACGAAAATTTTCCAAGTTATGCAAGAAAAACTGGCAAAACATTGTCACTGACATTATCTTTGCAAATTAGTTCTTAAGTGCCAGTATTCAAAATGCAATAAATTTATTAGCTTTTGTGATCTGGGTTCACCCTTTAGACATGTGATAGAGCAAGATTAGGAGAATATTCATGGCAGATAGAGAACTAAAATGGTATTTTTGGAAGTGTAGGGAAATTCCCAAAGTTATGCAAGAACACTGACACAAAACTGTCAATGACAGTAACTTTGCAAATTAGTGTAAGTGCCAATATTCAAAATGCAATAACTTTTTGAGCTTTTGTGATCTAGGTCCACCCTTTGGATATGTGATAGAGCAAGATTAGGAAAATCGTCAATGAAGATGACGAACTCCGATGGTATTTCCACAAGTGTGCAAAAATTTTCAAACTTATGTGCAAAGGCAGACTAGTGCATAGAGGCAGACTGGTGGACTGCTCTTTTTTTTGGTTTTCTGACACTATTTTAGCAAATTTTTGGGTGGGATTATTTTCGAATGTTAGAGTGACTTTAATCCATGTTCAGTGGGTTGGGATGGAAAAAGTACCCACCCACATTTACATGCAAACACAACAGATCAAAGATCATACAAAAATCAAGAAAAAATCAACAAAAGTAATGAGCAAAAAATGGAGACTAGAATTATGCCCAAAAAATGGCAGCTAGAATATTGGGGGGGGGGGGGGGGATCCATTTGGCTCCCCGGCAATGGTGCCATTGTTAAATTAAAGCACTAATTTCTCCTAAGAGAAGCAAGGGCTTGTGTGTCGTTGTAGTACAATGGCGAGTCGGGTCCAATCCAACTAGGAGCCTTGGAGATGGCTCTTTCCTCTACTAGTTAGGCTGCAAAACAACTATAAACTACATTGTCATTTACAATGGAGTGCATTCAAAAGATTTGCATGGAGCTTAACATAAAAGAAACAACATACAATTACACTTTACAACTTGCTAATAGTCCTGTGTGGCAGTTCACCTTGGGTTTAGCTCGAGTTAAAACCTAGTCACATAGATATATTGAAGACAATTAAATTCAATGCTTGTAAAAATATTGACTTATTTTCTAATTTGTGAAGGCTTTGCACTTCACTACTCTTCTTTTGAGCTTTATTGGTATGAAATAAGTTGCAATTTGTTTTATTCTTCATCTTGAAAGCTTAAAAACGATCTTTTTTCGTTTTTTTTTTTGGGGGGGAGGGGGGTACCGAGAGAGAGAGAGAGAGAGAGAGAGAGAGAGAGAGAGAGAGAGAGAGAGAGAGAGAGAGAGAGAGAGAGAGAGAGAGAGAGAGAGAGAGAGAGAGAGAGAGAGAGAGAGAGAGAGAGAGATTTAGCATGATTCTTGCCACATCACCTGGCCACCTAGGCTTCACACGCGTGAGATGTTAGGGCCAAAATAAATTACAAGAGGGTGCAATTCTACAATCAGAAATCCTATCTCAACCTTGCATGCCATCAAATAGAGGCTACAAGTAGCTTACTAAGATTCATTAGAGAATAGTAGAAGCTTCTATTATGTCCAACAAAGATTAGTAGGCTCAGATCCATCGAAAGATGAATTTTAGGAGGGTGTCTACAAAATTTTGGTGAATTGATATGTAAGCCTCACATTACAAAGGGTGGATGAGATCTTAAATCAAAGGAAATTTCACCTATACTTTAGACTATATACAGGTTCAAAGGTTTTAGTATTATATAAAAAATTATTTATGCCCAAAAATCATAAAAAATACACTAATTTTGAGATTTTGAGACCCTTAATAGTGACCATTGTCCAAAAAACTTGTTCATAGACTTTAAAAAGCTTTATTTCACCTTAAAAACATGCATGAAAAGTTTCATGCAAAGATATCGAGTCAAACTCCTAAAGTAGTAAAAAAAACACCAATAAAAAATTGTGTTTTTTGACCAATTTTTGACTTTTTTTTGGCATCTTCTAGTGGGTCCAATTCATATGCAAGTGCAACAAGTCCTAACTACTATAATTATTCTACATTGAAGTGCCAAATGCTTTTATTATGCCCAATATTGATTCTTATTGATCATTTCGAATAATGCAAAAGTCATGAGATATCTTCGAGCATTTGTTATTAGAGCTCGAAGATATCTCATGACTCTAATAAGAGCCTTCCAATGCGTTATACTAGGATTAGTCATAAACTGATTGAGAGAGCTTGAAGATCTTCTGGGTAATTGAGGAAGTTGATCGTCTCTATCATACTATAGTTGTTGAACTGCAACATCATCATATTCTAATCTACTGTTCATTGGTTGTTCGTCTGAAGTATAAGAGTTTGGACCTTCAATGGGAATAGTCGCTTGTGGAACTGGAAAGTTCAAAGCTTCAGGAGAATCTGACAGGTCGGCTACATGGGGACTGCCCTTTTCTTTGAGGCCTTGAAACTGATCTTCAATAAAGTGACATCTCGGCTTGTGAATATCTTTGACTCGATGTGATCGAACAACTTGTAGGCTTGATCTGAAGTAGTGTAGCTAATGAAAACACTCTTGATACTCTGGAAGTTGAGCTTCTTCCTGAGATCACGAGGTATTTGCGCAAAAGCAGTACATCCAAAAACTCGTAAGTTTGATAAAGAAGGTTTGGTACATGTCCAAACTTCGAATGGTGTTTTGTCTGAGAGGCCTTTAGTAGGACATCTATTCTGAATATAGGTTGTTGTTGAAACAGCTTCAGCCCAGAAGGACTTCGGAAGTGTTGCATGTAATAACATGCACTTTGCCGATTCAACTAAGGTTCGATTCTTTCTCTCAGCAAGACCATTTGACTGAGGCAAATAGGAAGTGATGTATTGTTGCTCAATGTTGTTATTAAGGAAGTAGTTTTTGAATTTGTTGGAGATGTATTCTGTCCCATTATCTGACCTCAGTACTTTGATTTGTTTGTCAATTTAATTCTCAGCATGCTCTTTGAATTGTTTGAATTTGATGAAAGCCTCTGATTTTCATTTAATGAAATACACAACTGTTCTTCTGGAGAATTTCAATAAAGGTAATGAAGTACTTTGCATTTAGCAATGGGGTTTGCATAGATTCACATATATTTGTATGAACAACATCTAACAGATCTTATTGCTGCATGCATATGGTTTGATCTAAAAGGAATCCTAGCCTGCTTTCCAAAGATGCAGCTATCACAGACAGGGAGATCGACCTTACCAGAAGGATAGTCGAGATCAAGAACCATGGATTGTTTGGTCATGTTCAAAATAGATGCATGATTCACGTGTCCTAAGTGATGATGCCATAGTAATGCTTTATTGACTAGAACAGAGGCTTTCAAGGCATGACTAGACTCAGAATAACAGTGTGCCAATCTATAAGTAACTCCGCCTCTTGCCAAGTGCAAGGATCTTATCACTCCTATCAATAATTTTGCATTGATTAGATTTGAATTCTACCTTATGACCTAAATATATAATTCTACTCACTGATAACAGACTTGTAGAGAGTTTAGGAACATATAAAACCTTTGATAGTAATTTGAATTGATCATGATGGAATCACAATCTTATAGTAACTTCACCTTCAATAGTGTGAGTACTAAGATGAACAAATTTCTTTGTGATGTAAGGAGTGTAGGAGTTGAATATTTCACGTTGATTGATCATATGTTGAGTTGCTCCAGAATCTAGAAACCATGAATCATCCAAAAATGCGCTTTGATCTTTGACCATGAGTGTGCCTTCGTCCACGTCGACCTAGGGAGATGATGAGACTGTGTTTGCTTGTTGATCAGGTTGCTTGGCTGCATTCTTTGCTTGGAGAATTCGACAATCCTTGATCTCATGGTTATTGTGCTTGCAATACCTACAAAACATCTTCTTCTTCGACTGTGAATTCGATGATTGTTCTTGACCTTGAGTCTGATTTTGATTCGTTGTCGTCTTCTTGGAGCTTTTCTGCTTCTATCGCTTCGAGCCTTTGTTGACAAATAGAGCCTGAGAGGAAGAAGTAGACAAAGTGTCTTGACTTCTTCTATTGTCTTCTTGTAGCAACATAGTGATAACTCTAGTAAGAGTTAAATTTGAGTGTATCGATAGGATCATTACCCAGTTCTGATATGTAGAGGGCAAGCTTGAAAGCAATGTCATAATTGCATCTTGATCGTCTATGACTGATCCAACAGCAGCCATTTGTTGCAAAAGATTCTTAAACTAGTTAATGTGACTCTGAAGAGAATCACCAGTAGGAATTTTGAATGTGAAGAATTTCCTTTGTAGATGCAACTTATTAGTTACGTCTCTCATGTCATATAGTGAGTTCAAAATGTCTCAAACATCTCTTAACGTTTTAGCTTCAGCTATGTGTCCAATCTGTGTATCTGATATATTGAGGATAATAAGCACGAAAGCTTTACCATCCTTCGATTTTCACTTTGAGTCATCGTGTTTAGGTTTTATTTCTGTACTTGTGACAACAAAACATAATTCGTTGGCAATTAACAAGGTCTTCATCTTAAATTTCCACAAATGATAATTGGATCCAT
This sequence comes from Diphasiastrum complanatum, assembly GCA_029204225.1. Lineage (NCBI taxonomy): Eukaryota > Viridiplantae > Streptophyta > Lycopodiopsida > Lycopodiales > Lycopodiaceae > Diphasiastrum > Diphasiastrum complanatum. Next base: position 29,200,013 of record CM055104.1, read on the forward strand.
TCAGCTTGTCTACGATAAGACCGGTTTTACTTTGAGAATCCATCTAGAACTTAATCTGTCGATTGTATCGATGACGCTAAGATGTGGTATAAAGTATTAGAGCTTTTGCTCTGATATCATATTGGAATCAGATAAAGAATAATGATTTTGCTCTGATACCATGTCAGAAAGTGGTATGTGTAGAAGATAGGTCTAGCTCGAAAAGAAACGAATGAAAATAATTCGTGTGTCTAGAAAGAAAACCTTTCGTGCATGGTGGAATAAACTATCTTTATCTTTCCAATGCATGACTATGCCTATCAATTTCAAACAAGACAATAGTGATAGAAATCACGTTTGAACTTATAGTGACTAACTTTGAAATCGTCAGTACCACAGTGATTACGTAGCCAAACAATTAAGCATTGAAGATAAGTGTGATTGAAGAGAATGCTCGTGATTGCTATTGGAAAGGCATTGCTAGAGTAATACTACAAACAAAGGTGAGATAGATTTGAGTAATGATATCTTGCTGATGATGTGTTTAATGTGAATTTCTTTGTGTAGTAGCAAACAATCAGCTTGTATACTGTCATTGGATACTCCTACAATCAAACGATGTTCCAAGAAGCAAAAGTGGGCAAATTTTTAGGTATTCTATCAACCCTTTTGGCGTGTGATAGGCATTGGACAACAAGCTTAATATTCATTATCATTATCATGCTTTATAAGGAGTGGATGGCCGCTGGCCAACACCCTCCCTGTGGCGGCTGGCCAGCGTTGATATTTTACTTAGAAATGATTGCATTTGGTGTGATTTGATATAGCTCATGGTATGAGCGGTGCCTCATGCATCTGAAAATGCGATTTGATATAGCTCGTGGTATGAGTAGTGTCTCATGCTATTGAGAATGCGATTTGATTGCTGTCCTTTCAAGTGTTTCATGGAGATATCATCAGCTATAGCATAAACATGGTTGTTTAGAATGCTCTTATAAAACTCGTGCAGCTATAACCTTTCATGTAATATTGCTCCTACTAATGCTCTCTTGATCTGATAGAAACTATGAGGTTATCCACCTGTGATAACTAAAATGATAATAGCTGTGAGTATGGGGAAGTTAGCAGTACAAAGTATGCTTTGTATGATTGTATGCGCTTGAGATAAATGGTTATGATCGTTGATAGTCTGTATATGGTGGGGAATGCACACAACCCAAAAGCTACGTCACTAATCTTTAGAAAAGCAAGTAATTATTGATGATGACCCTATGAGGCTTTAAAAAGTACGTTATGGGTAACCCTATACTTTCGGTTTGAATGCTTTTTGGCACGTAGGTGATTCGTTTAAGCAGCTAAAGATGGATAGTTCGCAAGAGATTACTTTCACTCTTATTTAGGTAGGATGTAGTATGGAATATCACCGATACGGTAAGCAGCCTAACTCATTATTGCCCATGCATTTGTAATAATACTATAAATCTTGCTTGTAATGGGTTTCGGGTATTAAATATGATAACGGTTGGTCATGCATGCGTATTAGTTAATATAGGCTTAAGCTATTTTAAGGATTTTTTTCTTGGCATCCTAAGTTTAGTTGTTATAAGCTAAGTCATGTACTCTTACAGGACTCGACTATGGTACACTTGAATGGCATGGAATTGCCCAAGTTGTTCGGTGCTTGGATTCCCGGGAAAAGTAGTATGGAGAATCCATGGGGCTAGTATAGCAAGGAGGTGCTCTAGTACCTAACACTGTGACCAACGTCAAGTCGTTGTCCATCAGTGTAATGAAAGATAGCTGCTTACATGTAGAGTGTACCTGTGAAACTAATACGTTCCTTTTTGCTCTTTTATTGATCAGTATGGCTTCTGCCCTGATACGACTTTGTTAAAGGACAGAACATGTTGCTTATTTAGAAAGTGAACGATTGGGAAGATTGGACGTACTTGTTCTTAATGCAATCTAGGTGATAAAGTAGTGAATCTTGTTTTGGACATGAATAACAACTGATGCTCAACTATGACACATGTCTTCCTCACGCAACTAACTTGTGCAATTTTGTGGTGTGGGATGGTGGCAGGTAATAGTTGGGCATCTTAAAACTTGCTTCGCTTTATGGTACTTTGTAATGTTAAACTTTATACAGCTGTATGTTTGTCTGTTATGCTATAAATTGAAGGGTTCAAAGGGTTTGGTCTTGACTTGTCAAGAGGGACTATGTGAAATCTTGTTACTCTCTCTCTAGCATCTCTGATGCCACCCCGACTACCCTTTGGTCGGGGTAGTACCAAACCTTTGCCTTTACTTGTATTTTATGGCTAACAAGGTCTATTGTATGGTGTAGTCCACAGGATGGTTTCATGATGCAGTGACACTTGGCTATGGGGAGCCCCTTCCTCCTCCTAGTTCTTTTATTCAGACTATAATATGTTGCATGAAGAAAGTTGTTGAAGTTCACAAATTGATTACTGCTTATGATATGACTACATGTAATGATGATGGCCCGGATGATAAAATTCTTTGCCTTATTGATTTGATGTGTATCATGAATTGGATCAAAATTTATACGGATTTTATTAAAAAGAACGAGACCCTTAGCATGGTTGAAAAAATTTATATGGACCTCTCAAACTATGTTGAATGAATTGTTGCTGAAGAAAAGTTTTGTAATACGCATATTCGGAAAGTATTTGCTTGCCTGGAAAAATAAAATGGCGACTCCTTTACTGATACCCCTGTTCCTGTTATTGCTCCTACTTCACCTCACCCTTCGATTTTTACCGAAGACCTTGATGAAGACAATGCTTCTCAGTTAGAGTCCTTCTCACAAGAGATCTGTGATGTGGAAAATCAATCTGCCTTTGAATTTTGTCAAGCCAATAGTTGCCAAGTACCATTGGTACCAAGTCGTATCATTGAGATTAAATATGCAAAAACTGCTTATAAACCTTGGAGCCTTCCCTCTGTCAACTTTCTAACACCTATCTCTATTGAGCTCTGGATCGCTCTTGCTCATCTCACTGATGTAGAAGCTCAAGCATGCAAGCTTGCTATTTTGCATAAGAATCCTTCTTTTGACTATTGCCTTTGATACTGTCATCAAGATGAGTATATTTGAACCTTCAAGATGTCCTTTTGAGCTGAACTAGAGGCCATTTTGACACTGGCTTTAACAAAATGAATCTTCAAAGCTAGAATCTGGAACTGAAAAAGACCTTTATTTAAGTGCAGATGCGATGATAAATGCAAAAACAATTCTTCTATCATATGGTTTGATCACTCTATCTAGTACATAATGAATAATCTTTCTATTTTCTTTCCTGGCAAAATTAGCTTAATGCCTTCTTTCTTTGGTTGCATAAACATGTTAGAGAGGTTGTCAAGTCCCACCTTGTCTTTCTATATATCGGACAATACATGATTGATGTTGCCATCACAAGAACACATGTAGCAAATATCCACGCAAACATCCACGCACAATACAAAGGAGGACGCACGGGCAAAAAAAAATTTGTGTGGATATAGCCGTGGATAAGCGTGGATATACGCATGGATACGAGCGCATGGATGTTCCATGCAAATGTCATTTCCGGCAGCAGATCGGCCGGATGTCGTGAAATTCAAAATGTGTGGATTATCCACGCGTGGATTATCCACACCAAGTCCGACTACTGGCAGCTGGGCAAACCTCCGACACCCGGAGCCAGATATAGGAATTCTAATTTTGTGTGGATAATCCATGCGTGGATTATCCACGCCATAGTGAGATTTAAATGAAAAAGGCTCAGCTTTCACGTGGATATTGCGTGGATAATTATCCACGTGTGGATTATCCACGCAAAATTTGGATTATCCACACGAAATCCAGAGAGTTGAGGCCGTGGATACCGTGTGGATAAATTTTTTTCATATCCACGTGGATAGGTTTCTAGATTTTGTGTGGATTATCCACGCGTGGATAATGCACGCAAAATTTTTTGACCAAAAAAAAATCATTTGGCGCGAACCAAAATGTGGTCCGCTCCTAAACTAGAGGTGACTTTCTTTTTTTGTGTTTTGTGAGAGAGAGAAAAAAAGAGTATAGATGGGAGTGAGAATGAGATGAGGATGAATGTGAGTGAGAAGATTGATAGTGTTTAGGATTTTTAGTTCATTGATGGATGTTAATAGTATGTGTTTTGTGATCATAAGTTTTAAGATCATTTTTGTTTGTGATGTAGGTTTGGATATGAAAAATGAAAAATGAGCTTTCATTGCGAAGGATTCAAAGATCAAGTGCATGCAAAAGGAAAAGCAAAGATTGCAAAACAATGGGAATACAATAGTAAAAGGTAAATTCACATTTATTTTGATTCATTTAATATTTAGTTGATAACTTAATGTGTTATCTATTGATGCATTATATTGTGGTTTCCATTACTTTCCATTGTGCTTTCCATTACTTTCTATTGTGCATTCTAGCATGCAAATCATGTGCTAAAATAGATACATTGCATTGAATTCATATGACATTTGTCACTTGCCATGCATGAAATTCTACCAACTTTTTACAAGTGTGGTAGTTCTAACTCACAAAGTACAAATTCATGCATGTGTCCATTACACTTTGTGCATGCCTTGCATGTCACTATGGATCACTTACAATTAATGCATGTGAATTGCCACGAGTTTCTACAAGCATGACTTTGCTAATTCTATGTATACAAACTATATGCAAGTTGTATTCTTCAATCTAGACATTACATAGCCATGTAGCTCGAATTCTATGTAGGCCAAACTTGGCATTTTGCATTTATGAGCTACATACTTGCATGGTACAACATTTGTAGCAAGCCAAGAAATCAATGTGGATTGTTTTTTCAATTTTAACAGCAAGAACAAACAAGATCAATAAAGCAAGCAAGAGCAAGAGCAAGATCACTAGCAGTGAAGAGCAACCAAAAGCAAGCAAGCAAGATCTATAGAACTTAGAAGAGCAATAGCAAGCAAGAGCACTAAACACTAGATTAGAAAACCTATAAAACTTGAAAGCAAAAGAAGAGGAGAAGAATGCTCGCAGAAATGCTATTTTATTGGCATTCAAGTTTCGCGTGGATTATCCACGCAGAAGTTATCCATGCGATATCCACGCGTGGATGTTCCACGCAGTTTTTTTTTCCTCTCTTGGCACGTGAGAGGGTCCCCCACATGGGCTTGCATGCTTCAAATGTCATTCAGTATTCTCATAATCTTTATGAGAATAATCTATTGTAGGATTTTACATAAAATATATTTTTTAATATAATGAAATATAAAAAAACCAATTTAAAGATCATTATGGTAGTATTTAATTGTTAAGACTAGTTTTATATTGTTATAAATTTTATTTTTCTTGAGATTTGACATATAAGACAAAATCATGAGATAAGAAATAGTACATATTAATATTAAACAAGTAATTTGACAAGTTTTTTAAGATTTTATGACATAATATTATGTCAAATCGGTGATGTCATAAAACATTTAGTTTATTAATAATCTAGGTGTCATAGATTTGATATAATTTGATGACATAATTATATGGTCAAATAGAAAAAAATTGCTTTTGTCATGTGGCCTCTTAAATGGTTGCATGGGGTCATTTAGATTCATGATCAAAAGCATTTATGTTATGTTGAGGACCTTAGTGATATGTGACCTATATGATAAATCTTTTTAATTGTTGGTGTGTGACCTATATAGCCTTATATGAAATCATAGTAATTAGTTGAAATATCATTTAGCATTGTAATAAAGATGTTGATCAATCGTGTGTTATCTAGTATATGATTTCTTGCATACAAAGCAACCATAGATAGAAAGGGCGAATGCATATTGCTCGTCATGAGATACCATGGCACACTAGGCCAATCCAAAGAAATTTATCTTTAACTCGAGCCAAGTATTAATTAATCAAATGAGTGATTGAGTGGGCAATGAATCAATTGAGTATATGACTGATTGTTTGATTTTGATCATTCCGTCTTGAAAGAAAGATTGAGTGAGATCATCACTCATCTTAGACAAGAGTTCAAACTGAGAGCTTCGAACATTGATTGCTATGTGGTCTTTAAATTGGTTGAGATAGGCCTGCATGCACTATCTACTGATGTCTAGCATTTGTCAATATGAACCTCATTTTGATTGCTCGTCATGTGTTGCCCCACCCAAGCAATTTTCTTGATAGCAATGTTACTAGAATATTAGATTTACATTAAGCATAAGTAGAATATACATGGATTAGATGTTGGCATGTCTTTAACAAATTTTATTATATTTGTTCAGTACATACGGTCTCATAACGATTACTTATGATGTGGTATAGAGTAGCTGGGTACAGTATGTATATGTCATCAACGATGTCATCATCATCAAATAGTGATTCATCTCATGATCGCAACAGCAGGTATATATTGTTATTGATATTGACATCAATTGCACTTTATTTGTTATTTGAATATGAGTGTATAATTTTTCTTGCAAATTTATTCTTACAATGACATTTGATTGGAATTATGAATTCTAGGGAAATTATCGCACCTCCACGTGATTTAGAGAAAGAAAAAAGAATTGAGCTCTATCAAAGAAAAAAGGAGCAAGCAAGACTTAAGTACAATGAACAACTATTGACCGGTTCATCTTCAAGCTCTTCCATCAGTCGATGTGGACCACCTATTGATCCATCACATATATGTATATTGATTTATGTCATAATTTTTTTATTTGTACTCTGATTTGCTCTTTGGATATAGTATATTGCTCTTTGGAAAGCCCAGACACCACTCCATCACAAATGAAGTTTGAAAATGCACTAAATGTACAAAGACTATTTTGTCAATTTTTGTCAAATGTTACAATTCGTCACATATTAGAATTTGTCAATTTTCACTTGAATGACACTGAAAGAATTTGTGCAATTTGCAATTGGATTATTGGACCAGTTTCAACTAGCATATGATGAGAGGATACCATGTACATGCACACAATGCAAAGGCCTTAGGATTCGGACAAGGAGGATTGTCAATGATCATATTTGGGGACCAATGGAGTGCACACAGAGAATCCAAGAGTACGAGAGGTAAACTCTTTAAAGTGTTTTCCGGAAATGCTTTAATCTTTGACCCTTATGACACTTCAAGTATAGTTTGGCCAATAAATATTGAGCGATAGGATGAGTGCCACGATACTTTGAAGTTAATCTCTCACTTGCTTCTAGAAGGAAAAATCCAAAGAGAATATTTAGATGAAGTTAATCTCTCACTTGCTTTTAAAAAGAAAAATCCAAATAGAATGATTAGATGAAGTTAATCTCTCACTTGCTTCTAAAAGAAAAATCCCAAATAGAATGATTAGATGTAGTTAATCTTGATTTCCATATTCAATCACCCATAATAGCCTCTCATTCACATCAAAGAGAGAGAGAGAGAAGAGAGAGAGAGAGAGAGAGATATCATGAAAGAGTTAAAGGTAACCAACACTCCCAATTCTAGGAAGGTGTGTAGCCCTTGTTTTCTTCCGTTAAAAGCGTGGTTCAAATGTTTTTTGTTGGAAGATGAGTTCCACAAAAAGCTTAAACGACATAATGTTCATTCTTTATAAATTTTCATGTTTTATGTTGTTATTATTTTATCAATAATAACAAAATAAAATAGAGTTCAAATCTCAACATGTATTTTCTATTTAACAATTGTACTTGGCAATCATGAGATTTTCCTAGAATAATAACACTGAAATGTAATTGTTTAAAAATGACTTTCCTAAGCAAACCTATGTACTAAGTCATTCAACAGCACATCAATCATCTAACAAAATAGAGATACAAATTACGACAACAATGACATAGTAGAATGGCATAGTAGAACTAATGTCTATGGACATAGACCATAGTAAAAGTATTCTATAGTGACAGGCCTAACTCACTTATTTTGGGTCCAAAATCAATGTTTTAGAATATGTATAAGCACATAAATTCTGGTTAGCTCGCTTAGAATTGAGTAATTAAGCTTTTTGTATCAATTCAATCTGAGAAAAGATAACGGGCCTATATGCCTAATTATGGGTCACATTATAAAAGTACTATAAACTAATCATGCATATAGTCAATGCAAAGAACTCAAAAAATAGAGCAATATTGCTTTCTACATCACTTGAATCGATGCTCATACTTAGAAGATACTTTAGTTACAAAAAAGTTAAGAAATTTCGTAAAATTGTAAAAATTCGTCTATCTGAAAAGGATCTTAAAAAATCAAATATTGTCATGCATATACTTGTTGGAATAAGCTTGAAGAGTAAAAAATTATTGCAGTTATGACTTTTTGAATTGAGGTCATTATTGTAATACTTTTATTGATAAAAGCATTTTTGACAATTATCTACAAAAAATTTATATCTAAACAAATAATTAAATATAGTCTAGTAATGTGTGTTAGAACACTATTTTGATTGTTGAAGCCAACTCATCCATAGTTTTCTAAAAGTACTATCCGAGTTTGTAGTCTTCAGTAGTTGCTAGTTTGGTGGCTTCCAAAATGATATATAGCTTGAAGGAGATAAGTGGATGATGTTGCCACATCTGGTGGGAATTGCTCGATCATAGGCAAAGCAGTGCTTTTGATATCAGCACTGATCTCTATTGGCATGCCGACAAACCGAAACTAACTTGAGACTCTGCATGTTGTTGATTTATAGCATGCAGGGGTGGGTATTGAATGCCACTGCCCTCTCTTTGTTCAAAGAGAGAGAGAGAGAGAGAGAGAGAGAGAGAGAGAGAGAGAGAGAGAGAGAGAGAGAGAGAGAGAGAGAGAGAGAGAGAGAGAGATTTGCATAAGTTGATTCTAGTTGGACTTGTGCTATGTCTGTGAGGCATGTTACTTAATTGGCATGATCTTAGAATCTAAAATGTAGAACAATAGAGGTGGCTTATCAGCATCACGATTTAGCTTTCTAGTCTAGCAGTAGAGAATTAGCAAATCTTTTTTTTTCTTAGACTTGACGATGTCCCTGTTGCTAATGCGTGTCAATATGAATATAGTAGACATGAATCATGTCAGATATTGCCTATCTTCATAACCAGTCTCTGCTTATCACCAGTTGTAATCTTTGTGTATTATCTGAATAGGACGTGCGCTGCTGGACCACTTTGTAGCAGTTGTCCCATAATGAGGTGGCTTTGATATATTTTGCATGTTTAAGCATATATGTGTATACATCCATACATATTGATCTGCATCTATAACCATAACAATGCAATACATTATACTACTTAAATGACTCTATATAGGCCTATTTGGAGAAGCGAGCAAAGCATGGCCTTTTGAATCAATTCTTTGATTGGAAAATGGAGTTTGCAGTTTATCTACAGATGATACTAAGGATTCACTAAAACTATGAGTACTTTTTTTCAAGTCCATGCACTCATGCCCTTCCAAAAGACTAATGAAAACCACTTCAAAAAGCACGAACATGTTTCTGGTGCCTCCTACACACCCCAAAATGCACTAATTTGCACACATCTCTCCGGAAATTATACTAATCAGAAATATAAACATAAGTTAAACTAATCCCTATATAAACTGCTTAAATATTGCAAACAGTAAATCTTCAAGAAACTGTGAATAAAGCTATTGTGAAAGATTCAACTAGTTTCATCACATCTTGCAATATTTTCATATTTGGCATATTGAGGCCAAAACTTGTTTTAGACTTAAAGGTTGACTTTTCAAAGTTCATTAGTCTAAATTTCATTTAAATAAACACTTTTTGAAAGTGTGGGAAAGATAGAATGCGAGTTTGAGTAGATTCAATTTGAATAAGTTGAGTACATTGAATCTAGACCCAAAATTGGTAGGGTTAGCATTTTGGTGGGAAAGCCAAGTGGCCAAATAGGGTTTGGACCTGCTATAAAAGGATGTAACTCGTGGAGAGAGTCATCTTCTCTCTTCTCTATCTCATTTCATGCTTATATATGGTTCTCTTGGGTTCTACTATCCATTGGTGCACTATCTTGGTGATTGCTTGCAATTCTATGTGTAGAATGATCTATATTTGCTATTTTTGGATCCACACGTGTGAAATACAGTAGCTTTCTGGTTTTGTACGGACAGCAACAGTACATAATCATTTCATTCAAGTTTGATCAAGTTCTATTAGTGTTTGCATCTCAAATTGTGTGTAGATGCTGATTTTTCTACATTGGTGAAATTGGTAGTGTATTTCTCTTTCTAACCAAAGATCATTCAAGTAGATTGGATCTTAAGGATCTGAAATCTTTCACATGGTATCAGAGCTTGTGTTTCAGGTTATGAAGGAGGAAATCAGATCTATCGATGATTTGGTGAAGATATCAAGTCTAGAGCATGCTAGAGAGAATTCTACACCAAAATCGGATTTTTTGCTTTTGTAGATTGGATCTTTTGTAGATCAAAACACTAAATAGGTCAATATATTTGTTCAATTCCATTTTTTGAATTCACATGCTGGATTTGGCCGATTTTTGGATCATTGGTTCAGCCTAAGTGGTGGCTTATAGATTGCATATCAAATTTTCAGCATTTGCAAGTAGATTTGGAATAGTCAATTTTTTGTGATTTTGTCAAAACCCTAATTTTGATTGGATCTCTAGATAGTGAGGTTGCTGGACTTCATTTGAGTGTGTTTCAATCTTAGGAAGTGGCAAAAGTCATTAGATTGAGGATAGATCATAGGTTGATCAAGATTCCATGATTCTATGTGTTGATTTGCTTGGATAAGTGCTAGAAGAGAATTTGTGAGATAGTTTCAAATCTTGGTGATTTCTTTTGAAAGAATTTTTTGTTGTTCAAAGGAGTGCTTTGTGCATTGAAATAGATTTAAAGAGAAGATCAGGTCATTGCTACATGGCAACCTCAATTGGAGTCATGTTGGAAGCCAATGATAGGCTTACCTCAAGTAACTATTCATTATGGAAACTGAGGATGGAGTCACTTCTTGAGATGAATGATGTTTTGGATATTGTTGTAGGTTTGGAGGAGAGACCAGCAACACAACAAGATCAATTGAGGTATGACAAGAGGGCCAAGAAGACTCTACACATGATAAAGATTAATGTTACCAATGAACTTCTCAAGGAAGTTGGTAAGTGCACATCATCTTTGGAAGCTTGGAATTCATTGAAGAAGCTTTATGAATCCAAGTCTACTTCTAGAGTGTTGACTCTAAGAAGGCAAATCTTTTCTTGTGTGCAAAAGAATGAAGAAAGTCCAAGTACTTTTGTTTTGAGAATGAAAGCATTGAATGATGAGTTAGCTTGCATAGATGAAAGCATTAAGGAAGGAGAGCTTATTCAAGTGATTCTTAATGGCTTGTTGGATGCTCATGCTAACATTGTTCAAAGTATTGCTATTCAAAGGACTTTGCCAAGTTTGATGAATCTTCAAGAGATCTTGATCAATGAGGAATATAGGCTTCAAGCAAGAGGTGGATCTACATCGACACTTCAAGAGGATGCTATGTTCACAAAGGGCAAATTCAAGGGCAAAACCAAAAGCAAGTGGTCTAAAGGGCAAGATCAAGTGGATGCTTTTTCAAGTGGCAAAAAGAAGGATAGATCAAAGCTCAAGTGCTTCTATTGTGGCATCAAAGGACACTTTGCAAGTGAGTGCTACAAGAAGAAGAGAGATCAAGGAGACAAGCAAGGTAATCTTACTCTTGATGAGGATGGTTTGGATGTGCAAGATGAAAATGATGATGCTTTTGTGATGTCTTCATGTATGCTTGCTAATGATGGAGATCTAGATCCTTGGTGGATTGATAGTGGAGCAAGTTCACACATGACCTTTCACAAAGAGTACTTCACTTCTTTGTTGGCATATGGAGATGACAAGAGGGTGATCTACACAGCCAATGATGGTGAGTGTGCAATCAAAGGGATTGGCACAGTTCCTATTTCTCTCTCTACAAATAGGAATGTTCATTTGGAGGATGTCTTGTTTATTCCATCTATTACCAAGAATTTGCTTAGTGTGAGTCAAATGCTAAGTAAGGGCCTCAAGGTGGAGTTTGATGGAGATACTTGTTTGATCAAAAGGAATGATGTCTTGATTGGAAAAGGTAAAAGGAAAGGGAAGTTGTTCAAACTTGATGCTTGTGTTATTGCTAACCAAGTTGGATGTGTTGCAAGGGAGCAAATTTCTATTCAAGAGGTTTGGCACAAAAGGATGGGACACCTCAACTTCAAGTCATTGGAGGTAATGGCAAGGAAGAAGGTTGTGATTGGTCTTCCAAGTTCCTTAAGTAATGACAAGCATGTTTGTGAGTCTTGTGCTTTGTCTAAGTCACATAGACTACCTTGTACTAGATCTATTTCTAGATCTACAAAGCCTTTTCAACTTGTACATTTGGATATTCATGGATTTACTACAATTAGCAATAGTGGAGCTAAGATGTATGTAACATTCATTGATGATTTTAGTAGATTTTGTTGGATCTATCTTCTAAAGAGCAAGGATGAAGTGTATGATTTGTCAAGAGAATTATGATAATTCTATTCTAGAAAGATTTCATATGGTAGATGCAAAAGCTATGGATACACCTATGGAGTCTCATGTAAAGCTTACTATAAGAGGTAATGAAAGATTCTTCAAGGACATTACTCTCTATAGAAAGCTAGTTGGTTCACTCATCTATCTAACCATTACTAGACCTGATCTAAGCTATTGTGTTGGAAGATTGAGTCAATTCATGCAAGATCCTAGTGAGGAGGATTGGAAACTAGGAAAGCAAGTTTTGAGGTACATCATTGGAACTCGAGATTTTGGCATATTGTATGAGGGATCATCACCTAATCTTTTTGGATTTTCAGATTCGGACTATGTTGGAGATGTAATGGATAGGAAATTCATTAGTTCTTATTGTATTTTCATAGGTGATGGAGCTATATCATGGATGTCAAAGAAACAAGCCACTATCTCATTGTCATCTAGTGAGGCCGAGTACGAAGCTCTTACACATTGCACAAAGGAGATGGTATGGATCAAAAGGATGATCAAGGATCTTCACTTGCTGGATTTTTCAGAGAGCCCAATCATCTTTTGTGACAATCAATCAACCCAAAGAATGGCATCCAATCTATCTTTCATGCTAGGAGCAAGCATATTGAGATACAATATCATTTTGTGAGGGAGCGAGTCATTGCAAAGGAGGTGGAGCTTCAACATGTGTCTTCAAGGGAATGTGTAGCTGATATCTTCACCAAAGCATTGGGAAAAGACTTGTTCATTAAGCATAGGACTTCACTTGGAGTATTATCAAAGTCTATGCTAAAACTAGTTGAAGAGGGAGTGTGAAAGATTCAACTAGTTTCATCACATTTTGCAATATTTCCATATTTGGCATATTGAGGCCAAAACTTGTTTTAGACTTAGAGGTTGACTTTTCAAAGTTCATTAGTCTAAATTTCATTCGAATAAACACTTTTTGAAAGTGTGGGAAAGATATAATGCGAGTTTGAGTAGATTCAATTTGAATAAGTTGAGTACATTGAATCTAGACCCAAAATTAGTAGGGTTAGCATTTTGGTGGGAAAGCCAAGTGGCCAAATAGGGTTTGGACCTGTTATAAAAGGATGTAACTCGTGGAGAGAGTCATATTCTCTCTTCTCTATCTCATTTCATGCTTATACATGGTTCTCTTGGGTTCTACTATCCATTGGTGCACTATCTTGGTGATTGCTTGCAATTCTATGTTAGAATGATCTATATTTGCTATTTTTGGATCCACACGTGTGAAATACAGTAGCTTGCTGGTTTTGTACGGACAGCAGCAGTACATAATCATTTCATTCAAGTTTGATCAAGTTCTATCAGTGTTTGCATCTCAAATTGTGTGTAGATGCTGATTTTTCTACATTGGTGAAATTGGTAGTGTATTTCTCTTTCGAAAGGATAAAATTTTTAGCATTCTGGTTGGACTTGTGCAAGAAGGTTGCATCCTTCCTAACGACACAATTTTTAGGATATTTGCTTGAATCAATCTCCATGGTGCCAAAGAAGCATTTGATAGACTTTTCAATGACAACATACAGGACAGTCGTTTTATTTCAGACGAGTTCATGTCTTACTAAATGGTGCTTCATCTTTTACTGCCTATTACGTGTGTCAGCACATGGGTGCATTGTAGTTTTGTGTCTGTGATCCATACATTTGTACAATCATCTGAATGCTACACATTCAGAAGGCTGCTACAATAAAATGGACACATTTTGTGGCCATTGTAGGATCGTTTCTTGGTAGTATACTTGGCCAATCTTACCCGAACATAGCTTGCAATGGCAGAAAAATTGAATACAATAAACGCATGCTAGAGAGAGAGCAAGAAAGAGAGTAACAAAATTTCACATAGTCCCTCTTGACAAGTCAAGACCAAACCCTTTGAACCCTTCAATTTATAGCATAACAGGTAAAAATACAGATTTATAAAGTTTAACAGTACATAGTACCATAAAGCGAAGCAAGTTTTAAGATGCCCAGCTGTTACTTGCCACCATCCCACACCACAAAACCGCACAAGTTAGTCGCGTACATGTATGTCCAATCTTCCCAATCGTTCACTTTCTAAATAAGCAACACGTTCCACCCTTTAACGAAGCCGTATCAGGGCAGAAGCCATATTGATCAGTAAAAGAGCAAAAAGAAACGTATTAGGTTCACAAGTACACTCTACATGTAAGCATCTATCTTTCATTACACTGATGGACAACGACTTGACGTTGGTCATAGTGCTAGGTACTAGAGCACCTCCTTGTTATACTAGCCCCATGGATTCTCCATACTACTTTTTTCGGGAATCCAAGCACCGAACAACTTGGGCAATTCCATGCCATTCGAGTGTACCATAGTCGAGTCCTGTAAGAGTACATGACTTAACTTATAACAACTGGACTTAGGATGCCAAGAAAAAAATCCTTAAAATAGCTTAAGCCTATATTAACTAATACGCATGCATGACCAACCGTTATCATATTTAATACCCGAAACCCATTACAAGCAAGATTTAGTATTATTACAAATGCATGGGCAATAATGAGTTAGGCTGCCCACCGTATCGGTGATATTCCATACTGCATTGTACCTGAATAAGAGTTGAAGTAATCTCTTGTGAATTATCCATCTTCAGCTGCTTAAACGAATCACCTACATGCTAAAAAGCATTCAAACCGAAAGTATAGGGTTACCCATAACGTACTTTTTAAAGCCTCATAGGGTCATCATCAATAATTACTTGCTTTTCTGAAGATTAGTGATGTAACTTTTGGGTTGTGTGCATTCCCCACCATATACAGATTATCAATGGCCATAACCATTTATCTCAAGTGCATACAATCATACGAAGCATACTTTGTACTGCTAACTTCCCCATACTTGCAGCTATTATCATTTTAGTTATCATGGGTGGATAACCTCATAGTTTCTATCAGATCAAGAGAGCATTAGCAGGAGCAATATTACGTGAAAGGTTATAGCCACACGAGTTTTATAAGAGCATTCTAAACAACCATGTTTATGCTATAGCTTATGATATCTCCATGAAACACTTGTAAGGACAACAATCAAATCGCATTCTCAATAGCATGAGACACTACTCATACGACGAGCTATATCAAATCGCATTCTCAGATGCATGAGAGACTTCTCATACCACGAGCTATAGCAAATCGCACTAAATGCAATCATTTTTGAGTAAAATATCAGCGTTGGCCAGCGGCTGAACAGTAAGCTTGTTGTCCAGCGCCTATCACAAGCCAAAAGGGTTGATAGAATACCTGAAAATTTGTCCACTTTTGCTCCTTGGAACATTGTTTGATCGTGGGAGTATCCAATGACAGTATACAAGCCGATTGTTTGCTACTGCACAAAGAAATTCATAGTAAACTGCAAGCATTCATCGTAAAGTTTTGCTTATATCTTACATCATCAGTGAGCTATCATTACTCAAATCTATCTCACCTTTGTTTGCAGTATTACTCCACTGATGCCTTTCCAATAGCAATCACGAGCATTCTCTTCAATCACAATCACAACATGGTAGAGCACCAGGAGAGCACGTAGGAGGGAGAGAGAGAGAGCGCAAGAAAGCATAAGGGGAAGTGAATAGGGTTATGTGATTTTCCTTTTTATAGAACCAGAGCACACTTAGGTGTACTAAGTGCAGATTGTTGCCCACCATTAGATTAACTGTCCATAATGTGGACAGATTTTGGCCATTGAAAGATTCACAACTTTCCCACCATTTTTTTTAAAAAACTTTTTCTATTTTGTGTGGTCTTCTATCATAGTAAGGCATTTTTTTGCCCCCACTTGTAAATACAGTTAGTATGCGACATTTACATTCCACAAAGGCTTGCCAAGCAAATAAAACGATATACATATGTAAAAGAGCCCATGAGAGAGAGAGAGAGAGAGAGAGAGAGAGAGAGAGAGAGAGAGAGAGAGAGAGAGAGAGAGAGAGAGAGAGAGAGAGAGAGAGAGAGGACCCACCAACCGTACCCACAGCTAGCAAAGTCTCTCAGGGGACAGTTAGCACCCCTGAGATAGTTAAAATAACAATGATCGACTTATACAGTGCTTTCTTATTTCGACGGCACCACGTGTGCTCAGTTCTAGAATTATCGGGTCGTTTACGAGCCCTTTAAGTGCTTTTAAGCAACTTTATCTAATTTGTACTTGCTATCACTTTGAATATACAGTTTGTGTGAGAGCAATTTTGTTGTCTTGTCTTATTGCACTTGACGTTGTGCTGTGGTGATTGATTCGATCGGATTTTTAAACTGTATTCTCAACTTGGTATCAAAGCCCTTGGTGGCTACAATCACCGGACAAGAACAGAGAGCTGCGAATTCATGACGGTTTGTTGGCTAGGAAGCACAAAACCGAGCTGTGGAGATTCGTGGAACGACTCGAAACTGTAAAAAGGATTCAGAGATAGGGAATGTCCGCTGAATAAAAAAGCAATCAAAGATTGAAGCTAAAAATTCAGAAGGAGGGTTGCTTGGTGTAAGTGATTGGTTTGAATCCAATCTGATGTCGTTTGAAGAGCGGTTTGGTGCAAAAGATTGCTTGTTGTTGGGCAACCTCAGTGGGATAGGGAGCTGCAAAAACAAATTCTGAAAAGAACTGAGAAAAATCTCAAGAAAGGTGTATTCCTTGGAAGCCAGAGTTTGGAGGAGTAATATGTTAACTGGCCTGAGCAGCCACGCGCTAGCAAGTGTATTGAACCAAGTTTCTCAGATCTGCCATAGCTCAAGAGAGCTTGAAAAGGTTGGAGATGTTGTGATGGAGGTCGCGGGCCAGTACGCACGGCCAGTCACGCCAGTCCTGTAGTGTGAGGAAGGGAGTAGCGATCCTAAGAAGGGAGGTTAATGCGCCTGGAAGATTGTGATTGCTGGACCCGGAGCTATTGTGATCAACAAGTTGAAGTCGACTGGCCAAGAAGTGATCTAGGCCGTCAGAATTTAAATAACCATTGGATCGGTTGGATTCCAACTTGAACTTCATAGAATGGGTCTGAAGTGCAAAGTGCATTGCAACTTCATTAAAAATTTTCAAACTGAAGTAATTGCTGGGTCCCAAGTTTTTGAAGGGTGAAGTTTCTTCATACTGAAGAAACAGTTCAAAAACTCAAAGTGCCCTTATTTTCGCCTCCTTTAGTCTATTTTGGCCAAATGAAAGGCTATAGCCTCCAAACGAAGGGCACCATGACTATACCTGCAAGTACGGTACGTCAAAACAGTGTGATTGCTGCGAAGAAAGTGTTCGGAGCGCACCAAAAGTGATTTCACCATTCCATTGGGCACATAGTGGGGAGTTGGTGACGAGAAGCATTTCAGAAGGCGACGCCAGTTTGGCTTCCAATTTGGCGAAAGAGTGGTGGGTGGCCTGGTAAGCCAAAAATTGCAAATCATTATTTTTTATTTCTGACATCACGGTTGGCTTCGGCATATACTTTTTAGCCTACAGGTGAAGTATCAAGCAGTTTGGAAATGACAAACATCAATGAGGCAATTTTGGGCGATGCAAGCAAACTTGATGAGGCTTCTAACTACAACATCTGGAAA
This sequence comes from Diphasiastrum complanatum, assembly GCA_029204225.1. Classification (NCBI taxonomy): domain Eukaryota; kingdom Viridiplantae; phylum Streptophyta; class Lycopodiopsida; order Lycopodiales; family Lycopodiaceae; genus Diphasiastrum; species Diphasiastrum complanatum. Next base: position 29,218,104 of record CM055104.1, read on the forward strand.
TTCAAAATGAAAAGCATTTTGATGGAGAAGGAGTTATGGGAAATCGTAGCAGGTATTGAAGTCCGGCCAAATACCACTCCCGGTGACATGAGGGCCTTTGATAAAAAGGTGCAGAGAGCATTGTCCTTGATCAATCTTCCAGTGAAAGACCATGTGATCACCCATATAAGTGATGCCACGACAGCTAGGGGAGCTTGGGAAGCTCTTAGAATACAATTTCAAACTTGCAATCCAGCTCGAGCCATGTTCTTAAAGTCAAGATTGAACGCAATCAAGATGGAAGAAGGCGAATCGGTGGGATCTTTCTTCACCAGAATAAAGGAGCTGAGAGATCAACTTGTGGCAATTGGAGAACCAATTAGGGACATTGAATTGGTACATACCACTATGAGCGGTGTCTCAGAAGGGCTACAAATGTTTGTGAGTGGCATCGCTTCGAGGGAGAGATTGCCTACCTTTGAAGACTTCCACAGAATCATGTTGCAGGAACAGTAGCGCCGCGAGGTAGTGAACTCAAGGCAAACCCCACATGATGATCAAGCCTTGCTTGCTAAAGCAAGCAAAAAGGATGGAAAAGGATACCCAAGAAATCCAAGGATGATGATGACGAGGGAGAGTCGTCATCGAAGGCGAAAAAAAGAAGAAAGGCAAATGCTACTGTTGCCACAAACCGGGTCATTGGGCACACGAGTGCTACAAGAAGAAAGCGAACATAAAGGCGGGAAAGGTGAAACAACAAGGCAACATTGCCGAAGATGATGGAGAAGATGACGAGACAAGTGTCTTCTCATCGGCATTGGCATCCCAGGTTGATGATGGTGCCAGATGGTTCATAGATCAGGCGCCACAAGGCATATGGCTGAGAAACGTGATTGGTTTGAGAAATATTCACCAATCCATGATGGGAACAAGGTCACACAAGCCAATGGGGAGAAATGCCAAATACAGGGTGTTGGCAATGTACCTGTGCAGTTTTCTGATGGTAAAATCAAGAATATCCCTAACGTGCTTTATGTTCCTGGACTCAAAAAGAGTTTGCTTTCTGTTGGTGTAATGGCAAATCAACATCTTGAGGTTGAATTTGTCAAGGATGGATGCCTTATGAGGGATATGAACTACAACCATAAGGTGGTGGCGAAAGGTTATAAAGATAGTAGCTGTGGCCTTTATAAATTGGATGCTACAAAACCAGGAGAATATGGTTTGGCTATTTCAATAGCATCTCAATCTGAGTTGTGGCACAAAAGACTTGGTCACTTAAACTGTTATGTACCATAATTAGGATTGGAGTTATCGATAGGTTTAAGTGCCACGCGTCACCATCTTAGGTGGTCACGTGTCGCCGGCAGGACCGTGCTTGATGGGACCCACTATGCTATGCCTATATAGTGGTGGGATTTCTCTCTTTCCATTCACTCAGTCTATCCAGGAGTTGTTGGATGGAGAGCAAGTGCATTAGCTAAGATGTATCTCCAGGCCAGGAGATGTGTGCTAGGGAGAGCCGAGTACGATGGCTGGTGGTATGGGACGCCAGTTATCGTAGGAGGCTTGACTGGGCATGATTGTGTTGATTGCTCCAGGGCATGGGGGTGGGTCGGTTGTGACCCTACGGTTGGGCGGTTACGGTGTGTCGTCACTGGTATGGGGTGTGTGGAACCTTCAAGGCAGTCAATGATCCTAGGGAGTTGTAATAGTTGGTATTAGAGCCGTCGATTTTCTTAAGGTGCACACATTCTCTTTTGTGTTTTTGTGGTTTGGAATTTCCTTTATTGGATTGTGGCTATTTGTTTTTTAAAAAGGAAAAAGTTGGGTTTGGAATGTAAGCTTGTTTATTTTATTAAGCAAGCTATTCTATGAAGGCTTCTCAATTGAAGTTTAGTTTAAAGTTATTTAACTAATCTTGGCCTAATAAATTTTTGAAATGAAAGAACATGATTGCAAAAAGTTTCTTATAAACTTTTTTGCAAGTTTAAATAGTTTGAACATTCCTAAGGTTATGGTGAAGCTTTGGAGGCGGGGTTTTTCCATAAATTCATTAAAGACTATGCCTTAGTTGCATTGCCTCTAACGAATCTTCTTAAGGGAGTGAAAAAAGCCAAATGGAAAACTAAAAAGGGTAATAAGAAGGCCGGAAGGCGTTCGAAGATCAGTCCCCCTGTTGTTTGGACTGATGAACTTAATCAAAGCTTTGAAGCTTTGAAGATGTTGGTATCTACAGCCCCTATCTTACACATAGTGGACCCTAGCGGATCTTTCCTAGTGGAAACAGACGCTAGTGACTATGCGGTAGGTGCAGTCCTTTACCAGGATAGTAGACTTGTGGCTTTCGAAAGCAAGAAATTAGACCCAGCTCAAAGTAGGTATTCTACTTATGAGAAGGAACTTGTTGTTGTCATTTATGCGTTAAAGATTTGGAGACATTATTTGTATGGATCTAAATTTGTGGTTATGACAGATCATGAATCCCTTAAGTATATCTGTGATGCCTCGGACCTTAGGGGTCGTAAGGCCCGCTGGTCAAAACTCATTCAAGAGTTTGAACTCGACATTAAGTACCATTGAGGCACGTCGAATTGTGTCACTAATGCTTTAAGCCGGACTGGTGAGGTTAATTAGTTATGCTTTGTTGAGTTCCTATCCTAGTTGTATCTTTCTTTGGGAGATCTTTGTCGGACATAACTTTTTTTAACCATCTTTTTTTTAAGCCATCGATAGAATTATGTTCGAAAAGTAGAGCGAGTTCTTCGTTTGATCCTGGGCGGCCATCCTTTTCGTCGTTGCCAACGAACGATCCATGGAGCTCCAAGCGGCTGCAGACACGGAAATGGACGTGTATTGCGAAAACAGCGAAACGAACATTTTCGTTAAAATATTGCTGAACTGATATGGTGCTGTGGGAGGTTACGTATAAGCGGTATCTTGTTCGCTGATCTCTGATTTCCAACCATATTCCATCTTAGTTTATTATATTTCCGATCGTCTTATTATTACAGTTGTGAAACTTCTCCGAAATATTATTGATGTTGAGAGTGCTGCGGCGTAGCGTGCACTTCACTGTCGCAAATGAGGTTCGTTGGGACATGCAGCATGCTGCTAGCTGCTACCTACTCTTTGCCTCAAGCAACCTTCAGTTTGTTCACGGAGGTAAAACATGGATTATGCTCTAGTTTCTTTATCTTTGAGATATATTTTAGTTTCAGTTTATTCATGCAGGTGCAGCATAGATTATGATTTAGTTTCTACACATTTGATATATCTAATTTCAAAGCGTTTTCATTCTGTATAGGCGCTTGGTCACGATATTTGTAGTACTAAAGAAGCTTTTGAGCGTATATGTCATGATAGAAGTCTCTAAGAGCTGCAACCAATGTGTTGTATTTAGGAGCTTCAGTGCGGTTGAGTTATTTTTAATTGACAACAAACAGTTGCTCTTCGTGTTGGGAGATTTCCAATTGGAAGTACTTTGTCGTCAATGACCACGCGTACGGGGATTGGTCATTCAAGAAGAATAAAAGTAGCGAGCTTAAAAATTTCTGTGGACGAACTTTGTATCAGATCTCAAGTCACGAAAAGAGTTGAAGACGTCTGATTAGCGTGAGACATGCATCTTTGTTTTAAGATACGAATCTCATCAGCTTTCAACTGAACAGCCTGAACTTGCTGGTGTTTCGCAGCTGGGGTTCCTATTCATATCTTGTCTCTTCAATGCATCGTACTGGACAGACTTGATACTCTGAGACGTTACTTCTCAATTGGACAAAAGGGAACAGAATTCATACTCACCGCACGAGAACAAGCTTTTTTTTTACATCTGTAAAAACCTAATATAGTTGATGATACTAATCTGTTTCCTTAGGTTGCTTATTCCCTAGTCCATCATGTCCTTTCGGAGAACACTTTCTTTTCACGAGCGTGCTCTGCAGAATGGGAGTCCTTTTTCTTTATCTTCAAGTCCTATACATGGTGCATCGCCAATGGCATCACCAAGGTCAAATGCCGTTGTGGCCTCTGTTACTTCCTTATCTCAATCCGAAGGTATTTCGCGCTTCAGTTACTTACTGTTTTCTGCTACTCTACCTTTTTCTTGGTTAAAAGTTTCTCACCGACAAACCACTTCTGAAAGGTCCAAGTCGAAGGGATACATCTTGAAAAAGCCCTTGCTGCAATTGCTCATATGCTTTTGTTTGGGGTTTGCGATAGGATTGATACCCTTCGGACAGAATGATTTTCTTAGCTCGACTACTTCTGCTCTGGGTATTAGATTACAGCGGAGAGAGGATTTTGCTGTAGAATGGAGAGGTTTTGCTATAACTTTGCAAAGGAAAGCAAGCAAGTTAACCGGCAGAGAGCAGGAGACAGTCTCAAAAGAGGCTGAGGATTTAGAATTTTCAAGCAACCACTCAGTTAGATCATATAACGCTGACAGTCTGAGGTCTAAAATGATGGAAACTTCGACCGGCAAAGGAAGTTCGGTTTATCAAAAGCTGTTAATAGTTATTACACCTACTTACACCAGACCCTTCCAAGCTCTATACTTGACCAGATTAGCACATACCCTGAAGCTTGTTCCACCGCCTCTTTTGTGGCTGGTGGTAGAGGCGCCTGTTCAGTCGTTGGAAACAGCAGGTTTACTGAGAAATACAGGGGTTTTGTATCGGCACCTTGTTTGCACCAAAAACATTTCAAGCATGAAGGATCGAGGTATTCAGCAACGAAATATTGCTCTTGCTCACATAGAGCGACATCAGCTTGATGGAATTGTTTATTTTGCAAATGATGACAATGTTTACACTCTGGGACTGTTTCAGCAACTCAGGGAAATTAAGTGAGTCTCTCTCTCTCTCTCTCTCTCTCTCTCTCTCTCTCTCTCACACACACACACACACACACACACACACACACACACACACACCCGCCCGCGCACACACAAAAAAAAAAAAAAGAACAGGTGAGGGGTTGACATAAGCAACCTTGTGATATACCCATATATATGTGTAAGTAGCGTCAGCTTTGGTTGCTCATTGCACTGGTTTGTAAGTTGTCTCAGCTGTCATACTGCAGGAGTTTTGTACTTCTATAGGAAATCAAAGTGCCAAGATCCTTCTCAATCTCCAAGAAGAAGAAGAAGAAGGAGGAGGAGAGGAGGTTAGGCGCCCTCAAAGAGAGAGAAAGTAGTAGCAATGCTTGAAAGAGAATGAATTACAAATGAACAATGAGTACAGATAAATAGGCCTTCCAAGGGCCTCTTCCAAACTCTAAGTTCTAGAACCTTTCAAACCCACTACTAATCATAGGGCACCCCCAAAAGTCAAGATAAGGTCCTTTAACATAATTAGACTTTACTTGGACCCACGAGTTACTACTAGATCAAAATTGCGTCCAACTTAACTAAAACTAACTTAACATGGTCTAAATAATAAACCTAACCCATGGTTACACAAGTCTCGACCTTTTGGGTCAAAGTAACCTATGGGAAACTAACATTATCATTTATTATTTCTAACACCTTCCTTAAATGATAATGTAAAAAACATAACATGACATGAAGTATGAAAAATTGCAAGAAAAATGCAAGAGTGTTGCATGCTGCCCAAAACTCCATGTAGCCGAAAAAGAAAGATGTAGCTTGCTGTCCAAGCTTAATGCCGCCAAAAAAACTTTAGCTTGAAGTAGTCGAAGTAGCCGAAATCTCAGCCCCAATCATGCCCGATGTAGAAGAGATGTAGAATACGAAGTGCGGTAGCATCAAGTCGAAGAGTGAAGACAAGCATGCTCCATCCAAAGTAGGTAACCAAAAAACCAGCCACAAGCCGAAATGTGGATTTGCAATCCATCAATGGTTTCCACATGATTCCATAAGTCTTCTTACCACAAGAAACATAAAGAAGAGTATGATACTCTTTTACCATCACATCCTCCTGAATCTTACTATCAATGATTTGCTCACCAACACTAGGTAAGACAATATCGTCATCATAAGAAGTAAGCATCAAAACAGGAAAATCAGCATAAGGTACTGATTTTGCTGAGGCATGTGTGTTTCCTCCAAGGTAAAAAGATGCTTGGTTATCCCGCAAAAACTCGGACAGCCAACAAGAGACTGTAGCAAGCTATCCAACAGCCACAAAATCACCAACACTTTGCTGTCCAAAGTGTTCCAAATGTGGACCTTGCTGTCCAAAAACCTTCCACAGGCCGTTTCCAATGCATAATAGGATGCTCACGATGTAACATAGGCTGAAAATGATCAATAAACCATGGCTGAATATGCTGTCCACCATCTTCAAGAAAAAAAACAGCAGCTTGCCACTTTGAACACCCAAAAAATCCAGCAACACACCACTTTGAACCAATGTACTAATTGACATGATTTTCCCCCTCCTCCATTAGTACAAAATGGTTTCAAAGAATGCTTGATTTCAGCCTTTTCCAAAACATTAACTTGAGAAGCTTGCTCATAAAGTTCTTCACTAATGCATCCATCATTTGCAACAAATGGCTCAAGAGAAGAAGAATGCTCTATCATACCAACATTCTGTTTCAAACTTGTACTTGTAGAAAGACAATGATCAAACTTTGCATGCCTTTGCTCTTCTACCTTCAAAGAGGATGAAGTAGAGAGGAGAAAGCATGATGATGAATCCTTTATTCGGTATATCTTTAAAAGTGTTTCCCAAGCACTTTTAGAGGTCTTGCAAAATCTCAAATGATATAAGATAGATCTTGTTACTGATAAAATCTTGATCATCACGTTGATGCCAAACCTCAGCTTGCAACTCCATGAAGAGTAGTTGGTGCCATCCAACATATCGTCGTCCGAACAAGTACGAATTGCTCCCAAATCTCTTGCCATAAGAACCAGCCAAGAAGATAAACATTTTCAAACTTTAAATGTGCCCTAAAAGACACAAAAATCAGCAAGTATCAAATCTGAAAAATTACACCAGAATGTGTCGAAACCACACATTAGATGGATGTAGGAACTCGCCCTCCTACAAGTCTTGTGTGCTGAAAATTTTAGCTTGAAATTGCATTACAAACTCAAAAAACCAGCAAGCAAAGAATTAGGTTAGCCTCCAACAAAGCTTTTTCCGGAACCTTTCTTTCTTGCCAAAAAGTGTGAACAATACACACAAAGATAGGGCTATTGCAAACACCCGACAAATGGTAATATGCTGTCCAATTTTCAGCCTCGGAATGTGATCGGATCATCACAAAAAATTAGTGCCTTCTTCCACACCTGGAAACAAGCGAAAAGAAGCGGATCTTCACTTTGTAAAATCAGCAAGGGTGTTGTTTTTTCAGCCAAATCAGAAGGTAAAAATTGCTTGTAGATGGGCGCTCTCCTGCAAAGGAGCAAATGTGGAAAATAGGGCAGCAACGGACCAACGGAAGTAGGATAAACCTACACGGATGTGGGCGACCTAAAAGTAGCCCCGAAGAAGATAATTAATGGTGCCTTCCTGCAACCTGAAAAATCAGCAAACAATCAACTGATTTTTGGGCGCCCAAAATCCTATTATCTCCTTTGATGTGTGGCGCCCTCCTGCAAAACGGAAAAGAGTCAAAACTGAACAGATCTTCACTCCAAAAAATCAGCAAAGGTGCTGAATTTTTGTGATTCCTAAGTGCCTCTTTTGGTAGGGCGCTCTAAATCAAGCATAGAAGATCCATGGCTCTGATACCATGTAGGAAATCAAAGTGCCAAGATCCTTCTAACATTCAATCTCCATATACAAGAAGAAGAAGAAGAAGCGCCCTCAAAGAGAGAGAAATTAGTAGCAATGCTTGAAAGAGAATGAATTACAAATGAACAATGAGTACAGATAAATAGGCCTTCCAAGGGCCTAGACTCTTCCAAACTCTAAGTTCTAGAACCTTCCAAACCCACTACTAATCATAGGGCACCCCCAAAAGTCAAGATATGGTCCCTTAACATGATTAGACTTTACTTGGACCCACGAATTACTACTAGACCAAAATTGGGTCCAACTTAACTAAAACTAACTTAACATGGTCTAAATAATAAGCCTAACCCATGGTTACACAAGTCTCGACCTTTTGGGTCAAAGTCATCTATGGGAGACTAAGATTATCATTTATTATTTCTAACACTTCCAATGTAAAATTGGATTGTCATACTGTGCTTATGGTTCATTGGGTGAATTTTTGCCTGCAAGCTGTCCACCTTGTAATGATCTTTCAAAATTGTGAAACATAGAAACTTGAAAGACCTGAACATCTCTGATTCAGTGCAATTGAAGCAATTTATCAAAAAGCCGTAACATATATTTTCCATATTGTGGCTTATACATCGATAATAAAAAAGTATTTTAAGCTATCGCACACAAGTGGCCTAAGGTGTTTTCAGTTCTGGACCCAACTCTACGTGCTTCTCTCAGAACTTGGAAAGTTGCTGCCATAATGAGTCGGCTCGCCAACCGATTACTTTGTTTAGTGATTAATCGATGTATTGTTTGGTTAAATTTCCTTCAAGGACAATGTACCTAGTTTGCTAGGTAAGATGACTTCTTTTATTCAAAAAAGCCCAAATTTCAAATCTGGGAAAGTTGGACGATGAGTTTCAAAGAATTACTCAAAGAAAAGCTGTCTGATTTTTCATAGCCTATTATTTGTATCGAAGGGTCTCTTTCCTCTAGAATCAAGATTTTTAAATCAATTGTGATCCTTTCTAGAACATTTTCGGGTTTGAATCTGAATCGACAATCTAGTTGTATACATTTAGTTGGATGATATCATTAGCTGCCAAAAGAAAGAGATTTCGCTGTAATCAGATCAAATTCCCTCATCATTCACTAATACTGCATTTGGTGTTTAGGTTAGTAGTGGTCATATCATATTGCATTTTGTTTTTGCCTTTTCATCAAATTCTGTATTTGGCTTTCTGGTCAGATTCTGCTTTTTTTACTTGTCACAAGCGTTCTTCAATGCTATTATGACTGACTATTGCATGTTGAAATCTGAGATTAGACGGGTTGGTACTTGGCCGGTGGGGATGTTGGCACATAGCAAGTCAAAGACAATCTTGGAGGGTCCAGTTTGTGAAGGAAATACAGTGATAGGGTGGCATACAAGTGAGAAAAGTAAGAGACTGAGGAGATTCCACGTTGATATGTCGGGGTTTGGGTTCAACAGCAGTTTACTTTGGGACCCTCAAACATGGCATAGACCTACTCAAGAATCAATTCGAGACCTTGATACTATCAAAGAGGGTTTACAGGTTGGTTAGCCTACATTTGTCATCACTTCTATACTTTTTCTTGTTCGATGTATTATGATCTCTCTCTTATAAATGACTTCCCTAGGGAATTGGAGAGAGAGAGAGAGAGAGAGATGCTTTAGTAATGTCTTTTCCATGGCAAAAGCATATAAGATGGAAAAAAAGTACATGTCAAGTGTCTAGTATTAGTGGGAACATATGAAGCGTCTCCGAAACATCAAAAAAAATAATGCATATAGATCTAAAGTGTTAAAACATAAGTGGAACACAATATAACAGATGTCAATCTACAAGGAAATGGTGTAATGGTATAGTAATCAATGTCATCATGTCTTGCTGCTACCGAAGAAGGATGTGATGCAAGCTAGTGTAGGAGTGTTACGTACCCATAAGGGCATACAACAGGTTATCTGAGGTGACGGTCTCATTTATGGGAGGGCACGCAACAAGTTACTTGAGGTGACAATCTCCTTTATGGGACAGAACCCTGGTCTGGAGCTATAGGTCTATTGGGTGCCACATGTCAATGTCCTGTTGGCATGAGGCGACCTTTGTTATGGAATCGCATCAGTGAGCACAATTGATGCGTGTCGATGGTCATGAGTGACTCCCATGGTCGGAGATGACCCCACCTAGGCTATGTATATAGAGGTGGATCTCCATGAGCTTGTCATTCATTCTCTCCTAGAGAATGAAGAGCCTCTTCCACTGGTGGTCAGGTCAGGACGATTATCTAGGCCTCAAGATGTAGGTAGGCGAGGGTCGAGGGTAAGATATGGTGGTATGGGATGCCTTGGCTTATCGGAGTCGTCACCTGATTGTGTCTTAGCAATGATTGGAACGATGATGGGGATTCTAACAAGGAGGTATGTCTAGAATGTGTCGTTGTCGTGAAAATTTTCTATGAGATGCGTGTGTCGTCAAGGTAGGGCGGGTAGCTTTGACTACAGTGTGACGCTAAGTGGTGCGTCGTCTTTGGTCTTTATGTGAAGGATTGTCATCATTATCTACTTCAGATCTGTCTGTGGTCTCCTCCTAGAGAAGAAGGATAGGATATGAAGCTAAGTATCAGAATGACTATATCGATCTGTTTTGTCGTAGCAAGAACATCTTTTGTATCATGAGAACAACACAATGGGGGTCCTCATATGCTATAAGAGAACACAACATGACTTGCGTGTCCCAGATTAAACAATGGTACTTCCCTCTAATCTCATATTAGTCAAGGCATTCGAAGATGAAGTGTTTGTCGGACTCCACCTTACCCAAGAAACATAATTGACAAATCCTCTCCTCCTCTCCGGGTACCCTAGAAGTGTCTAGTCTTAGTGTGGCAAGATCGAAAGCTTTGTTGCATCCATCTCAAAAATGTGATTCCAATAGTAGTCTGGTTTGACCCTTAACTGATCTTGCCATACGCAATCAAGATATGTATGATAGATGGACCGTCTAATGTACTGATGGGCACTTGGGGGAGGATCTCTGTTAGCGATGCTAAAATGTCTCAAGTAGGTGAGAGGCCTGGAGAAACCATGACAACTGATAACACTGGCTATCAAGATGCTGAGAGGAGGTAAGTGCTACTTGTGTTTATCTTTGCCCATAATTCGGAAAGATCCTAACTCTGTTGCATATTTGACAATATTTGTGGAGAGATCAATATAAATAGAATTGGTATGCTCAACAATGGAAGAGGACTCATGAGGAAAGTAGCAAGTTGCAACAGAAGAGATTCCTTTCCAATCCAATGCCTTGTCCCGAAATGTGGAACAATGTGTATCATGCATGTTTATCATGCCTGATGAACTCAATGATCGGATGTAGTGACTCCCTGTATAGACATGCGACCCCACCAAAACCTCTGTCGTTTGTGGATCTTGTCTTTGTTGAATTCCACCTCTAAGGAGAAGCAAAACTTTCAGAAGAAAGGCAATGGCAAGGGGGAGAACTCAAAGCAAAACTTGGAGCAGCGAGTTTTCAAGCAATGTTTCATGGGCTCGTTTTGTACGTCGTTTCGAAATGCGTTTGAAACATGTATGAAAGTGATAGTTCAGGTTCGAAATGGGAAAATGTTTTTAGGTTTTTTTTTTTTTTTGAAAATGTGTTTTTGAGGGTTTTGGGGGTTTACATATGTCATAGAAAGTCTAGTACCAAGTAGATGCATCCAATTTCATGAAAATGCCCTAGAGAATGCAATTTCAAGAGGAGAAGCTGTGTATGGTGACTATAGTCATTTTCCTCAGTCAATTATTGATATTGTCATGGATAGGTTATTAGGTTGTGAGAATCTATTCATGCCCATTGCTAGTACAAACTTCAAAGCTTATGGCCCTTGAGAAATCATGCAACATGCTTAAGTCATAGCCTACATATGCAGGTGCATTCAGGTCCCAGGAAGTACGCAAAGACACGATCATCATCATCTTTAGAGTCTTGTAACTTGTAAGTACTTATTACTAACTTAGTACTAGTAACTAAGAGAACAAGAAGTTTGGCTCGTGAGGGTTTGCATGCCCATTGCAATTTACCACATGGTAATAGGTACTCGATAACTATTAACGTGTCAACAATGAACAATCACACTTCTATGCATGCAACACATCACAATCTCAAACATCCAAGAACTTTCAGAAATTATAAATAGTAAAGTTATAAACTATACAATGCACTGACAAGTGACCACTGACAAATCGCAAATTACAATTCAAGAGTCAAAAGTTTAAACTTTAGTCTTTAAAGTAAAAGCATAAATAACAAGAGTGTCAAGCGTGGCCTCAAGGCTCAAGCCTGAGGCCCCATGAGTCTGAAGTCATATGTATAACTACTATGCTAGAGCCTAGAGTATGCCACTATCATTTATGTTGAGTACTGAGTAGTGAGTGCCCCCCCCCATCTAGGCTCTAGCTGCCCACCTCGGATGCTGTCGTCGTGGAGGCACTGGCATGTCCTCAAGCTCAAGGTCATCCTCCCCATCATCAGACTCACCCTCATCCTCCTCATCCGATTCCTCACCCTTCGGATTCCTCATTTGAGTCAGAGCCAGAGGGACTCTTAGAGGTGTCTGAGACTGCTGGATGGCTCGAACCCTCTCCTGCTCTCCTAGTCATGCTGCGTGCTGCAGCAGCTTGAGTGGTAGGCCCTACGCAATGCACACAAGGAAATTGGAATCAGGACTTAGGATCGACATTACTTTTAACTTAAAAATTACAATTTACAATTTACAATCTAGTATCTACTATCCAGTATATCTACAGAACTTCAAAGTACTAATATAACGCAGTGAATCGGGGAATCGGGCATCGAAATCAACCTGCAGCTGCTAAGGCCTCTTGATGGAGTAAAGCATAGGCATCCTCCTCCTCTTGCGATCATGTTGGCAAGTCTGGAACCCTTGCCACATCGATGTCATTGGGATTAACCTATGGAATTAAACCAAGATTTTGATTCTCAGTACTAGTAAACGATTTTAAAAAACAATAGCAAATTTAAACGTTGAAACTTGAAGCCTGAAGGGTCCTAGTGTAGACTCTACTATCTAGACAGATCATGGTAGACTCTATAGAATTTAGATTAATCATTACCTGTATGGGCTCCCCAATCTCCCTTAGATTCTTCAGGAGCCATAGGTTGGCATGCACATACACCAGCCTCTCCAGCTGTGCAGTAGAAAGTCTGTTCCTCCTCTTCCTATGAATCAGAGAGAACACTCCAATTTCTCTCACATGCAACTGCTGCACAATCTTGTGAGAGGACGCAGATGGCAAGTTTCTGCAACTTGGGAACATGATTACCATGAAATAGGGTGCAATTGCCCTTCCCTTAGCATGGCAGCTGCAGCCTTTTGTTCGACATGAGATTCTCCTGGCCGAGTTTGCAATTCCACCTATTCAGATCGAGGCAGCTCTTCAGCTCATTACCTATACACAGAGGATACAGGCGTTACCAGAGATAGACAGACGATACATACTGATTGCACTATCCTCCTCGTAGTGTCTTCATGGTCAGGGCTACAAGGGCGATATCATTGCCTGTTTCGAGACATGCCTACCACTCTACGCTCCCTCATAGCCAATGAGGACCCACGGTATGTCGCTCTGTTGGTACACGAGATGTTCATACTACGGAAACCCCAGCATCTTACCTCACAGCCACTGATTACTTCATTCTTCACTAGGCGGAGATCGCGTGATTTAGTGCCTGAGGCTGAGGATTATGACGACGACGAGGATGATAGTCGCTCACATGCTCATAGAGATCAGAGACAGTGTACCCCCCACCATCATGTTACTACCAGGATCACCAGACATCCTAAATTTCTCGTGTTTGATGTTTTCCATAGCTAACTTTCTCAAGCTTTCATGGTTGTTCTCGTATTGCAATTAAGATACTCCATGGCTAGGTCTTGCAATTTATTAGCCTCTTCCTCTTCCTTTGGCCCGACCTCTTCCTCTTGTATTATTTGACCTTTTATTATTTGAAAAACTTGATCATACCCTTGATTAAGATCCTTTTTGCCTCAACTCTTCTTGTAAGAAAATTTGTCAAAGGTAAGGAGATTTCTTTCCCACCATCAATGTGGTCACAAGATGTTTATAAGATGAGGGCAATGCATTCATTACTACACTCATCATGTCAACATCAGCCTTCATTCACAAGTCCTAATTCATCACACTGCCTTAACTTTGTCAGAAAAGGGTTTACTGATTCTGATTCTTCCACCTTCATGGTAAGAAGTTCGTGAAGTTGATTGCTTCATACACAGCTTGAAGTATTGACCAAGCTTCATTTGGTATAGTGGCCGCGGTGAGGTTCAATATGTTCTTGAGCTGACATATTAATCATGCTTGTAGCCTTTCTATCCCATTCGACTCACTTTTCCAAGGATTCTTGATATTCTCTCTTGAGCCTCTTTATCTTGACCTTTGGTTCTAATTGAGGGTCAATAGATGACTGGCCTATCTTCTGTTCAGATGGGGATATTTCACAAAACTTATTGGCCTTTATGACATTCATTTTTTTAGTAGTACAACTCAACCTGAAACTGGTGAGCCATTATAGCTTTTATGGTCCTTGTATAAGGTTATCTTGATCTAGCTCCTATGCCAATTTTGGTCGACGCATTGCATGGTCACCCATTCCTCTCCCTTTTTGTGACTTATGGAAAATGGAGCCAGCAGGAGATTCCTTTTAAGGGGTAGAACCATCCCTTTCACTGTAAATTACAGCCCTTGATGGGTTATTAAACTCATCTATCTTTTTTTCAAAAATATTAGTATGTTGGATTATTGGCAGCACTTGATAACTTTGTCCCCACTGTCAGTTCCACTTCCAGCAAATTCATCAACTCCATCAACCTTTAACTCAACGACTAATTTTTCTACAACAAAAACTTACAATAAATATAGGAATTCTTACAATTACTTTCTGAACAAATTCATAAAACTTGTTCTCTTGGATTCTGACTTATGCGTTGCTCGAGTTCCACTCATATATACGGAACAATGAGTATGAATAGATTTCTTTTGTTTACACTTACACTATAACAGCCTAACGGCTGAAGAAGTAGCATTGTTGACTACTTGCAAAGTCATGATGTCGTCCATAATGGATAAGAAGATAATAATTCCAACACCTGTTGCTTGATTCACCTTCCAACGGTAGATAGGAACCGAACTGTCTCACGATGTTCGAAAATTTGTTAAGATACCAGATTCTTGTTCCAAAATTAGCACCATCCAAGATTCTTGTTTCATAGTCTTGGAATTCCTGTCACAAAATTCACCCAGACTTAATTCTTTAGGTTGTAGGATTCCTGTCCGAAAACTATCACCGGCCTAGATTTTCATGTTGGAATCCTCAATTTCCTGTGATGGAATTCACCTCAGATTATAGATTCATTGGGATTTTTTTCACCCATCCATTGAGCCTGTGGAGAACACTGCCATATAAACATTTTGAGACTTTGCTGGAAAACATATCAAGAAAGTTAGAAACCAAAATTTATTTGGGTGTTTCAGAATCGTGCTGCTACTAGCTAGTTCACTCCTTTTATGTACTTGCAGATCTAGTTGCTCAAGATGTTCATGGAAAGAAGTCATGCTCATGCTGATCTTTAGTGGAAGCTGTTGTTCCTTCATGAGTTTTTTAAGGCTCAAGTCAAAATTGCTCTGGAATGCGTTCTAGATCACTTATTCCTGAACATTTGTTTTGGAAGTCTATCTGGAACATTTTCTTTTTTAATTCTTTTTGCTGAAAACAGTCAGTCTTAGACTTCTAATATTGACAAATTTAGTGGAAGCTGTTGTTCCTTCATGAGTTTTTTAAGGCTCAAGTCAAAATTGCTCTGGAATGCGTTCTAGATCACTTATTCCTGAACATTTGTTTTGGAAGTCTATCTGGAACATTTTCTTTTTTAATTCTTTTTGCTGAAAACAGTCAGTCTTAGACTTCTAATATTGACAAATGGTGATAACTAATACACTGACTGTTTTAAAGTGCTAATAGTGATATCTCATTTGAGCCTTAAAATACTCTAGTTAAGACGATATGAAACAATTCTGAGCACATAGTGGCTGTTGTGATCACTTGTTTGTTAGAAGAGTGCAATCACTCTTGTGATTTGGCCATAAGCTCTCCAAGTTAAGATGCACCATGCTAGATACAGTCAGGCGCTCAAAAGACAACAATGTCATTGCGCTCCCTTTTTCTGCAGTCACGTGCACCTACAATTAAATCAGCCCATCTCAACCTCTACTGAAATTTTTAGCTCTTTGTACTTTCTCCTCAAGTCACTCTCACATTTTCTTCAGTTCTTGAAGCTTTCCTACCTGTTTTCCCTAGTTCAACAGTCTCTTGGCCTTTGAAGAGAACTAAGTACAACATTTGTAAGTTAGCACTTTGACAACATTCTCCCTACGTGTCTTCACCTTGTATAGTCATAATAGGAACCTGATCTTTTTGTTGAATTCTTTTAGCTGCATGGCTTTGATAGTATGGTACGTTTATTGAGCTTCAAGTAGTTCCATGCATAGATCAAGTACTCTTGATAGAGAACGAGTCACCAGTCCCACTTAAAATTGGTATGGCATGATATTGATTGGATTTTTTAAAGCTGTTTTACTATTTTTGAGGTAGCTCAAAGTTGAATTTGCTGATATGGTTAACCGAATGGAGCTTTGTCCCTTATAGATCAATTGTGCTAAACCTTTATGTATTTTTGGTAGGTTTGGGAAATCTTTTATCACGGTCATTTCTGAGAACACCAATACAATCTGCATCAAGATTCCCTTTGCCAAGTCCGACGCCTTTTCGGTATGTCCACATAAATTGCAGCCAACATGCCCCACACTTCACTACTAATAGATATCTCATGCACAAATGCAACCAGTCAATAGAAACACTTTATGCACTCTTTGAGCATATACTAAGCATTTTCCCAACATGCTTGATTGATGGGTGACAGAGCTTATTGGTTCTGTGCCTCAATGGAATCTGGAGTAGGACTGGACCTAGACTAAGGTGGACTGGACCTAGAATAAGGTTTCACTGACCAGGTTGCCGATTCATTGCCATTGAACTTTTTGTTGTCCTTTGATAATTGATTGCAAACCTAAAGCATTGAGGTTTGCTCCTTTTATTTCAAGGAAGAATGCTTCAATCATGTGTAGGAATCCATGAATGATGATAGGCGGAAATGGAGGAGTAAAGGCCCCATCGCTCCCAAAGAGGGCTAGATGCCATCAAATAAATTATTTTGGATAACGGACAGAGGAACTTAGATAGCTTTTTTGACTCTTTATTTAACTCTATTATGGATAATGGATTAGGGTTATCATTGAGTTTGAATATTGTTATATAATGTTGAATACCGGATCATGCCAGCAGATTCAGTTGATTATTGTGTTTGAACAGTTTGTTGTGAGTGGCCATTGTAGTGAAGGAATGCTGAGCAACGTAGTGTCCAGAGGCCGTAGTTTCACTTGGTGAACCTGTGTCAAAAATGCTGCAAAAGGCAATTCAGCCGACATAAATATTGAGATTAAATACTTACTGAGTGATGGCTCCAAAGCAGTGTCCATAGGCCATAGTTTCACATCACAAATTAGCCTACGTCAGGTTTGCTACAAAGAGAAGTTAGCTGAGATGAGAGCCATCGTGACTGCCTGAGTATGTGAATGATAATCAATGTCACGGTTATTGCCATAGAACTTATGACCTATCAAAGGTTGCTGATTGACCTACTTTCAAGAGACTGATCCGTAATGATTGATTGATCTGTGCAATTGGTATTGAGTTTTTCTCATTGTAGTCTTAGTTTTCTTTGCCTTGAAGTGATTAAAATCTTTGGGGCAAAAGGCACTTTCATGTATCTGTGTTATGTAGCTCATCTATGCTTAGGCAGGGTCGCAAATCAGTTTGTGAACAACCAAGTGATATGCTGATTGCACACTGCAAATTTTCCCTTTTAACGTTTTGGCATGCTTTCAGTGGTCTTCTCTTATGGACAGTAAAATATATACTCAAATAAAAAAAAATGGGACATGTCATGAAATAATATATATATAAATAAAAGAAGAAAAAAACAAGTAGCTGAACTAAAGTGTTATGCTACTCCTATGCTCTGTAAACTTGTGCATTGATAACTCACAAATATGTTCAGGAAACAACTTTTATTGAGCAGTTGGTTGAAGATGAAAGCCAAATGGAAGGTCTTCCTAGTGGATGTTCAAAGGTGATGGTGTGGCATCTTCACTTGGAGGCACAAGGATCTATTTATCCTTCTGGTTGGACTTTGGAAAGGAATTTAGAGCCTACTTTCCACTAACTCTTAGAACTTTTCTTCCAAGCAGACTTGGGTCAAAGATTAATGTGCTCCTTTGTATCACACAATCATCTTTTGGCTAAGTGTGTAAGAAGGGATGGCTGTGTTCATAGCTTTTGTAGTGGGCTTTCAGCTCTCGGCAGAGTCAATTCTCTTGTTGCTTATGGAAATGTTTTAAAAATTGGATGGAAAAGGTCTGGCCCAAGATGATGGTCATTGTTCAAGCCTCATTGTCTGCTCTTTGGCATCAAAGGTGCATTTCTGTCTATATGCGTTCTTTGTTATCATTCAATCAACTCTTTGTTGTTGGACATCAACTGTCTTGATATAAATTTTTGAATGAATTCTTTGGAATTATTTTTTTGAGTCTTTGAATAGATGGATATTCCTTGATTGAAAACTTCAACTACTTTCGGAAAGTGCAAAGGTAAAAGGTCGATGGCTTTTAATAATTGTGCCATCCATGCAATTTTTTGTGTCATTTCAGTTACATGCTCTTGTGCACTCTGGTTTTTCAGAAATCCTTGATGAACCATGTAAAAAGTCAAGAAAGTCATAACAAGTTTCTTGTTTCCATAAGCTGCCCTTGGTCATTTTCTATTCCCAATACTTCATTTGCCTTTGAAATTTATGATACCATGCTTCTTGGTACAATTGTTGAGACCAGCAAAGAAAGGGAAACTTATTTAGAAGTTAAGAATTAGTTTTCTATCTTGTCTAACCTTTTGTGTGTGCAAGTATGTGGATGTATTTGTGCCATCGACAGAGTCATTAGATGCTGTCAGCCTCCAAGCACTGGTCTAAGACACATGGAATTGCCATCCAAGAGAAACAAATAGTCCGAATATGTTGTAGCCATCTCTACAGTAAAGGAGATTATTTGGCTCAGAAGATTACTCTAGGATTTGAAATTTAAATAGATCAGACACAACAGTACTCCATTGCGACAATCAAAGCGGCATACCTCTTTCTTTGAACCCACGAACTCACTTTAAAACTAAGCATATTGAAGGTCAATTTCATTTTCTAAGGAAAAAATCAAAATAAGGATGTCGAATTAAGTTAGTGTCATATCGATATATTGGCTGATATTCTGACAAAGCCATTGTCAAGAAGAAAAAAAACATGCTACCTTAGTTAGTATGTTAAATTTTTATTCAATAGGCTTAAGAGGGACTGTTGGAGTTTACTCCTACTCACCTAATTCTATCTTCTAATTACTAGTCACTCTCTACAACAGTCTACAGAACTGAACTATTATTCGAAACAGTTTGCAGTTTTACACACGTATTTGAACAGTCTATTTGAATACATGGATATTCGAAGTACAGCAATGGATTGACTCCGACACTCCACATTTGAGTTCAAAAATGACATCGAATCAACACGATCAGTAGTCGACACTGTCGACTATCAACTATCGGCACTGTCAAAGTATTGACACTATCAAACTATGGACTGTCGAATGGTACCACTCAAAATGGAGCTCTTCCTCAGCTGAATCTGATACAAACTACATCACTGTTCAGACATGCTACTATATACAATAACTGCTCATTGTCATGTCTATAGGCTGTATAGTTTCCACTAAACAGTTTAGCATTATCTTGTAAACACTACAACATGTCTAAATGTTAGATTAAGTAAGCCCGAGTTTATTTTACGATTCCATGACTATTTATTGTTTTAGCAGTGTTTTCAAATTTTCCATTTATATGCGAAGTGTGCATGAGTGCCAGTTCACGGCACATGCTGAGTAAGGCGAAACAAGTGTCCCGTAACAGGGACCATATTGCCATGCAGCAGTAACCCCCTAAAAGTAAGACTATATATATGTACCCTTTTAGCTCTTTTGTAAATACATTCTTTGGGATTCTTGTGTGCTCTTTCCTTTAGTCAATGAATGTCTTTGATGAATTGCTTGCTAGAATAGCTAACTATATTGTCAGTAAGATCTTTGACATGGTATCAGAGCCATGGGTGTGGTACAATTAGCTGGAATCCGAATTTTAGGAGAATTCGAGGAACTGTTTAACGGTTGATTGAGTAAGTGAGCAAGTTCAAAGGAATTGTAGAGCATATAGCTTTACCTCAGTCCATATTAGAGAATTAGGGAGTTTTACAGTTACAAGCTTGTAAAAATATAAGAAGTCTGCAAGTTTTGCAGGTTTTGGAGCTCAAAATCATCAGTGGAAAACGAAGACACAGTCTCGGAGGCATCAGAAAGGCTTGGGTAGCACAAACAGATTGAAAATCTGTTGAGTGGGGAGAATTTTACAATACCTTCTAGTTTTTTGTGGAAAGTGCCATTTTGTGAGAGAGTTTTGCCAAGAAATCCCTCATTTGTTTGTTTGGGAAACTGCAAATCACACTAGACAGTGCCTAGTATTGCCATTCACAGTTATGAGGCATTTAGAAACTGAAAAATTGTAATTTCATTGAGTTTTAGCCTACTTTTGTGATTTTGTGTGAAACTTGTGCAAGCAAGTAGGATAGGTATGAAAAACTCAGTATTCTATATCATTTGTAGTGAGAGTAGTGTTTGGAGATAGCCAATTGCAAGGAGATTTAGATTAGTAGCTCATTCCATAAAAAATCGTTGATTTTGGTGAAGATTTGAGTGAGAAACAGAGTTTCTTTTGGCAAGAAAACAATGTTTTTTCAGACTTAAGGACAGTTGTGAGCCATGTAAAGGCCAAAATCTTCAATTTGGCATAACTTTCAATCTATACTCGGATTGGAAAGTTGTCAAAGACATCATTTGTCAATTTTGCAGCAAATTTTTCATTTTTGGCAATTCGGACTCATCCAAGTGTAGTTATGGCAACTCTAAGTGAGAGCGTCCTTAATGAGTCAAGCAAATTGGAAGGAGCCAGCAACTATGTAGTTTGGAAATTCAAACTGAAGAACATTCTGATGGAAAAGGAGCTATGGGAGATCATGATAGGTGAAGAGACAAGGCGAGTGATTGAAGAAGATTAGCGGGCATTTGACAGGAGAAAATGTCAAGATCTCACCAAAAAACACTAAAAAAAAACACTTTTTCCATGATTTTTTGAGATCCCTTGGGAGCTAACTCTTGAGACTTTGTCAGTCAATAAATTTGACTCAGATACATCTATAAAAATCTTTGCGAGAGTTACCGATGGAAAAATCATCAAAATTGAGTGTCTGTGAGGGTTCATAGAACCAGAAACTAAGGAACCTTTGCAGAGCATCAAAATTTGAAAACCAACCTTCGTAGAGGGCGTAAATGAAATCAAAACAGTGAAATTAGCTTGCCTACATGGTTTGATAATGAAAATCCAATATCTGGAGCAAGTTGTGCGAGAGTTCACCTCCTGCGAGGGTTGAACCTTCGCAGAACCTTTGCAGGGCAGCCAAGTCACCTTCTGAACCTTCGTAGACTTCAATGACGTCTTAGAATATTGTGACGAAGGTCCCTGTTTAAATTCGGTTGGAACTGAACTGGAGAAAGTGTACTTCTCCTAATATGCACTCAATTCGCGCCTATATAAGGGCAGAATTTGAGTCATTTGGCACTTCATTTAGCGAAGCTCTGTTGAAATTTATACTAAAATTTCCATGTTCTTTGATTGCGATAAAACTTTGCACATGCCTTCATCAACCCTCACAACCACCTGCTATACACTTCTTGTCACCGTTTCCACTCTTGTACCTAGAAAGTCCACCTTCTTCAGTTGTTAATGCCTTTACCTCTATTTTTAACATCTTTTTCTCTTTTTCTGAAAGACTTTTCACTTTTTTCCACATCCGACGCCCAACTAACATCACCACCTCATCATCATCCTCTGACGACTCCTCGGCCAAGCAGGTTATCCAACGAGAGATACCTACAGCTACCCATATATGGTCTCTACCGTCTGATACTTTGGTCACACCTTGGATTCAGGCAGCTGGGCCCCTCTCCAAGCAATGGGCATTTATTCATCGCTTTTTACTTCTGACATCGATATGAACCTAACTTTGCACGCATACGTGTCGTGACGAGCAGAAGTCTCGTTTCTACACCCTGTACCAAGGTACCACATACAAGGTATGCATAAATGCTAATTCCATGGTCATTGTCGGAATCAATTCCAGCAATCGACAACCCATCTCCCACCGCCAAGCTAAACACATCATCGCCCCCTTTGTGACATCTCTCTCCCCAGAGATCCCGCTCAAAACTAACAACAGTGATCTGATAGAGGCTATCACTGACCCACAATCCAAGCCGTTGCACACCTGTTGAACAACTTTCTGGTTGTATCAACTTTTTGAAAGGATCGTATTCAGTCCACTCTCCTGATTTACTGAATTCCTGAGCCCTTTGATTGTGCCATATGACTGGCACACCTTCCTTATTAACGAGCTTTTCATGGCCATCAAGCCCAACATGCACGATCAAATGGTCCTCTCCTTTGTAATTTTGCCTACGCATTCCTCGAACAGAAGCTTCGGGGATTCAACTGATCAAATTGTGCTCTCCTTTGTAATTTTGCCTACGCATTCCTCGAACAGAAGCTTCGGGGATTCTCTGCGCCACTGTTCCATATACTAACATTGTTTTCCCTTCTGTTGCTTTCACATCCACCCTCCCAGCAGTTACTAACACATCGGCCCACAAACGAATGTGTGGCGTTGCCTCATCTTCCACTAGGTCCCCTCTCACACATCAACGCACAGCATCATCACTTCCCACTTCCGCTTCTTCCATAACCATTGCTTTCGCTTCCGCTCAACCCTCTGTTACCACCACCATGTCTACTCCTATTGCTCCCATACCCCCTCCTTCAACCACCACTCTCACATCGTCCATTCCTACCATCACCATCGGTCCTTCCATCCCTCTTGCATCCACGTCTATCTCACTTCTCCATATCAACCCCCTCGATTCACAGCTTTCTCCTGACACCCTTGCTTGGATCAACTTCATTAACCTTTCGCCACTTCGACAAGGCTCCTCACCTCCCATGTGTCCATCCATCCTCCACAAGGTCATTCAATTCTCCATCATCCCTATCATCCTTTCATTTGAGAAATTTGTTCTTACACCTCTCCAAACCACCTCTATCACACCGCCCACTTGTTTGCCGAGGACGACCAACCCTTGCCTGATGACACATTTGTGCAGACAACATATGCAGCATCGCCTGATTGTGCTGACCTCACCGCACTTGATGGCCTGACACCCGAAAAGCTAATTGAAAATGATGATGACACAGTGCAGATCATCCTGGCTATAGCCCACCAAGCCCCAATTAGCCCCACCATATCGGCCGGTCCCACGGACCTTTCAACGGCCTACCGAATTTTGTCTAGGAGGCGGTAGTTGCAAGGATAACTTTGGATGGCCGAGTATTGGAGTTGGCCACGAGCAACACTCAACTGAGAGCAGAAATCGGCCAGGTCCAACAAGATCTACTGATTGCCCAACAACACGACCAAGCAGAAAAATCAGAAGTGCTAAAACTCAAAAAGCACAAAGTCGATCTCCAAGGATACATCACGGCCCTTTCAAAGTCTACCACGGACGCTCAGCTAAAGGTCCAAGAGATCCAACAGCAGCTCACACAACATCTCACTCTGCTCCAGGCACAAATCTCAACGTTGGAAACCAAAAATCTATGCCTGGGAGCGGAAGTGACATCCTTGCAAACTGAAAAGATGGTCTGACTAGCTAATTCGACACCTACAAACAAACCACTCAGCCAAGCTGAGGTGGATCTTCTCACGCAACAGGTGAAGGTTTACAGAGACACATTCGACAAATACCAGGCCAAATTTGACAATTATCGGCACGGGGATATGCAAGAATTAGCACAGACAAAGAATGTCTTGAAGGCATGGCAAAGACACATGGAGTAGCAACCTCAACCAGCCTCTGTGATGATTCCACCGCCACCAATGAAAGGTAATGCCCTACCAGGCTCCAGCCAAGACAAGGAAAACAGGTAGAGGGACTGAATGTTTATGATCAGGGCTCAAATGGAGCTGATGCCAATGTCCAAGACCTGAGCCAAGAATCGGATCCGAGCCAAATCCAAGGGGAGCGCCATGCCTCCACATCTCAAGGCTCGAGGTCCATATATGCCAACCGAGCCTTCCCTCGACCAAAGTCATGGAGGATAAGATAACAAATTCTTAGCCAAACATCCTTACAAGTCCTCACAAGGCGGCTGGCAAATATCCTTCTCCGCCCAAACCATCAAGGGCAACGAGCTGAAAGCTCTCCCAACACTACAACCACAACCAGAGTGGCACCAACAACTCTTCGAACTTGACCTTGTGGCTATCAGGTCATATGTGAGAGTCCACGGCAATTAAGGGTTAATGCGCACTTCCTCCCCTGCACGCGACGATCCAAATGGGCAAAGCATGGCACTCCCTTGGACCAGATCATGCTCAACAATTTCAATTGGCCATGAATTACTTCAGAGCATGGATGAGATATGGATGTAGATGCCAAAAGGGCTCTCATCTAGTTTTTCAAAAGTTATTTCAATTGTCTTGATCCAACAATTCGCGAGGCTACCACTTATGCCCGGGACTTAGAATATTTGATGGGTATTGAGACTAAATGGGACAACTTTCTCCCTCCCATAACTTTTCATCCAAATAAAGAGCTGGCCTCTGAAAAAATTGAAGATCAATTACCCGTGACGCGCCTATACTATCCAGCGGCACTCCTTGGTGATCCATGGACGCAAAGATTCCAAGTCTGGGTCGACCAATATTGGTTAACAAGAGTCTACAAGTCACTTTTCACTCCAAAGGACTTGAAAAATATCAAAAGAATAACTTTCATTGAAGACGTCACCAGCTACCTCATCCAACAAAGACGCACAAAGAAGAGCCTCTACTAAACTGGCATAGTGCCGAGGGACCGGCACTACTTCAGGCCGTGGGTCTTGTTGGGGGTATTCCCACCATGCGTGTAAATAAATAAAAAGTCAAAGTTTGTAGAAATAGTGCGAGGGTCGTGGCATCCTGCGTGTATAAGCCCATGGCCCAATGAACACTTGTAAATAAATAATTTTGGCAATAAACTTGACTTTGGGCCATGTAATTAAGTTGCTAAGTAAGTTGCTTAGTCAAAAGTCAAAGGGTGGTAGGTGGACTGTGTTTCTTCCTACACCATAGATTCATTTGTGGTTCTTGTGGATGGTGTGGATTACAATCCCATCTTTTGCAAGTAGCCAATAGGAAGCAAGGGGCAAGGGTCACCCCAAAGATAAAAAGGCACCATTTGTAACCCAATTCCATGCTTAATAGAGAGGAGGAGACTCTACTATTTTGAGAGCTCAGGCATTGCTAATCAATTTTGCTTCTGCTCTTATTTTGATTTGCTTATGTTTTGAGTTTCCATTGTTTTTGCTTTATGATAACTAAAGTTTTTCCATAAGCATCATATTGAGCATTTGAGCTAACCTCCATCTCTACTCTCTCTCCTACCTCTATCTCTCTCTCCTTCTCTATTCACCTTCTATCAAGATGAATGCATGTGGTTAGAGTTAGTGGGAGTAGTGTTAAGTGGATTAGAGTTAGAGAAAAGAGTAGAATGTGTCTAAATCTAGCAACTTGACATAGTTAGGTACCTATCTAGTGTTCTAACCTTCTTTGATAGGCGGAAGGGCTGGCCACTAATGACTTGTACCTATCATCATTAGACATGTGTGGAGCCTGTTCCCACGTGTGAAATCTATGCCTAAGTCATTTAGATAGATCATATAGGTTGTACATATCATTTATTTTGGAAACTAGTGGCTAAATTGGCCAAAAACTAGTTTAGTAGTACTATGCCACTTGGCACCCTTCTAGTGGTAGAAAATGGCACATGGGTAGGAGTGGTCTCCCACGTGTGAAATATCATGTTAAAAGTTTAGATCCATTGTATGTAGTTTTCACACAAGTCAAATGTCAAATCTCCTAGATTGTAGGACCTATCTCCTAACTTGTAGGAATCTAGAAGGTCAACACTAGCCACCAATGATGGTGTGGCAAATTAATGGAATCTTAGCCAAAGTGGATATGAATAAGCACTATGACCTGTCTCACACCTGCTGGAAGTGGCTTAGAGAGAGAGTATGTATTTAATCCATGATGGATCCACTTTGAGAAATCAATGAAGCAAGATCTTGGTTTTGGAGGATATCTTGAGTATTCTCATATTTGTGTTGTGATTTTATGGTTCTATTGCTTTCTAACACTTGTGTACCTCACTCTCTGCTGTAAGTCCGTACAAGTACTATTCTTCACACGTGTGAAGGCAATAGGTCTCAAGCTTAATCATTTGCTTGTTGTTCTTGCTAGATTTTTTTATGGGAAATTGATCTAATTCCAGATCTAATCATTGGTTGATTAGTAGATCAAGTAATCTAGCTTCCAACACCTTTTGAGGATCTGATGTAGATCCATTCTTGGTCTTTATTTCTTTGAAATTTCACATGGTATCAGAGCCAAGTATAAGAGATTAAATCATTGATCTAAACAACACCCAGATTGACAAGTTTCTTTGTGAAAACTGAGTTGGCGAGTTTGAAGAGTTAGTAGCCTTGATATTTGTGTATCAAACTTGGTTGTGGGATTCAGGGGTACTTTTCACACGTGTGAGGCCATACAGTACCATTTTTGGAGCTATATTTTTCAGTTTGATGCTATATCTTACTCATACACCCAAGTTTTTGGAAACTAGCTAATCTTGAGGTAGCGAGTTTGAATGGATAGATAGAATCATTATATTTGTACCAAGTATTGTTGTGGGCTTCGAGTGTACTTACCACATGTTTGAGGCCGTACAGAACCTGTTTTGAGCAATAAAATTCAGTTTTGGTGCATTTAATGCCTCACACACTCAAAACTATTCAATCTAGTGCATTTTTCAAGCTTTCTGATGCATTCAAGCACAAGCATAGTGCTTCATGGCTTGTATGTACCTCAATGCTCTTTGCAGAGCCTTCCAATATGGTAGGCCTGGATTTGACATGTATTACGACATTGTGTTATGCAAGATCAGGTCGTGTGAAGATCATGGCATACATGATTGACCCAATTATCGACTGAAAGGGATATTTGCACATTTCTTTCTGCTCTTCTTCAGTCTTCAGGCACATGTCCTTCGATAGCTTGAAACTTGGATCCATAGGTGAGTCTATTGACTTGCAATTTTTCTTGCCATACGTATGGAGTTGTTTAGCATTGATGTCCTTATGGTTAACAAATTTTCTTGTCGCTGAGCATTTCTCCCTTTACAGATGAAAACTCTTCCTTCTGGATGAAAGAGCTCCCCTTTGTGAAAGAGCAAGATTGTCAACATTTTGCATATAGTTTTTTGTTGACTCAATAGATTGACTACATTAATATCTTCAAAGTTTTGATAAGAGATTTTACTAGAAGTGTTCAACCTTATGCAAGAGTGTTTTTAGATTTTAGTTTCATCATATAGAGAGAAGATCATGTGTTAATCAAGATTCTAGAAAAACTAACATGCTAGTCAACTAGTTTTATGAGAGACATAATTGGAGAGTTCTAGATCTTTGTGAGTGCATTAGAATATGCCCAAGCTCAGAGAGCAATCATATTTTATCATGGCTACTCATAGAGAAATCATGTTGGAAGGAAGTGATACTCAACAAATTACTCAGTTTGGAGTATATCTCCACAAGAGTATTGTGAAGCACATGGGATAAAGAGGGAGCTTTCAAGTCCAAGAACTCCACAAAGAAATGGAGTGGCCAAGAAGAAGAATAGATCTCTCTATGTTAGTAAAGCTTATAGGATCTACATTCCTTCCACAAAGAAATTTCTCATAAGTAAAGACATAATTAGTTTGCTTTTCTCACATATTTTGATGAACCTACTTGTGCTGAAGATGTTATGCAAAAGGAATAATGGATGCATGCAACAGTGTCAAGTTTGAACCTATAATGAAAAAGAATACATCAAGGTTGGTGAAGCTACCAAAGGACAAGAAGACATTAGGATGCAACTTGATCTTCAAGAAGATGACTAACATAAATGGATCAAAAAACAAGTACAAAGCAAGACTAGTGGAAAAAAAATATTCTCAAAGAATATGGGATTAATTATGGTGAGACCTTTGCCCACATGGCACATATGGTAATCATTTGAACTCTAATTTCACTTGCTACACTTTATGGATGGGATCTATGGCAAATGGATGTTACTAGTGCATTCTTGAATAGTGAGCTTGAAGAGGAGGTCTTCATGGGGAAACCCAACGTCTAGATCTCTTAAGAAAAGCCCAACTATGTATATCTTCTACAAAAGAGCTTGTATGGCCTAAAGCAAACACCAAGGAGTTGGTATGCTTGGCTCAGTTCTTTCTTAGTCTCTCAAAACTTATTGATGAGTGAGTATGATCATTCTCTCTATTTTATATATGGTAAAGACATTACTATTCTCTTAATTTATGTTGATGATATTATTTTGACTTGTAGTAGTGAGCAAGACATATTACATATCAATATAGCTCTTAGAAGAGAGTTTGAGATTCAAGATCTTGATTTGCTTCACTATGTCTTAAGAATAGAAGTGAGTAGGACTTCAGAAACTACTTTCATAAGTCAAGAGAATTATGTTAATGCTATTCTCAATTTTTTTCAAATGGATAGTTGCAAATCTATTTCTATGCCTATGGAATCAAATGTAAAGCTAACTATAAGAGATGATGAAAAGATCCTTCAAGGACATTACTCTCTATAGAAAGCTAGTAGGATCTCTTATTTGGCTAAAATCATCAAAAGACCTGATCTTATCTATAGGGTTGATGTATCAAAGTCAATTTATGTGAGGGGATTGACATTTTGCGAGTAAATATTTGCGAGTTTAGCGAGTTTTTTTGGCCAAATTTTGCTGATTTTGGCAATGAGCATGGGGTAGAGCTTGAACAGGGATTCCACACCCACACACACACAGCCCCGACAGTTACTTAGTACAGTGCCACGACATTCACCTAGTGCCCAGGGCCAAGACATTCACCTAGTGCCTGGGCATTCACTTAGTGCCCAGGGCATTCACTTATTGCCCAAGGCATTTACACACACACACACACACACCCTTCGACCACACAATCTGGATATTCACTTAGTGCCTGAGCATTCAGTTAGTGCAAGGGCATCCACACACCTTTCGAACACACAGCTCGGACATTCACTTAGTGCCCGGACATTCACACATACACACACCCACCTACACACACACACACACACACACACACATTTTTAAGGAGCAATTATCATTATGAATAGCATGAGAAAAGTACTTGTTGAGATTGACAATCACTAACAGAGAGAAAGAGAATGAGATAGAGAGAAGCATATGGTTTCTCTTAGAAAAAGAAAAATGAAAAAGTTTTTAAGAAAGCACTGGTTTAGAATAATAGTCACTACTTCATTATGTATTTTAAATTATGCAATCATAGAGATGTTCCTGCCATCAAACAAATTTTGTTTTGCCAACCATGAAGTTCAAAAAAGTAGAAAAAATTGAAATACTAGTTGTCACTGTCAATTGCTTCATTGTCAATAAATGAACAAGATGCCTAGAGGTAGATCATGATCGGATGGGAGGAGTCCCATGTAATGCCATATGGGAAGCCATTGCCTCTGCATAAGGTGGCAACGAACTGATTAACGAATTGTGTATTAGCCCAATAGACAACTGCAACTATCCTAGTGCTTAACTGTAAAATCCGAAAACACTTACTAGCTCTAAAAATTATCCACATCCCAATCATCTAGACGTTATTCGTCTTTTTCTAGACTGGCCTCTGCAATGGGGACAACAGGTGCAGTTAGACTTGTAAAGAGAATGATTATGAAAAAACACATCTAATAGTGGTAAGTTAGACATCTAAATTTCTAACATCTAATATGCAAGAAAGAATTTATTTCACAAAAATGGTTTTCCACATGGTGCAATAGCTTTGAGTCACAATTCATCGCCACACAATGTTGCTGAGATGCTGTACAAGAAAGTATGCTGGACCCACAACCAGCCAACGGATAAAAAACAACACTATCTTTTTTGCAATATGTCTCCACCAAAAATTGCATAAACAATGGGCTTTTTTCGTGGCCCCCACGGGATGGCAACGAAGTAGCAGGATCGAGCATGCAATGTGACACTGGAAAGTAATGTGTCCATGTGTTTGCTCTACTTCTGAATAAAGATGGATCCAAGCTATCACCACCACCATCCAGATGAGGTGGCAAGCTATTCACATGACCCAAGACATAGATATCCATTGAATTCATCTGTTCATATAGACATCCTTAGCGAACGCGAATACTCTCTACACCATAACAAACAAAACTAACAAATTCATGTTACAGAAGTAAACAACTTATGTAACAGAAGTATACAAACTTCAAAAAGCTTATACCATGGCTTATGCCAAAGGGCTCCATGCCTTGAAGGCATACACTCCTATGCAAGGTCAGACCATTGCGCCGCAAAGTACAATTTTTTTTTCTCGGTGCTTCATCGACAATATGCATACGACAACTCCAGTGTCATCCAACACAACACTAATCAATTGCAATGCTACGTCCAATAACCCGTCCTGCAATACATTCCAACTAGGAACAACCCTAGTAAAACCATCTGGACTCATGTCGGAGGGTAAATCAAGTATGACCAAGTCCACCGCATACTCCACAATCTTCCCTTTTCTTCTCCTCCCTTCTCCACAACAAGACAAAAGTGCCTTTCTAATTTCTTCCATTTCTCTAGAAAGTACTCTGTCTCTAAATCCTTTTGCAATGTCAAGCATATTCACTTGAATAAAAAAGCAGCTACAAATCAAAAATAGATCTCAACCACCAAGGATTGTTTAAAATTTCCCATGGCAAAAGACCATTTTATTGGACAAATTGTATTTTTTGGAATACGTAGACGTAGACAGTGTGTCTATTTGATTCCAAGTATTAAACAACTCTGAGAATAATTGGATTTTCCCCGCATTGTGATAGTGACGCAAGTATCTATAGTGAGCGACTTTGCTTGTTAGAAAAATGGAAAAAAAACATAAAGCATAGCATATACATGAACAAGCAATACATGTAGGGACACATACTCAAAGGGAAGATATATTGACATACAACCAACACCTTACCTCCATAGCACTCTTTTGGCACTAATTATGATTTCTTCTTGCTCTTTTCCTTCTCTTGAAGATTCCATTTTTGGCTCCAACGCAAAGAACATTTTTCCTGTGATATTTCAGTTTGAACTTTTGTATGTATGTTTTCAGAGTTACACTCTTTGGCAACTCAAAGCTCTCTACATAGAACACAAATAAAACACCAGTCACTTTAACATGCGACACCAACATCATAACTTATAAAACCAAAAGTGTTCAAATGAATTGATGATTTGTGTACCTATGCTCAAACACTCTTGCAGAGTAGTTTTACATTGCTCCACCAGATACTCCAGCCATGTTTCTTTTGCTACCCATAGCCTATAATCTTTGTCACTAACTGGAACTCCGAAATGTGCACGCATAGAGCCAAGACTGATGGTTAGCCAACGATTTCTCATCTCGTTCTTGACATTGGAGCATCTCAAAGTGTGGAGCTTCTCAATCCAAAAGAAAAACCAGCCCCTTCTGGTTCCATAGTTACGACTTTCTCAAACCACTCATGTCCAAGTCTTGGGTTCACCATACCCAGTAGCTTTCCCATCTTATTCATCCATTTGTACCCAACCACATCCTCAGCCTCTTTAACAATCTTATTTTTTTTTGTCAAGGCCCAAATTGTATTGTATCCTAGCCTCTACTAAATCCTTGTCAATATCAGCCTGCAAGCACAAAGTAGTTATTGACATAACCGAAAGTTTTATAACAAGTTTCAAACAACATAGTTTTTAAGTGTTAGCTAGAAATTTAGATGCACCTCAAATAGTACTCGAGTCAGAATATATTTTGTTAGAGGTTACCAAACTAGAGAGCAAGTTTTCTTTTCTTCATGGCGTCTCACTGTCTCTACCTCGTGTAGCTCTTTCGCTGAGAATTTATTTTGGAAGAAGTCAATATTGTATTCTGCAACCCGACGAACACTATACAACTGATCTTTAAGATCAGTTTTAACCACACCAAATTCATTGAGCCTGAAATCCAAGAAAAAGTAGTACAATTATCCAATTAGCTTCAAGAAAAGAATTGTTATCAAATGAATATATCAAATAGGTGCAAAAGAATGAGGTTTGTACCAATACCTATTTATTCTATTCATTGATGCTAGGAGATGCATCTCACCATCTTTTGTAGGCTGAATAAATGATGCACGCACAAGAGCATGCCTACTGATATCGCACATAAAATCCTCATGGATGGCCTCCATCCAACCAGCCAGACGATGATTGTCATCCCAACAAATGAACATATAGCCATACATGTCACTCCAGTTAGCACATTATCATCAAACTCCTCACTCAATCTTTCCCAGATTGGATCCCACCGTATCTTGTTATGATCTTTTACGAGAATAGGATTACCAGAAGAAGTGCACAAAGAAAGGACAAAATCACCTTTCTGAACAATGTATCCCTCTCGTTTATATGTGTCTTTCGATATGAGACATCGTTTGCCCACAATTCGGATTGCCTCGTTTGGGATATGCGGCATAGTGGTATCATTGGAGGGGGGGGGGGGGGGGGGGGGGGGGGGGGGGGGTGGCTCAATGGAGTTTCAACTCCTCTAAAAGGACTGAGAGCATATCAAGATGGAAAGAAAGAGACACAATCCCTATATCATCTTCCACTACCTCTTTTTTCTTTTTCTATCAATTTTGTCTTCAATGTTACCTTGATCATTTGGGACATCTAAATTGACCAAATCATCATCAACAACATGTGTTTCCAGCTCTTCATTTGGCACATCATTGAATCCTCCATGTGACAGCTCACAAGTACCACTACCCTCGACAGACACATCTATAGCAACTGTATTTTTTTGAGTAACTCCAACTACACACTGTACAAAACATAAAGGTAAGTTTAGCAAAAGAAAATTATATAGCATTGTGGAAGAGTGCTGGTTAATAGCATACTTGCAAAGAGTCCTCATTGAGCGATGCAACATGCCACCAAATTTGTTTTCAACTTGGTCGAAACCATGTTGTATCGAAAAATACTATAAGAATATGTGTAACATGCTGGTAAAAAAACAATTTCCCTGGCATCGAGCCAGACCATGTAATCCTATGTTTGTTCTTTTTTCACCCTTAACCTAACATAGTATAATATTTGAAATTCATGGGTCTTTTCATTTGAATACAATGCTATGAATGAGACTGAAACGCCAAATCCTAGGAGAACAAGTAGTATGACTTACTAATTTGGCCTTGACACTTCGCACTGGCAAGCAATGCTAGCGACTAGCCAGACCTGATTGTCGGCTATCATGGCCATATTCAGTTAAAGGTCCTGGAATGGTCCTAATATGGTAGGCCGGCCCTCCGGTATTCGAGATTGTTGGTCACGCCATGATTTAATTCCATATCAAGGCCAGTTTGAGAGGACCAGACACTCTAATTGAGACATATGGAGTATTGCATGTACGTGTGACGGATATAGGCAGGAGGACTGCATGAAGAGATGTGAT
The DNA here is from genome assembly GCA_029204225.1 of Diphasiastrum complanatum. Taxonomy (NCBI): domain Eukaryota; kingdom Viridiplantae; phylum Streptophyta; class Lycopodiopsida; order Lycopodiales; family Lycopodiaceae; genus Diphasiastrum; species Diphasiastrum complanatum. Next base: position 29,251,800 of record CM055104.1, read on the forward strand.
CTATTTATAGTTGACCTACATGGGGGTTGCATGGTTTCATGCACATGACTCTACTCTCTATATAATGAGGTAGAGATTCTCCCGTTGACATATTGGTTTAGGTTTACGACTTTCTCTCTTCTCCTCTTGCTTCACATGGCATGGCTTGGGGGCTAGATCCAGGTTTGATCTAGGATTGGTTGGGCAGTTTGGGTCCATAGTCTCTCTTATTGTGTTCTCCTATCCTCATCTTAGGGGCAATCCTTTAGGGTCTTTATTTGGTATCAGAGTCCGGCTAAGGTGCGGTCTTGAATAGGAGTGTACACAAGCTCTACATTGGATTGGAAAAATGAAGTACTTGGAGCTACATCCCAGTTTGGAAGTGCAGATTTATCAAGGGAAGGTTAGAAGTGGATTTACTAATTCATTGAGCTTTTCACTTCTTAATAATTTTTTGAATATAAGACATCAGACTGGTTTATATGAATTCTTTCCAGCAGGAAGTTATTCTTCTGAAAGGTAGTTATGTCATATAAATTACCACTTGTGTGAATAGACTTGGAATTTAAATTAATTCTAAGGTTAAAGTATTTTAATTTCTTAAACCTAGAATATCTCTTTTTGCATAAATGGATTTCGATATAATGGCAGTTTCTGTCACTCAGGTTGAAAATATTTGAAGGAATCTTTTAGTAGAAGCACTTATTATTGACTTTTCTTTGATTTGGATATTTTCATATATCATCTTTCCAATTAAGTTTTATTGAAATTGTTAATTTCTTTAAGAGGAGGGGTGAAGTGGTGGGACATAGTTTTCGGGAGATCAAAACCAGCTGTGGTATAGAAATGAGATTTTTTTGAAAGTAATTTCGGATAGATTCAGAGTAAGATACCTAATTGGAACTTTTCAAATAAGAAGAATTCTCTAGGGATTGCGTGGACAATCTAGAACTACGTGGACAATCTAGAACTACGTGGACAATCTAGAACTAGAACATGTTTGATATGTGCATCATTATCTATAAGTAGTATAGTAAAAGGTCAAAGGTTATATATTCCATTTATGTGTCATATGTCTAGAAAACTAGTTTTTGGCCATTTTAGCCACTAGAACTTGAATTAAATCATATGTACAACAGATCCAACCTAGTGCCATGCTAGATCGGGGGTGGTCCCGACGTGGGTGACTTCCCTCCAAGCAAGCCGCCTGACTTACATCAAAGTTAGTATTGAAAAATGCATCTTTAGGGATAATGATCTCTGATTGGTAAAGCTTTTACTAAACAAAAATATTTAAAATGTGGTCTTTGGTTTTGTGACCTTGGATATCGACCTTGCTGATGTTGTTGGAGATTAGGTTGATCCAATACAAAAACTCTCAGACTTAAATCCTGATCAAACTTACTTCCATATCAGATGCATTGGTCCTTCGTAGCTTTAATATATCTCATGACTCTTGAGAGAGCCTTTCAATTGATTATACTAAGATTACTATGTACTTGCTTAGGAAGCTGACTACAAAAGCTTTATCTAGTCTAGTACAGACTATTGCATACGTGAGAGTACCTAAGATAGAATGATAGGGATAATCTCTCATCTTCTCCTATTCTTCTCTTGTCTAAGGACATTGGTCCTTCGATAATCTCAAATCTAGATCCATTGGTGATTGAGCTAACTTGCAATTCATCATTTTATACTTGGTAAATATATTGAAAATATACCTTTGTTGAGTGATATATATCAGCCTTATCTCTTTGTCTCTATGAATTTGAAATCTGAAATGGTAATGAGCTTCGTCCAGGTCTGTCATGTCAAATTCTAAGGACAACATATTCTTTTATAAGACTAACATTGTCACTAAATAGCAATGTTTCATCAACATACTAAGAGTAATAATAATAAAAGATTGTTGTACGAACTTGAACTAAACATTAAAATATGTGATGTTTGGATTCTAACCTTGTTTGATAATAAAGATATTAATCCTTTGAAACCAAGCTCTAGCAGATTGCTTCCTCTTCTCAAAAAGGGAGTCTCTTAAATAAACAAGAGAGCTCCTTAGGTGGCATCCTAGTGGCATTTCCACATTTCACAAATTACGAGTGGAATTATGCCCTCCACTAGAGGTCACCATCAAAAGGTGGCTCACTCTACTTTCTTTAAAAGGGGCCTAATTGCATTTATTAATTTGCCTAGAAATACTAGTTCCTACATGGTCATTCCATCTTTCGAGATTCACCATGAGGCTTACACAGTTTCTACTTGACAGTACTAAATAGCATTCCTCGACTCTCATACTCGGCTCTCAGTCTTCGTTCATCTCGTCTTCTCAGAGACCTCCTTGGTCTAAGGTGAGAGGTGCTCTTGGGTAGCTCTGGTCGAGTATCTTGGGGATTCATTAGAATCAACTAACATCATCCCACCCCTAATGTGTTGTAGGACCCACTGCAACCCATATTGAATGATATTGCTCCGCATTGGCATTCGCATCTTCGTTTGTCACTTGGAAAAGCGTAGATCCTCGTTCGCTTGCATAAAACCAAGCGCTTATTGCTGCCAATTTTTATCAAAAAACTGCATTTCGCAAATTGCCAAAATTTAACCAGAATGTCTTATTGTTGCAAGTGGTTGACATTCTCAAAAGTAGAGAGCTCCTAGCAGCTTCACACTTGCATGCCTGAGTGCATCCCATGTGTCTTTTGTTTTATCACTTGTATCTGCCATTGATGGTTTCATCTTTGGTTTCTTGGCAATAACTAATTTTTGGGAGGTCTGTATCCTCCATTTTGCTTCTGGGTGTTTCCACAATTCTTCTCTCAGTTGAAGTTCCAGTCTTGTTGATGCTCTTTCCTTGACGAGAAGAGGAAGATCTTCGATTGGTAGATTGCACAAATCTTGGTTAACAGTCTTCAAGAAAATGGACTCATCAACACATTGGTGGTAGGAACAGATTTGGACGTGTGATTTGGTGATGGTAGGGAGACATGATGAAGGCTTGGTGGAAGGGTGAAGGAACTGATAGTTCTACAGTTTTAGCCTTGGACCCTTGCAATGTCGAGCTTTGACCACCACTTGTTGGGTGAGGAGCTCGCTTTATTCTACAAGTTCACGGTTGTCTTCATCTTTCTTTTTTGCAGCTCTTTCTTTCTTTGATCCATTACTTTTGGATCTCTTTGGGCTTCACAGGAGGGGATTCAACTATCATTGCTCCAGAGAGTTTGTTTTGATCAAGATCGATCTAACTCATTTGTTTCTTAAGCTTCGTCCTTTTCTCTTCAGCTTCTTGGATTTTTCTCTTTATTTCTTCTAGCTGCTTCGTCTACTTCTTAGATCTTCTATTCTGGCTAACCAACCAATGTAAGTGGTAGTTGGTCTCTACAAGACACTTGCAATGATCTTTTAGCCGCTTTGGTAAAACTATCAGGCTTTGAAAAAACTGGAGATTTCTCAAATGAACAGTGGTATGATGGCAAACAAAGAAATGGAAAGAAGGGTGGTCACATTGGTGACAACGATAGATGGTGTGGGTGATAGGCATGAGAATGGATTGCAGAGCAAGAGGCTGATTAAAGAAGGAGATTGAATTCCCAATACTTGTACTTCCATCTTTTGAAGGATCTTCATTGTGACTGGGGTACTTCTTTTGATTGAGTCTCTTTGGATTGCCCATCTATTTTCTGAGCCTTGTCTTTTTTTGTCTTTGATTTTGTGACCTTGGCTGGTGATGTTGTCGTTGGCGGATTACAGCAAACAATTTCTTTTCCTACGTAGTATAACGCAACTGAGGACCAATGAATATTTTGCTCTCAAATGCTAGTGGCCTATCCATTTGTAATAGAACCGCTTCAACTGCAACATCACTTGCATCCATTCTCACGACGTAAGCTAAATCTAGATTTGCAATTTGTAACACGGGAGCTGAAATAATCATTGTTTTAAGTTTCTCAAAACATTGATTCAATTCTTCGTTCCAAACAATAGGTGGACTAGGTTGATTCCTCTTTTTCTTTTTATTAACAAACCCTTTTGTCAGATTATTAAGTGGTGCTGCTAACTTAGCATAATCCTCAATAAATATCTTGAAGAAAAGTGTAAAACCTAAAACTGACTTTACTTGCCTCACAATTTTTTGAATTGGCCACTCAATCACAATCTTGATTTTATCCTCGTCAATCTTGATCCCATACTGTGATCTTATGACCGAGATAAAGCAACTCTTGCTTAAAGAATTCACACTTGGACTCTTTAGCATAGAGTAACTCCCGACGGAGTTTCATCAAGACGATTTTTATATGTTCTACATGTTCCACCAAGGATTTACTGTAAATGAGAATGTCGCCTAAGAATACAACCACAAACTTCCCCAAATATGGACGAAATAAATCATTCATCATTTGCTGGAACGTTGTTGGAGCATTCGTTAATCCAAATGGCAATACTAAGAATTCATAATGACCAAATCTAGAACAAAATCCTGTCTTTTGGACATCTTCCAACTTAATTCTTATTTGATGGTACCCTGTCCTGAGATCTATCTAGGTGAAATACCGTGCTCCACCCAAGCGATCTACAAGGTCATCCATCCTGGGTAATGGATATTTATTTTCGATAGTCACTTTATTAAGACCCTTGTAATCCCCACACATCCGGAAACCTCCATCTCTCTTCGCTTTAAGAAGAACAGGAGCGCGCCATGGTGATTTACTAGGTTGTATATGTCCCATCCTCAGATAGTTTTCTATTTGATTTGAAATCTCTGTCTCCTCTTTCTGAGAGAACCTATAAGGTTGTCTAGAGATAGGTTGACTTCTTGGAAGTAGCTCAATCATGTGGTCTACTGACCTACACGGTGGTAAACCATGAGGTAATTCAGATGGAAAAACATCCCTAAATTCATTAATGATCTGTTCTTTCACTGCTTGTTCATGATCTAAATTTACTGAGTTAAGAATTGTTGAGAATTCACAACCATTTAGATTCATTTCAGGAACATCCACAATTGGAATAACACATATTGAAAAAACTTCATACTCAACATAATCCAATGTCTCCATTTCATTAACTGTAGAAATCTGATCCAACGGACGTACAAAATTACTGCCAAATAATGTAACTACCTTATCACCCTCCTTGAAAGTGAACATGCTTCTCAAAATCAATTAACAAAGAAGGCGACTTACTAAATAACCACTCATAATCTAAGATTAAATCAGTACGAGCTAGGTCTAAAACATGAAAATTAACTAATTTTGTGTGTCCTTGCATAAAAAATGGGAGCTTTGGGACTTTTACGTTCCAAGTCTCCAACTTTGCTCCAGAAGCTAGATAAACTTTATATCTATGATTGTTGGCTTCAGTTTTCAAGCTAAGTTTACTGGCATGAACTGGAAAAGAAATTTGGAGAATCCTAAGAGAGAAGATTCTATACTTACCAGGCGTAGTTTGATGAGTGTGACAAAATCTGGTCTTCCAAACATGAGGGGGATTGATATTATTGAAGAATATATACAATAACTATGCGATCTTAATTTTTTAGTCATTGCACATCATATGGCTTGCTTAGGAGTACTCTTGTAGGTTGAAACATTCATACCTATGCTAAGTATCAACATTATAATAACACTTTTGAGACAAAAAATACATCATGTTTCATTGGCAAACTAAAATTTCACTGTAGTGTAAAGTCAGTTCCCATCCAATACCAGTAGCTTGAGATGTCTTCACTGTGACATTGCTCCAGTTTGCACAAATGTATGCCAAGCAAAAATATACTATTGTCTTCCAAATGATGTCTTGTACATGAGAATGGCAATACACATTGTGGTGTTGTTTTGACCAGGTTTTTTGAGTCACGGAGTGGGTTACCATGGCTGCACATGTGTATGACACAAGTCATCCTATATACATTTTTGGAATGATTAATAAATCTATCATTCATTTCAAAATATTTAATATTTTGGGCATCTTACAAAGTTGTTTGTGTTTAATGTTGTAGAATCCAATTTGTGCAAACTATTGCAACATGTGAAATGAAGGTGCAAGATGTTAGAGCTCAAGTTCTATTTTGGCGCTTGTTGAATCGTGTAATGTCTAGACATATGGAGTTACCAGTCATATTTAAAGAGTTCATGGCTGACGATGCCCAGGCAAATTGGATTGCCATTCGTATAGTTTATGGAGATGATCCTAACAAACCTATGGTGGGCCGTGAAAGATCTTGTCTCTTTCATTTCATAGATAGTGTTCATGAGCACATTGGAAAATATATAAAAAAAGACTCCAGCAAATCACACATCGATATGTGTCGACAATGGAGAAATGCAGATAGCAAGTTAAAAGCAAACAAAATATTCAACCAAATATGTAACTGGTGGAAAATTGGAAACACTTATGAAAATGACTTTCAGCAGTTGGTGGCTTGGTTAGTATGGTGGCGGAATAGAATACATAGATGGGGAAAATCTATTGTTACGGTAAGGTTGAGTACATATGTTGTTGTAGTTCAATTTAGATGTGCATTATATAACTTTATTGGTAAAATTTTGATGTTTGTATCGTAGATGATGGACCTCAAAGTGGAGTCAACAACACCAACCACAAATTTGTCCAAAGTTGTGCATCGCGTTTGGAAATCTGTGGATAGTTATTCAGCTAGATTGAGCTTAAATGATGTTGTAGTTGGGGACATGGCAAATACTACATTGAAAAGTGTCAAAGAAAAGTCCTTTTTGGCTGGTCATCACGGTGTAGGTCCCTCATTACAATATTTGATGGATAGATTCCATTATTGGTTTTCTTTTTTAGAGAGTGTACGTAATTTTGTTGAAACAATTGACTTACTACTGACGACAATACTGCCAATTCCACTATTGAAGTTGTCAAGATGCAAAAGACATTGAACAAGTTGGAATGCAGATCATGAAAATGTCTCACATCGACAGATGTGAAATACATTTCAAAAATGCATAGGCATAGCCATCCTATAAGAAGTAGTCATAGAAACATTCACATCAAATTTATGCTCAAGTGTGGCTTTCTCTTCACATCTTCAAAGTATCTAAAATTTGCAAGAATGTGTTATCCATGATAGCTTGTGGGCTATACGTAGGATCAATGTAGGGAGTCGTGTAAAATATCAAGGAATGAAATATGTGGGTAGAGGTAGATGCAATAGCCAGATTAGTTCCACTGTTGCTCCGTGTTTCTTTGGAAAAAGAAAACATGTTAATGGTGAAACAAATCAATTTATGTGATTCTGTACTACTGATGTTAGATACACATGGTCGATGAACAACAATATTGTGACACCTCCTCTACCGATAGGATAAAATAGGAGAAAATTGATTTGTCTAAACAAGCACAAATCTGACTCAAGATGAACTTGATTGTGAACAACAACATGTAGAAGATCCTATGTCATCTGGCCAAAGAAAGGTCATGCGAAAGAAATCTGGTGTTTCTATTGCTACCAAAGAGAGAATTAGTAGAGGACTTAGCTTGAACTGTAAAGTACTTCAAGTTGATAGAAAAAAAATGATGTAGAAATTTTCAAAATAGAGAGCTATGATAGCAGCAACACGAGATCAACATACCAAGTGACCCTAAATTGTGAGCCATCATGCACATGCTTTGATTTTATTAAAAACATGTCATCAAATAGGTATGTTCTATGCAAGCATCTGTACTATGTTTTTCTCAAACTCAAAAGATTGGACGTGAATCAAAACATGTTCATCCACCAACCGTGGTTGAGCAATCAAGAAATCTTTTATGTGATAGGCATGTCAAGACCAATGGCGTTGTGAAGCAAAGGGAAACAAAATAATTACTGCCTTATAGCAAAGTTTATGCGGTTAAATGTTATTATTTTTGGATATTGGCACATTGTTTTTTTCAATCATGCCCCCACTATTTGGCCATCTATTTGTTTGTTGGTGCATAAGATGTCAATGATAAATATTGCACTTTTTGTCTCAAAAGGCTGCTTTTAAAATGGTCATTTGTATAGTTTGTTGCACTAAAAAGAGACATGTTCTATGTTGATTGGTGATTGTTATGATGAGCATTTTTTAGCATTTAAAACTCAGTAAACTCATAAAAATTTACTCACTGAATGCCAAACCCTGATTGGAGCTATGAAGCTTTTCGTCAACACTTTGGTGGAGATCACTCCAATTTTTCCTCCTGTTGGTGAACAAGCTTCCAAGTGAGTGTTTTATCAGTACTTCCATTTGCATGTTGCTAAGATCCATCACACATATTGGCTTTCTCCACAACAATATGGGTGATTGTCGATTTTAGCCTGTTTATGATGGTTTTTTGTCAGTTTACTTGTATATCTCATAACTTATGGTAAATCTGAATTTCCAGCAAGTGTGCCTTTAATTTTGGGGCTATTAAATGCCAATTTAATGATTGCATGCTGGAAATTTGCAAGATTTATGGTTCTAGGCTATATTCTACTCCAAAAATTGTTTGTTCTTGAGAAATTTTGACTAGAAATGGTAGTAAGAGCTATGATTCTAGCAAAATAAGAACTTTTTTTGCTTGCATGTAAACAAATTACAATAGATCAGGCCTGATTGCACTTGCATGTGGATTAAATCCACCAGATCATGCCAAAAAAGTTTAAAAAACATGGCTTTTTGATGGTTTTTTTTTTCCCACTATTTTGGGAGTTTTTTCTAAGATCCTTGTATAAAACTTTGCATGCACATTCTCAAGTGTGTGACGAAGTTGTACAGGGGATGTCGTAAAGTTTGGTTGGATTTGGTCACCATTAAGGGCCTCAAAAAGTGGAAAATTAGCATATTTTTGATGATTTTTGAGCAAATAACTTTGCAAAAATTTTGAAATGCTTTGATGCATTTTTTTTTTTCAATTTTAGTGTACTATGCTTGTGGAAATTAGTTACATGGTGATTTTGATAGTGATTCTAACATGCATGATTGATCTATAATTGTTTTGAGTAGTTATACGCGTGTACTCTAATGATTCTGTCATAGACCACTACGTTTTCCGTAATTCATTTTTTGTAATGACATTTCGTGACTGATGTCATGTGCTTTGCATGCCAGTCTGATATTGGATTATTTTGATTGTCTATGGTACTAACAATATTTTCGCCAAAATTATTGAGTTACATAAAATTTGTTAAAAATCGAACTTTGTAAGAAAATCCAAGATTTCAGTTTTTCCATTATCTATGAAATGAATTTAGATTAATGAATTGGCCATACTGAGTTCTTTTGTTCAGATTCAGTCACAATGTTTTCACTAAATCTAAATCATTTCCCGGTTATAAATATTTTAAAATTGATTGAAGGAACTGCGAATACCGTTGTACTCTAGTACATGCAATTTGTTGGCAGTTTGATATCGTAACGTCCTTTTAACTTTTGGAGTGGAATACTCCAAGATATAGAGTTAAACTGATTTTTTTTTCTCTCTTTTATGTTGAACTTCAAATTTGGTCAAATTTTGAAATTGTTTTTTTTTTTTTGCATGAAATGGTTCTAATCGATTCTGATCATTAGAAATGGGTCAAGCAAATGCTTGTGCAAGATACTCATCAAATTTAAACAAACGTCGGTGACGTGGACCCTTGGATGCCGGCGGCGCAAAAAGGTTGTAGTAAGGGTCCTTCCACTTGGACCAGTCCCAGAGGCGAAACCGAAATGGTAGTCATCCCCAAGGATCAACTTTATTAAATTTGGAAGAGGTTACATTCATACATAGACTGACTGGTCTTGGGGCCACCAACATGTGTTGGGCATTGTGTCTGGCTCGTGCTGGTAGAGGGAGCTGAGACCTGGCGACTGGATTCCTGGCGCTGGTTGAGCTGCCCAAGTTTCTGTCTGCTGGACTCCCCCTATAGTTCTGGTGTGATTCGGCGCACCCCCTCTGTCCTGAAATATAGTGCTTTCTGGTAAAGCGCACTTTTTAGGACTTAGTTTTTATTTTGCTGATTAAGCTTGGCAACCTGGCAGAATCAGTCTGGCTCCCGAACATGGGTCCCAGGAGCCGTCCCGGCGGCAGAATCAACTTGCTTCCTGACTAGGCCATGACTCGAGCTCCAAAGCTAGCTCATGACTTGTGACTACTTGACTGGCTCACCACAGGTCGGAGGCTCAGTCCTTGACTTCCTGACTCGCTCTGGGACCTTTAGGGAGTGTCACCCCTTAGAGTCTTATAGGGCACCTTGGTGCACCTGAGTCAGCTTTACAACAATAGCTCTCACCCTTAGCTAGTTATCAAACGCTAAATGCACACTAACAACTAGCCAGTCCCCAATTCGACTGAAGTCCTTATATTTATACACATTTCTCTACTTAAAAGTAACTGAACTTTCTAAAGCCGCAAGTTGTTGTAATCGTTTGGCTTACGGTCACTTACAGCGTTACAGCTTTTGACAATGACTCAACCTTCACACATGTAACTGCTTAGATAGTGACCCTACCTCAAATATTAATAGCACAAAATATTTACATATTAAAATGTACACCTGGACTTCATAATCATTTGGCCCATATTAACATGCACATTTGGCCTATATTAACTTTAACATTTTGTACATTTTAACTTTTAACTTTTGGCCCATATTGGCCAAACACATATCCCCGACAAAAAAAAAACGAGTTCCACGAGTCTTATGTTTTGCTTCGCTTCAAATATTTTCAATGCCTCACCACCTCACTTTAGTGTCACTTTCGCTCTCATATGAAGTAGCCACTTCCATCCAAGAACTCACCAAATGTGTCACACCCTTTTCATCAATTGTGAAAGGTGTAAATGGCCCCACAGGCCCGACAATCGGTAGGTCAGCTAATTTTCGCAACTCCAATAATGTTGTAGCTGCCACAGTTGTAGGCGAAGATGTGCTCTTCAAAATACCTCCAACTGGTGCCGATTTCAACTGCCGTAATGGATATAACAACAATTTGTCGTTAGCATCCACAATTTCTGACACCAAATGTGGTGTCCTCCCCATCAGCATGATACGATTCAAACATTTTGTCATCAATAATGATTCAAATAAATCATGAACCTGCTGCATTGCAATAGCTGCAAAATGTCGAAATTCAAAGGTCCCGTATGTCGTAAAAAATTTCGTGGCTTTATCCGTCTGTCGCTTATCAATGAGTTTCTCAACTTCCGTAAAAACCTATAGTTTTTTTTGCAGTTCATTTGAAAGTTGCTTTAAATGGCAAAAAATTTTACTTTTGAAAATTATAAGAGCAATGAATACATTACAGATTTGTAATGTACTTTTGCTATTTTTAGAAAGCTTAAGAATCACCTTACGTTTTTGTAAGATACACTTTCTATTTTTGGAAAGTCGCACAAATCCAACTTGCTATTTTTGGAAGTGATTTTTCTAAAAATAGAAAAAAAAATAAAAAAAATTAAAAAAATTAAAAAAAAACCTGTAGGTGTTTTACACAGGGGAAGGCCCACGGCTGAGGGCTTTCCGAGTTTGGAGGTGCCCTCGGGGCGCCTCAAAACCCCGCCTTGGGACCTTCCCCCTTACGTAATTGTCGTTCGCCTGATTTTTGGGTCGTTTTGGGCCCTATATTATTTTGCATAATATAGGGCCCGACACCGTTTTTTTTGCCTGGTGCGAGAGAGAGACTCGCAGAGAGAGCGAGGGACAGAGGAGAGAAAGCGGAGAGAGAGAGAGAGACTTGCAGAGAGAGCGAGGGACAGAGGAGAGAGCGGAGGGAGACATCGCGAGAACGAGAGGAGAGAGCGGAGGAGAGAGAAGAGAGCGAAGAGAGAGAAAAGAGAGGAGAGAGCGGAGAGAAGGGGAGAGAGAGAGAGAGAGAGAGAGAGAGAGAGAGAGAGAGAGAGAGAGAGAGAGAGAGAGAGAGAGAGAGAGAGAGAGAGAGAGAGAGAGAAGAGCGGAGGGAGGGGAGAGGAGAGAGAACAAAGGAGAGAGGAAAGAGAGAGAAGAGAGGAGAGCAGAGGGAGGGGAGAGCAGAGAGAGAGAGAGGAGAGGAGAGCGCGGAGGGAAGGAGGGAGAGAGACTAGGAGAGAGAGAGAGAGAGAGAGAGGAGAGCAGAGGGAGGGAGAGACAGAGAGCGCAGGGAGGGAGAGCAGACAAGACAGAGGGAGGGATAAGAGGGGGGGAGAGAAGAGAGAGACAACGGAGGGAAGAAGGGAGAGCACACAGCAGACAACACAGGAAGGGAGAGAGAGGAGGGAGAGCATGGAGGGAGAGAGAGGAGAGGGTTGAGGGAGAGAGTGCACACATTAGAGAGAGCGGAGAGCAGAGAGGGCAGACAGCAGAGAGGGAGAGAGTAGAGTACTACAGACAACAGAGAGAGGGAGAGGAGAGCGAAGAGGAGAGAGAGAGAGAGAGAGCCAACAGGAAGAGAGAGCGAAAAGGAGAGAGAGCAAGCGCGAAAGAGGGAGAGAGAGCGTGAGAGAGCTCCAAATGCAAAGATAGGAGAGCCAGGGAGAGACGACAAAAAAAAAAAATCAGGCGGACCGGCAATTACGTGCGGTAATTGTCCATTGGTCGGACCATTACCACAAATAATTTGGTTTCCAGGCAGCTCGTGGCCTCCGCCACTTGCTCCCCGGGTCCCAAATTATTTATGGTAATGGCCCTCTCAATGGCCATTACCTACTAGGTAATTGCTGTTGGCCTGATTTTAAGGCCCTTTTGGGACCTATATTATATTGCATAATATAGGCCCTCTCATCATTTTTTATTTTCAAATTAATAATGGGTACGACATTGCGGAGAGTGCAACAGCCGTGGAGAGAAGAGCGGGGACTCGGGAGAGAGGGTTCGGCACTGTGGCAGTGCGTGCACAGATAAAGTGAAGAGAGATGAGAGAGAGAGAGAGCGGATAGAGGAGAGCGTGGAGAGAAATATCAGAGAGAGAGAGAGCGCGCGGAGAGAGAAGAGCGTCCGGAGGCAGGGAGAGCGAGAGCGTTAGGAGGGAGGATATAGACAGAGAGAGCAGAGAGAGGATAGAGAGAGAGATAGGGGAGAGAGCGAGAGCGAATAGAGGAGAGAGAGAGAGAGAGAGCGGGGAGAGAAGAGAGGATAGAAAGAGATAGAGCAGAGGGAGAGCGTGCCGACGGAGGCGGGGAGGGAGAGCGAGCAAAAAGAAGAGCGTGCGGAGGGAGGCATGGAGGAGAGAGAGAGAGAGAGGAGAGCGTGAGAGAGAGAGAGGAGAGGAGAGCGTGCGAAGGGAGGATAAGAGAGAGAGAGAGGGAGCGGAGAGGACAGAGCACCGAGTGGAGCGAGTGGAGGGTGAGAAAAATTAGAAGGTGAAAAAAAAATTCAGGCCAAAGGCAATTACGTGAGTTAATGGTCCATTGGTCGGACCATTACCACAAATAATCCGGTCTACCACAAATAATCCGGTCCACCACTCGCTCTCGAGTCCTGGATTATTTATGATAATGGCCATTACGGACTACTGGACTACTTAACTTTCTGTACAAAATTAGCTTCCCAAGTCCAATATAAATTCCACAAAATGGGATAGGACAGATCAACATTATGAGCAACCTTATCATACAAAGCTTTAAAACGACTGTACACTCCTGATGCCCAAGCTCTAAACTTGGTCTGCTGGTTGATTGTCTGAAAATGCACAATGTTATATCCAGCACAAATATTTTCCATTTCATAGACATTTTGAAGCGCAAATAACATCGCGTTCCCTAGCAAGATTATGGAAAGTAGTTCTCCCCTGCAATACTACTCATGCTAAAATGCCCTGAGATCTCAAATCCAGTTCTTGCCAAAATGCATAAAAGTTTACTAGCGTTGACGGCTCCATCACTCCTCGGTCGTTACTTCTCATAAGCTTCCCAGGCCAGCATGGATTTCTGGCGTTTAACCCTCAACCATTTGGGTACTGAATCTGATGCCCCTGCCACTGATGGATTAGTAGGACTTTGTCGAAAACCACCTTTGCAAGTTGAATATTGGCCATCTTGACCTAATCTTTCAGTCTTAAGATCTCATTTTGCAAATAATCAACAATATTTTCTAATTTTTGTCCTTCTGCTTGCTTCTCTTGATATGCTTCCTCTACAACGGCCATTTATTCTTGAGTACCCTGTATTTCGGCTAAGTCCTGCTTCAAACTTGTTCTTGTACAGCCTCAGGGTGCGACAACCAACCCTCACATCATACAGATACCCACAACAACCCTTGTACTTGGGCGAGTTCCTTTTCCAACTGCAGATGTTCGTCCTGCAATAGACTTTGTTCTTCTATCAACTGATCCATTTTATCAATAACTTTCATTCGAAGAATGATTTTTGTCCATTCTTTCAACCCCGCATTATCAATTTTAGCAGGTCCCCCAATTGTGATGCTATTTAATTGGGCTTTTAAAAGCCCCTTTTCATATTCGCAATGATCTTTGGCTGTTTGTGCCGTGTAGGCATCTTGTTGCAACTGCATAATACGCTCAAAATAATCGACATTTCTTTGCTTCAACGATTTCTTGCTGCTGCCCTTTCAATTGCTCTTCTAGCTTCAACACCTGAGCTTCTAAATCCCTAACTCGTGTTTGACATTGTCTCATTTTGGGCCCATCATCTTCAACTATCTTGAGACGTTCGGTCTGTTGCAAGTACATTTTGCCAGTAAGCAGATTGGTCCTCCAAAAACTGATATTGCCGCACAAATTCCATCCCATAATTCAATCCCGGTGAAAAATTATTAGTTGTGTGCAGAAAGTTTCAAAGCGTAGCATCATCAGTAACTTTGGTATCCACCCCTGTCACCATAGCGTCACCTGTCTCTGTAGCCTGTGGCATTCCATCTATTCCATTCTGATCAACTTCAGCCCCATCCATTTGAATTTCAGTAGAATCTCCTACCAATTCATCCCCTACTACATCCGTCAAGCTACCTGATCCGTCAAGCAGTATATGACTTCACCGGATTCTACCGTGAGACAGTCCGCAATCTATGATCAAGACTTCACATTTTTGGTAGCAATAAAGACTAAATGAGACGACTTCTTGCTAGATTTGGCATTCGACCCAAATATGTCGCTAAAGTCTTGAAGGGTCGTAACTTGTAGATCAGTTGATGTTGAAGCGTCAATGATCACAGGATCACTTGATGTTGATTATCGGAGGATCTTGGGAGAGCTAGTTCGTCACCTAGACAACATCAAGGTGGCTAGAAGGGGCTCACAAGTTGTTTCCTTTTCCGCATCCACATGACCTTTATGGAGAAAATGTCACATCGCATCACGACTGAAGCAAAAAGCCCACCTGACCAATAATCGGATGTAAACAGGTGTCGTGAGACCATCGCCAATTTTGGTAGGGGATATTGTTGGGGCTTGGCAGTACACCGTGTTTCATACCATGTAAATAGATCTTCTTATAGATCCAAATTAGTTGAATAAGTGTGATGGATATGGCACCCTGCGTGGGTAAGTCCAACCCAATGATCCTATTGTTATTTTTTGAAATAGTAGCAATAAAAGTGACTTTTAGGCCAATGCAAGAGTTAAATCAATTAGAGGCCTGAAAGTCAAAGTAGTGAATAAGAAAAAAATTTCACCACTTTTGATTCAAATAATAAGAGAAGTAGAAATTGGCCAATAGCCATTGAGGCCAAGTGCCCATTCTGCATTTTAAATAATAGAGCCATGTACTTCATTTTTGTGTTCAATCAAAAGGAGGTGGAATCTCTACCATTTTGGCAATTGGATGTCCTTGCTTCTCCTTTTCCTCAACCTCTCTCATATTGTTTTCTATCTTCATATTTCTTGGAATTGTTTAATACTGGATTTGAATGTTATTGCTATGTGAGAGAGAGAGAGAGAGAGAGAGAGAGAGAGAGAGAGAGAGAGAGAGAGAGAGACATTGTGTTTCTATTTTAAAGCCTTAATATTTTTCCTTGCATTTTTCTACTCAGTTGGCCGACATTTCGGGTTAGGCCGACACTTCCAAGCAATCAATGGTGAGGACGAGCTATCAAGAATGGACGAACTATCAAACCTCTCAGTTGGCCGACATTTCGGGTTAGGCCGACACTTCCAAGCAATCAATGGTGAGGACGAGCTATCGAGAATGGACGAACTATCAAACCTCAACTACTTGGGCATGAAGTTTTTTTTTTAAACTATCACGCTCCACCGCCGCCATGTTACGTTAACACAAACGTGCTTAAACATATGTTTAGCTTAAGCTTAGCTAATCAATCTTGTAATTTAATCTGGCATGATATATGTCTTCGATCAGAGACATACAAAAATACACACAGAAAGAGAATCCTGAATGCATCACTCAGTGAGGCGCGTATCAAGGAAGAAAGATAGTTCTAGCACTAGCTAGTTTCATGCGTGAGAAGAGAACACCTCTCTCACGCCGACGCGCTGATCTAGGAAACAGACAGCGCTCAAGAAAGATCTTCTATGTACACTCGTTTTTTTTTATAATATAGACGTGTACATCTTCTTCTGCTCAGTGTGTAATCTGTGAATGTTGTGATGCTTGTTCAATTTCATTAGTAGATATATTTTCGCTGTCATTAAGACATTATCTGTTGTTCATAAACACATAGTCAAATTAGCAGTAGCTATCTGCTTGTTCGAAGGATGACTGACCACGGCTTGAGGCAGTAGCCTTATCCGACAGATCGGCTCCATCTAAGCGACAACAGGAATCAACCAGAGAGCCCGGTACATTACCAACAGTCGTCCCAGAGCAACTCGATTGCTCGCCCTTGTCGGAGTTGTTCCGAGATTCCTTCAGTGGTATTAGAGCGGAGCTCCCGTGGAACATTCCTACAGTGGTATCAGAGCCATAAGGCTTAATTAGAGCCATGTCACTGAGACTATGGCTTCCATTCACAGCATCCAATCAAAGATATGTACAGTACTTGAAACAGATGGATCAAACTTTCTTGCTTGGAAAGTGAAGACATCGCTAATCCTAATAGGAGAAGTGTTATGGCCGTGGGTGGATGGCACGGAAGAGATGCCAGCCAACACATGCAAAGATCTTCAGGAGTGGAAGAGAAGAACGACAAAGCAATAGCTGTCATCTCCTCTTCCATGAAGACAGCATTACCCTTGACCTCACATCAGTCTCTAACGCTAGAGAGATGTGGGATACACTCATCAGCAGATTTTAGACCAAGTCACGAAATCAAATAATGCATCTAGAAGATCAGATTATCTATCTAAGATGGGATGGCAAAGATCTCATGAGCTTTATCAGGAAAATGAAGAACATGTTCCTATCGCTACACAATGTTGGAGCAGAACACGCAGTCTCACAAGAGAAGCAGCTCAGTTACCTGTTACGCTCCTTACCGAGATCATTTCAGACAACCTGGACATGGCAGATGATCGTCAACTTTCGACAAACCGACTCCTCCAGATATATCGTTCTGGGAGATGGATTGTGACACGAAGTAAGCGGCACTGGAGCACTTTGGCTAAGCACCAATGGCAGAGACAGAAGACTGGATGACGTCTTGTATGTGCCGACACTGTAGAAAGATCTGCTATTAGTTGCTAGAATAGCATATGCAGGCATGTGTGTGACATTCACAGATCAGACATGCAATGCGAATGATGCCAGCTCTAGTACACTCATCACACAAACACAATTGTGAATAAGCTTTGCTCTTGCGCGTGACATGAAAGAAAAATCATCTTCATATCTTGTTTGCCTTGTCTTGCTTGAAAATAGGGTTTGAAGGTGGGTGAGGAAAAGTCCCTACAAGCATATGGACCTTCCCAGCTTAGAGAGAGGATCACACCATTGGTAAAGCGATTAAAAAACCAAGTACAAACAAGATTTTCTCTGGTGAATTGTTTTGAGGAAGTCTCATATGTCTATGCTTTCACCTGTACTATAGTTTATCCAAAGCTTTATCTTCATGGATGTTTGCAAGGAAGTCATCAATGTACTACTGGAAGACAACTAAATGCTCCAATTAAAATTTTACTCTATTTATCGAAAAAAGAAAGTTGGACTTATTTCCTTTTTTCCCAAAGCTAAGATTTATTGTCACTTATTGACTACAAGTTTTTTTTGTGCAGCCAACTATGTGGAGGCTTAGGCTACAAATTTGTTTGTAGAAAAACATTCAGTCGTATGTTAAAATCTCATAGCATTTGTTTAAAGAAAACAAAGAGGTATAACATCTTAACAATGCACCTCATGCTGTAAAAATTTTTGTAGCCTAAGAAGATGGCATGTTGCCGTGACATTTTCTCACAGTTGTTGCTCTTTGATTTTATGTAATATGATGCCATCGTGATGACGAAATGATGCAATTTATGTGATGGTAGCCAAAAAAGAGCATTGTAGAACCACCAATAAGAAATGAAGGTAGACAGTGTGTGGGACTAGGGTCTATAGCTAGCCAAGATGAGATGGATTGTTTGTACAAAGGTGAGTATATGCTAAAAATTGAAGAAAGTCATGAAAATAAATCAAAAGTTCAAGATGTCGATGCATCAACGGATCTATTTTCAACAACCCAGAACCTTCTCTTGCAATGTAGAAAGAGAAGGTGAAGAAACTCAATCTCCATTGCTACCAATGAGAGAATAGAAAATACAATAAAAAACATTACTAAAGAGGAAGCGATGATACAAAATTGAAAAGTAGTTTTCTATGTCCATAGTTTTGCAACTAAACTAATTGTGTGTACTTTCATATTTACAATCAACAAGTCTCAAGTTGTACCTTCAAAAATTTCAAGCGCACATTGGCAAAAAAAAAAAAAGACCTGCAGACACGAATACTTTATTTATGTGATTGTTTAAAGCATGGATATTGACAACAACATGAACATTCAACATCCACATTTGACAATATTAGAACAATTTCAAATACTTTCTAGGAAATGAACTTTGGCACAAGTGTGATAAAAAATCACAAAAATGATAGTTTTGTCTAATGTAAATTAACGAAGGGGTGGGTCTTTGCTATTGCTAAAATGCAAACTCTCTAGTTTTGTTTATGTGTTAGTCATGGTTTTTTATTTATGTTCTAGTTTTAGAAGATACTGACGTTGTTGGCATTTACAAGCACATCATAATATATAAATGAACGGTGACATGCTTCAAATATAAAACTTTGAAATTAGTAGTACGTTTCCAAATGTATGTGCACTTGAAACCTAATGTTTCAAATGTGCAATCAAATTTGATCATCATTCTATAAGTAGACACAATGTAATTCCCAACACCCTTAGAGCATTGAGATTCAGACTAATACTTCGACTGAGGCTGAGACTTTACTAGGTTCTCTATTCTGGTGAGTAGTGGTTTCAAATGGTGAGTAGAAGGGCTCTCTAAAGCCACTAGTCATTGAAAGAAGGATTTGAAGTTTCCATGGGGACAAAAGATGGAGACTATCATGCACTTTGCTTTGAAAATAGATCGTCATAATCACCTCTCAAATATGTAAGGTACTACTTTATATTTTTATAAAGTTGGACATTCCCTTATACATGTAACACTTATCAAAATTTATATATATAAAAATATAATCACACGCCACTTATTAATGACAAACTTCTACTGTGCATAGAAGAAAAACTACAACTTTATATATGCTCCCTCAATCCCAACTTCCACGGCAAGCTCCCCCGGAAACTTGGAAAGGCTACTCTTTAAAGGCTCCTTTCATTGCTCGCCAAAACACTAAGCACTTGGATGTTTTTCAAGTATTCAGATGTAACACGTTACATCGCCAAAAAATGCAAACTTATTTTTCACCTCCATTTTATTGAATGCATATAATAAGCCATAGCGTTTGCATCATTGCGCATGTTGTCTCTTTGCTTTGCCAAGTTCACGAAGAAGAAGCAGGAGTCATGACTCATCAGTAGCAAACATTATCACATGTTTACTTCTGCTCATTTTATGTCTTCGACGCCTGTCATCGCCGGTTTGAGTGCTCAATCGCAGATGCCTGTTGGAGATGATGTATCTTCTTCTTATGGCAAACCAGCTCCTAATGCTTATAACTACGCTTACCAGCTCGATGGCAATATACAGATAGGGATTCTGGTAGTAGCGTCTCTGTTTCTTCTCCTCGGCATGTTCGCGCAGTACATAAAGAAGTGCTTTGCTCCGCCTGCCATTTCCACACGCCAACCAGCTGTGGATGGAAGAGCGGGGCAGAAGACTGAGGGATTGGATCGCGAGCTTATAGAGACATTTCCCGTTGTGGCATACGCTGCTGCATCAATGGCGAAGAATTGCACAGATTGCGCAGTCTGTCTCGCGGAGTTCGAAGAAGGGGAGAAAACTCGATTGCTGCCTACGTGTAACCATGCTTTCCACCCGGAGTGCATCGATATGTGGCTTTTCTCTCACTCCACTTGCCCTCTTTGCAGAATTATTCTCGTCTCGACGTCGCACACGATTACGTTCCCCTCCAACTCTGCGCAAGGCAGTGCAAGACAAGAAAATTTGGTTAGTGCAGCAAGGGTGATCGAAGTGGAAGCAAGAGCTCCCTTAGAAGAAAATCCTGGCTTGATTAACGCAGTAGAAAGGGCTGGGGAAAGGGAAGATGTTCTCGCACTGTCTCGAAGCTCGCAGTCCTGCCAGCAGGCAGCGCTGGAAATGGACAACCGAGAGAGGTTGTCAGCTACCTCAGCCAGGCATCCGTCGTGTATTCCTATGGATGAAAGAAGACGGGCAAGCAAATTGAGACGATCCTGTTCGATGTAGGGATCCAAATCATCTGCTAACGTGGAAGAGGCTTACAATATTGTCATTTCTTTGGTTGGACCAAACTGCAATGATGCTTCACTAGTTTGAATGAAATTTCGGATGTATTGATGTTGAAGCCCCATGTGCTTACTCTTCTTGTGGAATCCACTATTCTTTCAAAGAAAAATAAATCATTGATTATGACTTAAAATTTGAACATGTGGACATATATTTTATATTTCATTGCACATATTCTTTAGCCACACACACTCCTTAGCCCCTTGACATAAGACCATATATTCACCTCTATGGAAGATAACACAACTGAATGTTGTTTGCTGCTACCCCAAGTGATCGCACTTCCTAACATTGTAAACATGTAAATAATAGTCGATTTTCTCTCATCTATATGTCACCTCTCCAATCAAAATAGCAAAAATATGTCAAATTCAACTCGGATCCTAAGTAGACTATGCCATGCTCAGTGGTTGCTTTTAGATATCTCAAAACATGCTCCAATACGTTCAAGTGCTTCAGCCCTAGGTTGACCAAGAATTGGCTCAATTTGCCTACATAAGTAGCAATATCGGGCTACATGCACAAAGTCACATACATAGATGATTCAATAAGGCTTTTGTAAGAATATTTGCTCATTTTGGTCATATCTTTTATATTTTGGCCCCATCTTTTTGCTAAAATTGTACCCATATTCTAGTGGAATTGATACACGCTTGCGAGTTTTTTATCCCAAGAAAAATTGGATACATCTACAATGTACCGCGTTTGAGAGATGGATAATATTGCATTGTTTCTTGAAATCTCGATACCCAAAGAGTAATGAATTTCTTTTAAATCTTTTATATCACACTCAGATCACAATTCGACATTAGAATCTATGAGTAGAGTTGTATTGTTGCTTACCATTATCATATCATCCACATATAGGACAATATCCAAAAAGGAGAATCCGGCTTTCTTGAGAAAAATGCTGCAATCAGACTAGAATTTATAATAATCTCTCTTAAAGAAGAAGTTTCAATCCTCTCATATTTGAGACCATCTAAGAGTGCTCTACTTAATCTACATACCAATCATCCTGCTTCTCATACCACACCCTTTACGACAATTTGAGACCATAGAGGGCTCTATTTAGACGAAGTCAGTTTGTCGATGGAGTCGATGTCGACTATATACATGAGATGTTTTGAAGTGTAAGTTGGGCACTTCGATGTCGACCACTTCGATGTCAAGTTGTGATGGAGTCGACTTTTGTGAAAATCCCGAAAAATGCGAAAATGCGAAAAATAATGCAGAATCCCGACAATCTCGAAAATACAATCCCGACGGAGTCGAACTTAAATAGGTTTTCAGAATGCTCATTATTGAATGGATTTGAGGCTGAGCATTGAAATCGAACACTCCCCCTTAATGTGGATCCTGAAAAACTTCGATCTTCAGATTTAGCATGTCGTTAAATTTGAGATGATGCTCTTTTGATAGAGCTTTCTTGAAGTAATCTATTGTATAAGATCTGTCCTGCAGTAAACCAATGAAACTTTCTTGCTTTGCACTTTCTCTGTAAAGTAGTGATATCTTATTTCAATATGCTTGCTTCAGAATGAAATCTCGGATTTAGAGGTAGTGCAATTGTGCTTTGATTGTCACGATAGATAGTCGTTGGATATGATTGAGCAAGGTCAATATCTACAAGCTGGTGCCTTAGCCAAATTGTCTCCTTGGTAGCATTCGTGGCAGTTATATATTTTGATTCGGTCAATGATAATGCTACTGAGGTGTTCCAAGAGATTGGGCCTTGATTGTATAAAAATACAAATCCAGAAATCGATCTTCTTGTATTGATATTTCCTACACAATCCGCATCTGTGTATCTTTTGAGAACATTGGCAGATTGGATGCCTCCATAACAGATGCTGAGATGTCTGGTTGCTTGGATGTACTTCATGACCTTCATGAGCGCTTTCCAATGGGTTAGACATGGATTCGATAGGAACTGGTTGAGTGAACTGATCGAGTATCCAAGGTCGGTTCGAGTGTAGAGCATTGCATAGATTAGTGAGCCGATGATGGAGTGAAATAGGTATTGCTTCATTTCCTCCTTTTCTAACTCAGTTTGAGTTCCTTTGACAGCTTCAGACCAGGGTGGAGTGGAAAGTAGCTGTCGAATTCAAAAAAATTTGATTTCAAGACAATAGTGGGCTGGAGTCATTTTGTTCTCCTAGGCCAACATGCATTTTGTATCATTTATTAGATTCAGATTGTTACTGAATAGTAATGTAACATCTACATAGAGAGTGATAATGAAGAAATCCGATGTTGTCCGTTCTAGAAACGACATGGACTATTCTAGAATATGGCAAGAGGCTTCTGCAATAAGCCCAAACAATACATAAATAAAGTAGAGAGTTAGACGTATTAGAAACAGGCAAACAGTTGGCATCCTACGTGTGTGAGTCCAACATTGGGCCTTAGGCTAATAAGTGCCATGGAGCAGCTTTCCACTGGTCAGAGCCAAACCCCAAACCAATAGCGAACATTGTTCAAACCGAAAGAAATGTGAACAGTGTTGAGTCAGAAACACAAGGGACTCAACTAACTAAGAAAGATAAGAAGATTGTGGAACAGTTCACCATTCAAGATGGATTACTATTTCGGAATGGAAAAGTTTGCGTACTTGGTGACGATGAGCTCAAACGTAAGATTTTGTTTGAATCCCGGTATACACAGGACTCTTGACTTGGTTAAGAGGGAACTTTATTGGCCAAAGCTCAAGCCATATGTCGAGTCATATGTTGTTAATTGAAAATTCTGTCAACTAGCAAAGGCTGAACGCCATAAGGCTTGGTGGTTTGTTGCATCCATTATATATCCCTGATAAGAAATGGGAAAGCATATCTATGGATTTTGTAGTTGTACTTCCAAAGACCCACTCGTGAGTCCCGCTTAAGACCGTAGATACATCTGTGCAACCAACAGGCATAATCCCAATTGTTTGGATCTTCATAACCTTTAGTCTCCTTCATGAAAATTTCTTCATCTAAATCTCCATGGAGAAAAGGTGTTTTGACATCAATCTGATATATCTCCAGATCATATTTTGTAGCATAAGCGAGGAGTAGTCGGATGCTTGACATCTTGACCATCGGTGAGTATGTATCGAAGTAGTCGATATGAGTGTAGCCCTTCGCAACAAGTCAAGCTTTGTATCTTCTGACACTGTCATCAGATCTTAGCTTCTTCTCATATACCCATTTGCAGTCCACTTTCTTCTTTCCTTTGAGTAGTGGTTCAAGTGTCCACACCTGATTCTGCTTCATTGATTCGATCTCTTCTGACATGAGGGAAATTGAGAGGGGGAAAGGGGCACGCCCCTTAAGGGCCTCCCCCCCCCCCCCCTCCATTTTTTGAATGGCGGTGCGCCCCCAAGGGGTGCTAGCTTGTTGCAAGGGCCCTGGGCCAGTAGGCCATGCAGCCCGTGCCCCGAGTTGCCCGATGGCCTCCATCCGGCCATCCGGCCCCAAATGGCAGACTCGATGACTTCCGGCGGGCCCGGTTTCCAGATGACAATGGTGCGGCGGGGGGGGGGGGATATCCTTTCCAAGGGGCGTGCCCTCTCCCCTTCTCACTTTCCCTCTCTCATAACACTACCCCCTGCCTTTTTAGTTTTTCTAAGTTAGAAAGTTAAAAAAAAAAATTACTACTCTATGTTGTATGTGCATAATAAAAAAATTAGCCCATATTTGCACCACCCCTCTCTTCAATGTTGTATTTTTCCAAAGCCTTCTCTCACACTCTATATTTTCTCTTTTTTTGACATTTATGATTTAAAAAACTTTAGCTTTATTTTACCTAGCTGCCCAAATTGTAAACTCGGGCAGCCTACGTGGCAATCCTTAGAGGCCCTTCTGAAGCTCAAATTTTATTGTAATGATGCCAATTTGTTGGAATGGAGACTACTGATATAGAAATATATTTATGATGACATACAATCATCTAGCCACAGTTCCTGCTGTGCTAGCAATCTCACAATAGCGGAAGCAACAAAACACTGAAGAGAAAGTAGCTCACACACACACTATTGCCTTTACAACTATACACTCTTCATTAGCAAAAAATGATGGTAAGTACAATGTGGAGGTGGTTGGGGTCTTAGGCAAGATCTTGGATGTAGTGCCCAACCATGTGACTTGACAACTCAAGTTTGATAAACAATAAATTATTATAGCTATATACATCTTTCATAGATATAAAGCCTTATTGTTAATTACTTCTAATATCATCTACCTCCTTATCCTCATTATTAACTAGTTAGTCACAGTAGGAATCTTCCAAGGGACTTATCCTCATCAAAAATTCTCTTCCTATTAGGTACTTGATTTGCAATACTAATTTGCACAACTCAGGATATGATGATCATCAACGTATTTGCCTGAATGTAGTAGTTAAATCCATTTAACAAGTAGCTTCACATGTTATAACCATTCAAGAAGTGGGTGAAATAATAGAGTTCAATCTCACAAAGGTTCTATTTGATTAATCTTTGGTTATTGGTGAATGATATATCCCTTATGAGTTAGGTTCTCCTACAACATAAAGAACGTAGCATAGATCAGTTCATTAAACAATTGTTTTCCTTCTACAATGCAAGGCAATCTTTGACTAGCAAGATGGCACAATCAATGATAGAAAATAAGAAGTCATTCTGAACATTAATTTCAAGAGATTCATTTTATTAGATAGAAGGACTACATAAAAATGTCTAATTTTGAGTGCCACAGAGTTAAAGAGACTTTGCTTCTACTTCCTAAGGATCAATACTTAGCAAAAAAATTGAGTAGATAGCATGATCAACAAATAAACTCGAATTAGTCCAGATATTGTCGTTGAATTTACATAGGCTTTGATATTGTTCGATTGACTTGGGTCTTTGATAGACTTTTTAATAAAGCATTTCCCTAAGTATTGAGCATAAAAATATCCTTGAGAAGAGTCATGCTCATGTAATAGATTGCTCCACATGTAGATTCTGTATGAGTTTAAATCCATAAGAGACTGTTAAAGTTATCTGTCTTCAATAATATAGAATAACCTATAGTTATCGTGAAAAGATGAAAAGAGTTGGAATGGGATGCCACATTAACAAACTACAAGCACACTCATCCCACACACTTTCACATTGGATGTGAAAGGCTACGTGTTGAGATCTACACCTACCTCCCTCATCCAAAGATGCATAAGCCTCCATCCAAAATCATGATTCATGATGAGAATTTTCAAGGCTTGGATGGGGGTGGGGCCCTAATCAAAATATGCTCCTTTGATAGAGATGGTGGCTAAATGTGAGGCTTAGCAAGTGGGCTTATTTGATGTTATCCATTCTTGCCACTTGGGTCCAAGTCTCATTTTATGTGAAAAAGGTTTGGTCCTTGCAACTTTTGGGAGCAAGTTGAGAACTAAAGGCTAACTTAAGTTGAGAAATTGCCAAAGCGTTATACAAGCCTCAAACTCATTATTAACACACGATAAGCACACTCATGCTCACACTCTCATGAAGGGGGTGAGGGGCTAGGTGTTGAGACATGCATCTCTATCTAACACAAAGCTCAAGGTGACGTTGAGCTCTACCCTTTTGAGAGGAGTGTATACCGAGGGAGCAAGCAAAACTCCCAATGGTGGAAAATGATTGAGAGCTGGTTTCTAATCTTTCCACAATGGTGACAGGTTTTAAAAGGCAAGTGTTCGATAGATGTGAGACCCATGCTCATGTATTAAATAATGGTGGGGAGGAATATAATTTTTGCACAATGGTGAAAGTGAGGCCCTATAATCACCGATTTGGTTGTGATTGAGACATGACCTCCAATATTTCCACAATGATGAAGGGTTCTAAAGGGTAAGAGCGTGAGTCCCCATTTTCATCCAACATTGGAAAATAGTTAAGAGGTGAATTATAACCCCGCCCAATGACAAAAGGTTACATGTAAGAGTGAGGCCCTCCATGCACACTTAGTAATCTGATTTAACCGGTATTTTTTTGTTGCTAATGGTAAAGTCACTAGTGGTGATGCACATAGGTTTGCTCCCAAAGTTATATAAACGATGCTAAGCAACCATTGGAGCCATTTGCATACCCTAAGACCTAAACTTTTGGAGAAGTGACCACGATGACCACCTAGGAGTACAACCTTGTCCATCAAAGTTCAGATATATTCATGGCTCCTTTTAGTACGATTCCTTCGTTGGATAAGGTTAAGGGTGGGTCCTTTCCTTCAGCGCTCTGATTTTTTTTGTATTCTAAAAGCACCTTTAGAGACAAAATATGCACCTAGATTTCTCTCTCCATCATTTTAAACCAATGTTATGTTTTCTCTCTTTAAAAGAACGGCACTCTCTCTCCAAGAATGAGATTCTCTTTGCTCCCACATTTTAAAACACTCATATGTTTTTTTTCCGAAAAGTGGCATTCTCTCTTCAAGACTGAAATTTTTTGTCCTAGCACCGACCAAGTGCTCAGGTTTGCTTTGTATTTTGAAAGCACCTCCAAGAGTGAATTATGCATGCAACTTTCTACCATTTTCTCTCTATGAATGTGTGTTCTCTCTCCAAAATATGCATTCTCTCTCCAAAATGTGCATTTGCTGTGTAACTTCTGACCTTGAATTACGTTGTGGAAGGCGTGTGGGCCTCGGGCTTCCCTGCAAGTCGGCCTCGGCAAGGGCCCTCCATACACGGAAGGGCCTTGGAAAGGCCTTCCACCGCATTTGCTCAATGCCATCCTCTCACTAAACGCTCATCCTCAACTTTCAAACAAAAGTGCTGACGTTGTTTAATTAGCAGCAAGCTTCTTCTTTGAAATCGGCTGTGGAAGCATTGCGCAATTTCTCTTCGCTTGCTGAGTTAAAGAAGAAGCAGCATTAGCTCTACTTTTGGTTCTCGTTAACAGTATTGAAGGAAAGCAATAAGCGGTTTGTATTTTGAAAATCAGTGTGTGTGATCGCGCGAAGGGGAGGTAAATGGCAAAAGTCAGAGAACATCACATGTCTGGTTCTGCTCAGTTTGTGTCTTCGTCATCTGTCATCGCCCGTTTGAGTGCTGAATTGCAAATACCTGCTGGAAATCCTGTTTCGTCTTCTGACAACAATCCAGATGGTTATACCTACAATTATCAGTTCAATGCCAAAATGACGATAGTCATTTTGGTAATAGCGTTGGCAGTTCTTCTCCTCGGCATTTTTGCGTACTATGTACTGAAGTGCTTTCGTTCGCCTGCCATTCTCACGCGCCAACCAGCTGTGGATCGAAGACTGGGGCAGAAGAATTATGAGGGGATAGATCGCGAATCAATAGAAACATTTCCCGTTGTGGCATACTCTGCTGCATCAATGGCGAAGAATTGCACAGATTGCGCAGTCTGTCTGACGGATTTCCAAGAAAAGGAGAAAACTCGATTGTTGCCTAAATGTAACCATGCTTTCCACCCGAAATGCATCGATATGTGGCTTTTTTCTCACTCCACTTGCCCTCTTTGCCGAATTAGTCTCATCTCAGAATCGCACACCATTACGATTCACTCCGAGCCTTCACAAGGGAGTGCAAGATAAAAAAAATTGGATGGTGACCGAAGTGGGGAGCTAAGAAGAACATTGTGGAAGCGCTGGAAATGGACAACCGAGAGAGGCTATCAGCTACCTCAGCCAGCAGGCGCCCGTCGTCCACTACTATGGATAAGCAAATTGAGACAAACCTATTCGAAGGAGGTGCCGTCCAGATCATCTGCTAAAGTGGAATATCCTGACTATTGTGCAGAGTCTTTGGTTAAACAAGATAGAGAAGCATTAATGCTTTATCGCAAGAGAGAAGTGTCACTCTGGCTTTGTTCCTACTATCGTTCTTGTAGTGACAGAATCAACCACAATTCTAGCTTTGCCAAGCAGAGAAAGAGAGAGGCTATAAGTGCTTCAAGGTGTTGAAAAATGAATTTCAATTTCCTTCATCCCTGAAGGCTTCCGCCTGGCATAATCTGCTTCCACAGAGAAAGACAGCCGCAAGTACAGCGTTCCAAATAAGAAGCAGACAGCTCTGCAACTAATCGGCGCTTAGCGCCATTAGTTTACGAGAGTAGCGTAGAAGAAAATGTAAAATAGATATAGATGTGCCTAAGAAGTGCAGAGAGAATGAGAGCGATAGCACTAAAAGTAAGTGATATAACGTGAGCAGAAAATACATAAGACTTGTAAGCGGATACCCTCCAAGCAATGTACTCTCATCCGAGAACATGATTTAGAAATGAATTGATGTTGTCCAGTCTTTACTCCGCTCCGCATGTTTATTTGTGTGTGTACTGATATTTAGATGAGATATATGATTGATATTACAATCAAAATTTACCTGCATGTTCTCAAGCAAGAAAAACTAAGTGTTAGAAACTTTGTTGGGTTTTTCGCATTTTTTTTTTAGCATCTTCTCTTCTTCGGGTTTTTCGCATTTTCTCATAGAGGTAAAATGTGCCGATATGCATGAATTCACTAAGATTTGCATTTTTCGCATTTTTTGCAATTCTCAAAAAATGCGACAAACGTAGAAAAACGCACACTTCTGCATCCTTGACGTTGTTAGCTGCAACTGAAGCCGACTCGATTATTTCGCTTCAGTGGTATCAGAGCGCTAGCGGCATACTAGAATCAAGGACAAAAAAAAAACTATCAAATGGCAACAAACTTGCAACGAAAAGTTGTGAGCGTGTTCGATAGCAGCAACTATGTTGTCTGGAAACACAAAATGAAGATGCTACTCAGAGAGAAGGCTTATGGAGCATAGTGGATGGAACGGAAGCTAGGCCACAACAAAATCCGGTTGAATGGAGAAAGAAGAATGATAGAGCAATGGCTCTAATCACTCTGTCGCTTGCAGCAAACATCATGATGACCACAGTGGACTGCGAAACCAGCCACGAAATGTGGGATAGGCTACAAGCCAAACATGAGCACAAGACAAGTGCAAAGATCTTGCATCTCAACAACAAACTTATGAACATGAAGTGGGATGGCAATGATCTGGACAAGCATGCTGGGAAGATGAAAGCCATCTTCGATCAACTGGCAGCTGCAAATCAGAATCATGCAATTTCGCCGGAGCAACAGTTCTTACATTTCATAAGAACTCTACCATCTTCATACTATAGCCTAAGGTCAATACTCATGAGGACGCCTAATATGGCATTCAGTGATGTTGTTAAAGTTGTAGCAGATGAATTCATCATGAGAGATCATACTGATTCTCAAGACAGCGAAGACCAAGCATCCATTGTCAGAAGAAAACAAAAGGGAAAAGCCCAGAAGCAAAGCCCATCCTCAACCAAGCAAGAACGCAGCTACAGGCCACTTTTGGTGTGCAACCACTACAAGAAGAAAGGACACTTGGAGAAAGAGTGTTGGGGAAATTTCAACAACGTTTGCATTCATTGCAAAAAGAAGGGTCACTCAGCTTTTGATTGCTGGGACAATCCAAATAAGAAGAACAAGGACAACGCCCATACTACAGAATCTTCTCATCAAGCAGAAGAGCCGGAGCAAGCTATGGCAGCAAGAGATGTGCACAATGCACGCTCAGACTTGAAGATGGTCATAGACTCTGGGGCCATGTCGCACATCACGTGCAAGAAGAAGGTCCTAAAGGACTACAAGATGTTTGGCGAAAGAGAAGTCATTTTTGGTGATAACATCAAACACCATGTCATGGGGACTGGTACTCTAATTTTGAAGACTGTTTCTGGTCACAAGGATCTATCCTACATGTTCCTACATTAAAGAGTGACTTCCTATCAGTCGCAAGATCACATATATGGGGCTAAATGTTACTTTCGATAGTGAAGAATGTCAGATAAAGGAGTGCGCATCTAACTAGATCTTTCTAAAAGCTGAAAGAAAAGGCAATATGTATCATGCAAGAGTGCTGAATCATGTTGACCAAGTTCTTGCGACTTCAAAAGAGGAAGACAAGAATGAATTATGGCATAAAAGAATGTGCCACAGTAGCATGAGCACACTCTACAAGATGTCAAGAAACAGAATGACAAAAGGAATGGTCGTCACGGACAGAAAAATCAGCCTATGTGAATCATGTTTGAAGGGCAAAAAGCACCGCAAACCATTCAAGTTCAAAGGCGCACGAGCTAAAGAGGTTATTGGGCTGATTCATAGTGATCTTTGTGGGCCTATGAAGATTCCATCTATATTTGGATCGAAATACTTTGCTACCTTCATAGATGATTATACACACTTGACCTTCGATAATACACACATGACCTTCGACTAGTTCTTGAAGAAAAAGTCTGATGTGTTTACAATTTTTAAACAGTTCAAGAGTTTGGCTAAAACCCAAACATGAAGAAAGGTTAAAATTTTGAGATCTAATTAAGGGGGTAGAATACATGAGTACATAATTCAAGAGTTACTGTCAGGATGAAGGAATGAGAGGCGGTATACTATGCCTTACACACCGTAGCACAATGGGATAGCCGAGAGAGAAAACCGGACCCTGATGGAGGCAACAAGGTGCATGATGGCGCATGCGAAAATTTCAAAAGAATTTTGGACAGAAGCTATCTTTCTCCAAAATAGGGGTATGACAACTGTTGTAAGCGATGTCACACCTTATGAGGCATGGACTGGTGAAACACCCAACCTGTCACATATCAGAGTGTTTGGTTGTCAAAACGATCTTGCACAACCAAGATGCTCTGCAAGAATCAAACAGAAGGCTATTGAATAAGCTACAACAAACAATTGCGAAAGCAATTGATGCCTAATAACGACAGAGCCAACATCTTATTCAGAAGCAATGGCGAGTTAGGAATCTGAACAATGGAAGAAGGCGATGCAGGAAGAAATTGATTCAAATGCACAAAAATCAAACATAGACACTAGAGAACCTACCAGAAGGAAGGAAAGTTGTAGACTGCAAATTGGTCTACAGGATAAAGCTAAAACCAGATGGGAGTGCTGAGAGATGCAAGGCTAGACTAGTAGCCAAGGGATATTTTTAGAAGTATGGAGTAGACTATCAAAAAACATTTCCTCCATGGTAAAACAGTGTATCATTCGTCTCTTATTTGCTTTGGCTGGTACACATTCCTTATAATTTGTCCATCATCATATCGATATCAAGACTGCATTCCTTTATGGGTTTCTTGATGAAGAAATTTATATGAGGCAGCCTGAAGGTTTCTCAACCCACAATCTCTTGATTTATGCTACAAATTGAAGAAGTGTATATATGGGTTAAAACAAGCCGCAAGAGCTTGCCATAAAAGAATGTTTGAACTTTTAATCTCTATTGGTTTTAGAAGATTAGTTTCAGACAGCGATGTCTTTGTTAAAACTAAGGGTGATTGTTCATTAATCTTACTTGTATTCATTGATGATACTCTAATGTTTGGGAATGACTTAGAGATGATACAAGAGACCAAGGATCTTATAGGTCAAGAGTTTGAAATTACAAACCTTGGAGAGGCTAAGAAATTTCTAGGAATTGAAATCACCAGAGATAAAACAACTGGAGACATAAAACTTTCTCAATATGGTTATGCCTGTAAATTTTGGCAGACTATGCAATGCTTGAATGCAAGGGGAAAGAAACTCTTATGGCACTAGGAGCAAAACTTTCAAAGGATGATTGTCCAAGGACTGAGCAAGAAGAATTTAAAATGAGTAATACAACTTTTTGAAATCTGATCAGAGCTTTAATGTATCTGATTGTATGTACTCGACCAGATTTGGCCTTTCCTGTTTATGCTTTAGCACAATTTTCTAACAATCCAAGAAAGTACCATTGGGAGCTAGAGAGTCTTGCGATATCTCAAAATGAGCGCAGGCTTTGGCATTGTTTATTCAAAAAGCCAGATGAGTCCACTCTCAAGGCATACAGTGACGCTACTTGGGCAAGTTCAAAGGATGACAGTAAATCAGTCACTGATGTTTCATGATATGTGGAGGGCCAGTAAGCTGGGTTTGCAAAAACCAAACTCCTGTGGCACAATATTCATGCGAAGCTGAGTATGTGGCAGCTTCAAAGAATGCAAACGAAAATGTGTGGTTGAGACAGTTGTTGAGTGAGCTTGGGAAACAACAATTAGAACCTATTGTCATGTACATGGACAACACCAGCGCAATCTCCATGACTCAAGATCCGGACTTCCATTCCAGGACCAAACACATACCACTCAAATATCATCATGTAAGAGATCTTGTGCAAAAATAAGGGATTCGGATTGAATATGTGCATACTATAGAAATGATAGCTGATCTTCTCACAAAAGCCCTCAAACAACAATTGTTCAAAAAACACAAGAAGAATATGGGAATTAGCTGAAGGAATCTTCAGTTCAAGAGAGAGTGTTGAAAAATGAGCTTCACTTTCCTTCATCCCTGAAGGCTTCCACGTGGCATAGTCCGCTTCCATAGAGAAAGACGGCCGCAAGTACAGTTTGTTCCAATAGAAGCAGACAACTACAACTAATCAACGCTTAGCACAACCATTAGTTTACAAGAGTAGATTAGAAGAAAATGTAAAATAGATATAAATGTGCCTACGAAGTGCATAGAGAATGAGAGAGATAACAATAAGAGTAAGTGATATAATGTGAGCAGAAAATACATAAGACTTGTAAGCAGATATGCTGCAAGCAATGTACTCTCATCCGAGAACAAGATTTAGAAATGAATTGATCTTGTCCAGTTTTTACTCCGCTTAAATATGTTATTTGTGTATGTACTGCTATTTTGATGAGATATATGATCGATCTTACAATCAAAATTTAACTGCATGTTCGCAAGCAAGAAAAGCTAAGTGTTAGAAACTTTGTCGGGTTTTTTGTATATATTTTTTTGCATCTTCTCTTCTTTGAGTTTTTTGCACTTTCTCGTAGAGGTAAAATGTGCCGATATGCATGAATTCACTAAGTTTCACATTTTTTGCAATTCTCAAAAAATGCGACAGGCGTAGAAAAACGTAGGCTTCCACATCCTTGACACTGCTAGTTGCAGCTGAAGCTGAATCGATCAGTTTGCTTCACAAGGAACAAAAAAAAAGATGAAGAATAATGCATCCATACAGCCAGTACACATTCAAATTCCCTTTTTTGAATTTTCAAAAGTTTAGATGCTGCTAGAGGATCAATAGCCCTTTGTGATGCAGATTAGCCTGCATGAAGAGCAATTAAGCTCATTTATCTAAACAAGCGGCTGGAAGTCGACATTGTTTTAACTCCAATCAGCTTCTCCTTAGCCAGTGAGCATGGGTCACAAGGTATGCACATTCTGGTACCCTTCAAAGCTACTATGTGACAAAGCAAAGCTAAAGCTATTATGTGATAAAGCAAAGTTGTGGGTTGTTGGGAAACCCTCAACAAAGCCCATCAAAGACCATTCAATAAAACATCAAATTACAATGGAAATACAAGAAATCAAGAAACTAGTCAAAATTCAAGAAGATAGCTAAATGTAGCAAAACTTCACCAAAATAGGCAAAGTAAGATATCATTATTCATTATTATTGATCATTCACAAGATTAAGCCTGAAACTAGAGCATGATCATAGCTCTCATGTGATTGTAGGCACATGAACCATCAATACTATCAAGAAAGCTCTCAAAGAGAAGCTTCAAGATCCCCAAGAGTTCAAAAATCATAAAAGTAGAATAGCCTCCAAATTAGCACGACCTCCTCTATTTATAACGGGTCTTTAGTGCCTCTAATTAACATTTGGGGCCTTATTACCTTAATTTGGGCCTTACAACCATTATTATAATTCCCACCAATACAAATGTGGTGTGGTTGTTTGCGCCTTTTATTAATGACTAGTTCTAGTCTAGTTTAGCTCCATGGCTATTTTGGTAATTCATTACTAAGCTCATGGGCCAATTACATACAGCACATGGCACTTCCCCTACTTTAGGTTTTTGCCCTAAAAAATGAAGACCATGTAGTTTTTTCATCAAGTCTCGTGCTCCATAAGGCCTCTGGCGGTCTCCAAAATTGTAGGCCATCTCTTTAGGTAGAAATGATCTTCCCATGTGTTGTCTTCCAGAAGTAATCCTTTCCATTTAATCAGGTACTGTTGTATTCGCTTCCCATTTTGTAACTCTTTATCTCGGTAACCAACCATTGTCTATGGTTCCACTTCCAAATTCCCCTCTTCATTGATTGGTGCTAGTTCAACCACTGTTTGAACAATTTTTTCGATATGTTTCTTCAACAGGCTGACATGGAACACGTTATGAATTTTTGTTATGGTTGGTAAATCTAGTTCATATGCTAGTTCACCCACCCTTTTGAGTATTTGATATGGCCCATAGAATCATGGAGATAGCTTCTCACTAGGTACACATAATCTCCTTCGTGGAATTTCCTAAACGATCGAAGCTTGTCCGCGTAATATTTCATCTTTTGTTGAGCCTCTCGCATGTGATCTTGATTCGCCTTAAGGATGTTTTGCATGTTCTGCAGTTCATCTACTACTGCCGCCACTGTTACGTCCGCTAACTCCATGTCAATTGGCGTTGTAGGTTCATATCCATACAATGCATAAAATGATGTCATTCCAATCGACACGTGGGGTGTTGAGTTGTAACTGAACTATGCCAAATGCAACCAATCAATCCATTTTGTTTGTTGGTCTGCTACAAAATGCCTCAAATAACATTCCAACCATTGATTTACCCTTTTGGTCTGTCCATCAGTCTCTAAGTAGAATGTAGTGCTCAAACATAATTTGGTCTTTAACTTTTCCATCATCTCCTTCCAAAACTGTTTAGCAAATCTTGGATCTCTGTCACACACTATTTCCTTTGGTAGTCCATGCAATTTAAAAATATTTCTAAGGAATAGTTGTGCCACCTGTGCTACACCATAAGTAGTCTTGTAGGGGATGAAATGGGCATATTTCCTCAGCCGGTCCACCTCCACATAAATTCCATTGAATCCTCCCAATGTTGTTGGGAGAGATGGGATGAAATAGGACTTGGAAACAAGTTTGTGGTATTCCAATGGGTTTTGCATGTTCCCCTACATGGTGTAACTGGTATCTGTCATTCTATGAATTACATTTTATGAAAAGACTCGCCAGACTTGGAAAAGTGGAATACCTACGTGCCTTCAAGCATACTTTCCGTTATATTGATGATATTTGTTTCATAAACAACATAGATACTCTTTTATTTCTAGACAAGGACAACCTTGTGTCAATGATAATGCCTTATGGATCTATCCCATAGAAAATGATGACACTTCGGATAATACAGTCAATTTTTTGAATATTACCACTACCTTTGATTCTTTATCAGGTATGTTTCATATGAAAAAATTTGACAAGCGAAAGGAACTTCCGACTGCCAATAGGCCGATTATGAACTCGTATAAAGTTATTGTCGTTTAAATCATTGCTGCCATGTACTGTTGTAGCGTACTACAGGATACTTTTATGGATGAGGTCAAAAATAACGTATCCGTACAAGAGCATAAAAGGACTAAAATCAGTGGCAGAATGCTTCATACTATTGTATGTGAACTCAACCATTAAGAGATACTTTTCCTAGTCTGATTGTCATCTGGAAACATATGCACGAAGCATATCTTCCATTGACTGGTTGACACGTTTGGTTTGACCATCGGTTTCTGGGTGATCCGTAGATGATGATACTTAAAGTAGTTTCCAGTCTTTCAAAGACCGCTTGCTAGAACTTGCCAGTGAACTTGGAATCATGATCACTAACAATTGCTAAAAATTGTAAAACATATCTATCATATGTTGTTAATGTTTGGGGGGTCCTACCCATGTAAATACTTTGTACATATCCAAGGTATGTGAATTGAGCACATATCCTTGTGAAATAGGGCGAGTTTGGTTAGGTAGATCAAGTTCCAATGACATGCATAAAGTCTAGTTGGTCTAGTATGAAATGCAATGATGTTGACAATGTCTAGTTTGACATGCATATAGAAATTCACATGGAATTGGTCAATTATGACCTTGTAGAAACTCGAGCCACAATAAATGCATTATGTCCCAAGTTTCCATTGTGACATGCAAAGCATGCAAACACTCTAATGGACACGTGCATGTAGTTTTGTACATGGCTAGTTGAGAAATTGCCATTTGGAGAAAGCAGGTAGAAGTTAGGTGCAATCTGTGCATGCAAGCAGATAGGTGTCAAGATAATGGTAGTTTGCACTTGAATAGGTGTAGGATATGCATTGAATACAAGGAGTACCACGAATTTTGGCTCTCCTATATATGTACATATCATTCTCATTCATTTCTAATGAAGAATCAAACATTTGTAATGTCATAATGTCAAATTTTGGATCTCATTCAATAATGCTTGTAATTGCTCTCTCTCTCTAACTTGGATTTTGTGTCTTCTTCATACATGATCAAGCTTTATTTTGTGAGGAATTAATGTAGCTTTGATCTGTAGCATTCTAGATTGTGCTCTAGCCATAGATCTGTTGATAGATTGCAGGATTGCTCTACAGGTGATCTATGTGCCACCACAAAGCATGGTAAAGATCATTCACACATTTCTTGTGGTTCTCCACGCGTGTGAACTTGCTAGATTTTTCACATGGTATCAGAGCCATACCATGCTTTGAATGCTACTAACATCAAGTGTTTGAAGAATTCTGTGACAATTCAAGCTAGGAAGATGTTTAGCACGTTTTTGCTATCTATTCTTGAACAGTTTTTTGGATGAATGAGATTAGAACTGATATTTTCAGTCTAGAACAGAGTATGTACGGAATTTTGACATTTCACACGTGTGAAAATTAGAATACTTCATTTGCCTCTATTTCTTTTGTGCTAGGTCCAAAGGTACTGACATTATAGCTTGTTGGAAAACTAGAAGAACCCTCTTTCCATTGCAATTGGTTTCAATTCATTCTGATGACCCTAGCCGGAGTTATAAGCTCTTAAAGAAGGGTAGGGAGAGACCCAAAACCCGAGTGGACACTTTTTGATTTGATAACATTGCATTCATGATTCATCATTAATAGTTTATTGTAATCAATCTGAGATAGAATTGGATAAGTCAAGATTCATGTTGTCATAGTCACATCATTTCACACAAAGGGTTGTGAGTGTGTTTCATTCATTTGAAACTTGTGGTAAAATTTGACATCAAAATTGTAAGTGCTTCATCAGAATATAGAGGCTAGATCCAAATTCAAAGTGATTGATTTTCTGTTGTGAGCAAGGACTCACATAATTGTTGCAAGGTTTTGCATAGGATTTGGTAGAATACCCAATTGTTTTTTGTTCCTATTGTAAAAGAGAAGCAACACATTCAAATCCATCTTTTGTGTATACCAGTTCAACAAACTTGAGATCTAGACAAAATTTTGAGTCATGTAACACATTGTTTCATACAATTTGAGTGTATCTGAGTCAATAGTGGTGTCTTTAAGCATTTCACACATGCCAAAAGAAGAAAGTACCAAAATGTTTCTATACTCCAATTCAAGTTGAGAGGTTGATCTTGTTTGTTTTGTTTTGGTGGAATATTTGAGACCTATTAAATGTTGTTGCAAGACTTTACATAGGATTTGGTAGTACACCCGATTGTTTTGGTTCCTATTGTAAAAAAGAAGCAACACACTCAATTCTATGTTGTTGTCCATCTACAAGAAGTCTTCACATACATGGCATCTATAGGAGATTTTCTCTTTGAAGCTAGTGAGAGACTAAATACCTCCAACTATTCAGTTTGGAAGAATAGGATAGAGTCTTTGTTGATTCTTTATGGTGTAATGGACATAGTATT
This sequence comes from Diphasiastrum complanatum, assembly GCA_029204225.1. Taxonomy (NCBI): domain Eukaryota; kingdom Viridiplantae; phylum Streptophyta; class Lycopodiopsida; order Lycopodiales; family Lycopodiaceae; genus Diphasiastrum; species Diphasiastrum complanatum. The sequence goes on from CM055104.1 coordinate 29,290,293, forward strand.
GGGAATTGAAGTTGAACCTGAAGCTCATGATGAGGCTCAGAGATTCAAGAAGAGAGCAAGAATTGCTCTTCATATCATCAAATTGAACATCTCTGATCAGATGTTGAGAGAAGTAAGTTCATGTACCTCAGCCAAGCAGACTTGGGAAACTCTTAAGAACTTTTTTGAAGCAAAGATCACATCAAGACTTCTTACTCTTAGAAATCAGATCTGTTCTAATTTTCAAAGAGTTGATGAAAGTGCTTCAAGTTTTGTAATGAGAGTAAAAGATCTTCACAGAGAGATAGCATGCATAGGAGATACTCTAGAGAATAGTCTGTGAAAATTGTCAACATTTCCTAGCTAGTTTGAGGCCTAAATTGGCTAAAATTGTAAATAGTTTTGGTTCTGGAGTTTCACACGTGTGAACCAGGCCACAATGTTTTTATTTACTGTATTTTTTCAGTATGATGAAGTGTCAAACTTCATACCCTTCAAAATGAGACCATTTTGATGTATTTTGGTCATATAAGCCATTTTTAGCTATTTTTCCTATATAGGGAATATCTAGGGTCAAGTACCTTCTAGAGAGAGGAGAGAGAGTCATATTCCTCATCCATAAATAGTAGGGAAGTCGTGGAGAACAGGTTGGAGAAACCTTTTGTATGCTTCATTGAGATCAATAGATCATTGTCATTGTTTCTTCCTCCATTGAGAGCATTGTTGTGTGTATTGTCTTCAAGCTATTGTGTATGATCTTAGGTGCTTTCCAAAAGTGATAGGCTGATGTATTATGGACTGTATAATGCTATTTTGGGCCGCACTTGATGTTTATGGAAGTTTCCATTTGTGATAAATGCTTTTTGATCAAGTTCTTTGCATTCTAGGTAGCATAGAATGTGTTGCCAATTCCTAGCTTATGTAGTTTGGAGTGCAAGCATTCAAGCCAATGATCTTTGAGTTTAGATCCACTTAGGATCTGTATTTTTCACATGGTATCAGAGCTGGTTGGCTTCTATTTACAGTAAGTATTCCATTTTTGGTGATATTTGGATGTTTGATCAAGTTCTAGCATGATTTTGCATTGCTTTGTTGATCAAATCTTACTAACCTTTGTTTTGTGAGTTGAACTTGTGGATCAAAAGCATATTTCAGGTCTATTGAAGATCAGAGGCTGAAAAGAAACTATTTTGGATCAGATCATAACACCTAATCATTTGTGATTGTGAGGCTTGTGCATATTCAATACTAACAATGTTCTTTTCAATCCTATTGTTGACAATCTCCATTCTTGGATGAACACTCTCCTTAAGTGGATGAAACTTCTCCTTAAGTGGATGACAAATGCTCTTTTGAGTGAGTTGTAATTCTCCTAAAGGCTGAGCAAAGCTCCCATTTGGATGAAAGATCCCCTTTTTTGGGTGAACATATTGTAAGCTCCATTGTGAAGAGCATATTGTAAAGATTGTCATCAATTTTGGCATAAATTTTGGTGTACTTTGTTGAGCATGTAAGTAACTCTCCTTATGTAATTTGATTGGAGCATTTGCTGGAAGGTGTTAACCATTATGCAAGTGTGTTTTCAGGTTCTTAACAGGTTGAGGAACATTCTCATGTGAAGTGATCTTAGATCTACATCTAAACACCAAGATTTGACAAGATAGTGAAGCTAGTCTTGTGATTCACTAAGTGTGCTCATTCATTCACCTCTAAATCTTGTATTTATCACTTGATGGAGTTTATAAACTTTTAGAAGTGTGGTTTACATGTGGTTTTACAGGTTGAATCAATATCTTAGTGTGTTGATCATATGTTGATCAAGTTTGTTCATTACTAGGTAATCTTGGCATCCTAGATTTGGGTATTTTCTAAGAATGCAAGTACCTCTTCACACCATAACTTGATTTGGTCACTTGCTGGAAAGTTTGAGAGCTTAAGCAAGAGTGTGTTCAGGTTGGTTTGATTTTGTAATCCATTCTTAGTGTGTGCAAAGTGTTGCATGTGTTTCAATCTTCCTTTCTATGCTTGGAAACCATCTAGGTTCAAGATAGAAGTGTTTTAGGGTCCTAAATCTTCATAGATCTCTTTATCTATCATTTGTTGAGAGAAAAGTGAGTGCTAAGTGCTTTAGGACAGAACCTAAAAGTTGAAGAAACATTAGAATCATGGCTTCCAATGGTGGGATCATGCTAGAGTCTAGTGAAAGGTTGAGTTCATCAAACTACTCTACTTGGAAAGTGAGGATGGAGTCCTTACTTGAGTTGAATGAACTCATGGACATAGTTGCAGAAATTGAAGAGAGACCTCTCACACTTCAAGAGCAACAAAGGTTTGATAAGAAGGCCAAAAGGGCTCTTCATATCATTAAAATGAATGTTACAAATGAACTTCTCAAGGAAGTTGGAAAGTGTCAAAGTGCAAGTGAGGCATGGAATGCCTTAAAGAAGCTCTTTGAATCAAAGTCCACATCTAGGGTATTGACCCTAAGGAGACAAATATTTTCTAGTAGGCAAAGAGAGGGTGAAAGTGCTCATGAATTTATCTTGAGAGTTAAGTCCCTAAGTGATGATTTAGCATGCATTGATGAGAACATAAAAGATGGTGAAATAGTCCAAGTTATGTTGAATGGTTTGCTAAATGAACATGCTAACCTTGTGCAAAGTTTTGCCACTCAAAGAGTCTTGCCAAGTGTGGTTGACTTGCAAGAAATCTTATTGGCTGAAGAACATAGGTTGCAATCAAAGCTTGATGGTGCATCCTTGCAAGGTGGAGGTGAAGAGGCTTTCTTCACAAAAGGCAAATTCAAGGGCAAAGGTAAAGGCAAAGGGAAATGGTCCAAAGGTGGTAACTTTGATCATGATGATCACTCTTCCTCTTCCTCTTCTACTAAGAACAATAAGTCAAAGTTCAAGTGCTTTTATTGTGGGATAAAAGGTCATTTTGCAAATGAATGTTATAAGAAGAAAAGAGAGCAAGGAGAGAGGCAAGGAAATCTTACAATAGATGAGGAAGAACATAACACATGTGAATCACTTGTTATGACTTCAAGTTTGTTAGCCAACATAGATGATAATGATCCTTGGTGGATTGATAGTGGAGCCTCATCTCACATGACAAGACATAAGGAATACTTTACATCCTTATTGTCTTATGAGGGAGAAGGTAACATCATCTACACTGCAAATGATGGTCAATGTGACATCAAAGGCATAGGCACTATTCCTATTTCCCTTTCAACAAATAGGAAAGCAAATCTTGAAAATGTTTTGTACATTCCTTCAATCACTAAGAATTTGCTTAGTGTAAGTCAAATGATTGACAAAGGACTTGATGTGGAGTTCATTGGAGATGCATGTTTGATAAGTAAATGTGGATCCTTGATTGCTCAAGGTAGGAGGCATGGTAAACTTTTCAAGCTTGATGCATGTGTGATCTCTAATCATGAAGGATGTATGGCTAGGGAGCAATTGACAAACCAAGAAGTTTGGCACAAGAGGTTGGGCCATCCCAACTTCAAATCTTTGGAGGTAATGGCAAAGAAAGAGCTTGTTCTTGGTCTCCCTAAAAGTCTTGTTGCAAACAATAGTGTTTGTGAACATTGTGCCTTGTCCAAATCTCATAGACTTGCTTATTCTAGATCTACTTCTAGATCTAAAGAAGCTTTTCAACTTGTGCATTCTGATATTCATTCTTCTAGTACAACTAGCAATGGTGGGGCAAAGATGTATGCAACTTTCATTGATGACTTTAGTAGGTATACTTGGATCTATCTTCTTAAAAGTAAGGATGAAGTGTTTGCTGCATTTGTCAAGTTCAAGAATGAAATGGAAAACCAATTCAATACAAAGATCAAATGCTTAAGATCTGATAATGGAGGGGAATACACCTCAAATAGGTTCAAAGACTTTTGTATAGCACATGGGATTAAGAGGGAGATGTCTAGTCCTAGGACTCCACAAAAGAATGGAGTGGCCGAGAGGAAGAATAGAACCCTTTGTGAATGTGCCAAGGCAATGAGACTACATGCTAATCTTGCTAAGTCTTTTTGGGGGGAAGCTTTAGCATGTGCTAACTATCTATGTAATAGATGGACAAGTGCTTCCTTGGATGGTAAAACTCCTCATGAAGTTCTTTATGGTAGAAGGCCGAGTGTCAAGCATTGTAGGATCTTTGGATGTACATGTTTTGTCAATATCACACTTGATGATAGAACTAAAGAAGATCCTTCATCAAAGAAGGGTGTGTTTGTTGGCTATAGTGAAGTAAGCAAGGCTTACAAAGTGTACATTCCTTCTACAAAGAAAGTTGTCATAAGTAGGGATGTCATCTTTCATGAAGAGAATGTTTCCAATGTTGTTGATGTTGATGTTGATGTGCCTACTAATCATCATGATGTGCAAGATGTCTTGGATGAAGATGGAGATGCCACTCCAAAGCAAACTTCAAGGAAGACTCAAAGGCAAAGGGCTAAGCCATCAAGGCTAACCTATGATGAAAAAGGAAAGCAAGTGGTGGACAACTCTAACTTTGCTTTTCTTACCTCTTTTGATGAACCAACTTGTGTAGGTGAAGCAATTCAAAAGAAGGAATGGATCCAAGCCATGGATCATGAGAATCAAGCACTCATCAAAAGCAACACATGGAGGTTGGTAAAGCTTCCAAAGGACAAGAAGGCAATTGGTTGTAAGTGGATCTTCAAGATCAAGACAAATCAAGATGGATCAATCAACAAGTACAAGGCAAGGTTGGTGGCAAAGGGGTATGCTCAAGAATATGGTATTGACTATGATGAGACCTTTGCACCCGTGGCAAAGATGGTAACTATTCGAATCCTAATCTCTCTTGCAACTCTTTATGATTGGGATATGTGGCAAATGGATGTTACTAATGCCTTCTTGAATGGTGATCTTGAAGAAGATATTTACATGGAGCAACCCGAGGGCTATGTTTCACATGATGAGCCTAATCATGTGTGCTATCTCCAAAAGAGTTTGTATGGGCTAAAGCAAGCACCAAGGAGTTGGTATGCTAAGCTCAATTCCTTCTTACTTTCTCAAAACTTTGTTATGAGTGAGTATGATCATTCTCTCTACTTTAGATTGAATGAAAATGATATCACTTTACTTTTGATCTATGTTGATGACATTATCTTAAGTGGTGGTAACAATCTAGATATAGATGAAATCAAGATGGCACTCAAAAGAGAGTTTGAAATTCAAGATCTTGGTAAACTTCATTATATCTTAGGAATAGAGATTATTAGAACTTCTAAATCTACATTCATATGTCAAGAAAAGTATGTTAACTCTATTCTAAAAAGGTTTCATATGGAAGATTGTAAAGTTGTTTCTACTCCTATGGAATCAAATGTAAAGCTAACTACAAGAAGTAATGAAAGATCCTTCAAGGACATTACTCTCTATAGAAAGCTAATAGGATCTCTTATATGGTTAACCATCACAAGACCTGATCTAAGCTTTGTGGTTGGTAAACTAAGTCAATTTATGCAAGATCCTAGTGAGGCTCATTGGAAGCTAGGAAAGAGAGTACTTAGATACATCTCGGGATCTAGAGATTTTGGCATCTTGTATGGAGGTACTACACCTAACCTTTGTGGATTTTCAGATTCAGATTTTGCAGGTGATCAAATGGATAGGAAGTCAACAAGTGCCTTTGCAATCTATCTTGGAGATGGAGTGGTCTCATGGCTATCAAAGAAGCAACCAACTATCTCTCTATCTTCCACCGAAGCCGAGTACAAGGCATTAACAACATGCACCAAGGAGATTCTTTGGATCAAGAGGATGTTATTGGATCTTCACTTGCTGGAACCAGAGAAGACTCCAATCATACTTTGTGATAACCTTTCAGCCCAAAGCTTGGCAAGCAATCCTGTTTTTCATGCAAGGAGCAAGCACATTGAGATTGCTCACCATTTTGTGAGAGATCAAGTCATTGCCAAAGAGGTGGAGCTTCAACATGTCTCTTCAAAGGAGTGTGTGGCTGATATCTTCACCAAACCATTGGTAAAGGACCTATATTTAATGCATAGATCTAATCTTGGAATGTGCTCAAAGACTATGTTGAAACTAGCATCCAATGTTGAAGAGGGAGTGTGAAAATTGTCAACATTTCCTAGCTAGTTTGAGGCCTAAATTGGCTAAAATTGTAAATAGTTTTGGTTCTGGAGTTTCACACGTGTGAACCAGGCCACAATGTTTTTATTTACTGTATTTTTTCAGTATGATGAAGTGTCAAACTTCATACCCTTCAAAATGAGACCATTTTGATGTATTTTGGTCATATAAGCCATTTTTAGCTATTTTTCCTATATAGGGAATATCTAGGGTCAAGTACCTTCTAGAGAGAGGAGAGAGAGTCATCTTCCTCATCCATAAATAGTAGGGAAGTCGTGGAGAACAGGTTGGAGAAACCTTTTGTATGCTTCATTGAGATCAATAGATCATTGTCATTGTTTCTTCCTCCATTGAGAGCATTGTTGTGTGTATTGTCTTCAAGCTATTGTGTATGATCTTAGGTGCTTTCCAAAAGTGATAGGCTGATGTATTATGGACTGTATAATGCTATTTTGGGCCGCACTTGATGTTTATGGAAGTTTCCATTTGTGATAAATGCTTTTTGATCAAGTTCTTTGCATTCTAGGTAGCATAGAATGTGTTGCCAATTCCTAGCTTATGTAGTTTGGAGTGCAAGCATTCAAGCCAATGATCTTGGAGTTTAGATCCACTTAGGATCTGTATTTTTCACATAGTCAACTTGTTCAAGTAGTCCTTAATGGACTTAGAGAAGAATATGCAAATGTTGTGCAAACTTATGCTATCAAGGAGGAGCTACCATCTATGGAGGCTCTACACGATATTCTTATTGCTGAAGAATGCAGGCAAAAGAACAAGATGTCAAAGATCAACACACTTTCAAGGAAGGATGGTGGTTGTGGCAAAGATGCCAAGATCAAGTCAAGAAGGAGGAGCAAGAACAAATTTTCTCAAGCCTTCACCAAGGACAAATCAAAGGACAAAGCAAAGGATGAAGACAAAGGATGAGTAGAAGATGATTCGTCTCATTCTTCTATCTTCAAGAAGAAGATTGAAGAAGATCAAGCCAATTTTATCATAGAAGACTCACATGCAAGTTGTGGAGAGACATCTCTCATAATGTCTAGTTTTTTCTCTTTATTCTCTAGTGATGTATCATGGTATATTGATAGTGGTGCATCATCACACATGAGTTGCACTAAAAGTTCTTTTGTTTCTCTAGAACCTTTTCAAGAACTTAAAGATTCAATATACACAGCTGTGGGTGATGCATGTTCAATTGAAGGGGTTGGAATTTGTTCCTTGAATCGCATCTTCTATGAGTTTATCACTTTCCAATGTACTTTATGTTTCTAATCTCACAAAGAATGTGATTAGTATTGGAAAGCTATTCGATGATGGTTTTGAAGTGAAATTCGATGTCAATAATTGTTCTATAAAGAAAGGTGATAAGATCCGTGCATGTGGATCTAAATATGGTGGCCTTTTCAAGCTAGATGTCCATGAAAATGCAAGTGCATGTGATGTTGCATTGATGCCTTGTGTTTCCAAGAAGGAAGAATGGAATAGGAGGTTGCATGTTTCCAATTTCATATCTATGTCTTCAATGGTCAAGGAGATCAAGCCAAGAGTGGCTTATTCCATGGCAAAATCACATATGGATCCATATTTGATGTCTTCAACCAAGACAAAACATCCTATGGAGTTGGAACATTCGGATGTTCATATTTCTTTATCAGTAAGCAAGGGAGGTGTTTCTTGCTTTACATGTACTATTGATGGTTCCACAAGTTACATTTGGCTATGTCTTGTATCTTCAAGTTTAATGGTGCATGTGTATGTTCCATCATGCAAAACTTTATGGAGTTATGGAGCTAATGAAAGGAGTGCACTATATGGAGTCTTGTTCAACTATAAGCCTAAGGTTGTGTACCTTAGTGTTCTTGAAGATTATTGCTTTGCATGTGGTTTCTTGGAAGGAAAGAAGGATGAAGATCCAAGTCTAATATGGATCATGGTTGGACGCTTATCCACCAAGGAAGGCTACAAAGCCTTTACACTCTCTATCTCAAAGGTGTTTGATTATGGAGAAGTTATTGATTTTGAAGATCTATTTTCTATCTTGGAAGAGGCCGAGAGCACAATGTCTCTTAGTGCATCAAAAGTTCATTCTATTGAGAAAAGCCAACTTATGATGGGGTTGAGGTTTGAGGAGGAGTATCCTCAACATGCAAGTCCAAGTAGATCTTCTTTATTGTACAAGGCCGAGTCCTTGAGGATCTTATTTCATGGAAAAGAAAAGATAAGTGAAGGTGGTATTCATTGTATTCTACTCACCTATGGATCTCTTTCTTTTATTGATGATCTATCTTGCTTAGTTGAGATTTGCTTATCTCAAAGATCAAGTAAGACTATTCTAGTTTTGAATGAAGTCTTTAGTTTGGAGGTGATTCTTGTCATTGGTGACTTGATTATGTTTCCAAAACATCTAGAAAGCAAGATATTGTATCATCATTTGTATGCTCTTAAATTGAGTAAGAGCAAGAATAAGAACAAGCTCAAACATATTGAAGAATATGTTCCTTCATTTGAAGAGGCATCTTGTAAACTTCTTATGAGGTTAAGTGAAGCATCCATTGAGGACACTTACACTCTCAAGAGAGTATTTAGCCTCAATTTGATCAAGTTAGAGTATGGTTTCAAGATTAGATCTTTTTTGGATAAAGTTCATAAAATTTGGACTAGTATAGCTAGCATGCTTAATCTTGAATATTGCTCATGGTATAATCTTGATCTATATGATCTTTGTGGTCATAATGAGGCATGGAAGCCTCAAATTTTTAAGATTCTAATGCAGCCCTCTTCATGAAAAGGAACTTTGCAGACCCAAGATCTACATCAGGCATGGAGGAGGCATATCAACATAGTGGCAAATTGGTGGAAAATTTTTCATCAAAGGCATTTGGAAAAGATTTCTATCAAAGAGATCTTATCATGGACTTGGTAAGCGTGCTACTATGATGGATTCTTTGTTCATCTTCACTTCAAATGCAAAGCAAAGAATCCACACTCAAAGGATCTTCACCAACATCAGATAGATATATGTTAAGGAGGAGTATCTATCATATGTTGTTGATGTTTGGGGGGTCCTACCCATGTAAATACTTTGCACATATCCAAGGTATGTGAATTGAGCACATATCCTTGTAGAATAGGGCGAGTTTGGGTTAGGTAGATCAAATTCCAATGACATGCATAAAGTCTAGTTGGTCTAGTATGACATGCAATGATGTTGACAATGTCTAGTTTGACATGCATATACAAATTCACATGGAATTGGTCAATTATGGCCTTGTAGAAACTCGAGCCACAATAAATGCATTATGTCCTAAGTTTTCATTGTGACATGCAAAGCATGCAAACACTCTAATGGACACGTGCATGTAGTTTTGTACGTGGCTAGTTGAGAAATTGCCATTTGGAGAAAGTAGGTAGAAGTTAGGTGCAATCTGTGCATGCAGATGTTCTACGCTCCAGCACTTGGATTTCCACCACCTGGCATACTTGTGGATTGAGCAATTTATCGTTACATCTTCGAACGTTCGTGGCAAAAATCCAACGACGGTGGCTTTAAATTTTCCATTGTCACATAAGTTTGCTATATGTTCTTTCTAGGAAGAAGTGGGTTCTCTTCAAAAACACATTTACATTTCTTAAATATTCTCAACGTTTTGAATACTAGTACTCATAAAAGGGTTTATTTGCTTGTATAAAAATCTTTAAATATTTGGTGGTATGAGTCCTTGAAAAACCATGCCGATTCCATTCCTTTAATCTACATATTTTCCCGAGGATTGCGCTACATGGTTTTTATTTATATAAGGCTTAATGCTTTTTCATGTGCCTCTCTAATGAACCTTAGTAGAGTGCTTGTAACCTCTGATCCAAGGCTTATTGGGCCGGAGTGCAATTTTTTATGATACCACCTTCCCAAAGTGCGCCCTCCTACCTATTTTTTGGCCATTTACAGATCGCACGTGTGAAGCCTAGGTGGCAGGGTTATGTGGCAAGTGCCTTGTAGACCCACTCTTCCTCCGCACTGTGCTTTACAGCGACCAATTTGGTGTCCTGTAGAGAAAGTTATGGCCGTTTGAAGTTTGAAAATTTTTGAGCTAAAATTTGCAAAATTTTGGAAATGTTCTGATGCATGCATGCTTGTATTTCACTGTAGTGCATCTCTGTTGATGGAAATGTATGGATAGACCTGTATGCATGTTTGGATGCATGTTGCATGTGTAATCAGTGATTTGATCAATAGATTTCTTGCATGTAGCTATTTTTGAAAATTCTAGATCAAAAAGCAGATTTCCTAGTAACTAGGCTATTTACGAAAAAATTTAAGTTTTTTCGAAAAAGTCAGTGCATGTCAAGCTAGATGCACGCAGAATGTTTCGAAATGATTGGAATGTGACAATGCTTGTGAATCTGTTAAATCGATCTTCTTAATCGATTTTCACAATTGGTCCATTTCGGTCGGATTTGGAAAATTCTAGGGTTTCGTAAATTTTTTGACTTGGTCCTAAAAGTTGTTGTTGTTTAATTAGTCTGATATTGATTTTGTAAAATTTTGGCTTAAATTGAGTGAAATACCTTGCTGAGTAATGTCGGCCAGTTATGAGGTTCTAAACTTTTCACTTATTAGTTGATGATTAGATCTCGACTAATTAAGCTAATTTTGCATGTTAGGAAATCGATACGGCAGATGATAATGCAAATGTAGCTCTTGATGGTCAGGTGCCAATGCCTACCTATCTGCAAATTTGCCAATCGTTAAGCCAAGCGCTTAATGAAATAAACAACAGGAACACTTTAAGGGATCAACAAATGGAAGTACTGTTGAATCAAGTGAAAACTTTATCCGCACCGAATTTGGGCTTTCAGCCTAAACCTTTTTTGGGAGAGAAGAAAGAGAAAAAACCCGAAGTTGTGGATGATTGGTTAACCAAGTGGACCGGTTATTTTAATCTACACGAAATTTCTGAAGAAAAAAAGATTGAGAGTGTTATTATGTTCTTCTGTGGGAAAGCTTCGTCATGGTGGTGTAACTTGCAACCTAAACCTACCACATGGGATGAGTTTATGGAAGTGTTCAAAAGATCATTTGTGGTTGTGGACGACTCAGATTCCTACCAAAGATTTGTTAATTGCAAAATGGGTAATCGGAGTTTGGACTCGTACCTGCAAGATTTTATGGATTTATGGAATAAAGTTCCCTCATTCGATGCTAAACTAGCACTGTAGCAGTTTATCCTAGGTTTGCTTCCAGATTATCAGAATGAGTGTAAGTGTAATGTGCTTCAAATTTTTGATGACGTCGTACGAGTCATGAAAACGTATGATTCCACAGTGGTGGCATCTAGGAAGCAATTACAAGCTAATCCATTTGGATCATTTGGACCCAGCTAGAAGAAAGGAAAGGAAAGAGTTCGTGGTAACAAAAAATTTAAGTATTTTGACGATCTAGATCAAGCCTACATCTGAGTTTAGACAAAAGAAGCGTTTGTCCTGGAAAAAGACAAGAAGGACCAATGTGTGTTTCCATTGTAGTCAGCTTGGACACGTTATGAAATTCTGCCCAGAACAAACAGCTCAAATGATTGAGATGTCAGGTAAAGAAAATCTTAAGTTGGAAATTAATAAAGTTAATTGTGAGTGTGATTGTTCTTTCAGTACTACTTCATGCTTGCCAAATGATTTATTTTGTTTGAAAGGCACTGTGAATGGACATGTGGATCTACTAATAATTTCATTAACTTTGGTCTTGTGCAGCAATAACCATAGATATCGAGTATATCTAGCTTTAGGTGCGGAGTTGCAGACATGGGATGTTAAAGTTTCAAGACTTCCAGTTTGGATCCAAGATTATAGAGAGTTAATAGATTTCCATCGTTTTAGATTTAGCACGTACGGACATAATTCTAGGATACGAGTGGTTATTTAATAAGCATCCTGAGATAGATTATGAGAAGCATGTCCTCTCTTTCAGGAGGGTAAAGAAATAGTTACACTACATCCATCTGAGATGAGTTCATTTGCTAATGTACTGAAAAATTTTTATTCGCAGTATGAAGCTTATTCTTTATTTGTTAAGCCAATTTTGGATTTATCTGGAATGCATCTAAGTAATTATGAATTGTCAAAGATTCTTAACTCTGTAGACTTAGATCGGGAGCAAATTGAGAAGAATAAGATAATGTCTGAATTTAAAGATGTATTTCCAATTGAATTACCTCATGAAATATCGTCGTCCAGATCGGTATACCATAAGACAAAGTTAATTCCAGATAGTCACCCTATCTCTAGACAACCTTACAGGTTCTCTCAAAAAGAAGAGATAGAGATTATTAAGCAAATTGAAAACTGTTGAAAATGAAAAATCATCTATCTTGAATTTAGGCTTGCTACAAACTTTTTTTTAATGCAAGTATGTTGTTTCATAATGTAAATGCCAAATTTGGCCTAGAAGGAACTCGAGCTATACGGGTTTCTCAAGTCTAGTTGGTAGAATACAACTTGCATATAGATTGTAGACTTAGAAATGGCATTAATATGCTTGTAGAAACTCGTGGCATATCACATGCAATTGTTGTAAGTGATCCATAGTGACATGCAAGGCATGCACAAAGTGAAATAGACACATGCATGATGATTTGTACAATTCTAGTTAGAAAAATGACACTTGGTAAAAGTAGGTAGAAATGCATGCTTGAGATATGACATGTCACTTGAACTCTAGTTTTCACTTTAGATGTGGATGAAAGGTGGATGGATGTGGTTCTACCTCGAGCTACCTCAAACTCCATAAATATGTGTAGCCATTCTCATAATCTATGATGAAGAACCAAGCTTTTAAGCTATTCCATGCCATTTTGGATCTCCACCATCATTTGCTTGAATATCTCTCTCTCTTTCTCTCTCTAACTCATGTTGAGGCTTATGCTCATACACTAAATTCTTGTATTTTTGCTCTCTTGTAATAAAGCTATCATTCTCTGATTCTTAGCATGATTAAGCCCTTGAATTTTGTACTAGCTCTTGCTATTCAATCTAGAATCAGTTTGTGTGCTAATCATAAAGCTTAATAAGATCAATCACATTTGTGGATCATTCCCCACACGTGTGACCTTGTTGGAAATTTTGTCATGTTATCAGAGCCAAATTAAGCTTTGCATGCTATTATCTCTGATTGTTCAAGAATTTGTGAGCTAATTCAAGCAATAAAGCAGTTAATCACTTTTCTATACCTCTGCTTGAAAAGTGTTTGGATCAAAGAGGATAGAAAATGAATTTTCAGGTCAGAACTGAGATTGTACAGAATTCTGGAATTCCGCACGTGTGAAAATCAGAGATTTTCAGTCCCCTTTAATTCCTTGCTATTTGGTCCAAAGATAGTGGTCTAATAGCTTGATGGAAAGTTATGAAGAGTACTTTCCATAGAAATTGATTCCAAACACCTGATGTGTCTATTAAGCTCTTAAAGAGGGTAGGAAGAAGTCCAAAATCCGAGCGACCACTTTTTGATTTGATTCAATCTTGCTTGAATCTTAATCCATTGTTTTGAGTATCCTACACAAGAAAGTGAAGATCAAGACAAAGTTTGATGTTATTGAAAACCTTTGAGCCTTTTGTGTATCATTAGTGTTTTCTTTTGGAGCATCTAACACATGTCAAAAGTAGAATTCAAACTTGTCTATTTGCCTCAATCCATTTTGAGAGACTGATCTAGATTATCTTGTTTTGTGAAATATTTGAGATCTATCTCAAATACAGTTGCAAGTTTTTCACATAGGAGGGTAGTACATCCTTGAAAATACCTATAGTTAAAGAGATGAAACAACATTAAGTCTCATTGAACAAGCTCAAACATATAGTTGTCCAATAACTAAGAAGTCTTCACAATATGACATATGTGGGAGGATATCTCCTAGAAGCAGGTGAAAAACTGAGTACCTCTAATTACTCAATATGGAAGGTAAGGATGGAGTCTCTTTTGATACTCCAGGATGTTATGGACATAATACTTGGTATTGAGGAGGAGCCTCAAGCATAGCTTGAAATACCAAAGTATAAGAAGAGAGCTAGAATGACTCTACATTTCATTAAGATGAATGTCTCTAATAAAATTCTGAGAGAAATAGGATCTTGCACCACTGCTAAAGATGTTTGGGATGCACTTAAGTCCATCTATGAAGCTAAGAACACTTCTAGAATACTCACTCTTAGAAATCAATTTTTTCAAAGTTTTCAAGAGAGTGCATCAAATTATGTTCTGAGAGTAAAAGATCTTCATAGGGAGCTTGCTTGTGTTGGTGTCACAATCAATCAAGATGAGCTAGTACAAGTCATTTTAAATGGCTTAAAAGATGACTATGATAATCTTGTTCAATCCTTTGCCATTAAGGAGGAGTTGCCCAATTTGGAAACTCTTCAAGGAATTCTCAGGAAAAAGACAAAGATGGGGAAGATGATGACTCATCTCATCCTTCTACTTCAAAGATCAAGAAGAAGAAAGTCAAGTATTTCTTTTGTGGCAAGAAGGGGAAATATGCCTCTAATTGTTTCAAAAAGAAAAATCAACTCAAACAAGCAAATCTCTCTAATGAGAAAGAAGAAGATTTTATTGCAAGTGATGGAGAAGGATCACTAATGGTGTCAAGCTTTTCTTCATCAAACTTCAAGAAAGATGGAGCTTGGTACATAGATAGTGGAGCTTTTCACATATGTGCTGTTCAAAGGAATCCTTTGACTCTATTGTACCTTGTAAAGGACTTAAAAGATCTATTTATACTGCAAATGATCATGAGTGCTCTATTGAAGGAATTGGCAACATTCCATTGAAACTTGCTTCTTCTAAAGTTCTATTACTTTCCAATGTTCTTTTTGTTCCTAAGCTTACAAAGAACTTGATTAGTGTTGGAAAATTGCTTGATAGTGATTGTGATGTAAAATTCAATTCCAATACTTGTTTTATCAAGAAAAATGATGAGATCCTAGCTAATGAATCTAGATATGGTGGAACCTTCAAATTAAATTCTTATGAGAATGCAAACTTTTGTGAAGTTGCTTTTTTTTCTAAGGAGGAGTTATGGCATAGAAGGTTGGGACATCCTAACTTTAAGTCTATGTTTTCTATGATCAAGAATGATAAGGCTATTGGCCTTCCAAGATCACTTCCAAGGATATCAAGCCTTGTGAGGCTTGTGCTATTGCAAATTCACACAGAAAGCCATATCAAAAGTCTTTTAATAAGATTTCTCATCCTTTGGAACTAATCCACTCGGATGTTCATTTTTCTTCTTCTAAAAGTATTGGTGATGCAACTTGTTTTGTCACCTTCATTGATGATTTTACAAGATATACTTGGTTGTATCTACTTTCTTCAAAAGCTATGGTATTTGATTACTTCCTAGTCTTCAAAGCTTATGTTGAGAGACAATTTTCTTTCAAAGTTAAAGCTTTAGTGATGGAGGAGGTGAATACATCTCCAACAAGTTCTATGAATATTGTGAGAGTGAAGGAATCAAGAGAGAATTTTCTTGTGCTTATTCAACACTGTTGTGTTGCGGTGTGTAAGCTGCAGTCCTTCTATGAATGATGCCATGATCATTGTAGAAGTCAGTGAAGCGATTTGAGATGTATTCTGCACCTCGATCTGTCCTGATCTGCTTCACTTTGTTGCCAGTGCATCTCTCTGTCCAATTCACATACTCTGTGAATTTATCAAATGCTTCTGACTTATTCTGAATGAAACACACTCTGGCAAATTTACTATAATAATCAATGAAGGTTATGTAATATTTCGAGCCTCCTACTGAGATCACATTGAAAGGCCCACAGATGTCAAAATGCACTACTCTAGAATCTTAGTCGTTCTGTAGGAGTCTTTGACAAATGGAGTGTGAGACATCTTACCCTTCAGACATGCATCACAGGTGGTCAAATTGTTCACATTCGAGATGCTGACCCTTGTTATTGCTCCATGATGGCTTGCTTGGTAAAGCGCCATCAAATTCATATGGCATAGTCTCCTATGCCACAGAGTGTCTGGTGAATCATCATGAGTCTGATGCACTTGATATGCAGGCAGGCGTACCTTCAGGTGATATAAATTACCTTTTCTTCTGTCTTGAGTGATCAGGGTACTGGTACTGGCATCAATAACGTTGCATGCTTCGTCAGAAAACGTCACACGCATCCCTGCATCAACTATCCTTGCCATAGAAAGCAAGTCCTGCTGCAGTGTAGGCACGAACAGAACATCTTCGACTCGTCTGTCTCTGCCATTCGTTATGAGCCACAGTGAACCAATACCGTTCACTTGATGTTTGGATCCATCTCCAAGAACAATGAATATTGATGGATTAGCACTTCGGAAATCAGACATAATTCGTCTTGATGTCACGAAGTGTGTGAGATAGCTCCTGAGTCTAGGATCACCTCCTATGTGTCAGGTGTTGATACTGCACACACATCTGCACAAATGTAGGAGGTCGAACAATTTATGTTCAATCTCTCTTCGCCCATTTTCAAGCTCTCAGGCTCCTCGACATAGGACGAACTGTTACCGTTCTCCTGTCTGTTCTGTGCTGATTTGTTCCTTGGGTTCAGGCGGAAATCCATGGCTTCATGACCCTTCTTGTGGTAGTGGATACACTCAATTTTTGGATTGAGCCAACACGTATCAATTGTGTGCCCATCTCGTCTGCATCTCACGCAAGTTTTCTTTTCTCCACCTTGTTGTTTCGACCTCCCTTTGTTCTTCCACTTGCCTTTGTTGGTCCCCTCTACTTGCTGATCATGATCTTGCCTTTGATTCGACTCCCTCTTAGGCTTGAATTGTTTCTTTGTCCTTTCTTTGTTGCCATAGAGGGCTTGGTCAGAAGCATCCTTGTGATCAAGGTGCTCTCAAGCCTTGACTTCCTCTCGAATATCGACAATTGCCTTTTCGAAGGTCATTGTAGGATCTTTTGCAAGCAGGGTTTTGGTTGTCTGGAAAGATCCAGGTAAGGCTCTCAACAAGTAAGTGAGCTGCTTCTCTGCTGATACTACATTTTCTGCTCCAGAATTGTGTAGGGAAAGGAATAGATCCTTCATCTTCCTTACAAAAGAAGTGAGATCTTTTCCATCCCACTACAGATTTGTCAACTGATCTTCCAGCATCACTAGTTGACTGCGTGATTTTGTTTGAAATCTCATGAGCAGTGTATCCCACATCTCCTTTGCTTTGGAGAGTGTAGCCAGGCAAGTGTGAGACTGTCTTCGATGGATGATGATAGCAAGGCTACTGCCTTGTCATTTTTCTCCCTCCATTTGTGTAACTCTTTGTTTGATGTTGTATGCATCTCCTCTGTGCCATCCACCCAGGGGAATAAACCTTCACCCTTTAGTATCAGCGATGTCTTAATTTTCCATGCTAGAAAGTTAGATCCTGACGAATCCAAAACTGTACAGATCTTGAATTGTATGTTGCTGATTGAAGCCATTGCTTATGAATTCATGTACACTTGTTGATGGTTGATTGTTTGGATGCTTTAGCCTCCTGGATCTAATAGCTTTTCGGCTATGTCAGATTATGACAAGGTAGGCTCTGATACCATTGATGCTAACAAAATGCAAATTCTAGCCAAAACTTTGGTGACAAGTTGATAAAATTAAATCACAAACAATTTGCAAAACTTTTTGCGACACTCAAATTATTTTCGTTCGAGTTGGTTCAATCAGGCTCTACAACACAACGAAATGAAACGAGACAAATTCTAAACAAAAATGAAACGAGGCGAAGCGAAGTGAAGCTTAAACGAGCACTGACATTGATTCATGCTGGAAGCACACAGATCACGAAACGAAACGAAACGAAACAAAAGAATTCACAACAAGATCAATCAAGCTCTGTAACGAGACGAGGCGAGATGAAACGAAATAGGACGAAACGAAACGAAACGAAACAAAAGGTAAGCTCTATAATTGATTTACTCTTTATGGCCAAGTGATTGCAAAGCGAAGCGATGTGAAACACGAAGTGAAAGGATTAGCGAACAAGATCAGTTCATCAGGTTTTCAGACGTGATCGCTGATCACTGTCGGCTGTATCACTCCTACAATCCTTCAGAGAGTAGTCAGACATTGCTGATCTACGTTAATAAATTAATGCAGCATTCAACGAGATCAAACCAAAGTGCGGAATAGAATGAACAAGTGAATAAGACACACAAATAGTAGCAGACGAGTTTATATACAAGATCATACAATCATATAGATTAATAATGTGCACAACAACTACAATGTCATCTATTGATTTTTCTGATTCTTTAAGCACTGCATGACAAATCCACGTAGTGCGTTGGCGCGAGAGAAATACAATTCCTCATGAATTCGTGTCTTGCTTACTAGCGGACTTGTGGATCTACAAATCCTATGCAGAATTGTCTCACACGTAGGCGGACTAGTATTCTGTATTTTTCGTCTTCTGACTTCTTGTCTTGCTTACTAGCATTAGACGTTCATTATGCATCAAAAGAGAAAGTATATAGTTCGCGAACAATTTTGTGTCGCGTCTTGTAACTTACAGATTAGAAAGATTAAACATCTACAACTAATTTGCGAATTACAAGAGTGGCAGATTAGCCACGATCTAGAACACTTCTGATGATGTCATGATATTAGATCAAATATCTGTACCCCATGGTACTTGGCTGATCTTCTTGGTTGTTCGTGGGGCACGACTGATTTTGTGTCGTGTCGTGTCGTGTCGCCTTTTGTCAAAGGTTTATAATTGAAAGCTAGCAAAGCTTTGGCATTAGAAACAAAATGTTTCAGAGAGAGAGAGAGAGAGAGAGAGAGAGAGAGAGAGAGAGAGAGAGAGAGAGAGAGAGAGAGAGAGAGAGAGAGAGAGAGAGAGAGAGAGAGAGAGAGAGAGAGAGAGAGAGAGAGAGAGAGAGACTTCTTTATAAGCATTTTATTAAGGAAGAGTTGATTGGATCAGTTGTGTGCTTTAGATCAATTTTTAATATTCGCTATGACTTTAAATTACTTCATTTTCTGTGATCTTTTATATTAACGTAGAACACCAAATATCTGTGGCATGTGACTAAAACTAATAAGATGAGCATCATCATATAATTCTCAATATCCCACCAGATAGAAAGGCCATCACACTAACTTCCATTTACTTATATCGAAATAAATTTCAAACACTGTAATTAAAATCCTTTTTCTTGATAATGAATTATTAGAAAATAGACTCATTTGGGTCTCACAAGTGAGAAGATTAAAAGTTAGAATCATCATATCCACCAAAATTGTCCTCCTCCATAAAATCGTTCTCTGTACATCTTGAATAAGACCCAAAGGTTTTATTTGTAATATACATTACTGCCATATTAAAAATAGCTCAGGAAAAGCACGTGGAGAGTTGCTGGAATTCAAATGATGCTTTGTGCCTGAACTAGAAGTGGCCAAGGAAAGAATATAACTATTGGCACTATTTCCATGTCTCCTAGATGCTGCTAGTTTGAGATCAATTTGAAGGTTTTTGTAAGGAGTAGGAGACTCCAACGGTTGGAAGTCCATGGTGGAGCTGGAGCCTTATTTTGCCTTGATGGCTGATGTTTTAGTAGCTGCATTGCAACAAAGATGGAACAAGCGTGCTACCTTGGATGGAAGAGCATAAACCTTGGAAGAGGAGGTTGTAGGTAGGAAATTCACCTATGCTGAACACGATGATCATGTGATCCACGCTGATAAGGATGAGAGGTGAATCATCACCATCCTCTCCACCACCATTGCCATCCTCTCGAGTCTCTACCGCCACGGTGCCATTGTCTTGTGAAAGACGAAATAATGCACCATGTATTTTTTTCAAATCAGTAAAAAAAGAAAAAAACGTAGAATGGATTTCACGCGGAGGAATGTCACCTTCCGTGACCCTTCCCCCAAGGGCGGTTGGAAGAGGACCCCCCCCCCCCCCATTATCGAGCTGCGGTACTAACAATACATAATGTGTGTCAGGATTATATTCAAAAAATAAAATTTAAGATTTTATTAATGATTCCACCCACGAGGGCTAAGCATTTTATGAATTCCATCCATGCATAAGGCCTTCTATTTAGATTTTATCTAAGTATTTTCTAAGGAGAGCTTAAAATCACATCCAATCAATTTGTACAAAAATGACGAGGTCTTATTACTATACCTTATGTAATGGTGGTCCCCAAACTTAATCTTAGCGGTTGCTTCAAGTAAGATTCTATTAGACACAAATTATGCCCTAACAATTGGGAAGTGAAGATGAAGAAACAAAGTGTTTCTGATTACAAAGCCTTGCTAGCTTTCAGCCCTTCACCTGACAAAGATGTTCGCGAACTCGAACATCTGGAGACACGAAACACAAAGAGTTTCACGAACACGAAAGTCAACGGAGACGGAGACGAACGATTCACGAAGACGAACGGTTCGCGAACACGAAGGATCCACGAACAAGATTCCTTTCCGGTCCAGCAAGAGAGAAAGGCAGACGAGGTAAACGAAACCAACGGTGGAAACGAAACCCGTTCTGTCCTCACGCTCCAAGGAGTACCACCAGAGATCATGCAAGTACCCAGAAGTATAGAGATCTGACCTGATGGCATGACATTAGCAGATACTTCCTAGGTCGTGGCTAATCTGCCACTATTGTAATTCCCTGATTAGTTGTAGATGTATAATCACTCTAATCTTAGGTTTACATAGAGAGACCGTACTTACTGGATAATACTTGACATATATCAGAACAGAATACACAGTGTAACTAAGAAAAGAGACACTGAAGAAGTCTGATGCTAGTAAGCAATCAAGACGAACACAGACAGAAGCTCCGTCTGCGTGCGAGAAGATAATTCTGTCTAGGATCAGAAGATCCAATTGTCCGCTAGTGAAGCGAGACTACTACTCGTGAGAGAACCGTGCTTCTCTCACGCCAACGCACTGCGTGGATTTGCATGCAGTGCCTTGAAGAAATCAGAAAAAATCAATATAGATTATTTTCTAGTCGTGTCTGATCTTGGATGTTGAATGCTTATGCTGTTTATTTCAAATGTCTGAGTTTTCTTGTTCCCTTTGAATTCTACACCTTGGTTGAAATTAAGTCGAATGTTGTATTAATTTTATGAACGTAGATAAGAAATAACTGACTACTCTCTGGAGGATTGTAGGAATGTTTCAGCTGGCAGTGCCCAGCGAACGCATCTGAACTCCATCCGAATCTTGAAAGAGAGTCGTGACTGTTTCGTGAATTCTCTCCCCTAGACTCATTACACGTATCAGAGCATCTCACGATTCTAATCAGTGGTATCAGAGCCACCTTGCCATATTCTGACATAGCCAAGAAGCTAGCAGATCCAGGAGGCCAAGCATTCAGACAATCAACCATCAACAAGAAAACAACCTTCAAGAAGCAATGGCTTCAATCAGTAGCATGTAGAGCAAGATCTGCACTATACTTAATTCTTCAGGATCTAACTTTCTAGTCTGAAAAGTTAAGACCTCTTTGATACTCAAGGGCGAAGGACTCTTCCCCTGGGTGGATGGCACAGAAGAAATGCATACGACAACAAGCAAGAAGCTACGCGAATGGAGGGAGAAAAATGACAAGGCAGTAGCCTTGCTATCATCTTCCATCGAAGATAGCCTTACACTTGACCTGGCTGCACTCTCCAAAGCTAAGGAGATGTGGGATGCACTGCTCACAGAATATCATTAACACTTGATGACTGGGCCATGAATGAGTGACATAATGAACCTGTTGAGAGCCTTACCCAGATCTTTCCAGATGACACGAACCCTGCTCGCAAAAGATCCTACCATGGACCTCGAAAAGGCAATTGTCTAGATTCGAGAGAAAGTCGAGGCCAGAGAGCATCTTGATCACAAAGATGGTTTTGACCAGGCACTCTACGACAACAGAGAAAAATCAAAGAAACAGTTCAAGCCTAAGAGGGAGTCGAATCAGAGGCAGGATCGTGACCAACAAGTAGAGGGGACCAACAAAAGCAACTAGAAGACCAAAGGGAGGTCGAAATGACAAGATGCAGACAAGAAGAACTGCACGAGATGCAGAAGAGACGGACATACAGTAGATACCTGCTGGCTCAATCCCAAGATTGAGTGTATCCATTGCCATAAGAAGGGTCAGCCATGGATTGTCACCAGAACCCAAGAAACAGATTAGCACAGAACAGACAGGAGAACGATAATATTGCTTCCTATGTCGAGGAGCCCGAGAGCTCGAACATGGGCGAAGAAAGAATGAACAAAAATTGCTCGATCGTCTACATATGTGAAGATGTGTGTGCAGCATCACTAACACACACGAGGTGATCCTGGATTCAGGAGCCACCTCGCACTTCGTGACATCAAGACGAATCATGTCTGATTTGAGAAGTGCAGATCCCTCAAGATTCATAGATCTTGGAGATAGATCCAGATATCAAGTGAACGGTATTGGTTCACTCTAGCTCAACACCAACGGCAGAGACAGACTACTCGAAGACGTTCTGTTCGTGCCAACTCTGCAGCAAGACTTGCTCTATGTAGCAAGAATAGCAGATGCAGGGATGTGTGTGATGTTTTCTAACGAAGCATGCAACGTGATTGATGCCAGCACCAGCACTCTCATTGCTCAAGGCAGAAGGAAGGGCAACCTATATCATCTAAAGGTGCGCCTACCTGAAGATCAAATACATCAGACCCATGACGACTCGCCAGACACTCTGTGGCACAGAAGACTCTGCCACATGAACTCAATGGCACTCTACCAAGCAAGTCATCATGGAGCAATAACAGGAGTCAGCATCTCGAATGCAACCAGTTCGACCACCTGTGATGCATGTTTGAAAGGCAAGATGTCATGCACACCATTCGTCAAAGACTCCTACAGAACGACAAAGATTATGGAGTTGGTGCACTCTGACATTTGCGGTCTATTCAATGTAATCTCAGTAGGAGGTTCAAATATTATATAACTTTCATTGATGATTATAGCAAGTTTGCCAGAGTGTATTTTATTCAGAATAAATCTGAAGCAATCGATAAATTCACAGAATATGTGAATTGGGCTGAGAGATGCACAGGCAGCAATGTGAAGTAGATCAGAACAGATCGAGGTGGCGAATATATCTCGAATCGCTTCACTGACTTCTACAATGATCGTGACATCATTCACAGAAGAACTGCAGCCTACACACCACAACACAATGGTGTTGCTGAACGAAAGAACAGGACCCTGATGGAAGCATCCAGATGCATGATGGCATACTCGAAGGCTCCAAGGGCACTGTGGGCAGAAGCAATAGCTACAACCGCATACATCCAGAACAGGACAGGTAAATCTGGTGGTACTCACACGACACCACATGAGCTATGGTAGGGTAGAAAACCCAACCCGTCTCACGTCAGAATATTTGGCTGTGCAGCATAAGCACATATTCCTGATAAGCTTTGCAAGAAGCTTGATGAGAAAGCCGAGCAAGGATTTCTAGTAGATTATGACAATAATTCGTCATACTACAGAATCTACATGCCAGACACGAACACTATGAAAACAGTGAGGGATGTCAAATTCGACGAGAGCAGGACAATGGCCAACGAAGACCCTGTTAGCTATGAAGTTCTAGAAAGACAATACTATGACCTGCCGCCAACGTCAGAGGGAGTAGAGGACGAACACAAAAACGAAGATTTTTGAGTCGTCTCCCATTCGCATGACGAATTAGACAAAGAAAAATTCGAGAGGCAATCTGCCGCCGCAGTTCCTATAAACCAAGATGGTTCCAGATCGAGCAGAGCATACAAGGGCAAAGGCATAGCTATTCCGGGAGGATCTCCCAGAAGGTCCACAAGACCACGAAGAGCACCAGCAAGATTTGTGCCAGGCAGCTCAGCTTCCACAACAGAAGAATTCTGTGGGTTCACTGGCGAGACATTCAAACAGGCGATTGAAGGTCCAGAAAAGGACAAATGGATCCAAGCCATGAACGAAGAGATGGAGTCCATGAGGAAGAACCAAGTACGGATGTTGGAGCCATTACCTCATAAGCGCAAGACTGTCAAATGCAAATGGGTTTTCAAACTCAAATATGGACTAGACGGGAGTGTGACGAAATACAAGACAAGACTATGAGGGAGGCAAGTTATACCTTCACCAGTCGAGATACACCCAGAAGATCCTAGAGGACTTTGGGATGCTGAACTGCAAAGGAGCGAACACTCCAATGCTCGCAGGGACGGTGCTAACAAATGACGATTGTCCAAAGACTGAGGAAGAAAGAAAACAGATGCAGCTCACACCCTACAAGAGGCTGATAGGTTCACTGATGTACCTTGCAGACAACACCTAACCTAATATTGCTTATGCAGTATTCAGGATGAGCCAATTTTGCATGAATCCAGACTCGACACATTGGAAGATTGCAAAACGAATTTTGCAATATCTTCAATTAACGAGGGATTATGGCTTGTGGCATTGTCGTGGTGCAGGTCTTAGGATACTTTCCTACAGCGATGCTAGCTGGGCATCTTGTAGGGACGACTGTAAAAGCATCTCAGGAGGATGCACCATCGCATCAGGAGCAGCAGTTCTCTGGATCAGCAAGAAGCAGACCATTGTAGCCCAGTCGTCCTGCGAAGCAGAGTACGTAGCAACAACGAAGATGGCCAACAAAATAATTTGGCTAAGGCAGTTCCTGGATGAATTGGGCGAAAGATGGAACGAGCCATTGGTCTTGTAGATGGACAACACCTCTGCGATACACCTGACGAAAGATCCTGTGTTCCACTCAAGAACGAAGCACATTGCGGTCAAGTATCACTTGATCAGGGATCTGATTGAAAGGAAGATGATGCAGACCACCTTCTAGGAAAGAAAGATATGGGTGCTGACATCTTCACTAGAGCTCTGGACGAAGGGCTCTTTGAGAGGCAAAAGAGCAGTCTCGGGATCATAAAGCTACCATGCTTTGAGAGGGAGCTGAAGAAACAAAGTGTTTCTGATTACAAAGCCTTGCTAGCTTTCAGCCCTTCACCTGACGAAGATGTTCGCGAACTCGAACATCTGGAGACATGAAACACGAAGAGTTTCACGAACACGAAAGTCAACGGAGACGAAAACGAACGGTTCGCAAACACAAACACGAAGGATCCACGAACGAGATTCCTTTGCGGTCCAACAAGAGAGAAAGGTAGACGAGGTAAATGAACAGTGGAGACGAAACCCGTTCTGTCCTCACGCTCCAAGGAGTACCACCAAAGATCACGCAAGTACCCAGAAGTACAGTGATCTGACCTGATGGCATGATGTCAGTAGATACTTCCTAGGTCGTGGCTAATCTGCCACTCTTGTAATTCCCTGATTAGTTGTAGATGTATAATCACTCTAATCTTAGGTTTACATAGAGAGACCGTACTTACCGGATAATACTTGACATATATCAGAACATGATACACAGAGTGTAACTAAGAGAAGAGACACTGAAGAAGTATGATGCTAGTAAGCAATCAAGACGAACACAGACAGAAGCTCCGTCTGTGTGCAAGAAGATAATTCTGTCTAGGATCAGAAGATCCAATTGTCCGCTAGTGAAACGAGACTACTACTCGTGAGAGAACCGTGCTTCTTTCACACTAGAGCACTGCGTGGATTCGCATGCAGTGCCCTGAAGAAATTAGAGAAAATCAATATAGATTATTTTCCAGTCATGTCTGATCTTGGATGTTGAATGCTTATGCTGTTTATTTTTCATGTCTCAGTTTTCTTGTTCCCTTTGAATTCCGCATCTTGGTTGAAATTAAGTCGAATGCTGTATTAATTTTATGAACGTAGATCAGAAGTAACTGACTACTCTCTAGAGGATTGTAGGAGTGTTTCAGTTGGCAGTGCCCATCGAACGCATCTGAACTCCATCCGAATCTTGAAAGAGAGTCGCGACTGTTTCGTGAATTCTCTCCCCTAGACTCATTACACGTATCAGAGCATCTCCAACTGCTATGCCATGTATCATTCATCTGACGACTGGCTCGTGATAGCCCATCACTCATCTCACGGAGTCACGGTGGGCTAGCCCAGGGGACCCGCCTCTTAATGTACTATAGAATGGGTCGCGGACATAGGGCCATTTTGCCCGGTAAGGCTTTCCAGAATTTTTTAAGGCAAGGCCTGGAGGGGTCGAGCCTAAAATTTTTTAGAAAGCCAAACCGAGGAGAATGGCTTGTGCATGGCCCATTCCATTACGTAATGGATACTTGGACCTTTTTTAGACCAATCCTATGCTGCCACATGGCAGGTGCAGCTGACGCGCATGCAAAATCAACACTTAAAAAAAAAAGATGAATATTCTACTTTTTAATGTGTTCAAAAGTGGGTAAAATAGTCACCAAGAATCGATTAAAAATACATAATACATAGCACACAAACAAAGGCCAATATAAATAAAGGCTTACCACACAAACAAGAGGCGAATATAAATGAAGGCGGGTACTCACGTGGGGCAGTCTGTGGTAATAAAGGAGGAGGAGGGTCATTCCTGCGTTTTCTGTTTTTGCTGTTGGCGGAGACGCTAGAGGAAGAGGAGGAGGAGGAGAAAGAGCAGAAGGGTTAGAGGTTTGAGATCGGAATCCACCAATTTTTGCAAATTCATTGCAATAGATTGATAATCATCATTCATGGGAGCGCTGACTCTGGATTTACGCCCTGGAGCGGGCCTTGGCGCTTTCAATCTGGGTATGCTTCAGCATGTCCTTTGAATTTTGTGTGTGTGACCATGATTGCTTTAGTGCTTGCCTTTTCCTTCGATGTTCGTGATGCTGTTGTGTTTGCGGAACACGACTTACTGGGTGCGTATTGAGGATGATCCCGGTTATTTGTTAGATATTTAAGCGGTTACAGGCATGTAATTTGGAGGTTAAGCTTCGGCATGATGATAATTTATATGGATCACTGTGAAATTTCTGTGCAATCGGTTCTCTTACTCGTTAATTAGTGAGAAGGAAAGAATTGGTGACCGGAGCTTGTGGGTGACTGTCACAATTTGAAATATGGCGAAGTTTTGGCTTTACCACTCCCTTCTGATCACAAGGCTGATAATTTGAACCATGCCACGGTAATGTAGCTATTGTCATAAACAACGTAAGTGATTACAGATGAGACAAACACTAGAATAACTGTATCTCCCGGCCCTAGATTATGAAACAATCTAGTTGAAATATGAAATTAATGCTTTTTAAACATGCACCTGATAGATTAAGTCACTTTTTTTCCATAATCTTTAAGTTAAGCTTCACCAATAAGCTTGAAAGTTGTAAGCAGATTCCCATCCTTAATATTTCACGTGCAAATCAACACCACTGACAATAATGTATCTACTAGAATATGGTTTGATTTCGCTATGAAGGCATTTTGTGGGGAGTCAAGAATTGTAGTGACAATCTATATGTTATATATATGTAAATAGCAAGTGGGGATATCCCAATAGGTGCTTGCCAAGTTGGGAAAGGTCAACAATTTGGAAGCTATGTTCACTCATGTTTTTGTGTATTATGGGACTCTTTGGGTAGCGTACTTCCCTTATTGGATGTTACTTATGATGACATGAATTTGTGTCCACTCTAGGTCAAATTGTCATAAGAACTTTCTCAAACCTAATCATGAGTCCAATTGGCCTCAATATACATATAGTAATCTTTGCGAAGGTTCCTTGCACTCAGAAAATCAGAAAACAAGTCCGGGTGGGTTTAGAGCCAAGGAGATCTTAATTGCAAATCATGTGAAGCATTATGAGAACCTTGCTGACCACACAGGTGGATTTAGAGCATCAAAATTGACCCCAACGAATGCTAAACTTGGCGAAAGTTATTGTATTTAGAGATCTTTGGGAGAGTTATTGAGTGAGTGAAGGTTTAATCCTCGTTGACCCTTTGGAACTTTTGCCAATCTTGCCACATGCCCAACAATCTCCACAGTCAGAGTTTAGGAGACAGTGTACTTCAGGTCCATATGATTTTGTATTGAACAGAAAGGGAAACGGGGCACTTTGTCTAATTGGCTACCTTAGTTTCCTATATAAGGATTTTGGATCTTGAGGGGTTTCAAGAGAGTCTATGACGTAGTTTCCAAGTTGAAACCATTAGAGAGACGTAAGATACATCCAATCTTTTCATTTTGTCACTTGGATACATGGAAAGAGCAGGGCACAATCAAAAGACCTAAGCTGGCAACGGATAGGAGACATAGGCAAATGTGAAGTTACTCTCTTCTAGATTATTCAATTTTTACCAAGGGTCAAGTGTGTCGCAAGTAGCAACCCGATGGGACCGTCTAAAGTTTTCAGAGATGTGGACTGAGAATGACCATCATTCGCCTAGCTGTCAGTGCCGAAGTTTGCTAGGTTTTGATGAGAAGCTAGCCGACAAGTTGGGATGATGAAGTTGATCACTATGTCAGGGCATAGTGGTGACTATTGTTCGAAGAAACACTATTCTTGGCAGGTCAAATACTCGAAGAGTTGATCAATATTTGACCAACCTTGACATGACTAGGTGACTAGATATTGGAGAAGCATGTACTAGTCTTAAATAGCCATCTATGGTAGGGAGGAGCTTCATTCTCATCATTGACTGGTTTGGTTACATGAGTTTGAGGGACAAGAGTGTAATGTAGATACGTTTTTTCTATGTTTCAATCGATTAAAAAAAACCAAAGTTTGGGTAGATGAAGTTTCTTTGGAAAGTTGTGAAATTGTAACTTTACAATTGTGGAATTTTGAACAATGTAGAAAATGTGACATATGGGCTTCTCTTGTGCAACAATTACATTTTTGCAAATTTTGTTTTAGAGATCATGCACACACAGATCCCATGCCAAGTCTCAAGAAGAGATACACAGCCAAACGTTATGTTCAAATTGAGTGCCGAAATGAAAAATCCATGGTTTTCTCTATCACTAATAATCACGATATTAATGACAAAAGATCAAATTTTTCCAATGATTCGTTGCTACAGACATTTGCAATTTGTGCAAAATTTCTTCAAATGAAGAGGTTATATTAGCCAACTTGTTTTTAGGATGAAACCACATTGTATGCCTTTCTTGTTTGGTATTATCAAGTTTCAACCTTGACTTGACACACAAACAAATGTTGCCAAAGAAAGTAAATGGCCAAACTTGGAAAAGTAGATAAAATTTAAGGCTTTTTTCTTCTTGTTCACATATATCTTTTCTAATTAGCAGTAGTGCTTGTTTTGGGACAAGGTCTTTTTTCGACATGTTGTTTCTTTGGTTTAAAATTTTTCACTTGGGGAAGACATTTTATCGAGGAGCTAGTCGACATTGCAAAATCCGATTGAGATTTTTAAGCTTTTGAAATATGTCGAGTAGCTGTAGAAACTTCTTTTACTTTTGAAGTAGGCTATGACTCGTTCTTTCTTGCAATATTAAGTGAAAGCTTGACACATGAAAGGGTATTATGCACTCACATGTTTTGTAGTAATAAAATTATATGGAGTATTTTGAAAGTAGGAATTTCACATTCTACATATATACCTTTTGGTGTTAAGTTCAATCTTTTATAAACATGTTGAAGGAAATGGGCACCTAAAACTATTACTTAGTAAATCACAATTGAACCACTCATAAAAGTCTTGGGTATATTAGTTATCATCCTTCCCTCAATCCAAATATTCAAATTTGTTGACACTTTTTGATCTTATGCAGGTATGCCTGTGTGTGAGGCTTTAGCATACGTAGAGCAACATCGATCCATCTTTGACATTGTCCATATCAAGTATCATGATGAGGTATCATGCTACTAATTTAAGAATGACATTGTCTTGTTGATTCTTTTCATTTGTTCAAATTTGGATATGTAGAATTGTGTGTGTATCACGTGGGTATTTTGGATGTCTACTTCAGCCTCGGACTCCATGTTATTATTTGTTATTTAGACCTTTGATTTGGGCCCTAGGGGACATTATGAATCATTGAACCTGGGATAGAAAACTTAGAGTAACTGGCTAGTTGTTGTTTCCAACACCTTAGCTCTTTCATTTTTTTTGTCAAAGTTCAGCTTTTCATTTAGTTATTCCTTATATTTAGCTTAGTTGCATTTATTTCAATACATCTGTGGTTCTTTCATTAATTTTCGTTATTCTTTTGTTGTTTTGGATTACAACTTGGAACCAAAGGAATTTTCAGGTAGAGAGAAAGTCTGTGCAATTTTTATAGATTTCAAAGGATCGTCTGTGAGGGGGCCCCATCAATAGGACACATTGGCATTGGAGATTAGTAACTTCGTTGGCTTTTTGGGGGTAAACCCCAATTATGTTTGTTGGGGAATCTTGCTAGTTTTACTCAACCAACATTCACAAATGTTACTTGAATGTAAGCTTTTCAAGAAAATAGTAGGATGTTAGACAATGTTTGGACATGACAAGAACAACGAACATCCAAAAGGATGAGAGATTTGTCAACATTGTTGAGCCTTTGATCATTACTTGCATCTAGGAGAATACAAAATGTAGAAGTCTAATACGATGCGTAAAGTCTCTAGGTGCGATCATACTTGCAATCGCTAAGTTCTACGCAAGTAGTTTTATGCGAGGATGTATCTAGATAAGATAATATGTCTATGTTTCTCTACAGATGCTATATTTGTCAACTTCTACTACATAAGCCTTAGTGGCATGAAGATTATCTACAGCGGTTTTATCCTAAGTAACAGATCTAAAGATGCATTTTGAATATTCCGGCTACTGATTGTGATAGTGGTTGTAGTAATGATCAGTTAGGATTGTTTAGTTGTTTATGTGAGGCGAATTTCAGGGAATCTGTTGCGAATTTAGTGTAAAAATGCAGACCTTAGAAAATGTGTAAAGACTCTCTTGGAAAATAAAGGAACTATAATATAGACATTTACCTGGACTAATATTTTCAACAGATTGAGGATGCTACCTACATGTTTTCAACACTCCTACTCAAGGGCATCCTCATGAGATTTGAACTTTAAAAGCCCAGAAAAACGTAACTTCTTGACTTTCTCTCATCAAGATCTTAAACATAATCTGCAACACAACGACGTCTTATCAAAAAGAGGAACAATGAAGTGGTGGTTGAAGGTGTTCTCGCAGGAAGGTTATATAAACTTCAAGTTTAGGTGATGAGTCATCAAGCGGGAATTGAGATATTGATATGGCAAGTAAGTTATGGCATGAGAGGTTTGGACATTTGAATCATAATAGTCTATTGGTTTTTCGTAAATTTAATATGGTTACAAGGTTACCTCAAGTTTTCACATCACAAGTTTTGTGAGAGTTGTCTTTGGAAAACATCATAGGTAGAAATTTTCGTCTAGTACGACTAGAGCAAGAAATTTGCGTGTTCCTATGAAAACACAGTCTCATGGTGGAGCAAGATGGTGTTTTTATTCTAGGAAGATATGGGTATATCTTTTCAAGAATAAGAGTGAGGCATACTTGGTTCAAGGCACAGGTGGAAAACGAAATAGGTAGGCAAATATAGATACTTTGCTTAGATAAAGGGGGAGAGTATCTTTCTTCAGATTTTCAAATGTTTTGCAAGATAAAGAGATAGTTTTCAAGTATGGAAAAGTCTCAACAAAATGGAGTTGCAGAAAGAAAGAACGTATTATTGTGGAAACTACTAGAATCAAGGTTAAGAGTAAGAATCTTTAGTGCAAACAATGGTTTATCTTTTTGAATAGAAGTCCTACTTAAGTGGTAGAGAATTGAACTCTAGAAGAAGCTTATAAAGTTAGCAAACCTAATGTAAGTCGTTTGAGATTGTTTGGGAGTAATGCATATGCTCATTTGCCTAAGAACATGAGAAACAAGTTGGATTCAAAGGCAACAAAGTGTTTGATGCTTGGTTATGATGATCAAGCAAAGGGATATAGGATTTATGAAATTGCAGGAAAGAAGGTTATTATAAGCAGGGATGTTATCGTTGATGAGATGGGATCCCATAAAATATGATAAGTTATTACAAGAATGTGAATAAAGTACAAGAAACATCTACAATACTTCAATGTGATAACCAAAGTTGCATCAAAGTGGCAGAGAATTTGATTTTTCATAGCAAGATGATTTTTCGTGCCTGCTTGCTATTTTAGGGGCCTATAGTATTTTACATAGTTCAAAATTTGACTTAGTAGTACCAAAAATATACACTAGTCTTAGGAATTTACTTTTTGCTTTAGCATAGCTTTTAGCTTAAGATAGATCTAGGAATATTATATAAGGAGGGCGTATAGTATTTGACATAGTTCCTAGACTAGTCAAACTTCTCTATACGTAATAGGGTGCTAAAGAGCTATTAAGCTCAAATTTTGGCTTAGTAATTAGTTGAGACTTTTACCAAATATAGACATTAGTTTTAGGAATTTGTTTTTCTGCTTTAGCATAGCTTTTAGCTTAAGATAGATCTAGGAATATTATAATAAGGACCAGCGCCACCTCAAGTAAAATCTGTAGTGAGTTTCAGCTCTATTCATTTGAATCTAAGATATATTTTTTTGCTCAATCAATTCTTGATTGTATGTGTGAGTTCCAATATGATTAGTACACTTCTATCTAGGAATTAAATAATAAATTCCAATATGATTATCTTACAATAATCTTCAACTAAGAGTAGCACTAACAACCAAGAGAAGTAGCAAATTTCCTGCAAAGAGTTGTTATAGTGTCTCTCACAAAGGACTCAAGAGAGCAAATGTGAAGAATTGCCAAAAATTGGCAAATCTAGCTTGATCAAAAACCATGTAGAATCATGTAAAATGTACATAAGTGGGTCCCACATGTATGAGGCCATGGATCCATGTGGGAAACATGTCCTAGTGTAGGTTAGATCAAGTCTAAAGAGTAGGTTAAGTCAATTTGGTAGTGACTCCTAGCTTATAGGACCTAAATCCTAGATTTAAGGTCAAAATTGACCAACTAGCCACCTACTTGACATGACTCTAGGAAAGAGGCTAGGGTTGCAAATTAGGGCAAGAGAGCCAAGTTAACTTCCTTATTACATGCTGGAAATTCACCTAACTTTACAAAGGAGGTCACTTTTGCTATGTATTCCATCTCTCCATAGTGAGGAGATAGATTATTTTTGGAGCTCATTGGCAATCTCGAGCTACTCCACATTGTACATTGAGTTTTTGTGATCCAAATGCAACCAAATCAATTTGTACTTCATTCTCTGCTTGCAGGCCCTACTACAACCTGTAGTACACATGTGCCAAGTCGGATTTAGTGATTGATCAATGCTATTGATTGTTTTTCCTTGCTGATTGTCAAATTGCCAATCTAAATCAACTTTTCTGTGTCTAGTTTTTTGATAGGTTGTAAAGCAAGCATCCAATCACTCTTGTGGATCTTTTGTAGATCCATTTATGGTCCTAAAGTACAGTACTTTCACTCAAACCACACAAAAAAATGGAGTACTCCTATGAGCTGTGCATATTAATTAGTTTTTAAGGAAACATTTTAGGAGGCTACTGTTAGGATTATGGCTAAGATCCTCTATCCTTGTCCAAAATCTACAAGTTTCTGGTAGCTACATGAAGCATACTCACAATTTTAAACTTGAACTATATACATTAGCTATAATAAATGTCTTTAACTGATAACTATTACAAAGTTTACCATTTACGCCGAGTAAAAATGATGTATAGTGTTCTCGAATTCTCACTACATTGTCCTGTATTTTGGTGTGCAGGAGCCGCTTCTTGTGGACTTAGTCCTAAGCTTTCCAGATCATGGGTTTCATCTTCGATTCGAGCCTCGCACTCAGGTTGTAGTCAATTCACTGCATGCTACTTAGTCTCATGTGCCCATTTTTCTAATTAACTCATAGAATCCATCTTTCAGTGTTTGTTGCCATTTTGAGCTAGTTGAAGTCATGACTACAATATCTTTAACATTCAAGCTAAATAAAAGGGGCTCTGTTCAATTGGCTTTATTCTTCAAGGGGTGGCTTTCTCATTGCTGAGTTCTTCCTCTCATCCTAAGAAGCATAGCCACTTAGCACATTGTTCTTTACATGTACATGCTAAGTCAGACTAATCACTATGCATGTGATTTAAACATTCTAGCCAGCTGATGGCATGAGTTCCTGGGTTATCAAAGCATAGCATTTTTGCTATGCATGGAGTTGATGGTTTAAGGCTTGGGGTGGGTGGAGTGTAAAAGTAAAAGTTCACACGGCTTTTGTTTTATGTGGGTATGATCTTAGATGTGGCATCCGTGTGCCTTTTGAACTCCTCTTTAAAAAATTTCTGTTAAGAAAGCTGTGGAGCGCACAGTTAGATTTGGCTCAAAAATGGTCAATATAGTTTTCATATATCAAGTTGAAAGTCTAATTAGAGCACTTCAGATCTGCCACAATTTGTGTGCTGTATATTTATATCAACTCGTCTATGAGACTAGTTCCAGTTTTGTTTATGGGATAGTGGTTACATGTCATACTAGCAACTACTTATTAAGCTATGTGGGATATATTGCTTTTTGTTGCTGAGCAGGAGTTGTGATATGTTGGTCAATAGAGTTTTTATATATCAAGTTGAAAGTTTAATTAGAGCATTTCAGATCTGGATGTAGCTTTTGTGATTTAAAATAGTGATGTCATCAGTCGCAGTGACCTTTGATTGCAGATGGTGCTGCCAGCAGTTGCAATGTCGTTTTTATTATAAAAGCTTGGTTACGGTGAGCACTTAAGTGGAATTTGATGCAGATTTGATTAACACATGTTATTTGGCATTTGCTTTTCAGAGGCTACGCCTTATAGAAGTTTTCGATATCCAACTCCTTCAGATGCGATATGCTACATCATCCATTGGGTGAGGGTTTTATACGCAAATCTGTTTATATTATCTGTGTATTATAAGCATCCATAAGCATAGCAAAGATTTTTTTTATAGTCATTCGTCTTTTATAAAGCTCCTTGTTACTTGTTCATCATGTTGATTGGGCAGGGGACCTAGTATTGCAGCCACATTTGTTGCAGTTTATGCACTATTTGGGCCTACCTTTCCAGGCACCTATGATAAAAAACGCTGCATTTACACACTCTTCTATCCAGTACGTTTTTATGCATAGCTTTTATCTTAGAAACCTTTTCTGTCTATCTATTGATTGATCTCAGACATACACCAATATGATGCTTTGAAATTTCCTTAACTTCATGTGCTCATGATAATGAGCCTTGAAGTTGTATCAATACTTTATTTCTGATTATGAAATAAAGGCATCTTCGTAGTTTTGCATAGGATGCTGGCAGCTAACTTGTACTGTACTAAATTCTCCTTATAGGGTCTTTCATTTGCATTTCCCATTCCAGATCGATATACAGACTGCTGCCAAGATCGTGAGGGTTCGTATTTTACTCTGTTTCCTTTCAGTTGTATTACAGAAACATATCTCCTAGAAGTATTGAAAGGTTCATCAAATGCATTGTCCTTCAATAAAAAACAAATATATTTTCAAGTTGATTAGCATTGAATTGTAGTTGGTTGTGTCTTGATGGATTTTTCCTGCTGAGTGGAGGCAGTTATTAGAAAAACCATTTTTGTGGGGATGTCTTGTTTTTCCTTATGTTCCATCATGCATGGCTGGTATAACAATCCTGTGTCTGACATTCAGTTCTATTCTCTCTTGGATGTGCTCTATCCTGGTGTACAGCTGAATTGCCATTGGAATTTCCTGATGGTACAACTCCTGTCATGTCAAGAGTATGCATTTATGATAGTGCTATTAGCGGAGGTGGTGGCACCACTGGCGGTGTTGGTGTTGGTGTTGGAGCATCACTGAAAAAGGCCATGCCCCCACAGTTACCTCTGGGAAGCTTGTACATGGAAGAAGTTCATGTTAAGGTTGTTGTATTGGTCTGATCCGATCTCAAACTAATTTAACTTCTGGAACTGCTGAATTGTTATGCTATTGCTAATAAGTGCATGCATTTTCTGAAATTATCTATTGCAAGTTATATGCCCTATCCATATAACCATCTATTGGTATGATAAAGTAGTAAACACTATGTTTTGATGTATAGTTGCTTCTAGAGTGAATGTTGGTTGTAATATATGTATGCTTTGCCCTACTTGGGCTCCTGCAGTTAGCAGAGGAGCTTTATTTTACCGGAGGAGGACAACACCTTCCTTTTGGAGCATCCCCACAGGTACTTCCAGCTCTTTTCAAGTTGATCTGGTGACATGGTGTTCACGTCTTTTCTCTGAAATTTCTACGCGCAAGAAAGATTAGGAAGATTTTATGCTATGTATAGCATTTTCTACACTAATCCAGGAGTACTTTGTGTGGACTTATGTCTCAAGCATTTTCTGACCTTTTGTGTGGATCCCAAATATCAGAGGACTTGTAAAGCTAGAAGTTGTAAATTGTATGTACTATGATCAATGCTTAACTATCAGGCATTATATCAAGAATTAGGCCCTGTGGCTTGTTGTTAAGATGTTTTCTCTCTCGGACATCTCGAGTTCAAAGCCACTTGACTGCACACACTGGGCCACACAACAAACATACAAGATAACAAAAATCTACCAAAAGTTTGAAGCAAATTATATATATCTGTGCATGTGTATGTGTGTATTATTACGCATTGTGGGGGCTTTGGTGGTTGTTCAAGAGATAAGCAAGCATATGTGGAAGCCTCCTCCCCCAAAAAGAACTCGTATAGTTCTCTTCTGCACGTTTGTGGTTTGGAATCTTAGAAGTTTTAGAAGTTGTTCCTTTGTTGACAAGTATTAGATCTATAAGATAAGACTTCTCTTGGAAATTGTCTTAATACGTTTTCAGTTAGCTATTGGACCTCTTGAGGCCGTTAGAAGATCGAATGCAAATAAGAGATTAAAACAGTAGCAATTCCAAGGTACAGGTATAGACTACTGACTAACATCCACTTGTTGCAAGAAGATGGAATGAAAAATCCTAGTTGCAGCAAAGTTGTGATTGGCCATCTAAGTATCTCATGTCAATATCACACCTTGGCACAGCCATCTGTCAGCCACTTCTCTTGAATCAGTTGAAGCCTGGAGAAGGAAATAAGTGTCTTCTAGCATCTGCTTCACTCTCTTGGACCATGTGATTGCCCTGCAATGAGTAATTGACCTCAGTTCTACCTGCCAGCATCTCTCAAAAACATCCGCGAAAGCCATTGGCATGAAAGGACTTGTCTTTGTCACAGCGGCCGATGAAGAGGCCAAGCTAGTATGATGTGCATCTCTACCAATCTCGAGCCTCTGTATCTCTTATCATTGACATTGAACAAGAGAGTAGAATAATGCTATAGAGCAAAGAATGTTGAAGCAAAGGAGGGTGAATTGGTCACAGGTAGCAGTATTCTTTCGAGAGGGAAAACATTGAGTTTCATGACTAGCTCATTTTTGTTTTTGGGTTTTCAAGTTTGGGCTTGAATCCATCTTTAGCCAATAGGAAAATATGATTCGATTAAACAAGGTTACCAACCGATTCGAATTGGGCGATTCGAACCGGTAGCTCGGTTCGAATCGGAAAAAGGTTCGAATCTTTTTTTTTGTTTTTATTTTTATTTTTTATTTCCTATTGGGGGAATTCTATTTGAATTTTGTGGCCCGTTCCCCATGGGGACAAGTAACTTAGTAAGTTCTAACGTTAAACAGGTTCCATTGGAAGTCATCGAGATGAGTGAAAATGTTTGATAGATAGCTGCAATACAAAACTAGTGTAACATTCCCTCAATGAAATGTTAGGGAGAAAAAAACCAACTAAATATCAGAAGTAGTTGCATTTTTCTAGTAACAATGTTAGTCTAACAATTTGCAACATTATCAACTCAAATTGA
Organism: Diphasiastrum complanatum; assembly: GCA_029204225.1. NCBI lineage: Eukaryota > Viridiplantae > Streptophyta > Lycopodiopsida > Lycopodiales > Lycopodiaceae > Diphasiastrum > Diphasiastrum complanatum. The sequence continues at coordinate 29,328,252 of CM055104.1, forward strand.
TTCTGAATTTGAACCTCGATTCCAGCATGTCGATTCTTTGAAAATCTGAAATCTCCCCCCCCTGTGAGATTTGAAAGAGATCAGGGGTTTTTCAAATCATTTGGTAGGAGCTTAATACAAGGTTCTAGTCTTTTGTTTAATGATTCAAGGGTTGATTCAAACAGCCTTGAGGGCCAGCAATGCAGCAGAACCGGTTCGAACTAGTACTGACGGTTTGGGGGTTTGAACCGCGGTTTGATGCAACTATGGATTAGAACCTTCACTGAATCAACGCGCAGGCGACAAAGCTCTCCTATATTTGATCAATGTGAAATATCCTAGTGTCTAAGGTCCTATTTGTAGGTGTTTGATGGCCTATCTATAATGTGAGGGGGCCCAAATTGGGGCTGGGTGTATAAATGTGTCAACACATGTCTTGCTTTCAGCTACCTATTACAATGTTTGAAACCAATTTTGAAGAGCTCTTCAGTCTGCTTAAGTTACAAGCAATTGAGTGATCCGATCCTAAGGTTCAAAAGCTAGGTGTCTTGCCATCATTGATCAATACTACTACTATGCTTCAAAACGATTGCAAAGAGCTCTTAAAATTCCAATCTTGTAAAGCTATAACTTATAACACTAAGTAGTCAAAATCTTTGATTCAAAATCAGTAGTTAATAGACAATCATGGTTTACACTGATAACAAAAGGCCATGAATGAAACCAACCAAAACAAAAAGAAACTAGAATGTTTTTTGGGTCAATCCTAGGGGAACCGATTCTTCTGTGATCGAATTGGACGAATCAGTCAGTTTAAACCTCCCTCAGAAACATTGTGTCATGCCCACATTTCAACTGATCTCGGATTATTATCTCGTTAGGAGGTGAGTAGGCCTACCTTGGCCTGTACATTAATTATGATTATGAGGGGTTGGGGCCCTCATGGATTTATTACTGGTTGGAAGCCTAAAACTCAAGATGGTGGATTTGTATGGGTCTAATAGTGACTCATAGGAGAAGTGATTAGGTGGCCCAGCTAGGCTGCTGATGTGTCCAGGGAGGTGTCACAGTGCACTACTAGCGGTGCATGGGCCTTGGAGGGTATAAGTATACCCATAAGGCTCTCACTAGTGTATGCCTGATTTTGGTGATTGTAGTAGAATGTTGTTGGAGTGACATCTCTCTCCTATTGATCATTGGTCGGTCCATAGCTTGGGGGTTAGATCCGATCAATCTAGGTTTGGTTGGGTAGGTTTGTCCACCATCCGATTCCCTTTGGTTCTATGGGTTTAGCATCCTAGTCTTGGATCCTTGGTAGAGGTCTTAAATTGGAAATCAATTTGTGGAATATTTCAACTGTATAGATTTTTTTCTCAAAATCTCTTGATTTGATTAGTTATTCCAAACTGTTGAAATATTCCAAAAATTGATTTCCACTATCAAGACTTAAACTATTCCAAAAATATTCCAATTTTTTTGTCGAGCGGTCTCGCCTAGCAGGCCGGCGTGCTATGTTTGGAGCTGCAATTTTTTTTTTCTCATAGCATGCTGGCGTGCTATCTTTAAAGGTGCAATTTTGTTTTTATAGCTATTTTACTTGGCACGTCTCCTTACTATGTTTGGAAGTTGAAGAAAATGTTTTGAAATAATGTTGTTACTCAAAATTTGGTTCTCAAATGTGTCAAACTATTTTATAATTTACTCAACTAGCACACCGGCATGCTAGCCGAATCAACTCCAAAAAGAAGTTTAGTTTTTCAAAAAGTTCTTCAAAAAAAACCTCATTTTTTTGAAATAAAAAATTGGCAATTAGCACGCCGGCATGCTAGCTTTTACAACTTCATGAACAAGTTTTCTTATATTAAAAGTAAACTTATATTTATAGAGTAACAAAGTATTATGTGATGGACCTATTTAAAATATGATGGATAGTGAAATTTTTAAGTATGCATCAAACGACAATTCTTGTTCTTAAAAAATCATGTAGTGGCATAAAAAGAGTAGCACACCATGTGCTAGCATTTTGTTGGATGATGGGTAGAAGAAACTCGCAAAACTCGCAAAAATTTACTTGCAGAATGTCAAAACCCAATCGGATGGTGGACAAACCTACCGAACCAAAACTTGATCGATCGGATCTAGCCCCCAAGCTATGGACAGACCAATGCTCAATAGGAGAGAGATGTCACTCTAGCAACATACTGCTGCAATCACCAAAATTAGGCATACACTAGTGAGAGTATACTTATACCCTCCAAGGTCCATGCACCACTAGTAGTGCAGTACGACACCTCCCTGGACACATCAACAACCTAACTGGGCCACCTCATCCACTTCTCCTATTAATCACTAATAGACCCATATAAATCTACCATCTTGAGTTTTAGGCCTCCAACCATTAATTATGACCATACACCCATGAGGGCCCCAAACCTCTCATAATTATGATTAATTTATGGGTCAAGGTAGGCCTACTGATCTCCTTATGGGATAATAATCCGAGATCAGCCTATACATGGGCATGACACATTGGCCCTAATCAGTGTTGATGGTTGTGCTAAAACCATCTCTTGGTCATAAGTTCAAGAATTTACAAAGAAAGCTAACTTCTAGTGTAGCCTATAGAGATTTAATCCCTATTTTCATCATACATAAGAGACTGCTAAAGGTTATCATTTCCAAAAAGCTTTAAGGATATTAAAGATTGCATTGCTCCTGCTGAAGGTTTTTTTTTACAGGACAGACGGAACATCTGATTGATGCTTAAATACATTCAAACTAAGGCATTTCAAATATTATTTTGTTGGTCCATAGTTTTAAAGCTTAGCTTGCTTAAACACCAGTTGTCATGGATATTTTAGACTGTGCATTCAGTTTTTAACTTGCTTTGTTTGATGTGTCCTTTTTATTGTGAATCAAAAGACTAGTATCACTACAATTTTGTTTGATGTGTCCTTTTTATTGTGAATCAAAACACTACTATTACTACAATTTGAACCTATAGAACATTGGTTTTGGCAGGATGTCTGGGCTGAACTTGGGAGGCCGTGTGCTATCAATCAGAAGCAGGTAAAGCTTCACATGCCTCTTAAAACAAATGTTTTTCCTGCAAAACCTTGCGTGGAAAGCTAGAGAAAGACAAATTAATCAATGATGAGCTTCATTGCTGTAAAATTTTGAGAAAAGTGCACTTGGTTCTCAATGAAAAGATGATGTACTTTCTATCAGAATAATACCTAATGAGCTTTTGCATGTGGTAGTTCTCTTGAACTATCTATTGTTGCATCTTAAGCTAAGCAGGCAGCAAAGCTACTAAGTTTATACCAGTGTGCCATTACTCTTTTAAAGATGTCTTAGAACATTATCAGGATTTTGATTTTTCTGGGAGGATGCTGTTAGTGTTGCATTTGAGGATAAATAGGAGCAAAGCTTTCACAATGCATGGTGAAGGGAAAGGCAGAAGCATGCAATCGAACTTAATCCTTAAAGCATTAATCTGTCTCAGCAAAGCCTGGCTCTCCATGAAATAGTACTTCGTGAGTAAAAAACATTAACATTGAAAAGACCTGACTGTTAGCTGTTGCATTCAAACATTTTAGTCAGCGGCCATACATTCCTTTGAGAAGTAAATGGGAATCAGTTGGAGTCCTGACAGCAGGACACTTTCCTGAACATTTGACACTGCATAATGTGATTTTGAAATATCATATTTGTGCATAAGGCAGTAATATGCCTCATCTATCGATGTGAACGTGTATTTTTGAACTATTTTATTTGAATGCCCATGTTTAAACATTGTGACCCCTCATACATGCCTTACAAGATAATTGCTTTTTTAAAGCTTATTTTTTGATGGCTTGCTTTTTAGACATGGAGAAACTAGTCCAAGTTACAGGTCTGTGCTGCTATGAGAATAGAAAAAAGATTGCTTCATAGTATGTACATGTAGCAGATAAGAGTGGAGATAAAACAAACAAATCATTGTGTATGTTTATTTCAAAGATATAATCATGAATCATGAATCATGAATCATCAATGCATGATAGTATTGGTAACAAATTTGTATCAATGAAGCAGTACCAAACATGCCTCTCTCTGTACTTGCACACATTTGGAAATAACTTAAACCTCGATGTGCAATGATGTGAAATGATGTGGCACTTTGATGACCTCTGCTGAAAGAGGTCTACTGGAAATAGCCTAAATTTGGCACAGTTTGTAGGCTGAATGAGATGCCAAAGCTATATGGTGACTACAGATCTGGGTGCTACGCAGCATTGATGCAACAGAGTTTGAAGGCTTGTCGAGGATAAAATTAGAGCTTAAGTCATTTGTTGCTGTAACCTGAAGCTTGCCAATTTCCAATGCATCATCTCTATACTTGATTGCTTCTGAATAGTTTCATCTTACTTTGAAAGAAGTAAAGGAAAAGGACTATTGGAGTTATTGTTGTATGAAATCAAATATTGCAAATTTACTGAAAAACAAAGCCACGTGTTTTTTGAAGTAAGAAACTGACACTGAAAATATTCTCCTGTTGGGAGCTTAGGGATGAAGGTAGTTGTTACTGTATAGACATACACAAAGCCATGCGATTTTTGAAAACAAAATGCTGACTTCTGAAGTTTCTTTTCAAACTGGGGCATAGAGACAGAGGTGGTTGTCTTGTTACTGCAGCTACCTACACTTAAGGAACAGTTATGGACTCGGCTCATTACATTCGCCATGTCCATTTACATTTACTTTACTTTATGCATAGGCAGGCTTTGGGCCCTTTTTTATTCATTATTTGACATTTAGACTATATGGTTGGCCTTGGGCCCTATTATTGACATTTAGACCATATTATTGGCCTTGGGCCTTATGATTCACTATATTGGTTATTTGGTCATATTACTGAGAGTGGGGGCCTTCTTGGAGGGCGCACTATTTTCCCTCTCAGTTTGGCCCTAGCCACTGGAAGCTTCCTTTTAGGGCTTCCTCTTGGCTATAAGTAGGGATTCTGTGTCATTTGTTACTTGGCTTATGATATGATCTCCTTCTTTAGTCTCTTTAAGCTTTCTCTCTCCTGCTTTCTAGGGTTAAGTCTTGCTTATGTGATGCTTTCATAGACTAAATCTAGATCAGCCGTGGCTACGTTCATAACTTGGTATCAGAGCACTTTCCTGAGCATCTCCATTGAGCAGATTTTTCTCTCACAGGAGGGCGCCCATCTTCAGCTTGGATCTTCACCATTTTTCGGCCAGATCTTCAGCATTTCTCCACACTTGTCTTGTAGATTTTCACGACGGATCGGAGGAGGACAGGCGCCCACTTGCTGCCCATTTCTAGCGCCCTCTTGCTGGCTGCCTACTGCTGCATTTTCAGCCTTTTTCCTCCCCTATTTTGGGCGCCCTACTGCCTCCTATTTGCTGCCCTATTGGGCGCCCTCATGCTTGCTGACCAGCGCCCTACTGCTCTTTCCTTTGCTGAAAATTTCCGCTTTTTACCGCCCCTATTCGCCACCTTCCATCAACCACTCCTAGCTAGCGCCCTACCAACCCATCTTTTTGATCCAATTTTTTTTTTTTTGCCGTTTACTACCTCTCTTGGACGCCCACACTCCACCATAGCTGGCGTCCTACATCCGCCTCAATTTCAGCTCACCCTCCTACACTGCTATCTGTGTTCGCAACCCTACCCCGGACAATACAAACACGCCTAGATGCTTAGAAAGCCACTCCCACCCAACTTCATCGCGCATCGGGATTGCTCCCCGTCTTTATCGCAAACTTTTTTTTACCCTTGAAGGGCGATCTCTGATTTTTCAGCCTTGTTTCCTCGCTGCCCATACCTCCTTTTTGTTATCACTTCCTTTCCTTGGCTGCTCCCTTTCCAGCCCCATAGTCCATTATTGTTTCCCATACTTTTACCCACCGTTTACTCCACGTTGTCGGGCCCTTAGCATCTTTTTTGGAGGCTGCCCGGTACCTCGACATATCGCCGCTATTTTTCAGCTCACTTCCGGCTGCGGTTACAAGGTATTTCTTACTTAGTTGTCCTTTTCGTTCATCTTACGTCGCGAGTTCTATTGTGTCTTTTCATTGGCGTGCATGTTGTGACGACTTATGTCCTCTCCTTCAGTTCGTCCAATTGTTTAGCACATTTCTTTTCTCGCTTACTTTTTCTTCCTCATGGCTAGCTCATCCACTACACCTGCGAGTCATTCCGGACCTTTAGATGAACAATTTGCTGATATGCGTGACTCTCTTACTCTCCTCAGTAGTTGTTTCGACCAAATGATGACTGGTTTTACCACTCTACAGACCGGCTTTGCCACTATGCAGTCACAGATAGATTCCTTACAGCCACATGGACTTGGCAAAGCCCCTGTTTATTCATCATTTGGGTCTCCATTTGGACTTCCATCCTCGACTACTTCCTTTGGCGGTGGGCCTCATTTTCCACCTAACCCACCACCCGGTTTTCCACGTCCTACAGCTCCTGAGTCACATTTTCCACGACATCTAGCTCCTGAGCCACATTTTGCTCGAGATTTTCGTGATCAGGTACAGCTTGCCACCTATTCTGGTTCCTCTGACGGGAACTTGTTAGAGAATTGGTTTGCAAGGCTTGATACTTATTTTCAGATTTACCCTAAGACTGATCCTTAGAAGATCTAGTTAGCCGCCTTACATTTAGATGGACGTGCTGCCACTTGGTGGCGGGTCTACCGACTTGACCCTGATCGGGACGGTCTCCAGTTATGGCCTACCTTTCGTCGTGATCTTCGTCATGCTATGATTGACCCTCAGTGGCTGAGCCGCCAGCGTGATATATTCCGTAGTCTTACTCAGACTGGTGATCTTTCTTCCTATACAGATCAGTTTATGGACCTTTCCTACCTCTTTACAGATCTTCAGCCCACCGAGCTTATTTCTCGCTACATTGCTGGACTTCGTGGTGCTCTACGATACGATGTCTCTTCTTTCCGTCCACCCACACTTGTTGAGGCCATGTCCCTTGCTAGTACTTTACAGCATAAGTACCCTGATCCTGCTCCCTTTCGCTTTTCCCGACCCCGTCCATCTCTTTCACCTCTACCATCTCCGGCCCCATCTGCCCTATCCACTGTCGTCCCGACCTCTTCTCTTACTTCTTGTCAAATTCCAAGGCCTAGCTATGGAGTATCATAACAGCATAGTAAGCACACTATGAAAGCTTCAGAAAACCAGCTATGGAGTAGAACACAAAAGCAAGAGAGAGAGGACTTCAAAGCTCACACAACATGAATGAATATTCAAAGTGTAGTAGGGCGTGGAAATCCCTCCAAAGTTTGGGCTACATATAGCATGTTATGTATAGAGGTGGTGTCTTGCTAATTCTAGCTCTAGAACCCACATGGGTCCTTAACCTATTTGATTTACTTGCCTAATTAGCACAAGTGGGGTGTACTATGTACATAAATGTTTTACCCCCATGTCTTATGCACAACTTACAAGTTACAAGTATACAAGCCTTAAGGGGCAAAATAGGCATTTATTTCAACACCCCCCCCCTCAATGGCTATTTTGTTCATACCAACACCTAGCATGCTACGAAACTTTTCAAATTTTTCTCTACTAAGTGCCTTAGTAAAGATATCTGCTGCTTGTTCGTTGGTATCACAGTACTCGAGCTGAATTTCTCCACTTTGTATCTTCTCTCGTAAGAAGTGTTGATCCACCTCAATATGCTTCGTACGAGCATGGTACAAAGGATTTTTGGCAAACTGGATGCAACTCTGGCTGTCACACTGAAGAATAGTAGGACCATCCTGTGGAATCTGCACCTCCCCAAGAAGTCTCCTGAGCCATATTGCCTCGCATGTAGCTTTTGCCGCTGCCCTGTACTCAGCCTCTGTCGATGATAAGGTAACTGTGGGCTGTTTCTTGCTACACCAAGAAATGGCCCCTGAACCAAGGTTAAAAGTGTAACCTGTGGTCGACTTTCGATCATCCCTATCACCTGCCCAATCCGAATCAGTAAAGCCTCCAAGCTGAAGCTTTCCGTCATCTGTGTACTCAATCCCATAGCAAGTTGTCCCTTTGACATACCTCAAAACCCTCTTGGCTGCTTTCCAATGTGCTTCAGTTGGAGAACTCATGAACTGGCTTGCTACACCAACCGCATAGGAAATGTCTGGTCTCGTAGTGGTGAGATAAATCAGGCTACCCACAAGTTGCCTATAAAGAGTCTCGTCCACAAAAGGAGTGCCATCATCTCTGGATGGCTTACTGCTGGTATCAATGGGCGTGGAAACGGGTTTGCAATCCTGCATGTTGAACCTGTTCAAGACTTCACATGCATAGTTGGCTTGGGAAATAAACACACAGTTTTCCTTTTTCCAAACCTCCAAACCAAGACAATAGTGGATTAAGCCCTGCTGCCCTGGTGGTGCTTTCCTTGGGAAACTTATGTCTTTGCTGTTTTCCCATAGCGCAAGCCTCGCAAACTGAAGAGCTTGGCTTAACAACTGGAAGCCCCTCCACCATATGATGCTGGTTCAACACCTGCATGCTTTGGTAGCCAAGATGTCCGTACCTCTCATGCCACAACCTATCCGCATCCCCTCCTTTTGCTGTATAAGCATGCTGACTAGGGATAGAAGTGTATAACCTGTATAGATTATCTTCCTGCAATCCTTTGGCCACAACCTTCATATTATCACTCAAGTCCAACACAAGACAAGAAGTACATATAAGACATTCTTAATGACTTTGACTTCTCCTTATGGAAGCTTTACAGGTACTGTGCCCTCTCCCTTGACCTTGTGTGTTGAGTTGTCACCTAGGCACACCTCTTGTCCATCACTAATCCCCACAAAGGTATCAAACCAATCCCTATGAGGGGTCATGTGCTTTGAAGCACCTGAGTCAATGTACCAACCACCTGTTGTAGCTTGTGAAGCCAATGCAACAGAGAATAACTCAGCTTGCCTTATGTCACTCTGCTCCTCTCTTGCAACACTCTCAACAACATTTCCTCCTTGCTTCTTTGTGCCCTTCTTTTGGTCTGCAAGCTTCTTCCTGCACTCAAAAGCAAAGTGTCCATATTTTCCACAGTAATTGCAATTCCCCTTCCTTCGAGGTGTGGAAGAAGTATTCGAGGAGGGTTGTGCTTCTGACATCTGCAAGTTCTCCATTCCTTGCTCAAGTGTTTGTGGTGTTCCTTTGTTCTTGCCTTTACCTTTCTTCTTATCCTTAGCTGGATTTTGCTTCTTCTTAGAAGCAAAGGCATGCTCCTGGAAATCTTCCCTCTTGGAGAGATTAACTCTCCTCATCTTCTCCTGTAACAAGAGACCATAGACTTCTTCATAGGTAGGGATCTTCTCTCTCACTGATATCATCATCACAAAGTTCTGATAAGCATATGACAAGCTATTCAGAACTATTGGCACCAAGTCTTTGTCAGCAATAGACTCTCCAAGTACAGAAAACTGATATCTAATATCTTGAATCTTAGTAAGATGATCAGTAACTGTCTCCCCTGTCTCCATTCTGAGAGTATACAACTTGTTCTTCAAGTAGAGAAACCTGGTTGTACTTGTTGTCTCATACAATGCACAAAGAATGTGCCATGCATCCACAGGCCCTTTGGCTGACTTGATTAGAGGAATCACATTATCCCTCACTGACATGTTGATGATTCTGTGTGCCTTTTCCCCTCTCTTGATATAGTCCTTAAGTTCAAGTTCAAATGTTGGAACAGGCTCCTCACCTGTCACAAGCTTCCAACATTCTTTGTCTTCAAGAATGTTCTTGATCTTGAATTTCCATATGTTAAAGTTAGTGCCATCAAGCCGGCTGGCTTCACTCAGCATGCTCTCTGCAAGACCAAACATAGCTAGATAGAAATAAAACACAAAAGGCAAACTGGGGTTTTCACCCAACTAGGGTATGCAGCCACTTGCTCAATAACCCTCAGCTTCTGAATTTGAAACTATCCCCCTGTATGGTTGTCCTAGCCCTTGTCCAAGATCCACTCAGAACTTTCACTGAAGTCCCCACTGTAGAAAGCGCCCGGCTCCTACAGTCCTGGCTGTCCAAAAAGACTCAAAATTTTTTGTCTCAAATTAGAAACTTTTTGGCTCCCTGTACTCCCCTTGCCAACAGTACTCCAACCATGCAGATAGCACAGAGATCAGATGCCCCTACAAAAAGTGCTCCCTCCTCAAAGGTAAGCTGCTCTCCAGGAATGGCAGGAATCTAATAAAAAACAGGTCCAAGCTTTCACCACACCACAGGCAACATAACCTGCTTTGATACCATGTCAAATTCCAAGGCCTAGCTATGGAGTATCATAACAGCATGGTAAGCACACTATGAAAGCTTCAGAAAACCAGCTATGGAGTAGAACACAAAAGCAAGAGAGAGAGGACTTCAAAGCTCACACAACATGAATGAATATTCAAAGTGTAGTAGGGCATGGAAACCCCTCCAAAGTTTGGGCTACATATAGCATATTATGTATAGAGGTGGTGTCTTGCTAATTCTAGCTCTAGAACCCACATGGGTCCTTAAACTACTTGATTTACTTGCCTAATTAGCACAAGTGGGGTGTACTATGTACATAAATGTTTTACCCCCATGTCTTATGCACAACTTACACGTTACAAGTATACAAGCCTTAAGGGGCAAAATAGGCATTTATTTCAACACTTCTCCCGCTCCTCGCCCTCCGCCTCCTCGTCCTGCTTTTGTCCGACGTTACACGTCTGCAGAGTTCGCTGACATTCAGCAGAAGCGTCTTTGCTTTCGTTGTAAGAGTCCTGACCACATTGCCCGTGATTGCCGCCAGCCCCTGCCTACTTCTACTGCTGTTTTCTACCATGAGGGCACTACCCCAGATGAGTCCGATATCTACATTCATATATCTGATGAGCCTGATCTATCTCCTGAGCCTTCTACTGATTTACTTCCTGCTACTTGCCATGCTCAGCTTGCTTATGCTACCTGGACAGGGTGCCCCGGTCCTCGCTCCATTCGGCTACGTGTGCGCATTACAGGTCGTGAGTATATTGCTTTAGTTGATACCGGCAGCACTCATTCCTTTATCAGCAGTTATGTTCTCAGCCGGATACGCGCTTCACCTATTCCTGCTCCACAGCCTCTCACAGTCGAGGTTGCCAGTTCTCACTCATTTCCTAGTTCTCAGATGTTTCAGGGATTATCCTACCGCATTGGTGATTTTTCTGGACAGGCAGATCTTTATATCATTCCTCTGGAGCGCTATGACCTTATCCTTGGTGCTGATTGGTTTGCTTCATTGGGAGCGGTTACTTTGGACCTGGCTCAGCAGACATTGACATTTGTTCATGATGCAGTGACCCACTCACTTGCTGGTATTGATTCTCAGGCAGATTTCCAGCTGATCAGCGGGAAGCAGTTTATCCGCAGCCTACCTAAGGCTCATTGTGCAGCTTTATTATGTGTTCAGCGTGCTGCAGCAGATTCTCCAGTGACTACCTCTCCTCCAGCAGCTGTTCCTCAGGTGATCTCTGACTTATTACATCAGTATGCATTTGTCTTTTCAGAACCTACGATGCTACCACCATTACGTGATGCGAACCACCATATTGATTTGCGTCCTGGTTCTGCTCCTCCCTCCCGGCCTCCTTATCGTATGTCTAAGTCTGAGCGTGATGAGGTTGAGCTTCAGATTACTGCTTTACTAGATCAGGGCCTTATTGTTCCTAGTCACAGTCCTTTTGGTGCCCCTGTTCTCCTTGTCAGTAAGAAAGATGGTTCCAAACGCCTCTGCATTGATTATCGTGCCCTCAATAAGTTGACCATCCGTAACCAGTATCCTATTCCTCACATGGATGATCTCTTTGACCAGTTAGGCACCTCTCATCTTTTCTCTAAGATAGACTTACGTTCCGGCTATCACCAGATTAGGATGCATCCTTCGGACGAACACAAGACTGCGTTTTGTACCCATCTTGGTTTGTATGAGTTTCGTGTTCTTCCTTTTGGTGTTACTAATGGTCCACCTACGTTCCAGAATGTGATGAATAACATCATGCGTCCTCTCCTTGGTCGTTGTGTTTTAGTTTATTTTGATGATATTCTTGTTTTTAGTAAGACTCTTGATGAGCATGTGTTACATTTTACATCTGTTTTTCAATTGCTTGTTCATCACCAGTTGTTTGCTAAACTTTCTAAGTGTTCCTTTGCTGTTGTTGAGATTGAGTTTTTAGGATTTCTCATTTGTGATGGTCGTATTCGTTTGGACCCTCATAAGGTTCGGGCAATCGCTGATTGGCCTGTTCCCACAGATGTCCACCATGTTCGTATGTTTCTTGGTCTCGCTACTCACCTTCGTCGTCCTGTTCCTCACTTTGCCATTGTGGCTGCCCCTCTTCATGCCCTTTTGAAGAAGTCTAGTGCTTTTGTTTGGACTTCTGATTGTCAGTTCGCCTTTGACACTCTTCGTCGTGCTGTTGTGGAGGCCTCTGTCCTGTGTTTACCACAGTTTGATCATAAATTTATTGTTGAGACCGATGCTAGTAATGTTGGTTTGGGTGCCTTGCTTCGTCAGTCTCAGTGTATTATTGCTTATGAGTCGCGTGGTTTACGCTCTTATGAGCAACGTTATTCTGTCCATGAGAAAGAGCTTCTTGCCATTATCTATGCTCTTAAGAAGTGGCGCCATTACCTGTACCGTGTTCCTTTTGATATCGTTACTGATCATCAGTCCTTACGTTATCTCTTCTCCCAGCGTGATCTTAGTGATCGTCAGTTTCGTTGGTTGCAGTTTTTACAATCTTTTGATTTTTCTATTTTGTATCGTCCTGGTCGTGCTAACACTGCTGCTGACGCATTGTCTAGACTTCCTGCTTTATTGAATACCCTTGTTGCCACGATCCCTTCCTGGTTTGATGATCTTCCATCTGCTTATCTTACATGTTCTGATTTTCGTGATGTTTATAGTTCTGCTCCACCTATGTCGTCTTCACCTCATCAGGCTTATTCCATTGTTGACCACCGTCTTTATCATTATGGTTCTCTTTGTATTCCTAGTTCTTTGGGTATCCGTTCTCAGTTGTTGTCGGATGCTCATTCGTCCCCAGTTGGGGGTCATTTTGGTTTTCATAAGTCTTATGCTCGTCTTAAGGATCATTTCTATTGGCCATCCCTTAGGAAAGAGCTTGTTGTACTTATTCGTACTTGTCCTTTCTGCTTACGTAATAAGTACTCCCGTGCTAAGTCCGCTGGTTTGCTTCAGAGTTGGCCTATTCCTCACCGCCAGTGGACTGATATTTCTATGGACTTCATCATTGGCCTTCCCCGCACCCGTTGTGGTCACGATTCATGTATGGTGGTAGTTGACAGGTTCTCGAAACAGGCACATTTCATACCCGTCCGCAGTACTATCACAGCAGACCAGTGTGCACGCTTGTTCCTTTCAGAGATATTTCGCCTAGATGGGTTTCCTCGTACTATCCTTTCTGATCGGGATAGTAAGTTTACATCATTGTTCTGGACAGAGCTTATGCGTATATTGGATGTACAGCTTTTATGGGGTCTGCCTATCATTCTACTTCTGATGGGCAGTCTGAGGTCCTTAACAGGATCCTTGAGGATTATTTGCGCCATTTTGTTACTCCTTCAGGGAAGGATTGGGATCAGCACTTATGTTTGGCAGAGTATAGCTATGACAGCTCTGTTAGAGCTTATTCTCCAGGCCAGTTCCCATTTGCAGCAGGTCCAGCAGCGTTATCAGGCTTCAGTTGATCGTCATCGACGTCATGTTGAGTTTCATGTTGGTGATATGGTATATCTACGCCTACGGTTTGCACGTCATCATTTTATTCAGGGCCATGCTTCTACTGAGAAGCTTGCATCACGTTATTATGGGCCTTATTGTATATTGGAGGTTCTTAGTCCAGTTACATATCGTCTTCAGCTTCCTGCTTCCACACGTGCCTGTGATATATTCCATGTCAGTTTATTACGTGCTGCTATTGAGGATGATGCTCCTCGTGATGCTGAGTTTCCTACTGCACCGGATCTCTTTCCTTTATTACCTGCTGCTATCCTTCAGGTGCGTTTGCATCATAGTCGACGCCGCCGGCAGATTCAGTTCCTAGTCCAGTGGGATGGTCGTCCTGTTGAGGAGGCCACATGGGAGCCTATTGATGTCTTTTATCATACACCGTCACTTGCAGATCAGGCTCGTGCTCTTGCCGCACTTGTTGATTCCTCTACATCAGCTGTTGCTCTAGTTGTTACTACACCAGATGCTGTTCCAGTTGATCCTCCAGGGCTTGCTGTTACTTGATCCAGTCCTTTATGGCAGTTGGGTCTTATTTTTGTGTCGGGAAGAGTTATGGACTCGGCTCATTACATTCGCCATGTCCATTTACATTTACTTTACTTTATGCATAGGCAGGCTTTGGGCCCTTTTTTATTCATTATTTGACATTTAGACTATATGGTTGGCCTTGGGCCCTATTATTGACATTTAGACCATATTATTGGCCTTGGGCTTTATGATTCACTATATTGGTTATTTGGTCATATTACTGAGAGTGGGGGCCTTCTTGGAGGGCGCACTATTTTCCCTCTCAGTTTGGCCCTAGCCACTGGAAGCTTCCTTTTAGGGCTTCCTCTTGGCTATAAGTAAGGATTCTGTGTCATTTGTTACTTGGCTTATGATATGATGTCCTTTTTTAGTCTCTTTAAGCTTTCTCTCTCCTGCTTTCTAGGGTTAAGTCTTGCTTATGTGATGCTTTCATAGACTAAATCTAGATCAGCCGTGGCTACGTTCATAACTGGAACCTAGCAAGTAGAAAAGCTACTTTGGCACATACAAATTGTTGATTGGTGATGTTGGATGAGGGTACATTGTTTTGATGCATGCTACTATTAATTGTCAGGTATTTGCCAAACAAATGCCTTTTCTGCGACATTGAAAGCATTGAAAGCATAGATTTAGCTACTGGACGCCAATAACTGTTGAAGTTTTGCTTTTGGTTTTTGACATGAAAGACTACTTCCACAACTTTTGTAGGTGGATCCAATGGTAATACACTCTGCTTCTGATCCAAAGCCAAAGACAGCTTTGTGTGGAGATTATTTCTATAACTATTTCGCTCGGGGATTAGATATTCTCTTTGACGGTCAGGTAATTTTATTATGGCCCTTTTGATGGCTGAATTCCTAGTAGACTTTGGTGCATCACTTTGTTAACCCTTTGTACATCGTTCGGCTTTCCAAGAAATTGTCATTATAGTACCTTAGATATAAGAAATGACTTCATGGTGTAATAATTACTAACTGACATTGTAATATTCTATATGCTTGAATGCAGACACATCGAATCAAAAAGTTTGTTCTACATACGAATTTCCCAGGCCACACAGAGTTCAATTGTTATATCAAATGCAACTTTTTCATCCATTGCTCCCCAAGTAAGCATATCCTTCCCTGTTGCTTTTGTACTTTTGTGCGAAGTAAATTCTTGACAGACACTGATGGCCAACTTAGGCGTATTGGCATTGCTGTGCTGTAGCAGAAGCTAAAACGAAGTCTGGAGTCTGCAGTCCATAGTTTTTTTGGGTTGTCCTCATGTTGGCCTTAAGCCGAGGATCGAGAACATAGTGGCTTTGAGTTTATGGTGAGAAATTGGTTTTTTGAAGAGAGCCTATAAAAAATAAAATTAGATGTGAGTAACTGAGGATATCTGTGCTTTGATGGTCAATCCATCAATGGAAGTACACAAGTGCATATGCTGAAACATAGTTGAAAGTGAATGAAGGTCAATTTAATGATATTGCTTGGGGCTGAATTGAAATGACATGCATATATAGATAGTCATTTATTGTGTAAGGTGAAAAGAAAAATCAGAAGGTAAGAACTCTAAAATAAATGGAAGGTCTTTGAAGGCAATATGTTTATAAACAATGGAAGATGTATGGCATTGTGCAAATTTTTAAGTTAACAAAAGAGAGTGAAAGTTGCCTGTGAGCATATAATGGAATTGAAGGATCCCAGTCTATTTGTAAGAAACAGTTGTTGTATTTTATGACCAAGGAAATACAAGCCATGGTGACCATACATGTGCTGTTACAATTGAACTCCCAATGAAAAATCACGCTTGATGCAAAGATGGTAGGTAGGGAAGTGTTAGAACTGTAAGCCTCTTAATGCCAAATGCTCTATAGTACCCTAGATCCTTTGTGGAAGGACAATCGTGATTTGAACTTTCATACTGACCAAGAAATTGTTGTAACACTACGGAAATCAGTTCATGTATAGGAACCATGAAAGGAACACGCATCTATATTTGAGCTGTGGAGATCTCAATATATGCTGAATGATTAAATGACAATATCTTAAGTAAACGTAGAGGTGTCTTATAATAGTGATCCTCATATAACACATCAACAATGTCTAACTCATATGACAAATCATCTTGAACCTATGGCTATTCCTCATCTAGAACAACCACATATGGCTCATCAGTGATAGTTTGAGTCTTATTCCATGTATGATAGAATCATAGCACTGGTCCATCATAGTACCTGATGTGGATCATAAGCGTGTCCTTGTACATTATGTGGCTCATCATCCTCTTCATGTGGCTCGTCGATAACAATAGGAATAGTGTGTATCTTAGTTGGAATGACCTCATTTGATTGCTCTGGTTATTTATGCTCTACAATCACTAATCACCTGGCTCATGTAGAACAACTCACAATTGCTCTATGCCAATGCTTTATCGATAGCTCAAGGAATGGGAAAACGCTTTTCAGATGTGCAAGATAAAAGATAATGATCTTAAAATTGTAGAAGCTACCTATCGTCTTCAAGAGATAGTATTGAGGTGGTGGAGAAACTAGAAAAAGATAACATGGTTGAGACCACATGGGAGGCATTCAAGAGGATGTTCGTGAAAATTGGGTGCCATTGGATAAGAACAACCATGCTATGCCGTCGTTGACTAGCTTGAAGCTAGGGAATTTGTATAAAAAGCGTATGTTGATAGGCTTTGCAAGGCTTTGATGCAGATACATGAAGAGGTGCCTATGTTCCTACATGTGTTGCATTTTGTGGAGGGCTTATGCAAGAGTCTTAGGCCTTTTCTAGGAAGGGGCAAACTCATAGCCTCCAAGGGGATTTTAAGTGACCTTGTGATATGGAGATGGCAAGAAGGCCAAGGAGCCTGAACCACATACCTCAAGTGATCTTCAGCCTTGGGGTAAACAGGAGTTCAAGAAGTTTAAGGGTTCAATCCAATCAAGAGCAACTTCCTAGTAGCAAGAAGGGTAAAGGTGGTGCTCCGAAAGACAAAAGGTGGAATGGGACATCTGATGCCCAACGGGGGGGCAATGCTTTACTACGTTGTGACCGCAGGACTTGGAGCTGAAAAAGAAAGAAAATTTGTGCTTTGGTTGTCTAGGGCACTCAATGCAGACCACTTATAATTTGAAAGTTGACCCAACATCACCTTATGTGTTGCAGTTGTCAAGTGCGGTGCGACATGGATATCAATTTCATTGTACTTCATTGATTATTGTGCATTGGACAACTGTGTGGTAGAGATGTGCTTATTTCATTTGAGACTGGGTCCTCACATAACATGATTACTCCACTTTGATAAAGAGGTTAAGAGTAAGCACATAGCCATCCTTGTACTAGTTAGAGTCAAAATAGTTGATGGAAAGAGTGCGAAAGTGTGGGATGTGAGGTTTGTGGGTAGGCCTCTAACCATTTAGGGTTACATTGCGAGTTAGATATTGAGATACCTGTTTGGCATGCTTCAATGTGGTGCTTGGAATCTATTGGCATGTGGCGAGGAAACCCTACATCACTTGGCATACTCATGTATAAGAGTTTCATTATGATGGTAGGATTCGTTCACTTCGTGGTAAGCCAGATGTGCCTCTAGGACCTTTGATCACAACTACCTAGTTGCGTAAGCTTAGTTCACTGTAAGTATATGTAAATTTGCTTTTTGGTTGGTATGTTGACTACTGTATGTGAGAGTGACACGTGGCCAGAACAAATCAATCCTACTAAGAATGCTTATTGCCAAATCAGGGAGGAGTTTTAAAATGTGTTCACTGATGAACTTCCATTCGTTTACCCCCTAAACAAAGCATGGAACATAAATTGAATTGATTTTTGGATCCTCTCTTGTTAATAGACCACCTTATCTAATGATTCTAAAAGAACAAGAAAAGGTGAGAAGCATGGTTGAGGATTATCTTGCCAAGGGGCAGATAAGGCCTTGCTTTTCCCCTTCTGCCTCCCTGATCATTTTTGTAAAGAAGAAGGATGGGTCTTGGAGAATGTGTGGATCATTGATGCTTGGACTAGATGATTGTTAAGCATCAATATCCTATGCCACGTATTGATGATCTGTTGGAAGCCCTTCATTGTTTTATTGCTTTGAAGAGTGGATATCGTCAAGTAAGTTCATGAAGGGGACATATTAAAGACAACCTTCAAAACTCATTCATTCACTATGGATTTTTAGTAATGCCATTTGGATTGACTAATGCCCCAATGATATTCATGATGTCAATGAATGACATGCTCAATTTGTTTATAGGCAAATTTTTGTTTAATTTTGTTGATGACATCATTATTTATGGTTTTGGTGATGTTTCACATGTTACTCACCTTAGGACTATATTTTCAACTCTGAGGGTTTACGCTTTATTTGCTAACAATGAAAAAATGAATCATTTAAAAAAAAGATGGCATATTTGGATTTTATAGTGTCAGCAAAAGGGGTATTTGAAGAAAGTTGTCCTTCTTCTTGCTTGGCCTTGTTTTATAGTAAAGGTGTGAAAGAGTACTCACATATATTTGCACCATTGGCCCATATGCTACAGAAAATAAACGAAAAGATCGGACACAAGTTCAGCAGCAAGTATTGAAACAAGCAGTAGCTGACTTTGTCACATTGAAGATTGTGATGAGAGATTCTTGCACAAGTAGAGTCTCAGGAAGACTTTGGTCTCTTTGCTCACATTGACCTTACGTATATCATAGACAATGGTATAGTGAAACATAATGGCAAAATTTTAATTCCAGCTTGTGAGGAGTTGCGTAAGAGAATTTTGCACTCCTAGTGTTGGTCATCCTATGGTGGATAAGACCTATGATGTGATCCTATGTAACTTCTGGTGGCCCTAAATCAAAAAAGGATGTTTACCATTATGTGACACATTGTTTGAAAGTGTGAGGTTAATAAGTTTGAAAGGATTAAAGTCTTGGGTGATTACACCCACTGCCTATTTTAGGAGGAAGATGGAAAAGTATTTCTATAACAAGAATGTGAAATAGGTGATGGATTGAGCCAAAATGTTTGCTGATCAGAATCGCACATGAAGAGAGTTTGAGGTAGGAGATATGGTTTCTCTCCAAGTATCGAGGGACTCTAAGACCCTGAAAATGGCAAATGTTACAAGTTATCTTTGCATTATTGTGGACCCTGAAAAAATGTGAAGAAGATAAGTGATGTTTCTTATAGCTTGGCTTTGCTTGAAACTTGTGAAGTGTGTCTTGTATTTCAAATTTCTAGATTAAAGAGGATTTACATGATGGTCTTAACTTTTTGTTTGATGTTTTATTTGCTATTAGGAGAAAGAAGATGTGAACCATGTGCTAGTGAGGGTCTAGGACCAACGGGAGAGGCGTTTTTGCAATGTGTTGACGTGTAAATACTTGGTTGCATGGCATAACAGACCTCTTAGAGATGCTACTTGGGAGACCGTGTATCGTTTGCATGACAACACCTTGAGTTTGTCAAGCAATCTAATCATTTTGTTACTCCATAAGGGTTACTCGTTTAAGAAAATCATGACAAAAGTTCAAACTATTTTAGACTCTTTTGGTTTTATTTTTGGTATTTCAGCTTATGGTATGTTTAAGATAATTAATATCAGAGTCCAGAAAAGTGGGTGCCCGCTTTGTTTCTAGTCTTTTGTCTTTGTTTCGGTAACTCGTATACATGTTATGATCCTTGTTCTTATTTATTTTATTTTTTATTTTTATTTTATTATAGATTAGATTTATAAATTTTGAATTCCTCATTTTATTTGAATTATTATATTTATTATTATTTTTGCTTTCTTCTTACTGGTTGTCTTTTGCTTCTTAGTCAACACTAGGCCTACCCAAGAGAATCCGGATTCATTTGAAACCCAATTAGCAACTTATGCTTGGATACTGATGAGACATGAGCAATATTGTTTGGCTAAGATTTTTTATTTAATGAATTTTATATTATTGTTTTGACTTAGATCCTTTGACTTTTTGAGTTGCTCGTATATTGTTTATGAGCTCTACCTTATGACATCATGGACTTCTCTATATAAATTTGCGAAATTGGATGTATTCTAATTTCACAAATAGATATATATATATATATATATATCATATTTGCAGCCACGATTTGCGAATCGCGCTTCAAATCGCGATTCACGAATTGCAATTTTTTTTTTTGCTCAAAAAATCCCCCACACAGTACTGGTACCCTCTGTGTAGTCCAAAACGACCTTCTCATTAAGAGCCATCACTGTTAGAACAATATCTGTGGAGAAACCAAGGTCACAAAGTCTCTGAATGAGCAGGGAGCGTGGTACAGAATCGAATGCTTTCCTGAAATCCACAAAACAGCAGTAAACCCTCTCTTTCCTGTACCTAGCTTCCTCAATCAAAGCTTGAAGTGTAAAAATATGGTTAGTGGTAGAATAATGAGATCGGAAACCTGCCTGCCCCAATGCATGTAATCTCCGAGCTTCCGCCTCTGAACTCACTGCAGATTGGAGTATGGTACCATAGAGCTTCGTGAGAACATGTCCGATCATGATGGTGCGGTAATTACCAGGAATCATGTTTATGAATAGGGTGGATGATGTTGGTGCACTAGGATGAGGGGAAACCAGAGACAACGGCGGTTCGATATCTCTTGCTTTATGGGACTTCATTCTCTTGATGGCCGTAAGTATCATGTCAGATGTGAAGAAGGTGAACTCAGAGGGGCGTGGGGAGATAGAGATGGGTGCGTCAGTGGGTATGGTATATAGGTTGGTAGCGTATTGGGTCCATATGCGGAGGTCATCCGGAGGGGTGGTGGAGCACGAGGGATAAACTCACGCCAAAAGGCGCGTGAAGAGGAACTGAAGAGAGGATCAACAAGACATGTTCCTTCGGAGTCATCATAGATACGCTTTTTTTGGCGGAGTGTGCGATGGTAAGAGCGCCTGGCGGAGTGGAGGAGATGAGGATCGTGAGTACGGGCATGGGTGACAAGTTGATGAAGAGAGCGACATTCAGCATCATACCACGGGGGGTGTGGGGGTCGTATCGATGAGGAACGGGTGCGTCTGCTTTTATTGGGTTCAGATGGAAAAGCAAGAGAAGCAATGGTATGAAGAGAAGTGCTAAGAAAGGCAGCTTGAGTCTCGACTGTAGTATCGTGTGGGAAGGAATGGAGTAAGGAGGTTATGAACTCCTGGTAGACTGGTGTATAGAGAGAACTGAATGTATACCTGGGTGCCCGTGTAAGCAAGGGGTGTGAGGATGGCTGGGGAGGTGGGAGGCGGCCGATAGCGAAGGAGAGAAAGGAATGATCAGAGAGAGTGGTGGGAGATACATGAAAATCAGAGATGAGAGGTATGGAAGATGGTGATCCCATGAGATAATCCACAACACTATGTCCACCACTGTGAGGGTGACAAGTAAAATTGCCAGATTTTGGCCAACAAGTTAGGCCATTGTAAATGGCTAACTCATGGGCCAAAATCCCTTGAGAGAGAGAGAGAGAGAGAGAGAGAGAGAGAGAGAGAGAGAGAGAGAGAGAGAGAGAGAGAGAGAGAGAGAGAGAGAGAGAGAGAGAGAGAGAGAGAGAGAGGTAGAAGAAGCCAGTGGGAGGCTGTGGGAACCTGTGAGAGCCTCTACGAGCGCCAGTGTGCCGTGAGAGAGGGTCGGTCGAAATAGACACGTTTGCGAGAGTGGTGTGCATAATAATCCTATGTATCCATGTCAAGATATCAGGACTGTGCTGATGATGCTGCTGCTGCTGTAAAAAGATGTATTGCGAGCCGCAACGTGAGAAAGCACTGGAGCCTGCTGGCGTCGTCTATGAACATGAGCATGTGTAGTAGTACGTCTCTGTGTGTGATGTTTGGTGATCCTGGCGGTAACGTGTTGATGGGAAGTGCACTCTATGAGCATGTAAGCGGCTGTCATCCTCATCGTCGTCATAATCCTCATCCTCAGGCACTAAGTCACGTGATCTCCATCTAGTAAAGAAGGAAGTAATCAATGGCTGTGAGGTAAAATGTTGGGATGTCCCGTATAGATCTCTCCGCAATATGAACATCTCGCGTACCATCAGAGCGACACATCGTGGGTCCTCATAGGCTATGAGAGAGCGTAGAGTGGTAGGCCTGTCAAACAAGCAGTGATAACGCCCTCTGATCTCATAGTATACCGGGCATCTAAAGATAAAATGCTCCTCAGACTCCACCTCTCCTAGAGAGCATAACTGACAAATCCGCTCCTCTCTAGGAATACCATGGAACCTCCCAGTCTCAATAGCTAGCTGATGAGAAGACACCCTGAGTTGTCCCAGTGTGAATATGAGGCAATGTGATAGTCCCGAATCCAAGTAGCGTGGCATGACCGGGGTCCTTGATGCATCCAACTCCAAGAAATGGGTCCGGTAGAAAGTTGGCTTAATTGTATATAGGTAATGAGCTGAAGAGCTGCCTCGATATGTATAGGTGGAATTGCAGACTTGGCCAGGAGAATCTCATGTGGAACAGAAGGCTTCGTTCAAATCAACCGAGCTAGCATGGTGGTCTGTAATCGTGAAGAGTGGCCCAGTGTGAAGAGGGGAGACCTGTACACCATGCCTCTGCCGCATATAGAGCGAGAGAGAGAGAGATATGGAGATGGTGAGTGAGATAGAGGGAGAGAGAGGTTGAGAGAGGGTGTGTGTGTGCATGTGGGTGTGTGTGTGAAAGATGGTGATGTGTCTATGTGTGTGTGTGTGTGTGTGTGAGAGAGAGAGAGAGAGAGAGAGAGAGAGAGAGAGAGAGAGAGAGAGAGAGAGAGAGAGAGAGGAGTTGTGTGTGTGTGTGTGTGTGAGTGTGAGAGTGAGTGAGAGGGAGTTGTGTGTGTGTGAGTTTAGGGTTTAGGTGTGTGTGCTTGGGTTTAGGGTTTAGGGGAGAGAGAGAGAGAGAGAGAGAGAGAGAGAGAGAGAGAGAGAGAGAGAGAGAGAGAGAGAGAGAGATGGCCGCTTCTCCCATTTGGGACGAGTTGGAGTTGTTGCCCGACAGAAAGTGGCGTTGCCCTTTTTGTCGGAAAGAGATGGGAGGGAACGCCTCCCAGGTACGAGCACATTTGGGAGGATTGCGTACCCGGTCGTCAGGGGGATGCTACGGGATCGACATTTGTATATCCATCCCCCCTGCGGAGAGGGCTCTCATTCTTGACACATACGTTGAGCCAGTTGTTGAGGCCGGCGAGCCATCCACAAATGCCGTGGAGACCCCTTCCACTGCTGCACCCACCGTCACCCCCCGCCCCCGCCTCCGCCACCCCCCCCCCCCCCCCCCCCCCCCGGTCCCCGCCTTCGCCACCGCCACCCCCTCCGCCGGTACTCCCTATGGATCCACAGCCTCCACTTCCACACCTGCAGCTATGCCACCACCTCCAGAGTCACACCGTCCATCCGCGTCCTCTCAGCCATCCTGATCCCGAGGCACCAGACAGACCACCAGGTCGGGATCTCTCAGAGAGGGACAACACAAGGAGGCCACCACGACCATAGCACAAATGTTCTATGACCCGAACGTCCCCTTCATCATGGCCACATCCTGCATCTTTCAAGAGGCTATCTCGAAAGTTGCAGTTTGTAGGCCTAGCTACACACCACCCCAGCCGACGCGCTTCGCGGCCCTTTGCTCCAGGGGCAGGTTGCCGAGGTTAGAGAGAGACTAGCCGCATTGCACGAGGGCTGGGATTTGTACGGCTGTTCCATCATGGTTGATGGGTGGACTAATCGTGGTAAACGTCCACTCATCAACATCATTGTGTCTAGCTGCTACGGTTCCATGTTCCTCCGCAGCATCGATGCCTCCGAGGCAGGGAGAGTGCACACGACGGAGTACATCTATGACATCATCCGCCAGGTGATATAGGAGGTTGGGCCACAACGCATTGTCCAGGTACTAGTTCTTTCATTGGTTGCTTGATCATTTACTACGCAATGTGTTAACAAAGGTTTCATCAATTTTCAATTGATTGCAATGTGTTTTCAAGCTGTGCATTAATTGAATCAACTGTTCGCGACAGGTTGTGACGGACAATGCGTCCAATTGCCGAGGTATGGGGGATCTTCTCATGGCAGAGTACCCCTCCATTGTGTGGACTCCATGTGCCGCACACTCACTGGACCTTTTCCTGTATTTTATTGGGCATGTCTGCCTTGGGTCAGTGAGCTTTTCAGGAGGGCACTTGCGGTTGTGGACTTCATCACACGCAAGCGCCGCACCTCTGCCCTTTTCCGCACATTCAGCAGGTAAGAGGCTACTTATGTTTAAGCTCATTTACAGTTCCGTTGCACACGCCAATAATTCCAAGGTTTAGGGTTTAGGGTTGTGAATGCGTTTTTGTGTGTGGGTCTTATTTCGTTTTGCAATGTAGGCTAGGTCTGAAGAAGTCGGATCCCATGCGCTTCTCCTACTAGTTCATCATGCTTGAGCGGCTCCACCGGCTTAAGGGAGTTGCGCCGCATGGCCACTTCGGCAGAGTTCACGGCCATGGACCTGTCCTAGACCCTAGAGGGCTTGGCATTCCTTTAGATCCTCTTCATGGAGCCCTTCTGGGTTGATATGCAACAGCTCATGGATGTCATGCGCCCCATGTATTCTGTTTTGAGGCTCGTTGATCGGGAGGGGTGCACGATGGGCCTCTTAATACAAGTTCATGGACCGCATCGACGAGTCTCTCGGGCGTTCCGATCTGGACGCGGCCAGGTATACCTCCTTCCATCTCACGAACTTTCTTTCCATTCGCACTATTTCGTGTTGTTGTCATAGCATGCAATTATGTAATGCTTGCCTACTGACAGTATGTTCCACAGATTGGTGCCTATTAAGCGCTTGTGGGCGCGACGATGGCAGAAGTTCCACTGGCCGATTCATAGTGTAGCCCACATACTTCATCCGTTGTGGCATAGCGACCGGCAGACAGATGAGGAGCTGCGTGCGGACTGGTTCTCATACATCTGCCTCCTGGATAGTGACTCTGTGGTCCACAGTGAGCTCGAGGGTCAGAGGCTGAGGGCCCTAAACCCTAAACTCCAGCAAAAAACCACAAAACTAAACCCTAACGAAATGGCATCAACCCTAATGAAATCGCATTAACCCTAAACCCTAAACTCTAACGAAAAACCACAAACCTAAACCCTAACGAAATGGCATCAACCCCACACCTAAACAAATGGCATAGTTAATATAACACCAATTCAGAAGAACAATATCGCAAACAAATGGCACAGCTAACATAACAGCAATTAACAAGTCCACAGGTTCGTGAACACGATCCGGACCCAACGGATCCAGCCTTGCCCGATTCGGGCATCGTTTGGTCAAGATGGCCCTTCGATGGGAGAGAAACGCAATTAGGTCGCGCGAAATGGACTAGTTTTGTAGCTTTCCCTCCGACGCCCCCGTTTCTCCAAATGGGATCCGTTTCAGGTGCCGTCTGTTTTGGCTAGTGGACAAGCTCGATAGGAACCTATGGGAACAGACAGGACGAGGAACGGTCTGACGGTCAGTTCAGAATGTCCGTCCGAAGTTCGACGTTGAAGAGGGCTCCAGGGACACTTCGTCGGTCGGGACCTGGATACATTTGAAATTGACCCAAATGGTCTAGGAATACAGTCCACAGGTTTGTGAATGACATAGTAGTGTGCAGGTCTTCTGGTTCCCTGTCGTGAATGACACAGTTTTGCATGAGTAATTAGTAAGTTGTTGAAGTTCATTCGAGGGGAAACCGATCTCATCATAGAAGACATAGTGGTGTGTAGGTCTTGTGGTGCCCTACAGTGAATGACACAGTTTAGTAATTAGTAGGTTATTGAAGTTCATCTGGGAGGAAACCGATCTCATCATATAAGACATGGTAGTGTTTAGGTCTTGTGGTTCCCCGCAGTGAATGACACAGTTTTGTAATTAGTAAGCTGTTGAAGTTCATCCAAGGAGCGCATCGTTACATAGATCCGTATTGTAGGTATTGTAGCGAGCATTCGTTTCTCCCAGAAACTTGTGGTCTTGAGAGCTTGACACTCTTCTGGTGAGCATTCATGTCTCCCAGAAACTTGTGGTCTTCAGAGCTTGTCACTCTTTTGGTGAGCATTCATTTCTCCCAGAAACTTGTAGTCTTGAGAGCTTGTCACTCTTCTGGTGAGCATTCACTTCTCCAAAAAACTTGTGGTCTTCAGAGCTTGTCACTCTTCTGGTGATCATTCATTTCTTCTAGAAACCTGTGGTCTTCAGAGCTTGACATTCACTGGTGAGCATTCACTTCCCTTTCTGAGACAAATTGCACCCTTCACTGCATTGCATTCTGAGAGGTAAATATGAAATAACATACCTAGTCAGAGATGAATTTGAACACAAGCAAATATTTCCCAAGACTATGCGGTAGTATAAATTGAAAAAGTCGATTTCATCACACTTAAGACTTACGCTACTGAAACCCTAATCCACATTTGATTAAAGCTCATGTAATACGAGCTGCAGTGGGGAGTGAAACTGAGATCTGTTGTCGACATCAAATATGAGAGGGACGTCTCCTCGTGGTAGGACGAATAAGTCTAGCTGTAGGGTAACGCTGGGAGGTGCATTGTCTTTCTTCTTTGTGGGAAGTCATGTCCTCATCATTGACATCATCATTTGAGTCTAGGTCTGGTTGTGATCGCCGTCTGGAGAAAAAGGAGGTATTCTGAAGCTGTGTGTCTGGAGTACTCTGACGGGCTGGAGATCTTGTTGTAATAGAAGCATCTCTCGTATCATAAGTGCAACATAGCGTGGATCCTCATAGGTAACAAGTGAGTGCCAAAAGTGACTGGCATATCCCTGGATATGCCTGACACAGATACTTGCAAGAGGGCGAGGGAGAGTTTGCCTGTCAAAATTACGAATTGTTTGCTTTTTCAAGCCCGATTTTGTGGCATCCCAGTTATGGGAGGCATGGGCAGTGGATAGGTTTTTTGCAAATTCTTTTGCAATTTTTTTGGGTACCTTTTTCTTTTTTTTTAACCGGAGGGGGCAGGTAGTCGTCGTCCAACCCCTGATAATTAACTCCAGGGGGGGTAGGGTGGGGAAAATCAATTTTAATGATTTTGGGCATGTGGGAGCAAGCGGGGAGGGGCCTGTATTTTTTTTTTTGCGCCCGGGGTGGATGCGCATGTCTGATATATATATATATATATATATATATATATATATATATATATATCTCTAAGGAAGCGGACCCTGCGTCCGAACGCGCGTCCACGTTCGCGTCCGGGCGTGGACGCGCCAGGGATGCGTCCAAGGGTCCGGACGTGTCCACTTTTTTTTTTTTTTTTTTTTAAGATTATTTGTGTTAAATAGCATTAAAAACACACACACAAAAAAAAAAATTGGACGCGTCCGGGATCCGGACGCCATACGCGGATGCGGAATGTCCGGCCCGGACCCTCATGTCTGAATTCTTATATATATATATATATATATATATATATATATATATATAAAAGGAAGCGGATGGGGGTCGTGGGCGCGCGTTCGGGGACTCGGGTGTGCCCAGGGCACATCCAGGGTGGGCGCATTCACCCCAGGTGCAAATTTAAAAAAAAATAAAAATAAATAAATACGGGCCCCTCCCCGCTCGCTCCCACATGCCCAGAAACAATCAAAATAAATTTTCCCCACCCTATACCGCCCCTGGGGGAATTAATTATCAGGGGTGGATGGTGACTGCCTGCCCTCTCCGGGTAAAAAAAATGAAAAAGTTACCAAAAAAATTTGCAAAAAGACTACTCACTGTCCATGCTTCCCATAACTGAGATACCAAAAAAAATGTATGAAATGCATGATTGCATCCTGTTCCGTCACAAGGAAGCATTGGATTTCCTGGACCTGCAAACAAAATTTGACACAAAATAATACGTTCAATGCTTTAGGGCTTAGGACTAGATATATGAGAGACAACGTTCCTTAGACAATGCCCTCATGAACTTAAGGTGACTTTGGACAGGATATTGGAATTAGATGAATCATGAAAGGAGTTCCTTAGACGTTCCTATTACGAAGGGAGGCTTTATGTTGAACCTTCTTTTCAACCTTACCAAAGGCAGTGTCCTTAGTGAAGAGGAAGTTCGTCTTCGGTAGTGGATGTGGTTACCAGTTTCAGCAGCGTAGAACTTAAGTGTGATGAAATCGACTTTTTCGATTTATACTACCGCATAGTCTTGGCAAATATTTGCTTGTGTTCAGATCCATCTCCTAAGCAGTGTCCTTAGTGAAGAGTTCTCTTCCATAGGCCAAGGATACACCATTTTCAGACTATTGAGACTAATCTAGTTATGGTGACCTAATCGCGAGACTTAGGGCAGAGGAGGATACAAACCTGAGAGCAGATTATGCCAGGGCTTCCAAAAAACTTTGGCAACGAGCCAAAAGTAGGCTACTGTTACTAAAGCAACGCGTCAAAGCTAAACTAACATCGAAAGAACAGATTGAGTTGCACAGAAAGGTGTTGGACACAGATTTCCTGGAGTACATAGAAAGGTGTTGGACAAAGAATTGAGTTGTGTCAGGTTACATCGACCATTTGGTGGCACAGGACCTTGGGCTTCTGTAGTGGATGTGGTTTCCAGTTTCAGCAGTGTTGATCTTACTAGTTTCCAGATGAGCTTTATCATCAGATGACTCATGAGTTTGAGGATGATACAGATTGGAATCTTGAAAGTTCTGGACCGTGATGTTTGCCATCCTCGAGAGTATGATTTCTTTCTGTATCATTGCAAGTCTCAACATAGCTTCAAAGTCTACTCTTCCCAATGGCTGATGTATGTTCTGGAAAGTTTTGCTAGTTAAATCCTTTGAGCTACAAAGTAAAACTGTGTCATTCACTACAGGGAGCCACAAGAGCTGTTAGAGCCCCCGTCATGCTCTACAAAATTTTGACAATGTATTGCTTCTCTCAGTATAAACTGTGTATTACCTTATCACTAACCTTCATTGTAGAGTGGGGGCTACAACTCCGTCTTAAGTTTGGAATTCAAGAAATCTTTGGGAAAAGTCTTCCAGCAGCCCAATATCATCTTTGGAATGGATGTATCACATGGCTGTTTAGACGTATAATATAAGTGACAGAATTTTGCACACACGCTTGATTATGCACATGTACTAAAGCTGCTTGGTATACGACAGGGACGGTGTAAGTGAAAGTCAGTCTGAGCATGTTTTGCAAATAGAACTTTAGGCAGTGAAGAAGGTCAGCTTCTGTAACATAGTGACAAAGCATCTTCCTTGTACTTACCTTGTCAGTTTTTTTGATGAGTATAGATAGTTCAAGTCATCAAAGGTAGTGTCCTTAGTGAAGAGTTCTCTTGTATAGGCCCAATCAACACCATTTTCAGACTATTGCGACCTACACACTGGTATGTCTTATATGACGAGATCAGTTTTCCCTCAGATGAACTTCAACAGTGTACTAATTAATAATCCTACAACTCCAACCCCGGACCCTATACCCTAAATTCTGGCTGCAATACACCGTCGAAATCTTACCAAAGGCAGTGTCCTTAGTAAAGAGTTCTCTTGCGTAGGCCCAATCAACACCATCTTCAAGTTCATAACTGGTCTTTGCACACTCTAGCTTCATCTCCCAGTTCTTCTTCTGCAAGAGTTCCTTAGACGTTCCTATAACGAAAGGAGGCTCTATCCCGAACCTTCTTTTCAACCTTACCAAAGGCAATGTCCTTAGTGAAGAGTTCTCTTGCATAGGCCCAATCAAATCAACACCATTTTCAGACTATTGAGACCTACACACTTGTTATGGTGACCTGTGCGTGCCATCGACAACGAGGCTATGTGCACAACCTTCCAGTAGAAGCTTGAAAGTTGATTTTGCCACAGCCCCCTATTCTCCTAGTGAACGCCAGGCATGAATGCTTACTACAATACGTCCCTTATAAACTGTGTATTACCTTATCACTAACCTTTACTGTAGAGTGGGGGCTACAACTCCGTCTTAAGTTTGGAATTCAAGCAATCTTTGGGAAAAGTCTCCTAGCAGCCCACTATCATCTTTGGAACGGATGTATCACATGGCTCCCCAGGATCCGATTCATCTTCTATTGCAGCTGTAAGTGCCTTGGTGCCTTTTCAGCTTGTTTTCTCGTCAACTTTGCCGCTTTTAGGGTTTAGGGTTTCCTAGTACAAGTTGCTTAAGTGATATATTTGATTGTTATTTTCGCTATAGCATGTATGCCACCAGTGTGTAAGTTCAACTACCGGTGGAAGTTCAACCACAACTAAATATTTAAAAATAATGATTGAGATCCAGCATACTCTAGGGTAGGATGTGGCTCCATGAAAGATGTTTCATGTAACGAGGTTGTAGACAAAATAGTAGGTATTTTTATATAATGTACATTTAAACTGCAAATGATTTTGAGGCTGGGGAGATGCTTACACTAGAGGTTTCCTAGTTCATGAAGTCAAAAGAACAATACATCGGCCTTCCTGTAGAGATGCATGCTTAGATGTATAATATCAGTGACAGAATTTTGCACACACATGTGCTTGATTATGCACATGTATTGAAGCTGCTTGGTATGTGACAGGGACGATGTAAGTGAAAGTCAGTTTGAGCATGTTTTGCAAATAGAACTTCATGCAATGAAGAAGGTCAGCTTCTGTAACATAGTGACGAAACATCTTCCTCGTACTTACCTGCACGCTTCCTAGTCCTCTTCATCGATTGAGAATATTTAATGTGAGACATGTACTTACCTGCTATCTTCACTGTATTTCAGTCTTATTTTGTACTTACTCATCGAAGCTAGCCAAAGAAAGAGTAATCGCTCCCTTCTTCCCTCCTGGTTTCTGACAGATTTCACATGCCCATGCCCACCATTGTTGAGATAAAACATAACATTTTATAAACACATACACTACATTGCATCAAAAAATTACAGAGCTTGCGTTTCACAAAACCAGGCGCGTGTTGCACAAAAAAACACACTATATTAATTCAAGAGATGTATCAAAATAGCATTACGTATCCCGCCACATATAGCTGGGTATGCAGCGGAGACAAGGCGGCCTGTTCCTACTGAGTTTCAGCTTGCATCCTTGTACTTGTTGGAAAGATATCAAAGAAAAGATTATGCGATTTTTGTTGTGCAACATTTTTTATTTGTTTTCAGACTGAAGTTTGACAATATCCAAATGCCAGCTCACTTCCAATATTTTGGTTTGTTTTCAGATTGAAGTTTGACATTATCCAAATGCTAAGTTTACTTCTGATAAGACAAGGTGACCGCATCTTTGTGCTAACCTAAGAGGTGTAATCACATGGTATGTTGGCAAATAGTATTAGTTGTAGAGCTGAAGACCAAGTGTTGTGCTAGAGTCTTAATGCTGTATTTGAAATTTTGATAATGTTATCCAAATGCTAAGTCATTGTTGATAAGAATGAATAACCTTAACCTATTGCTTGAAGGGCCCAAGAGGTGCAACATTATGATTCCATCACTTTTTTTCACCAAGGAGGAGATGTACACATATTTTTAAGACACCTTTAGAAGAAACATATATCATCATCAACCACTCCCTTCAACTTGCCCCTTGTACAATTTTAAGAGCTAGGGTACACACCATTTTTCATGGGATTATTATTTTACATGTTCCAAGTGTTATATTCTTTTTGTAGCTCAAGTCCCTAGAGTAGCTTGAGTTATAAAACTGGGTATGAGGTCCTTGAGGTCCCCATTAAATGATTAAATGGACATTATAATTTCGGTCCCTTTTGTCATGATTACATGAGTACATAACATTTACAATACAAATCGCCTATGACTTTGATTATCCAAACAAGACAATCATATTTTTCATTAGATAGCATGAACTTTTTGGTTTTGTTGTTTCTATACAAATGATATAACTATTTGTGGTTATAAATTGTACATCAAATGCCACAACTGCACTCAGAGAATATAGGACTTACAAGAATTTAGTCTTCTTAGTAGCCAAACCTTGAACTTAGATGCCGTGTGTTGTGGATCTAGGTACAGGGGAACATGCTGACGAACACAGTGTACCAGGAAGTAATTCTCACGATTCAGAGTATTGCATTACAGCTGACACCAAGTGGCACCAAGTACAGGTTAGCAATGGGTTCAACAAGTTCAATTACTTCCTCAATATTTGTTTATCTGAAAACATTTGAATAAGCAACAATGTATCAACTTAGAGTGTTTAGTAATTTCGTTCTCTCGATTCATGAGGCTCACATGACAAATTTTTCTTCAAAACGGATGTAACAGGTGTCGCACTAGGCTAATTTATTCATTATCTAGTTAGTTGGTACATTCTTTAGTTTGTGGCATATAGGATAGTGTCTGGAAATTTCTTAGAAGCCCGTTCCGAGCAAAGAGGGTCGGAACGTTCCGTTCTGTCCAATCCATACGTTCCGGAACGTACTGGGTCGGAACGTTTTTTTTTTCTTGAATATTAAAAGAATCGGTATTAAGGCTCCTGCTGGCAGCGTCTTCATTCTTTTCGAGGGACGCATCTTGATATGCGAGAAATGCGTAGAGTTTCTGTGAGAATTTTGTTGTATCTGTGTATGCAGTCAGAATCATTCCTGAATCTTCCTGAAAACCATCGCGCATATCTATCCCTGAACCATCGCGCATATCTATTCCTGAAACGAGAATTCTTCCTGAAAACCATCGAGCATATCTGTCCCTTGATGGTTGTCAAGATCATCCTGAAAACCATATGTCAGGTGATGGCATAGTGTGCAATCATCGTGCATATCTGGATGGTTGTCAATCAATTGGATCCAGCGTAATGTTTTATAGGTTGGAGTCTACTCAGTATCGCTAAATACAAAACAATATGAATGAACCAAGAGAACAAGAGGAACGTGTTTATAATTTATTTAGTATAATGTCATTATTTATTAGGTATTAGTAACATCTTTCATTGTTTTTTGAACTTTCTAGGCTTTTTTTGGGTAAGACACCTAAAAAAATTTACAGCAAAAATTTTAAAAAAAAGGCTCCAGAACGGAAATTTTTGGAACGTTTGGGCATTTTGGAATGTGAGTGGAAGTCCGTGTTCCAGTATGCAATACATCTATGGTCTTAAGGCATGAAAGTGGAAAATTCTAGAGACCTCTTAAACCTTGAAAACAAGTGAGCCCGTTTTGTTGCTCTGTACTATGTAGTCATCATCTTGACCATTAAAAGTATACAAATTTTGAACTTAATATAAAAGACACTGGAAATCCTTTACCAAAAAAAACTATAGAGGATGATAAAGTCGACTCCCTTTATAGTGGATCTTCTTCATGTGCCACACATTTTTATTTCTTTAAGAGTTGTGCCCTCCTATATCAATTACCATGCTATAGTTGACTTGAAAGAATCGGTACTTACTGTAGGCTAACTATATTTATGAGACTCGTGTATGATATTGAATACTTGTGTATGCCCCAAACCCTCTCAACCCCCAAGACAAATACACCCAGTGAGATCTTTGGTTATTGTGTACTTCAACATCCTTAGTGATTAAATTGATAGTGTTGTGAATCATGCTTTTAATCGTAAAAAACTGGGGTTTTATTAAACTCGAATTACGACGATCAATCCCATCCTCATAGACACTGAGGACTTTCAAAAGTACCTTTATCAAACTCTGCATCTTATGCTTGTTTGTTGGATCATCTTGAATGCCCAATTTTCTGGAAACAGTTTTGCATCATAGGCTCTCTCTGTATTGATGTAAGCTCATTGAAGCCTCTACATTGCAAGAGAGGTTTAGGTTTTCTCAACTTTGCAGATTATAGCATACCTAAAGAAGAGGTGAACATACTTTTGGAAAACCAGTTTCCATATAAGGGACACACTCGTATCATGAAGCCAACATTTATACAGCTTAACACATGGTTTTCTGGAGTATGTTGCAGGATTGCTTATTTCTGTGCTTCCGCTTGCATCTCTTTGTTCACACTAGCCTCACATTGTTTGCACTAGACTCTGGTTAGTTCACTGACAGAATACATGTGCTTTTGCACAAGATCATATGGTATCATTATCTTGTTTACCACTATTGACACTTGCTTGCACTTGTGGAACTTCATAAAATCAAATGTATGATTACACTTATGATAAAAGAAGCCAGATTTATAAAATCAA
Organism: Diphasiastrum complanatum; assembly: GCA_029204225.1. NCBI lineage: Eukaryota > Viridiplantae > Streptophyta > Lycopodiopsida > Lycopodiales > Lycopodiaceae > Diphasiastrum > Diphasiastrum complanatum. The sequence goes on from CM055104.1 coordinate 29,362,707, forward strand.
AGTCTCAAGCATAATTTGTGTGCTGGGGAATGGGATACAACCTGATCTCCATCCTTTTTTCACATTTAGATGTACAAAGTAATGATTGAGATTATGCTTTAGAAAGAATATCTTCTACATCTTGAGTATTCTTGCGCTATATCAGGCAGAGGACCAGGGACTGTTGGAAACTAACTTTTTTACACTCCTACGCATGCCCAAGTTTCCAGGTTTGGGAAAGCCCAGGGGAACACCAATCTCGGTTCTGAAGTCATGGCAGTGCACATTCCCATCAGTCACAGTTCATGCAAAAACCCAAAAAGTAAAAAATTAAGAGAGAAATAATTTTTTTTTTGTTCATATATTAATGGTTCAATGCCTCCTACATAATTGCAATTCTCATCCTCTATTTTATGTAGTTTGTAAAGTCAAAATAAAAATTCTGTAGATTTCAAGTTCTTGTATGTATGTATGTACATGTTTTTTTTTTATCTGTCATCCTAAGAACATGTCGTTCCCATTCCCATTTTCTCAGGGATGGTTTTGTTCCTATCCCCGTAAGGGAACATGCTCATGTTCCCTTGTTACTATGTGTCAAGTGGTACCATATACTGCAACTTGTTACTCAACAAACTTTCTCATCCCATGTTCCATCTGTACTGTAGTCGTTCTGCTACTGTTGCATCATAGCAGCTGCCACATCAGCTGCAAAACTTCTTAAAGTTGTAGCTTGTTCTTTTCTTATCCATGTCTTAGTCTTTGACGTTCATTTTTTACTTTATTTCCCTTGTTCCGCTGGGCTTCACCGTCTTGTGGTGCAGCCCAATCAGTGCAAAAAACAGTCATATGTGAATTTTTTTAGCACAACAATGATTTAGGACATCATTTTCTTGGAGTCCAGTACATCATAAGTTGCCTACATTTTACCAATGCGTGTAAAGCATGAGCTATGGATAGCCAAGTGGGATAAGGATGAGGGTGAACCTAGATCTAGCACAAGGAAGAGGCACACATACGTTATTGAATCTCAACTACTTATAGTATCTATGTGAATAAAGCGAGTTTGAGGACAGAGCACGGAGCAGGAGCAGTTAGGTGCTAGAGGTTAAAGCGATAATGACTTATAACAAGTTATTTTTTCTCTTCTTTGCAACACAAAGAAATGGATCTATATTTGTTTACTTAGACTGTCTTCTGTTGTTTTCAAATTGCATGTGGGGTGAATCTTGTACACTTCCCTCTCCATGCATTAGGGCGTACATTATCATTATATTTTTAGCTGTACCGCATCTTACAGTATAGAAAAGCACCGTTAGAGATTGCTTTTTTGAAAAGATTAGTTTATTGGCACCCATTCTTGGGAAGCTTGCCTTCCCTATCTGTAGATGTCTTCCAGAAGGCCGATGAGTCACAAGGTCTTGCTGAATGACATGTCTTTTCTAACACGAGACGGTGTTCCTATACAAGTGTTTCTAAGGCCTCCATTTCTTCAGGAGCTGCTTGGAGATGGTGGACGTGCTGCCATTCAGACCCAAGGGTCTGTGAGTAATCCATTTGGACCCACATTTGTCTATGGCTATCGCAACATAGCATTGGAGGTAAGTTTCAACTCACTTTATACATACATTTTGTTTCTTTAGGACAGTTCTCTGAGTTTCCATTGCACAGGTAACTTGCCAAGTAGCGATTGCCGATAGCATGCTAATTGAGGATTGTCTTCATATCATCCCTGCCTGCTTACCAGTTGGTGTTTTTGGATTTTAAATAAGAAAACTAGTAGTGCAACTCATCTATGAATCAATTTTCTCCAGGCCCCTCATGCATCACGACTTATCAATTCTCTAGCTTGGTGTTATGGAACACAGGCTGTTTTCCATAACACGTTCTTATTAGATAGGACTTTCAGGATTCTCAGGAGCCTAATTTCTTTCATTGCAGGTAATGAAAAATGGGCATGTAGCCACTGTGACACTCTTCCAAACAAGCCTGGCATAAGATTGTGTGTTGAAGGCAACCTTTCTTATGGGGAACTCCTGGAGATGGTTGCTTTATTGAAAGCGTCCTTGCACATTTGGTGATTTTGAATATTGATATTCTTTGATGTTGTGGTCAGACTACCCTCTGTACAGTTGCTAATTCAGGAAGTAGCTTCTAGGAGCATATGCCTTATTTGGCCTGTATCTCCTACTAGTTGATCAATTAACCCAAGCTTCCTGCACTCCATATGAGCCTTGCTCTGTATCAATTCTTTGTGAAATACCTTTGTCAGTTTCTTCAAATGTACAGCCAGCTTGATATAGGCTATAACAATTGTGAAGCTCACTTATTCTTGCAACATTTTGGACGAGTATGTTTCGAGATTCAAGGTTTATAAAGGTGATCAAGGAATTGTTTAATTCAATTTATACGATCATTCATTGAATTATAATACCCAAATTGCATCGCTTAGCACATAGTAAAATTTCATGCAGATTTAATGTTACGATGAATGTTTGACATTGCATGCATCTTTTGCTTTAATTGGCATTGTTTGAAAATATAATTGAATTATTTCCTGGAGATTGTTGCAGTGATTACTGTTGGTAGACAGGAAGGATTGGCCTAGAAGTTGCATTGGACCTTTTGGTTTTGTTGCAAGCGCACAGTCTTCCAGAAGCAATGTTTCATGGATGTTTTCAAAAAGCCTTTTCGCAACGTGTTTGAAAAACGTTTGAAACAGGAAAGAATTGGCTCTGTCGGGAAAGAAACGGCGAAACGTTTTTAGGGTTTCTTTTTTTTGCTTGTTTTTATTCATAACCTTTTGTTAAAGGAAAACCAAGTGTTGTTTAAGTGTCTAGGCCTTGTGATCTATGGCTCTAAATGTGATTGGGCCAAATAGATGCATTTTAATCCTAACATCTAGTGACAAATGCCACTATCTCACTAGAAGTCAAGATTAAGGCCTATTGCCTATTCAAACTCATCATAAATGAGATAAAATGATTATGCCTACCCTCCACACGTGGGAACATGCATGAGATAAAATGATTATGCCTACCCTCCACACGTGGGAACATGCTCCCCGCATGTGTGATTTCAATATGTACATGAAATTGCAAAATGATCAAGCTAGATTTTGTCAAATCTTCACAGATTAGACCACCTACATGCCCCCTCTTACAATGATTGGACCATTATAGTTCTATACAATGACAATAATTGACATGCTTGAATGACTAAGGACTCAATGAGACATTGAGATACATCACACAATGCACATGCACAAGGTATTCATAATTCTACTATTCCCTATTGAGTTTTAATTAAAGTTTTATGCCAAACTTTCACACACACACATTAGTCTTTTCTTTTTTTTGGGCTCTAATTTTAAAATCCGTTTCGAATGGTCTGTTTGAAACGGACTTTTCGAAACAGAGTTCAAACAGACCATTCGAAACGGAGTTAAATCATTGAATGAAATGCGTTTTAGTGAAACATTGTCTAGGAGCAACAAGATTGAGAAGATTGTGATTCGAAGTTTATAAAATTTGTGGTAGAAAAGAAAACCTTTGTCGTGTATCTTTGACCGGAAATCAGATTGGCAGCAGCAAAACTCTTTCATCCATTTCAGAAGTGGGACTCTCTCTCTCTCTCTCTCTCTCTCTCTCTCTCTCTCTCTCTCTCTCTCTCTCTCTCTCTCCCTCCCTCCAAATGAAGACTTCAAATCATAAGGTAATAGTAGGCTTGAGTTCTTGAATGTACCAGCACATTCCAAAACTAATTCTTCATGATGATCTCTTGAACAAGCTCAAGTGATGACCTTATTTTATTGCTTTGCTCTTTATGTTAATGTATATTATGCACGTGAAGTTCTGAACTACACTGCTCCTTGGGCTTCTAGAAATAAATTGGCTACAAATGTACATGACCATTCAAATCCACCTATGTTGAGAGCTAGAAGTATTGTTTAATAAATTACATGCTAGCAAAGACACGACAGTCGCAAATTTTGCAGGACTTGTGTCTTATGGTCAGGAATATCTGGCGATGCCCCGAGTCTCAACAAATGGGTTACACAGAAGAGAAATTTACATTTTTCTTGAGACAAATTTTGTTTTTTGCTACGGGTCCTGTGCTGCAATTTTTTATTCTGAATTAAATAAGATCACATGTCAAAAGAGTATGGGAATAAGTAACACTCTATAATTAAATGTGACTGCATTACCATGTGGCATGAACACATCATGGTGTATATTTCCAAAAATCAGCATCCATGCTCAACAAGTCTACAAACATTGACAGAAAGCATGGCATGATCGATTTTTAAAACTCAAAGAATTTGACGTTGGAGACAAGGTCCTCTTATACCAAGCCAAAACATTTAAAGGCAAATTGAAATTTTCCGGCCAAGGACCTTATGTCATTTAAAAGATATTTGCCTCTGGATATGTCCAACTCCAAACCCTACAAGACGATACCTTAGACACTATTGTCAATGGAAACAGGCTTAGAAAGTAAAAAGAGCCATGCTTTTATCTCTATATGTACTAATTTGTTTTATTTCCTAAATTTTGTTTATTTTTTCTATTTATTGCCTGCTTGCTATTTTGACAATTTTTTGATATGTTTCTTTGTTTAGGTAATCAAGATATCATTAGATTAGGAATACAATTAGTCGTTTTCTGTGCAACCACAAGATTCATTCTTTTTCTGATATTTTGATGCACAATCATATCAGATAGAATTCATCTAGACACATTTTCCCTGTGTACGATTCATTTATCACCTTCGCGAATTCCAGGACCTTTCAGAAATAGAAATAATCACTTTTCTCATCAAATCCCCACCAACAAAATTTGTAGCTAATTCGTTGAGCCTCAAAATTAGTTGCACAATTTCTTTGTCACATTCGTGAATTCTGATCATACCAATTTTTTGGTCTTCAAATTTTGTTTTCAGATTATGTACATGTGATGGGTTGGGTTTTCTAATCTCCATAGGCCTGTCAGACAATTCCACTCATTTTTTTTTACAATAAATCACTTACAAGAACTCATCGGACCTCAGAACATTGCCTCGAAATTCGCGAACCTCATTGAGAAATCGTAGGCACTGAGGATAATTATTGGGTGAATTTGCAATTTTCTGTCCAAAAAAATCTATATATAGGATTCTCCATCCTCTCCATGAGTTCATTCTAAATTTTTGCAAGAGAGTTCATGCCGAAATTTTCAAAAAATTTCAAAATTTCCAAAACTATCTAGAATCATCCTACTACTGCTATCATGGCCTCTAGAGACACCTCGCTCTCACTTCATCGTCGTAAGGCCCCCAAACCTTATACGAGCGATTTATTCTTGATTTGCATCAAGAATTATACAGAAGCGTTGATCTTGGCCAAGGATATTTTCACTAACCTTGGCTTTGATCTAACTTATTTTACTGATCAGCAAAGTGAGAGTTTAGCTTGAGCGGCCTATTCCACTTATTTCGATGAGTTCCAGTCACTCCGGATCACGTCAAAGGATGGTGGATATATCGCCATCGATATCTCCCCAGAACGTCTACAATGCATTGGATTTCCTAACCTAGGCGAGACGATTCATGGCAAGGGTACCAGCTACGATGTAGAATACTTCAGGAAGTTCTTGCTAGATGACAGAAAGACCATTGTGCAGACGAACGACGACATTTCCATCAAGCTTATCAAGCTCCGGGAAGTTGCAAAAATCCTCATGGCAATGGTCGAGGTTCACATTGTTAAAATGGATCACATTCCACCAAGCGATATATTTTTCTTAACCCTCACCATGAATGATCCCACTCAGAATTACAAGTGGGTAGAGAAGATTTCTGAAAAGTTGTGTAGCCCTGAAATTTCGAAAATCCACCACCAAATGTGAATATCTTTTACACATGTTGGTCACCCAACACACGGGACAACAAACGACCGCGGTCCTCAAAGAGCTAGAAGACATATATCCTAGCCCACAAGTGTCAACCTAACCTACCTCACCTGCACCACCCACGAAGAAGCAGAAGAGTAAGGCAGTTAGCATAGACGACGACATCTCCCCTGATATCTTATCCAGTAATATAGGGACAGAGTATGCTAAATATGACGGGAGCTTGAAATCCGCTCAGGTCCCAAAAGAGATTTTGGCGCAACAAGAGGCCCTACTTCAACAGGCCCATCAAAGAAGACAAAAGCAATCGCAATAGCAGACAAGTCTTTGGATGTTGGCACTTCCAGCTTAGGTTCGTTAGGCGTGGTCTTGCCAACTCATGTAACTTCAGCTGTTTAGGTATCGTCACCTACTAACACAACTCTCCTTTCATCACTACCCCCACCATTTACTGCCACATCCACCCCTTCATTCACACTTAACACGGGCTTCGATTCCACTATCCCATGAAAGCCCTCACCTATACATTCTTCTACCCTATTTGACTCTACGGTCAATGTAGATGATTTTGCATTACAATTACTAACACAAACCACATCCACCATCGTCACAACTAATCCAGTCCACACTTCTCCGACACAAGCTCAATCCCTCCACGTTCACCTCCTCTAAAACCTCAATCACCTCCACCTACATCTCCTCCCATATCTCAATCACCTCCACCTGCATTTTCTCACAATTCATCTTCTCCACCAATTCCAGATCTTCTTCCATTCAACCCCATGCCCTATCCAATCTATACCCGTCCACTTTGTTGACATTGGACCTTGGGAGCAATTACCACTAGCAGTTCAAAAAGCAGTTTGGTTGGTGAATGAGCTCTAGTACAATATCTTTGGCGTCTTAGGAGGTCAGCACACAATGAGGCAATTCGACAATGGAGCCCTTGCAAATCTTCAAAAGAAGAAGGCAAGATTGGAGGCAGAATTCAATCAACAACAGTAGCAAATCTAGGATTTGAATGCATACATCCAACAACAACAACAGGTACTCAACAACCTCCAACACCAACTCCTGCTCAGGGATCAACAAATCTCCCATCTCCACGCTCTAACGACAAACCTTACTACGGAGAAGGACGACGCCTTGGCAACCGCAACTACAGTACGTTCTGGTATGAAGGAACAACTGGTGCAGGTCAACTTCATCTGTAGGAAAAATAGTAATAATTCTTCCTCAGAGAACACAATAAAAGTTTGAATAAATCAAACTAATATCAGTGTCTTCAATTGGGTCTGTTTTTTATCTATGTACTAATAGAACAGTTTTTGCCTTGATTGAATAAGCATGTAGAATTAAGAGACAACTTTAGACAATTTTAGACACTAAAAAATTGAGAAACTTTGATCAAAAATGAATTTTTATAACTCTGAATCTAAATCATCAGTATACATCTCTTGTTGTCTTATTTCTCTGTTGTGTCTTTTTGATTGAGTGAGTGAGTTACAACGAGTAGTGGACATGTATTTATATTGCTACAAGACAACTCATTTGGCCTTTTAATTCTGTAACAGTAGATCTAACCGTTATGACAGTTGATATTCAAATAAACGCTCTGTTTTCAGGCTCGAATAATTTCTGTTCGCAAATTGTTTGCGAGAGTTTATCTCTTCGTCTAAGCTTCGTGTTTCGCGAATTGTTCGCGACACTTTGTCTCTTCGCGACATCTTCGTGTTTCACGAATTGTTCGCGACAGTTGACAGTTTTGAGCTTGAAGAAGAATCAAGAATATTTCGTGAATTGTTCATGACAGGCAATAGTTTCGTGACAGGCGAGGTTTGAACAAGAAACAAAATATTTCGCAACAAGATATTGTTTGCGAATCTTTCGGACTTTAACAAGAATAAATTTTGCGAATCTTTCGAGATTGAACACAAATATAAATGTTTTGAGTTCGAGTTCGTTTGTCATCCTTTGTCAATTAAACTGTGTACTTTGTTAGTAGACCGAGATTTGTTTGATCAGGTGTTCTATAGCTTCCTCTAAAAGTGGGTAGTTGGATTAACCCCAATCTTCTTCGTTGCTTCTCGAACAAAGCTTTACTGAGTGGCTTTGTAAAGATATTAGCTATCATTTCCTCTGTAGTATCTTCTTTTCGACTAAGCCCTGAATTACATGATACATGTTAGCTACATGCTTCATTTTTGAATGAAATACAAGATCTTTCATAAGATAGATTGTTGAAGTGTTATTCATTAACAAGACATAAGGTTCAAAAATAGTATCATCAAATCCTTCCAACATTTGCTTGATCCATATCAGCTCGTTTGCCATCTTAGCTGTTGTTACATATTTGGCTTCACAGGAAGATTGAGCTACTGCTGTTTGCTTCTTGCTTATCCAAAGTATGGCTGCACCATATGCTAGAGTACAACCTCTTGAAATACTTTTGCTATCATCCTTCATGGATGCCCAGCTTGCATCATTGTAAGATTTGATCCGAAATCTAGCTTCCTGTTCTGATTAAATTGGGTTAGCCTGTATACTACAAATGCTATATCAGGTCTGGTGTTGTCTGCAAGATACAACAATGATCCAATCAGCCTACGATAGGGTGTATTGGCCATTCGCTTCTCTTCCTCGAGAATCTGCGGACAATATGCCTTGCTCAGTATTGTTCCAAGTATCATGGGAGTATGCACACCTTTGCATTCAAGCATGTTGAAGTCTTCAATGATTTTTCAAGTGTACTTTTGTTGGTGAAGATACAACTTACCACCTTCAAAGTCTCTTTCGATCTGCAAGCCTAGATATATTTTTGCGTCTCCTAGGTCAGCGATCTCAAATATTCCAAAAATGTCTCTTTTGACACCTGAAAACAATTTATCTTTTTTTGAGAAGATAAGCGTGTTGTCAACATAAACAACTAGAATGATTATTTCATTTTGGACATGCTTGATATAGACATTCGATTCATCGAATAGAGGTTCGAAGCCTAAAGAACGTAGTGCTTCGTCCTTCTTTCTATACCATTGTCTGGCTGCTTGTTTCAGACCATATATGCTTTTATTCATGTGACATCCAAATTCTGGATATTCTTGGCTTATAAAACCAAGTGGTTGGTCCATGAATAAGTCTTCTTCTAATTCTGTGTGCAAGAAAGCAATTTTCTCATCCAGAATATGGATTTTGAGATCATGAGCCACTGCATAAGCGAATAACAAGTGAATTGATGTGTGTTTGACTATCGGTGAAAAAGTATCAGTGTAGTCGATCCCATATTTTTGTGAGAAACCTTTCGCAACCAACCTTGCTTTGTATATGATGTTTTCTCCATCAGGACCTGTTTTGATCTTGTAGATCCAATTGCATTTGACCAGTTTTCTTCCATCAGGTATAGGTGCAAGTGTCCATACATTGTTCTTATACATGGATGACATTTCGTCCTCGTTGCTTGAATCCAGTGATCTTTATCTGGTCCATCAATAGCTTTCTCGAATGTTTGAGGTTCGTCTGAGAAACCACAAAATTCGATGACTATATTCGTTGAAACATCCTGACCAAACCTTATTGGTGATTTTCATTGTCTATCAGATCTTCTCACAATCTGTACATGTTTCAAATTCGATTATGCATTTTCGGATTCGACCTTATCTACTAGAATTTGAACTGGTGATTCGAGTCTAAGTAGATCTTTATCAAGATCATGCATTTATTAGTCAATCTAGATATGTTCTCTCTATTATGCTTAATAAATTTCATATGGAAAATTGTAAGAGCATTGATACTCCCATGGAGCATGTTGTAAAAGATCCTATCAAAGGGGATGAAAGATCCTTCGAGGACATCACCCTTTATAGAAGTCTTTTTGGCTCCCTTTTATGGTTGACAATTACTAGGCTGGATATGAGCTTTAGTGTGCATATATTGAGTCAATTCATGCAAGATCCAAATATTTGTCATTGGAAATCAACCAAAAGGACTTTTAGATATGTATGTTCCACACTTGATTATGGTTTATTCTATAAAAGTGAAGATCTATCAATGATTGCCTACAAAATTGGACTTTGCAAGTGACAAGGTGGATAAAAAGTCCACTAGTGCTTTAACTATATGTATTGGAGGCAATCTTGTGTCTTGGTTATCCAAGAAACAAGAAACTATATCTTTATATTCATGTGAGGCCGAGTACAAGGCCCTTGCAACCACTACTAAAGAGGTTTTATGGATCAAAAGATTGTTTATGGAGTTCAAGTGCATCAAGGATGAAGATCTACCTATCATCAAGTGTGACAATATCTCGGCTCAAGATCTTGCCAACAATCCTATTTTTCATGCAAGAAGCAAACATATTGAGATTGAATACCACTCTGTAAGGGAAAAAGTCATTGGAGGAGAAATCATCTTGGAGCATATTGGATCATCATCATGTATTGTCGATCTCCTCACCAAACCATTGCTCAAGAGTGCCTTCATCAAGTTTTAGATCTAATCTTGGCTTGATTCGAAGATCCATGTTAAAGTAGATAGATATCTTTTAAGGAGGAGTGTGAAATTGTTAAAGCCATCTATCTTGAGGTTTGGGGGTCATCTTTCAAAACCACTCATTGTGAACTTGTAAATAAATGATTAGGCCAAAAATTAGGGTCGGATTAGCTTGTAGTAGTGTAGGCTAATTACACTTGGCGTGCTAGAGGATTAGTGACATAGCACCTCTTGATTTCATTTGTCAATTTGGGCCAATCATAATGTGAGGTGCACCAAAATGGTCCAATCATTGTAAAATGTGGCATATTGGTGGTCCAATCATAGTAAGAGGTGATTTTGTGGAGGTCCAATCATGTTATACCATCTCCACTCTCATGGATCTCAAGCTCTTGTGAATGAGAGTGAGATGGAGTCCACACTTAGTTTTTTGTAGTGTGCATAACCAGGGCCTTTATTTTGTTTATTTGGTGATCACCCTTTGTCAGTATTTGGAAATGCAAAAGAGGAATTTTGATCCTAGAATAAAATCTGAAAGAAAATTTCATAACAATATTGGAAGTTATCCGTAAAGCGTTTGGTTAAAACCTCATTTCTTGCTATTTTCCATCAACATCTTAGGAAGTCATCTTGCTAGTTCTGATGAATTGGATCATTGAAATGATGCTCACTTGGGAACCTCACTTTAAGAAGCCTCTAAGACCTAAAAATCATCCTCCCTCAGAATAGCTCTCATCTCGATAAACTAATTCCTATGTGAAACCACATAGGACTGATAAGCCTCATTACCTACATTTGGGTTTCTATACAAAAATCCCATCCTCGATAATGTCCTGAATGTCATATACTATCGATAAATAGTGGATCTCATTATAGTTCAAGAACTATATCCTCAAAGGGTGTGGATGAGACTTCAAAATGCTCTTGTAACCCAAGACCATGACTCCTTATGTTTATAGTAGAAGTGAACGTCTATTGATAATGTGAGATCAAACATTATGGAGAGTGGCTCTTTTGACTCTTGGGATGCTTTCCTTCATTCTTCTACCTAGATAAAAGTGACATGATTATCCACTAAAATGTGGTGGCCTAGAGGCTATCTTTGTTTGAGAACTTCCCGTCTATAATCTTCCAATGCAAATCTAATCACAAGAGTTGTTCTATTTTTCTTTGTCCTCCCTTAAGCTTACATCTTTCTTTGAGGGCCTCTTGTCTATGATTCCACGACACAAGCCTAAGAACTGGGCATGTGGTGATGAACCGTTTTAATCTTCTAGTCCCCTAGAATATCAATCCATATTGAAGAACATCTGACAACCAAATTAGATAACTGCAATACACTTTAGGTCTTGTAGATAGAAAGGCATTTGGAATAAAATCAAGTGTTCACATGCCTAGAAAATGAAGATGCTTCCTAACAAGTAAATTCATAAGACAAGGTTTTAAATCCATAAGATGCTTCCTAATCAAGTGTTCACACACCTAGAAAACGAAGACGCTTTCTAACAAGTAAATCCCTAAGACAAGGATTTAAATCCGTAAGCCATATCAGAAGACTTGAAAATATTTCTTTGATTCAGTGTTGCTGATACGAATGAAAGAGTTATACGATAGTCGGTAGACTGGCAAAAACTCTACTTTTCTATTGCATAAGAAATTTTAAGCAAATAAACTAGGGATGCTAATCTTTATAACGACTATCAAATTGAATCAAAAATATTTTTGGAGGGAGAGCTGGTGGTATGGGAAATCAGTATTTTCAAAGGGGGGATTATAGGACCATAAGGATCTAATTGGCAATAGTAGGTTTCAATGAAGCCAATATAAAACTATTGGCCAAATTTTATGGGTTTTTTGTAAGATTATGAGATTTAATTTGGATCCCAAATGGATATCTGACAATTATCAAAATCAAAAACCCTTGAAGCTAGACAAAATTAGAACCTTTTGAATAGAGAAATTACATAGGGATTGTGTGGAACAATTTGAAACTAGAGGTAGTTTGAAACTTGAAACCATTATTCATATGTATAAGTACTATAGAGAAAGACCAACTAATCCCATTTTTGTTCAATATTGGAGTAAGTTTGATCGTAACATTGAATCTAGAATGTTTGTAGTGGATAGACCTAATCTTAGTTTGAGTACTAGGATCGATGTGAGGTTGATTGTTTAAATGGAAGAAATTATGTTGTTAGAGTTAAGTTAGGTTGGAAAACTTGTGAGGGTGGATATGTTCTCAGTCTCAGAGATTTTTTGGACATGTTATTTATTCATGAGAAGTAGAACTCTTTGGTAGTTGAGTTACAAGATTCTCAATGAGATATGTGAGTAACATATGCGGATTTGGAGGAATATGCCAGATAATGATATATGTTTGTTTGCTAGATCATAGCGAGATTATATTTATATGTTGATAATAAACCCTATATGGCTCTATTATATATTCTTGTTTACTGGGTTTAGTTGGTGCACTTAAACCACTTGTTTAACATAGACATATTGACACAGATTGTTTAGAACAATTACTTGTAGATATATATGAAAGAATTAACTTATAAATTATTTGGGTAAGAATCTGAATGTGATGTTGTACTAGTACAACTAAGATCCGCACCTAGACATTTGAGATTTATGAATCATTGGCAATTAACTTGAGTAGCTTGGTTATTTTTGGGTAAAGATAATTAGTTGAATGAGTACTGTGAAGAAAATTCATCAAAAACTATTTGTTTTAATCTATATTACTTATAAGATAAATGGTTGCGAATCATCATGATTCATCAATAAAATTTATGTGCATAGGATATAGGAAATTCTTGGTATAGAATATTTCTCATTCTTGGTATAAAGTATTTCTCAGCTAAGAAATAGACTCAATTTCGTCAGAGGGAGCTCAATTGGATAAATTTTTTGTAATGATTCGAAGAATGATAGTTGAGGTTATATGGAGCTCAGAAGAACGTTGGGTGTCTAGATTTAATTCTAGCTAGTAATCTAAGGTTTCTAGTAGTTGGAGATAATGATTGGTACCATTTTGGTATGCTTTATGTCTGTAATTATATGATGCATATAGAACTTGGATAGATCCCATTTTTGTTAAAAATCCAGTTTCAATTTTTTTTTTAAATTTCAGTATTTTTCCTAGGAAACTTTTGTTAAAGTGAATTTTATGTTTCCTTAGTTGTCTGTTGAACATATACCCCACTATTCTTCAATAAATTAAATGTGGTTTTTGGAATCTAGTGAATTGTGATTGACAAATTATAAGATTCTAAGAATTTGTGGTTGACGGATCGGATCATAAACATATTCTTAGTTATTATCAAAAAATTTAAGGAAATGTAACAATTCTTAAAGTATGATGTGGCACACCGTCTAGGGTCCCTCTCTCGCATCTCTCTCTCTCTCTCTCTCTCTCTCTCTCTCTCTCTCTCTCTCTCTCTCTCTCTCTCTCTCTCTCTCTCTCTCTCTCTCTCTCTCTCTCTCTCTCTCTCTCTCTCTCTCTCTCTCTCTCTCTCTCTCTCTCTCTTGTTTTCCATCGGGTGTGTCTAGGGTCCCTCTCTCTCTCTCTCATATTTTCCATCGGGCATGTCTATTCGAATGTCGCACACCCGTGTCTACGGTGGTCTCTCTCTCTCTCTCTCTCTCTCTCTCTCTCTCTCTCTCTCTCTCTCTCTCTCTCTCTCTCTCTCTCTCTCTCTCTCTCTCTCTCTCTCTCTCTCTCTCTCTCTCTCTCTCTCTCTCTCTCTCTCTTCGCAATATCTTTGTCACACGCTCACCCATTCTCTCTCTCTCTCTCTCTCTCTCTCTCTCTCTCTCTCTCTCTCTCTCTCTCTCTCTCTCTCTCTCTCTCTCTCTCTCTCTCTCTCTCTCTCTCTCTCTCTCTCTCTCTCTCTCTCTCTCTCTCTCTCTCGCTCTCTCTCTCTCTCTCTCTCCATAGAGCCGTATCTCCAGCGCTTGAGTGAAGATCAGGGCGTTTTGTGTTGATGGTGTAAATGTAATGATTTTCTGTGTAGCAATCCATGCAGTATGAGTTTCAGGAGAATATATTCATCTCTGCATAGCCATAGCGGAACCCAGTAGTCATAGGCTGTTAAGACCATTGCATTAGTTGTGGACAGTTTGCTTACTTTAGTGGATGGTATTCTACTACAAGTGTAAATGCTTGCGTACGGTTATCAACTTAGATCTCTGGTTGTTAGTGAAATAGACAAATCTATTGAGATTGGATGATTGTTATTTTCTTGCGTGAGATGCTAGAAACCGGGGCGTCTAATTCAAGAGAGTAATCATAGTTGAGTTAAAAACATTTTTTATTTTGATAAATCTCTTAGAGATTCTAGTTTAATGAACTATTATCTCTTAGAATTTTGAATTTTCTAAGAATATTTGTATCAAGAAGCATTTATGCATTGTCTACAAAAAATTGTGGATAGTTATGGACTATGATTGTTCAATTTAGATCTCCAATATTAGGTGGCAATTTACCCAATATTTCATGTAAACTGAATTCACATGAAGGTGATGCTACTAATTTGGAGAAAGTTTTGAAAAATTTATCACTTAGTGTGCTTTTCAAATTCGAGATTGTACTCTAGAGCAGAGATAAACAAATAAAAGTTCATTCTATTTCTGAATACTTATTTGTTATTTGAACTCTGACTAAGGATAATGTTTTTTTGGGTAAGTGTTGAAAGTTAAAGAAATGGTTTTTGATTTTCTTTTCTATTATGAGGACAGAACCTGTTTAAGGGGGAAAGAATGTCACATCCACGTCTTGTATATAGGATTCGACATAATCCTAGACTTAATTATCTGATACTCCAGTACTCAAGATTATTAGGACCAAGTCACACATCTAATGACATGCGGAGCTATTGCATGGGTTAGGACGACGGGTATTGGCATAGAGTAGAGTATCAATAGTGATGACTTGCATGTATGGGAATATTGTATGCACATGTGCACAAGTAAAGCAAAGGCTATATCCTCCTGTAGAAACTCGCCCTACTCCCATTCCAATTATGTGATTTCATTGCCAGGTTCCTCTCTCTACCCCTGCATCCTAGCCTATGGCATGGGCGTGGTACTATTGGAGATTAATCAATAGCTTCTATGTGGTTGAGTGTTTTGGCTCGACTGTTATTCCTTTGTGTGTGTCTTGTAAGTAGGATCTTGAGGTGCTTCTCTTTACATAACATGTCTTCCTTGAAGAATGGTAGTGTTATTATTTGCATAAAGCCAAAACATAAATATGGGATGCTGATATTAAAAACTATAAACATATTTATATCTTTTAAGAATAGAACAAATATCATCCATGTCCAATCAACCAAAGTGTATATGGCTATTATGAACATTGAATAAAAGATATTTCAAGTGTATTCGTCCTTTATATTGTATTGAAAAAAAAAATCTACATATTAATATTAAAACATAGCACATATTAAATCCAAAATAATACTTTTAAACAAATTGTGTGGTGTTCATTCTTAAACTAGAGGCTGGAGAATGGAAATTTCCTACATGAAAATAATACTCCTTTAGCTAGCTAATACGGCTTTGCCATCTGGGCAATATGAAACTAGGAAATCAAGTTCTATAATTATATTTACTTGTAGAAAAATTTATAGTATATTGTAATATTGAAGTAATTTGGAATCGGCTAGTGCTACATATAAGTGTGTGGGTGGTTTGTTTGCTCATAAAGTCACTATAAAGTCCTCAACCAAGGATCCTATTCTAAGCATGCCAGTACAAGCAACAAATAAGGGAACGACAAACCAACCCAACCAAACCTAGATCGAACGGATCTAGCCCCCAAGCTATGGATCAATCTCAATGAGGAATGAATCACACAATCAAGCATGCACTAGTGAGAGCCCAATAGGTATACTTATACCCTCCAAGGCCCATGCACCGCTAGTAGTGCACTGTGACGCCTCACTGGACACCTTTGCAACCTATCTGGACCACATCATCCAGTTCCCCAATGACTCACTGATAGACCCATATAAATCCACCATCATGAGTTTAGGCCTACAACCATTAATTATGACCTTATACACATAAGGACCCCAATTCCCTTATAGTCATAACTAACTCATGGGTTGTTGGTCTACCAATCTCTAGCGTGGACACGCTACCCGAGACCAATCGTGGGCATGACAGTCACCATGTTTATAAAGTGGATAGTGAATTATTTGCAGCAGAGAGATTTTGCGGGTGAATCCATTTTGTGTGGTGGTCAAGAATGGCTACAAATACTATTGTACATCAAGTGGTTGGTGGATTGCACAAGTAATGGACATAGTGAAACTATAGTGCTATCGAAGTTATGTATACCACAACAACAATATAAAATTCTAGTAAATTGGATCAGTCTTTGTTTAGCATAGCTAGTATGTTGATATATCTACTTATTACTAGCAAATTGAGAAATATTTTTGAGAGCTATTTATTAATATATCAAGTCTACGATGCAAATAGAGAAAATCCTGTGGCCTTAGAATTGGCCCATAAAAATATTTTACATGAATGCATCCAATCAAAGGTTACAAGCACTCTTCTAAGGTTCATTGGAGAGGCAATGTTCCCAAGTTTGCATGTACTCGGCAAGTGAGATCTATTTCACATCTTTGCATTGCCAACTACGGGTTTGGTTTAGACATTCACATGTTTTGTATGAACGTTTAAAGAGTTTGATATTCATCATCATCATATGTAGAATTTTCAACATAAACTTAAAAAATATGCTCTTTAGCTAACGACATAGATATATTGCATCCATATGAGAGAGCATTGTGGTAGAGTCCAAGCATAGTTGTCGTCGAGCACCCTTCGACGCATCCACACTTAGATTTGGAAATTAGAGCTTCTACAAAGATACATTGTTCCCTAAGACTTACTCATGAGTGAAGAATGGGTGAATCTCAAGAGCTTACTCGTTGATCTTTAAAACTTACTGATCATTGAAGAATGAGTGAATTTCAAGAGCTTCAAAAAAATTGGCCTCTATAAAATATGCACAATAAAAAAAAACAAAGTAATTCTAGGTTCACACATCATGAAAGTTATGCAAGACATCAGGGCATTCAAATAATCAAACTACAAAAAACAAATCTTTCATTTCAAAACAAACAAAGAAATTAAAAAAGAACTTATCTCAATGCTCAAACTCGCTTAAAGCTCGCACTTCATAGTTTAGCAGATCATTACGCATGGTGGAAGGCCCTGTTCGAGGGCCTTCTGTGCGAGGAGGGCCCTAGAGGGCGGGAGCCCGAGGGTAGGGCCTTGACCTGCGCGGAAGGCCCAAGGCCCATGAGCCTTCCACGACGTAATGCAAGGTGAGAAGGTGGAGAGACAATGCACATTTTGTAGAGAAAGAATGCACATTCTAGATAGAGTGCAGATTCTCGAGGAAATAGAACGTTGCATGCATATTCCACGAGTCCACTCGTGGAGATGCTTTCAAAATAAAGAGCAAACTTGCGCACATGGCATTACCATAGCTTACCACTATTGCTACAACTCTATAAAAAAGAGTGAGTCAAAGGCTTACTCTTTTCAACTACATACCAAGGTCTCCATACAATACAATACATAATAATATCTCATGTGGGAGTAGAATATACATGCAGTACCCACATGTACAGCATCATACATAAGAAGAGAAGTATAGTATGTAAACTCTATCCCTTATGTATTTTGCATGTACAGATACAGTATCTACATGTACTACGTACATAGGGTGAGTATGAAGTAATGTTGGATACTGCATGTTTGGGGCCAAGCGCTTACCGTAAAAATATACGTATTTACGGGCTCTGAGAAAAATTGAGTAAACGTATACACAGAGGAAACCAAAGCTCTTTTTTCTTCGATCCAAAAGGAAAAAGGGAAGGAAATGAATGCTGAATCATCCCCTTTATTTTGCTGCAGCAGCAGCATTATCAAGCAATCTCGCACGATCCATGTCACAGGAGTCACTTCTTGAAGGTGTTAAATTATTATTATCATTGGATTCTTTGCTCGCTATAGCCGGATCTGGCAGAAGTTTCAAGATAGTTAGCTGAAAGCGTCTGTAAATGCAATGAGGATGTAGAAGTAGAAGCTAGATTAGGCTTTAGATTGATTCATTGATTGTTAGCTTCAGAATAACCTAGTTCATGAATCGTGAGGGACTGCTGTGATATAAGCTTGGTAATTGCGTTTTGATCTGGAATCTTCTTCTCGAGCTGTAAGAAAGAATTCTGGCACTACCGCTGGTCTTGGAGTAGAAGAAAATGTATCACTTGTCGAGGCAATTATTGTGGAGGTGAATGTTCTCAAACCGAGGAATGCAGATTAGCAATACTACTACTACTTAAAAAAAGATTTAGTCAAAGTAGCATTCGGACGAATCGAAGTTGAAACAGCTGATCATATTATCCTATATTTATCATCTGAAGCAATCAAATGTGATGTGTCCACGCCATGATTTTCGCTACTTCGACATAAATCTAGCGTCCAACGTTCTGCATCTTTTCCTGATGCAATTCTGACCAATTTACCGAGCATTTTGGGTTCCGATCCTTGGATCGTCAGAGACAACATTGACAGCGATCGGAAAAGGAAAAGCTGTGAAAATGCAACGCATGGCCACAAACGTAGAGGAACAAATGATAGTGAAAGCTATTTTAGAAGAAGCCACGTGGGAGAGCTTACCCAAGCGGCTTAAGCTTTACCTTTCATCCAAAGAAGATTGGCACAGGAAGTAAGCTAATACCCCACCATCTTGTTCTTATAGTAGCTTCTTGTGCATTTGCTATGTTACAAGCCTCATTTTTACTTAGAAAAAGCAGGAGCACAGAACCAGCAAGCAAGTCTAACGTTCGAATCAGTATGAATAAGTTTGCTTGCACGTAAGAAAACTACGTTCCAAATTCCACTTCTTAAACTTTGGTAGATGAACTCAGTAAAGGTTGTAGGCAGTCCTTTAACACACAACATAGAATAGGAATTGTAAGAACCTTTTTCCTTGTTTTAGGGTTTAGGGTAGAAATGTTCTAGCTTGAGACGTACATGCTAGTAGTGCTTCCTTGAGTTATGTGGCTATGTCAATAAATAGTCCTGACTGTAGATGTTATGGGCATACACGTTAGATTATCGTTTTTTTGTTTTCTCTAAGGATCTTAACTTTATTGCAAGTTTTAAATAACCTATGCCAAAGGGACTTGAGCCCAGCATTACAATCTGGCTGGTAAAGGTGATCAATTTGTGTCACTAGTTTGCTGTTTGTATAAAATGTGTGAAAGCTAATAAGAATATGTTGTTGTGTGCAACTTGCTCCCACTCTTGTCATACTATAGATGTAACATTGATTTACGAACTTGTGTGAATTTAAAAATTCAAGATTGCTTGCTAAATTCCTTGTACCTGATTCAAGAAAGATCCATGCTTCATTAGCCAATCAACATCTTTTAAAAGATATGTCACTTCTTTTGGAAGTCTTGGTTTTGATGTCTTGGCAAGTTTAGTTCATTTCTCTTTAAGCTTAACAATGCTTCATCGAATCGTGATTTGAAACTTTTTGAACTACAATTTCTATTCATACGGAATCAAGGTGGTTTGAATCGGGATCTTTGTTATTACAATCTTCTTTTTGATTTTTTGTTCAATATTGTTCTTTTCAAATATCTGATTTGTTTCGAATAGAATCTACAATGAATTAATGTGCACATTACAAACTTTTCTTATATTAGCCACTATGTTGCACGTTCCTTTCCAGAACGCGATCCGGGAACTCCAATTAGGGTTTTCCGGAACGCAAATTTTTTCAGATCAAAGGCGTTTTCAAGAGCAATTCACTTATCTAGTTGGCTTGGAGTTCCAAGAGGAGTGCGGTCCAATTTTGGGCTATTGATTCTTTATCGAACATCTCTAGTTCTTTATTATGTGAAATGAAATCACATGGAAACCGTATTGAATGACAACAAACCGACAACAATTATGAAGCATAAGCACCCATCTCAGATTTTGTGACAAAAATGTGAGTCAACTCAACGTGCTCAACAAAATATGAGCACATTATACAACTCAAACAATATCTCTATCTCTATAATTAACCGGATCAATATGGCTCTAGCCTCTATGCAATTTATTTTTGCCTCTTTCCAGCTTATCAATACGTTGTTCTTCTGATGCATTCATTGATTATTTCTGAGTTTATTTAGTACTAACTAAACTATCCATTTTTTTTTTGGCCATTAGTCTTTTTCCCACAATTTTTTTTTTTGCGATCCGAGTGGATTGCTGATGTTCTAGAACGCATGTTCCGGAACGTTTTAATCCGCTGCAACAATGATCAGCCTCTCAAGTTAAGAATAGTTCAAAATTGTTGATTTATTTGCAGTTAACAATTATACTATATAGCTAGAACTAATCCAAGCCGATATGAAAATCTATTTCAAGTCATTTGGAATCTTCATTTGATCAATGTGGAGAGCTCTCCTTTATGTGATCCATCATCCATATAATTGTCCTAATAGTCAAAGATTTTTACCTTAGATCTTTGTTTCATAGAGCTCTTTATTTGAGCTCTATTGTAACTTTATAGCTAGCCATGTTATCTTATCTTATGTTACAATGATGGTTTTCATTGATAGACGTTATTATGCTCCTTAAGCTCAACTCACTCTTGATATGTACCTTTTAGACTTTTGTACCTTCAATACTTCACAAACATTAATAAAGCTTTCTTTCTTTCGCATGTTTTGATCTTTAACAATTTACCATTCAAAATCTTGACACTGTGTTTAATGATTCTAATCAGGAGTGACTTTTGTGAATTATGTTATATACATATTCTTCCCCATGGTGAGATAGAATCTTAAACAAATATTGAATTTCCACATAGTATTTAATCATTTATAGTTCTTTTAACAGAATTAAGGAGTATTGCATCAAGAAGCGTTTCAAGTGGAGTGAATGCCTTGCTAGAAATGCTTGTAAGGAGAATGAGTATTACGAAGATCTGATGCGTTACCTACGTAAGAATCTTGCGGTGTGCATTCCAACCTTGAATGAGTCCACATTTGCACTGTTCAAATTTTCAAGTACACAGTAGCACAATGGTTCAGTTCATTGTTTGAAATACATTGTTCGCTTGTGTAGTGATGGAAAAATCAACATGTTTGCATATATTTAGTTGATAAATGCTAATGTTGTAGTGCAACATTGTCTTAATGTTTTTAGAAGTTAACTACATAAAAAGTTGCATGATTTTATGGTCATCCCAAAACTTTATCTAAGCATTTCTAATGCAGAACCTATTCACTCTGGCAGTTGTTTCCATACCATTTGTCGGAAAATGTGTGCCGAATCATGAGAGTAACTCCCTTTCGATACTATTGTGAAATGCTTTATGAAGTCATGAAAAATGGTGAGCATCACTATCTTTTGGAAGTATGTTTTTTTTGTTGGAAAATCTTAATATGATGATATGATTTTGGATTTGCAATGTAATAAGGTGGATGAATTATGTTCAACCTTGACTGTGTCATTAAGTAGTTACAAGCATTTTGATCATTTTTGGAAATGACTTTTGCCACATCTTTACCACCTTTGTTATGGACACATGAGTTACATCTATGGTCGATCATTGCTATTTTAACTCTCTCCCTCAATGATCAACGTCTCTCTTTATTTTAAAGTTTACTCTATTCATGGAACATACCTCCATGATAGTATCATAAGTAAAGGCTTTTTACGTAATTAGATCTAAGCCAAGTTTGGCTCTAAAAGTTTCAAGCTTCTCTTTACTTAAAGCTTTCGTAAATATATCAGCAACTTGCAACAATGTAGAACAGTATGCAATACTTATATCTTCAGATTGTAGCTTTTCACGCACAAAGTGATATTTTATCTCAATATGTTTTGTTCTCGCATGAAAGACAGGATTCTTAGCCAATTGTATTCCACTTTGGCTGTCACAGAAAGTAACAGTGGGATGTACCTGTTTCATGCCAATCTCACGTAACAACTTACGCAGCCAAATAGCTTCCTGAGTGGCAGAACTTAACGCTTTATATTCAGCTTCTGTAGAAGAGAGAGAAATGGTGTCTTGTTTCTTGCTAGACCATGAAAAACAAGCGCTACCAAAATTGAAGGCATAACCTATTGTTGACTTTCTATCATCTACATTTCCTGCCCAATCAGCGTCAACATAACCTTGCAACTTAGGTAAAACACTTTGTCTTTTGTAGACCAGGCCAAGGTTAGGTGCACCTTTCACATACCTCAAAATCCTTTTCGCAGCTTTCCAATGATCCATAGTGGGTGATGACATGAATTGGCTAATCAGACTTACAGCATAGCAGATATCAGGACGTGTAGTCATAAGATATATCAAACTCCCAACTAGCTGACGAAATAAAGTAGCGTCAATATGTGCACTATATATGGGTGATCACATGGTCTTTCACTGGAAGGTTGATCAAGGACAATGCTCTCTGCGCCTTTTTATCAAGGGCCCTCATGTCACCTGGAGTGGTATTTGGCCGGACTTCAATACTTGCACCAATGTCCCATAACTCTTCCATCAAAATGCTCTTCATTTTGAATTTCGAGATGTTGTAGTTAGAAGCCCCATCAAGTTTGTTTGCATCGCCCAAAATCGCCTCATTGATGTTTGCCATTTCCAAACTGCTTAAGACTCCACCTGTAGGCTAAAAAGTGTATGCCGAAGCCAACCGTGATGTCAGAAATAAAAAATAATGACCTGTAATTTTTGGCTTACTAGGCCACCCACCGCTTTTGGTGACCTCGCCTAGTCTCCTACTAATGATAAAAAGATCACAATACCTAGAAGACAATTTAGCACACACTCCAGATTGAGGATTTTAGAGTCAACTGGGACTCGTAAATAGACTTTCTCACTAGCGGAGAACTGCACATCCTGTCGGTGTGGATCTGCATAATGCCTGGCTCGATCCCGGGATTGCCTAATGCTACGCTTAGCATGTTCTATCATTTGGTTTAGGTCTTCTAAAAAGTTTCTAGCTCCTTCAACTTTTTCTTGTTTAAACCCTACAAATGGGGGAGGGGGGTTGAAAACCATACATCAGCATAAATGGGCTGTATCCCGTAGTTGAATGTTTGGTACTGTTATAAGCAAACTCTAAAATCGAGAGATATTCCTCCCAATTAGTCTGCTTTTTGTTGACGTACGCACAAAGCATATCCTCCAGCACTTAATTTACTCTTTCTGTTTGACCGTCCGCCGTCTGTGGATGGTCGGTAGTGCTCATGTCTAGTTTAGTATGGAGATGATGGAATACTGCCCTCCAAAAATTTCTATTAAACTTACTGTCCCGGTCACTGACTATGCCAGAAGGGAGACCGTACAATTTAAATAGCCCATTTATAAACAACCTCGCTAACTCTTGAGCTCTGACGGTTGTTTTAGTCGGAATAAAGTGAGCCATTTTGGTCAGACGGTCCATTGTAACCCAAATAGCATCATTACCCTTTCGGGTCTTAGGCAGGTTTACTGTAAAATCCATGGAAATACTATCCCACTTACCAGCTGGTATATCTAAGGGCTGTAACAACCCTCCTGCCTTTAAACGCTTTGCTTTATTAACCTGACATTTTTGGCAACTAAGTACATACTGCTAGACATCCTTTTTCATACTAGGCCAGAAGAATTGCCTACGAAGAAGCTCATAGGTGTTTTGAATGCCCGAGTGCCCCGCACTAGGACTGTCATGACACTTATATAGGACCTGCTGCCTATAATCCTCTGAATTGGGGACACACACTCTATTTCTATAGAGCAAGTACTCATCCTGAATGGAATACTGTTTCCATTTGAATCCTGAGTCAACTGACCCTCAACCACTGCGGTTTGCTTGGGTAAAACAGGCTCTGAATCCTCAATGTCTTCTGACGTATACTCAGACTCATCATCCTCAACGGAAGCTGCCGTATTCTTGGATGTACTGGCACCAGCCCCGGGAACTGGTTCTGAAGTCTGTAACTGTCTGCTCTGGACTGACTTCCAGATAGTAGAGAAGTAAGCATCATGGTGGCACTTCCCTCTCAAGGATTCGAGTAACTCACTACGAATCTGAGTAAAACTCAGCTCGTTTATCATAGGCATTCTACTGAGGGCATCTGCTACTGTGTTGAATTTCCCTTGTCTATATCTGATAGACATATCAAACTCTTGCATTAACTCAGCCCAACGAGCTTTCCGACCTCCGAGCTCAAGCTGATTGCAAAGATATCTAAGGCTTTCATGGTCTGTTAGGACCTCAAAGTTGGCACCATACAAATAATGCCTCCAAGTCTTAAGGGCATGTACTATGGAGAAGAGTTCCTTTCCATAGGCACTATACCTAGTCTGTGCTGGTTCGAGTTTTTTACTCTCGAACGCAACTGGTCGTCCATTTTGCGTTAGTACTGCAAAGTCGCTAGCATCTGTTTCGACTACAAATGACCGATTGGGGTCGACGACCTTTAAAACTGGTGCAGTAGCTTAGGCAATTTTGAGAGCTTCAAAGCTCTCCTGCTGTGCGGACTCCCATTTGAACTCCTTTCCCTTTCCCTTAAAAAGATTTGTCATAGGAACTGCTATCTGAGCATATTCTTTGACAAATCGTCTGTAATATCCCGCCAGACCTAGAAAGACTTGTAGATCTAAAATATTCTGAGGTCTCAGCCAACTGCAGAAAGCTTATGCTTTCTAAGCAGTCAAAACACCTTTCTGAGGATGCTCCTTCCTCGTTTTACTGTAGACGAGGATGTCATCTAAAAATACGACTACAAACTTACCTAAGTATGGTGTGAGGACATTGTTCATCAAAGTCATAAAGGTAGCTGGAGCATTTGTGAGCCCAAATGGCATCACCTTAAACTCATAATGACCGTGACGAGTTCTAAAAGCTGTTTTCGGGACATCCTCTGTTTTTATACGAACCTGATGATATCCCGATTTAAGGTCAATTTTACTGAAACACTTAGCCCCGTCGAGCTGATCAAACAATTCGTCTGCCCGAGGCATTGGGTACTTATTCTTAATAGTAACCTTATTGAGGGCTCTATAATCTACGCAAAGACGCATAGACCCCTCTTTCTTTTTCACCAAAAGGACTGGTGATGCACACGGTGAACTACTGGTCTGAATTTGGCCTTTCCCAAGATAATCTGTTAACTGCCTAGTTATTTCTTCATCCTCTGTTCGGCTGACCCGATACGGAGGTTTAGAAACAAGTGCTGTACCTGGTACTAGGTTTATTACATGATCCACATCTCTGCTAGGTGGTAAACCACGCGGTAAACTTTCAAGAAAAACATCTCTAAATTCAGACAATAAAGTCTCTAAGTTATTTACTTGATAATGTAAAAGAACTGGAAATAGAAACTTCTGGAATAAACTGAAGGTCACATAAGAATACTTGATGATCGCTATCCCCGATTAGCTAACGGAGCTCTGAACTGCAGACCATAGGACCGTTGGGAACATCATGCTCCCCTTGCAACTGGATCTCTCTGCCAGTACGCTGAAAGCTAAGGGTGTTCTCCTGATAATTTTTGTGGAGGGAAGGCCCTAAGCTGAAGAGCCAGTCTCTCCTGAGAACAAGGTCTATACGATCCAGGTGCATTATCTGAAAGTTAATTTCATCTTGATACTCCTGAATATCAAGATTTAAGTTGCTTACCATAGTTTCCCAAATTTTTTTGTCTTCACCCTTGGCTAAAGAAACTATGTACCTATGCTGACTAGGTATCTCTGGAAGTTTGAGTTTCTTAACTAGGGTGTAGTTGATGAAATTATGGGTTGCCCCATCATCAACCATGACTCTTATTGACTGGTTGCCAATCTTACCATGGATACGTCCCCTATGTCCAAGGCACCCCCTAATGATCCAAACCCCCATTAGGGCCATGACAATCAGAGACTCAATCAAAGGGTTCAAATGGTTTATATAATGGTTTATATGATGTTTTATATGTTGTTGATGATTTGATATATGTTTTGCACCACAATTAGACGATATTATATATGCTTTAGAAGATACATCGAATGTGGTAGAGGTTTAGGATTAGCGTTTTCCAATTATAGTATGTGTCACACTCCAATCTCCAAGAGCTCTCAAAACTCTGATGGTCAGTGTGAGGAATGATCCACCCAACCGTAGGTCCCCTCTTCTTGAATCTATCTAATTACAATTATGGGCCTGGGACACATGGCTGTCATGCAAGGGTGATCAGTCCCCATGGTACAATGTAAATCCACTACCCGTAATCAATGTGTGGCTTTGAGGCACCACCCCCAAGCCTCATCATGGACCTGTGACATTAACAGTCACCCTAGCTAATTGCTTGGCTAGCTGCTCGTCCTACAGAGGTAACTTCGCTGCTGATGACTAGGGTCCAGACGGTCATAGGTTGTTAAGGTACTGAAATATCTTTCTTGATCTGCACGAAGAACGGATATCGTGAAGTATGGGGGCAAATGTGCTTTTGGATTATCGGAGTCAAGGATTTGAAGCAAGAGTAGATGGTTGAAGCATGGATGGAGAGTTGTAGAAGGTGTAGAAGGAGAAGGGATGGTGTCAAGAGCACCTCCCTATTTCTGGCCATGATTTACAGTAGATTTCCCACTCAGCTAGGCGCCGGACAACAGACAACAGATGCCCTGCTTCCCTGGATCAGCACTGTAGCAGCTGCATGGACCACACTGCTCTGAGTAATGAACATCAGAAAGTTAATCTGCCATCGCTGAAGCTAGACCATCACTGAAACGAGAGAGAGAGAGAGAGAGAGAGAGAGAGAGAGAGAGAGAGAGAGAGAGAGAGAGAGAATTTATCTTTTGATTTTGTTGCAGAGCGACCATATGATAACATACCTAATTTTAGTGCTGCTGATGCTTTAAGAGTTTCTGGCATTGGGAGAAATGAGTTTATTGACATTATGAACAAGTGTCGAACTAAGGTATGTAGTCTTTAATCATGAGATAGTCTTTAATCTAGAGCATTTTATAAGTTTGTTTTGGTTCCTTCTGTTGAAGTTAATTTAGAGCTAGTTTTCATCCTCATGTAAATATTACATATGGCAACTTTGAATAAAAAAGAAAAACTTTTTCCTACTGTTTTTGATAATGTAACCAACTTTTACGATGTTTGCTTGTGTAGAAACTTATGTGGAAGCTGAATAGATCAATTGTGAAAGAGATGCTGCCCACTCAACCTGTTGACATTCGAATAGAATCTTGGTGGATAGTTTGTGTTGTGAATCTTAGCGTGGAAGAGTTTCGGGTAAGCATGTATGCAAGAAAGTATGCTTTTTAGCTATAAATGATTTTCTTGGTGAATTTTGCTAATCAAATTGCTCAATATGTAGCAAGTTTTCAACTTATTGTCTCTTCAATACAAAGGACACAAGCACTCCATTTGTAACTTGTCGGGTTTTTGACCCAGAACGTGACCCTGGAACGTTTTTTTAATTCTTTTTTCGGGCAATATGGGTGTCAAATACTCCATTTTTTATAGAGAATTCAAAAATAATTTTTTCAATTTTTTTTAATACACTGCAGAAGACAAGAACTTTTACAGCTGCAGGGAATAGTGGTCTCTTTAATAAGAGAAAAGAACTTGTTGCAGTCCAAAGTTGCCTCATTGGAGCAGGTGATTAGCACTAAACAAGTTGTAGCCTCGGAATTGACTACCACTGCGATACGAACATCTTTTTTCTAGTAGCTTCAAAAAAATTGTATGGTGGTATTTCTTATTTTGACATAATGTTGCTCGGGGATAATGCATGTAATCATGCATGTGTATGCATGAGCCTTATTGACCTTTTATCTTTTGATCATTGTGTTGGACTTGCATGCCCCATGTTGGGGCGGCTAAGGGTTACATCATTATTTATTTGACATGTATTTGAAAGAAAAATGATGGTGTTTTATGAATAATTCGTGGCTGGATTGTAACAACCAAGGATGTCGTTTGGCTGAGAAATACTCTCATTAATCTGATGTTACCAATAGGACCTATGACAATACATTTTTATCAGAAAATATGATGCTAAGTTGATAGCACTCAATGAGATCTTTGTTTTGATATATAACAAAGATCTTCTTTAAGTTAAATTCGTACTTACGCGTTGTGGTACTCACAACTTAAATAATGGTTGATGGTCCTTTTAAACAGCCGCTTGATCCAAAGTTGCAACTTTATCCACCCCTATATCAATTATGTGTTGGTCTCCAATCTCATTATGAGGAGAGTGGAGATTGTTCTTTCAAACTTCAAAAGCATTCTACAAAGACAAGCATTGGGAGCACAGGAAGCAGATTAAAGTGACAGGTCCTAGGTGATTGGATGTTTGTTGAGGTGGGGATTGCTGGAAGAGTAGCACACAGTCCACCAAACACTATTGTAATAAAAAAAATTGAAGTTTTATTTTTTTAAATAATGTTGGAGAAAATTTCATGTCTTACTTTTGAAACTAAAAACTTAGACCTCTATTTTGCAATAACTTCATTGGTTGGATTAGCTTTTTTGCTGCTCATTTCCTTGTGTTTTGCTGTTGTTTCTCCAAATCAATTCAGCATGTGTAACTTTTGAGTTCTCAATTATTGGAACTTTTGAAATTTCCAAAACGGGTATCTCAACCATTTAGTTTTCTTTCAGTGATTTTGATTGCAAATTTTGCGGGTGTATACTAGAAACTTTAGATCTAAGGTGTTCCATACTATTGAAATTTGATTCTGAATTAATCTTAATCTAAGAGAACAAAAAACCTAATAGTATCTGGATGACGACATGTGCCTCATCAGAAAGTGGTAGCAATATGCTCTCTAAACTTAAGTCTTATAATCAATATTTAACTTCTCTGCACTAGTTTTTATAGAAAGATCTCAATGATGTATGTTTTGATCCCCATGACTATTTTACTACCTGCATTTTACTAAGTATGAGGCCTCTGCTGGGTGAAGGTCAGTAGAATCGTGGTCTTATCATGTGGTATGGCGAGGAATTTCGAACCTCCAAGATAGTTATCTATCTGGTACCATACTTTGTTCGCGTCTCTGAATTCTCATGATCATCTGCTCTGTAATACTGTTGTCCATCTCCTCGTGATTAGAACCACACTTCAAGGCCACCTTGTATCACCGGGTTTTAAGTAAGAAGTAAGAATTGATGGTGCTTCTATTGTTACAGCCTAAAATCTCTCCAAGATCGTCTTGCTGAGGTAAGGTGCCTCCAAGCTGTGCAATGAAACCACAGTGCTGATTGAGACATCTTATAAAAGTAGCTATGAGGATGCTCATCACAGAGGAAGTTTCTCCCCTTGATCTAACGTGAAACCCAATACAACAGAATCAAGATACGAGTCCTTGGAAAGCATCTTTCTACTTCCACTCTTTATACAACAATCATGAACCATTGTTCTTCTATAAGTTTCTATATTTAGTTTATTTTTGGAAATATGAAAGAAATAAGATCTTCATGTATTGGAATCTGTTTGTCCCTACCTGTTCGAGGTTCCAAGAAGCATTCTCAACATCTATCTGAAATATCTGGTAGACAAAGGTTTGAACATCAATATTTTTGCTAGATATGCCAACCATGAATCACATCTCATTGGCAGTGTACCCTCTGACATGATTATTGCACTGCAACAGAAACTTTCTGTTGAAGAGCTGACTGTCGTTGACAAGATCTGCAAAGAAGATATCAATCAATTTGGTGAGCTTGATCCGGATGTGGTGCAGGCACTCTATCGAAAAGGATTAGTGTACCTGGATGTGCCAGTGTATCCTGATGATCGCTTTCAAGGTTTTCATTAGGGCCTTATTAATTTTTGTTAGGCACACCTACATGTTGAAACAAATTTGTAAAGTTGTGCAAGAAAGCTGGTCTGTGCATTGTGGTTTGACTTTTCAGCATGTCATCATTTGAAAAATGTTGATGGTGTAACTTATCAAAAAAATTCAGCAGTGGTATATTGACCTTCTGATATAAACAAGAGAGGATGCAATCACAATCCATTTGTCAAACTATTTAAAAAAACACAATCTTTGTATGGCCTATGAGCAGCCAGCAAGCCTGCTGGAGGTAATTAACAATAGCAAAGTTGATGTAGAAGGTAAGCAATGTCTCTTGCAATTGTAGAGTTTACAACACCTTTGCAGTTTAGAAGCTATGCTTGTCAAGAGTGTAGGCGACATCTTTTACACAATTTTACATAAAAATAGATGCGTATCGATTTTAGGTAGAGGCCATCATGCCAGCCCAAGCAAGGGTTAAATCTGAAATTGTATATCCACTTGTTGAGACTTGAATTTTGAAAGACTATATTTCCGTTAAAATTTGGGAATGGTAGCTGAAAGTGTGCTCAAGTTTCACATTTATGATAGCAAATTGGATTTTTGTCGGATATCAGAGTGTGGCAACAGAATTATGGATTACAATATCACTAGCAACCTTGGATTGCAATGAGGTTCCATTTTCATCATGATTAATTGTAACTAATCTGCTCTAGCAGAAAGCTTCCCCTAGTCTCATTGATCATGAACTGAATTTCCAATTATGTAGCTACCTGTGTAAAGACTTCTTTTCTGTAAACGGTTGCAAACAAAGTGCATGCAGGATCTTCAAATACATTTTTTATTTTCACATAAATCCTAAATTCGAATGTCCAAAAGGATGTAAAATAACAGTTATATTGCTCAGGGATATGGAGGCAAAAGTGATGCCAGGAATTTTGGATACACTTGCGTTTGCAGATTAGCTTGATTTGTTAACTAGGACTGAATTGGTATACTTTATCTCAATCATAACTTCTTACCTTCAAAGTTCAAGCATAGCATGATTGGATTTAATGGCAAGTGCTTTATGGGACATTTGAATTATGGTGCAGGTTGTTTTGGTAGCTTAGAAGTGTTAACATCAATGTGAGGAAAGGAGACACTGAGAAACAAGCCCCTTATGTTGGACACAAATCTTACTATCTGCTACATTAAATTCACCAAAATCTTTATTCAAAAGTATCTAGCAACTTTGCTAGCATGAAGTTTGGAATCATTTATGGAAAGTCGCCTGAGCTGCTATTGGTTCTTTTTCAGCTGGGAAGGTTCATTGAGTCAAATTTCAACAATTAGCAATTTTGCAAGTGGGTAGATCAAGGAATGGAATTTGATTTGATCTGTCTTATTCATTAAAGTAATCATATGATCTTCCATTCAGTCTTTCAAGACTAGAGTTGCCCACTGTCCGTTGGGCAGCAAACTCTTCAATGAATCGACTGACATCCCAGTTGAGAAAGGATAGAGAGCAAAATCTGCTTCACAATAATCTTAATGCTGACGCCTCACTGTAGCAAATGAGGTGAGCCATGAGCTGTAATTTCATTGTTAAAAATTGCTTGGAATTGAGAGAACAACATGAAGTTGATTTCAGGTTGAGAACCTACTCCTAACATATATAACTCTTCAACTAGGGTATACGACGGTATTCAAAGGTACATTAGGAGCTGTTACAAGTTATCCAAGCTGTAGCCTCATGTCCTTGCTTACTTGGCTAACTACACTTTTTGCGTCTTTTTAATATTTGAAATGAACTTCCTGGCAGGCAGTATATCTAACTCAATGAGCAACTGACGGATTTCTATGAATTTAGGAAGCTTGTCCAGGTAAACTTAAATTTACTCCATGTCACAGCTACAGGTATGAGGGCATATGTAGTCAGGATGATCATAAGTGATGAGCAAGGCATGAATGGACGCAGCTGGAACATTGTTGATAAAGTGAATCAAAGACCAGAGTACGTTGTCGGATGCTATCCATAATTACCAAGATTAGCAGGCTATGCACTGTTTGCAATTTGTGAAAGTAAGTAGTGCATTGGCAGATATGCTTTTCAGAGACCCACTCTTAGAACCATAAACGCTCATTTCTAGCTTTTTAGGGGGACTCTATGTATGGAACACATCTCGTTCTATACGTAGAAACGAGACACAGAATCTGTTTTTCCCCATATATTTGTCAAAGACCATATGATTCAAAATATTCCCTCATCTTTTGTGTTGAGCCCACTCTCCCGTCTTTCTGGAATTTTCATGCGATACTGCATTCATCATGAGACATGGGCTGGACTGTCAAAAGTTCAATGTGGTTGATCCATTAGATTTGGTCTTGTTTACTCTTCTACTAGGATAGAAGACCACATCTGTTCCAGAGGCTAATTTGTTGTTTTCTTCATTGAAAATTTCATTTTTGCTCTTCTGAGATGAGGACTTTGTAGCAAATTTTTAGTCCATTTTATTGCGCACTATTTGCAATTAATTAGAATTCTAAAGTCTGGTTTGCATTGCACCCCTGGGGTTTTTAGCTTGCCAGTGTTGGACGTTTTGAGAAGCATCAAGATTCGGCCATCACTAGCCATTGAGAGTTTCCACATGGCAGTTTTGAGTCATGGCAAACATCCAGGGGGCAGGCTTAGAAATCTTGTTCCATTAAGCAGCAAAGCTTTGGACCAATCGGAAGGGGAGTTTTTTCTGGGGATCAGATTTGCGTTAACAGGTTCTCATAAAGAATCCTTAGACAAGATAAGTCAAATGAAAAGCTGATTCTAGATGGAGCAAGGGCTGTTGAAATGCACAGATTCTTGGGTTGGGATCTTATAGTTAT
Source organism: Diphasiastrum complanatum (assembly GCA_029204225.1). NCBI lineage: Eukaryota > Viridiplantae > Streptophyta > Lycopodiopsida > Lycopodiales > Lycopodiaceae > Diphasiastrum > Diphasiastrum complanatum. The sequence goes on from CM055104.1 coordinate 29,395,740, forward strand.
CACATATTAAGCGTCTGTACAGTTGATAGAGAATCATTGCTGATTGACAATGACTTCAAAATCAGATTCACAGGTTGATATGAAGATCCCATTTCTCACAGCCTTAATGAGATCTTGACGCACCCCCAAAGCCATCAATTTAGCTTGGTGGATCAGCGAATAGATGATTTTTAAAGAGAAACCCTATGTGTTTATCTAGCGATTTGTAGAGCTAGTTGAGGCACGCAAGTGTTGTTGGACCAGCAATGATAAAATCACCTGAGAACTGCTGTCATGCCAACCTGACTCAGTATAGTGCCATCAGAAGCCAACGAATGGAAAATACCTATCACATTAAGTACCCAATACTGCTCACAAAAAATTAAAAAACCCAATTGGACAAACAGTGCATACCCAAAAAACATTCGGAAAGTCCCTGTGTTCCGTAATGAACGTGCTTTGTATGGCATAAGTAACAGCCTCATTCCCAATGCTACAAAACTATGCTCAGGACTTACAGGTGTGGTTACAAAAAGATTTTTTCTGTGAAATGGTCTCTTAGTCAATAAGATAGCGTAAAGTCCTATGATTGTAAGACTTCATTAATGATACAAGTTTGAAACACGGTTTGATCAGAACTACAGAGAAAATATCTTTTCGATTGGCCACTTAGGTCAGACCCTTTCTGATTTTTCAGGCAATGAGTTCCTTTCTGTGTATTATAGAAATTTTTTTTTCCAACAAATACCTACAAAGTCCTAGTCTGTGTTTCCACTGAAACCATCACATGGATCTTGATGTCAATTCCTGTGGCTATGCAGTTTCAAACCTAGAAGGTTTTATATCAAATCGGGAACAACTATATGAAGACCCAACGGAGGAGTGAGTTCTGCTGCTATTTACAAGTAGTCCTGCCACTTAAGTGAATTCATGCTTATCATTGTTGTGAATTAGTTTTCAGCGCTCTTACAGATCAGGAGTTTTTCTGTAGCCAGTGTTGTTGTATCCCACATTTGAGCTGTCACCTGTAAAGTGCGACCATGCTTGGATTTTGTAATTTTTTTTTCCTAACAAAAAGGTGAATCGTGCTTGGATTCATGCTTTTAGCTAATAAAGAGGAAGGGTTTATGTTGGAAAACTATGGGATTTCTGGTTAATAGTAAGAAGAGCAGCCGATTGTTGTCTTACTGTGTTATTTCAAAGAGATGAGGTCTGGCTGGGTGGTGCTCACATTGCTTGGTCTATTGGCACAGGCTCTTGTATGCTGTATTTGTGGCTTCTAGCGAGCATTCAACAATTGCAGATCTGGCTAGGACACTTCAGGCTGACCTGTCGCAGCTAGAGGCTGCTGTATCTCTGGCTTGCCGCCTTGGATGGGCTAAAAAGGTGTTGGATCCAGCAGAACTTCTGTACGACTCCAATATGCCTGGATCTCCTGGAAGTGAAGGCAGTGGAGGTGATGACATATTTGCTATCACAAGTCCTATTGCGCGTTCTGTGTCTGAAAGTGCTGACATGCAAACTCAACTAAGCAGTGGAGATATGTTGAGGACTTCCTCCAGTGCTGTACGAGTTGCTTTTATAGTTGATGCAAATCTTACATCATATCTTATGATGGGGTCCTTGTCACCAGGTTTGTCTCATTAAATGCTATTTTGTAAGGTGGGAATTTGTAATTTTTGTGTTCAGCTGATTCTCATGTGAGTCTTGCAAGGCCAAATATGCTTGAGAAAGATTTCTTTGAGTTCATTCACAGAAGTGTACTGTTTTCCTTCTAGCTAATTCTTTCCATCTTCGATGGTGCAATTTATCACTAGCTACCTGCGCTAGGCTTGAGTTTCATTCTGAGCAAGTGAAAGTTATATTATGGAACGTCTTTTCTTTCATATAGGAAAGCAGGGACTTACGATTGATTAGCTTTGCTGTATAATACTTGGCCTGAATCTGCTCAACTCCACCACAGAGAAGCAATAAAAACTCAATGAATTGACCTGTATATAAATTTATGAAAGCTAACGTGGACATAACTATATGAATATGACCTGCACCTTCTCCCAGGTGCTGACAAAATTAGTAGAGATGTTTTAGCTGCTACAATTTATGCTATGCAAAACAGGGTTATGCTTTAAACTTTTATAAAGTGAAAGATTTCATCTTTTTATTTTGTCTTGGTACTATTGCAGACTTAACATCTGTGTCCTATAATAGGGCTATGCTTTAAACCTTTATAAAGTGAAAGATTTCATCATTTTATTTTGTCTTGGTACTGTTGCAAACTTAACACCTGTGTCCTATTTCCTTGTCCTTGCCAACACATGTGTGAGCATGTTTGAGTGACAGTCAAAGTGCTATTCCCATTGCACGGAATCCTGTTTTTCATGCGAGGACGAAGCACATCGAGATCCATTATCACTTTGTTCGGGAGAGACTTCATGATTACATAGTGAAGGTTTCAGTTTTTGCATTGTCATTTAAGGAGGGCGTTAGAAATAAATGACTGCTGAAGTTAATCCATAGGTTGCTTTGACCCAAAAGGTCGAGATTTGTGTAACCATGGGTATTTAGTTATTTAGGCCATCTTAAGTTCAATTGGACCCAATTTTGGTCATGTACTGACTCGTGGGTCCTTAGGGGTCTAATTTTGTTTAGGGGCCCTATCTTGACTTTTGGGGGTGCCCTACATTTAATAAGTGGTTAACCTTAGGGTTTGGTGGCATTTGGCCACATCCAGGTAGAGTACTTAGATGCTCATTGTGTATTCCATTTTGGACAGTTTGGCTAAGCATTGCTCTCCATTGCTCTTGTTGCTATTTTCTCTCTCTCTTAGAGTTGGGCGCCCAGCCTCTTCTCTCTTGTTTTCTGTGGAGATTGATTGATAACTAGATCTTGGTGACTTGACTCTTGCTTTCCTACAGAGTGAGGGAGAGAAAGACATGGTGAGTGGGGGTTTGAGAGAGAGAGAGTGTGCATGTGGGTGGGTGATTGTGTGATGATTTGTGTATTTTGTTGATTTGTGTGTGCATGTGTGTGTGTGTGTGGTGATTTGTGTGTGTGTGTGTGTGTGTGTGTGTGAGAGAGAGAGAGAGAGAGAGAGAGAGAGAGAGAGAGAGAGAGAGAGAGAGAGAGAATTTGTGTGTGTGTGTGTGAGAAATGGTGTGTGTGTGAGTTTAGGGTTTAGGGTGCTTGGGTTTAGGGTTTAAGAGAGAGAGAGAGAGAGAGAGAGAGAGAGAGAGATTACATTTGTGTGCTTGTGTGAGAAAGAAAGAGAGAGGAAGAGAGAGAGAGAGATGGCCGCTCGTCCCATTTGGGATGAGGTGGAGTTGTTGCCGGACAAAAAGTGGCGTTGCCCTTTTTGTCAAAAGCAATTCACAGGGAACGCCTCTTGGGTCCGAGCACATTTGGGGGGATTGCGAGTCCGACCCACAGGGGGACGTTACGGGATCGGCGTTTGTATGGTCATCCCCTTTTCGGAGAGGGCTCGCATTCTCGAGACATATGCTGAGCCAGGTGCTGAGGCCGGCGAGCCATCCACAGATGCCGCGGACTCCGCTTCCACTGGTGCACCCACCGCCACCGCCACTGCCACCGCACCCGTCGTCGCCTCCGCCTCCGCCTCCACCTTCGCACCCGCCACCGCCTCCGTCACCCCCACCCCCTCCGCCAGTACTCCCCATGGATCCACAGCCTCCACTGCTGCACCTACGCCTGTGCCACCACCCCCAGATCCGCACCGTCCGTCCGCATCCTTCGCTTATGCACCTACACCTATGCCACCACCTCCAGATCCGCATCATCCATCCGCATCCTCCCAGCCATCCACATCCCGAGGCACCAGACAGATGACCATGCCGGGATCTTTCAGAGAGGGGCAGCATAGAGAGGCCACCAAGACCATAGCACAGATGTTCTATGACCTGAACCTCCCCTTCATCATGGCCACATCCCGCATCTTTCGAGAGGCTATCTCGAAAGTTGCAGTCTGCGGGCCCACCTACATACCACCCATAGCCGACGCGCTTCGCGGCCCTTTGCTCCAGGAGCGGGTTGTAGAGGTTAGAGAGAGACTAGCATCGTTGCATGAGGCCTGGGATAGATACGGCTGCTCCATCATGGCTGATGGGTGGACTGATCGTCGTAAACGTCCACTCATCAACGTGATTGTTTCCAGCTGCTACGGTTCCATGTTTCTTCGCAACGTTGACGCCTTTGAGGCAAGGAGAGTGCACACGGCCGAGTACATCTACGACATCATCCGCGAGGAGATTGGGCCACAGCGCGTTGTCCAGGTACAATTTTTTTCAATAGTTGTTTGATCATTTACTGCGAAATGTTGATACAAAGGTTTCATTAGTTTTCGATTGATTGCAATGTGTTTTCAAGCTGGGCATTAATCGTATCAACTGTTCGCGATAGGTTGTGACGGACAATGCGTCCAACTGCCGCGGTATGGGGGAGCTTCTTATGGCAGAGTACCCCTCCATTGTGTGGACTCCATGTGCCACACACTCACTAGACCTCCTGCATTCCATCGGGCGCCTGCCTTGGGTCAGTGAGATTCTCACGAGGGCACTTGCGGTTGTGGACTTCGTCACACGCAAGCGCCACACCACCGCCCTTTTCCGCACATTCAACAGGTAAGATGCTACTTATTTTTTGGCTCGTTTACAGTTATGTTGCACACGCCAATAATTCCAGGGTTTAAGGTTTAGGGATGCGTTGGGGTTTTCGTGTGTGCCTCTTATTCCGTTTTTCAATGCAGGCTCGACTTGAAGAAGCCCGCTCGCACCCGCTTCGCCTACCAGTTCATCATGCTCGAGCTGCTACACCAGCTCAAGGGTGATTTGTGGCGCATGGCTACTTCTACAGAGTTCACGACCATGGACCTGTCTCAGACCCCGGAGGGCTTGGCCTTCCACGAGATCCTCTTCATGGAGCCCTTCTGGGTTGATATGCAGCAACTCATGGACGTCATGCGCCCCATCTACTCTGTTCTGAGGTTCGTTGATCGCGAGGGGTGCATGATGGGCCTCATATACGAGTTCATGGATCGCATAGGCGAGTCTCCCCAGCGTTCTGAGCTGGACCTTGCCAGGTATAACTTTTTCCGTCTCACGAACTTTCCTTCCATTCGCACTCTATTTCGTACTGGTGCCGCAGCACGCTGTTTCTCTGACATGCTAAATTTTAATCTTGCAGACAAAGATATCTGATCTGGAGCGCCAGGTTGACTTGCCTACGGACAGCACCCATCCCATGCCTGCAGATGACTTGGGCACACAAGTTCTAGAGAGAGAAAGTTTAGAAATTGTCAGATTTTGCTTGTTTTTTAAGGATTTGGAGGGAGAAAACGTGGGAGACAGATTGGAGAAGAAAGGTGGTGGGCCTCCAGCGCTGCTGTTCCAGCATACAGGGAGCCTACAAACACCCGTTTGAGGGAGGAAAAATTTGGTAAAAGAAATCGGATGCTCCAGCGCATTTTTTCAGAAGGATTTTCGCTCATAACTTTTCGGAGCCTTCTCAGATCCTGACCAGCTTTTGGGAGCATGTTTCTAGTATCCATAGCGATCCTATAGAGCCTTTATACGCCGGTTTTGGAGCAGATTTGCCTCTGTTTCACTAAAAAGTCAGTTTCCAAGCAAAAAACAGGTCAGATTTTTGGATTGGACATAACTTCTCCGATTTATCTCCGATTTCTACTGTTAAAGTTTCAGATTGGGCCTAGTAGGAGGGCAACCTACTGCTAATTGACCGTTCGTGAAAAGCTTTTGCCGTTTGGAAGAAATTCGACGTCAAACAACCCGCTTTTTTCCTGTTTTTCTCGACTTTCAAGCCGATTTGGTGCCCAAAATAAGTTCTTTACCGACTTTTGTACTAGCGTAAGACGCAAGGGAAGTACTACCTGTCCTTGGTTTTGTTACTTTCCAGTTGCCTTTTGTCTCTTTCAGTTCTAAATTGTCAATAGGCTGAACATTTCCTTTCCCTGACTGTGTTTCAATAAGTGCAATTTCTAGCTTGATTCCGTGTTGTCTCTGTTTTTGTTTCATAATGGAAGATGATAGAGTTGATATTCCGCTCAGTCGACCCGTTGCTCTTCCATCACCACCACCCAGCCCTGTGCTTAGTCCTGCCCATAATCCGCCTACAGTGGCTTCCCGTTCGCCTGCTGGTACTTCCCCTTCTGTGCAAGCTCGCATGGATAGTGTGGAAAAAACCGTCTTAGAGATGCGAGCAATGATGGTAGCTGGTGGTTATGCGTCTTCCTCGCAGTATGCTCCACCTTATCCGTCTTCTACTGTTCGTCCTATGTTACCTCCACCCTATCCAGAAGACAAAGATATTAAACCTACCCGTTTCGCTGGAAACACTCCCCAACGCAATACCGATATCGTAGATTAGTGGTTGCATAAGTGGGAAGAGTATTTTGATTTGAAATGGTCCCCAACTGATGAGGGTTGGCGGGTCCGCAAAGCTGCTTACCATTTCACTGATTTTGCTGACAGGTGGTGGCGCAAGTTGTTGAAGTCTAATCAGACTCCATCCACCTGGCTTGAGTTTAAGCGAGTTTTCAGAGGTCAATTTATTCCTCCACATGAGCATGTGCGTGCGACGGATGCTTGGCTTTTGCATTGTCAGAGGCTATACATGGAGGAATATGCCGATAGGTATCGTGAGACACTTATCAAGATTTCGGAAGAGATTCCCGAGTGGCTGGTAGTCCACAAGTTCATATTTGGCCTTCGTGAAGAGTTGAGGCCTTCAGTGCTTAATGAGGGTGCAAGACCTTAGAAGAGGCAGTTGCTACAGCTCTCAACTTCGAAGGTAATGTGCGCACCAAGGTTGAATCTGGAGCGCCAAGCTGGCCTCAGAAGAAGGGTTCGCGAAAGTTTGGCCAAGCTGGTCATAAAGGCTTTTCGCAGAAGGATCCTATCCAGATGAAGCAGACTTTGAAGCGCAAGGCAGGATCTCCTATGGCTTGTCGTGCTTATGACAAGTCTCCCCTCAGTCCTGAGCAAAAGGAAAAGGCCAAGAAAGACGGATTATGCTTTTTCTATCTTGGCAAGCATTTTTTCAAAGATTGTCCTCGACGTACGGGCAAGAAGCTCCATACTATGCAACGTCAAGATGAGGGCAAGGATGAGGAAATTTTGGATGACTTGTTGGTAAGTGATGATGAGGACACTCGACGTGTCATGACTATTTCGGTGTAGAAGCTTGTTCCAGTTACTTATCCACCAAGGCATAGGAAGCTTATCAGTTTCCAGATGGTGAACTGATACGCATGAAGGGAAAACTGGAAGGTCATGACGTGCTCGTCTTGTTTGACACTGGTTCCTCGCATAATATCATCAATTCTCGTGTGGTGAGGAGATTTCACTTGGCTACTGTTCCATCTGATTACCGGTATACTGTTGAGATGCCAGATGGTTAGGGAACAGAGGTTTGGGATGAAAGAATCTTTCGGGCGTCTTTGTCTATTCAGACGTATACCGAGAAGTTAGATTTTGAAATTACTAAACTTGCTAAGTTTGATATTGTACTTGGTAAGCGGTGGCATGCAAGTAAGCAGCCCGCTATAGATTTGAAGTCACATGTGTATAAGTTCGGGCATGAGGGTATGTCTCATTTCTTAAAGGGGGAGAGACCATTTGTTGAGGGTTCTCTTGTTACCTATATGCAAATAAAGAGAATGGAGATTCAGTATTTGTGATTGTGTTATGTGAATGTTGATTCTAGTTTTGATTTTTATGTTGGTAATAATCAGATAAGCACACTCACTAATAAACCACAAGATGCTTCATTTACTTTTGCATCCCCTAGTGCACATGTTGCATTACAGCCAAGATGTGACCCAGCAAGTGAGTTGGAGAAGTCCATCCGCACGCAGTTTAAACACATGCTAATTAGTAATATGCCAGAGGGATTGCCGCCTAGTCGGAACATTGATAATCGTATTGAGCTCGTTCCAGGGGCAAGTTGTAGGCCTCCTTATAGGATGAGCCTAAAAGAGGAAGAGGAAGTCAGAAAGATGTTGGAGGAGTATCTCAAGCTGGGGTACATCCGTCCGAGTTATTCACCTTTCGCCTCTCCTATTTTACTTGTTAAGAAAAAGGATGGTAGTTTCCGGATGTGTGTAGATTACAAGGGATTGAGTAAGATCACTGTAAAGCACAAGTATCCGATGCTGAGGATTGATGATCTACTGGATGCGTTGCAAGGTGCAACCATTTTCAATAAGATAAATCTCAAAAGTGGATACCATCAAATACGAATTCGAGATGAAGACGTCCAGAAGACGGCCTTCCGAACCCGTTTCGGTCATTATGAATTTTTGGTTATGCCATTTGGGTTAACCAATGCCCCAGCCACGTTCATGATGCTCATGAACGATGTCTTGCGAGACTATATGGGCAAGTTTGTCGTCAATTTTATTAACGATATATTGGTTTTTAGTAAAGCGGTTGAGGAGCATGAGATTCATCTCAAGACCGTTTTGGGCAAGTTACAAGCTATTGTCTTGTATGCGAATGCTCAGAAGACAGAATTGTGTAAGACTCGTGTCGAGTATTTGGGTCACGTAGTGACAGCAGAGGGTATTTCGGTTGACCCAGCCAAGGTGGCTGTGGTTAAGAAGTGGCCTAGGCCTGCCGATATATGCCAATTATAGTCTTTCTTAGGCTTTTGTAAGTTCTACCGGTGGTTTGTTAGGAATTATTCTTGGATAGCTGCTCCTTTAACAGACCAGTTAAGGAAAAACAACACTGTGGTTCGATGGGATGCTGAAGCTCAGCAACATTTTGAGAACTTGAAGGAGTCTGTGGCCACGGCTCCAGTTCTCAAGATTGTGAATACCCAGAAACCTTTTGACCTAGAGACGGATGCAAGTGGCATTGTCGTAGGTGCAGTGTTGAGCCAAGAGGGTAGACCAGTAGTCTTTGAGAGTAAGAAGTTGACACCAGCTCAACAGAGATATCCTACACACGAGCAAGAGCTGTATGCGATTATACAAGCGCTCAAGGTGTGGAGACATTATTTATATGGCGCTGAGTTTTATGTGTACACAGATCATCATACTTTAAGGTATTTTTGCACTCAGCCAGATTTGAAGGGCCGCCAAGCTCGGTGGGCTGAGCTGATGTAGGAATTTCACTTGGAAATTTGCTTCCAAAGAGGGAAGGAAAATGTGGTCGCTGATGCACTATCTCATATACTGCATCAGATGAGCTTTACTGTGGTTGATAGTGGTCTCATGGAGGAGATTAAGAAGGCTCAAGAAAAGGACCCGCATTGTCAGCGTGTGTGGCCTAATGCGCGCAAGGTAGTCGACCAAATGGAAGAGTCAGTCGAGGCTGTCGCTTCCGTAGAGGCACACACCAGTACATATTTAACATACACCGTGAAGGATGGTATGTTATTGAGAAATGGAAAAGTTTTCGTGCCAGACGTGAAGGATCTTCGTCGTAAGATACTTCATGAATGCCATGATAGTCCCTGCGCAGGGCACCCTAGTATTGATAAGACCAGTGAGCTTTTGAGAAGGCATTATTTCTGGCCACGATAGCAGCGGGATGTAAGAGAGTACGTCCAGCGTTGCACGGCTTGTCAGGTGAACAAGGCCGAGAGAGTGAGTCCTCCGGGCTTGCTACATCCACTTGAGATACCTACAGGAAGGTGGGAAAGCATCTCTATGGATTTTATTGTTGGGCTATCCAAGACCCAGAATGGATTCAATTTCGTTATGGTAGTGGTAGACAGGTTTTCCAAGATGGCTCATTTCATCGCAACGACCAAGAAGGTCACAGCTCCGCAAGTGGCTGAGTTGTTTATTCAGAATATTGTCAGGTTACATGGTCTTCCGAAGTCCATAGTTTGTGACAGGGATCCCAAGTTTACGGGAAATTTCTGGATTGAGGTGTTCGCCAAGCTGGGAACACAATTGCGGATGAGTAGCTCTGAGCATCCTCAGACGGATGGTCAGACAGAGCGAGTGAATCAGATCTGGAAGATATGCTTAGGGCATACGTGAGTAGTATGCAAACAAACTAGGTAAAGCATTTACCGCTATTGGAGTTCGCGTACAATGATAAGAGACATGCATCCACTGGATTGAGTTCATTTGAGCTCAATTATGGTTTCAGGCCACTGAGTCCTGCAATCATAGGAATTCCACATAGGGTACCTAGTGCTGTAAATTTTTGGCTCAGATGCAGCAGAAGCTAGAGTTGGCATGAGTTAACTTGTCCAAAGCTGTAGCTAGGGCAGAGAGTTATGCTCGTGAGAACCGTACCTATTGGGAATTTGAGAATGGAGATTGGGTGTATTTACTAATCCCTTCGAAGTCGAAGGTGCTACGCACAGGAAAGTGCGCCAAGTTATCTCCTAGGTATTGTGGACCATGGTTGATTATTAAGAAGGTGAGCCAAGCAGCTTATAAGCTACGGTTACCTGTAGGATGCAAGGTGCATCCAGTATTCCATGTTAGCAAATTGAAGAGATGTTTGCACGATGGCGATAGCCTGGTGGAAGGTCTAGTGTCTCTTGAGGAGAAAGACACCACAAGCTGTGGGCCAGACAGAATCCTAGATCGAAGGGGGCGACGATTGCGGAATCGTCTCCTTCAAGAGTATCTAGTAACCTGGAAAGGGCATCCGTTGTCAGATGCTACCTGGGAGACGCGACACAGCCCATGCCAGTTCCAGACAGGCACAAATATCGATTGCGAGAGTCAGCTCGGGGCCCTGAGTTGTCTCCGGAGCATTCGTCTGAGTCAGAGCCAGAGCATTGAATGTGGCTTTGTTATTTTATTTTTAGCAGTTTGTTTTTAGCAGACGGTCGACCATTGTATTTAGACCTGTTTTCACATTATATCCAGTGTTGGACGTACTTTATTTGCTGCAAATTGTGTGTGTCGATTTTTAAATGCGATGCTGTATTTTCAATTTTATCTCAAATTCTATGTGTGTGTGTGAATCGTATTTTCAATTTATTTCAACAGAAGAAATTGATAGCTTCACAGAAATGCACCTACAAGTTGATCATTGATGCCACAACAAACTGATAGCACATGCACTCCAAACGATCATTAAAAGAGCAATCACTCCTTTTGTCACCCCTAAAAGCATTTCATAAACACATACATTACATTGCATTTATGCATTTCACAGCACTGGGCGCGCGTTGTACAAACAAACACACTGTATATTAATTTAGCCGATGTATCAAAATAACATTACGTATCCTGCCATACATGCCTGGGTCTGTTTCTTACACAACTATCTAGCCCTTAACTCTAAACCCTAAACTGCCGAAAATTAGATAACAACAGTCCGCCACATACGGCTGGACCTTTTCTATTCCAAGCATTTCTACGAATCCTCTACTGACTCCTCGCCCTGGTCAGGTGCATTGTTTTGTCGCTCTCGCTCTGCCTCCTGGTTAGCCCGACGTCTGGCCAACCTTTCCCTAACCATGATGAGTTGTCGTCGTGTGAAGTTCATTCCAATCTGCTCATCCAAATCTAGCTCGACAGCGGGGGCGGGGTGCTCCGGCTCCGGATTTCTCTGCCGAGCCTGTCGCAGCATCTCTGCAATGTCTGCCTCTTGCTTACGATGCCTTTCGTTGTGCCTTCGAACATCTTCTTCGAATTTCCTCCTAGCTTCGCCCTCGGGCTTCGGTGGTATGCGCTCCACCATCTCGATCGACTTTCTCCTCAGAGCACCCTGATTCTCAAACAGCCTCTCGCTGGCTCTCTCGCCGGCAACAACCTCTGGCTCTCTCACAGCCTCTGAACATGCCACTCACAATGGCTCTCACAATGGCATTGTGAGCGCCTATTTATCCCCACAGCCTGCTCGCCCATGTGCAGTTGCTGATTATCCCTCCATGTGCCATTGTACCTGCCCCCATGTGTTGCTCCCCCATGTGCTGCTCTCCCATTGGCCCCATGGTCTGCTCCCCACAATGCCCATGTGCTGTTGCACTTGTCCCCTGCTCCTTGTATTGTACCCTCTTATTTACACCCTTTTTTATTGCATTTTGAAGGCCTATTTTACTATATAAAAGGCATTTTTTCAATTTAAAAAATATATATGTATATATTAAAAAATGATACTGCCCTGGTACCACGGACCAGAGGGCGGTACCGTACTGGCGGTACCACCATTATGGTACCAGCGGTACCACCAGGTTCTGTGATATATATATATATATATATATATATATATCATAGATCCAGCGGTACCAGGATCCGCAGATAAAAAAAGTAAAATTAAGTGGGCAATATGGGTATCAGCTTGAAGCTGTTGACAAGAGCAGTGCATTTATGCAGGTTGCCGGTTCTGACGAGAGCGAACAGCCAAAGGACCAAGGGGATGCAAAACACCAAAAAGTGTGTTTTCGCTCAGGGAGTCGGAAGGCCAAATCATGAAGAGGTCATACCGTCGGGGCTCTGCCCCCCGGACCCCGCCGTTGGGGGGCTCTGCCCCCCAACCCCCCCGCAGGGGGGCTACCGCCCCCCGGACCCCCCGTTTCTTGGGGGGGCCCCGAACCCCCCAAGACCTGCTGCTATATAGAAACTGTAATCTAGCCATCTCATAACCATCATGGTCTCACAGTAGACCCTATACTAACAACCGTGCTCAGTAATGGCTTCTCCTCATAACGGGGGCCTTACAAATCTGAGCTCACGGTTAACTAGTGACTACTAAACTGAGAGGTGCATTATTTAGTTGTCTAACACATTTTGTAGCTGAAAGCACCGGCAACCTGCATAAATGCATTGCTCTCGTCAAGAGCTTCAAGCTGATACCCATATTGCCCACTAAAAAAAAATTTTAAAAAAATTTAAAAATGGTGCCGCCCTGGTACCGCGGATTTTTGGGCGGCACCATAATGGCGGTACCACCATTATGGTACCGCGGTACCATAATGGCGATACCACGTGCCACTATGATATATATATATATATATATATATCTAAGGTAGTGGACCTCGGACGCGAACGTCCGTGTCCGGATGTGGGCGCGTCCGAGTCCCCGGACGCGTTCACTTTTTTTTTTTTTGATTTTTTTAGTGTTAAAAAAAATTTAAAAAATAAAAAAAAGTATGGATGCGTCCGACCCCACGTCCGGGGGTTGGACGCATCCAGGTCCAGACGCGCATCCCTGATATATATATATCAGACATGAGGGTCCGGGCCGGACGCGGGTTTTTCGCGTCCGCGTCCGATGCCTGGACCTGGACGCATCTGGGCCTCGGACACGTTTTTTTATTTTTTTTTTAAAAAAGGGCGCACGAGAAACGGAACAGTCCGCAGAAGCCTGAGAAGGAGAGAGAGAGGAGAGAAAGAGGGCGGGAGAGAGAGAGAGAGAGAGAGAGAGAGAGAGAGAGAGAGAGAGAGTGAGTGAGGGTTATGGTGTGTGTGTGTGTGATGAATTCTGTGTGTGATGATTTTTGTGTGTGTGTGATGATTTCTGTGTGTGTGTGGGTTAGTTGATTTGTGTATGCACAGATGTGTGTGTGTGTGGTGATTTGTGTGTGAGAGAGAGAGAGGAAGAGACAGAGAGTGTGAGAGACAAAGAGAGAGGATTTGTGTGTGTGTGCGCGCGTGTACGAGACATGGTGTGTGTGTGTGAGTTTAGGGTTTAGGGTCTGCGTGCTTGGGTTTGGGGTTTAGGAGGAGAGAGAGAGAGAGAGAGAGAGAGAGAGAGAGAGAGAGAGAGATGGCTGCTCATCCCATTTGGGATGAGGTGGACTTGATGCCCGACAAAAAGTGGCGCTGCCCTTTTTGTCGAAAGCAATTCACAGGGAATCGCCTCTCGGGTTCGAGCACATTTGGGGGGATTATGAGTCCGACCCACAAGGGGACGCTACGGGATCGGCGTTTGTATGGTCATCCCCTCTGCGGAGAGGGCTCGCATTCTCGAGGCATATGCTGAGCCAGGTGCTGAGCCCGGCGAGCCGTCCATAGATGCCGCGGACTCTGTTTCCATTGGTGCACCCACTGCCACTGCCCCTGCCACTGGTACACCCAGCGCCACCGCCCCCACCCCCACCGTTGCATCCGCACCCGCCACCGCCACCGCCACCGCCTCCGCCGTCGCCATAGCCACTCGTACGCCCTCCGCCAGTACTTCCCATGGATCCACAGCCTCCACTACTGCACCTACGCCTGTGCCATCACCGTCAGATCTGCACGGTCCGTCCACATCTTCCGCTTCCGCACCTACACCTATGCCACCACCTCCAGATCTGCATCATCCATCCACATCCTCCCAGCCATCCACATCCCGAGGCACCAGACAGATGTCCATGCCGGGATCTTTCAGAGAGGGGCAGCGCAGAGAGGCCGCCAGGACCATAGCACAAATGTTCTATGACCTGAACCTCTCTTTTATAATGGCATCATCCCGCATCTTTCGAGAGGCTATCTCGAAAGTTGCAGTCTGCGGTCCCGGCTACACGCCACCCACAACCGACGCACTACGCGGCCCTTTGCTCCAAGAGTGGGTTGCATCCGTCAGAGAGAGACTAGCCGCACTGCAGGAGGCTTGGGATAGATACGGCTGTTCCATCATGGCTGATGGGTGGACTGATCGTCGTAAACGTCCACTCATCAACGTGATTGTTTCTAGTTGTTACGGTTCCATGTTCCTACGCAACATCGACGCCTCCAAGGCAGGGAGAGTGCATTCGGCCGAGTACATTTACGGCATCATCCGCGCAGCGATAGAGGAGGTCGGGCCACAGCGCGTTGTCCAGGTACAATTTTCTTTCATTAGTTGCTTGGTCATTTACTGCTTAATGTTCATACAAAAGTTTTGCATGGTTTTCGATTGATTGCAATGTGTTTCCAAGCTGTGAACTGATCGTATGAACGTATCGCGAAAGGTTGTGACGGACAATGCGTCCAACTACCGTGGTATGGGGGAGCTTCTTATGGCAGAGTACCCCTCCATGTGTGGACTCCATGTGCCGCACACTCACTGGACCTCCTCCTGCATTCTATCGGGCGCCTGCCTTGGGTCAGTGAGATTCTCACGAGGGCACTTGCGGTTGTGGACTTCGTCACACGCAAGCGCCGCACCACTGCCCTTTTCCGCACATTCAACAGGTAAGATGCTACTTATTTTTTGGCTCGTTCAAGATTTTGTCTTTTTTTTTGGCTCGTTTCATGTGTGCCTCTCATTCCGTTTGTCAATGCAGGCTCGACTTGAAGAAGCCCGCTCGCACCCGTTGTCTAATCTCGTTCATCCAACCAGTTTTCGCATTTTCTTTACAAGGTCGATACCCACTCGAGTGGTTGCCAATTAATGCAGGACTGTTCTGCTTGCGTGTGCGAGCGAAACTGGTCAGCGTTCAGCCTTGTTCACACGAATAGGCGGAACCGTCTGATGACTGAGCGATGCAATGACTTAGTGTACTGCAACACCAACACCGGGGTGGTTCGACGCATCACGGACAGCATGAGGGCAGGAGGCGTAGGCTCCCTACTCTTGCAGGTATATGTCTATGCTCTATCGTTTGCTTTCGTATTGGTTCAAGACATTCAGTTTAATGCCCTCACGGTTGCTTCGGCTATTCTCACGAATGATTGACTTCTGCAGGTCAATCCCGATGAGTGCCTGGTTGCAGCAGCCGATCATGAGGCAAAGCCAGAGGTTGATCCAAACGAGGCCGCTCGGCGTGCTTTGCGGGGTGATTCCGAGGATGATGCTGATACCGATGAGACCACCCCCCTTCTTGCTGACGTTCCATTGCCCTCCTATGATGATGAGCCCACATATGATTCAGACGAGACGGTCGACCTTGCAAGGGATGGTCCACGTGCCCCACCCAGTACTCCCGCATCACGCCCCCTTTCAGATGATGGTTGGTCAGAGTTTGCGAGGGAGACAGAGGCTGCCGCCCAGAGACAGATTGCGCAGAGACGATTCAGAGCATCACAGGCAGTCGGTTCTTCTCAAAGACCCCCTCGTGGCAGAGGGAGACCCCCAGGCAGGAGTGTACCACAGAGGGTTCCTTCCGGCAGACCTAGAGGCAGGCCAGCCAAGAGGGGACGCACCGATGATTTTTCTAGTCGTCTCTTGGCAGGCGTTGGCCTAGACTTGGAGGAGTCTCGGATGCCTCCAGACTCCCAGCCAGACTTTGTATTTGACACCCCTGAGGATGCATCTGGCACGCAGATGGATGATTTTTTTAGCACAGACTTGTAGATATTGATACACACAGACTATCATGTATACTGGCATCAGATGAGATGTATATATTTTTTTACAGTTTATTCGTGTCATGGCTAGTTTATCATGATTGCTTACAAATGGTTAGCTCTGTGAAATTTGAATGGTTAGTTAGAAATGGTTTGCTCTGTGCAAGAGAGAGAGAGAGAGAGAGAGAGAGAGAGAGAGAGAGAGAGAGAGAGAGAGAGAGAGCGGACGTGGTATGGAAACTGTAAATGCTTGAGCTATTGTGGTACATAAGCGCATCTCTCAGATCACATGCATCTTGTCCAATCATTAAACCCTAGACAGTAAACCCCACAGCCATAATTATCATACACAGGTACACAAAAATTGAGAGCAGATTGATAGCAGATGCACTTCACAGAAATACACCCCCCCGATAGCATTTCATAAACACATACATTACATTGCAATACACCAGGCATGCGTTGCACAAAAAACACACCGTACATTAATTTATCAGATGTATCAAAATAACAATACGTATTCCCACCATCTACGGCTGGGGCTGTTCTTTACACTATGTTAGACACTAAATGCTGCCTCATCTACTGCCGAAAATTACATAACAACAGTCAACCACATACGGCTAGACCCCATCTATTCTAAACATTCCTATGGATCCTCCACTGACTCCTCGCCCTCGTCAGGTGCATTGTTTAGTCGCTCTCGCTCTGCCTCCCGGTTAGCCCAAGCTGCCTCTTGGTCAGCCCGACGGCGGGCCGCCCTTTCCCTGACCATGATGAGCTGTTGTCGTGTGAAGTCCATTCCAATCTGCTCATCCAAATCCAGCTCGATAGTGGGGGCAGGTGGCTCCGGTTCCAGATTTCTCTGCCGAGCCTGTCGCTGCATCTCTACATATTCCGTCTCGAACTGTCGATGCCTTTCGTTGTGCCGTCGGACATCTTCCTCGAGCTTCCTCTTGGCTTCGCCCTCGGGCTTCGGTGGTATGCGCTCCGCCATCTCACGACGTCCTATTTCTCAAACTGACTCTCACATCCTCTCACAGCCTCTCACAATGCCTCTCACATCCTCTCTCTCACAGCCTCTCACAATGCCTCTCACAGCCTCTAAAAAAGCCTCTCACAATGGCCTTGTGAGTGCCTATTTAACACCACAGCATGTTTCCCCGTGTGCAGTTGTTCATGATCCCTCCATGGCCTGCTCCCCCACAGTGCCCATGTGCTACTGTACCTGCCCCCATGTGTAGCTCCCCCACGTGCTGCACTCCGATTGGGCCCGTGGTCTGCTCCCCCACAGTGCCCATGTGACATTGTACCTGCCCCGATTTGTTGCCCATGTGATGTTGTACCTCCCAAAACCCTTAACCTATCTCATCACATAGGCCATGGTCCTGTGTAGGTCTTGAACTTCCCTGTGTTGAATGACACTGTGGAGCATAAGTAATTAGTAAGTTGTTGAGGTTCATCCGGGGAGCGCATCGTTTACCTGTATTTATATAATAGTATAATATAGATTCGTCAGGGAGAGAGAGATAGCGAGGGCACGAGACAGAGTTTTGGAGACTCAAAAAATAAAACATCAGATTCAAGATCATTAAGCGCAGACCAACATTTTTGGAGACTCAAAAAATAAAACATCAGATTCAAGATCATTAAGCGCAGACCAACATTTTTTTCAGAGAGATGAATAGAGGTTCTTGGTGGTGATTTACACAGAACGTTGCTGGGCCCCTTATCGGATTAGATGTACTAAAGCTTTGGTGGCTCAAAAGAAATATTAGGGCAAGTGACAAGTGATTGCAGAAGGAATCATCAAAATCACAAAATCATGTAAGTGATCATATGAGATACTCCTGTTGGAGATTGGAGTAATTAGCATTAATGACATTGCCGTAGCTTTGTAATCGTGTAAGATACTCCTGGAATCAGATTCATTCTCATTGTCAATGCACGAAAACTTGCCACCTAGGGGCTAAGTGCATGACACCTGGAATGCTCTTGGACTGTTCTAGCTTATTTGTAACAGAAAATAATGGCATTTCATATTCTGGCTGACGTTGCGCAAGTCATTTCAAGGTTGTACCTATGCACAAGCACTGTAGGTCTGCACTGTATGAACTCTTGGTGGAGACAGGGATCCGTACTCATGGAGAACATTGAAAAAGCCCAACTGTTTATGTTTGTTATCCCAATCTTGTTAAACCTTTCAATATGTTATCTTTTTTGTTTCTGCTTTTGTTATACTGCACTGTATCAACTGTTGCCAGATTAAGTTCACTAAACTCAGCTAGCTAATCTACTCAAAGAAGAATCCACTACTAAGTAAATTTTAATCCCAAGTTTGTGTATTTGAATCATTTGTCTACCTTCATTTTTCAACCTTACGTTTTTGTCATCTTTGCTAGAGTTACAATGCACTAACCGATAAAATAAGCACCAGATATTGCTATTGATAATGATCTCTCTTGATGGCTGAGGGAAATTACTTATTCCTTCCAATGGAAAGCCTTGTGGTGCAGGCTTGAAAGGTCATGCTGTAACACTCTATGAAGCTGGAAAACTTGGAGATTCTAGTGTGGCAGAAATGTGTAACGACTTATTAAAGATAGAAGGCACCAAACAGGAGGGTGAACTTCAGCAGTTTGCAGATCATGCACTTAGTCTTCGTTATGCTTTAGAGTGTCTCCGCTCTGGAGGTACATATGTCATCGCTTCTGATACTGGGGAAGGAGAGGGCCTTGATTCAGAAGAACCAAGCTCTGGGGAAGCTGATGCAGAGATGAATCCTTCTGGTACTTCGGGAGAACTGGAGGTTTGGGGTGACTTTCAGCATGCATCTACTTTTATTAATGAAAGGGAATACAACGGCAAAACATTTGAGTTAGCAGAACAAGATTGGTATGGAAACAACTTCTCAACAGAAAGACCTCAGAAGGAGATCAGCTTGAGTCACCAATACGAATCCAGTGATGCAAGTGAGGTGACCAGTCCTCGGGGAAAGCAACGTGGTAGAAAAGTAAAGAAATACCGTGTGGATGTTCTTCGTTGTGAAAGCTTAGCAGGTCTAGCACCTGCCACATTGCAGCGCTTATTTCAGCGAGATTATCACATTATTGTTTCTATGATTCCCCTACCCTCCCCACCAGCTGTACTCTCTCCTGAGGGTGCTGGCCCAGTACATTTTGGTCCTCCTTTACGTGCTGCAGTCACTCCCTGGATGAAGCTCCTTCTTTATTCAGTGGCTGGCGCTGGGCCTTTATCTGTTGCTTTGATCAGGGGTCAGCGGCTTCGGCTTCTACCACCGTCTCTGGCAGGCTGCACAAAAGCCTTAGTCTGGGCCTGGGATGGAAATAGCGTTGGCAGTGTCGGAGCAAAGTATGAAGGGACTTTGGTTGAAGGTGGTATTTTGTTGCATAGCATTAACTCGCTTCTTAAACATTCTGCTGTTCTTGTACAGCCCTTCGCAAAGAGCTGTCTTGATAGCCGTGGAAGACCTTTCATTAGAGATCTTCCATTGCCATTCTATAGCACAGATAACAGTGGTGCATCATGTGAACATATGGAAGAAAATTTGAAGCTATGTCCTTCTCTTGTTGACACAGTTGATGAGCTCAATCTGTGGACATTGGGATATGCTCGATTAGTGAGGACTCCTGTATCTGGATGTCAGCAGGATTCTTGTCAAATAGACAAGAACTGGACTTGGGTACCACAGAGTGTGGAATTTGGCATTCCTCTTTCTAATCCAGAACTTTGTAAGCAAGTCTGTGAAGGTGCCATCCACTCACAGTTGTTTCAGAGTAGGTCTCTTATACGGCATCGAGAGGCAATGCAAAAATTAAGGAAGTCGTTACAGGATTTTATTTCAGCTTATCGAGCTGATGGTTCAGTTTCTAGACTTGTATACTCTGGGGAACAATCTAAAGCTGGGTTGTCAAAGCTTGCAAGCTATTTTAGTGGGAAATCGAGTCATTTTGAGGATCATGCTCTGGACATGACAACACCCATCACTCCAACAAAGCCTTCGCATCCTCAAATGGCTGCCAACTTTCAACGACAGCGGCACAGATCTGACATTCTTAGCTTTGATGGAGATGTTCTCAGGTACATCGTAGATAGTTGTGTTTTGGCATCATGTTAGATGACTAGAGTGCAGATTGATGAAATCAAAGCATGTCAAATTTTAATTCACTGCATCAATTCAAGGCACCTTTTTCTCTGTGAGAAGTCCGTTATACTCTATATTGTGCACTTAATTTCATATTTAAATTGATTTGGTCACCAAGCACTGACGATAAGCCAGGCCTATAGTTAGCTTAGCTTCTGGTTGAAGATTCATCATGACTTGAGTTAGTTGAGTCACTCTTAACAATATGAATCTGAGAGAAACCTTCAAGGTCCTTTGAAGATTTCACAAGCGTTGAACAGAACAGAGAATGAAGGATATTATCAAATGTGATATACTCCCAGTGGATGCGTTTGTATGAATTCTACATAGAAGTTTTAGGTGTGAACTTCAAAAAACTCATTTCATTGTAGGCAGGTCTTTGGCTGTAAACTTTAACGACTACCTACAACCCACTCAAGCTTTTTGATTTTTAGTAAAAAAACCCGTTTTTACCAAGTCTCAAGACCAGTTTCTACCAAATCTGGTCAGAATGTAGGCGTACAGTACATTTTGTAATATATTGCTTGAAAACGTACATAATTTTTCTTAGAAACGCCTAAATACTGCCCGTGAATAATTCATTCAAACCAGTAAAGTTGGAATTCAGCACTTTCATGGATCTTTGACAGTTCCTTTCCAACACGCAAGTTTCTGTGTTGGATACATACTTTGGGTTCCTTGTAATCTTTTCCCAAAAAATTTATAATTAGTATTTCTTGGTCTTGAAGTTCATGCCAAAACAAACTCACTGGTTGAGTCTGACCAAATGCCCAGAGAGTAGTTACATTGGCAGCTCAATGGCCAATTGGTTGAAGCAGTACAATGCATATCTGGGCACAATTATCCAGGTCAGGACTGTATTAGACTCGGAGCTAGTAATCTGGTTCACATCTTGAAAATTCTAGTGTCTTTGCTTTGAGCACGGAGCTAAAACACTAAATTTTCTTGATTATGCAACTATTCTCAATAGTAGATTATGTTTTTATTCTGCTAACCAGTTTTTTAATGATGGGGATTTCCTTAGATCAAAAGTTGAAAGAGAAAATAATCTTTGGTAATTCCTACTGCACTTAAATTTTGCTGCCGAGCAATTCTAAAGCCTAATTCATGCTAGGGTCTTTTTGTGTCTTGTTATTAAAATTTCATGGCTTTTATCTATCCCTAAAGGCATCCCTGTGAATGCCAAGAACCCCCAAATTTTTTTCAAAATTTCACGTTTTTTTAACTAAAAAAAACAGCATGTAGTAAAATAATAATTTCAAGACCCGTTCTGGGGTGGCCGTTCTGGGCTGGGCTGGGCTGGGCAACTATGGTCCACATATAGTAGCTATCACATCATGAGTAGAATCAAGTACATATAGTTTGAAAATTAGACTACAGGCAGTTTCTCAAGGATAGATTATAACTTGCTTCAATATTTTGTGCCTTGTGGGTATATATATAGTGGTTAGCTGGATGTCAGTTTAACAGGAGAATTGACAGATTTTCAGATGTCTTCTGCTTTCCTCACACAGTAAACTTACAAGGTGAAGTGGCGCTATAATGGAAAATCATTTTAGTGCTGTTAGATTGGTAAGTCTTATGAATCTGGTGAGAGTTAACGACTGACTTGATGTCCCATTATTTTGTTTTAAGTTATCCGCTTCACATTTGTTTTTGTTGGTTGTAAAACATCAGCATAAGGCTTTTGTAATTAGGTTGACTTTGATGTTCACCAAAAAAAAATCAATCGCAGTGGCAAGAGCATGAAGGGCAATGGAAGTGTAATGAAGGTTCCTGTAAACTTTAACCATGGTGTTGCAATTTTCTTAAATAGCACTACTGCTAACTGTAATGACTAAGTGAACCTATTCAAGTAACTAGAAATGAGGCAGCAGCTTCTGTTAGTGAGGCTTTAGAGCTAGTTGAGCCTCAATAACAGGAAGTGGGGCACCCCTCTAACGGTTCTTGTCTGCCATTGATATTCTGTTCTGCATTAGGCAAGGAGTCTTGGCAGACAAAATGAATGATAAGGGCCAGTGGGAAATTTTGCAAGGTGCAGCACTTTCAGTAGCCACGTTGGCCATCTAGTAGTTCAAGAAGCCATTTAGTCGACTGTTGCTGCTGCTAGAGGGTAAAGGAATGACTTTTAACCTCTACTGCTATATTGCTGCTGGTTAGAGTTTACTTGGGCAATGACACCTGGTTTCTTCTCGCACTTTTGGAGTTCATGTACTTGGAGACTGTTGCTATCCTATGTTTCATTAATTCATAATTCCAGTTTTGTGGACTTGTTAAGGATACTGCTCAGTTAAAATTCACCTTCAACTTTTCATATCATAGTAGTCTCCTCATCGTAATAGTTTGTTGTGGATGGTGCAATAACTAACCACCTTGGCCACTACTATTACTTTTGCTATTTGAGATTGTAAGAATCTACATTCGCAAGCCAGCAGCTAAATCTACAAGGCCCCCCACAGTATTAGTCCTAGATTGAATCTCAAACCATAGTATGAACTATTTGCTAGAGAATTCTGTGCTGGCAAAACAAAAGCTCTGATAGAATCTATTGCTCAGTTTAGTTAGTGCTAACTAGCGCCAAGTTGCCGACTAACTGAAGGTGCTGCCCCACCTACCATTAGCTAACAGTTCCTGTTTTTCTTTTTGGTCAGTGCTAATGGTATATCGCATTTTTTGGAACAAAGTATACAGTGCTCAAAGGGCATACTTAGTCCGAGGTGAGCCCTTTGGCCACCTTCAACGTTGTCTCCCCCTCTTCCCGTTGTACCCAGCATTATCTGGCAGGTTAAAATCTTCTGCCAACTAGGTTTGTTTGGAAGCGTTACCAAATTTTGCAGATACTTGAGCGGTGGTACAGTACTCTTTGAAGCAAAACCTCATAAATAAAACAAGGTCCACAGCATCTGTAAAATCACACTATCCTTTCATCTTTACATCAGAAACCACCTTACAATGCTTTGCCTTCATATTTGAATGAGAAGTTTGCTGGTGAGTGTCACTTCATTACTTAGACAGAGCAGGAAGATGATATTTTCTTTGCGATAAAATTCATTTGCATGGGACAAATTCTAGCAAGACGGGCAGAAAATATAGGCACAGGTGGTAGATATATCTGAAGCTCACAAGATAAACGGATGAAGGAAGACCGATTTCAACTTCTTAGTTCATAAAAGGTTGGCAAACGCTGGACTGAGATCGTTGAACAAGTGCCTATCATATGGCTGGATCTGAATGAAATCTACAAATAAAACACATCAAGGACAAATTGATCTGTAGACTGTTAGTATCAATGGTGTCTCCTCTTCTTCCGCTAGTGAGACCACAAGAGGACCAGATTCATGAGCATGTTGCTGTGCCTTTTCAGCTACTAACTTAACCTTGATGTAATGGGGCAGCAATCCCTCTTGGTGGGACAGCCATTTGCCATTGGCACTGACTAGCACTAAGAATGGCACTAACAGGATGATTACTTGGTACACCTATTTTTGATGATTACACATCATTGTCCTTGTCCTAATTGAAATCTGGTCTTGACTCCACATAACGGGACATGCCATTCATCAACTTAATTTATGTTGTTTCTGATCGTTTCATTCATTGTTTATAGTCAGAATGGACCTTTTGGCCATTACAGTTTCTCATTTTAAGTAATTCAGAATTTTCAAAGATTAATCCTAGGATCCATGTGTGTCTACGAACTGTCAGACACTCTAAAACTAGTGATTTTTAAAATTTAGAAGGCTTGAAGCAGTTTACTTGTTTTGATGGCTAATATTAAAGATGTTGTCCAGGTAGTCCTGCTATCAATGTAGTCTTTCCCTTGGATAGTCCTCTTGTTGAGGCTAGAGAAGTTTGCTAGGGCAGAACTTCCCAATTTTCCTCCATTATAGTAGATGGAGTAGGACTAATTGAACAACAGTATTCCTTTCATGTATATGAAAGCTACCATTCTTCTGAAGCTGATTCTCTTGAACTTGGATACCTGATACTTTTTATACTGTTACTCTAACATGTTGGCTACTGGTTTGTTTCAAAGTTGTAAGACATTTGCTACCTTCCTAGGTATGAGCAAAGTTAATTAAGATGATAACACTTTTTTGTGTTGCAGGTCATTCTCACTTAAGCCAGTGTATGAAGCAAAATTGGTGAGTGATGAAAGTCCCTCAACAGCTGGAGTCGGGATGAGGCCAGATTTTTTAGATGGAGATGCAACTGAAATTCCTCTTCCAGGAGTGAATTTGATCTTTGATGGATCTTGGTTGTTGCCTCTGGATATCAGTCGATATTTACAAGGCAGACTTCCTGCCGCTCTTATTGGTGAAGCATTCATGATGTCAAATATCTACACCAGGACTTGAGATCGTGAGTTGGGCCTCTAAATTTTGGTCAATGACAAATACATGGCCGGATCATGTCTTTGTTCTTAACATCCTCATTCTTTCAAGGAGAATATGTACTCTCCTTCACTTGACATGACAGATCTTGGCCTGTTGACTGTTTTAGACTAGAATAATGCTCCTTTGTCCACAGCTAGTCTTTGAATATTTTATTTCCTTTATAATGAGCAATTGATGATTCCACTTTGTTGCATATACCAGCAGAGATACGTATTATGTATCCTAGTGCTCTTCATAAGTTTCTGATCCAGTGAAATAATCTTAGATGCTATCCATCTCGTGATGGTAATCATAATTTGTAGATGAAGTCGTATAGAAAACTTCCAAGAAATATCTTTAAAGTAACTAG
The DNA here is from genome assembly GCA_029204225.1 of Diphasiastrum complanatum. Classification (NCBI taxonomy): domain Eukaryota; kingdom Viridiplantae; phylum Streptophyta; class Lycopodiopsida; order Lycopodiales; family Lycopodiaceae; genus Diphasiastrum; species Diphasiastrum complanatum. Next base: position 29,420,834 of record CM055104.1, read on the forward strand.
AGATCTAGCTGCCTAATTATGCCTGGGCAGCTGGCAGAGGTATGGTGATTGATAATCAGGAGCTTTTGTGCCTATGAACTTACTTTGCTTGGCTTGATTTGAAATGTCTCTATAGTCTATGATTGACAGACACCAAAGCCAAAGAAAACGCAGAAATCAGGACATCTTGAAACCAAGTTGATTGCTACTTCCCCTTTTGCTTTTTAAAACAAAAAAATTGATCAAAATAAATGAGGACATGCTGAATCAAATTAAGATGCAGAGCCTTTCTTGAAATTTAATGAGCTTCTCACGTTCATGTAGACCTTTGGCAATCACATAACAATGGGCATGAATCTAGCGTTGCACATCTGCATCCTTATGTTTTCCTTTATTATACCCCAGGTTCACAATTTGACCCAGGTAACAAAATCTTTCTTTGTTCAGGAAAATATGAATGACCTTTTCAATACCACAACTGGAAATGTCGTTTCACAGTTTATCCAATGATTCTTTTATTTGCGAGTTAAGCATGTTTGAAATGGAACAGGCTGAAAAATAGGATTGCTGAAAGATAGGATTTCCATAAAAAGTCCGTGAACGTAATTAAAGCTCTTTATGCTGGTGATATGTCTAGTATTCAGATAAATCTATGGGGAAGATACCCTAAAGTGCTGAAAAATGGCGTCAGGCAAGGCTGCCATCTTCCTGTATTCATTTTGATATTGCAAATTCTCATAAGATACCTAACAGGTAGAAGGAGAAGTAACACCTTACAAGATGGGCTATATGGAGCTGTTGCAAGGTCATTCTGCAGATGATGATATAGGAGTATTTATAGCTTAGATCCATAGTGATTACTGGTGGTATTGCAACTACATTTGACAAATTGTAGTTGAAAAAAGGTGAATAGATAGAGTTTCATCACTTCATAACTGGTGTTGCGATTTTTGTAATTAGCTGAATATCTTGTTATTGCTATATTATCCAATCATATAAACAAATCCAACACTAATACTTAATGAGATACTATGGTTATTACTACATGAAAGGTACATCAAGGGTACATCTAATGTGTACAATGTGGAAAGCAAGAAATGGACTCCTATTTAGCCAGACAATCATACCCAGTGCAGCCTTTACTAAATTTAATCTGAAATTTGTCTGTAGAAGTTACTAGATGCCTATAGATCTAGGTCCTCATGGTTATGAGAGCACAGACTCAACATTTTCTTTTTGTGACAAGTTGGTTGGACCTTGTGATTGTTGTCCTGTATATAGCTGAAATTAACCATACTTTCTAGTTTGAGGCAAGTACCTCCAAGATAGTAATCTTGAATCCCATAATATTTCAGAAACAGCTTCACAAAGTTCAAAGCTTGTGAGGTCAAATGGGATAAAGGACCCGTATAAGCAAGAGAATTGGAAATTATTCTATACATGATAATCGCACAAAGCTCAAGGATGAAACTTCTTGACTAAGGATGTGAGCTACATGGTAAGGCACAAGATGCTGAAGCGCTGTTGGCTGAAATTCTAAACTGGAGAGGTGACACACTAATCCAAAAAATGAAGGAAATTTTCATAAAGCATTTGAGATAGGGTTCCCCAGGGAATGATAGACAACATGATCCTGAATTTTTTAAAAGAGGTCATAAGCAAGAAACAAAGAGCTAACGACCATAGGAATATAAATAAAAGACTATACAAGACAATCATAATACAAAAAACAGTAAATGTGCTGACGTAAGGAGGTTTAGGGCCACACCACAAGCTTGTTTTAGTTAAAATACTCAACCATAGACTACCTAGCAGCCATTAGAGCAGTAACCGAAGGAGCACAAAGAAAAGGTGATGCCCTTTGTTGACCTCAAGAAAGCATTTAACATTGTTCTAATTTGTGGCAGAGGATGATAAAGCTACACATACCCAAAAATCTAAGAGCAGCAATATTAAGACCTTACAGATTGGTACCAACAAATAAGTAAGCCCCCCAGTGGATGGCTCTAGCTGGGGATAAAAGAAACCTTGGTTACTTTCACCAACATGTTTGGTCTCTTCATTAATGGACTACAAGAATAGATCAATAAGTATGGTGGAGTACAAGTGGTCACCCCTATTGTTACTAATTGACACAAACAACCTGCTATTGCTAACAAAACACAAAGCAAACTTACAAAACTATGTTACTGACCTGCTTGAATGGAAAACATCATGAATAAAAGTCGACGAGGACAAAACCTCCTCAAAGCCCAAGCCATGATTGGAACTAGATATTTGGTGACAAACCTCACCTATGGGGGAAGAAGTACAGAAATGGTTTCCTCCTAAAAAGTAAGGACTAGAATTTAACGGCAATACAGATGAAACTTAAGCATAGAACAAAGTCCTGGGAGGGCCAATGGCTCTCTTATCTAGGAAAAGCATTTGTAGGAAAGCCCATTCATGAAGTTCGCAAAAGAGGATAATCATTCTTTATGCTGGTCACTCTATATGATTGATACCCATTCCTAACATTTTGGGATAGGAATGGGTACTTTACCATTCCTAAGGAATAGCCATTCCGTTCCTTAGGAACAGATTCCTTTTTCTTTTGGTGCGGTTCCATACCAAGACAAAAAAAACAAAACTTTTAAACCTGATTTCGTGACCTCTTTTTTCATGTTGATACAGGTTACTTGAAACTTTAAAGCTGTTTGTTTTTTAAGCATTTTGGTTGAAAATGGCGTAATGTTTTGTAAACTTCATGTTTTATATCCCTAATCATTATCTTGAGCATATTAAAGCATGGTCTACATGATGCTATGTACCAATCTATACTCAACAAACTGGGGTTGTTCTACTATACCTACGTACAATGACTTATGAAGGCCCGAGAGCCTGCTCCTAAGTTTCTAGTCATGTTCCCATTCCTAACAATTCCCAAGTTCATCCGTGAAAATGGGTCTCAGGTTCCTATTCCTATTCCTATTCCTATTGAAACCTAAGTTTTGGAGTCCATGCGTAAAAAATCAAAGGGACCCTATTCCTGTTCCTAAGTTCCTAGTTCCCAAGCAACTTCTGGCCATTAATGTTCCTATTCTTAAGTTTTATTCCTATTCTTGCTCCCTATGGTAATTAAATATGTGAACCAAGCTTGTCTAAAATAGGAAGTATATATAAAAGTTTAGTAATCAAGGAGTGGGGTGTCAAGAATACTTTCTTATTGTTTGGGTATGGAGACAGTTCTAATAAGTAGTTGGTGCAACATCAATACAGGTTATGCGTCTTGAGAACAGAACTCTTTTGCCATAGAATTTGACCGGCTACTAACATGGACTTGTCAAGGAGTCCAACTCCCTACCCAATTTTTTTTATTTGAAACATTTATGTTACCCGTGCAAGGGGGAACTCTTCACCAACACAGACATTACAATCAATAGCATGGATACGAAGAAAATTCCCCATAGGACAATATGTTAACCAGCTAGCTTGGCTGAACTGGAATATTGATAACAAAGTTCTTTTACAGGCATAACCAGCTTAAAGGGACTTAGTAAAAATGGCAATTACAGATAAACTTTGAAAATAACAAAGAGAAAAGATAGACTTTTATACCAAAGAAAACTACCCGTAGCTAATTTATGTCAAGCAACAGTATTTGAAAAAAAGCAGCGACACCTTTAAGAAACATCTGATTTGAAGATGAGAGTCAGCTCACATAACTTAGATATTTAGACAGGAATATTTGAGAGGAAATGTTATGCAAAGTAGCAATAACAAGCATATAGAGGGCAAAGCTCATGTGATACCGTTCTGCGAAAGTCCTCTAGGACGTTCTTTTGCAGGATGAAGCTCTTGGTTGAGGGCGTTGATAATTAAATTTAGCTATTGTAGCTTGGTAGATTTTCTGTAGAGTTGCGACTATATAGAGCTAGTTGGAAACCTTTTGTACTTCATGTCTACAGTCGGGTCTCTCATAAGACATTAATGGACCTATTCCTTTCAATTCATCTCTCACTCAAACAGAATACTGATAATATTTCATTCATTTGCTTGCTTATTTCAAATATGACAAGGTTTCTATGCTTATATGTAGTCATTTTGTTGATACTCCACCTAGGAAAAGATATATGCAATACAAAATACACAGATTTGGCTAGTCTTGAGAATGTCAAATCTGTATGAGCACGTGGACTATACATGTACCCATTGTTGTACAGGGTTGCCATCAGGTCATTGAAAATAATATCAAGAAAAGGCTCAGCAAAACAAATGTTACTATAAAGCTCCAAAGAAGACCAAACATACACGGAACTAGAATACACACCACTTGAATTAATCAAGTGGGACACATAATTTCCTGGTTCAGATTATCACACGTTGATGAGTCTTCACCCTTGTCGTGACAATTATGGGGTTACCAACTTTTTGACAAACAAAACCTCGTTTCGCATGTCTCTTGCATCAAGAAGCTGGAAATCTATAACCAAACAAGAAGCAACATAATAGTTTCAGACTGGCTACCAGACCCAAATGATGAGCAGCTAGTTTTCCAACTGTCAGGATGTAGCTTTGCTTCACAGGTTTATAAAACGACTATTACTACACCAGATTGTAGACTCGGTATAAAACCTCATATGCTGTCATGGTCTATAACACATTGCATTTGTGAACTACCCATTACATTCATGAAATAACACGTGCAAAATATTCCTCTGCCCAAGGTTTGTGCAGTGGTAGCAAAATGATTAAAGTCAAAACTGAGCCCAATATATAAAAAGGAGCTCTATACATAAGGAACCTTCAAGTTCCCATCATCATTTCTCTCTGCATCAAAGGTTCTCCAATCTTAATCAGCACTTGTTTGCCCTCTTTCTCTTCAATAAGTGAAAATTTGCATTGTTCGGTAATCTCTTTAAGTGGATACCATCCATGTTGTGTGCAGTCGACCATCAAATAGACAAGGTATTTTCTGTGCAGTCCTGCAACCCGAATGCAGCAAGTGGCCCTGAAGTCCTGCAGCTTGTTGATCTCATTTAGCTCAACAGAACGACATTCCGGGATATAAAACAAACTCCAATCTCCTGTAGATTTGGATGGGGTGTCGTTAGCACAGCATGATTATCATGTTCTGTTGCTGCATGAAAACAAACATAAATAAGACTTCCAGAAATCTTACTGACTCCGAAGTTCAGACTTGCAATGACTTACCATGAGTAAGGACGTTTGTAGTAAGGTAAACTTTCCAGATCGAATTATCTTGAAGATTCATTGCCTATTCTAGGAATGAAACCATGCTTTTAAAGAGAATGTGGGCACTTGCTATACCTGACAAACGTAGGCATTGTCCTACTGCTCTCCTTGCAAAGTTATTTAGTTCCATATTGCATTCTTGAGGGTACTTGAGAGGGAGAGCAATCTTTCTTGGTTGATATATTGACTTAGTTGGTTACAAAAAAGACATATGACATGTTGGCCATGTTTATTAGCTTACTCTTTGTGGAGCTCATGTTGGCTTGACGCCATGTTGAGTCTTCGCTTGCTTGTGTTGGTTGCCTAAGTCGGGTTAGTCACCTAGGGCAGTCGTCTCATGGAGCCATTGTTGGTCTTTGGGTGTTGATTTGGTTTGGTTGGGCAAGTCGTTGAAAGTAGGAAAGTTGGTTGTAAACAGAGATAAGATTCTTCATGACAAAACATGCTTCCAATGTGAGAGAACATGGGATATGCTAAATAGACTTTTCTCAGCCTTCTACATCACTCTCTAAGCCACTGAATAAGTGGTTAGTTACAAGCTTAGATTCTTGATGATCCACTTAAGAATGCTCCACAGACGAGTGTAATCGGCCTTTATCCTGAAATATTGGAAAATCAACATTTCGATTACCCAAAAAAGATTGGAATCACCTACATTTGACCAGCAAATGGTCTTAGTTAAATTATTGTAACTATCATCTTTAAGCTCCTGCAAAAGATGCCTCATTAGGTTGAGTTTCTCAAAGATTTTACGAGAAGAGTGTTGTGCTGCAGTCTTTGGCATATAGAATCAAACATGCATGCAAGTAGAAGGATAAATGTGGAGATCTACATAGTGTGCGCTCAAAGATCTCTTGGATGGGATATGTCAAGCATTTGTTGCATAGATATCTTTATAGCATCTTTTAAATAATTCGAATTCTGTAAAATGGAGGCCGGAGATCATGATTATTTATCTTAAAATAGATGATAACATGACATTTTATGGCATCAACAATTCTGAATGACCAACAGTTCAAAATACTCCAATTATGGTTATAACAATTTGTGCTATAGGGTCCACTACTTTTTGAACCCATCAAGTCTACATAGCATGAAAGCTAGCAAGCTTTGGCCTTAGTACTTATCTTAACAAAATGCCCAGTTTCCACACGGATGAGTGGATGGAATTTATGTGTTGGTGATTGAGATAACAAAGCTGTTGAAAATGCAGCAAAATAACTCCAATAGATCCTAGAAATGATGGAGAAAGCACCTAATTAAGATCCAATCAAGATCCTATTGCTAGAACACAAACCAATATATTGATTTCTAGCTTATCTTGGCTTGAACTCCACAAATTGGCTCCAAAATCATGCAGAGAGGTCACACATGTGAAAGTACGGCCTGCTGCTGCCTGTGTACTGTACCAGCACCCTCCAAACATTCTAATGATTACAAAAATCAAAATGCCAATAGCAATCAACACACAAATGATAGACCAAAACTAGTCATGAAGGAAGATCTCAATTTTACTCATTATTGGATGGCAAATCCATCACATATATATACATGAATACCTTGGATCTGAGCATTTAGGGCTTCCTCTGATCCATCCAAGACCTAATCCTAATGTTTAGCCTATTAGGTCATAAGATCCACCCTAATTGGGGGTTGAGATCTTGAGATCCAAAACAATGTAAAAATTGCTGTTTTTAGCTCCTAGAATCTCTCTAGCTTATCTATGCACAATTTGGCCTCATTATAAACGTGCCATTCCAAAGCTAGGTTAGGGATATGACTTAGAAAAGAGTATCCTATGCTTTTGGCACGTGTGACATCCCACAACATGGCCTCAATGCAATTTACAAGTGGAAAAATCAAACTAGCTTGTGTAATTTTAACACTCCTCACAACTAGTTTGTAGATAACATAGACTTGCTTATCAACCCAAGGGCTGATCTTAACTTCACAAATGCAGCTCTTTGAAGTGGTTTAGTGAGGATATCAACAACACATTCACTACTTGCCACATGCTCCAAAGATACCTCCTTAGATTGCACCTTTTCTCTCACAAAATGATGAGAGATCTCAATATGCTTTGACCTTGCATGGAAGATTGGGTTTGTTGCAAGGTGTTGGGCTGAAATGTTGTCATTATAAATGATTGGAACAACATTTAAACTCATGACCTTCAATTCCATTAGTAGCCTTTTGATCCATAGAAACTCCTTTGTACTCGGCCTCGGTAGAAGAAGGTGAGATGGTTTCTTGTTTCTTTGACAACCAAGAAACAACTCCTCCACCAATGAATGTTGCATAGGCACTTGTGGACTTTCTATCCCTTTTATCACCTGCAAAATCTGAGTTACTAAAGGCATGCAAATCAATAATATCCCCTCTATAGAGAACTCCATGATCTAGTGTGCCCGAGAGGTATCTTAAGATCCTTTTTGCACTTTTCCAATGTATGATCAATGGATCTTGCATATATTGACTTAGCCTACACACACTAAAGCATAGATCAAGCCTAGTTATGGTACTTATGTACTCAGTACATAGCCCCTAACTAGTATACCCTTAGGTACTGGGCCATTACCATTAAGGGCATGTCCTTATGGGACCCAGATAGATAAGGTTCAGTATCCTTATCCTCTAGAAGCTTCTTTTGAGCTTCTTTGTGGGTATAAGTAGGCCCTCATTGTATTCATTTGACAGCTGATGATATTGATCTCTCTCTTTAGTCTCCTTAATCTCTCTCTTTCCTGCTTTCTATGACCTCCATTGAGCTTGAGTTGATGTGGCCAAGCCTTTTGTGCCACAAATCATAGTTAGAAACCTTACTTTCCTCAGCTATCATCACAACATTAGTATCCACATAGGCATCTAGTTTGAATAGTCTACCAAATCTAAAATCCATTGTCAAGTAATTGGCCTACACTAAGCAAGTTCTTAGTGATGCTAAGAATGTAAAGTACACCATCCATCTTGATCTTCCTTGAAGATCCCAAGCATAAAGGTATTGATTCTATTCCTTCTACCTGTAAAAATTAACTTGATAGGACTATCATAAGTTGAGAAGGTTGAAAAATACTCCCTCTTGCTTGTCATGTGGGAGCTGGCCCCACTATCTATCCAGCAAGGATCTTCTCCTTTCATGCTTGAAGATGAGAAACTTGACATCATGAGAGAGTCTTCATGTGAACTCTCCTTTTCTTCTTGGCCTAGGTTTGCTTGACTTTGAGCTTGCTTCCTCTTGAAGAACTCGAAGGCATAATGCCCCATCTTGCTACAAAAGTAGCACTTGATCTTTGACTTGTCCTTCTTGGGCTTGCTTGAGCTTGGACTTGAAGATCCTTCTTGATCTTCAACTTTGACTTGGTTCTTCTTGAATGCACCTCCTTTGCCTTTGGATTTGCCTTTGCTCTTGATGAAAAGAGCCTTGTCATCTCCATCATTGAGGGAGAGCTTCTCCATCCTTGACTTGATGTGAGTTCTCCTACTCTCCTCAACCATGAGGACTCCTTGGAGATCTTCAAGAGAGGGCAACTTGCCCATGATTGCATAGCCTTGCACCAAGTTAGCAAAGTCCACACTTAGTCCATTCAAGATCAATTGAACAAGTTCACATTCCTTAATGGAATCTCCTATGTAAGCAAGTTCCTTGTTTAAGTCTTTAACTCTCAAAACATATGAATGACCACTATCTCCCTTGGCTTGAAAGCATGGAAGGATTTGGTTCTTCAAGGATAGCAACCTTGAAGTGTTTTTAGATTCATATACTTTTTGAAGAGTTTCCCATGCTTCTTGAGCCGAGGTGCAAGCACCTACCTCCTTAAGAAGCTCATTTGCTACATTCATTTTTATACAATGGAGGGCAATCTTGCACCTCTATCTTGTAGCTTCTTGAGGGTGAATGGGCTCACCACTCACAATATCCATTAGATCTTGTAAAACAAGAATAGATTCCATTCTTAGCTTCCAAATAGAATAACTAGAAGCATTCAATCTATTGTTTGGATCCAACAGATATGCATTTATGGAAGCCATCTCTCTCTAATCAAGAGCTTGATCACAAAAATGGATGCAAAATAGAAATGATTGAAAATCTAGCTATCCCACTACTTAGGGACTTAAGAAGATTCAAAACTTGACCTCTCAACAAGATCCTACTTGATCTTGAGCTAAATCGAATCTATTTGAAACAACAAAAATGGAAACTAGCTTGAATTGGAATAAAAAATGGATCTAGAATTGCCTCCTTGATCTCGACTTCACAAGGTGCTTGGATTCACCTAACCTGAATCAAAAGGAATCACATGCACATAAATGCCTCTTCAAATCATTCTTATCACCAAGAATGACGATCTACCTTCCTATTGAATGATTGAATACTATTCCTTGTGATTGACTCCACTTTGATCCAATTGATAAGAGATGACCTCAACTCAGATTTTGAAGCCAAAAGACCTGTAAATCAAATTCCATTAGATCCCTCTTCACTCAATTACATCAAAAATTGGAGATGCTAATCATAGATTATGTCTAGATAGCAATCAATGCTTGAATTGCATCAAAATCTATGATCCTAGCATGATTTAAAGCTCTCTCTTTTTTAATGGCTCTGATACCATGTTGAAAATGCAGCAAAATAACTCCAATAGATCCTAGAAATGATGGAGAAAGCACCTAATTCACAAACCGATACATTGATTTCTAGCTTATCTTGGCTTGAACTCCACAAATTGGCTCCAAAATCATGCAAAGAGGCCTGCTACTGCCTGTGTACTATACCAACACCCTCCAAACATTCTAATGATTACAAAAATCAAAATGCCAATAGCAATCAACACACAAATGATAGACCAAAACTATTCATGAAAGAAGATCTCAATTTTACTCATTATTGGATGGCAAATCCATTACACATATATACATGAATGCCTCGGATCTGAGCACTTAGGGCTTCCTCTGATCCATCCAAGACCTAGCTCTAATCTTTAACCTATTAGGTCATAAGATCCACCCTAATTGGGGGTCGAGATCTTGAGATCCAAAACAATGTAAAAATTGTTGTTTTTAGCTCCTAGAATTTCTCTAACCTATCTATGCACAATTTGGCCTCATTCCAAAGGTGCCATTCCAAAGCTAAGTTAGGGATATGACTTAGAAAAGAGTATCCTATACTTTTGGCACGCGTGACATCCCACAACATGGCCTCAATGCAATTTACAAGTGGAAAATCAAACTCTAACTTAAGAATGTTGTTGCTTTTCCTGAATGCAACTTGTACGTGATGTATAAGAACCTTCAAGCATCATCAATGACCAAGACCAATGCAAATTGCCTTGTAGCAATGTTCTTATGAGGGATCAGGATAGCAGTGTGCTGAGTTTGCATCACTCCAGTCATGAAAGTCCAAGGGTATAGCCACTTGTAATGATACAACTAGCTCTAACCCTCATATGTGGCTCTCTATGGGGGATACCTAAACACATCTATAATTTCCAAATAGATGAAAATTGCATTTCAAGCTCAAGAAAAATCTCTGATAATGTTTTTAAGAATTGTTCTAAGATGGCTATACCTAAGAGGCCAATGCATGGCAATAGATCTCTGGACAACTACCTCCAGAATGAATCAACACAAGAGTTCTAAAGAATAGGATCTCTAAGGAAGCATCTTCAGTAACAAGGTCATGCAAGGGGATTCGTTTACATCAAATTGTGGTCATTTTAACTTTTTCTTTTGTTTACAAGAAGCCGTGTTGATTCGAAAAGTTTTTTCTCTAACATGTGCACTTTTGGATAGAGAAAAAACCATCCAATGCTCCCATGAAATTTAACTCCAGTGATAATGAAAGGTCAATTCGGTCCCTCTGCAGTATTGGATGAGGAGATTTATTGAAGAGGACTTTATTGGTGACTTTTGAACCAAACATGATGGGACCTCATGCGAATATCAAAGCTATTTATGGCTTTCCTTCAAAAATCGGGATTTCCCATTACTTATTTCTACGAAAGTCTGAATTTTCACAAGAAATTGAATCAACTGAGGAAGGATACTTCCCTAACTAATATAATTTTGAACTAAAAAAGAATGTTCTTAAACAGATGTAACTCACCAAGACCATACCAGATTGCAAGAGCATTATGGCTAGAATGTATTTCCCCTCGAAGTTTGGGCCTTTCACTTAATCTTCAGATTGAATGTCAAACACCTCATGAGTGCCTTCTTCCTCAAAAGGACCTTCCAAATCACCAGATGATGTATATGCAGCTCCGTTGATGCTGTCCCTCTTTGTATTCAACTCTTCGATAATCTTTACCCGGACAGCCTAATAAGCCCATGAAGCACCAAAAACATTTCAACATCGTCTCAAGTAAAAGAGTTTTCTGCTTAAAAACACGTTCTACCTGTCAACATTGACTAGGATGTAAGTTTTCATACTTTTTCCAATTCCTCTGTGACTTTCGTGTTTTCTCGGAGATACTGGACAGCTTTTTCACGACCTTGGCCAAGTCTGTTGATAAGAAAACCCATTTTAGTCATTTAGCTTTTAGCTTTAAAGGGTACCTGAGATATGGAAGTAGAAGTGGAAGGCTGCCTCTATGGAAAATCAAATTATGCCACAGGAAGCACAGATAGATGTTATTGGCTGATAAAACAACTAAGTCAGCCAAGTCATGCAAATCAACGACACTTATGGTAGAAACATAGAAGCTGAGCACATAACGACTTGCTCTATCTTGTAAAGAGCTTCAAGCGGAAGGCGGAAGGCAGAATCTAACCGAATGTCTTCATAGCTATACCAGGATCCCTTCCTCTGGACCAGACCAACCATCTCTGAGCAATCAAGAAGACAACCCTAGATACACGCAGTTCAAAACAAATCTCAGTTCAGAGTATTACAGGAAACAAATTCAATAAAAATTTGAGCACTCTCATGCAACACCTTTCTAATGCGAAAACACCGAAAGACAATCAACAATTACACCTCAAAATTCAATGCGTAGAATCTGATATCCAAAATATTAAATTTCGGAAACTCCTTCCAAGAAACATCAGATCATAATTACATTGATCATCCTTAATAAAGATTAGTCCAGTCAAAAATCAACCATAATGCTTCAAAAGTAACAAATTTGTGACATTGCAGGGAGCATTGACTGAAAGACTCTGTGTTGTTCTGCAAGGCTATGTAAGGAGCATAACAAAGAAAGAGTGACCAACCATGGGATGGACTACCAATGGTCTCTTCACAAGTTTGCTTCTATTTACAATTCGTCTTTGAAGCTCAATATAAATCATTAAGATTCTAATCAAGACTAGAAGATAAACAACTTTTTTTAGAGCTTCCAAGATAGTGAGATATTTATCACTTACAATCTGAGTAAGCAACGCAGGCGTCATGTGCTTAAGAATCAGACAATCTCTCAAGCATAGCAAGGTACAAAAAGAAAAGAATAGCCTCGGCCTTCACATGACGTGATTTTGGATTTGTGTTGGAAATTACTACCCAATTACTATGGACAGGGACATATACATGAACTATGAGTTTGCAGTGTTATTATCTCTCATTTGGAACATATATGTAGGTCCCATTTACACTTTCAGCATTCGATCATTCACTCACAATTCATCAAACACCCATGAGAAGAACATGAGAAAGTGAAATGAAGGAATTGCGACAGCATCAACCAGGTAAGAACGGGTTCCCATCCCTGCAAATATCTCTCTAGGGAAAATCAGTGTAATGTGTCAATGTTTTGTTGCACTCTCTCAAGAATAGTGCTGTTGTGAAGCTTGATTACTCTAAATATTAAGTAGCACGGCTTCAAGTTTTTCTATACCCCTAGCACGAACCTAATGCATAAGAAGAGGTCTTAGGAGGAAAGCAGCAAGTAGACATATCTGTCTCTAATCTAATAACTCGTCCTGGCAATTGCATATAGATAAATTTTTTCACCACGTCTCGCCATGGTAAGTGGTAGTATAGGTGATCTCTACAGAGACATGGCAGGTGAACGTCTTGAGCGTTTTTCTGAAAGCTGAGGTTATTGTCCTAATAATTCCATTGGAGAGTGGGGCCCAAGCTGTAGAGCCAATCTCTCCCTAACACTAGGTCGGTACGGTCCAAATGCATGATCTGAAAGTTCAGGTTATCCTAATAACCCTGAATCTCCAGACCTAAATTACTGATCATGGTTTCCCACACTCGCTTATCCTAACCCTTAGCCAAATAAACTATATACCTATGCTGACTAGGTGTTTCTGGGAGATGTAGCTTTTTGACTAGGGTGTAATTGATGAAGTTATGGGTTGCCCCATCGTCCACCATTACTCTTACTGACTGATTGCCAATTTTCCCATGCATACGTACTAGGTCGTGAGGCCCAAAGCTGGAGGGTCTCCTTAGCATAGCAAAGGTCAACTGGCAATGGTGCTCATGGTCTTCATGAAACACCTCTGTTTCGGTATCTGCTGAATCAGTGGGGAAACTCACGGTTTGGACTAGGTGTGCACTATCTAACTGTGTGACCCTTACCCATGCAAACAAAACACAATCGTTCTTGTTTAGCTTTTTCATAATCTTCAGTTTTTAACGGTTGAATGATTGCAAGGCGTTTTTGAGGACCTTCATTTTGATTAGACTTATCAAATTTCTGATTTTTTCTTAAACAAGGAGGTTGATTGAGAAGGCTGCTCAGAACTAGGCTGTTTGGCTTTTCGTTTGCCCACTGAATCACTGTAAATTTGGGCAAACTTATTAGCATGTTAAAGAGTAGTAGGTGAGTTACGCTGAACCTCCACCTTATACTCATTTCGGATCCCGTGGACGAAGCCCCTAACTTTCTGATAGTCATCAACATTTTTAAGTTTGAGAATAGATTCCCTATACTGTGATATGTACTAAGTTAGAGATTTGTTCATGACTAACTATTCCCTGGCTTCCCAAGCCCTATCAAGTTCATTGGCCGGCAAGAACTCTCGTAGGAAGGCTTCCTCAAAAGCCTTCCATGACTGGGGTGTCTGCTCGGTCTCCTGGAGGTTCAGCCACCATAACAAAAGAGAAGGTATTCTACAAATTCTAAAATACACTTTTTGAAGTCTGGAATTAAATTCCACTCAGGTGCAAATGGGTACATGAGAAGAAGAAATCTACTCATCTTGCAGATCATGTTATTGCAGGTAACAGGCCTAGATTTAAAATGGATGGATGCGGATAGATTATCACAATGGAACATTCAAGATAGCATGAACTACTAGTTGATAATCATACCGTTAGTTGGAAAAAGATGGAACTCACCATCCTGCAAACACCTTCACCAAAAATAATGTCACACTCCACTTGCTTGTAGGGTCGAGACACCTGGAAACAATTAGAAATTTACAAGTGAAATACATTATAGTCAAGTGACATGTCTCTATGGGGAAGATTCTACAGTCCACACAACAAAATTCCTCACAAGAGCATGATCATTACCTAGAGATTTAAGAGGAGGCAATCTAGGTAAATCGATTCATGTCTTACCTTGCTTTTTTGAACTCTAATACGAGCTCTGATTCCAATATCTTCATCTCCTTTTGTCTGGTAACACAGACCACAAGTCAATATCATAGTTGTTGCATGATTTGCATGAGAAATCCTTGCAATATATGTGACGAATGTAAGAGGAACATTGACTGCCAGCAAATACAAAAACTTGGGTCAAACTATTAAGCTAAAGCAGATTCTAAAAAGCCTTTAGGTATTTCTAAACCTAATGTTGGCTTATATAAAATGAAGGATCGTAAATAGACTATTTGCTAATATTTCCATCACATTAACAGGTCGATAAAAAAGTTCGATTTAAACTTTAAAAAAAAGGTTCGAGTCTTTGTTTTGTAATTAAACACTGAAATGCTGCTTGTAAGATTACAAAATGATCATCCCAGCCACCAAGAAAGCTACTTGATATTCAATGGTGGGTAAGAACTACAGACGTACCATGTAAGTGTTAAAATCCAGCAAGGCCATTCTAGTTCTTTACGAAAAAAGAAGAGCTTTCATTTTGAATGTGGTTTCAGAACACTTACTGACTTTATCTTCCCGACAGAGCGAATTTCAAGTCGTAATGATGCAAAGAACTTCAGAGCTAAACCTCCACTTGTCACCTCGGGATTCCCATACATCACAGCTACCTGATGTGCAGGAACCACGAACAAGGAAGTGACAAAGCTCACTAAATCCACCGACAATTAGACAGAAAAAAAGATTCAGAGAAAGGAATGAACATGATAATACCTTGTAACGAATCTGGTTAATGAATATTAAAGTGCAGTTTGCTTTTGCAGCGTTTGCAGACATCTTCCGCAATGCTTGGCTCATAAGACGTGCCTGAAGGCCAATTTGTTGCATACCAATTTCTCCCTGTAAAACATTGGGTCGTGTACAACAATATCCTCAGTTTAATGTGCATCATTTGTTAGTCTCAGCTGCATGTAAAACTTACACGCTGATACCACGATACCAAAAAAGAGTAAGAATGATAGAAATTTGCATTAATATACAGACCACTCACAATTGTACCTCAATTTCTGCACGTGGCGTTAGTGCAGAGACAGAATCAATGCAGATGATGTCGATAGCACCAGACCTACACATACGATCAGCAGCTGTAGAACAGAGTCAAGTTAGAACAAATTTCCTCCATGCATATCCTAGGACCAAATGTTCAAGATTCACATAAGACTTTTCACTTGATGTTGTCAAATGCTATGAGAAACTTTGAAACTCTGAAACTAGGCAGTAATGTTTTGGAAAATCAAATCCCACATAACAAAGCAGAACATTAGCATGTTCTCCAGCAATAGAAGACACTAGAAATAGATTTCTAATTTAAAATCAATCTAAGCAGCAGTAAAATTTGCTAGGAGCCTGACCTCTGAAATCTAAAAATTTTAAGACCTCACCATGTCAAAATGGTATTTGTCCCAACTCCCAAAACACCTGGATGAACTGAAGTTTCAATGAAGAACCAATGGCCCTACACATTTCATTTAAAATCTCATCTTGGCAGTAGGCAACATTGTACATGAATAAAACTGATTCTTTGACAGTTCAGACCCGGACTTGCCTATGAAGCACTAACCAGGTTGATCCCCTTCGTTTGAAGACTTATTGGCTTTGCTTTATTGGACAATTAAGGAAGAAAATAATATTGGCAGCTCATCTGTCTCTTGGCCTTTTAGCCATCTAGAACCTCTAAAAATATGATGCTTTAAAGGACTCTTTGAGTGGAATCCCCTAGATGAGAACAGCATCATCCATCTCTTGTCATTGCATAAACTGCTAATTGGAGAGCAATTTACTAGGGACCAGTGCAGCACTGCTCCTGCATTTACATTAAAAAATCAAATCTGTGGATCCCACATCAATAGCAGCATCGTGAGGACAATGATAATACAAGGTTTTGTAGTATCTTAAATGATTATTCTCAGACAACATGTTGCTCTCCAGCCTTTGGGAAGCTCATCCTTGTCCTTCAAAATCCAAAGCAAGCCATCATGAATGGAACTGGCAAATGCTGCATTTGTAGTCAACACTGTTACACACCGATTCAAATTGGCTGATCCGTCCTGATTCGAATCGGCCGATCTGCCCAATTCGAACCAGCTGGCTCGGTTCCAATTGGGAAACGGTTCGAATCGTTTTTTGTTTGTTTTTAATTTGGGGGCCAAAAAGCGGTTCAAACTGGTTCCTAACAGTTCAGTGGTTCGAACCGCGGTAGGCAGTTTGCACCACGGTTCGATGCAAACATTGACTACTAGTCAATGATTGTCTTATCCATTTGTCAGCTATTACCCAACAAAACATGAAATCTCAACGTGCACTGAAGCTCTAAAACATCTCCAACCACCATCATCTGAATATTGACCCAGGTGTGTTGTACTTGAAGACATTCTTGTTTGATTAGTAGGAACCTTCAATTGAAAGGCCCAACGAAGATTCAATAGAAATGGCACAGATCATCAAGAAATAGCATCACACTTACAATCATAGATCCAGCGGTACCAGGATCCTCGGATCCAGTGTGGTACCGTGGATCCATATTGATCCGCGGTTCCACAATATATATTATTTTTTAATATATAATATTTTTTAACATTAATATATTACTATATTTTTTTTTAACCTAATCCCCCCCCCCCTCGCTTCATCTCTCTCCCTGCCCGTCGCCCTACAGTTCGCGCCCTCCCTGCTGTCTGCGCCCTCTCTGTTGTATGCCCATCGCCCTACTGTTCGCGCCCTCCCGGCTGTCTTCGCATTGCACTGATCGCGTCCTCCCCTGCTATTGCTATTTCGGCCTTTATTGTGGTTTTTTCAAGCCTTCCGACTCCTATCGCACCCACAGAGATCTCTGCCTTCTTTCCCTAGTCCTTTCTACAAAGATGGTGCATTCCAACCTTGCCGATCTGTGGGACAAGGTGGACATTGTCAGGCGGGTTCCCGACAAGTCTAACAAGTCCGGTGCAAGGATCATGCGCTGTCGATATTGCCTGACCGAGTTCGTTGCCACCCTCACTCGCCTTAAAGGCCACCTACTCGGCGCACGCGCGAGAGGCGTGCGCCGAGTAGGTGGTGGCACACTGAATGCTGCCCCCTGTGCCAGCATGTTCGTTCCCGTCAGGCAGCGACTTTTGGATACCTACGGGCCACGTCTTGTGGCGGGGGAGAACACCATTTCGGAGGGTGTTCTTTGGTTTTGCACCGCTCCTTACGTGGTTGACCCCGAGTTGCTGCCTGCTTGGCTAGCACGCACGAGGAGAGGGAGTGCATCCTCGTCCAGTCCCTTTGCCCCTCATCCCCCTCAAACAGTTCCGCCTCACGCACCCGCATCTGCACCCATTCCGGTGGATCCTGTCCCACCGCGTCCGCCAGTTGCCACTGTAGTTCCACCACCACCTACTGTTGCTCGCACTCCCCCAGTTTACGACTTTCTCATGGACTCTCATGTGACGGTGTACCTGTCCGGATTTGCTGCCCCCCCCACATGCTGCACTCCCATTGACCACCAGGTCTGCTCTCCCACAGTGCCCCCTGTACAGTAACATCTTTTTTCTAAACCGTAGCCCTTTTTTCCTGAATTTTTTACCTAGTTTTAGCCAGTTAAAAGGGTTTTTTTTTTTATAATAAAAAATATTATTTTTGTGGTGCCGCCCTGGTACCGTTGGTCTGAGGGCGGCACCATAACCGCAGTACCACCATTATGGCACTGCGGTACCATAATGGCGGTACCACGTGCCACTATGCTTACAATATCATGCTTTCCTTTCTTTGCATGTCAGTTAGCATCAGATTTCAACTTTTCAATGCCCATCAATATAAAGTAGTCATCAATCCTATATCTATTTATCTATTTGTGAAATTAGAATATATCCAATTTCACAAATTTAAATAGAGAAGTCAGTGATGTCATAAGGTAAAGCTTAGAAACAATATACAAGCAACACAAAAAGTCAAAGGATCTAAATGAAAACAATAATATAGAATTCAATAAACAAAAAATCTTGGCCAAACAGCATTGCTTATATCTCATCAATACCCAAGCATAAGTTGCTAACTGGGTTTTGAAAGGATCCGGATTCTCTTGGGTGGACCCAGTGTTGACTAAGAAGCAAAAGACAATTAGTAAGAAGAAAGAAAAAATAATGAAAATAATTCAAATAAAATGAAAAAAAAGCAAAAAACAAAAAAACAAGGAACAGAATATGTAGACTAGTTATCAAGACAAAGACAAAATACAAAATACTAGAAACAAAGCGGGCTCCTTAGCTCCCCACTTTTCTAGACTCTATTATTAATCATCTTAAACATACCAAAAGCTGAAATACCGAAGATAAAACCAAAAGAGTCTAAAATAGTTCAAACTTTTCTCATAAGTTTCTTAAATAAGTAACCATTATGGAGTAACAAAATGATAGATTGCTTGACTGGTCTACAAAAGCATCTCTACTAGTACAAAGACGAGAAAATTTGTAGACTTGAGAAGTGATCACTCCGTATTTAATAGAATCTGAAATATTTGAAGATATATGAGGCATGCGAATTATGTTCAAGTTATTGTATCATTTTATCAAAAATATCAACCAATAAACCTGACCTAGCCTAGCTTATAGAAAGGCCTAAAAAATTACACTTATCATCACTAGTTGTACAATTAAGTTCACATGAGTCTTTAGGATAGACGACTCCACCAAAAACGTTAGGGTCTTTATATAGAAAACTACCAAAATTAGGAAGATCGGGAACAAGTCAGTCATCAATATATCTTCTAACATGAGTTAGTTTATGCAATAAGGTGGGACAAGTACCACAAGAAACTAATCTTTGTATAAATTCAAATTCATAAGAGAAAAGATAAAACTAAGCTAGATGAACAGCACAATCAGTATCCATCGGAATACCTATCATTTGCTGAAAAAGTGAATCACCTAGAGAAATATGCAAGCGTTGTAAAGCTACCTTTACAAGCTTTACTTCCGATGCCACTGGCGCCAGCATTGCCCCGAGGCCAGCAGCACCACTGCTGCTCCCGGCGCCAACGCCGCTCAATGTTTCGAGGGCTCGTTTCATACGTCGTTTCGTAACGCGTTTGAAACAACTGGTTCTGGTTCGAAACGGGATTTTTTTTTAGGGTTTTTTTTTTTTTTTAGTGTGTTTTTGAGGGTTTACACATCTCATAGAGAGTCCGGTAACAAGTAGATACATCCAATTTCATGAGAATGCTCTAGAAAATGCAATTCAAGAGGAGTAGTTGTAGCATAGTTGCACTGCGTTTATGAAACGCGTTTCGGAAATATGGAATTTTTTTTCAGAAATGTTTTTTTTTAATTATTTTTTTTTGGTTTTTTGTTGTGCAATATGGGTATCAGGTGAAAGCTCTAATTAAGAGCATAATTACTGTGTAATTTACCGACTGTTTCGGGTGCAAGATGGTCCAATTCAGGTGCATTAATCCATGTTGGGTTCTGTTAAGGATAAAAATTCAAAACTAACCTCTAGCCTGTCTGTTACAATCACAGACGGTCCCAGTAAGTGTGTTTTCGCTCAGGGAGTTGGAAGGCCAAGTCATGAAGAGGCCTTACCGTCAAGGCCGGGGTCTACCAGCAGCCCCCGGACCCTGCCGTTGGGGGGCATTGCCCCCCAAACCCCCCACCGGGAGGCTACCGCCCCCCGGACCCCCTGTTTCTCGGGAGGGCCCCCGAACCCCCTGAGCATTTATTGAAAACCAGAGCAAATAACAACCAAATAGCTATTGAAAATGAGATCTGTTTGTGACCCATCTACTGCACTTTTGAGAGGCAAAACGCTCGTTTGACCATTGATCCCCTGAAAAAATTTCAGCCATAATCTATTTTTCCAAAAAAAAAAAAAAAAAAAAAAAAAAATTTGCGATTCTGGGAGGAGAAACGCATTTCTCAGAAACGCGGTTTCCGAAACGTCTCCTCCCAGAAACGAGATTCTGTGCAACTATGCTGCTGTAGTATCAAGAATTAGGATTCAGTATGTGGTCACTGCCAACTGGTCACGACTCAGTGCTCACTTGACACTTTCCTCAGTCAATTATTGATATTGTCACCATTCATCATACATATTACATATTACAGTCTCAATTTTCAAACATCCAGGAACTTCCAAAAATTGTAAAGTTTAAACAGTGAAGTTACAAACTAATAACTAGAACTTTCAACTTTCAACTTTCAACTTACTACTTACTACTTAGAAGTTAGTACTTAGTAGTAAGTACTTAGAAGTTACTAGTTAGTACTTACAAGTTTGAAGTTACAAGTTACATCTTACAATTTACAAATTACAATGCACTGACCACTAACTTGGAAGTAACTTCAAGTTGGCAGTGGGCACTAAGTTCTAACTTCTAAGTAGTAAGTAGTAAGTTCTAACCAGTATTAAGTAGCTACTAACAATTTTGAATTCAGTGAATCACAAATTACAATTCAAGAGTCAAAAGTTTAAACTTTAAAGTTTAAAGTAAACTATAGTCTGTAAAAGCAATGATACTATCAATAATCATGCTGCATAAATAACAAGAGTGTCAAGCGTGGCCTCGGCCCTCAAGGCTCAAGCCTGAGGCCCCATGAGTCTGAAGTCAACGGTCATATGTAAACACTGAACAGTAATATGTATAACTACTATGCATAATGCTAGAGCCCTCAGTCTAGAGTATGCCACTAATAACTATCATCTATGATCTATGCTGAGCAGTGAGTGCCCCCCCCCCAATGCCCATCTAGGCTCTAGCCTCTAGCTGCACGCCTCGGCACTGTCGTCGTGGAGGCACTGGCATGTCCTCAGGCTCAATGTCATCCTCCCCATCATCAGAGTCACCCTCATCCTCCTCATCCGATCCCTCACCCTCAGTGGCAGATTCCTCATCTGAGTCGGAGCTAGAGGGACTCTCAGAGGTATCTGAGACTGTTGCATGGCTTGGGCCCTCTCCTGCGCTCCTGGTCCTGCGTGCTGTAGCTCGAGTGGTAGGCCCTGCGCAATGCATACAAGGAAATTGGAATCAGGACTTAGGCTTGACTCTCGAGTCTCGACATGTCATATTACTTTTAAGTTTTAACTTACAATTTACAAATTTGAAATTACAAATTAGTAATTACAATTTACAATCTAGTAATCTACTATATAGTATTTCTACAAAATTTCAAAGTACTAATTTGTAAAAGCCTCCTAATGTAATGCAGTGAATCGGAGAATTGGGCATCGAAATCAACCTGCAGCTGCTAAGGCCCCGATGGAGTAGAGCATAGACATCCTCCTCCTCTTGTGATCTTGGTGGCAAGTCCAGAACCTTTGCCACATCGATCTCATAAGGAATAACCTACGAAAATTGAAATTAAACCAAGATTTCAATTCTCAATAGTAAGTACTGGTAAACGATTTAAAAAAAAATAGCAAATTTGAAATGTAAATGTTGAAAGTTGAAACTTGAAGCCTGAAGGTTCTAACTTCTTAGTGTAGATACTAGAGTCTAGACTTTACTATCTAGACATCTGACAAATCATGATTCACGGTCCATACTAGACTCTATAGAATTCAGATTAATGATTTAATCATGAATCATGATTCATTACCTGTATGGGCTCCCCAGTCTCTGTCAACTTCTTCACAAGCCGTAGGTTGGCATGCACATACACCAACCTCTCCAGCTGCGCAGTAGAAAGTCTGTTCCTCCTCTTCGTATGAATCAGAGAGAACACACTCCAATTTCTCTCACATGCAACTGCTGCGCAATCTTGCGAGAGGACGCGGAAAAGAAGGCCTAAGGTGGAACCCTCTCTATCCGTAAGGCGAAGCACACTATAGATAGGCTGCATGGATATGACAATGGAGCGTGCATCATCCCAAAATGAAGTCCCCATCACGATCGCCTCAAATCTCCTAGCCTTGGGCTCTCGTGATCGGCCCCACTCAATGGGGTAAAACCATTGTCATCCTCAAGCTTCCATGCACTTTTATGAGCCGCTCCAAAACAATGAGCATATAGGCAAACCTAGGATGAAAATCATGAAATAAGATTTGTAATTGGTCATAGCCTATAGGCAACAAGCAGGCTATACTACATAGCAAAATTCAAATTCTATGAGCACTGAAACTTGAAGCTAAAACAAAATTTCAATTTTTCAAAAAATTGGAAACAAGTTGTCAGGTTGGAAGTTGGAGCTTGGTTACCTAGTGGGGGCCGGCCTCAAGAGATCCAAGGTGGAATAGGACCTGAAGATGCTCAAGACCCTCTGTCTCTTGGTGACAAATCTCACCAAGAATCGTGCCATGTCTACCACCTCCTTGACCCAGGGTAATCTCCCAATGTCTTCAACTAGGAGGTCAAGACAATGTGAGCACATGGACTCCAGAAAATCCAAGGGTACTTCTCATTCACCATCTTCCCCATGGCAACACAATTGGACACGTTGTCCGTGAAATCCTACATTGGAATTCCGACAAAGGTCAAATCATAACTCATGAACAATGAACATTCACCATTGAGCATTCCAAATGCAAATGCAAATGCAAATGCAAATTGCAAATGTAAATGGCAAGTGCACACTGCAAATTGCAACGTTCAAAACATTACTAAGTTGTAACTTGTAACTTACTGAGTTCTAACTTCAAAGCTGAGAGCTCAATGTCGAAAGTTTCAAAGTTGAAACTTGAAAGTGGCAAGTGGCAAGTGCATACTTGGACAACAGTCTCTTTTCCGACCTCCTCAATGGCCTGTGAGATGTACTCAAACAATCTCCTGCCATCCGATGCCATGCCTGGCTGCGACGTGTCAATGGATCTCAAAAACATGGTGCCCATGCAAGAAGACACCAATATATTCACAAGATGGCGCCTCCTTGCATCGGTCCAACCATCTGATATTATAGTGCATCCAAACCTAAAACATTCGACAACACTTTCAAGTTCCAACTTTCAACTAACTAAGATGCAACTTGCAATTTGCAAATTTGGAGATTGAAAGTTCAAAGCTAGAAACTTGAAAGTACTAATTTCTAAAGTAGTCAGTGGCAAGTGCAAAGGTATTGAAGTTGTAAGGTTACAGGTATACCTCGCCCATGACTTCCTAATGGGCTGTAGGTCAGCATCCACGGACTGCCGCTCAGCATGTAGCTCTCTCGTCCTCAACTGCTCCATGGTCGGGCCCTCCCACTCAACACCGATACGAGATACTGCTCGCATCATATCCCTCCATACAGGGGTCTGTGCCACATGAAAAGGGAGGTCACACAAGTAAAAGCACCTCCTAACAGCAATAGCAGCTGCATCCCTGTGCGACTGCTGGAAGGCTGCCACAAAAACATCCCTACCCCTCACATGTCCTCGACCTCGTCCCCTAACAGTGCTACCAATGGCACTACTGCCAACTGGCACTGCAGGAGTCTCTCTAGAAGAAGGTGGAATGGATGCTGCAGCGGAGCTAGTGCCGACTACATGTGCCGACTGCGATGGGGAATCTCGGCGCCTGCCGCACCTGTAACAATAACATTGGTGTTACAACTTACTAGTTACGCAGCAGGCTTTAGGTAATAAATTATAGTCAGTGAGAGAGCTCAGGGAACAGTCACTAATTACTCATTAGTAAATTGTAATTTGTAATCAAAGTTTAAAGTTATAGAATAAACTTTTAAGTTTTAGCTTTAGATCAAATTTCAAATTTTCAATCAATGTCATTGATCAAACAAGATTCAAGAATCACCTGTGCCTGAAGTAGTAGCAAGAGAGTCGTCCTCGATCCCGGCAATCCTCAGTGACTCTAGGGCCTAAGTGCAAACGGCGATCTCATATCCTCGAAGACATAAAAGATGCGCCCTGATTCGAACGAGGCCACCTCCAAAAGTGTTCCCACAATACTTGCAAGTCCACTTCTTCGTGCCTGATGTGCCATAACCTGAATTAAGGGTGACATGATCCCATAAGGGATCCCGCTATCTGGGCATTGCTAATAGCTATCTAGTGTCAACAAAACAATAACTGTATTAAATTCAGACTTCAAATTAAAAACTAATCCACCTATGCTCTAAGTTCTAACCTCAATCTAGATTCTATCCCTACCTCTCTCTCTCTAGACTCTCTTTCTCTCAATCTCACACACACACACGTCACGACAGTCTCAAGACTCACACACACACACCACACAGTGCACACACACAAACACACCACCACACTCAAAGTTGAAAGTTCACACACATGTCACACACACACACTCCCTCTACTTCACAATGCACACAAACACTCCCTCTCTTTCACTCTCTCTCTCTCTCTCTCTCTCTCTCTCTCTCTCTCTCTCTCTCTCTCTCTCTCTCTCTCTCTCTCGCGGGTTTTTCTAACGCGCCAAAAAGTGAAAACACCCAACTCTCGGGCCCCCGCTGTATCGCAAAAAAATTTGCGATTTTTCACCAGTCGTTTCGAACAACGAACGCCGTTTCGAAACAACCCCGTTTCGTACGTTCCGTTTTGAACCCGTTTCAGCATTCGAAACGCGTTTCGATGAAACACTGACGCCGCTCCCGACGCCATTGTGACCAGAATCCAGCCAGCGCCAAGTTCCTATGGCTGAAAATCTTTGATCGGTTCTAGCGAAGTCCAGAGAGCTCGGATCGATGTGCAATCACTTCACACGATCTAGGAATGATTAAAGGAAGCCTGGGGATCAGTAAATTCTAGAGAGAGAAAACGTGCTTTACCAGCCTGGGCAAAGCACTTGGTATGAGGGGAGGTGGCGAATCCCACCAATGCTGTAGGGGAATGCGGGTTGCGACTCAGGGCGAGCTCCAACCAAGTCTCAGCTTCCCTTGCTGGAATGTTGTCCTGGCACCCGCCTTGGCATGCCAGCGCCCTGGAGACTAGGGTCGGTCACACACTTGAAATGTAACCTTCTCAGATTTATTAATAAAGTGGGATTTTTCTCAAACTGACTCCGATTACCTTCTGGGTTTTAGTGTTCGGTAAAAGCGCCAGTTGTAAGGCCGCTTCAAACTTTTTGATCAGGCACATAGCTGAGGGTCGTATCCCGGGACGCCAGCGTTATGCCGTCGGAACCATTCGGTCCGAGGCGCCAACGGTATGCTGTCGGGACCATTCGGTCCAGGAACTGGTTGTCTCCATATCTGTCGCGGCTTGTGGTTCTGAGTGTTCTTTGCATGAACGTGAATGGGTTAAGCTCTTGGGGAACGGGCTCTAACCTGTCAGCTGAGTTGGATGGCTTGCTTGGGTGGAAGTTACCTGTTTATGGCTGTCCAATCTGGCGTGGCACCAGGTTGGCTTCCAGCGCTCATGACAAAGCTTTCAGTTGGTTAAGTCTGATGTAAGTCAGACGACTTGCTTGGAATGGATGTTACTCGTTTGTAACGAAGCTTCGAGTTAGTTAAGTTTGATGTATGTCGGGCGGCTTGCTTGGAGGGAAGTCACCCACATCGGGACCCCCGATCTGGCATGGCACCAGGTTGGATCTCAATGTTGGTTTCCGAACTTCAAGTTGGTTAAGTCTGATCGTTGTTGGCGAGTTGGCTGCTTGTATGTCAAGTGAGTTTGGACGGCAAGAGTTGAAGGTTGGGAAGCTAAGTCGTGGTTCCCGGCTTTGGGATGCCTGCGCAACATGTGGTATCAGAGCCGACTGGCCGGTCAGCTATGTAGATCTCACAGAAATGGCCATTGTTTGGGGTTCATCAAGACAACTGTTGTGCAAAGTGTTGCCCACAGTCGGGGTGGTCGGCAGAACGAGGGACTTCGAGGTGTAAGCACGGTCAGTTCCTGCGGTTCGGGCCTGGCGTTGTCTACACGTAGGACAGATGAGGCAAAGTGCTACCTAGGGTGAAAGCACGGTCTGTGCCTTGTGGGGTGCAGGGCGACATATTCGAACTGTACGGGTCAACCATTGATACAAAGATGCTGCTCGAATTCGGGTGTAAAGCACGGGTGGTTAGCTGCCGATGCGGGATAGATGCCGATCGTTTAGCTATAAGGGCTATCGACCAGATTTAGTGGGGCGTGAGTGAGGCAATGTGCTGCTTAATGGTGAAAGCACGGATAGCTGGATGGGTGTTCTCTGTGGGCTGTTTTCTGTGATCGATCTGTATGGGCGCAGCCAAGCAAAGGTCCTTTTGGCAGGGCTATCTCAAAGGGGGACCTTGTCTTTGTTACCTGTTAGTAAACCTGCATGAGTGTCTTGCTTGTATGTATTCGTGGTGAGTCTTAGTACTCGTGCTTTTCTTGGTTTGCATGATTGCTTGTGATACAAAGAGCTGATGGCTCAAGAAGGAACCTTTCTTTTGAAGGCTGATACCATCAAACAAAGAGGACTACAGATTCTATGGGGCGGATTCGCAGTTCAAGTACTCGCACGTGAATGGCAACGAAACGACACGATGTTTGCAAAGGATGGATGGCTAGCCTGTTACTTGGGTTAGTTTCATTTGCGACAATGCACACCAGAGGCAAGCAGGAAGTCAAAAGTTGGAAAGGGCAATTTCAAGGGAGATCTTCTATGGACCAGTTGGTCTTCATTTGGGATGGCTACCTTCGGAACTGAAACTCACTGAGCATGGGTGATATCCAATATCAGTTGGGTTTTTCCTCAAAGAGGAAAGACTAGGATCCTCTTCAGAGATTGGCAACAAGTTAGATCAAGCCATAATCCTAGCAAATGGGAAGCAAAGTGTTGGAAAGGCTTTTTGTCTAAGAACTTTACTCTAAGTTCGGTCGGCTGATTTTATAAGTGGAGGGGAACTATCACACACACCTCTCTCTTGGTGCAAATTTTGAATGAAAGTTGATCAAAACGGGGGCAAATTCAAGGTGACCTAGCCATACTCACACGAGGAGACTGGCGAACTTTGGACCTAATAAGTCGACAAGTTTTTGTTGTGGAAAGGAAAGCTTGTTATAGGCTTTCTCTGGACCAGCAATGATGAGGAGACATAATGAGTACGCCGACTTGTGTTACGTGTAAAGCAGCTGATCAACGAAGGAACTGTGAAAGTTGAGTCTTGCACGAGAGACTTGGTACTTCGAACGGACGCTAAGGGACAGTTCGTATTGAAATCGGACTAGTGCAAACTCTGGGTGCATGTGTCTAATTCAAAGAGAGCTACTTGAAGCCAAGTTAGAAGTACACTTCGTGTTTTGACTGTGAGGCAACTGACCAGTGATGGAATTGTGAAAGTCAAGTTTTGCGCGACGGACATGGTGCTTCAAACAAACGTGAAGAGATAGTTCGTATGCGGATCAAACTGGTGCGACCCCTTGGCTCTCCACGAGATCAATGGTTACATTTGGGCTGATTCAAAGACAGCTACTTCAAGCTAAGTGAGAGGTGCATTGCGGAGTACTCAAACTTTGCCTACCTTAAAGAGCCAAAAAAGGAAAAGTATCAAGATCAGACTGGGACAAGGAGAGAAATCAAGGTGCAAAAGCAACAAAGCACGGAGTGGACCATAACGTGGGCAATCAACGATAAATCTTTTGGCTTAGGGAGCCCTAATACCTGTGCGGAACTGATCAAATCTAGAGCTCAGGGAGCTCAACACAAAGTGCGTCAAGGACAAATCAGGAGCTCAAAGGAGTTCCAAAGTCAAAAAGGCAGAAGCGACAGGGGCGAACATTTCACAAGAAAAGCCTCTATCACCAGTTAAAAAGGTTCTTGGGTTTATAAAATCTACGCTTTTCCCAGACAGCGTGATATTTTCAAGTTATGTAATTTTTCAAAGAAAGAGCTGAGCCTCCGACTTGTGGTGTGCCAGCTACCATGTTAATAAAAAGTGGCCAGTAAATTGAGTATTGTGCCAAGTAGCTTAAAAGTATAGTTATTTTTTATTGGGGGACACCTTACTTTAATCTGACATTTGATGAGGACATCAGATTTTATAAAGGTGGGGTGGATGTTGTAAAGCTACCTTTACAAGCTTTACTTCCGGCGCCACTGGCGCCAGCATTGCCCCCGGCGCCAGCAACGCCACTGCTGCTCTTGGCGCCTCTGTGACCAGAATCCAGCCAGCGCCAAGTTCCTATGGCTGAAAATCTTTCATTGGTTCTAGCGAAGTCCAAAGAGCTCGGATCGATGTGCAATCACCTCATACGATCTAGGCATGATTAAAGGAAGCCTGGGGATCAATAAATTCTAGAGAGATAAAATAACTTTCTAGAGAGAGAAAATCCTAGAGAGAGAGAGAGAAAACGTGCTTTACTAGCTTGGGCAGAGCACTTGGTATGAGGGGAGGTGGCAAATCCCACCAATACTATAGGGGAATGCGGGTTGCGACTCAGGGCGAGCTCCAGCCAAGTCTCAGCTTCCCTTGTTGGAATGTTGTCTTGGCGCCCGCCTTGGCATGCCAGCGCCCCGGAGACTAGGGTCGGTCACACACTTGAAATGTAACCTTCTCAGATTTATTAATAAAGTGGGATTTTCCTCAAACTGACTTTGATTACCTTCTGGGTTTCAGTGTTCGGTAAAAGCGCCAATTGTAAGGCCGCTTCAAACTTTTTGATCAGGCACATAGCTGAGGGTCATATCCCGGGACGCAAGCGGTATGACGTTCAGACCATTCGGTTCGAGGCGCCAGCAGTATGCTGTCGGGACCATTCGGTCCAGGAACTGGATGTCTCCATATCTGTCACGGCTTGTGGTTCTGAGTGTTCCTTGCATGAACGTGAATGGGTTAAGCTCTTGGGGAACGGGCTCTAACCTGTTGGCTGAGTTGGATGGCTCGCTTGGGTGGAAGTTGTAGGAAATAGAAGCCTAAGGATCCAGAATCTTAACTATTCAATCACACAAAGCATTCTCAAAAGAAAGAGAAAGATGGCTAGAAACCCTCTTGTAGAAACTCGTGGACAGCCAAGGAGAATACTCAGTATTGCTTACAAAAGTGTCTCATACAAATGGGATGCACACATATATATAGTCCAAGATGACTATCTAACTTCATGACTATTGGCTATCCAAGTACTTGACTATTGGCTATCCAACTACTTGACTATTGACTATCCAACTTTCTATAAGTTACATAAAAAGAATAAGGTACCTCCAATATGTCAAGTTGGGGTACTTACTGTCACAATTAGGCCTAGTGGACCCATGAGTCCCTACCAAGTTAATTTTATACTAACTTAGCTAACTCTAAGTTTAGTAGGCCTAATATAATAAATGACCATGGTTACACAACTCTCGACCTTTTGGGTCAAAGTAACCTATGGTAATGTAAGCAATTCATTTACATTCCAACACCCTCCTTAAATGGAAATGCATAACATAACATGAAGTAACTTCTCGAAAGAGAAAAATGCAAATTGTTGTCCGAACTTCATGTCGCCAAATAAACTTCGCACCGAAGTAGTCGAAATCTCATCCCCAATCATGTCCCACATATAAAAGGAAAAGAATGCGTAATAATGAAGCATCAAGTCGAAGGGTGAGGATTTGCATGCTCCATCCGAAGTAGGGAACCAACAAAAACTCGACAATAAGTCGAAACATGGACTTGTAATCCATTATAGGCTCCCACATCATTCGAAAAAACTTCTTACCATAAGGACAATAAAAAAGAGTACCAAACTCTTTCGACATCACATCCTCCCAAACCTTACCAACATCATGATGAAGAGTAAGTGTAGAACAAAAAAAATCAGCAAGAGGTACTGATTTTAAAGAGGCATGTGCCTTTCCTTCATAGCAAGACATTTCTTTGTTGTCCTGCAAAGTCTCCAATAGGCGACAAGGAACAGTTATGGGCTGTTCAACACTTTGCTGCCCAAAGTGTTCCCAACATGGACCATGTTGTCCATAATCTTCCACGGGCCGTTCCCGAAGCATAATAGACTACTCATGATGTAAAATAGGCTGTAAATGACCAAGACAAGATGACTGAACCTGCTGTTCAACGTCTTCATCATAAAAATTTGGCAAACTATTAAGAGATGCATCAATGATGGCGTCATCAAAGTTGTCCCTCGAAGAGGTATGGGATGACATAGAAGATTCTTCAAGTAATGAAAAATTCTCTCCAAACAAATGCTCACTCTTAACGAACAAAGCAAGAAACTTTTCACTAATACATCCATCATATGCATCAACTTGCGGTGACTTGAAAAACGAAGATTGTTTCAACATCTGCTCAATGTATCGTTGTTGAGAGATGAAGATTCCAGCCCCATGTGAAAGATCAACAAGAACCCAAGTGTGGTTCTTCATGAGTGAGTTGTACTCCTCTTGCATCACATCCTCCCAACATTTTACTCCTCTGGCCTGCTCATAAAAAACAGGTTCTATTGCACTATCCTCAATAGAAATAAGAGCAAAATCAAAAAAATCAACAAATTCTACTGATTTAGTAGAGGCACGAGTCTTCCCTTCATAAAAATGATCCACTTTGTTGTCCTGCAAAGTCTGCAACAACCATTTAGGAACTGGTTTGGGCTGTCCAACAACCTTACCTTTGTCAACACTTTGTTGTCCAAAGTGTTCCAAACTTGGACCTTGATGTCCAATGTTTTCAACATCTTCACCATAAATAGGTTCTTTTTGATGAACTATGGGCTGCAAAATTGAAGTAGTGGGTTGTCCACTAGAAGTAGATGGCAGTCCCTCCTCTTCATGATTAGATGGCAAAACCAAATCTGAAAATATTTCAACATATGCATCATGGGGGAAGTCCCTTTTCATGACATGAGTGGCCGCAACATCATAGGAGATCTTTTCATCAAAATGAACATCACGACTCACTATGATTTTATTAGTATCCATATTAAACAACCTATAGCCCTTGCTTTCGCTACTATAGCCAACAAATATGCATTTAACTCCTTTATCATCAAGCTTGGTTCTTAGTTTATCGGGAATGAAAGCATAAGTCGTGCAACCAAGGATGCGTAAGTGAGAAACAATAGGCTTCTTACCATACCAAACTTCATAAGGAGTTAATACCTTCAAGGCTTTAGTAGGACACCGATTACTAATGTAAGCCGCCGTTATAACTGCTTCAGCCCAAAACTTGTGAGGTAGGCCCTTTGCCTTGAGCATGCATCAAGCCATCTCCATGATATTGCGATTCTTTCTTTCGGCAACACCATTTTGTTGAGGTGTGTAAGGGGTTGTCATTTGATGACGGATATCTTTGCTTTGAAGATAAGTACCGAACGTATTCTTTATATATTCCCCTCCTCAGTCGGTACGTAAGATCTTCAAAGAGTGCCCAAACTGGTTTTCTATCATTGCTAGAAAATCCTTAAAGCGTTGAATAACTTCAGATTTTGCCTTCATAGGATAAAGCCATGTAAATCTTGAAAGGTCATCAATAAAAGTAACAAAGTAATTACACCTTCCAATGGATTCGGTCCTCATTGGACCACGTACATCACTATCAACCAAATCAAATTTGCCATCAACTCTAATAGTTCCATCAATTGGAAAAGCTTGCCTTTGAAATTTTCCAAGTATGCATCCTTCGCATACATGTCCTTCGAGATGCTCAATTAGGAATGTCTTCAACCATATTGAATCTCTTCAACATCTTCAAGCTAGCAAAGTTGAGATGTCCAAACCTAGCATGCCATAATTCAGCCAACTCCAAAGAATATGAACTTGATGCAACAAGACAAAAAGATGATGAAGCTCTTCGCTCATAGGTATCCATAAGGAACAATCCACCACGTAATGTTCCCGAAGCAATGATCATAAGAGATCTCTTGGGTCTTTGATAAGACATTTGTCTTCTTTGAATTCCACAACCAATCCTTGGTTCATAATTGTAGACACCGAAATGAGATTCTTTTTTATTTTTGGAACATACAGTACATTACGAATGTACTTCTCCTCACCATTGGGTAAGATAAAGAGGATCACTCCAATACCTTTGATAGGATAAGAGGTGTTATCAACACCTTGAACTTTGCTTCCATCATGCACTTTTACAAGCTTTGTGATAAGTCATGTGGCGTGTGGCACCGCTATCAATCACCCAATCAATAGATGAAAAAACAGCAACTTGTAAAGCTGAAGATGAGCTGTTTTCTGTTGAAAAACCAGCAAGATTTGAAGTGGCAGAAATCTCGTCTTGAGGAGAGATGAGATTATTAGTGACAAAAGCATAATGATTATTGAAAAGATTATCCTCCTTTTCAAATTGTTGTTCCAAAGTAATGATTGCGGTACTTGTATCGTTACCTTTCTCTTTTTCCTTTGCAAGCCTCTTCCTACAATCTTTGATGTGATGCCCAAACTTCTTGCAATAGTGGCACTTACCCTTTTTCTTGGAGCCTTGATCTTGAGCTTCCTTAGATTTTTGATCTTTGGAAGTTTTGAAAGAAGGCTTCCCTTTCAACTTCCCTTTGTCCTTGCCTTTTGAAAAGAAAGCTTGATCTTCTTGTTCACCAGAGTTGATCCTTGTTTGCTCTTCTTGAAGAAGTAAGCCAACAAGTTCGTCGAAGGAGATTTGCTGTCCCCTAAGAGAAATGCTCAATGATGACACAAATGGAAGGTAAGAATTAGGAAGAGAGTTGAGAGTAATAGATACAAATTGTGAGTTCTCAATCACCTCATCAATACTAAGAACCTCCTCTCGAAGATCCTTCATCTTCGTCAAGTGGTTTGTAAGCAAATCACCTTCTTGAAGATGTTGATTTCGAAGATATACCACTTTTGCCGCATTCTTTACTTGAAACATCTTGGCAAGAGTCTCCCAAGCAGTTTTGGAAGTCTTGCATGATCTAATATGAGGAAGGATAGATCTCTTCACTGATAATGCAATGACGGAATGTGCTTGTGCATCTCGTCG
Organism: Diphasiastrum complanatum; assembly: GCA_029204225.1. Lineage (NCBI taxonomy): Eukaryota > Viridiplantae > Streptophyta > Lycopodiopsida > Lycopodiales > Lycopodiaceae > Diphasiastrum > Diphasiastrum complanatum. The sequence goes on from CM055104.1 coordinate 29,454,365, forward strand.
ATCCCACTTCTTTTGCTCATCGGAAGACACCTCCGTAGATGATGAAGTAGTTGTTCTAGATGGTGTAATAGGTGCTAAGGTAGGCGGCCTCTCTTCGTCACCATTAACTACTTCCCACAAACCTTTAGCAATTAGAAGGTTCTTTATTATGTAGCACCACAAGGAATGGTTTGTGCCATCCAGCCTATCTTCATTAAATAAAGAACCAATAGACTCCGATTCTTTAGCCATAACAAAAAAATCAGCTTGTAGTAGATAGGAAATAGACTTTCCAAGACAAAATCTACTCAAAGGGCAGCAACCTCAAAGCTGAAATTATGAGCACAATAATTTGCAATACTCCACATGCAATTTGCTCAACAAGTAATGAAATAGGTGGCTGATTTCTGCACAAAAAACAGAATGCTCACAAATAGGTAAACTTCAAATGAAGCCAAAACCAAAATTAGAAATTTGTGGCTAAAAAGAGTGCACACTATGTGCATATAGAGCTGATGGTAGCGCCCTACTCCAAGCTCACCAACGGAAAAATTTCAGCAAGAAATGTGTCCAAAACACATGTATCTTCATTTAAGAAGTAAATCTAAAATTTTCAGCATGGAATTGAGTCAAAATCACATGCAATTGGTTTGAGCATGGGCACCCTACTGCTAGCTCTCAAATAGGTGAAGGTGCCCTTCAATTTCCTGCAAAAAAGTTATAAGAAGATGAACAGATTCTTCTCCTGCAAAAATCAGCATCTTGATGATTTTTTGCAACCAAACAGGGAAGAAGATAGCTTCCTATCGGGCGCCCTCCTGCAAGCAATATGATCACCTAAAGGCTCTGATACCATGTAGGAAATAGAAGCCTAAGGATCCACAATCTTAACTATTCAATCACACAAAGCATTCTCAAAAGAAAGAGAGAGATGGCTAGAAACCCTCTTGTAGAAACTCGTGGACAGCCAAGGAGAATACTCAGTATTGCTTACAAAAGTGTCTCATACAAATGGGATGCACACATATATATAGTCCAAGATGACTATCTAACTCCATGACCATTGGCTATCCAACTACTTGACTATTGACTATCCAACTTTCTATAAGTTACATAGAAAGAATAAGGTACCTCCAATATGTCAAGTTGGGGTACTTGATGTCACAATTAGGCCTAGTGGACCCATGAGTCCCTACCAAGTTAATTTCATACTAACTTAGCTAACTCTAAGTTTAGTAGGCCTAATATAATAAATGACCATGGTTACACAACTCTCGACCTTTTGGGTCAAAGTAACCTATGATAATGTAAGCAATTCCATTTACATTCCAACACAAGTTACCTGTTTATGGCTGTCCAGTCTGGCGTGGCGCTAGGTTGGCTTCCATCACTCGTGACGAAACTTTCAATTGGTTAAGTCTGATGTAAGTCAGACGACTTGCTTGGAATGGATGTTACTCGTTTGTAACGAAGCTTCGAGTTAGTTAAGTTTGATGTATGTTGGGCGGCTTGCTTGGAGGGAAGTCACCCACATCGGGACCCCCGATCTGGCATGGCGCCAGGTTGGATCTCAATGTTGGTTTCCGAAATTCAAGTTGGTTAAGTCTGATCGTTGTTGGCGAGTTGGCTACTTGTATGTCAAGTGAGTGTGGACGGCAAGAGTTGAAGGCTGGGAAGCTAAGTCGTGGTTCCCGGCTCCCTTTGAGATGCCTGCGCAATAGCAAGTTATCCAAGAGAAAGTGCAGCCAAGAACAAATATCTTCAACATCGACTATTTTAGTAAATCTTTTCTTCTTTGAATCGACATCTTGATTTTTGTTCTTAAGCCAACAAAACACAAAATGCAAAGCACTCTTTTCAACTTTTAAAGCTTTGCATCGAGTGTCCTTTATTTTATTGCTGAAAACATCTCAAATTAGCTTATTAACACGAAACTTCAAATCTTCCAAATTGATTTTACTGTATAGTGTCGTGAAGTGATAGGTTTGAAGAAGCATAGTTTGGTTTGTTCTTCTAAAGACAAGAGGAGTTGAAAAACTTTATTACTTCTATATACCAACAGAATCGTTTAAAATCCAACTATAATTTACAAGGACATCTGCATTCTCAAGTAAGTTTATCCAAAGCTCATTAATAGAAGGAAGCAACGCTTTGAAGCAGTTACTTAGCCACTTAGAAAGATCAGTCAACGTAGTTTTATAGGCTACTGCAATAAACCTAGGCCTTTTAGGAACTTTATGAAATTTCCATGCAGCACACAAAAATGGAAGATTTGGATAACAATTAAGGTTATAAGAATGACAAAAATCTTGATGATATTCTATTACACTCATAGTTGAAAGAGAACAAGCGTTACATGTTCTCACTGGAGAATGGACTTCATTCAATAACGATTCCAAATAGAATTCTTGGCAAACAAAAACAAAATTGTTTGAGTATTTGTCCACATATGAAATGACAAAACGTCTATGAAACTTTCGAAGAAGAGCTTCTTCCTCATTAGAAAATGAAGTACGAGAATTAGAAGATGGGACAGATGAGACTTGTTTCAAACTCAAAGTTACATAATTTAGAACTTACTCCATTCTAGTAACAAACCATGGAGTCCAATAGATTCTTCAATACGATAAATAAACTTATTAATACTCGTAGTTATAGATTTTGAGAAACAACATAGTTGCACGAATTGAGGTTCGAACCGTTTGGAGCCGGTTCGAACCAGATTTCAAAATAAAAAAAGCCAAAAAAACGTTTTGGAAAAAAAACAATTCGGTTCGAACCGTTTTCCGGTTCAAACTAGCCTGGCCGGTTCGAATCGGTCGAATCGGCCCAATTCGAATTGGCTTGTAACCTTGACAAGCAAGCATCTATTGAAAGAGGAGGACCAAATTTAGTGCCTTTAGAAAAGGACTCTTTCAAAAACGATGAGGGAAGGATTTATGTATCTACAATAACAATATGACCTAAAGAAGGATCACAAAACTTTGAAAAAAAGGAGTCACCACAAGAACAAGGGCTATTAAGGATAGACAACTTTTTATTTTTTGATTCCGACCAATATCAGCATAACTGAAGACTTTTTGTCCTTTAGATTTAACATATTTCCAAGCAACCACTGGATGATTCTAAAATTTCTTTACATGAGGAGGAAGAGCACTCATAACTTCAAGCTTTCTAAGAATAGAGTGCAAACTAATTTTGTCAAGATCAGGCTGCAGGCAAAGTGAAAATTGTGATGAGTAGATCTTTACTAGAGGTAAAAAGTGCGGTTTTAACATTACAATACAATGCTACAATACAATCCTACTATACAATGCTCTTAGTATCGAGTTCAATCCATGGAAAGCTTTCTTAAGCTTGCACACCAAATATTGCCTACCATTTATCTTCAAATCCTTGGTGCTAGTACAAGTAAGCTTTCTCTTCCAAATAGTCATTTAAGAAGGTACTTTTTGTATCCATCTGCTACAAGTCCTATCCAAAATAAGCTACCAAAGCCAAGACTATCTGTATTTTTGTTGTCTTTACTATCGGAGCACTACTCTTGCTTTATGTTTACATCGAAGCCATCAACATTCAACTACAAATCTATTGTACATCCAATTGGTTTCTTTGTGGTAGAAAAACAAGCTCCCATAATTCATTTTTCACAATGGAGCCCCTTGCATCATTTGCTAGAAGGTCGCAGGAGCATTCGGCAACCTAAACGGCAAAACTAGACTCTCATAATAGTTGTACCTCGTCCTAAACCCAATTTTTGGCATATCCTCAGTTTTAATTCGAATCTGATGAAACTCTGATCTCAAATCAATTTTGGTGAAGTAATTTGGACCGTGTAATCGATCAATTAGTTCATCCATTTGAGGTAAGGGATGTATATTTTTGATAGTTTGTTTGTTTAACTGATTCTTGAATGTTCAAACTTCAAACCCAATGAATCATGTCATGAGCCTAACGACTCACAAGTCACTTGTGCCGTCATCATTCATGAATAACTTGAAATTGTTTTCATTGCTTTCCTTTTTGTACGAATTAATATGTTGTTAGTTAAAAGTTGTAAATTGTAATCACTAATCAACAATAGCATGCCGCAAAAGGCATCAAGAATCTGCATTTTGTGATCTAGAGTCTAGATACTTATTCTATGAATAATGATATTGATGTGGTTGCTGGCAAGCAGAGCATACTACGTGCTACATAGCCTTCAATTATCAATAGTAAAGGTGGAACTTGGTCAGATAATGCTCTTTAAAACTTAAGCTACCAACAGGTAAGTTCTGCTATAAAAAGTGTCTGGCTCTTTTGATAAACAGGGCCATCAATAAATCTACTAGTAGGCTGTTATTGAGTGCTCTTTTGGAGGACTATTTTTCATTTGAGCTCTGAAGCATATAGCTATTAGCATCCCAAAGGGAAGTTTCATGGAGGAATTCCTCAAATTTAATCACGATTCACCTTCAGTTGGAGAGACAATACGTGACAGGAGTATTGTCCCCATAGTCTTGAATAGCTTGTCATTCAACTATCAAGATTATGTGATGTCTGCTAGGGAGAAACTCCCAACCTTTGGAGAGTTATGTGGTCTTCTTTTACAGGAGGAGATGAGGAGGAAGAATCTTTCTGAAAGGGAAGATAATCCAGAACATCCATTTGCTTCTAAGAAGAAGCAGAACTTTCAGAAGAAAGGCAAAGGAAAAGAGAAGAACTCAAAGCAAAGCTTGGAGCAGCAGGTGTCCAAAGCAATAGAGGAAAAGGTTTCCAAAGGGAAAAGCTACCAGGGCCAAGGGCATTCTTGAGCTTGTGCATTCAGATTTGTGTGGTCCCATGCAGACCAGATCAGCAGGGGAGGCGTACTATCTCATGACCTTCGTAGATGATTTCTCACGGAAGGTACGAAACAGTGGAAAGCTTTGGTGGAAAACCACACAGGGAAGAGGCTAAAGACTTTTAGGTCAGATAAGGGTGGTGAGTATATTTCTGATGAGTTCAAAGATCTTTGCAATGCATGTGGGATAAAGAGACAGTTTGCCGCTCCACATGCACTGCACCAGAACGGCGTGGCTGAGCGGAAAAACAGGTCTATAGTTGAGTGTGCGAGGAGCATGCTCTAGGCAAAAGGGTTGCCAAATTCCTTTTGGGCGGAAGCAGTAGCAACTGCTGTTTTTCTATTGAATAGAAACCCAACCAAAGCGGTTGAAGGAATCACGCCTGAAGAAGCGTATAGTGGCAACAAGCCCAAAGTGGGCAGCCTACGAGTATTTGGGTGTACGGCATATGCACATATACCAAAGGACTTGCAAAAGAAACTTGATGCAAAATCTGTGAAGTGTATCTTCCTTGGGTGTAGTGAAGGTGAGAAAGCCTATGTGCTATATGATCTCGAAAACAGGAAGAAGATCCTAAGTTGAGACGTCATCTTTGATGAAGAGCATTCACCCAAGATACAGGAGCAAGAGAAAGATGGAACTTCTGAGTTCCTACCCTTGATTGATTCCACGAATGAGGATCCTAGTCAAGAGTCCCGTGAGCCTCAAGTGCAAGTGCAACAACAGGAAACCGAACCTACTAGTTCGAGACCTCTTTTTGGCCAAGTACCAGAAGCTGAAATTGGGGACACACGAAAGACTAAGACTACACCATGGGATACGTGGTCACCATCCACATCGCCTACCACTAGGAAGAAGCTACTTAGGTGGTATTGGAAAACAATCAAAGAGGGTCAAATGATGGAAGAAGGAAGAGCAGTGAACAGGGTGCCAGAAGATCTCTTAGGTCTCATGAGAGACAAGAGACTAACTTTGCTCTTATGTCCAGATGAGCCACAGTTCTTTCACGAAGCTGTGAAGGAAAAGGTATGGCAACATGTCATGCAGGAGAAGTACGACTCCATTGTCGAGAATGACACATGGGAGCTCACTACATTGCCAGAAGGGAAGCAACCAATAGGTTGCAAGTGGGTCTATAAGACCAAGTTTCATGCCAATGGAACAGTGGACAAGTACAAGGCAAGGTTGGTGGCGAAAGGCTACGCCCAGCAGGAGGGGATAGACTATGATGAGACATTCGCATTGTTGCTAAGATGACATCTATCAGGACCGTTTTGGCCTTAGCCTCATATTTTGATTGGGATGTCCATCAAATGGATGTCAAGAGTGCCTTTCTGAATGGGGCCTGAGCTCCTACAGGAGGAGGTTTACATGGAAAAACCGCAGGGGTTTGAGATAACAAGCAAGGAGAATCTAGTTTGCAGGCTTAGAAAAGACTTATATGGGCTCAAACAGGCGCCAAGGGCTTGACATAGCCGAATTGATGAGTACTTTGCAAGGCAAAGGTTTGAGAAGAGTAAGTCTGATTGCAATCTTTATGTCTTCAAGGAAGGAGAAGACTTTGCGGTTGTTGTGCTCTATGTGGATGATCTACTCATCACAGGAAGCAATAAGAAGCTTATTGCTTGTGTTAAGAAAAATCTTTCTAGTAAATTTGAGATGAAAGATTTGGGTTTGCTACACTATTGCCTAGGAGTTGAGGTTTGGAAAGGGAAGCGTTGTCTTTTTATCTCTCAGGCAAAGTATGCACAGAAATTATTGAAGAGGTTTAACATGCAAGAAAGTAAATTAATTAGCACACCCATGGATGCAAGCAACAAGCCATCAAGAGATGATGGTCCAGCATTTGCAGATGAGACTCTCTATCGTCAATTGGTGGGCAGCCTGATTTACCTTACTACCACCAGGCCAAATATTGCTTATGCGGTTGGGCTCACAAGTCAATTCATGAGTAAGCCTACCGAAGCACATTGGAAGGCAGCCAAGCGGATCCTACGATATGTGAGAGGGACGATGACTAATGGGATTGGATACACTGATGACGGAGACCTTCAGCTGGAAGGTTATTCAGATTCTGATTGGGCAGGTGACAGAGACAATCGGAGATCGACGATAGGCTATTGCTTTAGCCTAGGTTCAGGGGCTATATCATGGTGCAGCAAGAAGCAGCCTACTATTGCCCTATCATCTACCGAAGCTGAGTACAGGGTGACTACTGTTAGAAAACCGACTTGATCATAAGTAACCCAAGACAAGATTCCTATTGTTGTTAGACAATAGTCATATACACATGAGAGAGAACAACAATGATGAAGAGATGTACTCCAACTATGTCCCATTACAAATGAAGTAGGGCGCCAGCCTACATATATACTTTCTCTAAACTATGTGTAAGGTAAAAAGCAAAAAGCAAATAGCAAAAGACAAAAAGCTAATCGCTATAATTACTACCTATATTGGGTAAACACCCAAGATGAGTTTCTAAGTGATAAAAGCAAATCCTATTCTAGTACTAGTGTGCCCACCTACATGCATGACTAAAAAAAGAATTTACTATAAATAGTAATGACCCTAAAATATGACTTACTACAAATAGTAATGGCCCCTATAATAGCACGCAGGCATGGCCAAACTATTCCTAATTAATCCTAAATGATAACATTAGGGGTACTAAAGTAAACATTAACTCTAACACTCCCCCTTAATGTTTACATTGTCTAGAATTATGCATAACAAAAGAATGCATGTATCTTCCATGAGGCCCATGTAATGAAGATCCTCAGTTCTCATGTAGAATTCATGATCAACTCTGATCTCAATGTCTTCATTACTTGATGTAGAACTTTCTTCGTATGATGATGTGGAATTTCCTTTGAATGTCGATCCTTTTCGTATGAACTTGCTTCATATGACTTCTCAATGTCTTGCTTTGGTCTTCATGTCTCTTTAGTGTATATGTGTGACTACCATGAGTTCAACATATCACCCGATTCCTTGACTTCCTTTGAATCACAGAACTTTGACTCCCCCTGAATCAAATAATGTAGACATGATAACTTTTGCCTTAACCTTGAGAACTTTGCTTGACTCCCTTGGTCTCTTTGAACATCTTTCAAGCTACCACAAATGTAAGGATCTCCACAACATTCATAAAGAAAAAAATAATCCTCTTTGTTTACAGTAACACCATCATGATAACCATAACTACAAATGTCAACATCAAATCTCATACATCAACACCTACTTTAGAAACCTGTTCATAAGTAGTCAGCTCCACTTGTGTCGATTCCTTGAATTAAACCCATTTCAATTCTCCTGGTACTCTCATAAGTTACCAATTGTGATGAACTTGATGGACTTTGGTTGAGCTACTCCCCCTGGATGTACACTTCATGTTTGCATTCCAACCACTCTCTCCAGATAGAATAGAATATCATCTTTGAACCAAACCAAATATGCAAGTAAGAGCATCCCCAATAGAAAGATAAATGTATACAATACTTTCTCACACAAAGTAACTGATACTCTCCTTCAAATACTTTCTCACACAAAGTACTTTACATAATCTTTTCCATGGAATCTCCTACCTCTATCTCACACACAGAGTTACTTGCACCAAACAACTTTCCAACCTAGAAAGCATTTCATCTTGATATCTATTTATTTAGACACTTTGTCATATGCAAACTTGGTGAACGTCCATCTTCAACCATGTTGTTTTTCTTGAAGCTAAACAACAACCTATACTGTTGATTTTCAACGGCTAATCAACTATCTTGGCTTCCCAATCTTATAACAGAATCTACCACATGACAGAACATGAACTTGGATGGATTCTAGAACTTTTCTCCAACTCGAAATAGAATTGATCTCACTTAGTACCACCACATGAACAATCAACTATGACTTGGATGGTATCCAGGAATTACATGACAACCATAACAAGCACTCACTTCGATTACTCATAAATCAAAAGTGATACTAGTTTAGATAGACAAGAAAGTTTCTACAACATAACCAAGTTACTATGACTTGAATAGAAACCAAACCGATACAACGTAGATACAACGTAGAATGCTGACCACACAGCTTGCCACACCTGTCACGTGTAACAACGAACTTATCATTTGCCACCATGATAAGAAACTGTGAAAACATCCTCTTGAATATCGATTTATCTATATAGACTCATAGTCTATACTTCTCATGCAACTTCCTCTTAAGAATTTGCACCCTTGTCGATTCCAACCTCGACAAAACTTTGTCAATCTTAGAACGTCTGAAGTTGACCTTCCTTCAGTATGCTTGTTGGTAGCTGTTGTTTTGCAGCTTCAGCATCACCTTGATCGTTGATTGTCTTCCCCTACCATCTCTTTTGTTTCATGTAGGGTTTCCTTTCCCTGTGAGTTAACCCTTCCAGTTTGTGAGGAACCTTGTTCTGATTACTCTTGTGAATCCCTTCTTCACCTTGCAACTGATTGCAAACAGCTCTAGTCGTATTGTCGATCCTTACTCCTGAGACCTCCTTAAGCATGCATCAAGGTTCTTTCCCTTCTTAAACCTTAGTGATCTTAAACCTTAGTGATCTCCTACTACATGACACAGCCAATGCATCCTAGCAATTTGTGTATGTTCATGCTTCCTTGTATGTAATCATCCTCAACTTGCATGTGATAAACTCACACTTGTATGTGATTGTCTTGTTGTACTTTCACTTGCATGCAAAAAGCTCCAACTGTAACTCAATCTTCATGCTAACCCAAGGTTCTACACATGTACATGCTTCCTTGCATGTGTACCAATTACTTCCAACAATAATTGGCAATCTACAGCGATCTACCAATAGTGTTCTGACCAGTAGTCACTTGTCTCCTACATGTATCGATAGCTCTCCAACACTCGCAATTCCTGGTAGTGTTCCTTGGATCTTCTATCTTGCTCCAACTAGCGAACGATTTTACAGTTCCAGCAAACTGATTTAGATCAACGAATCAGACAGCAATAATGAATAGGTTCTGACTCAGATCAGCAAACCGATTTACAATTAATCAGACAATAATCAACATGCAAATAGCCAATGAACACTCCTGCAGCCAACAAACAACCATGTATTGATCTGATTCCAGCGATCAGACTTGTCTTCCAGTGATCTGACCTGCTGTTTTCCAGCGATCTAACCTGTCTTTCAGTGATCTAACCTGCTGTCTTCCAACGATCTGATCTGACTTTCAGCGATCTGACCTGCTGTTTCCCAGCAAACAGCCAGCGAAGAACTCTCCTAATCCAGAATTCAGGTCCAGCGAACAGCCTTCAAACACTTTGCAGTCCAACGAGCTGTCTTAGCTCTCCTCCAATGAACAGTTCCTTGTGAATTTCCAATAATCTGTCCTCTAGCAACCTGAACCTGCAAATAACACAAACTTCCGAATACAATCTCTTCCTGAGATCTGAGGCAGACTTCGTAGTCTCCTCCACGTAGCTCAGCTCTCCTCCTTATGCACCGGATCTTCTCCCACAACTGCCACCGTTGTCGTTGAAGATCAAACTTGAAAGCTGGCTAGGGACACCACCTACACCTGCTCTTCTCCTTGAAGATGATGGCCAAATCAATCCCTTATGAATTGATTCCGTTCATTGAAGTACCTCCTTGTTCTCTCGACTCTTGAACCATGCTCTGATACCATGTTAGAAAACCGACTTGATCATAAGTAACCCAAGACAAGATTCCTATTGTTGTTAGACAATATTCATATACACATGAGAGAGAACAACAATGATGAAGAGATGTACTCCAACTATGTCCCATTACAAATGAAGTAGGGCGCCAGCCTACATATATACTTTCTCTAAACTATGTGTAAGGTAAAAAGCAAAAAGCAAATAGCAAAAGACAAAAAGCTAATCGCTATAATTGCTACCTATATTGGGTAAACACCCAAGATGAGTTTCTAAGTGATAAAAGCAAATCCTATTCTAGTAGTAGTGCGCCCACCTACATGCCCTAAAGAAAGAATTTACTATAAATAGTAATGACCCTAAGATATGACTTACTATAAATAGTAATGGCCCCTATAATAGCACGAAAGCATGGCCAAACTATCACTAATTAATCCTAAATGATAACATTAGGGGTACTAAAGTAAACATTAACTCTAACAACTACGAGGTCCGCCTGTGAAGCCATTTGGTTATGCCGTCTACTTAAGGATGTGCAGATTGCTCAAGTAAGACCTACATTGTTGCATTGTGATAACCGAAGTTGCATTCAGCTTGAGAGAAATCCAATCTATCATGCACGAACCAAGCACATAGAGGTGGACCAGCACTTCATACGGGAGAAAGTGCACAGTGGGGAGATCGAGCTAGTCTATTGTGACACCAAAGACCAGATAGCTGATATCTTTACTAAACCACTTAGTAAAGATAAGTTTGAAAAGTTCAGAACTTTGTTGGGTGTCAGTTTAAATAAAATAGCCATTAAGGGGGGGTGTTGAAGAGTAATGCCTATTTACCCCTTTGGCTAGGCACTAATTAAGTTGTAAGTTGTACATAACTCATGGGGCATGTTATTAATTAAATACATGAGACGCCTTTTTTGGAAGTTGAGTAAATTAGTGCAAGTGGCCCACTTGGCCAAGTAGCTCACTCCTATGGTTGACACCTAGACTTTCTATGCATGTATCTGAGGTGCTTGCCTCACAAGGGACTTGGAGGACCCACGCCCTCCTCTCTCTCTCTAGCAATTCATTTTCTCTTCTAACTTTTGGTGTTGTGAGGTGCTTATGCAATTCTTCTTGTATGTGATGTTTTCCATAGCTAAGTTTCTCAAGCTTTCATAGTTGATCTAGTATTGTAGTTAAGATACTCCATAGCTAGGTCTTGCGATTTATCAACCTTTTGGCATGGAAAAGACATTAATAAAGTTCTCTCTCTCTCTCTCTCTCTCTCTCTCTCTCTCTCTCTCTCTCTCTCTCTCTCTCTCTCTCTCTCTCTCTCTCGCAACAATTTTACTACTATATAGTAGTAAAATTGTTGCAAGATAGGGTTTGTGTTGCAGCAGTATCAAAACACTACAAAACTATGGACTTTAACTACTTTCCAAAGATCTTTCAATCATCTACAAATGCCATGGTGTTGCATAGTCGATTCTTAGAACAGATGGATATGTAAACAGCTTTGCTAGAATTCATGGACAAATTGGAAGTTGACTTCTTTTGTAAGCCATCCAAGTAAAGTTGTTTTATGCAATAATATACAATAGTTACTCATTGTAGCCAAATTTCAGTAAGCTACAAGCATAAGGCTAATGTAATTCCAGAACTGTTGCAATTTCTCATATGTTCAAACTTCATATGCATGGATTTGTTTTAACTTTTGTGTTTGTGAAAAGCAGCTCAAGAGGCACACTACTATGTCTGTGTTGATTGATATTTTAGTGCAAAGTATACAATATACATAGTTTAAATGAAGCATTTATTGCAAGTATAGAGTATGGAAAAAAGCATGTACTTGCTAACTAGCCATACTTGACATCATCTCCAAGTAGACGTCGAGCTAATGCATTGAAAATTAATCCAGTATATGTTGCTAGTGGATACATCCTATTTAGCATATGTTGGTACTGGTTACGTTAAGTTATATTTATTGTGACCAGCTAGTGAATCTCTAGTAAGTATGAATGACATATAATCTTTTGCAAGAATTAATCAACTGTGCCCATAAGATATTGCCATTGTCAGAATACATTACAAGAAAATATTTTCTAGTGTTTCAGAGATTATTCATTTCTTAAACTCCTGGTTGTATGCACACAATCAGGGAATGATTCAACCAACCAAAAAAATAATGAGGATTCTTGTTATGGAAATTAAGAACCTAATATGAAATATAACGAGAAAAAATAAAAAGCATTTACATCAAATGCTTAATGTGATCAGATAGAAGAAACATTACTCTCAAGTGCCATTTCTCCATTGTCTGGTTGACAAACTATCAGATTCTCCACATCCACCCCCAAGGCCTTTGAGTAGAAAGGATCAAAGACATGTTCAGCATCAACCAACATTGCATTGCCTCCCTTTTTCTGCTTCATAGCACATAAAACAATTCGACATTGTTAAGGACCTTGCCATAACAAACTACTTATTGTTTATAAGAAAAATGTCGTGTGCAATGTGTGAATGTATATCATAGCTCTAGAATATCTAGAAACCCTAATAGGTGTGCCCTCCTACTAGGTCCCCATGACCCATATGAAATGGCTAAGACCCTTGACCTAATTATGATAAAGGTGGATACCTCTTTAGACCCTCCAAAGTTAGCAAAATAAGGATATATGGCCTTTAGAAATAGCAACTTAGTTAACATTGGTTGAATTTCGCATTTGCCAACAAATATGAATCTGTAGAGAATTTGGGATCTTCAAGCTAACTAGCAATTTAGAGATATGAAGCTATGCCTCTTGTGAATGAGAGCCTTGGGAAGGTCCTTGAATGGTGATGGTTGTGTCTATCCTTGTAATTCAATGCTAATTTACGAATATTGAGATTTGTTTCAAGTCTCCTAGTCATTAACATGGATGTCATTGCCTGGCTTGAGAGAAAGTTTTATTAATGTCTATGAGGTACCGAAGGTTCAAAAAGTACAATCCAAGCATGGTCTGATTTAGGGAGTGTAAAATGTCTTCAAGGACAAACCTATAACAGCTCATCTTAAACTAAGAATAGAAGATGATCAGCTAGATAAAGAGCTATAAGAGAACTCATAACAAGAGTTCCCGTGCACCACAAATATCTGGAATATATAACCATTCTAGCTCAATGATAGCCATCGTGCCATATGCAAATGAGCATAGGCAAAGGACTACGATAGTGAAGATCTGGGTGTCAACGGTCACGGAGGGCATGTGCAAGTTCGCAAAGCTCAAATAAAGTCCGTCAGGTACGTGAATGGCCCATTCCTAAAACTATCCATGAGGTTAAGTCCTTTTTGGGCTTTACGGGGTTTTTTCATAGATTTATCTTGCGCTATGCATTAATTGCATTGGCCTTGACAAATGTCCTCAAAGGGGCTAAGAGAGTTAGCCGGCACAGTAAGTTTAGTCCTCCGGTTAGCTAGACTGAAGAGTTGAATCAGAGTTTTGAGAACCTCAAATACTGTGTAACTACAACACCTATTTTACACATAGTGGATCCTAACAAGCCGTATGTGCTTGAGACGGATGCTAGTGACTATGCTATAGGTGCAGTCCTGTATCAGGATGGTAGATCGGTTGCTTCTGAAAGCAAGAAGCTAGATCCTGCTCAAAGGCGGTATTCCACCTATGACAAGGAGCTTTCTGTTGTGATTCATGCCCTGAAAGTTTGGAGACATTATTTGTATGACTCCCAGTTTACCATAGTTACAAGCGTTAAAGTATATTAATGATGTGGTCGACCTTGGGGGTCGTAAGGCCAGATGGTCAGAGATGCTCCAAGAATTGAGTACCGGAAGGGTACTTCTAATAGTGTCGTGGACGCCTTAAGCCGGATTGGAGAGGTTAATCAGTTAAGCTTTTCTTAGATCCAATCTGAGTTATATCTGTCCTTAAGAGATTTGTGTAAGACCGATAGGTATTTCGGTCGTATTTGGCTAGACGTTCTGGCAGGTTCTTCTAGATCTAGTGATGAGCTTGGAATGCAGGATTCCAAGATTTCTCCACAGGACAAGATATTAAGAGACTATTCCGGAACGGAAAGGTTTGTGTGCAAGAAAATGATGACATTAGGGCCCAAATCCTGCATGAATGTCATGACAGCCCGTGTGCAGGGCACCCTGGCTCACAAAGGACGCTTGACTTAGTAAAAGGAACTTTTATTTGCCAAATTTAAAAAGGCAAGTGGAGGCATATGTTCGCAAGTGTGGACAATGCCAAGTTGATAAAGCCGAAAGACTTAAGGCAGCTGGTTTACTAATGCCCTTGGAAATTCCCGTAAGAAAGTGGGAAAGTATTTCCATGGACTTCGTGGTTGGGCTACCTCGGACGGGGAAGAAAAATGATGCCATTTGGGTAACAGTTGACAGGTTAACTAGAATGGCGTAATTCATACCAACCAAGCAAACTGTCAAAGCTTCTGAACTTGCTCAACGTTTCGTGGAAAAGTTGTTCAGGTTGTTTGGTTTGCCGAATGACATCGTTAGTGATCGAGATCCAAAGTTCATTGGCGAATTCTGGCAAGTGGTCTTTGAGAAATTAGAGATCACTTTAAGTATGGGGTCATTAGATCATCCTGAATCGGATGGTCAGACAGAGAGGACAAACCAATCTATGGAAGATATGCTTCGAACATATGTTTCCAGAAGATAGTCGAATTGGGAAAGGTACCTTCCAATGATTGAGTTTGCGTATAACAACGCAAAGCACTTAGCGATAGGTTTTAGTCCATTTTCTCTGATGTATGGTTTCCAGCCTAGGGCTCCCATTTCAGTGGGCCTCAAAGGCCTAAAGGTTAAAGCAACAGTAGATTTCCTGCATGACATGCAAGAAATGTTGCTTGTTGCCCGCGATAATGTAAAAACGGCTCAAGATAGAGCCCAGTTTTACGCCAATTAAAAGCGACAACCTAGGGTCTATGAAGAGGGGGCTTGGGTACTCTAAGGTATTAAAGACTGGAAAATGTCCTAAATTATCACCTCGTTATGCAAGGCCATTCCGTATAGTAAGGAAACTGCCTATCAATTGGAACTTCCTCAAGGTGTTAAAGTGCATCCAGTTTTTTCACATTAGTCGTTTAAAGGAATGACTTGGTGGAAAGGACGACTTGATACCTCAGGAGGACTTAGTCTGGCTTGAGGACCTGACATCCTTTGTACCTACACAGGCCATTGTTGATGTACGTCAACGTGGACTCAGAAACAGGCAGGTTGCTGAGTACTTGGTTCGTTGGAAAGGAAGTTCTGAGGACGATGATACTTGGGAAAAAAAACATGACCTTAGACTGTTGGGTCCCAACCCCAAACTTGAGATGGACGATGACTGGGCCTATAGACTTGACTGGTGACTCGTGAACCTGCATGGTTGCCACGTGTCATGATCTAGGTGTGCACATGGCTTGGAGTCTCTCTCCTGAGGTATACAATGTTAGAAATAAATGACTATGCTAAAGTTAATCCATAGGTTACTGTGACCCAAAAGGTCGAGATTTGTGTAACCATGGGTATTTAGTTATTTAGGTCATGTTAAGTTTGTCTTAATTTCAGTGGGACCCAATTTTGGTCATGTAGTGACTCGTGGGTCCTTAGGGGTCTAATTTTGTTTAGAGGCCTTATCTTGACTTTTGGGGGTGCCCTACATTTAGTAAGTGGTTAAGCTTAGGGTTTGTTGGCACTTGGCCACATCCAGGTAGAGTACTTGTATGCTCATTGTGTATACCATTTTTACATTTGCTAAGCACTACATAACAAGGTGATAATTTAAGCATTGCTCTCCATTTTTCTGCTTGCATTACTGCTTTCTCTCTCTCCTTGAGGGCGCCTATCCTCTTCCCACATTTGTCTTGTGAAGATTGTTTGATAGTTAGATCTTGGTGCCTTGGCTCTTGTTTTCCTTCATGGTATCAGAGCAACCAGATCTGTTTTTTGCAGCCAGTTTTCAACAAGTCTTGTCTTCAGGAGGGCACCCAAAAATCTGCTTCTAATTTGGGTTTTGGAGCCTTCTTACTTTGCTGACTTTTCAGGTTTGCAGGACCAAAATTCAACAAACCCTATTTTGGGTTAAGGCAAATTTGTGGCTGGAAAATTGCAGATTTTCAGCAAGCAATAGGGCACTTTCAACAGCCCTATTGAAGTGTGTGTTGATCACACTATTTGGCTTCCTAATTGGGTTTCGGTGTAGGCTTCAATCGAAGCTAACCTAATTTTCAAGAAGCTTGTTTTTTTGTGCAAAAAAACAGCCATCTATCCATTATCTTCTAGGCACTTTGGTTGTAGATTGGAAGACATCTTGTGCTCTTATTTTCAGCTCGTTGTTTGCTGCAAATTTTTTAGTAGATTTGGCTTTGGAAAGGCTCTCTTTCCTATCTACTACAAGCTGAAATTCAGTTGGAGGTAATGGCTAAAGAATCGGAAGCTATCAATTCTTTGTTTGGTGAAGGTTGGTTGGATGGCACAAACTACTCCATGTGGAGTTACGTGATGAAGAATCTTGTCATAGCGAAAGGACTATGGGATATGGTCAATGGTGATGAGGAAAGGCCTCCTTCTTTGGCACCTACTCCACCTCGTGGATCATCATCAAGCACATCCTATGGTTGCTCTTGCGGTGAAAAGATCTATCTTACCTCATATTTAGATCTTGTAAGACATCTAAAAGTGCGTGGGAAACACTTAATACGATGCATAGGGTCAAAAATCCAGCAAGAGTGGTGTATCTCTGAAATCAGCTTTCTATGTTGAAGATGCAAGAGGGGGATCTAGTGACCAATCACTTGACGAAGATCAAGGATCTTCGTGAGGAGCTTCTCAATATTGATGAGATAATTGAGGATGCTCAATTTGTTTCCATTACTCTCAACTCATTACCTTCCTCTTATCTTCCGTTTGTTTCATCTTTGAGTATCTCTCTTAGGGGACATCAACTCTCCTTTGATGAACTTGTTAGGTTGCTTCTTCAAGAGGAGCATAAGCAATCGTAGTCCTACTAAAGCATTGAAAGTATTAACTCCTTATGAAGTTTGGTATGGAAAGAAGCCCACAATCTCTCACTTTCGCATTTTTGGTTGTACGGCTTATGCTTTTATTCCGGATAAACTTCGTACAAAGCTTGAGGATAAAGGAGTTAAATGCATTTTTGTTGGCTATAGTAATGAAAGCAAAGGCTATAGGCTGTACAAAAGGTCAAAGTGAAGAAAATAAAGCAGAAGTCGAGGTAGTAGGAGAAGCATAAATAGAAGAAGCAAGGGCAAAGGGAACAAAAGTCGGTATGCCACGACGGCTATAAATCAATAAAGAGAGAAGATAGCTCCATAAAATGGTCAGTCTTAGCATGGCGGAGGTTACGGCAAAAAGTAGTCCACACATACATCCCCTCTCGATCAGGCTCAGTATGGTAAACACGCCACCAAGTAGCAACTCATCCATCCAAATTTAAGGCAACTAACCGGATCTTTTGGACGTCAATCTTGGGGTACATCAAATAATAAGTCTCCAACTTAGAAAACCAATTCTCTAATAGATTCCCATCAGAGGAACTAGAATAGGTTGTAAGCTAGATCTTATCACGAATGTCAGGAGCATAGTGTGGCTTGGGACCAGCATGATGAGGAAATGGGTAAAACCTTGGCAGGGGAGGGGTAAGAATGGTAGGACTACCAAAAGGATTTCCAATAGGAGAAGTCGATGAAGTAGCACCAAAGCTAGGTAAAGATGTCATGGGGGTCTTGCCAAGACCATGATGAGGCTTTATGGCATCAATTTCAGATTGAAGAGAGGTAAAGCCTATCATGACAACATCTAAACAGGAAGAAATCCCCGAAATAACATTATCAATGGCTTGTTGTGTTCACTCAGCTAAGGCATCCTCAGGTGTCTCACTAGTAGATGGAGATGAAGCAACCATCAAAAAAGTAGTAATAAGGTGAAAAGAAACAGACAAAAAACCTGAGGAAAAGGACTTTTAGGGTCACCTCAACTTAGTCTGATTCAAGCACCAAAAAAATGACCAGTATGGACAGCCAAAAGAAGGTAACAATGCTGTAAAAATGGAGCAGCTAAGAAAAAATAAAAGCCGGACAAATAATAGCAAAAAACGGCATAAGGTCAAAAAGTAATAATTGTCGTATATGCTATATAACAATGTTAGAAAAATGCCTCCAAACATATGGAAAAATCTCGATAGTGTTGCTTAAACATAGGCGCTCAAACTGCCAACATAAAAGCCTCCAAATAGCTGGAAAATGGTCACCAATATAACAGAGGTAATGGCTGGAAAAAATGTCCAAAAAGAGGCGCCAAAGATAGGTATAGATAGATGGGCGCTGAAAACAATAGGTATAATGGTGAAAAGCGAACAGCAAATAGGTGAAATGATGGCTATCAAATGGCCGCCTGATAGGGTCATAAATGGGCACTGAAAACTGGTAGGACGACGGCAAATAATTGACAGCAAAGTAGCTGGAAAATACAGCCAGGGATGGGCGATGGACAGCAAAAACAAATGCCTGTAAAAAGCTGCTAAAATGTGCAAAATCAGCAAGCTAAAGTAGCTGGAAATGGATAACGGACAACTCAAAAGGTGGAGACAAAAATTTAGGTAGGAAAGGGGTGATCGACAGCAACAAAATGGAAAATATATCGGCTGGGAATGGCCACTAGAGGGCTGTGTGGATGGGCGTTGAACTGCAAATGGCTATGATACAAAATGGAAGAAAAGATGAGAGAGAAATGGGCGTTGGGTGGCTGGTTGGATGGGCAATGGACTGCTATGCAGAATCATGCAAAATGGGCAGCAAGATGGGCGCTAGACAGTTGGCTGGGTGGGTGCTGATCCTCCCCCAATTAATGACGTAAAACTTGCAAATGTAGATCCGTATACTGAAAATCCAATCTGCAGATGGGCACCCTCCTGGAGAAAAATGTTAATGAAAAAGTGTCGAAACCTCCTCCAAATAAGGCGCTAGAAAATGCAATAGGTATTGCTCAGCTGCCAGAAAATATAGTGGCCGCTAAAATAGCCGCCAGAAATAACCTGCCAAAAAAGAAATAAATTTGGGCCGCCAATGAAAGTGCTCTAATACCAAGCTATAAATCAATAGCTAGGCTAAGAAAGTAACAAATAAGCATGAACTAGCTCTAGAAAGTAGCAAAGAGAATGCTTAAGGAGACTAAAGAGAGAGATCAATATCATCAGCTATTAAATGAATGACAATCGGTCCTACTTGTACCAACAAAGATGGCCTAAATGGAACCTTCATGGAGCCTTCCAGAGGATAAGATAATGTCAGTGAACTTAATCAAAATGGATAAGGAGGAATAACAGTGTGCCCTCCTATAAGAGGACCCCCAAGTACCTAATAAATGAATAGATGGGGCCAAAGGCCAATACATGAATTAAAAGGGCCCAAGGGACTGCTTATACATAACAGTAAAGTAATGAAGAAGGACACATCGAATGTAATGTAATGAGTCGAGTCCATAACTTCTCTTAAACAACATCCTCATTTGAGACAAATCTAAGACTCATGAAAAAAAATTTGATTCTCAAAGTTTTCACGAAATCAAACATGAGCACTATGTGCTTTAGACAAATCATGAACATTGCTTCTTTGCTAATAGGTCCTTCAAAGTCGTGCAGGACTTTAAGTTATCACTTGAACTAGCTTTTGAAGAATACACCAAGACCTAGGTTATATAAGCTTCGCAAGTTGAAAAACAACCTTTGAAGATGTTGATTGTTAGAAATTCGTTCAAAAAAGAGAAAAATAGAGCACATTTTACAGAACTTGAGTGCTATAATCTATTGTTGCTCCAATTTTGAAAAATTGTATCACTCAGAACTAGAAATCAGTTCAGGAATGAACTAACCAAATAGCCAATTTGTGTGTAAGAGATCACATGCATACCTGAATTTCAGCAATAGCATGAAGTGCCAAAGTGGTCTTGCCACTACTTTCAGGACCAAAAATCTGCAAACGTAATGGCAACTTTAGCAACATGGTTAAGTTTGATATTATGCTTTTGCACCATTTGAAAACCACTACGTCAATAGAAAGCCATTTTGATTTGCACCTCAACAATTCGACCTTTGGGTAAGCCTCCACCAAGAGCAAAATCCAAAGTTAGGCACCCACTTGGGAATGTCTCCCTGTAGTCATGTTATTATTCTGAATGAGGATATGTTCCTTGCAACTCTGAGTTCTTTCAAGCCCTTTTGAATGTAATTCAATTTGAAACAAACATCGATTCTCTGAAACAAAAGACTAAATCAAAGAATAAGGGAACAAAACCAAAGACAACATTCTGAAATACTATCTTCATACACGATTGCTCCACCTGCACTGCCAAGTCTGGACACACTTCCCTTGCCAAAGGAGTTGTTGATATCATCCATTGCTACCTCCAAAGCCTTCAACTGATTCATATCCAATGTGTGTAATTAGAACACTTTGTTTGCCAACTATACACTTAATAGAAACTCATTAAGTACTCATGTCATGCAATACATATAGAATATACCTATTTGTGAGATGGGAATATATCCAAGTTCATGAATTTACTTTTGAGAAGTCAATGATGTCATAGGGTAAAGCTTACAGAACATATACACACAAGGAAAAAGTCATAGAGGATCCATATCAAAACAATGATATAGAGTTCCAAAAAAAAAGGTACAAACAAACAAGAAATCTTAGCCAACCAACACTACTTATATCTCATTAGCAAGCATAAGTTGTTGCCTGGGTTACGAAAACATTTGGATCCTCTTGGCTAGACTCAATGTCGACTAAGACGCAAATGACAATCAACAAGGAAAATTTCAAATATGAGAATGCAAAATCCTGAAAACAAAGTGGGCTCCTTAGCTACCCACTTTTCTGGATTCTATTCTTAATCATCTTAAGGATACCAAAAGCTGAAATAGCAAAGAGACAACCATAAGAATCTAAATAAGGAACCTTTTTCATGATTTTCTTAATCAAGTAACCCTTAAGAGTAATAAAATATTTAGATTGCTTAATGGGCTTAGAAAAGCGTTTCTAATGGTACAAAGATGAGAAAGCCTACAGAATTGAGAAGTGATCATTCCATGCGAATTATTTTGATGTTATTATATTCTAGATGCCAAATTTTATTAAAGAAATCAAACAATAAAACCTAACCCTACACAGCATATAGAAAGGTTCAAAAAATTGCACTTATCACCACTAGTTTTACGATCAAGTTCAAATAAGTCTTTAAGATACATTCCTCCACCAAAAACGTTAAGGTCTCGATATAGAAAGCTATCAAACTTCAGAAGATCGGAAATAAATAAGTAACCTAGCTTATAAAAAGGTTCAAAAAATTGCACTTATCACCACAAGTTGTACAATAAAGTTCACATGAGTCTTTAGGATACATTCTTCCATCAAAAACATTAGGGTCTTCTTATAGAGCTCCTTCCCAAAAATTCTAAATAACTAGACACCAACCCTCTCGCTCTAAAAGGCTCTCTTCCGTTCAAAGTTGTTAGGGCTGTTCGAATTGGCCTATTCATTTGATCCAATTGAGAAAGAATAGGCTCTTCTAAAATTGAACCAAAGATTAGGGGTTGGCTTTATTTGTGGCCTTCTATCATAGCAAACCAAGTGCTAGTTTAGGGTATAGAATACAAATACAGCTCAATCCAGCCTTTTTGATAGGTAGAGACAACACGCAACAATTGATGTGCCTTCGGGAGCAATGCCACAACCATCCTCATCCGACGCACCATCCACCTATTTTTTGGTGCCAGCTCCATCTATGCCACCAACCACCACATTGGCCGCACCTTTTGATGACGAGCCCTTGTAGAAGTCAACATAGGTTGTAGATGTTGGTCTCACAAAGGATGCCCCTCATGCACCTCCATTACCCCCTAGAGCTCCTCATCAATGAGAGCTATTGAGGCCTGCTTGATCTAGGCCCCAGACCGTTGCCAACTTCTACAAGAAGACACATTGAGACACGTCGTTGGTGGAAATGCACGAAGAGACAATATCGCCTCTATGACTACCTGTGACACCAACTATCTATCACCCACCCTTTGCTAACTTATTCAGTACTACATAAGGTCTAGATGTCAAAGTGTTTCACGATAATCAATACTACATAGGGTTTAGAGGTCAAAGTATAAAAGACCAAGATAATGGTCTTTAATACAATGAGATCTTATACAGAGAGGTATAACTTTACAATGGATGGTCTACTATTAGAGATAGTTTGCTCCTTACGTATTTGATCCATGTGAATTATCCTAGTGTCTAAGGGCATGTTTTCTTGGTGTTTAATGACCTATTTATAGTGTCAAATGGACAATTAGGGCTAGGTGTAAACCTTCACTAAACGAATGTGCAAGTGGCAAAGTTCTCTTTATCTAATCCATGTAAATTATCCTAATCTCTAATGTATGGCCCCACCAATTAGGGCTAGGTGTAAAGTGTGTCCAATGATGTGTGTCTTGCTATCAGTTACCTACTAGCGTGTTTCAAACCAATTTTGAAGACCTCTTCAGTGTTTGGAGTCTATAAGTTATAACATTGCCATCGATTAAATTCCAAGGTTCAAATACTAGGTGTCTTGCTATCACTGATCTAGTACCTGTTATTGTGCTAGCACCACTTGTTTACTAGTGGATGGGCCCTAATCACAAGCCCTTGTGGGTGCTGGTAGCATAGGCTTGACGTTGGTAGGACCCTAGCTTGTTGAAGGTGGTCAGAAGGGCCCTGCTACTATGGGTGCCCTAGATAGCCCTATTGTAATAGATGGAGGTGTGCTGCCTAAACCATGGACCTATATAATGGGCTCTCTATCCTCCTCAAAAATCAAGTGGCAACTGCAGATACCGATTGCCCTACGATCAAGGGGGCCTATCAAATTTGATCCAAGCCTAGTCGTCGTGCTCAAGAACCCTTGACAACAATAAACACATCGCCGACTACGTCCACCAGGGTTGTCATAGCAATTGGCCTCACCATCTAGGAACTTGACCTCTAGCCACAACCCGCCTAGCCCCTTAGGCATCATAGAAAACACAAACGTACCCTCAATACTAAAATGCATTGTACCCTAAACCCCAACCAAAAGCACTAAACCCTCATTGTTATAGATGGAGGTGTGTGACCTAAACCATGCTCCAGTAAAAAGTGTTCTCTATAATCCTCAGAAATCATGTGGCAACAACAAATATGGATTGCCTTGTATTCCATACTGTTTATATCAAAGAGATCTGAGCCTAGTCGTAGTGCTCAAGAACTCTTGATGGCAATAAACACATTGCCAGTGACATACTTCAAAACTACCAAAAGAGATTAGCCACACCATCTAGCACCTTGGCATCCAGCCATAGCCCAACTTGTCCCCTAGGCATGATAGTGGATGCAAAGGTACACTAGACACTAGATACATTGTATAATAATCCCTACAACCCAAATCAAAAGCCCCAAAAACCAACAAAACACAATTTTTGATATGCGACATAAGAGAAAAAAAAATGTGCAAGATAGGTCAATGCAACTAAATCATCCCTCAAACATCGTACATGCCCACATAGCATCAAAAATGTTCTGAATCTACCCTAAGATAGAAGCACACAAAGTATGGTGCAAAAAAGATTAAAATAGGTACTTCTGCACACTAACCGATCACACTTGTTCATATTCCCCAAAAAAACCTACCATTTTAACCCTAATAGCCCGAAAAACAGTCTTGCAAGAAGACTTGGCACAAATTGGATCACAATACCACTTTTTCAAATATCCAATCTCCTAAAAAATCAGCCCCCCTAATAGATGTAGGCAAGTTAGCATACAGAGGTTAAGCATATAAGAACCTTTATAAAGCATAAAATGTTCCATACCAAAAGGCACAGCATGGGTCAATGTTTCATGGGTGGGGTCAATTCAAAGGGCAATTCAAGTCGCATTTGAATAAACCAAACCAAATTCAAACCCTCAAATCTTTCAGGGTTGTTTTTTGTTGGTTATATTCGACATTATGTTAGAGCATAAACAAGTGCAATTCTTTTAGAATAGTCATCAATAAATGTAATAAAGAATTTTGCACCAAGCAGTGATGGTGTCTGCATTGGGCCACATAAATCGATGTGCTCTTGATTCGAATTAGATGGCCTTCTTTCATGTTTTCCTATGATACAACTCTGATAGAAAGGAGGGTTGAGAGGCGAAGATTCATCATCAAAACTCATTATTTGAGCCACCCTTTGTTCAAAATTCTTCTAGAAAAGGTCGAGGAGGAATATGGGTTTGATCACATTGGGGGCATCCAAATTCCTTGCGAAGTGACTTTGTTCAAGCACCTACTCTGGCTTTTGGAGAAGAACAATCCTAATATCTAAAGCTCAGTGGAGGTGGTTGACCTGCTTACTTTCTATACATGATCCTTACATCTGCAAAAAAATTACAATGCACATTTAGAAATATATATATATATATATATATATATATATATATATATATATATATATATATATATATATATATATATTTTTATATATATATATCTAAGGTAGCGGGACCGGGACGTGAATGCGCGTCCGGACGCGTCCACCCAGACGCATTTTTTAAAAAATACAGGCCCCTCCTCGCTTGCTCCCACAGCCCAAAAATGATGAAAAACTATTTTCGTCCCCCTCCTCCCCCCCCCCCCCCCCCCCCCGGAATTAATTATTAGGGGGTATTTAGCACATACCTGCCCCCTCCGATTAAAGAAAATGAAAAAAGGTACCAAAAAAATTTGCAAAAAAACTAACCACTGCCCATGCCTCCCATAACTAAGATACCACCAAACAAGCTTGAAAGAGCAAACAATTTGTAACTTTGACAAGAAAACTCCCTCTCGCTCTCTCTCTCTCTCCCCCTCCCACTGTCGATGCCCACGATAACTGAGATACAGCATCGAACATCTTTCAGATTGATAACGATTTGTAACTTTGACGAGAACTCTCTCTCGCTCTCCCTCTCTCTTTCCCTCCCTCCCATTGCCCATGCCTACCATAACTGAGATAAAGCATGAATCATCGGTCAACGAGCAAACGACTTGTAACTTTTTCTAGCTCGCTCTAGCTCTCTCTCTCTCTCTCTCTCTCTCTCTCTCTCTCTAGGGATTTGGGGTGCCCGGGGTTGGGAGCACCCCGGGGCCCCATCCACACCACCTTCGGATTGGAGTGTGGAATTGT
The DNA here is from genome assembly GCA_029204225.1 of Diphasiastrum complanatum. Taxonomy (NCBI): domain Eukaryota; kingdom Viridiplantae; phylum Streptophyta; class Lycopodiopsida; order Lycopodiales; family Lycopodiaceae; genus Diphasiastrum; species Diphasiastrum complanatum. The sequence goes on from CM055104.1 coordinate 29,480,078, forward strand.
GCTGGCATACACTCATCTTCTACGGCAGGGGACCTTGCTGATTTTATTACAGGCAGAGATGTATTATTCTTCATGGAGACACACGAGCGCCCGGAGCGAGGACTTCCCTCTTATCCTGAATTTAGATGGGACTCAGTATTTCAGCGAGAGACTAGATCTGCCAGCGGTCAAGGTTCAGGCGGGGTTGCCTACCTATACAAAGAGACTCTCCATTCGAGTATCGACTTCATCCGACATGACGAGCAGGCCCGCTACTTATGGACTCGCATCGTGGGTCAGGATATTGGTTTGGATAGAGATCGTTTTATTGCATCATGTTATTTTCCTCTAGAGTCCTCGCCTTTTGCTGAGGGTAGGGATCTCCATAGCGGGTCTTGGGATGCTTCCCGCATAGCAGTGGCATATCCGATCACATTTGGAGCACTATTGGGGTGAAGCAGGGTTGCTCCCTCTCACCGGTCCTCTTTGGCTTGTATATTGATGAGTTGGAGAGAGTCATTACACAGTGTGGTGGTGCTGGCTGCAGGCTTGGGGACATCTCGATTGCTATCCTCCTTTATGCCGACGATGTGGTATTGATATCGCCGACTAGAGAGGGTCTACAGCGACAACTGGATTGCCTGCATGAGTTTTGCACCAGATGGGGCCTAGAGGTGAACATTGGGACGACCAAGGTTATGGTCTTCAACACTTCGTGAGCATTCATGCAGCGACATGAGCTTACTTTGGGTGGACAGGTTCTAGAGGTGGTCCCTTCCTACACATACCTAGGGGTCCTTTTCTCAGGTCCTACTTTTAGCATGAGACAGGCCGCCACCACCCGACTAGGGAAGGGACATGCCTCCCTTGTTTAGCTAGAGCGATTTTGTTTCCGGAAATCCATCCAGGATACTCGCAGTAAGTGTCGCCTCTTTGATTCCATTGTCACCCCCACAGCTTTATATGCAACAGAGGCATGGTGTACAGATCTCCCCTCTTCACACTGGGCCAGTCTTTCACGGCTACAGACCACTATGCTAGCTCGATTGATTCGAGCGAAGCCCTCTGTTCCACATGAGATTCTCCTGGCCGAGTTTGCAGTTCCACCTATACAGATCGAGGCAGCTTTTCAGCTCATTACCTATATCCAGAGGATACAGGCGCTACCAGAGATCGACGGACGATACATACAGGTTGCACTATCCTCCTCACAGCATCTTCATGAGCAGGGCTACAGGTTATCATGGTTCTCTCAGGCATCTCACCTCCTACTTGAGTCATATGGTATCTCCATCACAGAGCTTCCCTCAGGCACCCATCAGTATATCAGACGATTCCTCTATCGCGCATATCTAGAGCGGACTTGGCGTAACCAGTTAGGGGTTAAGCCAACTTTCTACCAGACCCATTTCCTGGAGGGGGATGCATCAGGGACCCCGGTCATGCCGCGCTACCTGTATTCGGGACTATCACATTGCCTCATATTCACACTGGGACAGCTTAGGGTGTCTTCTCATCAGCTAGCTATTGAGACTGGGAGGTTCCATGGTATTCCTAGAGAGGAGCGGATTTGCCGGTTATGCTCTCTAGGTGAGGTGGAGTCTAAGGAGCACTTTATCTTTCGGTGCCCTGTATACTACGAGATCAGAGGGCGATATCATTGACTGTTTCGAGACATGCCTACCACTCTACGCTCTCTCGTAGCCTATGAGGACCACGATGTGTTGCTCTGATGGTACATGAGATGTTCATATTACGGAGATATTTACACGGGACAACCCAGCCTTTTACCTCACAGCCATTGATTACTTCATTCTTTACTAGACGGAGATTACGTGCTTTAGATCCTAAGGATGATATTTATGACGACAACGAGGATGATAGCCGCTCACATGCTCATAGAGATCAGAGACAGTGTACTTCTCACCATCACGTTACTACCAGGATCACCAGACATCCTATGCAGAGGCGTACTACTACTAGGCATGCTCATGCTCACAGACGCCGCCGGCAGGCTCCAATGCTTTCTCATGTTGTGGCTCGCATTACATCTTTCTACAGCAGCGGCAGCAACAGCACAGTCTTGACATCTTGACACAGCTGCATATGATTATTATGCACACACATGTCTATTTTAGTTTTTAGTTTGTATTAGGTGTTTTCTTTATTATGGTTTGGAGACGTTTTATACGCTCCCATGGTTACCACACACTTGACATGTACTTCTTTAGTCTTATATGCCTTTTGGCATGGAAAAGACATTAATAAAGCTTTCTTTCTTTCTTTCTTTCTTTCTCTCTCTCTCTCTCTCTCTCTCTCTCTCTCTCTCTCTCTCTCTCTCTCTCTCTCTCTCTCTCTCTAGCAATCAGCAATGTCACATGCAAATTTTAGAAGCATACACCCTCGAGGATGCATTTAAGAGGAGGGTTTAGACAAAACGTATATAAAGCATAATTGCCTCCAGCTTCGTCACAAAGAAGCATTAAATTTCCTCAACCTGCAAACAAAATTTGACAAAAAATAATACGTTCAATGCTTTAGGGACCAGATGATTTGAGAGACAACGTTCCTTAGACAACGCCCTCAAGAACTTAAGGCGACTTTGGACAGGAAATTGGAATTAGATGAATCATGAAAGGAGGCGTTCCTTAGACGTTCCTATTACGAAGGGAGGCTTTATGTTGAACCTTCTTTTCAACCTTACCAAAGGCAGTGTCCTTAGTGAAGAGTTCTCTTGCATAGGCCCAATCAATACCATTTTTCAAAAGGCTTGACACAAAATCTTCAAGTTCATAGCTGGTCTTTGCAGACTCTAGCTTCATCTCCCAGTTCTTCTTCTGCAAGAAAACCTCCAAAGCGTAGCACTTTCAACACAAACAAAACTGTGACATTACAAAGATCTGCTTTCACAGCCTCTGTATACCACCTATGGATCGCAAAACATGAGTTGTGTAGCGAAAGGTTTGTATGAACTTCAAGAGCAGGTAAATGAAGCAACTTCAAGGAGGAATGACAAGGTTTGATTATGAAACTTTTCTGGTGAAACTCCCTCTCTCTCTCAAAGAGAGCACCATTGGGGTGAAACAGGGGTGCTCTCTTTCACCGGTTCTCTTTGGATTGTATATCGATGAGTTAGAGCGAGTCATCTCACAGTGTGGCGGGGGTGGCTGTGGACTTGGCACCATTCTGATTGCTATTCTCCTTTATGCGGATGATGTAGTACTAGTATCCCCGACCAGACAGGGTTTGCAGAGGCAGCTGGATTGTTTACAGGGATTTTGTACCAGATGGGGGTTGGGGGTGAACACTGCAAAGACCAAGGTTATGGTCTTCAACACTTCTCGAGCCTTCATGCAGCGCCAGGAGCTCATCCTAGATGGACAGGCCTTAGAGGTAGTTTCCACTTATACCTATTTGGGGATACTCTTCTCTGGTCCTACCTTCAGCATGCGGCAAGCTGCCACCACCCGACTTGGGAAGGGGCATTCCTCTCTTGTTCAACTTGAGCGGTTCTGTTTCAGGAAGCTCATCCGAGATGTTCGCAGTAAGTGTAGACTCTTTGATACTATTGTCACCCCCACAGCCTTATATGCAGCAGAGACATGGTGCACCGGCCTCCCTTCATCACATTGGGCCAGCATTTCACGATTGCAGACCACCATGTTAGCCCGTATGATTCGGGCAAAGCCCTCGGTTCCACATGAGATCCTTCTTGCAGAGTTTGTCGTTCCACCCATTCAGATATATGCCGCGTTCCAGCTTATCACATACATTCAGAGAATCCAGGCTCTGCCCGATGAGGATATGAGATATACACAGACAGCACTTGTCTCCTCACACTTTCTTCATGACCAGGGCTATCGACTATCGTGGTTCTCTCAGGCATCCCATTTCCTCCTTGAGTCATTTGGTATCTCCATTACAGAGCTCCCCTCAGGTACTCATCAGTATATCAGGCGCATCTTATATCGGGCATATCTCGACCGTACTTGGGGGCGACAGCTTGGGGTCTTGATATAGCAGGGTTCCCGGTCTTACCGCATTATTTGGACTCGAGACTATCACATTGCCTCAGATTTACATTGGGACAGCTCCGTGTATCATCACATCAGTTAGCTATTGAGACTGGTAGATTCCAGGGTACCCCGAGAGAGGAGCGGATTTGCCAGTTATGCTTTTTAGAAGAGGTGGAGTCAGAGGAGCACTTTATCTTTAGGTGCCCGGTATATTACGAGATCAGAGGGAGATACCACTGTTTGTTCCGAGACACACCTGTCACCTTACGATCGCTCATAGCTTATGAGGATTCCCGATGCGCGGCACTCATAATACGAGAGATGTTTATACTACGACAGGATTTGTATCAGACAGCCCAGCCGAGTCAGGTTTCTCAGCCTCAGATCACTTCTTTCTTCTTCAGGAGGAGAGGACGTTTTGATGACGGTGACGATGATGATGATGACCTACTTGCCCACAAAGACCAGAGACAGCGTCCCACACATACCCATGTTGCAGCACGAGCTACTCGACCTATCACGAGGAGACCTCTTCATCCTCTCAGACGACGTCAGAGACCACCAGTGGCCCTTCATGCCACAGGCTGTATTACATCCTTCTATATCATCAGCACCAGCAAGACAGGACTAGATGATAGCGTCACATCTCACTCATGACTGTTAGCAGTATACATGCTCCCACATGTTTCTAATAGCATCACGTCTATTTCAGTTTATAGCTTTAGCTCTAGATTGCTACTTTTGTTACTGTTTTGGAGACGTTTCATACGCTCCTATGGTTACCACATACTTCACATGTAGATTTACTAGTCTTATATGCCCTTTGGCATGGAAAAGACATTAATAAAGCTTTCTTTCTCTCTCTCTCTCTCTCTCTCTCTCTCTCTCTCTCTCTCTCTCTCTCTCTCTCTCTCTCTCTCTCTCTCTCTCTCTCTCTCTCTCTGATTTTCAGCTCATTACAGATATTACATTTCATAAACACATACATTACATTGCATTTAAAAAATACAGAGATTGCGCACATGTTGCACAAAAAAGCATACTGTATATTAATTTAAGAGATGTATCAAAAAAACATTACGTATCCCGCCACATACGGCTGGGTCTGTTTTTAAACTATTGTCTAACTATATGCCGCCTCATTTACTGCCGAAAATTACATAGAAAGAGTCCGCCACATACGGCTGGACCTTATTTAGTCTTAACATTCCTATGAGGATCCAACAGATTTGTTATGACTTTTTGTGACGCTCCTCCTCGCCCCATCATTGCGAGGTGCGCGGCCAAGGACAATAGGAGGAGCCGAATACTCGGTTTCCGAAGTAGCCTCCTCGCCCAGTCGAAACATCTCGTCCGCCCACTCTTTCAGTCGGCGAGAATAGTCTGCCATCGCCGCCGCTAGCTCCTCACCTCTTAGCTCGCTGCCCTCGAATGCCATTCTTGTCATCTCCTAGTTGGTTTCTTCTTCAAAGGCCCTAGCGTTAGCCTCCCACTCCTAATACTCTCTTTGGCGCCGTAGTCTTTGCCCTATTTCCCTGTTTTTGGCTCGCGCGGTTGCTGGGAGTGGCGTTGGCGATGATCCATGGCTCTCTCTCTCTCTCTCTCTCTCTCTCTCTCTCTCTCTCTCTCTCTCTCTCTCCCCCCCCCCCCCTGACTGACCTCCATCGCACTCAATGGCCAGAAAAAAGGGGAGCCCTCGCTCCCCTTCCTCTCTTTCGCTACCCCTTCCCTCTCCTTTGCAGCCCGTCGCTGGCCCTTCATACACCCCCTCGCTGCCTACTCCCTCTCTCACCACCTCTCCCACCCCCTCGCTGGCCCTTCCCACCCCCTCGCTGTCTGCTCAGCCTACTCCTGCCCCTCCCACCCCCTCGCTGGCCCTTTCCAACCCCTCGCTGCTTGCTCACAGTCCTCCCCCCTCTTCCTTGGCCCTCTCCTTTCTCCATGGTTCTCCTGCCCCCTCCCATTATCCTCTCTCATTCCCTAAAGAAGCCTACTCTCCTACGAAAGCATTTGAACAATACCTTCTCTCTTGCATGGAACAGACACTGGAATCTAGCTATCTGAGGATGGAAATGGGTCAATTGAAAACCACAATACAAGCTATGGCAATCGAGAAGCAAACTATGATGGCCCGGATCATATCTTTGGAAGAGACCTTGAGCAGGAAAGAAGAACCCGCCAGCACCACAAAGATCCAAGAATTGGAGGAACGGATTGAGCAACATAAGGCGGAAACCAAAACATGGGCCTCTCTATTCAAAGAAGACGCTAAAGAAGGTACACACACTTTCAATAGCGTCATCTCAGCCACCATATCCGAAGAAGGAATGCGGAAGTATAAATCTCTGAATGTGCGGGTGCGAGGAATTGAAGATACTAAGGCTCCAGTTACCGAAGCATCCAGTTTCCTCACGGATACACTTTCCCACCATCACAACGGAATGGAAAAAGCGTGGAGAACTAAAAGAGATCCAACTACACTCATCATACGGTTCATGGGAATAGAGGAGCAGCAAGCTGTCCTTAGGCTACGAGCTAGGCTGAGAGGTACCCTTGTCTTCATGGACGATGATCTCACACCTATGCAAGTTGCCGAAAGGAGGAAGGTTTTCAGCGAAGCCAAAGCACTAGGAAAAAAGGTGATATATCGGGATGGTAAGGCCCGATACATTGACCCCCAAAAATCTGAGGCATAGGGATTTGGGCCCCCCGGACTTAGGAGCGGTTCGGGGGCCCTCACAAAAGCATTGTGGTTAAGTTTATGGAACTGCAATGGTATCCATTCTTCGGCTACAACAGGAGACTTTAGAGATTTTTGTACTACAGGGGATATCCTTATACTTACTGAGACACATGAGAGTCCTGAGAGAGGACTTCCTTGCATTGAGGGATTTTGCTGGCTTTCTACTTGCAGAGGGAAGACAAGGGCACTGACTAGTCGCTGTTCAGGTGGTGTTGCTTGCTTATTTCGAGACTCTCTCCAGCCATGGGTCGAGCTACTATACACTGACGAGCAGGCTCACTATATCTGGATCAGGTTGGACCACAGGTTGATGGAGTTAGATCGTGACATATTCTTGGCTATTTGTTATTTCCCTCCAGAGACATCAGCTTTCACCTCAGAGGAGGAGTCACCTTTCATGGATATTTCATCGGACATTATCAGATATGAGGATCGAGGATATATTCTTCTAGCGGGGGACTTCAATGCCAAGACTGGGTCTAGGCAAACGGAATTTCACAGAGCAGCAGATGACCCACAGCGGATACATGCACTTGATTGGGATGATCTTGGTCTTATACGGCGATCGACGGATGCAGCGGGTCCAGTCACATCATATGGCGAGCAGATGCTTCAGTTGGGTGAGGCTCATGGACTGGCCATTTATAATGGCCTTCTTCAGCTGCCAGGCTCTGGTGACTACACTTGCTTCCCACATAGTGGAGGACATAGCGTCGTCGACTATTTCATGGGTTCACCGCTTCTCCTTCACTTCATTTCATCCTTCTCTGTACACCGCACCACTCTTTCTGATCATTCATATCTCTCACTCTAAGTCGGTCATCTCCACATCACACCTATTTTCTCTTCGACCCCTACAGCTAAACCCACCTACCGCTACACTTCACATCACACACCACTATACAGAGAAGCCCTCTCCGATCTCCTTACCTATTTCCCATATGAGCATACTTTAGAGGAGCAGTCCCTCTTTCTTGTCCAGACCATCCATACTGCAGCTTCCATTGCCTTTCCATCCCCACGGCCCAAAGACCAGCAACGTCATAGACTCTATAACCCCTGGTATGATCAGGAATGCATCTAGCTACATCAGAACCTCATATATGCTTGCTCCCATCTTCCTCATCTGACCAAAACCATATCTCGTGTCTACCGCAGAACCACCAAAAAAAAGAAAATCACATACGAGATTGGTCAGGGTAAGAAACTGATGGATCTCCTCTTTAGTTCTTCCTCAGGTTCATTCTGGAAGAGGTTCCTTCCACTGTCACCCCCACCACGGATCACAGACCTCAGCACTTGGGTCGCATATGCCACATCATTGTACACCATCCCAGATACCCCTCCTCTTCCCACCTCCTATCTCACGGATACTTCTGCCATATTCACTAACGAACTTATAGAAAAGGCCATCGCACGACTCCATTCCCATAAAGCCAAAGACATTGATGAGCTAGAGGCTGAACTTCTAAAGTATGCTCCCGACATCCTCTCACCCTTTCTCTCCATCCTATTCAACCGAGCTGTCACCTCTGATTTTCCCTCTCCATGGTCCACAAACCTCATTCACCCTATCCACAAAGGCGGGGACCCCATGAAAGTTGACAACTACCGCACCATTATGATCAGTCACCTATTCGCTAAAGTATATGGTTCTATCCTACAGTCAGAGATCAGTACAGAGATGGATGCTAGATCACTCCATGCCATTGGACAGGCGGGTTTCAGACCGGGATATACTACATCGGATCATATCTTCACTTTGAGGTCCATCATTGAGGAGGCTAAGGCCAAGAGGGAGCGCGTATACTGCTGCTTTGTGGATTTCCGCAAGGCATTTGACTCCGTGCCTAGGCATTTATTGATACAGAGACTTCATGATCGGGGCTTTCAGGAGGATACTATACAGGCGGTAGTAGCATTGTACAGGCGAGTTATTGGCAGGGTCCTACTATCAGGAGTTATTTCACCGGAGGTGGTCAGTACTATTGGTGTCAAACAGGGATGTCCACTCTCTCCTACACTTTTTGGTCTTTACATTGACGAGCTAGAGCATGTTATACAGAGTGATGGAGGGGAGGGTTGTACATTGGGCGACCTCATTATTGCTATTCTCCTTTATGCTGATGATGTGGTTTTGCTTTCACAGACGAGAGAGGGCTTGCAGCGACACTTAGATGCTCTTCTTCCTTTCTCCACACGGTGGGGTTTGTCGGTGAACGTGGCCAAAACTAAGGTTATGGTGTTCAACACCTCTAGGTCTTTCATGATGCGACAGGAGCTTCTATGGGATGGTCATCCCCTAGAGGTTGTTGATTCCTATACATATCTAGGAGTACTATTCTCGGGGCCTACGTTCAGCATGAGACACGCAGCTATTTCACGGGTACGAAAGGGCTATGCCTCACTGATAGATTTGGAGAGACTATGTTTCCGCTCACACATCAGAGATGCGACTAGTAAGTGTCGGCTCTTTGACACTATGGTTGTGCCCTCAGCTATGTATGCTTCCGAGACATGGAGTACGGGTCTGACAGCTACTGATTGGGCATATATCTCCCGGCTCCAGATTCGTTTGCTCTCACGGATGATACGGGCTAAGCCCTCAGTACCACACCAGATTATCTTGGCGGAGTTCGCGGTCCCCCCCATTCAGATTGAGGCCTTATTCCATATTGTGACATTCATACAGAGGGTAGAGGATCTTCAGGACGGGGGTACACATTATGTAGTTGCAACTTTATCTTCATCCCGGCGCCTACACTCAGAGGGACACCTTTTCTCATGGTACTCCCAGGCTTGCCGTCATCTCTCCACATTGGGTATCCAAATTAGTGATCTACCTGCGGGCACCCACCAGTACATCAGAGGCCTCCTTTACAGATCATATCTTCATACCACTTGGCAGGGCCCATTGGGGACCAAGAGTGAATTTTATCGTACACACTTTCTATCTCTTGATCCGGCTGGCTGCCCCATAGTATCTGGTTATTTGCTGAGGAGTATATCACATAGTCTGCGGATATCGATGGGTCAGTTTCGGGTTTCTTCACATCAGCTGGCTATCGAGACTGGCAGATACAGTGGCACCCCACGAGAGGACCGGTATGTGTGTTATGCATGAGACTGAGGACGAGTCACATTTCCTCTTCAGATGTCCAGCCTACTATGAGATACGGGGGCGGTACTACTGCTTGTTCAGAGAGCACCCAGTTACACTTTCTACCTTGATATCTTATGAGGACCCTAGATGTGTCGCACTTATGATCCGAGAGATGTCAGACCTGAGGAGGAGGAGACTAGATGGTACACATTCCCTGACACAGCTGAGCATTGATGAGTGCATATCCCGTCGGAGACAGAGATCCGAGGTACCCATAGGCAGCGACTCAGATGGAGAGGCCGAGATTCCCGACTCCTTCGTACACTGGCATCAGAGACCATGTCGACGGCCAGAGAGACAGTCAGTTATTAGATCACAGCCCATAGCGCCACGGCAGCAGAGACGACACCGACGGCCTATCCGGCGACAGAGGTCCAGGGCACATCTAATCACACCCTCACAGCATACCATCCACCATTTCTTTCATGCTGATGGGCATCGTGATATATGATTCCAGGCTATTGGATCCTGACTGGGCCAGCTGTCTCTATGCATTGTATTTGCAGTTATTTAGTTTTTATAGATGATTGAGCTTTAAGCTCCTATGTGCACACTTGACATGTACCTTTTCTTAGTCCTATGTACCTTAGGGTATTCAAGGACATTAATAGAATCTTTCTTTCTTTCTTTCTCTCTCTCTCTCTCTCTCTCTCTCTCTCTCTCTCTCTCTCTCTCTCTCTCTCTCTCTCTCTCTCTCTCCTCCTAAACCCTAAACCCAAGCATACACACCCTAAACCCTAAACTCACACACACAAACACATCATGTCTCACACACACACACAAATCCTCTCTCTCACACACACAAAATCCTCACACACACAAATCACCACACACACACACACACCCACACAAATCATCTCACACACACCATCATCTTTCACACACACACAAATCACAACACACACATCCACATGCACTCTCTCTCTCTCTCTCTCTCTCTCTCTCTCTCTCTCTCTCTCTCTCTCTCTCTCTCTCTCTCTCTCTCTCTCTCTCTCTCTCGCGCGCGCGCGCGCGGGGTAGCGCGTTTTGCTGCCCCGCAACCTGTTTTGCTGTTTTTCTTTTTTAAATTACCCGTCCGGGTCCCCGACTCGTCCGGCCCGAACCCTGTCTGATATAAAATATATATGTATATATATATATATATATATAAGGAAGCGGGGACTGGGTGCCAACGCGCGTCCGGGCACGCACGGACGCACTAGACTGCGTCCGGGGGTGGGCGCAAAATTTATTTTATTTTAATTTTTTTACGTGTATTTTAGCTCTAAAAAAAAAAAAGTGGACGCGCCTAACGTTGATGCACCCGAGCGCCAGACGCAGGCACAAAAATTGTAAAAACCCCCCGGACGCGCATGTCTGATATATATATATATATATATAATATTATTATTATTATTATATATATATATATCATAGTGGCACGTGGTACCGCCATTATGGTACCGCCGGTACCATAATGGTGGTAGCGCCATTATGGTACCGTCCTCAGACCCGCGGTACCAGGGCGGCACCAGTAAATAATATTTTTTATTATTTTTTTTAAAATTTTCTAATAAAAACCCCTTTTATTATTGCAAATTAGGGTAAAAAATTCTGAAAAAAAAAAGGTTTAGGGTTTAAAAAAAAGGGGGGACTATACAGGGGGCACTGTGGGGAAGCAAACCTTGGGGTCAATGGGAGTGCAGCATGTGGGGGAGCAACAAATCCGGACAAGTACACCGTCACATGGGCACTGTGGGGGAGCAGACCACGGACCCAATCGGAGTGCAACACGTGGGGGAGCAACACATGGGGGCAGGTACAGTAGCACATGGGCACTGTGGGGGAGCAGGCCATGGGGCCAATGGGAGTGCAGCATGTGGGGGAGCAACAAATGGGGGCAGGTACAATGGCACATGGAGGGATCATCAACAACTGCACATGGGAAAACAGGCTGGGGGGTTAAATAGGCACTCACGAGGCTATGAGAGAGCCAGTGAGAGGCTATGAGAGAGAGGCTGTGAGAGGCTGTGAGAGAGCCAGTGAGAGCCATTGAGAGGCTGTGAGAGGCTGTGAGAGCCAGTTTGAGAAACAGGGTGTCGTGAGATGGCGGAGCGCATACCACCGAGGCCCGAGGGCGAAGCTAGGAGGAAGCTCGAGGAAGATGTCCGAAGGCACAACGAAAGGCATCAAAAGCAAGATGCAGACATTGCAGAGATGCTACGACATATTGGATGTAAAGTCCTTATTAAGTCTTCTAAAGACATTTAGTTACTTATGGTCACAAAGAGATTACTATTCTATTGACGTGCTATTTTATCTCATAGACCGCATTAGTATTTCATTGATGTGCTATTTGGTCTCATAGACCACATTGGTCTCCATGGAGGTTGATAAGGCAATCTAATCTTATCCTCTCTCTCAATATATGTTAGGATAACTGTGAGTCCAGTCAAACAATCTATGGAGTAGGCATAGGATCCAAAAGATGTCCACTGAAAAGAAAACAGAAAGTCAAGCATACTGAGACCATCAGGGAGACAAAAAAGAGTGATCAAGAGATCAACATACTCGTTCAAGAGAGCGATCTTCTGCATTATGTAGATTCTTCGCATAGCTGTTACCAGGCCCTGTGCGTTGAGCCTTTCCACTGATAGATTGCAAGCGCTGTGCATGCTTCGAGTTTACTCTCCTTTTCTGATTTTTCTGCTCAAAGCCATTTTTTCGCAATAGAGCTCGAAACCCCTTGGACCCAAAGCAGTGCCAACTGAAATATGCCTGTCCAATATGCAAAATTTTGCTTCCAGTGCAATCCCTTACCCTGCAAATCGAATTGACAAAGCAGAAAGTCATCCTCTCATCAACAAAATGGAATGATTCCAATCAAGCCTCATCAACAGAATACAATAATTGAAATCAAGCGTCAAATGCACAACTAAGAAGCAGCCATCACGGCCAAGCCGCATAACCCTAGGTTATCAACGCAATGCACCTGCACTCAATGCGATTGCACTGTAAAATGCACTACAAAAACCTTGGAAAAGGAAGCTTCAGTTCGGAAAAGCTAGCAATTCACAACAACAAGCTGAACAAATACCAACTGCGTGCTGAATGAAAAAATAATGCAGAAGAGAAGATTGCATCTACTCCTGGTCAGAATGACACATATACCTGAAGTTAGCACACTGAGGAGCGAGGGAGTGTGGAAGAGGCGGTGCCGTCGCCATAGCCAGCGCTCACCGAAGGCAGGAATAGCTGCTGTCTCTCTCTCTCTCAAAAGTATTTAATACGAAAGAATTCTTGATCGATCCTCGTTCTATTTTCTCTTCACATTGTATCTCTCCTAATGAATGCCAAGTGCTCCTTTGTATTTTGGAGGCCACTCTCCCTCCAAATGTTCATATGAGCACATTTTGAACCAAATTTTTTTTTAGCATACTTGTATTAATTTTCAGTGGACTCTCAATAAAAAGTTGACAGAGCACATGAAAGTTATGACGGACTGTTCATGAAGATAGCCAATGATGAGCTGCCATATAGCACATGCACATTCTGCATTTTTAGCATACTTGTCTTAATTTTCAAGTCGACTCTCGATAAAAAGTTGACACATCACATCTAAGTTATGACGGACTCTGCATGAGGATAGCCAATGATGAGCTTCCATATAGTGCATGCACATTCCGCAATTCCACAATGTGCACATAGCACATGAAAGTTATGACGGAACATGCATGGCTGTCCACATGCATTGCCATCAAAAACAAATGAAGGAAGATTAAAACAATTGAAAAAAAAAACAAATAACGTAAACGAGAAAAAAAAAACACGTCGCAAAACATGCAAGACCAAAAATCACATAAATAAAAACCAAAAAAAACTGCGCAATCGCCATTATGCAAGGGAAGGCCTCACCGCTCCCCACACAAGACACACTGATTCGTGAGGGTAAACAAACCTTGGGAGAGGGCTTAAGGCACAAAGAAATGTATCACATATGTCCTTGAACTAGCAAGCTTAGTAGGGCTCGCCAAGCTGTGGAATTGTTGATTTGTAGTCAAGTCACAATGAGATTGCATTTTGATTTTTAGCTTTTTCACAATAGTAGTAAGTGATTGTGACCATTTTTAATTTTGTCATGTTATCAATAAGTTATTGTTAATAATAATATGTTATTTTTGTGTGAATTGGGTCTACCAATTTTCTTCATAATGATGTGTGATTTTTAAGTGGGTTTGAGTTTCAAAAAATGAAGTTTTTTTTTTGCAATTTACTTTTTTTATTTTTCAGAGAGCATGGCAAAGCTCATGGGACCTTTGGATCACCTTGTTTTGTTTTTTTATTTTTAACTACAACTAATTTAGTCCAGAGCACAATAATTTTTCTTAGACTATTTTTTTATGTTTGTTAATTTATGGAGTTCAATGCTTGTTGATTTTTTTTTTCTCAATAGATGGTGTCGTGTCAAAGGTAGATTATGTCATGGCCTGCCACTGATGTGGCATGTTGTGTTGAGGAAAGGATAAAATCATACTCTCCAAATGTTCAGAATAGAAATTAGTTTCATTTCTTCACAAAAAAAATCAAAACACTATTACATGTCATGTGCCAATCATAGCATCCTAACATTTGATCCATTCAAATACAACAAATTAGCATGGTAAATCAATAAACTATCAAGAAATTAAACAAATTGTAGAAAGCTTCACCAAGTTAGACAAAGATAGATATCTCCATAAAACGATCATTCATTACACTAAGGCCTTAAGCTAGAGCAGAATCAAGCTCTCATGCGACTATGAGTTTGGGACCTTGTTGGGCCATTTTGCCTCTCAACCACTATTACAATTCTTGCCATTAACTAAATAGCACAGTTGCTCCTGCCCACTTTTGAACCGCATTATAAAACTAATTTTACTCTTAACACTTGTTTAACAACATTTATAAGTACATGCAAGACATGAGCCTCTCCCTACTTAAGCATTTTTGTCCCAAAAATGAAGACCATGTTATACTTCACTATGTGTGATGCTTCATGAGTCCTTTGACAATTGTCAAAAAGGAAATGTTGCTGGTAGATCCAACGAGCAAAAGAAAATGTCCGTTGAAATTATACCAAGGATTGATGATTTAAATTTAAACAATGTAGATGCTTTAGCTTTTAATTTTGAGCTGACAATTGTCTGTCGTACTCTTCATAGCTCTTGGTCTCTCTCCAAGGCTTATCGTAAAGGGAAATCTGCCTACTTTGTCTTAAAGCCCTCGATTCAGATCTTTAAATACCTAAGATGTATGTTATTGTCCCTTTAATTTTATAAGATCAATGAAGAAGAGGCTTATGATATGTGGAATTGCCTTGAGTAGCATCTAGTTATGTGTGTGTTGATAAAAATATATGCAACAAAACATTTGATGGTCTACTTCCTCGGTATCTTTCTTGATTGAATAAGTTATCTAATTCCTGATGCATCTCTTTTTATCCATGTGATTGATGTTGTAGCCTTATATGTTGCTCCACAACATGGATTGATGGTTTCATCCTATAGCTCCAATGCATTTAATAGAGTAATGAGTTCATTTTTTGGATTATTGGTTGGTTCGTAGATGATTCCTAGAACCATGCGCATTGCAAAAAAAAAGTACGATTTTGTTAGGGGACTCGCAAAGGTTAGGGGTCTTTCTTCCAGTTTATTACCCGGTTTCACAATCATGACCCTTCGTAATGTATGAGATTCGTAGGTTTGTTTCTGTAATTATTCAGCTGCCGCTACAATTCTACCTTTGTACCGGGTAATAAACTTGAGGCCCTTCGCGGACAAGTAAAAACCCCATCCTTGTTCGCGAAGCTTCTTCTGTATGGGTTTTCCTTTCTAGATCTCCGGTGGTCTGTTGCCGGTTTGTTTTTTCAAATTCGATTTTGTGGTAAGCTATATTGGGGGGTTCGGGTTTGGCTATGGCAGTTGCTCATAAGCTTCCTGTACTTATTACCGTCTTTTTCTAGACTCGAATTTTTGGACGAGCTCAAAATTTTGGACGAACTCGAAATATGGCAGACTCGAAATATTCTAGACTCGAATTTCTGGACGAACTAAAATATTTGGACGAACCAGAATTTTTCTAGACTCGAATATTTTTGGACGAACTCGGATTCTTGGACGAACTCGAATTTTTGGAAGAGCTCGAATTTTCCTAGACTCGAATTTTTGGAAGAGCTCGAATTTTCCTAGACTCGAATTTTTGGACGAACTCAAATTTTTGCACGAACTCAAAATATTCTAGACTTGAAATATTCTAGACTCGAATTTTTGGACGAATTTTTCTAGACTTGAATTATTCTAGACTCAAAATATTTTATTCTAGACTCAAATTTTTGGACGAACTCAAAATATTTCTAGACTCGGATATTTTTGGACGAACTCGAAATATTTCTAGACTCAGATATTTTTGGACGAACTCGAATTCTTGGACGAACTCGAATTTTTGGACGAACTCGAAATATTCTAGACCCGAATTGAATATTTCTAGATCCGAATTTTTCTAGACTCAAAATATTTGGACAAACGGAATATTTCTAGACTCGAAATATTTCTAGACCCAAATTTTTCTAGACTCGGATATTTTAGGACGAACTCGGATTCTTGGACGAACTCGAATTTTTGGACGAACTTGAAATATTCTAGACTCGAAATATTCTAGACTCAAATTTTTGGACGAACTGGAATATTTGGACGAATTTTTCTAGACTCGAAAGAAATATTCTAGGCTCGAATATTCTAGACTTGAATTAGTCTAGACTTGAAACATTTCATTCTAGACTCAATTTTTTGGACGAACTCAAAATATTCTAGACTCGAATTTTTGGACGAACTCGAAATATTCTAGACTCCTCGAAGTATGCCCGAAGCGTTACTCTTGGATGAACTCGAATTCTTGGACGAACTCGAATTCTTGGATGAACTCGAACATTCTAGACTCGAAATATTCTAGACTCGAATTTGTGGACGAACTCGAATTTTTGGACGTACCTTGGACGAACTCGATTTTTGGAACGAGCTCAAATTTTGGGACGAACTTGAATTTTTAAACGAACTCAATTTTGGAACAAACTCGAATTTTTGGACGAATTCGAATTTTCCAAAAAACATACTAAATTTTCAAATCTGCCAAAATTTGTGTAGTCGGCTGCCATTCACCGGAGTGTTGAATCTTTTTTCATCCAAGTGTTCTAAAATAACCGCTCCATAGTTCAATATTTCTTTCACCTTAAACGGTTTATAACCCGTAAACTCCAATTTTCTTTTGATCAGTTTTGTTTTATACATTAGTGCTAGATCTCATTCCTTCAGATCTTTTTTGTGTAATCAACAATCGTGCCATGTCTTGCAACGAGTTTTCTTTGCTGATTATACATGAACTGCCATCAATCTGGTTTCGCAAAGTTTTTGTAAAGCCTCATGACGCATCTGTAAGAATTCCGCTTCATCCAACCAATCCGTTGCTGCTATGCATAAAGATGGTATCAAGAATTCAATCGACATAACTGCATCTTGACCATAGACAAGCTGGAATGGTGTTTTATTCATACTACCTTTATAAGCTATTATGAATGCCCATAATGTTGCATGCAGTTTATGTTCCCAATTAGAACGACTTGCTTCAACCGTTTTTGTCATAATGTTGTAGAGAATCTTGTTGGAAGATTCAGCTTGACCATTACCCCTCGGATAATACGGAGTACTAAACTGATCATTCCATAAGAGAGCCAATCTGCTTGTATCGAAATGAAGATGAAAACATGTGCAATCATTCGAAATTGCTACTTATATAGGAAATTGAGGGGATGGGCGTCCCAATTCCTATTGGCTAATTCCTACCTCCCTAACTATTCAAGTTTAAAAAAGAGTGGAAACCCATTCAATAATTGGAGGAACCAATTTGAAATTGAACTTTGGTGAGATCCCCTATTTTATTCACTAACTTGACATTTAGGCCTGCGACATTACAAGTCCCGCTTTTATTAACTTCCTAATCATCAAATCTCTATGTGATCATTGACTTGGACTTACACACGCAGGGTGCCAAATCCTTCTCACTTATTAACTAGGGTTAGGGTTGTCTCGATGTCCGAAAATCCTCCACACTTTTCTTTCACACTGATTGTTAGAATAAGCTCATAGCTGTTATAGATCGTGGTTAGCTTTGTGAGCACGTATTGTTTTGTGCTCACCAACATCATATGACCTGTATTTCTATAAATTCAATCTGAATAAATTACTGTCTAGTTTTGCGTTCAGATTTTGTCAACGTTGCATGTTTTTAGCTTTCGGTCTGACTCTCTAATTGCTTTGTCTAGTTGTATGCTCTTCTGCTTTTGCATAAATGTAATTGAGCTCTATTTTGTGTTCGCCTATTCTTGTAGTAGTGCACGCACCAAGGGATCAGTCGGCTACTGCCTTCACGCAGTAGTAGTAAGATCGTTCCAATCCGATTGTTTGACCTATCGATCCAAATCCATTTTGGATTCTTATTTCCTTTTTCCTAGACAATGATGATTGTTGGAGAATAGGGGGATAGTCTTAGAAACCTGATTTCAGTAAAGTCAAAGTAGAAATACTGATTGACATAATCTAAAAGTAAAGTTTGGTATAAATATAAACCTATAAATGCCGATTGACATGATCCCATAAATGTCCATCAACATAATCCCATAAATGCCGATCGGTGGCAATGCCAGCCTAGAAATGTGGGAGACCTAAGCAGATACAAAATGGATGAGTAAATTCAAGTCCCAATAAATGTAAGATTAGATTGGCAACATCCTATTTTTGATGTAAGATGTGTAGTTGGTAGAAAAGAGTATTACATGACTAGGACGTTATATAAACAAACATGGGATGACTTCAAGGAGTTTTGTATAGAAGCTTTCATAGATTGTTATATTAAAATGTGGTGTCGATTGGAACAAATTGATTATGTGAAGACTTGTAATGAGAGATTTTGTTTGGTATTGCCAAAGATGCGGCTTAGTAAAGAAACATCCATCGAACACTATGTACATGGCCTTCAAGATTACCTTCGTGTTTGTGTGGAGAAAGTACTTCCTTTAGCTCCAACATTGCAAGCAATAGTGCATTATGCATTGGATCAAGAAAAGAGATAAATGTTTAGGAATCCATCAAAGCAACAATGTGATTTAGTCCAAATATTGAATTTTTTAATTTGCTATATATTTACTCAAAATAAATTATTTGTCAACTTATTGCACAAAATTCTTTGCAAAAATATGATTTAATTTAGGAATCCACACTTCAAGCAAAACAAGGCTACCTTATAAAGGACATTCTTAAAAAATGAATGAACAAGGTCTAGAAAAGACATTTTTTGGGTCGTATTGAAAAAACATATTGGACAAGTTGATGAAGATCAATCTAACAAGCAAGATCAAAACCATGATCAAGAGGAAGATCAAAAAGAAGGGGTATTAGCGCAAATCTTTATAGTTGCAGCTTAAACATGGATCAAATTTTCAAAAATCACATTTTACTCCAATAATGAAAAGTTATGGTCACACTTTTTTATAATGATTTATATGTAGTTACTTTTGAAATAAATTAGATTAGCTATGTAAAAATGATGATAAGTTCAATGATCATCTTGGACTCATCTCATGGATTTCAACCGAACCTGAGTTGTCATACAGCGCTCAAACGAATCGAACTAAGATGGAGAGGAATATCCTGGTTTATTGAGTTCGGTTCATATACAAAAATGGACACCGTGAAATTTTTGAACCTCAACATCATAAGCCACAAATCGAAGATAATTTCCAGGTCGACACACTTCACTTAACTAGATGTTCAATGCGAAGATCATCAACCTGGAAATATTGAGAAGCTCGACAACAGACTACCGCAAGATCTCCCACCCCCTTCTGTTATTCACTTCCAGAGTAGGCCTATACCCGAAAGGAAGAAGAGAAAATCAAGGGAGCTCGGGCGGGGTGAGCACTACTGGAACTTGAAATAGGTCTGATGCATAAACGTTGGAACGCCATGCTTGCTGTAAATGGCCTAGCCAAGATGCTAAACCCAACCATATCCTTGCCTTCTTGCAGTCCCTCCCCAAAAGCTTAATAGTGACAGCCACTGCCCAACCAAACACGGAGATCAGGAAGTTCGGCGCCCCAATCCACAAAGACAGCAACGTCAAACTGGCTCCTGATAAGGAACCTATGGTGACGAAACGTAGAATTGAAGCGCGGAGCGCCTTTACTAGCGCTTTGCGCTGCTCTTTACGCTTTCTGGATCGAGCCACGCTGCTGCCTTGGCCAACATGGACAAACTAAGGGCCCAAAGAATGGTAAACAAGGAAGGTAGACCAATATCCTTCTTTGCTCAATTACCATTTATTTTGGTGGATACCCACACTACTATTCAAGACTTTGGCTACGTGGCTAGAGGAATCGTAAACTACTACCAGTGCGCTAACAACTCCAAAGTGCTGCAGCACATAGTTATACTATCATCTGAGGTGGTTGGCACTCCATACTCTTGCACACAAACTCAAACTATCGGTAAAACAAACCATCAGTAGATTTACACTCTCGCTAACTGTCCAATGGAAGGAAGGAAGCAAGCCATACTTCCCAATCTCCAATGAAATATGAAGTATGGAGACTTTGTTCCCGGTGGTTCTTTACGAGATTATAGCGAAATATTCCTAAGAATGAGCATAAGCTCTCTCTCTGGAGAGTCAGCAATGCGCTGCGAGGGGTTGTGAGGATCAGGAAATAGAGATATGCACCACCAGAACTCACTCGGTCACCAGATAAGCCACAAAGGTTTGACTACATTAGGAGGATGGGAAGAAGACAAAAGGCCCCCGAGCATGGCACAAATGGCACTTAACAGGAAGGAAATACCATTCTGTCGAGGGCACCTGCAACCCTGGCACCAGGGCAAGATTGGGGTCAATGACTGGAACTCGAAACAATGCGTACATACTAGGTAAAGATACCCTTTTATTCCAGGGTGACTGTCATGTACGGTTGTTTGACAAGGCATGCGGAGATAAAAAGTCAGCCGTTTGACCTTACTCTCGTCCTACCAATGTTAGGATTGGTGAACTGGTAGAGGCCCGCTACTAAACTGGCTCCAATGTGGAGCGTTTTGGAGGCTCGCCTCCATGACAGAGCTAAGGATTACGGGGTAATTGGAACTTCTCCTATCCACACCCGCACCTGCATGCAGGCCAGCGAGAAGCTCCAAAAAAGCAAGGAATGTGATAGAGAAATAACAAAACTTCAAATTCTCTCTGTCCACATCAATTTGCGATAGCGTAAAGGCTTGGAAAACTTCAAAATACAATGTTTTTAAAATCTAAGATTACTAATACGTGTCGACGTCACAATAATTGTAAGGCCCCTCAAAATATATAAAAAATATTTTTAAAAAAGGAAAGATGAAAAAAGATCACAAGCAGGTTAAAACCAAACATGAAAACAATAAGTCTCTGCCTACGGCAGGGCCAAAAATTCATCAGAAAGAAAAAAAATGAAGGAAAGTATTTTCAGAAGATAAGTTTTGATGAAAAATGACATAGAAAATCACTTTTTGGATTATATTTTATACATGCGGT
The DNA here is from genome assembly GCA_029204225.1 of Diphasiastrum complanatum. NCBI lineage: Eukaryota > Viridiplantae > Streptophyta > Lycopodiopsida > Lycopodiales > Lycopodiaceae > Diphasiastrum > Diphasiastrum complanatum. The sequence continues at coordinate 29,501,595 of CM055104.1, forward strand.
CTTAGAAACCTTTGTCGAAATTTCAGATCATACATCCACCTCAAATTTTTTTATACTAAGTTGGGCAAAGGTTTTTTTCCAAAGTTACTACCTGTTTTGCAGTTTGGCGAATGTTCAACAACTTACCATTTTGGGAACCTTCGTCGAGCATCTTACAGCCTTTATGAACCTTCGTCGACCTGACAAATGGATTCAAAATGCCCAAATTAGGTTGGACATAGGTTCAGATCTTCAAAATTTGCATTTATTACAATACCTAGGCAAAGGATGTTCTTAGGTGAATGTTAAACCTTCGTTGGATCTTGAAAACATTTGTCGGATTTTGAAAACCTTTGTCGGATCAGTTCAGACCTTTAGAAACCTTCGTTGAGATTTTTGGAATTATTTTCACAAACTGAACATGCCTGCAAATTTGTGTCTTGAAATGAATAGTCAAACTAGTACATTGTCTAATGGACCCTCCAAATCAGCCTATAAAAGGGCCGAATTAGATTTCCTTTCTCACTTGTGCTTGCGAAGCCCTTGCAAAATTTTCCAACGACTAGACCTCCTAAAAACTTCCTTCCAAGCTTTCTAATATTCTCTATACATGTTCCACTCTCAGTACTTGTCTGTTCATCATGTCTTCTACTGATAATTCACAATCTCCTCAGTATGGCGTTCTGACCAAGATGGGACGTCATGAGACTTCCCAGCACAAGCATGGTGGCTCAATGGATGAACCTTGCTGAGCCTCTGTGTTGGAGAGAGGGAGATAAACGAGTTGAGAAAAGGTGTCGTATGTTAGAAACAAAAAATAAGCTCAAAGAGGTAAGACGAACACAAACGAGAAATGAACTCGAACAGAAAATGTTCATGTGTAGCGGAACGAGCTATACGACTCTCTCCGTAAGCATGACTACGCCTATTAGAATGAACAAAACGGTACTGATACAACACCGCAAGCAACATAACCTGCTGTGATACCATGACAAAATCCAAGGCCCCAATCAAAACAAAAATTAGAGAGATATCATGAAAAAAATTCCTAAAATAGAGGCTAAAATCACACCAATAGCCCACTAAACTGATTAGATCATCAAAGATCTGGGTTGCATTCTTCACATCCATCAAGATCTAGTAACCTTGGACTTTTTCAACGAATGAATCTGAGATCAGGACGATTAGTACCAAGAAGAGTTGGAAATCAAGCACCAAACCTCCTCGGAGGTGCAGTCGCACAAACTGAAACAAAAGCACGACCAGCTATAATGGACCCGATGGATCGACCCGTATTTGTCGTACCCTTGGAAGTGATCCAGATAGCACCTTATCTTTGAGATGCCAAAATACGATGGATCGATCGGTCCTATCATATTCCTCCATATTTACAAACAAGCATGTAGGATCTACGGTGAACAGACCCTTGAGGAAAATTGAAGATGTTCCCCATGTCATTGGTATTTGCAGCCCAAGATTGGCTTTTCAACCAATCGGTCGAGGAAAAAGCCATGTGGAAAGGGGTTAAAGCGGTTCTCATCACCCACTTTAAACAAAGAAGTTTTTGGAAGATCCATTTCTCCTATTGAGCAAGATCAAGATGGGTAAACGAGAAAGGGTCCGGGACTATATCGAAGGAGTCAACAAGCATCTATGATCCAAGTGCAACACAGCCCTGACTCTCGATCATGCGATAATCATGTGGTTCCTAGCAGGGTTACCACAAAACATTAGAAGAGAGCTTAAACATCGGGAGCAGTATGCTACGTTGTAGATAGTCATGGAAGATGCCATCAGAGAGGAAGATGAAGGATCAGATGATGATTCAAGCCATAACTATCCAACGATCCATCATCCAACCCCTTGGTTGCCTCAATCTCAAACACTTCCAACATTTCAAATGATCTGTTGAAGGATCATATTACAAAACTCCACAAACAATAAATGGAACAATTAACAGCCCAATATGATAAAAAAATTGAAGGCTTTGTAGAACTTCATCTACATTTATCATTCACTACATAAAAAAAATGAACACGGAGCTATTGCACTTCTCATTTAGTTTTGCAACTTTTTAGTGAGAGAACAATAAGTAATGAAAATGTATAATTATGTGTTCCATCTTTCAAAATTGTAAAAGAATGATACACTTCCACTATTGATTTATTAAATCGGTTGACATCTTAACATGCAAATGCACAATTCAAATTTCACATTTATATAGACATCGTCAAAAAAAAAAAAGGAAGGATACATTTGTTTAAACCGTGTGCATGCATTACAAGCAAAAATTTGAAATGAATTCATTCATATGTAACTATTTAAGAGTAGATAATTGTCATACTAATCTGTAAGATGGAACACCATTCCAGATGGGAGAGCCTGAGGTTCCACAGACATAGTTGCTCACCAGTTTATTGACTAGCAGAATGAACTTATCCCTCGGAGAGTTCCTGCAAATTGCGCCACTAGGAAAAAGCATTATTGCAAAATGGATAAATTTGAAATCTGAAATGACAACAAAAGAACCCTTGTATTGTGCCAGGTATGAGGGAACCAGTAGCGTCCTCAACATAGGAGCAACATGAGAAAGTGAACAACACAATATCACCCTGCCAATCAAGCACAAATGATATGAGGACAAAGCGATAGTGGTAGATGGAGGATCTGGTGTCAACTTGATCTCGACTACCGAATATCAGAATTGGGGTTTACAAGGACTGAAGCCAGCAAAATTTGCCATCAAACTAGCTGATCCAAACCAAAAGATGTAGTTGAAGAAATTCTAGTTAAGTCACAACATGGGAGTGTCATTTAACAATAGCTAAAGACAAGCTAGTTAGAGAGTTTTAACTAGATGGTCATGTGTGTGAAATGATGAAATCTTTTTGATAAAGAGATTCATGTCATAGAAATCTATGATAGCAATAGTTATGGCTGTTACAATTATTTCGTTAATGTTGGGTTAGAACCATTGTGCACATCTAATGACTTTATTGAAGCTAGCCAACAATAGGTAAATTCCATGTACACAACTGTACTTTTTCTTTCTTAGGATCAAGGGGCCAAATCTAAATCAAAGCATGTTTATGCATCAGACAATCCCAAGTGGTCAAGTATTTGTCCAAGCATTGGCTACTTTTATAAAATTTTTCCAATAAAAATGATGGGTATCTAGTGATTTATTAGTAATGCATGTGAAATGAAAGCATATATTAGGAGTTGCTTATTGGATTGAAATAAGTATGTCACTTGTTGTTCATGAGTGTTATGACCTGTAGATGTACTTAAATGGTGATGATTGGAAGGATCAATCTTTCATTGACAATATTTGATACATTTTAATTTGTGCTAATGATTATGTGTCTTCTTGTTACATTATGGCTTTTTTCTCACAAATAAATAAATGCATTAGATGCTTTGTATTTGTGTCAATCTGATTTTTTTTTTTTTAATATTTTGGTGCTTTTATGGTGGGTGGTAGATGCTTTGATTTAAAGCTTGATCAAATCACAAATTGTCAAGCCCCACATAATTGGGGTAATGTTGATTTTGATATAAGTGCCACATTCAAAGTCTTAGTCATTTGGCATCGTTATACTTTTCTAAGAAGTTTTATGTCAACAATCACATTCTTTGCAAAGAAATGGCGAATGTTATTAATGGGAAACAACATGCAATACATAAGGTGCACTTTGTTTGTAATTAGAGTTTTTGACCAATTGATATCCTCAACATTTACATATATATTTTGTACTATAATATAAAGTTGGACTAAGTTCTTTCAAAAAGCGTGCACACACACACACACACACACACACACATCCATAAATTGGTAAGTTACCTAGTAGTTCATAATAGGCACAAAGATATTGTTAAGTCAATCAAGCCCATCTAGATAAAAGTTGCTTGATGGAAGCACAAGGAAAATACCCCATGATAGAGACCTTTCATCAAGTTGGACTATGTATACATAACAAGTTGCTAGCTTGGTGGTTTTTTTTTAATAACGAAATTTTAGTGGACTTCAATAAAGACACATATGAGTTCAATCACATAAATTATGTTGTCAAATTGGATATTTTATCCCTCTTTGAAATATTTTGGAGCACATCCAATAGATGGAGACATCTCCACTATGAAATTAGATTCCTTCTAGCAAGAAAAATCTAATGTGATAAGGTCTTGATTCTTATTGTTAGTTGTTATCTATGCATCCATAAAATATAATTATATGTGGGACATATACATAATGCAAGATTTCCAAACAAAAAATATACTCATTTCAAGTTCTTCATCTGCACTTATGCCTAGAAAGGCCCTATTTACAAGAGCTCAAAAATCCAAGTGCAACATCAGCTCTCAACAAAAAGCCTTACCAATCATAGAACAAATAATGGATTCTTGATGAGCGTTGAGTTCCACAACAATGCTTTCATAGTCACTGGGTCCCTAGAGATCTAAGATATGGTATTTCGAGCTATCAAAGTCATGAAGGATCCCATTCTTTATTTGAGCCTTGCTTGAACTACAATTGTGACATTGAAATCATGCTAAAATTATACAAAAGAAGTTCAATGAGCCATTTTTCTAGTTAACTAGTGGATTTCTTAATGAAGTACCTCTATTCAAATATCATACTCATTAAAATGTCAAACAAGACTCATTCGCTATGAAATACTAGCAATTTTTTTTTCTTGCAATATTACTTATATTGATGTATCCATGAAAGTGGAAGGCATTATAAAACAAACTTGATACACATATGTAGAAGATGGTTCTCTGATAAATTGTGAGGCGATGAAGACCTTCTCTCCCCTCCTCAAGTTTTGAAGTTTGACTCCACTAAGGATATACAAGAGAAAAGCATTAAGATGCAAAGAATATGGTTTAAAAGAACAAACTTTCAAATCAAACATGTAACTTGGGGATGTCATATCATATTCAAATAAAATACTATCCAAATAATAAAATCCAGTCCTAGAGATGTTTTTAGTAATAACACTCTCCCTCCTCACCGTGACTTTTGTAGCTCACAGGTGTACTTGAATGTCAAAGAACAAATTATTGGGCTTTGTGTCTAGAATATGAGGCCTCATGCCCATGATTAGTGGGGTTTTCTTTCAGAATTATGGGGTCTCGTGCTTTGGTTGTGAAAATGCCATTGGCACCCAATGTGGAAATGTATATAAAGGTAAAACCATTATAGACATTCAAGTCTTTGAGATAACGAAAAAAAAGTACTTGTGATTACTAAGCTTATTGCACTTTCTCACATCATTTGGTATGAACATAAAAAAAGATTAAAATATAGGGTATATATAAACTAAAATTGTAACTACCTAGGTTAAATAACGTTGCTATGATAATATTTGATAAAGAATATCCCACTTTTGACATCACATAGTAGCACATTGATTTCTTCTCATATTGTTGCCAATATTAAAACAAAAAATATAATCAATCTATTGTACTTTATAGTAATGCAATAAGTTGGACTAATGTTGTCGTAAGATGTCGTAAGTTGTCAAAGCTTGAAAGATCCGCATGTCGTTGTGAGTGCACATGAAAATAATGCTTAACGTTTAGGATATTTTTAAATTTACTATAATCTATTTAGTTAATAACATTGCAACATCCAATATTAAAAAATTTGGTGGAAAACATGCTAGTAGTCTAATACGACATGTGTAAGCTAAGCAGCATATTGATAAATGATAGATAAGGCATGAAATATGCATGCAATTGTCAATTGACATTTTTTTTTAAAAAAAGGATTGCACACAATAAATTTAGATCTATTTAGGAAAGAATAATATTTTAGGACACGTGCTACATATTATACTTATATAAGTGTGGAGCGGATGTGTTTCATGCAAAATTATCTTTACATGTATAAGTGCTTATATTTTTGCAGTAGAAAGTCACATTCATTTTTGCTATTTGAAATGAACTAGAGATAAATAGGGTTGCTTGCTGAGAAAGCATGTTGACTTTTAGATCATTTATCAAATCAATAAAATTGGTCAAAGGTGCATCATTTACTAAGTTCTCACTTAATCTATTCATGTTCTAGTTTTGGATGGCATCAATCACATGCAATGTCCTTTTTTCCAGGCTATTCTTAGGTGTATCCAAATGCCATAAACAAAAGTAGGTGCATTGTGTCTTTAGCAAATTTACATGCATGTTGGATCATGTATGATAGTCATTACTTGTTGCAAGGCTCATATGTTTATTATCTAACCTAAAACTGTAAAAGATAGGAGATTACATCTCTATTTGTAAAATTTTTCAAGTTAAATGCAACATAGTTTGAAGTCATAGTTAAAATTTGCTTCAAACACGATCACAGATCATGAAACACAATAACATTCACTTAGAGGGCACTCTCCCACACCAAGCTCACATAGCAACGGTATTTTTTTTTAAAGTACATTGTACATATAGCTTCTTCTTTGGCAACCCATGCATGGCCCAGGTTGTCGTTGATGGGACAGGTTGACTTGCCTCGTGGTGAGGCCAACTGGTCCTAATCCACTGATTAGACCCACATTATAGTAACCCAGTAATTCTACTTTTATTCTAACTCTGTCCATAAATGTAGAATCTACTTTTTACACTCTCATATACATGGCATCAAAGTTAACAAACTTTAAGTACATAAAGTTTTGATCTAAGCTTGTCAAACTCTCTAATGAGTATCTTAGTCAAAATGTCAGCTAATTTCATCTATGTTACAATGAACAATATTTATTTCTTCACTCAGCAGCCTTTCACATATGAAGTGATAGTGATGTGTTTGGTCCTCGTGTGAAACACTGAATTCTTTTCCAGTTGAATGCCACTTTGACTGTCGCTCTGATATTTATAGGTTTTTCCTACTTCATGTTCATCTCATCCAAGATTTGTCTCAACCAAATGGCTTCCTGTGCTGTGCCACACATTGCCTTATACTCTGCTTCTATTGTGGACAAAGCAATTGTACTTTGCTTCTTACTAGACCAGGAAAAACAACTACCACAAAACTAGAATAAATACACTATGGTAGATCTACGATCATCACAATCACCTCCCCAATCCACATCCACATAGCCACATAGCTCAGGTGAACTTTCATGCTTCCTATACACCAAGCCATAATTGAAAGTGCCTTTGACATAATGCAAGATGCGTTTGGCCTCCTTCCAATGTGTTTCCGTCCGTGTTGCCATAAACTGACTTACAATACCAACAATATAGCATATATATGGACTAGTCGTGGTAAGGTAAATCAAGCTCCTTATTAACTGCCTATATAGCATAGCATGAAATAGTTGTGACTCGTCAAGCTTAGAAAGCTTTTTATCTGTTTCAATAAGAGTGCTTGCAATCCTATACCCTAAACCTGTGCAGCAACTCTCTAACATAGTTTACCTGTGTTAGTCTTATCTCATATCCTGTTTGCCACACCTTTACTCTAATTCAATAATGCATCAAGTTGAAATCTATCATCTAAAATTGATTCATGATATCCTTCTTGAACATATCAATCATCTCTTGATACATCTCAACTGAATTCACGGAGTATTACCTTAGCCAAGACATTGAGTAGCAATTCATTACTCATTATTCGCCTCAGTCAAATGGATTTACTGAGAGAAAGAATCAAACCTTAGCAATGTTTATTCTGGTATGTTTGTCTATGAAATCAATCTAACAAATTCTGATAATTTCAAACTTAGAATCACTTAGAATTTGAATGTGGCAATAGTCATGGTGGTTTTGTTCAAATTTGATAGGCATAGTATACACTAGGAGAAGGATAATTCCGCAGAGCCCAATAGTGCATTTATTAAATGCAGCCATTTCTCTATCGAGAGCATTGTTTCTTTCTTCCAACACACTTGGGATCCGGATTAAATCTCAGAATTTCACAAAATATCCAAAAAAGATATTAACCAATGGTGTTAGAGAATATCCAATAATTATCAAAGCCTACCATTGTCAATAAGATCTCTATGATCCTAGAACCTCTCCTTTGGAATTACCAATGTCCCATACCACCAGCTTTTCTACCAAAAAGTCCTTAACCCTTAATCTGACTTTTCTAGAGATCCACTGATGCATCTAGTTGCCCTATAATCCCTACAAAAAAATATCCTCCACTACCAAAAATTGGAGAATCCATTCATTGGCATGTCTTTTTGATGGATATACCAGATCCACACATGATTTTGTGATCTAAGTAGAAGGATCAACATGGTTCACCATCACATTGTAGCCCACCCAGATTAGTAATAAGCTCATAAATCCCTCCTATTCCAAGAGCATTAACTCTAGGGATAAGCTTATGTCATTACTAACTAGTCCAATGTGATCCATGTATTAAATTCTACTTCTAACATCACAAATTACGTCCCAAACCTGTGGATTTGTTATGAATTCAATTAAATGAATTCTAGAAAAAATATTCCTAATCAATATTATGCAATTATTCCTAGGGATTTTTAAAAGTCCTAACTACAAAATACATTTTCTTAAGCACACTTTCTATCCCTAATGTCCACTCTACTTCCTCCCTTAGGATTTTTAGGGGACTGAAAATCTCATTCTGCTAAGGCACAAGGAAAGTTCTGAGACATATAGTAAATGTAAAGTGTATCACTATAGGAAAAAGTTCATTTCCATGAACAATTTATCTCATAACTAGGTTGAATCCACTTATACACAAAAATTATCCAATAGTTACTTAAAAGCACTAGTTTGAACTTTTGCCTATACTCAACCACAAGATTACACTCATGAAACGAATTTAGTTTTTTGACTTTAAATAATTCCAATTAAAAAAATTAGACTGTTTTTGCTTTTTATTGACCAGATCAATGCTAACAAACTGTTGAAAACTCAAAATATGAAATTACATGAATGGGGATCCCTCAAATTGGGTATCGGTAACTCTTAAACTATATCTAGTAAAATGCTTTGGTTTGGATAAAGAGTCCAACAACATTCATTTTCTATGGCCATTTCATATTATTTGACATTTTTAAATCCAAATTGGATGAGTATCTTGTTGAAGCATTTGCTTGATCCGTTCCTAATAGTCAAAATCGATTAGAATTGTACCAAGATAAATAAATGATCTCAAATTTTGACCAAATTTAAAATTTAACAAAAAGAAAAATTCAATTTTAACTCTCTATCTGGGAGTACCCCATGCCAGACATTAAAATGTCATTATAGAATTAAATAGCTGGCAAATTTTATTCACTAGAGTACAATGGTATTTGTGCTTTCTTCAGTCAATTTTAAATTATCTATAATCGAGAAATGATTTAGCTTTAGTGAAAAGATTGTGACCGAATCTGACTGAACAAAAAACTCTATATGGCCAATTCATGAATCTAAATTCATTTTATAGTCACTTAGAATCCACTAGCCATTCTCATTAGTCTATGACATAACCATCAGATTACATGCGCATAACCACTCAAAAACAACTATAGATCTATTATGCATGTCAAAATCATTACCAGAATTACCACCCAACCAATTTTCACAAGCACACTATACTAAACTATGGGGAAAAACAAACATGCATTAGAACAATTTGAAATTTTTGCAGGTTTTACACTAAAAATAGCAAAAATCTTGACATTGATATCTCGAGCTACAATGCACTAGACTGGTTGTTATAAAGCATAAAGCACAGTATAGAGTGAGAGTGAATTAGCAAGGTTATTGCCACATCACCCTGCCACCTGGACTTCACACGTGTGAGTTGTAAATGCACAAAAGACAAGTAGGGGATGCATTTTTTCAAGGTAGGTTTCTCAAAAAATCTACTACAGCCCCACATGCCTTTAATTAGAGGTTACAAACACTCTACTAAGGTTCATTAGAGAGCCATGTAAGCTTCAAACAGGTCCAACAACCAAGCATAGGTTCAGATCCACTAAAAATAGCTTTTATGGAGGGCACCAACAAGCATAACTTCAGGAGATCGGTGCATGAGACTCCCACCACCAAATTGGGTACACGAGGGCTCAAATTAGAGGCAATACTACCTATTGTTTAGACTATATAAAGGTTCATTTTAGATCCACTTTCAAGAGTTATTTAAGCTCAAAATCATCAAAATAGACTAAAATTTGACTTTTTGAGGCCCTTAAAGGTGACCGATTCCTACCAAACTTGGTAAAAGCTTTTGTATATCTTTATTCAATACAAACCTAAGAATGTGCATGCAAAGTCTCATACATGAATCTTGAAAAAAACTTTCAAAATAGTGAAAAAATCCATTAAAAAACATGGTTTTTTTATCTTCTTTTTTTTTTTGGCAGCATCATGCAAGTACAATTAGTCCCAATCTACTATAAGTTTTCTACATGCAAGCACAAAAATTTCTGATTTTCTAGATCATAGCTCTTACTACCCATGTCTAGTCGAAAATTCTCATAAACAGACAATTTTTGACTAGAACATAGTCTATAACCGTAAATATTGCAAATTTTTGGCGTGCAATCATTATGAACAATTAATGATTCCTTAACTGAAGGTACACTTGCTAGAAATTTAGGTCTACCATAAGTTATGAGATTACAAGCAAACTGTCAAGAACCATCATAAACTGGCTAAACTCGACAATCACTCATATTGCTATGGAGAAAGCCAATACATGCAAGTGGAAGTACTGATAGAACACCCACCTAGAAGCTTATCCACCACCGAGAAGAGAAAACGGATTGATCTCTACCAAAGGGTTGACGAAAAGCTTCATAGCTCCAATCCCTTCGATCTTCGTAAGCCTTGCTCTAATAACATTGTAAGGTGAAGCACCTCCAAGATTCTGCTTACAAGACACACACAAAGAAATTACCATGGAGCCAAATCACCCAACCATACCGATGCCACCGATCAATGTCCAATGGCATCTCTCCCATGCTTGAGGATAGGATGCATGTGTAGAGAGAAGAACTTGGCAATGAATCTCACAACAAGAATGGGAGTAAGGCGAGTTTCTCCTAGAGGAAATAGCCCTTGCTTTACCTGTGCATTTGGCCATGGAAGCATATAATAATACCATAATATTGATACTCCACCATGCCAATAGCTGTCCTAACCCATGCAATAGCTCCACATGTCATAAGATGTGTGACTAGGTCATCACAATGTTATTAATTATATTTTTGGCCTAGTTCAAAATCACGAGACATAACCAATAATGTCGAGTACTAGAGTACTAGGACTATGACGAATCCTATATGTAGGACGTGGACATGAGAGACCGATGCCACCGATCAATCTCCAATGGCATCTCTCCCATGCTTGAGGATAGGATGCATGTGTAGAGAGAAGAACTTGGCAATGAAATCTCACAACAAGAATGGGAGTAAAGCGAGTTTCTCCTAGAGGAAATAGCCTTTGCTTCAGCTGTGCATTTGGCCATGGAAGCATATAATAATACCACAATATTGATACTCCACCATGCCAATAGCCGTCCTAACCCATGCAATAGCTCCACATGTCATAAGATGTGTGACTAGGTCATCACAAGGTTATTAATTATATTTTTGGCCTAGTTTGAAATAACTAGACATAACCAATAATGTCGAGTACTGGAGTACTAGGACTATGACGAATCGATGTAGGACGTGGACATGAGAGAGAGAGAGAGAGAGAGAGAGAGAGAGAGAGAGAGAGAGAGAGAGAGAGAGAGAGAGAGAGAGAGAGAGAGAGAGAGAGAGAGAGAGAGAGAGAGAGAGAGAGAGAGAGAGAGAGAGAGAGAGAGAGAGAGAGAGAGAGAGAGAGAGAGAGAGAGAGAACACCGTTTTCACACACAATACAACACAATTTAGTGTACTAGGTATCAAGGGACAACTACCAAATTTCTAGTGGTGTCATGTTCAGTGATTATGTGAATATCCGTAAGTGCCATTTTTCAAACTATACAATGTCTTCAAACAAGTGAGAAATATTCTTAGAAGAAGAAAATTTGTTGTCCTTGAATGTAAAAAACATATGAGACTATGTTGTACATTTCAAGTGTGATAGTTTATGTAGGAGCATAAGTATGTCTCTCGGTTGTGCCACTGTATGTTGTCTCTAAGTACTCTCTAAGTACGATGCTAGTCATGGAACTAGATGTCTCTCTCATCCTCATATAATGCCCCTCTCTCAATGGATGCGCTAAATCATCTCCAGAAAATGAAGGATGTAATTTGTGGCAAAGGATCTCCCTGCTAATCATGTTGACAGATACGTCGACGTAGAAGGAATATTTTTTGGATCATTAGAGCTACACAATGTGGATCATTTCAAGAAAAAAGAGAGCGTAGCCTGACTAGGAAATCCCTACTGTCCTTTGATCTCATAATAAGCAAAACACTTGAAGACAGGGTGTTCCTCAGACTCCACGTCATCTAAAGTACACAATTGGTAGATCCCACTCTCATGTGGAATGTTTTGACAACGTCCCATCTCTACATATCGTTGATGTAATGAAACATGAAGCTGCCCCAATGTGAATCACAAATAGTATTAGAGACCACTATCCATATATGAGGTAATAGTGGTTCACCAATAGCATCTAACTCTAGAAAATGTGAGCGATAATAGTCTAACATAATCGGCTAACCATGTAGAGTGGAACTCTATCTTTGCATGTAGGTCCTGGAGGTATTAAAGATCATGATAGGAGTCTTCTTAGTATAGTTAGCAGGCCTCATCTATCGCACAAATAAATGTAGTGGTCAAAGCAATAATATGTTGTGGTTTTAAAAAAATTGAACTTTCATTTATACATACTCCTCATGAATGGAACTCACGTAACATCTATGTAGTAGTTTAAACATTATATATGACAATATTTTGGTTTCTACTTAAGTTGATACTCAACATCTATATTTGAAGGTGCTAGACATATCATACAAGTAGTTTGATTGTGATCTGCAAGCTTATTTGTAATCCTCGTGCCTTTTATCTGGTGAAGAATTCACCCCCTTTGCTTTGGAAACATGTGGATGTCTTCATGATAAATTTAACAATTTTTTGTCATTATGTGCGAAGCTTGTTGTAAAGCGCCAGAGACAAAGTGTAACGTTACCATCCTTTATTGTACCTTTGTATCATCAACATATGTTTGTTGCATTGCGACGTTTACGGGTGCTCTCAATTCTTCGACGAGCTCAATTTGCAAGGGTGGCGAATTTGAAGCTTTCTGCATTACCTATTAATGGAACTATTCTAGTTAGTGATTACATCAAGTAGTAGGTTTTGAGTAATTACAGAACAACTTCTTCTTCGATTGTGAATTCTATAATTGCTCTTGACTCAGTGTCACCTTATGAATTAATACAAATTGTTTTGAGCCTATTTTCTTATGATGTTTAGCATCGTTGTTTACATATAGAGCATGCGATACTGGACTTGAAGAGCTATATGAGCTTCTTCAATTGTCTTCTTGTAGCAACATAATGATTACTCTTTATAGAGTTATATTTGAGTTTGTCATTATGATCATCACCCAGTTTTTGTATGTAGATGACATACTCAATAACAATGGCATGATTGCATCTTGATTTTTGGTACTTGATCCGACAACAGTTGTCATCTGCTGCAAGGAATTCTTAAATTGCTTAGCATGATTATAAAGAGAATCGCCATTAGACATCTTGAGTGAGAAGAATTTCCTTCTAAGATTCAATCTTGAAGTCATGTCTCTCACATCATATAGTGCACTCAAGATGTCTCATACTCTTTCGAAGTTTAAGCTTCAAATACATGGCCAATTTGGGTATTTGATACATCGAGAATGATTAACGCGCTAGCTTTTTTATCCTTTGATTTTCATTTGGAGTTGGCTGTGTCATCTTCAAGTTTCAATTTGATTCATATGACAACATCCCATGGCTCATTGGCAATTAGCAAGGTCTCCATCTTAAATTTTCACAAAAGATAATTGGATCCATTTAGCTTGTCTAGGGTGAGACCAGCTTTGCTATGAGACAACACAATCGGATTACAATAGAACAAAGAAGCATTTGATCTTCTAAATCCGTTTTGAGGTCAAAATATATATTCCATGGTCGATGGATTGAATCAAATCTATTTATTTTGACCCTCAACCGAGTTCGACCCTCTACATATTTTGACCCTGGTGGCTACTTTGACCCGGAGGCAATTAGATCCAGCATCGATATTGACCCAACACTAACTCCGACCCAGCATCGATATCAATCCAGATGCTATTCTGATAATGTCGACTACTCCGACCCATGTTGCGATCAGAAGGACAACATTGACAGTTCATCAGCCTTGTACATAGATTTAATATTCACAACGATATTTAGGACATAACAAGTAGCTTGAGTAGATTTACTACTAGTACTTGTGCGATGTACAATTATTAGTAGAATGTATATACTGAATCAGTGGAGTTGCAATGTGTGGATCATTTTTTCCAATGATTTACTAGCGTGAAGCATGTTTCCTCTTATTGTGACTCACAGACTTGCACACTACTTCATGTCTCATGTACTCTGATATTGATTAATTCAAGAGTGCAATTTCGTCTACACATTAATTTTTTGTCGCACATTGTTTATTGATTGAATTGATTTTGATTTATGCTGCTATATTGTTGCATTACATATCTACAGCCACAACTTGTTCGTCACTTCTGTTGCCAGTAGTTCGATCTAGTTTTTGATTTTGGACGAGTATCAATGAATCAATCCCGATACTCATTGATCCAGCTACTCCTACATTTTTGACAAGGGACATACATTATGCTAATTTGCAAAGATGACCTCAAGATTTTCATGAAGGGGATTGCGTGTACTTGTGAATTCTAAAAGATCCAAAGGTAATACGTATCGACAAGCATTACAAGTTGTCCACACCATATAAGAAATCATATAAAATACTAAATAGAATATGATCTTTGACTTACCAATTATAACTTTTGAAAGGAACACAAGTACACCTAGGATTTCATGTTAATTGACTTAAAAAAAGTCTAGACCTGTTTAAAAAGTCACATGGTTTAACCCATTCTAAACCTGATAGAATCTTAGATATAAGAACTAAATGATTGTGTTGTCATATAGTTATCAATATTTGGTTCGTTGAAAGGGCCATATATATGATGATTGTTGGATTTATTTCCTCTACTCTCCTAAATCCCATGTTAATCTAGTTCCATTCATATTGTTGCAGTTATGTCACACAGTCTACAGAAATAATCTATTACCGAAGACAAGCAAGAGAGTGGCAATCCGACTTGTTGGAGTTGGCCAAATTATTGGGGAAGCCCGACTTGGCCGACTTATCGGGGAGTCCGACTTATCAACTAACCGACTATTGTCGAGGGCCATCAAACAACTATTCCGACTCCATTGACTATCGATAGCGACAGTTGACTCCGAATAGTCAAATCGTTCTCACACCCACTTCCTGTATTGTGCAACTACTTGGACAATGACAACAGTTGCCACGATCTATTCTAGACGGCGCAATGGCCCCATGCCATCTTCTTGTACATACATCCACACAAATGTAAATTGTATGTAGTTGATCATTGTAATCAATCAATAATACCAACGTCAATTACAACCAAACAAGATAGGCTGATTTTATATACGCTCGAGCACTCATAGACATCGAGTCGACAACTTATCAGAGGCAAATGTAGTAGATGCTTTCAAGCATTAGTTCTTTTCTTTCAAATTGATTGTCAGAATAAGCTCATAGTTGTTACAGATCATGGTTAGCTTTGTGAGCACGCGTTTTCGTCCGCTATTGTTTTGTGCTCACCAACATCATCTGAGTTGTATTTCTATACATTCAATCTGAATAAATTACTGTTTGGTTTTGCATTCAGATTTTGTCATCATTGCATGTTTTCTGCTTTTTGTCTGACTCTCTTTGTCTAAACGTAATTAAGCTCTACTATGTTCGCCTATTGTTGTAATAGTGCACGCACCGAGGGAATAAGTTGACCATTGCCTTTGCGCAATAGTAGTAGGATCGTTTAGATCCGATTGTTCGACCTATCGATCCGAATCCATTCCGGATTCTTATTTCATATTTTCCCTACATGGTATTGTGGAAATCTGCAAAATTGGACCAATAATGGATCCTAAAATGATCAGATACAATTGATCTATCAATCTACACAAGATTTAGATCAATCTAGATCAAATTTAGATGAGAAAATCTAACAAGAACAATCATAAATGAAAGGGAATGTACTTGCTGGTTTCACATGTGTGAAAACCTATCAGAGTATGAAATCCAACCTGAAATCAAAGTACAATATGATAGGAACTCAAAACTATCAAAAAAAATCAAGACAAATGATGAAATTGACAAGAATTGCCTCCAAAACCAAGATTGGTGTTGCTTCTTTGATTATGGCCAAATGTGGCTCTATATATACAAAAAGTGGGAGCTCGTGGTACTGATCATCCCTCTGATCCCACATGTGTAAGGGTGCTTTGTCATATGATGATTCATCATGAAAAACTGACACTTGGACAAAACCTTCTATTTTGAGCACTTTTGGTCCATTTTTCTTCTATGTAGAGAACTAGGAAAAAACTCTTATAGAAGTGCAAATTCGACTTCCTCAGCTCATTACACACGTGTGAGTAGCCCTCTACACATGGGATGTGACACCTAACCAAAGGATGTGGCTCATGCGATCAATAGATTGATGCCATGTGTCATATATCTAAAAAACTAGTTTTTGGCCTTTTTAGCCACTAGAACTTGAATTAAATCATATGTACAGCCTGTATGATTATGGTACATGACAAGTACACTAATTTCACACGTGGGAACAGGCTCCACACATGTGTAATCATCTTATATACATGATTTTGGCCTTGACCAAGCATATTTTTTGCATTTTTCACACTCCTCAAAAATTTAGCTTGATAAAAATATGATGATCTTGAACTTGACTCCATGGGCTAAATTGGTCATTACTGGTTCAAAAGGTGTGAAGATCAGCCAATGAGCTTGATGTCGATCCGAGATCACCATATCCATGATAGTGCTTATTTGATGTTGATATCTCTGATGAACTTGAGAGCTTTGCACCATCCTAGCACCTCCAAAATGGAGTCCTTCCAAATTTCATGTAGATGCTTGACCTTGAGGCTTGTTCCTTCTTCATGTGTATGCTCCTCCATGAGGAAATAAAGATTTCTTCTTGACTTATTAGGATCACAAAGATCTAACATCATGTTACCATGATCTAGAGAATTAGACTCATCCAAATTGGCAAGACTATGCATGCTATAATAACAAAGTGTTTGCATCATTCACTCTTGGTGCTCCAAGACCTTCATGAGTTCTTGATTGAAGATAAAGATGAACCTCTAGGTGCACAGGAGCTAGCTAGATACAAGAAGAGATCTAGGCTTGCACTTCATTGTGTGAAGATGAATGTGAGCAATGATTTGTTGAGAGAAGTATCAGCATGTACTAGTGCTAAAGAGGCTTGGGAGTCTTTAAAATCAATCTATGAATCTAGTAACACTTCAAGAGTACTCATGCTTAGAAATCAGATTTTGCAAAGCATGAAGAGAAGTGAGGAGAGTGCATAGGATTATGTGATTAGAATCAAGTCTCTAAATAGGGAGTTGGCTTTTATTGGAGAGAAGATTCATGATGGAGAGCTTGTACAAATTGTTCTTAATGGTCTAGGAGATGACTTTGCAAATTTGGCTCAAAGTTTTGCCATCCAAGACACTTTGCCAACTATAGAAAAACCTCACAGTCTATTAGTGGCTGAAGAGTGTAGGATGCTCCACACCAAGGCAAGAATGAGTTCATTGTCTTTGCTGGATGGAGATGAGAAAGTCAATTTCTCATTCAAGGGCAAAAAGAAGACCAATGGAAAGAAGAAGCATCCAAAGGAGGCCAAAGAAGAGGATGATGTATCAAGCTCAAAGGACAAGTCAAAGCAAAAATGCTTCTTTTGTGGAAAGAAGGGGCATTATGCATCTGAATGCTACAAGAGGCTAAGAGCACAAGTGGAGGAGGACAAACAAGGAAAATTTGCAAAGGAGGAGGAGGATGATGAAGTAGATGTATTCTTGATGGCATCTACATCCTCACCAACAAGCAATAGCAATTCAAGAGACAATTGGTGGATTGACAGTGGGGCTAGCTCCCACATGTCTTGTGGAAAGGACTTTTTCTCAATCTTACACTCTTTCAATGATGCTAAAAAGTTTGTCTTTACTGCAAATGATGAAGAGTGTAGGATAGATGGTGCTGGCACCATCTCTTTGTGTCTAGAATCCTCAAAATGCCTGGATCTAGAAAATGTCCTTTATGTACCATCAATCACCAAGAATATGCTTAGTGTTGGTCTACTCCTAAAAGGTGGTTTGGATGTCCACTTTAAGCATGGTGTTTGCCTCATCTTGAAGAATGATGTTTGCATTGCAAAGGTATTTAATCATGGAAGATTGTTTAAGTTGGAAGCTAGTGTTGCTTTTGAAAGAATGAGCTTGGCAAAGGAGGAGATCACTCAAGAGGAGATCTTGGCAAAGTGTGGTTTTGCTTGCATTGATGAGGAGCATCAAAAGGAGAAAGATCTTGAGGATCAGCCTCAAAGCATGAGAGTTCCAAAAGAGTCCTCAATCACAATGGTCGAGTCATCAAATTGCATGCAAATTTTTCATTCAAGTGTGCATCTTGCAAGGATGGAGAGTCTACTATCTATGAGTACTTGTTAGATAGTATTAGTAGACATGGAGTAATTTGTTGCTTATCTTTAAGATCTATGGTGTTTAGTACTCTTTATGACAAGACAATGAAATTAGATGCTTTCAAATCTCCATTTGTTGTTGATAAAGGATAACTATTTTGTAATAGTTTGAATAGTGTCATAGAAGATGAAACATCATTTGTATTGGAAATCTTTGGGTCCACATGCTTTGAGCATGATCATTCCAATGTTAAGGACCAAAGATTATCCTATTTCAATGATAGGAATAATGGTAGTGTTTTGCTCTTCAAGTAGAGATTGTAGAATCTACTTGTTTTCCATCAAAGAAGTTGTCAATGGTGGAAATGTGATCTTTCAAAAGTGGAAGATTTGTAAACTTGAAGAAGAACCTTTGGATCAACACCTTATTCAGTTCATTGATGGTTTGGAGTCAAGTCAAGTGGAGGAGCAAGCTCAATGATTCCAAGAAGAACCTTGAGTATCAAGATGGAGCCATCAAGGCTCAATCATATGGATCAAGCAAGGCAAGTTGTCTTTGGCAGCATTATTTATGCACTTAATATTTTAATTGATGTATCTTCAAGTGCACAAAATGCCTTGGATTCCATGGCTTGTCATGATGTTTAGTTTTGAAGTGTACTACATGTATATAGACACATTTATGGAACATCTTGTAAGGGATCCTCTCAGAGGTGGTGACAGATCCTTCATGGACATCATTTTCTATTGGAGTCTCAAAAGTTCCTTGTTTGTAGCTGGATTTTTTAGACACTTCTAAGAGCTCTCATTCATCTATCAAGAGAGTTGTAAGTAGATCAAGCTAAATTTGAGGAGGAGTGTGAAGAATTGCCAAAATTTGGCAAATCTAGCTTGATCAAATACCATGTAGAACATTGTAAATATTGTGTATAATTGGGTTTCACACATGTAAGGCCAAGATACCACGTGGCAACCCACTCCTAATGTAGGTTAGGTCAAGTCAAAGAGTTGGTCATGTCTATTTGGTGGTCATCCCTACTTTATAGGACCTACACCTAAGTTTAAGGTGAACTTTGACCAACTAGCTACCTACCAAGCATAACTCTAGGAAATAGAATAGGGTTTCATTTTAGGTCAAGGAGAGTGAGTTAACTTCCTTATTACATGCTGGAAATCCACCTAACTTCAAGAAGGAAGTCGAATTTGCTATGTATTCCCTCTCTCCATAGTGAGAAGATAGAAAATTTTTGGAGCTCATTGGCAATCTCAAGCTAGTTCACTATGTACATTGAGTTTTTGTGATCCAAATGAAACCAAATCAATTTCTACTTGTTTCTCGGATTGAAGGCCGTACTACAGCCTGTAGTACACATGTGTGGGCTCAGATCTCACTGCTGATCAATGCTTTTGATTGTTAATGCTTGTTGTTTGTCAAATTGCCAATCTAGATCAACTTTTTTGTGTCTAGGTTTTTGATAGATTGTTAAGCAAGCATCCAATCTCTCTTGTGGATCTTTTGTAGATCCATTTATGGTCCTAAAGTACAATACTTTCACAAAACTCACAAAGGTCTCACACTTGCAGTGTTTCACTCAAATTTGATTTCTAATCCAACAAATGGACTTATAATCATAGTTCTATCACTCCCTCACAAAGCTGGAATGAAGATAAGATGAAGTGAAAACTACTTTCAAACAAATCTTGCCAAGAAATGGATTTGATGGTCTCTAGAAACTCACTAAGGTCTCTTTCTTGTAGTGTTTCACTCAAATTAGATTTCTAATCCAACAAGTGGACTTATAATCTCAGTTCTAGCAATCCCTCACAAAGTTGGAATGAAGATAAGATGATGTGAAATCTACTTACAATCAAATCTTGCCAATTTTGGCTATATTTGGACAATAACATGACTAAATCTTTCTCACACTTTTTGATGTATTTTAAAGACCTATAAAACAAGTTTAGAGGACCTGATTTCAGCCTAGATTTATTAGATCTCATGACCTAAGTCAAATCTAATCAATGGCAGTCAATCTTGGTAGCTTATCCTAAGATTTCCACCAAAAATTACATCAAAAGCTCACAAATTGAATTTCTTTGGATCAAATGAATACCATGAATTAAATGTAGGTTAAGAGGTGCCCACACATGTGGATAGTATGGATTTGGACCCCTACCAAGTTTGTGATCAAATACCCTCACCAAAATCAGGATTGTAGCTTGCCCTCTCAATACTAGTTTTTAGCACCAAAACCTGCTAAAAATGGATTTACTTTTGATCAATGGCTTATTCTCTTGTACTTGGCTCTAATACCATGTGAAAGTATTGTACTTTAGGACCATAAATGGATGTACAAAATATCCACAAGAGTGAGTGGATGCTTGCTTAACAATCTATCAAAAAACTAGACACAAAAAAGTTGATCTAGATTGGCAATTTGACAAACAACAAGCATTAACAATCAAAAGCATTGATCAACATTGAAATACAAGCCCACATGTGTGTACTACAGGCTTTAGTATGGCCTTCAAGCTGAGAAACAAGTAGAAATTGATTTGGTTGCATTTGGATCACAAAAACTCAATGTACATAGTGGAGTAGCTTGAGATTGCCAATAAGCTCCAAAGATATTCTATCTTCTCACTATGGGAGCTTGGAATACATAGAAAATTCGACTTCCTTCTTGAGGTTACGTGGATTTCCAGCATGTAATAAGGAAGTTAACTCACTCTCCTTGCCCTAGCCTATATCCTAGAGTTATGCTTGGTAGGTAGCTAGTTGGTCAAATTTTCACCTTAAACTTAGGTGTAGGTCCTACAAAGTAGGGATGACCACCAAATAGACATGACCAACTCTCTTGACTTGACCTAACCTACATTAGGAGTGGATTGCTACGTGGCATCTTGGCCTTACATGTGTGGAACCCAATTATACACAATATTTACAATGTTCTACATGGCTAGATTTGCCAAAATAGGCTATTTTTAACATAATGTAAGTGTATTTGTACGAAGAAGCATTTATGACAGGTCTACAAGTAATTTTGGATAGTCTTGGACTATAATTGTTTGTTTCTTTAACTTTTGAACATTGATTTCCAATGTAGGGTGACATTGTTAAAAATTCACAATTCTAGCTTGACTGGTTTTGGTCATATGACTTGTAA
Source organism: Diphasiastrum complanatum (assembly GCA_029204225.1). Taxonomy (NCBI): domain Eukaryota; kingdom Viridiplantae; phylum Streptophyta; class Lycopodiopsida; order Lycopodiales; family Lycopodiaceae; genus Diphasiastrum; species Diphasiastrum complanatum. Next base: position 29,523,450 of record CM055104.1, read on the forward strand.
ATAGTTAGATGGTCATGATGTGGCTTGTGACACGTGCCAAATAGCATAGGATTCCATTCATAAGGATGTTCTCAAGTAGACCTAAGTGTTAGAACCTTTGGAATGAGTCCAAATTATGCTTAGATACAAGAGAGAAAAAATAGGAGCTATTTTTGGTAATGTTTGCATTGCTGAGGGATCTCCAAGATTCCAATCCTAACTTGGTTAGGGATAGGTTTAGGGCTACTCATACTTGCCCAAAACTGTGATGGATCATGTATATATAGGTGATGATATCTCACCAAAATCAATCAAGTTTCTCTCATAATGGTGCAATTGCTCTCTATGTTCATAATTGTTTGAGTTCTTGTGATTACTAATGATTATAGGATTGAATGTAGGTCTAGTGTACAGTAATCAAACTGTGGGAGGCCGTACTTTCACACGAGTGAAGCGTTCTTCAAGGATTTGGGCCATTTAGTGAGGTTCCAGCATAGATTTTTGATGGATTTTGATGGTTCAACTTGTGCTAATCTTATGAGATCATAATCTATTGTTTCTCTCATCATTTCAAGTGTTTTAGGATCCTTATTTGCTGTAATGTTTACATGGTATTAGAGCCTAAAGGCTGAAATGAGCTAAATCCTTGGTTTTCATTCAATTTGATCACAATTTTTTTTATCTAAATCTTGTGTAGATTGGATCTTAGCATCTAGCATTGATTCTAGAAATCAAAGTGAGTCCAAGCATTGATTTTAAAGCGAGTTTTGGAGGTGATTTCATAGAGAAGGCTTTCTAGCATTCAAGGAGAGGGAAGATCAGAGTTTTGGGGACTCTTGAAGGCTGTTCTAAGGTGTAGAGGACACCTCCTAAAGTGATTTAGGTTCAGTCCAACCATTGTTTGACTTATGCACCAAATTAAATCATTTTTCATCAATTTTGATCAATTTTTTGCTTGTGATTGGATAGTAGATTGTGTTGCATCCTCATTAAGTTCCATTTAGATCTTGCATTCATTCACCATGGCATGGGGGTGATGTGGTTAGGGTATTGACTAGCCATTTCCTATTGGTTGGGTGGTTTTGCTCCACAGGTGTCCTTTTGGTTGCATGTAACAGGATCTAGTCGGATCTTCACTTGGTGATCATTATAATATCGGCATGTCAATTCTCTTCAAAATAGAAGAAATTGGTTTTAGTCTTAACTTTAGGATCTTTAATTGTATTCAGATGAGGGACAGAAGGGCTTCTATTAGCAACCCAGTGATAGAGGCCTGGGTCTCCCTTTCCTGCAATTTTGATATTACGAGGGATTCTGTAAAACAAGTATGTCTTCTCAGCAATTTTTTTTTGCAAGCCATCAAGGACAACAACGACACCTTGGCACACTGTCTCCTTGGTGGATGCTCACCAAATGTGAAGATTTTGGTGATGCCATATCATACCAAGTATGTCTATTTCTCTACTTGTTTGTATGTTTAAGTTTACTTGTAATCATTGTATCATATATCTAATGGAATGATTCTTTGTCTTTGTGATCACTGGAGCTTGACTATAGTTTCTATAAATATAACTATAATTAATGTAATAAATATTTTTTGTGTGAAAATGAATTTCGTCGGTAATACACACAAAGATATTGACTCGATGTGGACAGTTTGTAAATACTTTCCATTAGAGAATGACATAGCAGGGGCCCATGAAATTGCTAGCACTGAGGTAATTATTGAACACATCCTGCATATTTTTGTTTATGATCTTTGTTTAGTGTCAGTTTCCTCATCCCATGAACTTACTACAGACTTTCATACTTCTAATAGTGGATGTTATTCTATGAAGATTTTAAATAAGAAAGCCCTATAATAGCAACAAAGTGCAAACATTTTGTTATACTTACAGTTACATTTTCGACGATCATAAGGATTGACATCTTGTACTTTTATTTTGGAATGCATGTAAACATGTTGTACCAATATATATGATATGGAACGTCCTCTTGGAGTTGTCTTAAACGCCAAAATCCTTGGATGCAGCAACACCCATGAATCTTTTGTATATTTTGTCGAAATCCACTTATCAGCTTCATCTTTCTCATTATGACACAGACTCAATTGTAAATCTCGGCCTCCTTGCCATTTTTATTGCCAAAGCTTGGGCGCCAAAATCTCTTATGAATGATATTCAATTCATTTTTCCATATCAGATTTTATTCCCACGAGAAAATCACAAGAGCAATCTTATGTTACCGTGCATACTACCATTCCGTAACTGTAACTACTCTAATGTCTTCAATCCTAACCAACATAGTTAAACAAATTTAACCTAAGGTATTGATGTCGGGTAGATTATTGGGCAAAATAAGCCAACCAATGGGATACATCCATGTTGCCTGGCGGCAATTTCAAAGTTTGCTATAATATATTTTTATTTTCCAATCTATTTGAGCTAAATTACGTAGATTTGAAATGTGTGCATTTTGATGGGCTAGGTGGTGGCCGAAACCAGAGAAAAAAAATAAGTATCTTTACAAAGGGTCATTTTTTATTTTGGAATTCCTCTAATGCCATTTGCAATCAGCCACATTTCTATTGGCAGACAATTTGACAATGGTCCAAGTTTGGTTCTTGATAAGAGATGAATACTCTTTATCCATAGCTTCTTTCAAAAGATCGGAATCAAGATGACTAAGTGCCTCTTTGCTAGTAGTCGGCTCTTGAACAAGATAAGCCACAAACTCATCGATATATCTTATAGGTGGTTTGTGTTCTCTTGTCAATGGGAAGTGAGCGAAGCTGATTATTTTCATTATGTTGTAGTTGCTGAGCTGCAACATCATCTTCTTCGGATTTGTTGTTGATAGGTTGTTCGTTTGTTGTAGACGAACTAGGACCTTCAATAGGAACAGTCGACTTGGGAACATAAGTGTTCGATACTTTGGGAGAGTCTAATAGTTCAACTATATGAGCTTTACCCTTGTCTTTGAGGTTGATAAACTGATCTTCGATGAAGATGATATCTTGACTAGTGAATGTCTTCAACTCGACAAGATCATACAACTTATAAGATTTATTTGAAGTAGAGTAGTTGATGCAAATAGATTTGATACTTTGCAGGTCTAGCTTCTTCCTGCGCATAAGCGATACATAAAAAAATGTGTAGGTTTGATAATGATGGTTTGGAGCTTGTCCAAATTTTATCGGACATCTGTTCTGAATATAAGTTGTAGGGAAAACAGCTTCACCCAGAATAATTTTGGAAGTGTCGCATGAGCAAGCATACAGTTAGTCGATTCTACTAGGTTCTATTCTTTCTCTCAGTAAGTCCATGCGACTGAGGTGAATAGGGGATAATGAGTTGTTGCTCGATGCTAGACAATACTCCTTGAATTCGGTAAAGATGTACTTTCTCCCATTGTTGGACCTCAGTGCTTTAATTCTTTTACCCATTTCCATTTATGCATGCTCTTTGAATTGTCGAATGAAAGCCTCCGATTTTAGCTTAATAAAATAAACAGTTGCTCTTCTTGAATATTTGTCAATGAAGGTAATGAAATATTTTGCATCAAGCAACGATGGAGTTTGCATTGGACCACATATATCTGGATGAACAATGTTTAGAAAACCTTTTGTTGCATGCCTATGACTCGATCTAAAAGGAATTCTAGTCTGTTTTCTATGATAAGGATTTGACAGACAGGGAGGTCGACTTTATTGGTTGGATAATTGAGGTCGAGTGCTAGGGATTGTCTAAACATGTTCGACACAGATGTATGATTCAAGTTTCCTAATCTATAATGCCAAAGTAATGATTTATTGACTAAAAGTGAGATTTTCAAGGTTTGACTAGTTTCAGAATAACAATGAGATAGTCTATATAGGTATTCGGCATTGATCAAACTCAAATTCTACTCTATGACTTGTTGGATTTATTCCTCTACTCTCCTAAATCCCATGTTAATCTAATTCCATTCACATTACTATAGTTTTACATGCATTGTCGCATGGTTTGCATAAATACTCTATTATCGAGGACAAGCAAGAGAGTGGCAGTCCGCCGACTTGTCGAAGAGGTCAGACTTGTGAAGTAAGACTGACTTGTCGGGAAGCCCGACTTATTGGGAAAGTCCGACTTATCGTGGGAGTCTGACTTGTCGACTCAATTGACTATCGTCGAGGACCATCAAACGACTATCCCGATCTGAATAATTATTGTTTGGTTTTGCGTTCAGATTTTGTTAGTGCTGCATGCTTGTCGCTTTCTATCTGATTCTCTTATTGTTTTGTCTGACTGTTTACTCTTCCGCTTCCGAAACAACCGTGCAATTAAGCTTTGCTTTGTGTTCTCCTACTATTGTAGTAGTGCACGCTCCAAGGAACCACTCAACCCATCTTTCGCATGGTAGTAGGATCGTCATGATCTGATTGTTTGACCTTTCTATCCACCACGGATTTTCCTTGACAACCTAAATCAGTAATTCTACTTTTTGATAACAGATTCATAGAGATTTTAGATACATACACAACATTTGATAGTAGTTTGAATTGATCATGCTAGAACGTCAATCTTACAGTGCCTTCACCTTCGATAGTGTGTGTACTATCGTTGCCAAGATGAACGACTTTCTTTGTATTGTAAGGTGTATAGAAGTGAAAATGCTCATGATGACTGGTCATATGTTGAGTAGCTCCAAAATCCAGAAAGCAAGAATTATCAAATCATGCCTTTTGGTCTTTGACCATAAACACTCCTTTATCCATGTCGAGATCGGGAGATAGTAATGATATTGCAATTGCATTCGCCTGTTGATCTAGTTGCTTATTGGCATTTTTTATTTTTAAAACCCTACAATCCTAGATCTCATGATTAGTGCATTTGCAATACTTATAGAACATCTTCTTTTTTTACTGTGGATTTGATAATTGCTCTTGAATTTGTGTCAAATTTTGATTTGATGCGGACTGCTTGGAGCTTTTATTCTTCTGTCATTTTGAGCCTTTGTTGACATATAGAGCATGAGATGATGAAGTTAAAGAGGTATTTTGACTTCTTCGATTGTCTTCTTACAACAACATAGTGATAACTCTAGTAAGATTTAAATCTGAGTGCGTCAATGATCATTACCCAGTTCTCATATGTAGAAGACAAGCTTGAAAACAATGTCATGATTGTGTCTTGATCGTCGATGATCGATCCAACAACTGTCATCTATTGCAAGAGATTCTTAAACTAGTTAATGTGATTCTAAAGTGAATCACTATTCAACATCTTGAGTGTGAAGAATTTTCTTCTGAGATGCAACTTGGAAGTCGCATCCCTTTCATCATATAGTGAGCTTAGGATGTTCCATAACTTTTTTGAAGTTTGAGCTTCAAATATGTGGCCAATCTGAGTGTCTGATATATTAAGAATAATAAGCACAAAAGCTTTACCATCCTTCAATTTCCACTTTGAGTCTGTTGTGTCATCTTCAAGCTTCACTTCGATACATGTGACAACATCCCACAACTCATTGGCGATTAAAAAGGTCTACATCTTAAATTTTCACAAATAGTAATTGGATCCATTCAACTTGTCTGCGATGAGACCAGCTTTACTTTGAGAATCCATCTGAAACTTGGTCTGTCGATAAGTCGATGAATGATACCGTGCGTCGCTACAATTGAAAACCAATTATCTAATATTGAAATTTGATATGACAAATTGAAGATTAAGAGCAAGTGTGCTCTAATAAGAATTTGATACTATGAAAAATATCTAATGATATCGCTCTGATACCATGAAGGGTATCTAATAGTATCTCTCTGATATAATGAAGGGTATCTAATGGTATCACTCTGATACCATATTGGAAGAAGGAATGACGATTCGATAAGTCAAAGTCTATGAACAAACTGTTGAGCACATCGGAATGAGCCTTTTTTCCTAGTGCATGCCTACGCCTATCAATAATTGAACAAAGCTATAATGACAAAAGTCATGTTCAATCATTTAACAACTAGCTTTGAAATTAGTAGTTCTAAAGTGATTTTGCACCCAAACAATTTTATGAAGTGACATATAGAATATTGTAGCATTGAAATATTCAACAAATCAGACGAAACAATAAGAGATTTATTAGTTACAAAGAACTACAAAGAAGCATACATTCTAACATCATACTCAACACAATAAGAAGATAGATTGATTCGGTATTAGCATGTACAACTTAGATGAGGAGAGCACAAAGCAATAGTGAAAACTGCGTACTCTAAACTATCTCTATTTGATGCACTTCCGCTAGTAAGCAATAAGCGCTAATAGCAACACTCTAATAGAGCTCTGAAAAACTTTCTACAGATTATAGAAATCTTTAGTGATCAACTATTTATACTAAAGTAATTTAAGCTCATCCAGTAGGATATCTAATCAGGTCGTAGATCACAATTATTGGTAGTTAGTCGTAATGCGTTGTCATCCAGAAAGGACTTCCCAGAAATTTATTTGCAAAGCAGTTAGAGCAAGTCTTTAACTTCATATCAGGCGGAACAATAATTTTCATTCTTCGACATGTTCGACTCCTTCGACTTTCATCGAAGTCATCCGATATGTTGGAGGTTGTCCGATATGTTGGAGCCACCTGTTGAGTTATTCCCGAGTATTTCTACAGATTGTGTAGAAACACGAATAAAGCTGCAGAACTAGATAATGAATGGATAGATTAGAGATCAATTATTCGGATGAATCACTCCTAATAGTAGAATAATATAACAGTACCAGCATGGACAAAGTATCATGTATTCTCTTTTTATGTGGAGAATTCATCTCTTTTGATTCTATGTCCATCTCATGTGTATTTCTCAAGATATCTTGATTTTAGCATGCTGTATCAACAATAGCTTACATGCAGAACTGATGTATAACTAAAAGCTTACCTGACAACAAAACTCCTCATGAAGTTTGGACAAGATTCAAACCTTCTTGTGTCCATTTGGTAGTGATTCCTACTTTGTAGGATCTAGACCTTGATTTATGATGAGATTTCTACCAAGCATGACTCTAGGATCTAGGCTAGGGTTTCATTTTAGGGCAAGAAAGTCAAGTATACTTCCGTATTACATGCTATAGTTTCACCTAAGTTAGCAAAGGAAGTGTGTTTTACTATGTATTCCCATTCTCCATAGTGAGAAGATAGAAACTTTTTGGAGCTCAAAGAGAAAACTCGGATTTTCTCTCGATGTATGAAGATTGTGATTGACTCTAATGAAACCAAGCTTTGGCACACATCAAATATTGTCTACAGGCCATACAGCAGCCTGCTATTCACACGTGTGAACTCGGGATTAATTTTTTGATCAATGCTTTGATTGTATCGTCATGCAAATGGAATTTTCAAATCAAAGATCATCATCCAGCATGGAGGAAGTATATTGAAATAGTGGCAAATTGGTGGAATACTCTTCAAAGAAGTTGGCAAGGGATTTATACCAAAGAGACCTTATCATGTATATGGTGAGGATGTTGTTATGATGAATTACTTGGCTGATCTTCACTTCATATGCATACCAAAGAATCCACTCAAAAAGTTCCTTCATCAAGCATAGGAACAACCTTGGATTGATTCCAAGATCAATGTTCAAGTCCAATAGATAACTTTTTAGGAGGAGTGCTGAAAAAGAAAAAGCCATCTATCTTTACTTTTGGGGTTGATGAAGTTTTCCAACATGCATGTAGTTTTACAACTTGAAAAAGCCAAATTTGTCCTAGTAGAAACTCGAGCCACTACACATGCATAAAGTTTAGTTTGCCGAATGTGAAATGCAAAGCACAATAAGACTTGTATTGGCACATGCATGAACATTTGTACATTTGTATTCTAGAAAGTGACACATGTAGAAATTTGGTAGATGTAGTTGCATTTCTCAACATGCAAACTTGTAGGTGTCAAGTTTTAGTTAGATACTACTCTTAGACGTGGAGAATTGCTCTACCTCAAGCTAGTACATCCACTATATATGTAATGTGGGTTCTCTCACAATTTTGATGATGAATCAAGCATTGATGTTATTTCCTAGTCATTTAAAATTTTTCCATTGTAAGCTTGAATTGACATTCTCTCTCTAACTTGAGGAGGAGGTTTTTCTCATACATTAAATTCTTTTGTACTTTCCCCACACGTGTAAAATAACCATAGTTTGATTATTAGCATTCTGGATTGCGATTTAGCCATAGAATCTAGAGATAGATTGTAACTTTCACTCTTCAATTGACCTATGTGCTAACACAAAGCTTAGGAAGATCATTCACATGTTTATGGTACATCCCACATGTGTGAACTTGCTGGAAATTTCACGGGAAGTAGAAAACTCTTACCGTGTGATAGCTCCCAACAAGTAGCGAAGTGGTAGGGCGTGATCGCTGGAGGAGAGAGGCAAAGAACTCTTCTTCATGAGATAATGTGAGGAACATTCGTCGGGACTGCATAACTTATAGTGTCATGCAGTGGGGTTTCCCAGAAGGTCATTTTTTGCTTTGTAAGGGTGGAAACAACTCATTTCTCTCCTTATAGGCTTAAATTTAAACTCTTAGTAGAGCTTATTTTAAAATTCAAAGTGGGAAACTTATAAAAAAATAAAAAATAAAACCTTATAGTGCAACTATAGGGGGGTACTGAATTAGGACCTTATGTTCTTGGAAAGATGGTAAGCCTATCATTATCCAGTTGTGTAGTAGCAAAGCATGGTATCATCCATGTGTGTGTGTGTGTGTGTGTGTGTGTGTGTGTGTGTGTGTGTGTGAGAGAGAGAGAGAGAGAGAGAGAGAGAGAGAGAGAGAGAGAGAGAGAGAGAGAGAGAGAGAGAGAGAGAGAGAGAGAGAGAGAGAGAGAGAGAGAGAGAGAGAGAGAGAGAGAGAGAGAGAGAGAGAGAGAGAGAGAGAGAGAGAGAGAGAGAGAATAGAAAAGGTTGTGCATGTCGAAGGGAGGTAAGCACAAAGCAGCCCAAAGTGGCCCTTGCCTCCAAGAAAGAGTTTCAACATCCAAATTTGATCATAATTGTAAGATAAGGGTCCAAGATGCTAGGATTCGAAAGAAGTATTGGGGTTGGCCGATAATCCTCGATGCATGAAACTACGTCTATTGGATTTGAGCTTTTATTCGATCACTCAAAGATAGCTCTACTTGATTCGAGCTTCGAAGTCGCTTGGATCAAGGCAATTGATTCCATAGACATGCACAAATTAATTTGACTTAGAATCTAGTTGCAGAAGCGAAACAGAATAGATTTTAGAGCATTACTATTGACGCGAACTATTAGTCACATGAGTATTTTAATATATGAATCAGTTTATCTACAAGAATACGACTCAGATGAAAACAAAAATAATGCAAATGACACAACACGACAATGCTGAGTTTGTGGAACAAGTTTGACTTCAGATCGAATAAGGTGCAAATAAAGATAATGTAGCATTAGAGTAAGATTAATCTTTGTGAATTGAGCAACTTGAGTAACTTCGATTGTTATCGAATATATACACATGGCTGTGTGATCAAAAGAATCCTTAATCTATACTTTTATAAATAGCATTAAGGCAATATGTGTTGTTAGCAGTCGCGGTCGAATAGAATCTGATTCCATTAGAGATTATGTATGGACATGATAGTGTTGAGTTGCTGAGTAATTGAGAGTTGATGGTGATTGTTTGATAGTTCGATAATGGCCAAATAGTCGATGGTGACTATCATATAGACGATGACACTCATATCAATAATTCAATTGTGTTGACAAAAGGTAGTGGGTAGGGTAGGGCCAGGCATAGGAGATGAGACATGGGAAGTTGTGGGGGACAAGGTTGCTATTGTTGGAGTGTAATCTTACTCCTCCTCATCCTTTTCATCCCCTTCATCTCTTAAGGAAATTACTCTCTCAACCATCTGCATAAATAGTCTACCTTTTTGACAGTCTGCAAAAATACACAAAAAACTTCAACATGCAAGACACCACAAGCAATCACAATGCTCTTGCATATGGCTTCAATGAAGGCTACCGAACGCAATCGTAGACTCTTGTAGATAGTTTCACCGAAGGCGCCGCAGACAACTATAGAAGTCTTCCTTACAAAGACTCACCCCTAGGAATCATAAGTGTCTAGCTTACGGGTACTTACGAAAGAAACCAAAGTAAACCACAAAGTCTCGCCTACGGCTACATACGAAATGAACGAGCCGCAAGACATCGCAAGGTCTTGCTTATGGTCAACGAAGCAAATACTAGAGCTCACCCCAAAGGCACCGCGATGCACCAATAACCGATCTACGTATCAAGTACAAGGGTCGCTAATGATCTTTTAAACTATAATTAGAATAACCAAAAGGTCTTCTGACAGCTATATAATCATCGAGCGATTTGAAGAAGTTAAAGAGTCAAACATACATAGAGTGTCATAGACATATAGAGATAGTCGATCAATGTATTCATAGAGATCAAATGACCAAAAGTGGTCTTCTAGTAGCTAACTCCTCAGAGTTAGTAATCATTTTAAGAGAGAGTAAAGAGTATTATGAAAGATAGCATTCATTAGCTTTTTAAGTAGGATCACGCGTTTCACGTGATTGTTTTGTGATTTGATATTGTTGTTACTACAACACCATTTTAATATAGAAGTGCTATTTTTCATATCAGTTGTATCATGTTGAATGTCTGAATGCATCTCAATCTTTCTCTCTATTATCAAAACCTATTTGCTAGAAACAGAGAATAGCATGGCTGTCTCAGACGCCTAATCCTTCGCATTCTCTACAGGTGTCTACAACACCTATTTTGACATCTAAACAAATCAGAACTACTCTGCTTCTTAATATCTAAAGTAAAAATGACCAAAGGAACCTTAGTCAGTGATCATCTAAACGAGTTCAAGTAGTTGGTGAATCAACTTGCTGCTATAGGTTTGGAAGAGGACTCTACTTTGAAAATCTGCAAAATTGGACCAAGAATGGATTCTAAAATGATCCACAAGAGTGATTGGATGTTAGATACAATTGATCTACCAATCTACACAGAATTGAGATCAATCTAGATCAAATTTAGATGAGAAAATCTAACAAGAACAATCGTTAGTGAAGAAAATTGTACTTGTTGGTTTCACACGTGTGAAGACCTGTTAGAGTATGGACTCCAGCCTGAAATCAAAGTACAATATGATAGGAACTCAAAACTATCAAGAAAAATCAAGACAAATGGAGAGATTGACAATAACTTGCTTCCAAAATCAAGATTGGTGTTGCTTGATTATGGCCAAATGTGGCTCTACAAATATATTTCTTGGAGCTCGTGGTACGAATCATGCATCTAATCCCACATGTGTGAGGATGCCTTGTCATATGATGATTCATCATGCAAAATTAACACTTGGATCAAACTTTCTATTTTGAGCACTTTTGGTCCATTTTCTTACTATATAGAGAACTCGTAAAAAACCTTCTAGAAGTCCAAATTTGTTCATCAGCCTATTCCACACATGTGAGCAAACCTCTACACATGGGATTTGACACCTAATCTCATGATGTGGCTCATGCAATCTCTAGATTGATGCCATGTGGCATAGGACTAAAAAACATGATTTTGGCCTTTTTAGCCACTAGAACCTGATTTAAATTTTATGTATAGCCTATATGATTATACTACATGAAAAGTACAATTATTTCACATGTGGGGACAGGCTCCACACATGTGTAATCAACCTATATACATAAATTTGGCCTTGTCCAAGCATATTTTTGACATTTTCACTCCTTCTAAAAAATCTAGCTTGGTAAATCTAGCATACATCTATCTACAACTCCAAGAGCCAATCTTAATTTTACAAATGGATCTTTTGGCAATGCCTTGGTGAGTATATCAGCAATTCAATCTGATGATGAAACATGAATAAGCTTGATCTCCTTTGCTTGTACTTTCTCCCTCACGAAATGATGTGAAATTTCAATGTGCTTTGTTCAATCAAGCATGGAAGATTGGATTGTTTGCAAGTTGTTGGGTTGCTTGATTATCACAATATATGCATGGAATGTCCTCATTATTGATCACTTATAGCTCCTCATTAATCTAATGGTTACAAGCTTTGCAACAGGTGCAAAGGTTTCATCATAATCTATGCCTTTAACTTGCAAAAATCCTTTTGCCACAAGCCTAGCTTTATACTTATGAATGGAACCATCTTGATTATATTTTAATCTATATATCCATTTACAAGTAAGAGGCTCTTTTCCATAAGGTAGATCAACAAGCTTCCAAGTTTGATTTTCCATTAATGCATCAAACTCTACTTGCATAGCTTTCCTCCAATGCTTCCTCAAAGCTAGTTGGTTCTTCAAGCATAGTAGTCAAGAAAGTATAAGAGTTGAGTAGTTGAGAATCCCTTTGCTCCCCTTTGTCACTATAAGTGAGCCTTGATGGCTCAATCCTTGTCCTTGTTGATCTTCTTGGCACCTTTGGACTTTGAACAAGTTCCTCTTGGTCTTCATCTTCATGAAGCTCCTCCTCGGCCATAGCATGATCCTTGACAAGTTGAGTGTTGTTGGAAAGTACCTTTTCTTTTGGCATGGAGAGATTCATCAAAAAGTACATCTCTACTTAGAACAACTTTGTTGGTAATAGGATCAAATATCCTATAGGCTTTACTATTTTCACTATAACCAACAAAGATGCCTTTGAAAGAAGTGGCATCTTCCTTTTTCCTTGTTTCTAAAGGAATGTGTACATAACAAGTACATCCAAAAACTTTCAAATCACTAAGATTTGGCTTTTTGCCATACAATACTTCAAAAGGTGTAAGTTCTTCAATGGCACTATTAGTCATTCTATTGCATAGAAAATTTGCACATAAAATAGCTTCTCCCCAAAATGAAATAGAAGGGATGCATCTAATCTCAAAGCTTTAGCACACTCACATAGTGTCCTATTCTTTCTCTCAGCTACTCCATTTTGTTGTGGAGTGTATGTGCATGTGAACTCTCTCCTAACGCCATTAGTTCCACAAAACTCTTTCATCATATTGGAGATGTACTCCCCTCCATTATCACATCTTAATACTTTCAAGCTAGTATTAAGTTGTTTTTCCACAAGAGTTTTAAACTTTACAAGGACTCAAAAACTTCACTTGTCTTAGACAAGACATAAACCCAAGAGTATATTGATCTATCATCAATAAAGGTGACATACATAAGAGCTCCACCATTAGATTCATGTGAACATGAATGAACATCCGAGTGTATAAGGTCTGTTGGATTTACTCCTTCTACTCTCCTAAATCCCATTTTTAATCTGCATCCATTTTTGCTGCATATTTACTAACGTTGTCACGCAGCCTGCATATTTACATGCAAATTCGCACAGACGAATAAAGGGCGAAAGAATTGCAAACACTGTGTTTTTACACAGGTTATGGTGACATGCAAAAAGGGCTACAAAATGTCGAAGGTGCCCTAAAAGCTAAGGCACCCTGTAAATCTTATCCTAAGGCCATTCGTAAGAGTGACCCACTTTTTGCATCATCACCAATGTTCACTTCAGCACTGGCTGACGTCCCACCCTGTTTACGCTCACTCCATGCAGTTGCGCTAACAAATTGGACAACGATTACAGCCACCCACGAACTCCTACAGACAACACATCCACTCTGTACTTTCACATCTGCACACCTATAATATCATGTATATATACATATTTTGGACACCATTCAGATGATGATGATGAGATGATCAAGTGAGTGAAGAAGAGACTAAGAGAAGAGGTTTCATTCCTCATTACAGACAAAATAAGCTTCGTAGGGCACGCGGTTTCGTCCGCTATTGTATTGTGCTCTACCGCATTATTAACTTATATACATGATATACTTAATCTGATACAGCTCTTTGTTCTGCATTCAGATCTGTGTTAATATTGCTATGCTTGTTTTTCATTTTGTCTAATCTTTCTAGCTGCTCTTTCTGGTAATAGACGATCAACTTTTAGTCTTGTCTTTCGCAAACAATTCGCGACTAATTATCACTCGAGCACAGTCTAGCTCTTCGCAAATCATTCGCGACAGATAATTTGTCTTGCAATTCGCGACAAATAATTCATCTAGCACTTCATCTATTAAATGTTTGGCTACGTAATCTAGAATGACTGTGATTTCTATCACTAAAGTTCTCTTCATTCTGATAGGCGTAGTCATGCTTACGGAGAGAGTCAAATAATTCATTCCGTTGCGCACGAACATTTTCTGTTCGAGTTCACTTCTCGTTCGTTTCTCGTACATGTTCGTAATTTATTCTCCCCCTCTCTCCTCAACATGGTATCAGAGCTATCTTCATAGCTTGATTAGCTTCCATAGTAAAAGACTCTACTAGATAATAGAGTAATTGTTTTCTTGTTCTGTAATTATCAGATTTTCATACTTAAGTCACTGATAGTTTCTCCTATCACTTAGACTAATTCTTCCACATGGTTTCCTTAGGGAAAGCCAGTCCTATCATGAACAAGCTTGATGGAGCCAATTACCATCTGCATGAATTTAAGATGAAAATCGTACTAATGGCAAAAGAATTGTACGACGTTGTTATAGGTGCAGAAGGGAAACCCAAAGCGGATGGAAGTTGAAGGATGAAAAAGCTTTCTCGTTGATCGTCCTCAATATCACGGATACCTGTTAGAAATCAATGATAAACTTCATAGTTACTGTTTACGATGCACATTAATGTTGATAGTTGTGACTAGCTGTCAATAGCCGTAGGCTAGTACTACTATTAGTCTTCTCGTAGGTTTTCTCTCTCTATCAGGGTTCAGGGTTTATTTGTACATTTTACATTCAGTATGAGTTAGTGTGATAGAGTGACAGTGCGTGTTCTTCTTCCGCCTTCTTGTGGTGATTGCTTATAGTGAATGCTTGATGTTGCATATCTAATTCTTGACATGGTATTAGAGCAGTGATAGTATTGCGTGCCCGATCAGTGGATACAGCTTGTCACAGGCTCCGCAACGAAGTGAGAAAGTCCTTCACTGGAGGTGAAAGCTTGGAGAGACAAAACAGCTGGAAGAAATTCTTCTTTGGTGTGTTTTGTAGGGTTGGAGCTCAGAATCATCAGTGGGAAATGAAAGCACAGTCCCGGAGGCATCATAAAGGCTAGGGCAGCATCAAACAAATTGAAAATCTGTTGAGTGGGAGATATTTTTACAATATACTTCCTAGTCATTGTGGAAAGTGATATTTGTGTGAGAGGTTTGCCAAGAAATCTCTCATTTGTCTGTCAAGAGTATCACAAATCACACTAGACAGTGTCTAGTACTATCATTCAGAGTTAGAAGGCTTCATACTTTTCACATTACTGATCTCTGTCTTTTGAACGATCACACATTTTGAAATCTTTGCAACCTGAAAGTTCTTATATTCTCTCTATTTTTAATCTTTTCTATACCAATATTGGATCGACACACCAGAGGTAGGAGAAATCTTGAGCAGTCGTACATCTGCGCATCATACAGATATAGCATATCCGTACCAATATCGGATCGACGCACCAGAGGTAAAGAGAATCCCGAGCAATCGTGCACCCGCGCATCGTACCGATATTAGGTGTACAACCAAAAATTTACAGTTTTGTGGTGTGAATAAATTTTTTGATCCAGACTCATCTATCCAGTAATGGCAACTCTAAGCGAGAGTGTTCTTAATGAGTCAAGCAAATTGGAAGGTGCCGGCAACTATGTAGTTTGGAAATTCAAATTGAAGAACATTTTGATGGAAAAGGAGCTATGGGAGATCGTGATAGGTGAAGAGACAAGGCCAGTGTTTGAAGAAGATCAACGGGCTTTTGATAGGAGAAGATGGAAAGCCCAAAATGTCATCAACTTATCAGTTAGAGATGCAATTATTCCCTATATTTCAGATTCAGAAGGACCAAAAGAAGCATGGGATACATTGAAGGCTTTGTTTGAAACAACAAATACATCTCAAATACTATTTTTAAAGACAAAGTTGCATACATTGCGGATGGATGATGGTGCAACTATTGCCAATCACATACTGAAGATCAAAGAGATCCGTGATCAATTAGCAGTAGTTGGAGAGCAAGTACAAGATCGTGAGATCGTGCAATTGACATTGAATAGTCTGAGTGAGTCACATCAGATGTTTGTGATGAGTATAGCCGCAAGAGAAAATCTTCCAACCTATGAAGAACTAGGTGGATTGCTTTTGCAAGAAGAGCAACGTCAGAGAACTTGAATCACCGTAATAGGAGCTATGATCAAGCTCTTGCAGTTAGAGGACGAGTTGGAAGATTTGGCCATGGAAAGTATCAATCGAGAGGAGGGAACTCAAGCCGAGGATCATTTCAACAATTTCATGAGCAAGTCAATGATAGTTCAAATCGAGGTAATTGGAATCAAGACCGAGGTCAAGGACACGACTATTCAAGACAAAATAAACCTGAAAATTGTAGGTACTGTAAAAAACCTGGTCACTGGGAGCGTGAATGCTTCAAGAAACAGAGGGAGATGGAACAAAGAAAAGACAAATGGCAAGCGGAAAATTATGTTGATCAACATCAATTTGATGACTATTATTATGAAGACAATTATACTCATCAACATCAGTACAATGATGATCAATATGAAGATGACACAGGTGAGAGTTTACAATTGTTCATTACAGCATTAATGACAAGTGATGAAGTCAAGGATACCTGGTACATTGATAGTGGTGCATCCAAGCACATGACTTCAAGGAAAGAGTGGTTCCCATAACTCAAGAAAACTGGCAATGGTGATGAAGTTGGACAAGCTGATGGCAAATTGCTATCTGTTAAAGGAGTTGGAGTGGTACCAATGAAGTTAGCCAACGGGAAGATAAAGCATATAAGCAATGTGCAATATGTACCTGGCTTAGCTAACAATCTACTATTTGTTGGGACAATGGCTGATCAACAACTCAAGGTTGAGATTGACAGTGACAAATGTCTTGTCAAAGACATCAAGAATCACTACAAAGTGATTGCTACAGGAGCTAGAGTCAACGAGAATCAACTCTACAAATTGAATGCGAGATCTTTTACTCAAGCTATGGTAAGCACTGTTAATAGTCGAAGTGATCTTTGGCATCAAAGGTTTGGTGATATCAGTGCTCAAAGCTTGCAAATCCTTAAAAGAGGTAATCTAGTTGTTGGATTGCCTGATATCTCTTTTGAAGGAAAAATTTGTGAGGGTTGCATTTTGGGAAAACAGCATAGAGAGAGAAATTTCCCAAAGATGGAACAAGAAGAGCCAATGGCATTCTTGATCTTGTTCATAGTGATCTGTGTGGACCAATACAAACTAGGTCCATTAGTGGTTGTTACTATTTCATCACATTCATTGATGACTATAGTAGACATATCTGGATTTATTTCATAAGCAAGAAATCTGATGCTTTTTCCAAGTTTAGAGAGTTCAAGGCTCTAGTTGAAAAACAAACAAGTTGTTATATGAAGACCCTCAGATTAGATGGTGGCGATGAGTATTTTTGAACAGAGTTTATAAGTTTCTGCAATGATCAGGGGATCAAAAGACAAACCACTACACCCTATTCACCACAACAGAACGGAGTTGCAGAACGGAAAAACAGATCCATTGTGGAGATGGCTAGGGCAAGGATTTGCCAAATACTTTTTGGGCAGCAGCATGCAACACAGCTACTCATATTTTGAATCGGTGTCCTACGAAGTCCGTGGAGGGTAAGACACCTTATGAAGCTTTTACTGGAAAGAAACCTAATGTTTCTCATTTACAAATAATTGGTTGTGATGCTTACGCTCATGTACCTGATGAAAAACGAAAGAAGCTGGATGCAAAATCTGTTAAGTATATTTTCCTTGGATATGATGAAAGACCCAAGGCATACAGGATGTATGACACAAATGCACAAAAGATCGTGATTTCCAAAGATGCTACTTTTGATGAGATGGGTCAAAATGACCAAATAAAATTGACAATTGATCCCTTTGATGATAAAGCTAAAATGCAAGTGAAGAAAGAAGTTGGTGTCGATATGGAAGAGCCAATGGAAAAAGATAGGGTCAATAGTGAGACTCCTAGGAGAGTGCCTAAGTGGTACTTGTCAGTAACAAGTGATGCTAATAAGGGAGATACTCTCGAATCAAGTGAGCAGGGAGAGCTTAGAAGATCAAGTAGAAATCGAAAACCTCCTACAAGATTAGAGATGAATCTAGCCCTAATGGGTTCCGTGCTCAAGGCTCAGGAACCAACAAATTTTGATAAAACAAAGGAGCACAAGGAGTGGCGTGAAGCTATGGAAACAGAAATGGAAGCTATATCGAAAAATAGGATGTGGAACTTGGTTGATCTACCTGATGGTAAGGCACCTATCACTTGCAAATGGATATACAAGATCAAATATGGAGCTGATGGGCAACTCAACAAGTATAAAGCACGGTTGGTTGCGAGAGAATTTGAGCAGTTGGAAGGTATTGATTTTGAAGAAACCTTCGCACCCGTAGCTAAGATGGTAACTATATGTTCTATCATTGCTATTTCTGCTTTCTATGGTTGGAAGATCCAGCAAATGGACGTTAAATCTGCTTTTCTTAATGGAGTGCTGGATGAAGAGGTGTACTTAGTACAACCTCAAGGATTTGTTGAGCCAGGGAGAGAGCATCTCGTTTGTAAGCTCAACAAAGCCATTTATGGATTGAAGCAAGCACCACGAGCGTGGTACTCTTGCATTGATGAACACTTCAAGTGAAGGGGAATGATAAAGAGTGATGTTGATCCTAATCTTTACATTCCAAGGCAACATTCAGATATAGCGTTCATTGTGTTGTACGTGGATGATTTGATTATTACAGGAAGTAACGAGAGCTTAATTGATGAAATAAAATCAGATCTTTCCAAAGCTTTTGACATGAGTGATCTAGGATTGATGCACTATTGTCTTGGCATTGAAGTATGGCAAAAGGAAGACATGGTCTTTCTTACACAAAGCAAATATGCACGGGATTTGCTTTATAAGTTCAATATGCAAGATTGTAAGCCTTTGAGTACACCTATGGATGTCAACATGAAGCTTACTGCATATGATGAGTCTGAGAAAGTGGATGCTTATTTGTATAGACAGCTGGTGGGTAGTTTGATTTATTTGACACACACACAACCTGATATTTCTTATGTTGTTGGTTTTGTTAGTCAATTTATGCAAGATCCTAGTCAAGCACACTAGAAGTCTGCTAAACGTATTCTCAGATACATTTGAGGGACATTGAATTTTGGTTTGAAGTATGATCAGTCTGAAACGCCAATGCTGGTAGGTTATACAGATGCTGATTGGGCAGGTAATATTGATGACAGAAGATCTACAAGTGGTCGTACATTCAGTTATGGTACAGCTACAATTTCATGGAGCAGCAAAAAGCAACCTACAATAGCCTTATCATCGACGGAAGCTGAATATCGAGCACTCAGCAATGCTACACAAGAAGCGGTATGGTTACTGCTTGTGGATTTAGGTCAATCACAGGTGGATGCGACTACTATATCTTGCGATAATCAAAGTTGCATTTACCTTGCCAAAAATCCAGTTTTACATGCTTGAACCAAGCACATCGAAATACACTACCATTTTGTTCGAGAGAAAATTCTTGATGGAGCCATCGATCTTGTTTTTTGTAAATCTGAAGATCAAAAGGCGGATATTTTTACTAAATCATTAGGTAGATGTAAATTTGAGAGGTTTTGTACTCTATTAGGGATAGAAAAATGTAATTTTATCATTGAGGGAGAGTGTTAGAAATCAATGATAAACTTCATAGTTATTGTTTACGATGCACATTAATGTTGACAGCTATGACCAACTGTCAATAGCCGAGGCTAGTCTATTAGTCTACTCGTAGATTTTCTCTCTCTATCAGGGTTCAGGGTTTATTTGTATATTTTACATTCAGTATGAGTTAGTGTGATAGAGTGACAGTGCGTGTTCTTCTTTCGTCTTCTTGTGGTGATTGCCTATGCTGAATGCTTGATGTTGCATATCTAATTCTTAACAATACCCATATCGGCCATGTATCAGAGGCTCAGACATCAAAAGAAGTCTGGGACTTCTTGAGCACACTATACGAAGTGCGAGATATAGCTTCCAAGCTACATCTCAGGAAGACGCTGTCGGATCTGTCATAGATAATCAAGACGCAGTGATGCAACTGCTTACAAGCTTGCCAAGTTTTTATGACAATTGGGTGATGATCATCATGACTCATCCAGAATTGACTCTTTTGAGAGTCATCACTATGTTGTTGCAGGAAGACATGCGAAGGAACGAAGCCTCGAGTTCCTCAGCTGATTCTCACGCCTTGTACACCAACAAGAGCACGACAAAGCAGAAGAAGAAGAAAGGCCCAAAGCAATAAAAGCCAGACCAGAAACCAGCTCAGCACAAGAAACAATCAAATCCGCAGACAAAGAAAAAGCTGTTTTGCAGATACTGCAAACAAAACAACCATGAAGTTCAAGACTGCCAAATACTTCAAGCGAAAAACAATAGCAAGGGACAATCGAATCAAGTGGCAAATGTAGCCGCAAAAGCTCCACGGCCTATTCAAGAAGCAGATCATGATGCCTTCATGACCAACCATCAAGAAGCATCTAGCGACAGTTCTTGGTTCCTGAATTCTGGAGCCACTCAGCACATGACTAGCCTCATTGGCTGTTTCAAGTCCTATACACCTTACAGTACTCAAAAATTCATTCACCTTGGCGGCAATGGCACACAAGCTATTAAAGGTGAAGGCACTGTAAGATTACGCTTTGCGAATGATCAGTCTAATCTACTCTCTAAAGTCCTGTATGTACCAAAGTTATCTACGAATCTGCTCTCTGTAAGTAGAATCACAGATTTAGGACACAGAGTAGAATTCAAATGTGATCAATGTAAAGTACTTGATAGGACAGGCAAGATCCTAGCACTTGGAAAGAGGCATGGATACTTGTATAAATTAAGTCATTGTTTTTCTGCCTCTAGTCAGGCTCTCAGTACTTCAATTCATTCAAATAAATGTTTACTTTGGCATTATAGACTTGGTCATTTAAATCATGCTGCTGTACAACAAATGTCTAGACAATCTATTGTTCTTGATCTCGACTATCCCTTGCGAAACAGTCGAGTTACATGTCTGTCAAGATTGTCTAGTTGGTAAACAGACTAGGAAACCATTTAAGTCAAGTCATCAGCATATTGCTAGAG
Source organism: Diphasiastrum complanatum (assembly GCA_029204225.1). Classification (NCBI taxonomy): domain Eukaryota; kingdom Viridiplantae; phylum Streptophyta; class Lycopodiopsida; order Lycopodiales; family Lycopodiaceae; genus Diphasiastrum; species Diphasiastrum complanatum. The sequence goes on from CM055104.1 coordinate 29,544,674, forward strand.
GATTGCTAGATGTTGTACATTCAGATATTTGTGGCCCGATGAAAAATCCTTTGTTGAAGGATGCCAAGTATTTTATAACCTTTATTAACGAATTCTCCAGAAGAACGATGGTGTATTTCATAAAGAAGAAATCAGAAGCCTTCAACTGCTTCAGAATCTTCAAGGAGCGTGCAGAAAAGGAGACTGGAAGGACGATCAAGGCCCTAAGGTCAGACAACGGTGGAGAATATATCTTTGTCGCCTTTAAGGAGTACTGCCTCTGCAAAATTGGACCAAGAATGGATCCTAAAATGATCCACAAGAGTGATTGGATGTTAGATATAATTGATCTACCAATCTACACAAGATTTAGATCAATCTAGATCAAATTTAGATGAGAAAATCTAACAAGAACAATCATCAATGAATAAATTTTTACTTGTTGGTTTCACACATGTGAAGACTTGTCAGAGTACAGACTCCAACCTAAAATCATTCAACTTTACATTTCTCATTGAAGCTTTCTTGAGTGCCATTTTCAAAAAATGAGTGGAAAAAAGAAAGATAGTGAATGTAGTTTGATGTGGGTCAATAATAGCCTAGTGATCCTAAATATTATTGTAATTGTTTAAGTGGAATAAAGACATTAAGATATAGTATTATTTTGATCTTATTTGAAGTTATGGAAATACATCTCTACATATCACATTGCATGACCTAGCAGTACACCATATGGAATCCCAAACAAGTGTTTATTTTGCATTCAATGTTGTCACCTCACAATTCTTTAAGCTTGTTTTCAAAAATTGTAATTTGCTCTTTAGTAGACGATGCTCCACATAGATCATCGGTGAAAATCTTAAGATCATCATCCAAGATGTCTTCAAATTGTCTGACATGTGCCATGAGCATTTGATAATCCAAATGAAATTATGCTATATAAAAATGCTCCAAATATTGTTTTGAAGGTTGTTTTCAATTTATCTTCTTGTTGATTGCAATTTGATTGTAAAAAAAATACATAAATGCATATCTTTCTCTACTTGCTAATAAATCAAGAAATTGATCAATGAATGGTAGTGGACAATAATCATGAATCATGTACTTATTCAAATTCTTGTAACCTACACAGAGTTTAGGTCATGACTATATATATTCTCTTTCATTGTTGCAAGTGGGGTGGTGCTGGGAAATTTGATCAAATAAAGGTTAGTTTCTTGATGAATAGAAGGATGGGAAAATACATGTTCAATGACCCTATCTATGATCAATAGGTGGACATGGTGTCATTATATAGGCCAAGAAATGAAAATAGCATTGATTTACCTTTTGCCAGCTAAGATACATGTTCTAGAGAGGTTTTTGTGATGAAATTGTGACAATTAGATCCATGGGGTTTTATGTTGTTTTGACTTACACGTGCTACACTTTCATCATCAAGTCACGATATGTTTTTCATCCATTTGGAGTTGACATGAATTATCACATATCATTTTTCTTTGCATAATGCATTATTTAATGTATGGGATGCAATGGGCGATCTGTAGTGTTGATCCACATTGATGATCTTTGAACTTGCTAAAGAAGCATATTTGATCTATATTTTGAGTGTATTGTGAGATGTTTTATGAGAGACTTATCTTATAAGAGATAATGCAAATTATAGCACAAGTCGAATCCTCCCAGCAAGCTTCCAGTTCTCATAGTTGTCGTCGTGTACATAGCGAAGTCATTGTTCCTGACTCGGCTCCCACGTCACGTCGCCGTACTAGACAAACATCTTCAGCTGTGCTTCCATCCCCTGCTGCAATTCACACTGAACTGCCTATCTCCTAATCCACTGATGCTTCTCTCGCCTTAGCTTTCTCACAGGGTCAATATGTGACCATTGAAGATACCATTCCAATCACAGCTGCCCAAGCTGGTTTAGTTTCTAACCTTGCGCGTGTGATCCAGTCTATGCTGGATAAGAAAAAAGAAATGGAACAGCGCATAGCAAAGTTGGGCTTGGAGAATACCTTGATCAGTCATAAAGTGATACAACTGGATCGTGAGCTTAAAGTTGCCAAAGAGCATGAGGCAAAGTCCGAGGCCGAAATGAAGAAAGCCCAACAATCAACCTTAATCTCCAGAAGGCTATGTGGCAATTCTCCAAAATACATTGACGACAACATAAGATCAAATGGACAAAGTTGTCCAAGATGCCAAACAATAGGTGTGGCTGCTTCAAGGGCAACTGGATATGGCTGCGCTTGAACGAGAGCGCCTTCAAAGGATCTCTTTCTCTCTATCTCTCATATTTTCATTGTATTTGCTAATTGTTGGATCTGAAGCTTATTGGAATTGCTATTTCTTATGCTTTTTGTGAGAGAGAAAGGGGGAGAGAGGGAAGAGTAAGCTATCATCATTGTTGTATTGGGGTTAATGGTTGTAGTGTTAATTGATAGTGTTAATGGATGTAGGGCTAATGCGTAGTGTTACTGGATATTAGTGCTAATTGTGGATCATCCATGCATGCTGGATTTAATTTATTTTATCGCTCTCATGGGATCAAACCTCCGTGTGATGACTAACTTCATCTCCTTGATGCTTGTGTGCTTGGATCTTGGGTTGAGGATAGGATAGGAAATAAAGCCACTACAAAAAGAATCAATGCTTGAAAGCATCTACTATGTCTATCTCTAATAAGTTGTTGTCTCGGCATCTATGAGCACTCGAGCATATATAAAATCAGATTATCTTGTCTGGTTGTAATTGGCATTGGCATTATTATCTGATTACAATGATCAGCTATATACAATTTACATTTGTGCATATGTATGTACAAGAAGATGGCATGGAGCCGTTGCATCGTCTGGAATAGATCTTGGCAGCTGATGTCATTGTCCAAGTAGTTGCACAATATAGGACGTGGCCGTGAGAAGGCTTGACTATTCAGAGTTGAGCGTGTCACTATCGATAGTCAATGGAGTCGGGATAGTTGTTTGACGGTCCTCGACGATAGGTCGGTTGAGTCGATAAGCCGGACTCCTTGATAAGTCGGCCAAGTCAGACTTCCCCGATAATTCGGCCAACTCCAACAGGTTGGATTGCCACTCTCTTGTCTATCTTCAATAATAGAGTATTTCTGCAGACTGTGCGACAATGCGTGTAAAACTGTAGCAATATGAATGGAACTAGATTAACATGGGATTTAGGAGAGTAGAGAAAATAAATCCAACACCCTCCCTTGATCTGGATCCGTGAACGCCTTGATCTTTAGACTAAGCAATGCACAAAATTTGTTGTGTGCATCAATGCTCAATGCCTTGGTGAACACATTTACGATCATGTTTTGCGTCCCCCCGATAGTACTTTAAGTCTACCTATCTGTCGAGAATCTTGTTCCTTACATAGTGATATCTAATCTCAATGTGATTACTCCTAGAGTGAGATCTAGAGGTGGACGATAAGGCAATAGCACTTTGATTATCACAAAACATAATTGTAAGAGTGTACTAATTCAGACTAATATCTGACAGTAAATTTCTCAACCAAATTGCTTCCTTAATAGCTTGAGAAGCAGCAACGTATTCTGCTTCTGTGGATGAAAGAACAATAGAGGTTTGCTTAGGACTGTTAGGATTGTCGTTAAAGAAGAACGTAAATCCATATGTGGACTTATGAATATCTAAATTTCCTCCCCAGCTTGCATCTGAATATCCACTTAGCTGATGAAGATTGTCGTTGTCAACTTCTTCATAACAAATGCATGAGTGTAGCTCGAATGTATCTCATGGCTTTGATAAGAGCCTTCCAATGTATGATGCCAAGATTAGTCATGAATTGGCTTAATGAGCTAACTGCAAAAGCGATGTCAGGTCTTGTACAGACCATTGCATACATGAGAGAGTCGAGTATTGACTGATATGGATACTCTCTCATTCGCTCCTTTTCCTACTTGGTTTGAGGACATTGGTTCTTTTACAGTCCTAGGCTTGGATCCATTGGTGAGTGAGCTTCTTTGCAATTAACTAGATTAAATCTGATAAGAGTATTATGAAGATACCTTTTTTGAGTAATGTAAATCAACTGTCTCTCTCTGTCTCTATGGATTCGAATTCCTAGACAGTAGGGAGTCTCACCCAGATAGGCCATGTCCATTCGGAAGACAACATCTGTTTAGCATCCTTCACCTAATTGGTACTGTTGTTGAAAAGCAATGTATCATCAAGATACAAAGTGATAATAATGAAGGAATCCTGCACTGACTTGAAATAAACATTAGAATCGACAGTGCTTGGTTTGAAACCATGTTGGATAAGAATAGTAATAATCCTCTATAACCAAGCTCTTGTTGATTGTTTCAAGCCATAAAGTGTTTTGTGGAGTTTACAAACATAATTTTTCATACCTTCGAGAACGTATCCCTTGAGTTGTATCATGTAAATGTCTATAATTTTGTTCTGATAAGTTGTATGTACATCGAGTTGATGCACTTCGAGGTCGGGTAGCAACAAAAGATAAGAGGACTCGGATCGATGAATGCTTGACTACTGGACTGAAAGTCTCATTGTAGTCCATGTTTGGGATCTGAGAAAATCCTCTGGCTACTAGTCGGGCCTTCCTTCGATCAATACTCTCGTTAGCTTTATACTTGATCTTGAAGACCCATTTGCAATCAATAAGATTGTTGTCGACAAGTAGTCGATCAATGACCATGTTTGATTCTTGATCAGAGAGGAATACTCTGTGTCCATTGTTTCTCTCCAGAGATCGGAGTATGATTGGCTAAGTTCTTCTCTGACTGTAGTCAGTTCCTGAATTGAAAGACATGCAGACTCAAGAATATACCTCGTGGACTGTGTGCACACTCGGTTCAATCTTCTTGGAGGTCGTGTCGGCTGATAATCCCATTTCTTGGTTGAGTAACAACAATTCGTTTGATTCGTTGTCGATTAGTTGGTCGATTGTTGGCACAATTGAACATGAGGCTCAAATTGGCATGTCGGTGGCAGGTGTCGAAGGTTTGCATGGAACATTACATTTGTCTTTGAAGTCAATGGACTGATCCTCGATAAAAATAGTATCCATCTTGAATAAAATTTGCTGGATATCAGGGTCATACAGCTTATAGTTATTGTTGGAGGAAGTGTAACTGATCAGGATGGTCTTTAGATTTTGGAAGTCAAACTTCTTCCTTGTCTCCTTCGGGATCTGCGCATAGGCGACGCAACCGAATACTTGTAGGTTCTTCATTGAAGGCTTAGATCCTATCCAAATCTTAGTCGACATATAAGCTACAGTGGAAATAGCTTCAACCCAAATAACTCTTTGGCAAAGATGCATGTGCCAATATGCATTTGGCTGACTCGACCGAGGTATGATTCTTCCTCTCGGCTAAGCCATTAGACTGATGTGAATAGGGAGTGATGAACTATTGTTCAATGCCTTGGCTTTGGTAGTACTCCTTGAATTCAGTAGAGATATATTCTCCACCATTTTTGAACCTCGAGGCTTTTATTCTTTTCCCAGTTTTTTTTCTCTACACGCACCTTGAAGATTTTGATGCAGTTGAAAGCTTCGAATTTCTTCTTGATGAAGTACACCATTGTCCTTCTAGAAAATTCATCAATGAAAGTGATAAAATACTTTGCATCCTTTAATGAAGGATTTTGCATTGGGCCACAAATTTTTGTATGTACAATATCTAACAATCCTCTAGCAAAATGCTGATGGCTTGATCTAAAATGTTTCCTAGCCTGTTTACCGACTATACAATCTTGACAGACATGTAATTCGACTTTCCTATATGGATAGTTGAGATCAAGTACAATAGACTGCTTAGACATGTGTTGTCAGAAGAATAATTCAAGTGACCAAGTCTATAATGCCAAAGTAAACTTTTATTGATTTGTACATAGGTACTTAGAGACTGATTAGAGGCAGAAAAACAATGACTTAGTTTGTACAAGTATCCATGTCTCTTTTCGAATGCTAGTAGGATCTTGTCTGTCCTATCAACTACTTTGCATTGATCTGATTTGAGTTTTACTTTGTGTCCTAAATCTGTAATTCTGCTAATAGAGAGCAGATTTGATATGTGAAGGACACTTGAAAGTAGTTTGGATTGATTATTTGCAAAGCTTAATCTTACTGTATTTCACCTTTGATAACTTGTGTGCTATTGTCACCTAAGTGAAGAAACTTCTTGGCATTGTAAGACATATAGGATTCGAAACAACCAATATGGCTAGTCATATGTTGAGTGGCTCCGGAATCAAGAAACCAAGAGCTGTCATCAGATGCTTCTTGGTGGCTTGTCATGAATGCATCATCATTCGCTTCTTGACTCAGTTGAGAGGCTTCTGCAGCTATATTTGCCATTTCATTCAATTGCCATTTGTTGTTGTTCTTGGCTTGTAGGATGCGACAATCTTGAATCTTGTGGTTGGCTCGTTTGTAGTATTTGCAGAACAGCTTCTTCTTTGTCGTTGGCTTCGACTGCCCTTGACGATTCTGTGTCGGCTTCTGTGGCTTTGAGCCTCTCTTCTTCTGATTGTTTGAATTCTTGTTGGTGTATAAGACGTGAGATTCAACAACATAGGAACTAGAGGGTTCATTCCTTCTTGTCTCTTCTTGGTGTAGTATCGTAATGACTCATGGTAGAGTCAACTTTGGGCGTGTGGTGATCATCATTACCTAGCTATCATATGGTATTGGCAAGCTTGAAAGCAGTGTGGTTACTGCGTATTGATCGTCTATGACAGATCCGACAATGGCCATTTATTGTAGCAAGTTCTTGAACTGGTTGATGTGATTCTGTAGGGAATCACCATTTGTCATCTTGAGGGAGAAGAATTTTCTCCTGACATTTAGCTTGTAAGCTATGTTGTGCACTTTGTATAGGGTTCTCAAGATGTCCCAGACTTTCTTGGAGGTCTGAGCTTCAGACACATGGCCGATTTGTGTGTTTGAGATGTTGAGGATGATCAGCGCGAAAGCTTTGCCATCCTTCAACTTCCATCAAGAGATTGTAGCGTCGTCTGTTTCAGGTCTTGCCTCTGCACATGTGACAACATCATACAACTCCTTCGCCATTAGCACAGTCTTCATCTTAAATTTTCACATATGGTAATTTGATGTGTCAAGCTTGTCAATGATGGGACTGGTCCCTTGGGAATCCATGTAGAAGTTAGTCTAGGTGATAGTGATAACTATCAATAACTTAAGAATGAAAATCTAAGCAATTTACAAAACAAGAAAACAATTGTTCTATTGGATGATAGAACCAGGTTCTGTGAGAAGCTTATCAAGATATAACAATAATAGCTCTGATACCTGTGAAAGTTAGTGTACTTGTCATGTACCATAATCATATAGGTTGTACATATGATTTAATTTAAGTTCTAGTGGCTAAAAAGGCCAAAAACTAGTTTTCTAGATATATGACACATGACATCAATCTATTGATTGCATGAGCCACATCCTTTGGTTAGGTGTCACATCCCAGGTGTAGAGGACTTCTCACACGTGTGGAATGAGCTGAGGAAGTCGAATTTGCACTTCTAGAAAAGTTTTTTCCTAGTTCTCTACATAGAAGAAAAATGGACCAAACGTGCTCAAAATAGAAGGTTTTGTCCAAGTCAGTTTTGCATGATGAATCATCATATGACAAAGCACCCTCACACATGTGGGATCAGAGGGATGATTAGTACCACGAGATCCCACTTTTTGTATATATAGAGCCACATTTGGCCATAATCAAAGAAGCAACACCAATCTTGGTTTTGGAGGCAATTCTTGTCAATTTCATCATTTGTCTTGATTTTTTTTTATAGTTTTGAGTTCCTATCGTATTGTACTTTGATTTCAGGCTAGAGTCCGTACTATGAAAGGTTTTCACACGTGTGAAACCATCAAGTACAATTCCCTTTCATTTATGATTGTTCTTGTTAGATTTTCTCATCTAAATTTGATTTAGATTGATCTAAGTCTTGTCTAGATTGATAAATCAATTGTATCTAACATCCAATCACTCTTGTGGATCATTTTAGGATCCATTCTTGGTCCAAATTTTCAGATTTTCCACATGGTATCAGAGCCAAGTACAAGAGGATTTATGAAGATTTGATGGGGTTGATCCAAAACTAAGCCCAAATTAGCAAGTTTTTGGAAACTAGCTAATTTTGATGTGGCGAGTTGGATAGGATAGTTATACTCAAAATTTATGGACAAAAACTTGTTGTGGCCTGCAAGGGTACTTTTCACACGTGCTAGAATGTACAGTACCAGTTTTTGAGCCTTATGTTTCAGTTTGATGCTAAATCTCCCAAATTAGCAAGTTTGTGGAAACTAGCTAATCTTGAGGTAGAGAGTTTGAATTGATAGCTATATTCAATTTTTTTGTACCAAAATTTGTTGTAGGCTGTAGGTGTACCTTCCACACGTGTGGGGCCGTGCAGAACCCGTTTTGGTTGGGAAAATTTAAATTGATGCATAATTTGACTCATACACCCAAATTTAGAGATTTTTAGTGCAAATTCAAGCTTTTTCTATGAAGATTCTATGCCTATGATTTGTTCTTGGATTAGATCATCCAAATAATTTAATTTGAAGTGTGATTCAGGTGCATTAAATGTGTTTCTTTGATTTTTTGAGTACATCAAAGTTGAGAGAGATATTGCCAAAAATCATAGATTAAGGAGTGATATGCAAGGTGAGAGGTTGAAATCCATTGTACAATCACTCTAGATTTGTTCAAGAGTGATAGGGTCAAGTTTAGAAGCATCAATCTGCTAGAAAACATCTTTGGATCTGTCCTCCAAGTGAGATCTTTGAGAGTTTCTAGTGCATATATAGCATCTATGCAAATCTTTTGTAAAATTTGACATAGATTGGTTTCAATTGAGAGTTATAGAAAAGAGATTGAGATCAAAGTCACATTGTTCAACCTACTCAATAATTTTGAGTGTTTGTGAGGCTTGAAAAAAGTCATTGAGGTTGGTATGAAAAATATGTAGAGAGAGATCCAATTTTCTAAGAGTTCCTTCCTTTGTAGAGGGCAAGATCTAGAAGCTCATTTTGTGTTGTTATTGGTGGAGAATTTGTCTTCTCCTAGGTGATCAAATCTTTCTAAGTGACATTAGCTCTTTGAAGCACAATATCTTAGTGAGAAAGAAGAATCACAACTTTTGATTTTAATTTCATTCCAACTCTTAAGAGGTAGAGTCATTGGTGGAATCCAATAGGGGTGAATGAATTCAATTTATTGAGCAAAAATTGACATACTTTGTATGAAACTCAAATTAGTTCTATTCAACTTTCTTTTTGAGAGTGTGAGGGTCAATATGTGATCCCATTGGATATCTAGAACAAGGAGGAGTCCATATTTGAGTGTTCATGCATGGTTGGGATCTTTGTGAATATCTATGTGTTTGATTTTTAAAGCTTGGTGAAAAATTCTTGACATAGGTTGTTATCAAACCATTACAAATCCATTCCAAATCTCAAGAGTGAGATTCTTTGGGGATTCCAAAGGGGTGATTGGATCTTAATTCTATGTGTTTGAATGAAATGTACATGTCAAGTTTGAGTGATCTAGTGTAGATCCTATGTTTTGTGAAAATTGGTGGTATAGTTTGTTGTCAAATCAAATCAAATTCATTTTAAATCTCAAGAGTGAGATTATTTGGGTCAAGAGTGAGTCCTAAAGAAGTGATGAAGTTTGATTTTCATGTGTTTGAAACAAAACCCATCTTTTGTTCAAGAATCTCGAGTGTTGAGAGAACTAGTCAAGTGAAAAGGAAAATCTAGGTGTCAAATCTTTTTCATATCCATTTCAACTTTCAAAAGAAAGAGTCACTGGTATTTGTTGAGTCCAATAGGAGTTTGGATCTGATTTCTTTTGTGATTTGATTCAAAGATTGTGTGTTTTTGTCTTAGTGATCAAAGCAAAGTTTCCAAGTGACTAGTCATTAGTGTGAAGATTGATTCTTAGGCTTGTGAGCTAGATCTTTTGTAGATCCTTCTAGATTATTGAATATGTTCAAATCTAGTCTCTTGAGAGTCACAAACTACATTGGTAGAATCATATCACAAGTTTCTATTCACATGGCATCAATAGGTGGCATCCTATTGAAGGCAAGTAAGGATCCTAAGTGCAACCTTTGTGGCAAGGGAGGATATTTTTTCTCAAGATGCTACAAAAAGAAGACCGATCCATCCAAGGAGAACCAAAGCAAGGGGGCTGAGGTGAAGGATGGAGCTTCAAGTTCAAAATGCAAATACAAGAAGGAAAAATCCAAGGAAAGGTGCTTATTAGATCGAACTTTGGATACACCAATCACATTTCCACTAATTGTGCTGAATGTAGCCTAGATATCAACAAAACCTATACCAGATCCAATTGAGGATGATCTCATACCAGTGAGCCATGCCTTAACTTATGATGGCAATGCAGAACTTATGGATGAACAGATTCTACATCATATGGATCCAACCAAATTTGGAGTGCGTAATGTTCTTGATGAACCAACAATCAAACCACCCAAAGCAGTTATATTGAAGGGAGGCAGGATCACAAGTTCGATAACGAAGAAACAAGCTAAGCAACATTATAATACGGTCCTGAAATGGGAAAATCCCCCTCAAAAGATCAATTCAAAGGAAGTGCCACCTCTATTGGATAAAGGCAAAGGAAAAGTCAAGAATGATCCTTCAAGTCAGATCCAGCAAGACATCATCGTCTAGGAAGTCTTCACCTGTGAAGAAAGATTTATCATCCCGAAAGTCATCCCCTCCACGATCAATTCCTGCTAAGAAGGCTAAACAAAGATCCAAGACAAGTCCTTTCGAAAAAGAACAGGCAAATGTAGTCCAGCATGATATGCCAGAGCATTTTAAACATTATACACTGGATGAGGTGGTTATCATGTTATCTAAAGCACATCGTGAACCTGAAGAACACATTCTGGAATCTAAAGAGATTTACGATGGCCCAGCTAGGACACAGCCAATGAATCTTGCTAAACCAGGAGAACCGAAAAAGATTGTACAAGTGGGATCACAACTTACTCCTGAACAGTATCAAGCACTCCGTTTGTTACTTATTAAGTATCAAGATTACTTTGCATGGACTTATCAAGATTTGAAGGGTATTCCAACATCAGTGATTGAACATACCATACCTTTAGTACCTGATGCGGTTTCAAAGGTTACAAAGTTCTATCACTGTAATCCTAATGTGGCAGATCTGATAAAGAAAGAACTTCAAAGATTGGTTGACGCCGATTTCATTTATGAGATCGAGCATACAGAATGGATTTCACCGATTGTCATTGTTCCTAAGAAAAATGGGAAATTGCGAATCTGTGTGAATCTCAAAGCATTGAATAAAGTGACACAGAAGGATCACTTTCCGTTACCTTTTACTGAAAGCATTTTAGATCGCCTTGCTGGAGCGGAAGCTTATAGTTTTCTGGATGGATTTAGTGGTTACAGTCAAGTTAAAATTGCACATGCCGATTGCCACAAAACTGCTTTTGCAACAGAATGGGGCACCTATGCTTACAAGACACCAAGTTCATTCCAAAGAGTAATGCAATTTGCTTTTAAATATTATCTGCAAAAATTCCTTGAAATTTACTTGGACGACTTGGGGGTTCATAGTACAGATACAGACAACCTGGATCGATTAGAAAAAGTATTTGAAAGATGCCGCAAATATCAAATTTCTCTAAATCCGAAAAAATGTTAGATATGGGTTTCCCACGGAGTTGTGCTTGGACATGTGATATCAAGACATGGTATTGCCACCGATTATTCTAAGATCAAAGTTATTGTGGAATTTCCACCGCCAGCAACAATTCGAGGAGTTTATGTGTTTATGGGTCATGCGAACTACTATCAAATTTTTATTATCTTCTTTGCGGATTTAGCACGACCTATATACATACTAACTATTGTTCCTATTTGAATAGTAGAGGCGTTAGAAGCCTTTGAAAAGTTAAAAAAAGCATTAACTTCAGCACCAATATCGCGTTCTCCAGATTGGACATTAGAGTTTCATGTTTATACAGATGCCTCAAAATGCGCCATTGGATCAGTTTTGACGCAGCCAGGTGACTATAAGAAGGATTATCCCATACGATTTGCAAGCAGACAACTTACAGATCCAGAGAAGAATCATTCAACAATAGAACGTGAAGCGCTAGCCATGATTTTTTCTGTTCGGAAATTTTGTCACTACCTCCTGGAAATGCACTTTGTATTTTATACGGATCATCAACCGTTACTTTACTTGGTAAACAAGACGTGTAATACTGGACGTATTGCAAGATGGTTATTATTATTGACTGAATTTGACTTTCGAATTGTGGTTAGAAAGAGAAAGCAACATCATCTAGCCGATCACGTTTCGCGAATTGAATTCGCAACAGTTAATACTGAAATGGATGATGAACTGCCAGATGCTGCGTTGCTCTATGTTGAAGCAATACCTGAGTGGGCGACAGATATTGTTGAGTACCTGATGCTAGGACAACCGAATGACTCCGTGACAAAAGTACAGAAGAGACAATTGATTCATAAGGCTCAACCTTATCAATTAATTGCAGGACAATTGTACCGTCGTGGATCAGATAATATTTTACGAAGATGTGTTTTACCACATGAAGTACCAGATTTAATCATGTTTTCACATGATGGCATGGGTGGAGGACACTTCTCTACAGATATTACTGTTCACAAACTTTTGTAATCGTGGTTGTTGGTGGCCTACGCTTCATAAGGACACATAAAATTTTATTCAGACATGTGATGTCTGCCAACGAGCACAATGGTCTATTCGATAGAATTATGAACCCTTACATCCGGTTTAATTGCAAGCACCATTTGAAAAATGGGGACTGGATTATGTTGGTCCTATTCATCATGTTGCGCAATAAGTCAAGGAATGTCCAGATGGTGACGGTTATTCTTCATATTGTTGGACTGTATGTGCTTGGATAGGCTGATATGAAGGACAAGCATCAGTAGGATGCGTAGCCCAGAAGTGTGGGCACTATATTGGTTTTTGTATATAAGGTACATGTGCAGGGTTTGACTGACCAGGCATACTGCTTTGGATAGACTTCAGGGTAGCTTAAAACTCATTGGTGAGTTTCTCCATCTGTAGTTAATGCTGCTTATTAAGCAACTCCAATTGGGATTTCCAAAGCTGATCTTGGGTATCCTCGATCGGCTTTGACTCATGGACAAGAGCACGTGGTGCTCACCGTTCCCTGGATTCGTCAACATCTGATCCTTCATCTTCTTCCTTAATGGCATCAGACATAGCTAATTTGAGACTCATATATTCATCATTGGATTTAAGCTCGTGTCTAATCCATCTTGGAAGGCCGACTAAAAACCAGATGATGAGCATCTGTTTAGAGAGTTGTTCTTGTACTTGACTTCTGAGACGTTTGAAACGCTCGATATAGTCTCGTACATGTTCATCCTTTGCCATCTTGATGTTACTCAATTTGACAAAAGGACTCTCTATCAAGCAAAAGGGCTTAAAACGCTTGATAAATGACTCTTTCAAAATTGACCAGTCTGTCTTTTCGTCACGATCAAAGTTGAAAAACCAATCACGTGCTTTAGCGATCATGGTCATCGAAAACAGTTGGACCATAGCATTGGGAGATGTTTCGCCATACACATCACATGCATTCTCAAAGATTTGCAAAAATCTTTGAGGGTCCGAACTACCGTCAAACTTTGGTAGATCTAGCTTGAGTGTACGTCTCTCAAGATGAGCTCCATGGGTAGCAAAAACTCCATTAGGGTTGGTTCTGACTCGTGAGGGCTCAGCACCAAAAAAATGGGCTCGGGCTCGTGAAGACTCGGCTCTATCAGTTTCTTGTCCGTCGAACGGGTTTGTGGATGGCTCTTGGAGTTCGGTCCTCATTCGATAGAACCTATGACGTCTGATTTGTTCAGCGACAAGGGACTTGACCTTGTATGGATAATCGTCTGGGACTTCAGGATCTTTTTGTTGGTCCATTGAGGACTGGTGTGTCTTTTTTGTGTTGGGTATGAGTTTTGGGTGTTTTTGGATTTCTCGAGTTTTTTGGTATTTTTTTTTTTAAGTCCCTACGATTTACGGTGGAGGCGGTTTACGGTTACGATGGGTAGCGATTATTTGCGGGTGATTGCGTTCAGTTGTGATATGCGATTTGTTAATGGTTTCTATGGGTATATGCAGTGTCTATGGTTACATGCGATTTCGATGGTCGATTGTGGTGGTGGCGGTTGATTGCGATGTCAGCGGTCAATTGCGTTCTCCACGGTTCAAGGGTGGAGGCAGTCAGAGGGTTGTGTGTTGGGGGTTGACGGGCTATTTGTTATAGTGCAGATGAATTGGATTATAAGTGGTCTGTTTGCGACGGAAGGCCGTCGGGACGGTGTATGCTGATGGAGGTGGATGAATGTGGTTCGGTTGCGGTTCTATGTGGAGGTAGTTAGGTGAGTTATGTGCTGTGGGTTTACAGTGGATTGTGGGGTAGTGTGATTCAAGGGTAAATGGAGGTGAACTGTCTACAAATGCGTTCTCCACGGTGGAGGTGGTGTGATTGCGGTTTCTACGGTCGATTGTGAGTGTGAGTGAGGTGCAATGCGGATGCAGTTAGATGGTAGCTGTTTGCAGATGGAATGGGATAGTTTGCAGATGAAGGGTCTCTGTGCAGTCGTAAGGTGGTGTTTGTGGGAAAATGCGGTGGTAGTGCGGTCAGTTTGGGTGAATGCGGTTTAATGCGGTTCAAAGCTGATGGTGTAGTGCGGACTATTGTGGTCAGTGGGGATATGCGGTCAGATGGGGAGCTGGTTGCGATAGAAGTGGGGGGTGTGTTTAATGTGATGACAACGGCGCCAAATGCCTATGATATCCACACAATCTCAAGTGTGCACGGGAGTTAAAAAAATTTAGATTTCAAATAACTGATCTAAACCCTTGACTCTCCCAATTGATCAAGAATTACTCATTATCTTAAGAATCATCACATTTTCTTATAATCTTCTAATGACCA
Source organism: Diphasiastrum complanatum (assembly GCA_029204225.1). NCBI lineage: Eukaryota > Viridiplantae > Streptophyta > Lycopodiopsida > Lycopodiales > Lycopodiaceae > Diphasiastrum > Diphasiastrum complanatum. Next base: position 29,559,703 of record CM055104.1, read on the forward strand.
TTAAGTATCAAATTATGATCCATCAATCATAACCATTTAGAATCTTATGACTCGTCAATCATAATTTACAGGATTCCAAACCCATTCTTAATCATTGAAAGATACTGGAGTATATGTACAACATACAACTCAGAAAATATAAGGCCTTTTTTCCAAGGAAAATTACTAGATTCCAAGAATTTTTTCCAACCCGATTCTTAACCTGATTATGGATTCCAAATTCTACAATCAACCAAGTAATTAAAGACCATTTTAACACCCGTCTTTAACAACATAAACTTTATACAATCACCTAGAACATCTAGAGATTAAAAAGTTCTGCTGAATTCCAACTGAATTCAGTGGTTATCCTTGATATTAATTAAACTTTGTCATCGTATATGAACACTAGGATACAATCAATAACTTCAGATATATTTCTCATTCAAGAAATATTTTATATCATGAATATCCTATATTCTTTCGTATAACAATAAACAGTCCTTCAGAACATAGTTCCACACTGGAAGGAGATATATGAATTGTCTTGTATTAAGAAATTTCTAAAAAGTAGAGGTTCAAAAAAAAAAAAAAAGTAGAGGTTCAAAATAAAAGAGAGGTAGATTTAAGGGCCTCCAGATTTTGTAGTTAATGAGATACCATTTGGGATCCGGATCTATATCTCATAATTTCCCAAAATACCCTCAACAAATAACCAATGAATTTCTCTCTTAGTATTACCATTACAGTAATCACTAACCATCGGTCTACAATTCATTCTCACACAAGAAATTCCCCTTGGAATTACTGATGTCCCATACCATCAACTTTTCCTCCAAGAATACTCTGCTTCTAGATTTGTTTACCAAAAAGTCAAAAAGACTATTGGCTATTCTATACCTCAAAATAGGATCAGATTCACAACCAACTCCAAGAGATACTTCTAGTCATTGAATTCTCTCTTGCTCCTTAAGCGTTCCTCAAAGAATACCACTCTGCATTGTACTCAGGCATGGACGAGATGTATCGTTCAAGTACTGTTGAAATGTTGCAAGTGTATTTGCTGAACCAAAAGGAACAGTTAGAATCTCAATCTAAGTGAAAACAATATTGTCATAGATATCCAATATCTATTTCAGGTAAAAAGAACTAACTCTTTTACAGATTGGAAGTTCTCTTGGTTGTCTCAATCATTATAAAGAAACACTTTATAATATCACAAAAAGAGTCCAAATTACTAGATTCTTGTATGAAATACATTCCATTTGCTTTCACTTGCAAATTTATGGGATTTGATCCAAATCCAATTAAAAAACAAAGATGGTTCCATAAATGGATTATTTGACTACCAAAGCTAAATTCCCAATTGTATTGCTTGATTTGAGATAATTTTCCTAACTTTTAGGAACTTGCAAGATAAACTCCTATGATAAGCTACTGATATTTTCCAGATATGTACACACGTGGAAACAACCTCTCACACGTGGAAAGCACTCCATGGGAATGCTTGATTAACTAGTAAAATGGTGCCAAACGGCAATTGATCAAGTTATATACATAATATCATAGATCAAAAGTTAGAATTTGACAATTTCAACACTTCCTAGCAGTGGATCATGTCTTACTAGACAACAATTTCACGACATCTTAGTAAGTTACGATCTCTACCACTTTGCTGGTTTTTTAGTTAACAATCATGCCTTTTGCACTTGAAAAATACAACGATTTAGCCTCCTTGCAAACCATCGTCGATTTACCAAGCAAAGATGACATTTTTTGATGTTTTTGGTTGCCCTCCTCTTGGTTGGAGGTGCGCCAGTTAATAGCTTATCATTACTTCTTTTTCAACGAGTAAACTACGTATGCAAAATGTGACTAGCAAAGACTTTATTTGGCTCTTTTCCAGCGATGGACAACCGATGATGAAATCACTAATAACACGGCCATTATGGTTTTTTGTCCTACAATGGACAATCACTGAATTATAGGTGCCTACTAGCCGTGTGGAGGGAGGGGGATTCCTCTAGGTTGTATATAGACCTTGGAGTGCCAATGCACAAACATAAGTATAGTTACCATTGATATCCCTCATCATGCACATAGGCATCAAACACCGTGTACATGTCTACATATCATAATTGAAATGCCTACGATTTTCCACTATTATTGATTACGAATCCAACCTTCAATGGAATTTCAATACATAACTCATACATAAAGCCTCATTTTGTCCTATCAAACTAGTTTCATGAAAGGTAGATTCATTTTGGACAATATCCTAAACATGTGGATCTCAATAGACTCTGCCCACAACAACAATGTCATAAGCATCAAGGCTGAAATATAGTGTTTGAGCACTTGAATCGGGATAATCATTTTACATACTTCACTTCATACACCTCAATTAAGCACTCTCTAGTTCATCCACTTCATACACCTCAATTAAGCACTCTTTAGTTCATCCAAAACTTTCACATTCACTTCCAAGGCCTCTTTTCCATACTCTTTCATATACTTAGAAGTGTGAGACATAATTCCTCTTGGTCGCAGCCACAAAGCCTCTTAATCCATTATCTCTCCTTCTATATGGTCTTCATTTTCGCCTTCTGAAAGAATTTCTTTCATCATCCTCACTTTAGTGATTGAAGAGTTGCTTTCTGCACCTGCCTATATAGTTTCTTTCTTTTTACTATATATTCTCATGTATTGGATGTAGGAGCCCTACACTCTCCACTAGTTGTCTTTGGTTGCTTGGGCTCATGCTGCACCTTGACCACAATCTAGTTGACACTTCGTCTTCTCCGTAATCTAAAAGCGAATAACGCGCACTAGTGGCTCCAATTTTGATCATTTCCAAACCCACATAAGTAATGCAACAAATAATAAAAATCTTTCCTAAGTACCAACTTGAATGATTAACTGCTGAAGTGAAAATGACTGCAATTTCAAAAAATTTAACATGCAACCGTGAAGAAGATATTCTGCCATGAAGCAAACTGCAGAATTCTACCTTGCAAAAGTACCTAAGATTCTGCCCAAAAAAACTGTATATTCTAAACAGTAAAAGCCAACTGAGGCCTCAAACCCACACACAGTAATCCAATACCATCTAAAAACTTGTGAATCTTTGTTAATTACCAATTTGAGTGTTGCGCATGTGACAATGGCTGCAAACATAAAATTAACATGCAGTCATGAGGAAGATAGAATTCTTACATTCTCCATGAAAAGCACCAAACAAAAAGATATGCTTAAAAAACTCAAATAGATTGACCAGAAAACCTTCTATACATACGTATGAATTCCTATAATTCTAAAACCATTATTCTCAAAGAAAACTACCAACTACAAGTGTTTAATGAAGTGTTTTCAGACAAGTTTGCTTCCAAAGGAGGAACATTGAATTGGCAAAGATCACTTTTAAAGAAATCACAAACACATTCCATCAAGGAGTTTAAGCTACTCTTACTGCACCCATCCTCCTTGAAAATTTTCAGATCAACACTTTCTCTAAATAGAAGCTTGAGTAGTTCCACCCTGGCATTATAAGTATTACATGTAACTATGACTTTACCTACAGCTACCCTAGCTGAACATTTTTCAAAAAAACTATAGCAATTGAGCACTGCAGTGCTTGCAGTAAGATAGCCCAGTAGACTTCAGATTTATTCCACTAATACGTAGAAAGATCACTTCCGAGGAAACTCATGACCTCTACAATCTCATAGAGCCAACTTCAAAGAAAGATCCAAAGGGCTCCCATCAGGGCCAGCATTTTGTCCAGTGTCCTGCTTGGTAAATCCTTCATAAGACAGCCTTGTTTGGGAACCCGCCATCAGTGAACGCTGCTCAGTTGAGACTTCCACATCAGGTCTTTCATTCTTGGGAAACATCTGGTATACTTTGTCAGCCTGAAAATTCCAAAACTGAATTCAATGGTGAATGAAATGACTCAAGAAAAGCATATGAATGGATTACAAAGTACTCCACAAACCAGACTGATGATAATGAAAAGAGAGTTGTTGCCATTTCTCATACATGCTAAAATTATGCATTTCTGCGTAACCCAGGAGAATAGTCATCGTCTGTCCCTCCCCTGGTTGGACTCATATATACATTGTGTAACCAGGAGAATATTGTCATAGTCAGTCCCTCCCCCGGATATACTGAAAAAGTAGTGTTCTGCAATGAAACCTGGCTTTTCTGATGACAAAGTACTCCAGATCTGTCCAATCTCAGCACTTTTGTACAATGTAAACATGATTTACTCTCTGACACTGAGCACCAAAGTTACAAACTTCTCAAACCACAGCCATTTAGTCTAAAAGACTTCACTTCCAAGTTCCAATTCGGATTTGAAACTACTTCACTTTAGCATATAGCCACCTTGCATGCTAACTACAGTCTAGGATAACTCCAACCTTACATCCGCATGTCTAGGATGTAATTGGGTAAGGTTGAATGCATAGGTGCAAGTATAATCAAATATTTTTGTAGTATGCTGAAATTCAAGCAACGATGCTTTTCACAGTTCGGGGCATTCATTCCGAAGATGATTGAAGGGATACTTCTTGGATTTATTCAGATAACAAAGACACATTTTAGCAACAACCCAGATCACACATAATTCACAATGTATAATGTTACAAAACACCAAGTTAGGCATTTCTGACCTGGGCAGATGTAAATGTTTTGCACTGGATAACACAATCACCATCTGATGCCTGAATGTGACTTGAACTATGATTGTCTGAACAATTGCTGTCTGACTTTTCAGCAAAAATTTCTTTGGTCTCAAGTTCTGCATGAGCTGAGTATTGGGGGCTTGAGAGCTGAAGAGTAAGAGCATCGATAGGTGCTTGATGTCTGAGCTGTATCGGAAGCAGCTCCATAGAAGAGCAATCTTTCTTCTTGTGATCAAAAGAGGAAATACCAAGCAGCGCATTATAAATAATTGGCTGAGCCACATAGCTCTTGGCAGAAGAAAAGTTTTCTAAGTAAGTGCTCCTTTTGTTATCTAGTGACAATAGATTTTGATTTTCAGGCCAGGCTGGCATAGATTTGGCATCTGCTTCAGTCAAAGGTGACTTAGTCTTTCTGAAATTTTCCCTGCATTGAATCAGTGTTAATACGTTAATGAAACCAAAATCTTCATGTTTGATCAGAAAGAACAAACTGGGGCATACATTTAACTGAGTTCAAGAGAACTGATTAATCAAAATTTTGTTGTGGGATACAAAGGACAACGTACCTCAAAAAGATTTCACTACATTAAGAAAAAGTCTTTCAAAGAAGCTATCAGAAAAAACAGGATAAATAAAATCATACCTCCCACTGCCTGATCTGCAGAATGCACCCATTTTGTAATTTGAAGCTGAATGCACTCTAGATTTGGTGTTTTCCTGTAACATATGCTCAGATTCAACTACTGCAGTGCTGTGATCCATGTCTGCAGAATAAACATGATTACTTGGGTCTTGCACAGCACACCACTTCCGCTTTTTAACAGACGCCTGTTGCAACCACAACTTAGTATTCTCACTTTCAGAGAATCTAAACTTGAGATGCTAACACCAAAAACGGATTTGACTACTGCCAGATACCCTTGAATGGATATAAAAGGATGGTTTCAAAAAAGCCAGGAGTAATGCTTGTACAACATGAATGATTGAAATGAGGATACACTCAGTTCTTGATTATAATAGACAGCTCTGCATCTAAAAACATTAAGTGACTGCGTTAGAAAATTACAAAAAGAATTTGTACAAAAAACAGTAGTCACTTAAGGTAAGTATATATTTATATTGATCATGCAACAGCATTCTAAGGATCATAAAAATCTCTTATTACCTTTTCAATGGACGACCAGACTTGTGTGCCTAAAAACTTTTGGAAAGAAGAGAGCTCCTTTGGCCTTTCGCCAAATGATGAAAATATCACCTGCACATACATCATCAACGAACTTTTTTGATGATAGTGAGTTGTGATGAATAACAGCATTGCCACTAATCACCGCACAACATCTTCAGAATAGCATCATAACTATGAATAAAAAATAGGGACCACAATAAAACAGGTTATGCATGAATTACATTTTTATAAAAACATAAGAATGACTCCCATCCCCCTCAATTGAGTGCAAACATTGGAGTGATGACTTGTAGTCTTAATAGGGAAAATGGACCTTGGGCACCTCACAAACTTGAAAGATTGGCTTTATCACACAAATACTTCTTTTGAAAGTATGATAAAGATCATTGTAATTGGTAACATAGCTCATGGCAACAGATTAGCACCGTACTAGAGATACGAAAGAAACCTCTTTGACAAGCCTCACCTACTTGGTTGCAACATATACGCAATAAAATACACCCGACTAAGTATCATGTAGGGAACATTCCAGTCTAAAAAGGGAAAACTGAGAAATGATCTGAATACCATCAATAATAAAACTAAAAGTGAAATAAACTGACCAAGAAAAGACAAAGGGTCCACTGTTAGCTTCATGATGCTAAAGCATAACACTACATTTTCCACAAGGGAACGAATGAACCATAAACAAAAGCAACATGAATAGTATTTAAAATAACAGATAACAGTCGAGAGAGAAAAATTAAGAACATACTAGCATTTTGACAAACGGCAGCAGTCCTTTTCTTATAAGGAACAGAGTAAAGTGAGCAACGAGATCGAAGGAATCGTTAAAGAAACCAATGGATGAAAGACGACTATGATTGATTGCAAACTAGCAAGACAAATGCATGTACTTATCAACAACATTCCATGTAGAAACTGCACGTGTTATCCCTCAGCAGCTTGACAGGGATTACCATTTAGAGTAACTTATACAGGTTATGAAGCCTACCGATGAGATGTCAGAGTGGGATACTTGGGGATGAAGTGCGCCAGGAGGACCTAGGGTTGCAAAAAGCTCCACATTTGTCCGAGTGGAGGGTAGACTACCTTTGTCGCTGCTACCATCATCCTTCACTCCATGAGACTCCTGCTTAAAGTTACTGCCTGAAGTATAGCTGCTGCTGTGAAAACTGATAGATTGATAAGTAGGGTCTCTAGATCGTGGCTCCAGTTTTATTGCTGGCTCAGTTTCTGCAAGTGCCAGCGTGCGATTTTTCATAAAACGGATCTGGTTCGTGAAATTGTTACCGAAAGCTCCGTCTGAGATTGACTTGATATCAACGTTCGGGCTACGAGAGCTAGCACAAACCTCTTTACCTCCATCCAGAAACAAATCCTTATGCACTGCTTTCACGTTTGCCACTCTGGGATCTCCGACAGAAACGCTTAAGCTCGTGTTGGACGAGTCCTGAACCCGAGAAACACAGGATGCGTCGGAATCACCATTTTCTGGCTTCGTGAGCACGACTGGAAGTGCAGAAACTATAGATTTTTTGTCATGATTGAGTGGATCAGAATAAGAACGGTGCAATGAAGGTTTACGATTCAGAGCTTCACAATCAATGACCACTCCTTGCGTCATCTTTACCTTATAGTTATGATGATCGGCAACAGAATTAGAAATAAGGCCTGATCCATAGTTTTCAGGATGTATTGGTTTCAGATTTTCAAGCGTTGCAGCGACCGAAGTTTCTGGATGGTGACCGTTGTCTTGCAAGGTATCACCCTTATAATGATGTCCAAATGGGTAGTGAAGACAGAAGGTGCTTCCGTGCTCTCCAAACGGTGATGTGGATGAGAATGGCAGAACCTGTGCACGAATAGAAGCCAGGCAAGCCGCTTCTTGCCTACACTGTTCTTGCAGCCTAAGCTTCTCCAGTTGAGCAACTCCAAGACCTCGCTGAGGGAGTTTCTTCTGTCCATTTTTTCCTTTTCTTGACCTGCTTCGCCCTACCTGCTCTGCTTTTTGACGCGCAGCCTCATCATGAGATATCCGACTAACCGCTTCCGCTTGAAAACGAGCGTTTGCCAGGGGTGAAAACGCAAATTTTTCATTGCTTCCCACATCTGATGTTTGCATGAGCAATGTTGCCATACGACGCAGAACTCAACTTCCTCAAAAAGAAAAGCTCCCGCTGTCAGAAACACCAAAGCGCTTATCCGCGCTTAACAATCTCCCACGATATCTTCTGAATCTAACTTTGTTCTTCTCTTTTCGTAACATCATCATTTCCGCAAACAGCAACCAGTCAACGAACACATTTCCAGTGTAACGCACCTTACACTGATCTACAACTGCTAAGCTTCGTCTATCCCGCATATTTTTCCATATCTTACAAGATCTTCACACACACAACCTACTCAAACACTCCAAATCTGATACATGACAGGAAAAAGAAAACTGAACAAACTGGATAGAAATGCCGGCAACCATCCGAGAACCAGGACTTCATCCTGTCACACAGAACACACAAACCACCTACCTACACAGCAACGAGCCCAGCGCCCGCTCCATCGCCATAGCCAGAGCGAGGGAGAGCCGAAAATACGAATGAAAAGCAGAAGAAAAAGAACAAGGATCGCAAAAGAGACCCGGGCAGTTGCGTTAAACACCCTCTTAAACCAAATTAACCATAATTAATACAAGATTAAGACTAATCACTCTGATTAGCGCCTAAACTGAAAACCTCCAGCTGCAACGGAGATTCCCTTATCCGGCCAAACCGGAAGGGAAGCCCAGAACCGTTAGATTTTGTCAAACATGTTCAGACCTTGCCACGTTCTCAAATCCTACCCATTAAAAATACTGCGTTCCAGGTGGCATAACCTAAGCGACTGGGCTCCAACTCTGCAGTGCCGTAGATGGGTGGCGCATCCCGTGGCGATGCATTAATTAGTGTCGAAAACAGTAGAAGCAGAAAGGTGCATCCGGATGCGCCTCTTAAAGTGGTGGTCCTGCGTCCTGACTCGTCGTGGTCCGGCGTCTGATTATTATACCTGCCACATGGCTCGCCGCGAAAGGAGGCGCCACTAGGAAGCCCGCCTTGACAAATTTATTAAATCTATTATTATTTTTTATTTTTATTTTTGTTGCATGTAACTTACCACTTGGACTCATCATTCATTTGTACTTGAAGGGTATCTAGTTTATTGCCAAGGGCATGCCCCCTGGGGCCTTGGCTTGGGACCTGGACCAACTGATCCATCTCTTATTCTCACATGGGACCTGGACTCTACCTTGGCACATATTGAACATGTCTCTTTCACTCTCCTCCTTGCACTTGCCCTTGGGGGACATATGTCACTATTTTGCAAACCACACTAGTCTTAGAATTGCACTCTTCCCTACTTTTTTGGCTTTGTGGCAAAGCCGCTAGTAACTTATCGCATCAATTTACTTAGAGGATCGAAGGGGGTTGGCTAAGTTGGTTAGGTTGGGGAGCAAAGAGACTTACTGATTGCATGAATCTATTTAGACGATCGAAGGGGTTGGCTAAGCTAGTTAGAAGGGTTTGGCTGAGCTAGTTAGGTTGGTGACCAAAGAAACTTACTTATTGCATCAATCTATTTAGATGATCGAAGGGGATTCGCTAAGCAGGTTAGGTTAGTGTCCAAAGAAACTTACTTATTGCATCAATCTATAGGATTGAAGGGGCTTCATTGAGTTGGTTAGTTTGGTATCCAAAGTTTCTTTGGTCTCATGTTCGAGACCCCTTTGAAACCAAAGATGCAATCTATTTAGAGATGTCTTAGCTAACTCCCAGCTTGGTGAGTTTGAGCACCAAATGATCTCTTTTTTTAACGTTCCCACAATTGTCCCATACTCCATGATTTGCTAGAAGGTGAGGTGTCACTCCTAGGTGAGTTTGAGCATTAAAATGATTTCTTTATTTTTTGATGTTTCTAAAGTGCAATTTAGTTTTTTGTCTTTTAGCTATTTGAATGTCATGCACATGAAAATCTTCTTTCAATTTATCAATCGCCTTAGAAGTAAGATATTGTGATGATTCGCTAAAAGCTAGGTTTCACTCATAGAGATGGGTTTGAGCATTAGAATTCGTTTTTTTTTTAATTATTCTTCTTTTGTTTTTTGTGATTGTTTAACAAATTGAATGCCTTTGCACAACAAAGCTTCTCGTGATATATTAACCACCTTGTTTTTTTAATGTTTTAAAATGCAATAGTCTTCTCTTTCATTTTCCAACAATTGAATGATGGTTTACCTTTGAGCGTACACATATGCAGAACAAAGGTTGTCAGGGTCTTTTTACGATCAGCCAATTCCATGCCAATAAATTTTTTTCACGTGGTCTATATCACTTGGTTATCAACACAAACATAGTTAATAGGACTATCATTAAATGGTTTGGTATTGCAAGGATATTGACCCAAAGTTTTGCAAAGCCTAGTAGCAACTTCAATATTTCAAAGGCTTATACAAATCATTTTCACTCTTTTTACAACTTGGTTGATACGCTTGTTAATCAACAATGCTTACAACCTTACGAATTGAGACTAGTTACTCAAAACACATCCTCAAATATGACTTCCCATCTCCTACATACAAAGTTTTGGTTTTTCGATAATAATGCTCATGCAACTCAAAATGCTTGAGATGTCCAAGAGGAAAAAGTACTTATGGCCTTGTAGATTATGGCACTGTGTCATTTGTTGTGTCCACATAGAACAATATTTCAAATTGTTTGTATAGGCATATGTTTACTCCCAAATGCAAAAGATTGCATTATCTATGAGACCAAAATTAACTTACACCATTCACATGTAAGTACAAATATTTAAAATGAGGTTGTTTGCAGATAGGTCATAAGCCTTGCTGCTATTGTGGCTCGATGTATCGTTTGGGGCATAAGGTTCACGACTACAACCCTTAGTTGACCCCTCCACTACCAATGCTTTATAAAATGTTATGATCTTGCTCTACAAGAATGTGGCATGTGATTATTTACTCCATGGGTCTAATCTGAGGAGCTTTGAGTGATACCTTGTGGAAAGATTGAAAATCAAAGGCACTTTCTTCTCCTCTCTTATATGTCTTTCGTTGTGGTTGCCCCCTTCTTACTTTGTCCCCCATCCCTCTTCACCAAACTCCTTAGCTTTGGGATTCCTTGAAAAGGCCCTTTGTCCTTAAAAGCTTTGGCTTTGCCCTTTGGGATGAAGAAATTGTTGAGCGCTTGTTCTTTCATTGTGAATAGATGGCTACAATCGGATTTAGATGCAATCATGACCCTACTCTCTAGTCTGCTACTAACATATGAGAATTGGGTGAACTTACTCTTCCAAGAGTTATTACAATGCTACTCCAAGTAGAAATCAGAATGTTGTGTTTTTCATCAAATTCAACTTCCAAATCTTAAGCATTGTACTCGGAGAAAGATTCAAAAGGCAAGCAAAAGAAGGAAAAAAACAAGTTGAACTAAAGTCAGTCGTCATTCAACGAGACCATACAACTTATAAGCTTTGTTTGAAGTTGTATACTATCCAATCAAAATGGATTTGATATTGTGAGAGCCTACCTTATTCCTGATCTCCTACAATATTTGCGCATAGGCAATACATCCAAAAACTCTAAGATTCGATAATGAAGGTTTGGAGCTTGTACAAACTTCATAAGATATTTTGTTTGAGAGACCTTTAGTTGAGCATCTATTCTAGGTATAAGTTACATTGGAAACAACTTCAGCCTAGAAGAATTTTGGCAGTGTCGCATGAGCAAGCATACACTTAGTCGCTTCGACTAAGGTTCGATTCTTTCTCTTAGCAAGTCCATTCAACTGAGGTGAATAAAAAGTAATAAATTGCTACTCAGTTTTTTTCATAATGCAATACTTCTTGAATTCGGTTAGAATGTATTCTCCCCCATTGTCTGACCTCAATGCTTTGATTGTTTTACTAGTTTTGAGTTTTGCATGCTCCTTGAATTGTCTGAAGAGGTTAAAAGCCTCTAATTTTTGCTTAATAAAATAAACAACTGTTCTTCTAGATAATATGTTGATAAAGGTAAGGAAGAACTTTGCACCAAGCAATGACAAAGTTTGCATAGGGCCACATATATTTGAATGAACAACATCTAGAACAACTTTTGTTGCATGCTTATGACTTGATCTAAATAGAATCCTAGTCTGCTTTTCAACAATGCAACTATGACAGACAAGGAGGTAAATCTTCTTGTCTAGATAATCAAAATCAAGTGCTAAAGACTATCTAAACATGTTCGACACAGATGTGTGATTCAAGTGACCTAACTGATAGTGTCAAAGTAATGCTTTATTGACTACAATAGCAGTATTCAAGGCTTGACTTGTGTTAGAATAACAATAAATCAGTCTATATAAGTATCCAAGTCTCTTTCCGAGTGCAAAAACCTTATGTCCTATTGATAATTTGACATTGATCAGATTCAAATTCTACCGTATGTCCTAAACCACTAATTCTCCTAATTGATTAGGTACATACAAAACATTCAATAGTGACTTGATTTGATCATGCTGGAACTTCAATCTTACAATGCCTTCACCTTCGATAGTGTGTGTATTATCGTCTCCAAGATGAATTTTTTTTTTTGTACTATAAGGCGTATAGGATTGGTAATGTTCACAATGACTGGTCATTTGTTGAGTAGCTCCAGAATCCAGAAAGCAAACATTATCGACTTGCACTTTTTGATCTTTGATCATAAACACTCCTTCATCCATGTCTTGAACTGGGGATTGAGATGTAACTACAATGACTGCTTGTTATTGGCGTTCTTCATCTTCAATATTCTACGATCTTGAATCTCATGATTAGTGCATTTGCAATACTTCCAGAACATCTTCTACTTCAAATATGGATTCAATAATTACTCTTGACTCTGTGTCGGCTTCTGATTCGATACGAATTGTTTTGAGTCTTTCTTCTTCTGACGTTTAACAGTTTTTTTTTTTACATATAATGCATGTGATATTGAATTTGAAGAGCTATTTGTATTTCTTTGATTGTCTTATTGCAACAACATAGCGATTAATCTTGAGAGAGTTAGATATGAGTGTGTTGTTATAATCATGACCCAATTTTCAGATGTAGGTAGCATGCTTGATAGCAATGCCATGATTGTATCTTGTTCGTCGATAATTGATCTGACAGCTGCCATCTGTTGTAAGAGATTCTTAAGTTGGTTAACATGATTCTAAAGCGAAATCCATTAGACAACTTGAGTGAGAAGAATTTCCTTCTGAGATGCAACTTCAAAGTCACATCCCTCATAGCATATAGTGCGATTAGGATGTCCCATACTTCTTTCAAAGTTTGAGCTTTAAATGCAATTTGGGTATCTAGAATATTGAAAATGATTAGCGTGAAGGCTTTATCATCCTTCGATTTCTATTTGGAGTCGGTTATGCCATCTTCAAGCTTCAATTCAATTCATGTGACAACATCTCATACCTCATTGATAATTACCAAGGTCTTCATCTTAAATTTCCACAAAAAATAATTGGATCTATTTATCTTGTCTAGGGCGAGACTAGCTTTGCTTTGTGAAATTTTTGTTCTTGGCTCAGCCTGGAGCAAAGCAAGTTGCTGATGCGCTATCCGCTAAGCCTTCTGGACATTCGGTGCCGTGTTCATCACTGATTAAAAGAGGACCTTTATATAATCCTACGGGCTGGCCTCATTTTTCTTCAGTTTTAGAACCTGGTCCCTCTCTATCTGCTTGTGCTGCTGCGCGATCTGCAGGTCCTATTGGAGCTGGTAGAGCTCTGCTCACAACTTTGTGTTGATGGTTGCCAACTCTACCACTCGGCAGTCCAATGTAGATTTGGCCGCTACCAACCCCTGAAGCAATGTGCCCAAGTGTTGGCAGGTCGTTGTGACATCGTGTGGCATGGCCAGTATAAAGTCCTCAATCCAAGGATCCTATTCTAAGCATGCCAATCACAAGCAACACAAGAAAACCTGATGGTGGACAAACCAACCCAACCAAACCTAGATCGAACGGATCTAGCCCCCAAGCTATGGATCAATCACAAAGAGGAATGAGGCATTACACCAGCAGCATCCTGCTATCAAGCATACACTAGTGAGAGCCCAATAGGTATACTTATACCCTCCAAGGCCCATGCACCACTAGTACTGCACTGTGACACCTCACTGGACACCTCTGCAGCCTATATGGGCCACGTCATCTAGTTCCCCAATGACTCACTGATAGACCCATACAAATCCACCATCAAGTATTTAGGCCTACAACCATTAATTATGACCATGTACACATAAGGGCCCCAATTCTCTTATAGTCACAATTAACTTACGGGTTGTTGGTCTACTGATCCCTAGCATGGACACGCTACCCGAGACCAATCATGGGCATGACATTCTTCCCCCCTTATTCAAGTTCTGTCCTTAGAATTTAAAATTGGAAAAGTTCCACCTTAAGCTTCCTTCTTGTTCCCAAGAATCATCATCGTCTGTAATCCCTTCCATCGAACCAGATGCTCGATAACTATACGATTTCTCAATCATTTAGTTCTTGTATCCAAGGTCTTTTTGGGTTCAAGACGAGATACACTCGATGATTCATCCGACAGGCCCATTTGGTTTCTAGAACCAAGATGCACTCCTTCACGTAGACTCTTCTTGAGATGCTTACGTGAAACACGAGATGCACTTGAGATCCTTCGGGAGTTCCAATTGGTAAGCTAAGGATCTGATCTTTTTCAAGATCTTATACGGTCCTTTAAATTTTAGGGAACAATTAATAATGTTTTCCAATACACATTACACTCGAATCCTTTGGGATTCTCAAATATACCCAATCTCTTACTTGGAAGTCTCTCGGTGATCTTTTCAGATTTGCATAATGTCGGTCCCTATCTTGGGCACACTAGACATTTTCATGTGCAATCCGTAGCATTTCCTTCATATCATGTAGGAAATCCGCTACCTTCTGAAACTTGATCGACCGAGTTTCAACCACAACGGGTGACCTAGGCTCAAATCTGTACATAAGCATAAATGGGCTATAACCGGTAGCCAAATGCTTACTATAACTCAATCTCCATCAAGGATAACTTCCTCTCCAAGGAGATTGCTATCAAAATATGAGTAAATATCTTATCTGATCTTCTGATCACGTAGGTAATTTTTCTTTTAGTATAACT
The DNA here is from genome assembly GCA_029204225.1 of Diphasiastrum complanatum. Classification (NCBI taxonomy): domain Eukaryota; kingdom Viridiplantae; phylum Streptophyta; class Lycopodiopsida; order Lycopodiales; family Lycopodiaceae; genus Diphasiastrum; species Diphasiastrum complanatum. Next base: position 29,574,756 of record CM055104.1, read on the forward strand.
AGAATCTGAACTATGATTCGTCAATCATAATTCATCGCTTGTCCTATACTCAATAAAAGAATGTGATACCCTCACATAGGCAACAACCAATGATCAGAAAATCTTTTAAACTTACAGTAATCTCTAGTTTAGCAAATACGGTCGACCAAATGCGATCAGTGAACTTCAAATTGCGAATGTTCATAATGTCACTTTGGTACCGTAAAGCCTAAACAGACACTCTATAATTACTTGGTCTATACCCGACTAAACATAGTCGATTTGGTAAGGTAATTAGTCGTACCAAAATTTCACTAACCTATTTATTCATTCGGGGTATGAACACTCTCCTCTCCTATGGATTAGGTATTTTCTAGAATATGAGTTATGATTCACCAATCTCAACTCTCCATATTCCCGAGACCATAACCTATCATAAGAGTGTATTACAATTTTTAAAAGACACATGAGTTGTTCCACAAAGTATTTTTCCATCTAGAAAGTTTCAGACCTTTCCAACTCACATACGGTGCCTATAGAAGGATTGTAATCCCAAGAACGCCGTTACTTTAGACATGGCACAAATTGTCATTCCAAAGTTAGGGTCCCAATCTATAATACGTCTAGATTTTCATCTTAAGTTCTATTCTAGAATAACTTAAGATTTATCGGAACCTCATTATGTGAAGTTCTAACTTTTGGCAAACTTCATTTCCATAACTCCGAGATCTTGCATATGCATGCCTCTCTATGCATGGGTCTGAAGATGGGCATGTCTCGTAACACTGTTGGGAATGTGTGCATATGCCAAAATAGGAACACATGGTTGGGATGTTTTTGTAGGATTGAAGGTACCATCCCTCAAGAAGACTGATGCAAAAAAAGCACCTGATAACAGAAACTCACAAGCTGATCGACAAAGGAAGATGGTTAGCATCACCCCTAAAAGGGCGCTGATGTAAGACCGAAGAAAAATGCCAGTCCATGTAGAAATAGGTCCCAGCCTGTCCGTAATGTGGCTAGAAAAATTTTGGCCTTAGAATTGGCCTTTAAAATTTTGGATGGCCTTTAAAAAATCGGCCTATAGTATAGTTTCGGCTACTACGCCAAAATTTTGCAATGTACTGTGATTTTTTATACTAATTTAAAAACCAAAGTATTGTGTTCTCAGGTTGCTGCTCAGTAGGGAGAGGTGGTTCAGTCACCAAAAATACGGAATTGCAAACCAAAAATCAAGAATGGCTAAGGTTAGAGGATCCACAAAAGCAAAGGGAAGGTCAAATGGAAAGAAAAACCTAATTGATGGCCAAAGAAACCATGACCAAGGGCTAAAAGGATTAGACATGTGACGCCTATAAGGCTAACTCCATTAGCCATATGCTAAGAGAGCCAAGCCACTTTTAATGCAAAAGCAAATAGGGTTTTTAATTGTGGAATTAGTTAAACAAAGAGCCCTTATACCAAAAGCAATAGGCATGTGAATCTGCAAGGTACCCTTGTAATAGGCACATCGTTTTGAGGGCTAAATCAACATTTAATGCCCTTGAAGTGACCGATGCAAGGCTCGGAAAAGCGAAGAGAAGGGCAAAATGGCAACTTGAAGAAGGGCTGTGGGCCTCACACCATAAAAAGGGACTGAATGTGTCTGAACAAGATAGTTGTTGTAGAGAGTTTATTATTGAGTTCTGCTGGATCTTGTGCTAAAAATTCTGTCAGTACTACTTGTGTTCTTGATCCAACCATCCCTTAGCACTCTTTGTGATGTAGCCATGGTGGAGGTTTCAAGTTAATGACAAGAATGTTGTCTCATGCTGAACTTGTTGGAGTGCCTGTGGTGTCTTTCTGCTCAAGAATGTGTTCCCTAGCAGCATTCTTACCAGACGCTGTGGGAATGAGCTCTTTTAGCAAAACCGCTCTGCTAAAGTTTATTTAAATGGTTTGTGTTTGCTGTAATCAGAGCTTCTTTTTTTGTGATGCTCATCCCTGTGAAGTCACACCTAATAGAGGACCACATACCACATTCAACGGAAGATGTTCAGTCTATCAGCAAAGTCTAAACTGGCTCTTGTGAACTCCTAGTGTGTTGTGGTGTAAGAAAATGCTGAGTACAACACCTGTTTCTATGAAGATGCCCTCTTGATCTCAAGAAGATGTGCTGAAATGTGTTGTGATATGCTTTGGACCAGTGAGGTAAATCCTCAACCCTCTACTTTTGATTTACAGTATGAAACTCAGAGCTGAAAAAGCAATTATATGATGGAAAGCTTCAGCACAATGTTCAGGTGGCTATCTCCTTGTATCCAGAATGAAGTTGGCATCATGTTCACGACCGAAATCCAGTAAAAGGTATATCCAGTGTGGTGTCATGTTATCAACACTGAACCAATCAAGAGGAAGATTACAATGTGGACTAGGCCGCACTAGAAATGACTCCTTTGTCTACACTTATTGACCCCCAGATTACAATCATAATGAGAGGAGGCATGGACTTGCTTGGGAACGCTCAGTTTGTTGATATTCAATGTATCTTCTGAAATGTGTACTCAGAAATCTGATTGCACTGGTAGCCAAGTGAGTAACTACCTATATCTTTGATCCTGAGCCAGGCGCACATAGTAGACCCTGAGATAGCGGGTTTCCATCACGCTGGCCAGCGGACAAGCTTCCTCTTTATCCCATGATCTCAAGCGTAGAGCCTGCAGGTTGGCATTCTTAATGTCAGGTGCGTCGAGATAGCTAGCAGAAATAGTGAAATCTGGCCATGCTATTGTGCTATCTGACTACTTGGTTGAATGCTTATGAGACTCACACTCTCATCTCTCAAAACCGCGACCCTCAGAAGAATACGTCCAGCGTGGCCCCTTCTACTGTCCATAGCGCCCTCCTTGGAACATGAGAATGAGATTTATTTGACGCAATCGGATTAAGGGCCCCACCTCTACTTGGAGAACCAACGAAATACCCATAAGAGCAGTGACTAAGCCCTTCTCCCTATTGAGGAGGACTTGTAGCCGGTACTGAGGTATACATTTTCTCAAGTCTATTTTGTGTCATTTAAAGAATATGATGTGGATTGTGTTGTGAATGTGAGATATGACCGCATCCGATAGGTTGATGATATGTGTAGGCTTTAAGGACAGTTAAGAAAATGCACATTTTCAGTGTACCATGCTTTTCGACGCTTAGCAGAAAACGTTATACACATGCCTTAGTTACGAGTAACTTACATGGGTATTATGTAGCTGCTTGGAGTTGATTTTCTTATACCATATCTGGGCCGTAATCATGACAATTGTCAAAGTGTTCCTTAGGTGGCAGGATCTGGATGAATGGTTTGTTGTTTTTCATGATGTTGTTGAGATGAAAGTAAATGTTCGAGCAATATTTTCATTGTGTAGTATGTTTTTAATCAGGTGAGTGTAGTTGATCTTTACACCTTGACCTCTTGGAATATAGAGGGAGGGCTAACATGCACCCGATGAGGCGGAATATCCTCTCAGGCCTAGGGGGTTGAACACAGTTTCTTATGTTTTGATGCCACAAGTAGAACACAATTCCCATTGTGCCATTGGAATACACGGGCATTGCAGGATTCACGGGCCCCTGGAACCCGGGTCTTCTCACAAGCACGAGCATAAGGTGAAGATAATTTAAGAAAAATCGACCGAGCCATAGTAGCCCGAATTGACGAAATAAGCGAAACACCTATTATCAGTTAGTCAAACCCCCCTTATGCATGTTACCCCCTAGACCAAGGGAACACCTTACAAAAGCTACAAACTTTGATAGTGACATCATTAAAATCATTTCCTAGCATCACACGGTATGGATAAATCAAGCAAGGGAATGGGATATGCCAATTATAGTGGAAGGGGGAGGTGAGAAATGTGAAATCCACATTATGACATGACACCGAATCATAAATATCGCAAGATCTTGAAATCTCTAAGGGAAAACATGAGTCGATATCTTTGTATCAGGTCGTCAATGTTTACGCCACCTTCATGGAGGATCCTTAGTAGAAGATACCCTCAAAAATTAGCTACAAGGATGTGTCCCATGCTCTTAGAGGCTAAGCCCCAAAACTTGAAGGTTGTATCACATACCATCAAGACCCGAGAATAGGAATGATCTCCTTAAGGTCCCTATGTGGTTAAGATGATAGATTTGGTATTACTACTCAAGGGACAAGAAATAGCGTTAAGGCGTATTTATAAGAGGAGTAAATGACAATACTAGACGCAAGATTGAAAAGGGAGCTTATAGTCAAGATCAGTAGAACCCAAGAAGCAACTATTATTGGTAGATAGAACGAGAGTCTAGAGTCATCCAAGTTGTGTCATATCCAGAAGAGACCAAGATGCAACTTGTCTTTGAAGGACATTGATAGGACTGTCATTCTTAGAGTCAAACCAAGGTGATGGACAAAAGAGTGCACATTGGAGAGAGTGGAACATTCTAAAAAGTTCAAGATCATCTCAGAAAAATCATTCTTGAAATGTTGACTTGATATATCTGAGTTCCTAGAGGAACTTGAATAAGGAGAGTGGAATAGAAATCAAAAGAGAATCATTATGGCGATGGCATATTTAGCTCAAAGACGATGCTCTTAGACACTTCAAACTATTGTTAGTTGCCTCCATAAAACTACAGAGAATCAGGGTAAAGTGAATGCCTTTGACAGTCGAAGTACCAATAATACAGAAATCCTAAATCAAATAACCTCCGAGATGAAGAGCTAATCTATGATACATCTCATATCACTCTTGGAATTGGTTCAATAAGAAATCACATATTGAAGTGGAGAAAGTCATTTAGAATCGTTACGTCCCAGCCTAAGAGCCTAAAAGAGGAGGATTCACTAGAAAGTTCACTAGAAAGAATTGAAGGACTATGGGTTAGGGCTTTCATCTACACTCATACATATTGTTGACTACTCGCCCCTCGCAATTGCGCATCTGTATATTGCAGCTTTAGGTTTCATACAACAAGTCACTACATATCCCCCACCAAAGTCTACCTATTCTTGCTAGCAAGTGGATATAATGCCCAATATGAGTCAATTACCATCTCTCGCTGGTCATATCTCTGAGAGCCTGGAAAACTCTCATTGACCCGAGAGTATGGGGTAATTAGTGGGGCCACCGGGATTGGAAGTTGTCAGACTCTGATTACTCGCGTAAGGACGATATGGGTCCTTCCCTCACTAAGGCGTTTTGGCCAGACCAATCCCTAGTCAAAATTTGTCCGAACACAAGGGTCAAAAGACTCGAACTCGAAAGAGTCAAATTTCTTGACATATTTTACCTCAACTCAACTCGACTAATCGTCGAATTTGATTGCTGATGTGGCACCACTCAAAATGAAGTTAATCACCTATACTAGCCATTTTTGCTAAAGTGCAACTGCCTTGACAATGACTATAGCTATGTCACCATTTGTCTAGATAGTGACTGCCACCTACTAAGACAGTGACATCCACCAACTCAGCCAAGATCTGCATCATCGGTTTAGGGTTCGTCTTTATGCCATTGTGTATATATTTGCACAAATGTACATTATAGAAGACGATGATGCTGAAAATGTTAATTGTATTATTCATTCATAGACATACATTGTAGATGCTTTCATGCATCAATTTTTGTTTTCAGACTAAGAGTCAAAATAAGCTCATAGTTAAAATAGAACTAGGACAATATTTCGGGCACACGATTTTGTCCACAATAATTTTGTGCTCTAGCATCAACTGACTTGTAATTTTATATTCTTTCTAAATTAAATCATCATCTCATTGCATCATATTAGTGTTTACTTAGTATGTATGCAATGCTTTCTTGATCGTTTTGTCTGATTTCTCTTACTATTATGTCTAAATTATCTACCTTATTTTCGCACTAGCAGTCGTAAGACTTTGTGTTTGCCTACATAATCAATGCAATAGATTTTAATGACTTTGAAATTAGGATCAAGTAGGATTCTTTCAGCTCAACAATTTGATCTGATTTGATCCATGTAGTGCATGCACACACACACACACACACACACACACACACACACACACACACATTTCAAAAGTACTTTTGAGTATGTTTTATGTTTGAGAGAGTGACTAATGTACTATTGTGACAAGGATTCATGGTTGCATATTGGGGTGGAGCATTGATGACCACAAATCTACGACAAGTTACGTCTTTTAGATTGACAATGATTTTTTTCATGGTCAGGCAAGAAGGAGACATTGTTGTCTTATCCATGACAAAAGCTGAGTAGAAGGCTCTTAGTAGGGAAAAACAAGACGTTGTTTGGCTTAAACAAATCTTGGGTGAGATTGGCATTTCCTATGATTGTGAGAACATCATCTACAATTAAAGCCCAAGTGGTATTTTATTGGCAAGAAATGGTGTCTACTATGCACACATGAAGCATATTGAAGTCAAGTATCACTTCGTATGATAATTTTTGAGCAAAGATGTGGGTGTGATACAATGTGGCACAAATGATCAGTTTGTCAATATTTTGACCAAATCATTAAGTAGGAAAAAGTTTGAAGCTTTAAGATCTCGCTCTTTATCATAAAAATTAAGCAAAAGAATATCAAAACATAAAATTTAAGTTCAAGTTAGTGTTAATTCTTGACTTTGTAAAATGTCCTCTACTTATAACTTGGGCCTTAGTTTATCACATGGGCCTTAGTTTGTCACAATGTGAAATTTTATATCAAAGATACATATAGCCCTCATGCAAGGTTCACACATGATAGATGTATAGTGTAGGTCAATTTGGGCTTGGAGAAATGATCTTAAAGCATGTTCTCTTGTGTGTGTGTGTGTGTGTGTGTGTGTGTGTGTGGGCGCACTTGCACACACACTCAAATATCTTGAGTTGCTTTGCTTAGATTCTATAATTTCACAACCATTTTGTCCTTTACTATATATTTTGTCGCTTTTTAGCCACAATGTAAGTAAGATAGCTAAATAATGGTTTAAACTTGACCACATCAAAGCTTTAAGATCATAAAGTGAGTCACTTCAAATAATATGGTTTTCCAAAAAAATAGTCCCTCCACAAAAGAATATGCTCCACACAATGTGGTGCTAAAAAAATAAGTTGAAACAACTTTATGAAATATCATTATGTACATGCACACGCACGCGCGTGCGCACACGCACACACACACACACACACACACACACACCATAAGGTAATTATCCCCTAGTAGTTCATGGTATTTATATAATTCTCTTGGATCAATCTAATCCCATTCACAAAAAAGTTGCTCGATTGAAGCACAAAGTGGAAAACACCCCTTGATAGAGCCCTTTTGTCACATGGAACTATGTTTGCAAAATAGGGTGCTAAGTTTGTGATCTCTTCATAAAGATGGTCTAAAAAAGTGTATGAATTCTAAGTCATATATGAGGTTGGTTGTAGTATTATGTTGCTAATTTGGAAAAAATAATTCCTCTTAAAGACAATCTAGGGCACATGCAAGTGATAGAGACATCTCCACTGTGAAACTAGAATTATTTCAACAAGAAAAATCTAATGAGATTGAGCCTTTTTGTTAGTTGTTATCTATGTATCCATTAAATAGATTTAGTGTGGGACACATATACTAGTTATGTAATATCTCCATTAGAAAAATATACCCAATAATAGTTCCATGAGTACACTTTTACATAGGTGGGCCCAGTTGGCAAGAGCTTGAGAATCCAAGTAAAACATGAGCTATCAATAATTATGATAATAATACTCACCAATCGTAGAGAACTTGTTTGATGCCTAAGCATTGAGATTCACAATAACACTTTCAAAGTGGTTGAGTACTTATGAGCAATAATACATGGTTTTGTGAGTTTTCAAAAGCTCATGTTTTGCAATTATAAATGTGAAGACCTCAATTGGCATACTTAAGTGGGCATCAAACACTAGCTATCTAGAAGAACCTCAAAGTGCCATTCTTTTGCCCCTGTCTAAAGTATTATACTCATCAAATGTCAAATAATGCTCATATATTGTTAAATAGCTATTGGACAATGGCAAGTTTTAAAAGTTGACATGTAAGCAAAAGTGTGTTTGTGTGTGTGTGTGTGTGTTTAAAAAAGTAGAAGACATAGAACAAGAAAATCAATATAAAGATGCACATGATAGCCCTTCAACAAGAGGCATCATGGTGACGACACCCTAAACCTATGTACATAGATGGTTCACTATTGTATACATTCAAGTAAAATGCCTAGTGCTTATGAGAAAAACAATAATCTTAAATGATATGGATAGTCTTTTTCTTGTGCATGAGTTTCAAGAGTTTATTTGAACTATCAATTCCAAATTGGAACTTTTGAATGAAGTGATACAAAGCCTTTGAGATAAAAAAAACTAGCAAGTTCTAGGCTCATTGCAATTTCTTAGCTCATTTGGTATGAACATAAAATAAACAATTCAAGATGTATTTTTATATCTGAATGAAATAAAGCCACAAATGTATAGGTGAAATGATACTATTTTGATATTATTTCTAATGAATATGCCCCCCCCCCCCCCCTCCCCCCGCCTCCTTGATATCATAGAGTAGGACATAAATATGCTTTCATGTTGTCGTCAATAGTAAAACTAAAAACTATGATTATGTTTCTTTGTCTTTTTTATTTAGATGCAATAAGTTAGGTAATTACTTTTGCCATAAGATTTCACAAGCTATTAATGCTTGAAAGATCCCCGTGTTAATTAGCGTGCTTATGAAAATATTGTTTCACATTTAGGATGCTATGAAACTTACTATATTCTATTTAATTAATGACACTATTAACATCCATTATGTAACATGTTAAGTGGGAAACACCCTCCTAATCAAATATGATATGTGTAAGAGTAACCAATATGTTTGTGGATCATGGATAGAGCATGCAACATGCATGCAAATGTTGATTGGCTTTGAAAACAACCAGTGATGGTAGATGATGCATTTATGATGTATTCTAAAGGATAGACAATGTAGTTATGATCTATTTTAGAAAAAAAAGGACATAATAGGGAACATGGTACATATAATAGCTACATATTTTTGGACTACAAGTGGTTCATGTAATCTTACACGAAAGTGTATAACTACCTCCTTTTTTTTAGATGATTGCAATTCTTTTAAGTACATAGATCCAGAGAAAATAATGGATGCTTGTCAAGCAAGCATGCTGATATTAGGTTGTTTATTATGCAATCAAATGAAGGAGATTGATAAAAAAATGCATCACTTACTAAGTTATCATTTTATTCATTTATGTTTCAACTTTGGATATTATCAATCACATGCAATGTCCTTTCTTTCCAAGCTATTGCTAGGTGTAGCAAAAATACTATGTACAAAAGTAAGTGCATCATGTCTTCAGTAAATCTACATACATGTTGCATTAGGTATGATAGTCATTGCTCATTGTAAAGTTCAACCAAACAACATTTAATTGTAAATTTGTGACATTATCAAGTTTACTAGTATAAGCTACATATGGGGCATTCAAATTGCATTGTAACTTAAATATCCGTGGATTGGATTGGGAGAGCTAGTTTGTCAATCTTGTATTTCATTTGTGTATTTATAACACTAAGATGGATAATGCATTAGCACCAATGATTATGGAGATGGGCCAATTATCTCCAAAGTCATTGCTTGGGGGTGGATTATTGATATAGGAGCATCTTTACCAACAAGATTTTATAGTGACATATTGTAATTAAAATAGGCTATAATATATAAAAATTCTAGGATGCATATATATTTCCAATAGAGGTTTTTTAATTCATTAGAAAACCTAGCAATCAACACTAAAAAGTAGAGGAGAAGAAGTATGGGTTAACAAGAAAGGGTGGAAAGGGGGAGGGAGTCGGGACTACATTTGAAAGACCTCGAATAAGTTTTTTATTTTATTAGTCGAGCTTAGGAGTGATGCTCTCATTCAATAACAATTTTTTTCCACAAAATGGAAGCTTTGGCATTTGGAAAGATTTATTGGATGGAACAAAAAGAACATGACCAAGATTATCTAGCAATTTAGCTCATGTGTAGCAAAATTTGCAAGAAAGAAATTGTATATTCATCTAGAATTTTTTATTATTTTTGATACTTTAAGTACTATACAAATCAATATATCAAATTATAGGAACTAGCTCATTGCCATAAAATAATCTCGTTGGCAAAGATACCATTAACTTCTCCTTCACCATCCAAATGAAATATAAAGCCTTTGCCTAAGAAGTCCACCTTCAACAACATTTGCATTTTAGTTTATAGACCAATTATAAATATGATAATGTCTTTTAGGTTTTACACTTAAAGGTTCTCCATAAACAAGTGCACAATTGAAATGCTTAACATAAAAGTAGGTAGCAATTGAAACACAGTCAATTTTGCAATGAGAATCCATGAATTTTTATTCCTCTTTGATATAGGAACAATTTCCATGCCTTTTATGAACATCCAAGACATAAACATATGCTGAATATATAAATTTCAAAGCAAAGTTGTTTCATAATTTTAGGTGCCTTTCTAGTATGATCAAAATTACCACTTAATAGGATAGTCACTTTAGAAACAACTCAACTTTTCTTGAAGCTTCATGAATGAAAGTGTCTCATGTTGAGATGAAAAATGGCACAAATAGCTTTCAAATAGGTGCAAAAAACGAGCATTTTCTTGAAGCATTTATGGATCGCCATGGAGATTCAAATGCAAAATACTTGTAAATGCATGAGTTAGTGCATGTGAAGAAATAAAATTGTTTTGTTGGTGATGGGATTTGTTTTACAGACAACCCTTTTGGTAGAGATTGCTTGTCTTCCCAAAAGTAAGAAGGAATGTTCTAATTAGATTCAAGATCAATCTTTACTATCCAGATATATTCAATAGTTGCTAGTTGGTGTAATATCATTCAATTGGCTTTAGTTGAATATCATATGTAGGCGTCAACAACAATAGTGAGGAATGTGGGGTTGACTATGCTCCTCATTCAATACCCTTTCTACAACTGGGGTTTCCTTCAACCGTCGGGCACGAGTCTAAACATAGACAGAGGCTTCTTGTTTTGTGGCCTTGGTCCTCCTATCATGTATAATGGTTGCGAGATTGACAGGTGCATCAACTTGCGGCTCTACTAGTTCGGATGGACAATCTTTGTAACAATGGCCATGGCCACATTCTCTACAGATAGGGGTGTAAGTTCCTTTATATGGTGAATTCCAACACTCCTCCTTAATGTGGATCTTGAAAAACTTTGATCTTCAGATTTAGCAAATTGTTAAATCTAATCTTATAATTTTGTAGCTTTGAGTAGAGTTGAAACAGTGTCTGACTTTTTACTCATAATATGGACAAAATTAGAGTCACCTAACTTGGCAATGACTACTTGTTGCGACATGGATAACAACTGAGAATATGTGTATTGTTAAAAATTCACAATTCTAGCTTGACTAGTTTTGGTCATATGACTTGTAAATAAAAGATGGTCATGATGTGGCTTGTCACACGTGCCAAATAGCATAATTCCATTCATAAGGATGTTCTCAGGTAGACCTAAGTGTTAGAACCTTTGGAATGAGTCCACATTATGCTTAGATACAAGAGAGAAAAAAATAGGAGCTATTTTTGGTAATTTTTGCATTGTTGAGGGATCTCCAAGATTCCAACCCTAACTTGGTAGAGATGAAAGATCCACCAAAATTAGCATTAGGGATAGGTTTAGGGCTATACCTGCCCAAAACCGTGATGGATCATGTATATATAGGTGATGATATCTCACCAAAATCAATCAAGCAATTTCATGATTTTTCTCTCATAATGGTGCAATTGCTCGCTATGTTCATAATTGTTTGAGTTCTTGTGATTACTAATGATGCTATTGAATGTAGGTCTGGTGTACAGTACTCATACTGTGGGAGGCCGTACTTTCACACGTGTGAAGCCTTCTTCAAGGATTTGGGCCATTTAGTGAGGTTCAAGCATAGATTTTTGATGGATTTTGATGGTTCAACTTGTGCTAATGTTATGAGATCATAATCTATTGTTTCTCTCATCATTTCAAGTGTTTTAGGATCCTTATTTGCTGTAATTTTTACATGTAGACACTTGTGGTTCCCACAATAATGTCTCTATTCTAACATGGTTGTTGTTGTGGATGGATGCATGTGAGCATATTCTCCTCAACTCAAAGCTTTTGCTGATTGTTAGGTTTGGTCAATATGATATCTTTGACTATGATAATTCTATATGAATTTGATTTACTTTGAGATTCGTATGCTTAGTATTGTGGTGACAATGCGCAGTGTTGTTTAGATTTGTTAGTTTCAAAAACACACACACCACTCATGTGTTGGAGAGGATTCCCCTAAAAAATCCAACCGTACTTGGCTAGATTTGCCTTGTAACATTTCACCAACAATACTGGGTTTTCAGTGTTTCAAAGTTACTATTAACATTACTATCTTACAAGGGTTTGTACTTTGTCTTTCATTATCGTGTCTCTTACTACGCTAGTAATCATAATGTGTATTGGACAAAGTAATTTCATTGACAAGTTTAAAATATGTGATTTTCTAACCATACAGCCTCCTACATTATGGTTGTAAGACTTGAGAAATGCTTCTCAGGCAATTATGTCACTACTAGACTGGTGTAAACTTTGGCTAGTATTGTGAACTAGTTTGGAATTTGGCTAGGAAAAAACTATTATTATATCCTAGGTGTTTATCTCGGTTCTAGGATGCTATTGAGAAATCTTAGGAGATATTTGATGGCATCTTCCTTGAGAAAATATGGTTGTCTTTTGACTATGATGACACTATACGGATTCGATTGACTCTAAGATTTGTATGTGTTGCTTTGTGACGATTATGTTCAATTTTGCTTAGATTTGTTAGGTACAAAATACACACACACCACTCTTGTGTTGGAGAGAATTCCCCTCGAATATCCAATCATATTTGGCTAGATTTGCCTAGTAACATTTCGCCATCAATAATGTTTTTCAATGTGTCAAAGTTACGCTTGATATTATTATCCTACACTGGTATGCACTTTATCTTTTATTGTCTTGTCCCTTACTACATGAGGCATTGTAACAAGTATTGGACAAATTAAGCTCATTGACAAGTTTCAATTGCTTGGTTTTATAACCATGCGGCTTGCTTATATTATGATTATAAGACTTTTCCTTCTTATGCAGTTATGTTACTTCTAAATTGGTGTAAAATTTGGCAAGTATCACAAACTAGTTTGAAAGTAGGCTTTGATAAACTATTTTTATATCCTGATTGTTTATCTCAATTCTAGGATGTTGTTTAGAAATCTCAAGATATACTTGATATTATTGAAAAAATGTAAGTATCTATTGACACTCCAGAAGGAGAATACTTGTCATCAAAAAAATCTTCCAAAGAGAGACTTCTATTTGAAATTTATCCCCTAGGAAAACTGTCACATGGTTCTTCTTTCAACATCCTATGTTGTTTCAAGTGTGCAGCAGGTATAACCACACTAGGTATACCTATAGTATGGTTATCTTGTTATGTGGGACGACACACACACACACACACACACATCTAATTAAGAAAGGCTCTCATGATTTATTTGCTTATTTCGGTCACTATGATTACAATGAACGAACTCTCTTGAGTTCTTTTGATCAGACTTTGTACAACACTCTTTATGTTAACAATGAAAAAATTTGTGTGAACAATCTTCTAATCCCTTCAATATGGTTGTCACTCCTAACGAGTATGAAGAGTTGAAGTGCCATGAAATGTTCATGAATGTACTACTCGTTGATACTTAACTTTCATTAACGAGGTTTCCTTTGAAGTGTATTGTTTTTTGTTTAAAACTTTGGTTACGCTTTGACTATTTCTAATATAAATAGTATGATGGGTTTAGTTATATGACTTGGATTAGACTTATCTGTTAAAGTCTATATATACTTATTTGTGGACGGTGATGCCCTGACAATTTGAAATTGACAATGCAATACATATTTCTCTAAGTTATCACTTAGGATAAGGGATGGTGTTCCAATAAGCATTCTGAAAAGGGTAATGGTAGATAGTTTTGAACTCTACTTTAAAACTAGTTTGGATGTAATTGTCTACTTTAGTCATACTTATGTAATTGTTAACCTTATAATTTTGTAGCTTTGAGTAGAGTTGAAACAATGTGACTTTTTACTCACGATATGGACAAAATTAGAGTCCCCTGACTTGGCAATGACTACTTGTTGCGACATGGATAACAACTGAAAATTAGAGTCCCCTAACTTGACAATGACTACTTGTTGCGACATAAATAACAACTTAAAATATGTGTAGTAGACACCTGTAGTTCCCACAATAATGTCCTTGTTCTGACAGGGTTGTTGTTGTGGATGGATGCAGATGAGCATATTCTCCTCAACTCAAAGCTTTTGCTAGTTGTTAGGTTTGGTCAATATGATATCTTTGACTATGATTACTCTATATAAATTTGATTACTTTAAAATTCGTATGCTTGGTATTGTGGTGATAATGTGTAGTTTTGTTTAGATTTGTTAGGTTCAAAAGCACATACATATACACACATACAAGTTGAAATTCTGATAGGATCTAGTGCAGTATGCATATCACATCATACAATCACCATAGCCACTCCTCACAAGCTCTCAAAGATGGCATAGCAAAAGTTATTAGATTACAAAGAAACATTGTACATATAGAGTATTCACAAACTGCATGAAAATGTAGGTGTCCTAAAATTGGCCTACCACTAAGGTCGGGCCCAATATGACCAGATTCGACCGACAACTTAGGACATGCCCCCCAAGTATAGCATACATTGTATATAACTCTATACGGGCTAATTTCTCTATGTGTGGCTACTCGACTAACCGAAGTAGTCGTCTACGAGACAATTGCTCGACTAATAAGTCAATGTTGGGTCACGTCCCAGTCACAACCAAATACAATAAATTTAATTAATTGTACACCAATTACAACATCACATTTAAAGCTTATACCTAATTACAACATCACATTTAAAACATCCAAACTTTCTTTGGTCCCAAGTTCCAAGGCTCTCTTAAAAAAAAAACAAAACCAAAGATGCATAGCACTATATTTATAAAAAATTTGAAAAAAAAAAAACAAACACGTTTCGTTTTGGAACTCGTTCGGAACGCCCGTTTACGAGAAACGGAAGTCGGAGGTTGAGATACTATTATTATTTCTAAAGTATAAACGCACAATTCTTTGAAGAATCTAATTCTATCTTGTACTACTAACCTCATCTTCTAACGTACTAACGTACTTGACCTGGCTGCATTCGCCATAACCTGTATGCAGGAGTGGACTGATTCAAGAGGTATCAAAATAGCAAGATGCGTTCACATGCAAACATACCAGGTTTAACATCTCAAAGATCTTCACTATATATTTTTCGGTTGTTAAACGTCTGACAATTAACACGGTCTTCGTATTCTGATGTACTTGATCTGGCAATTCGCAGTAACTTGTATGCAGGATTTAGAGTAATCTATTTGGTGTCAGATCAATAAGATCCATTACTTGCTATGCGTCCAGGTTTCACCACCTCCTCAAATTTTGCTATATGTTTTCGGTTTTTAAATGTCTGCGCATTACTGCCAGCTTGATGTTTTAATGTACTTGATCTGGCAATTCGCAGTAAGTTGTATGCAGCATTTATATTAATTTATTTGGTGTCAAGTTAATTAAGATCCATTATTTCCAGCTTGATATTTTAAAGTCCTTGATCTGGCAATTCGCAGTAACTTGTATGCAAGATTTCGATTGATTGATTTGGTTTCAAAGTAATCAAGATCCATCACTTGCAAAACTTACCAGGGCTTACCTCTCTGTTGTATATTTTCGGTTTATAAATGTCTGAGTATTCCCATCAACATGATAATCTAATGTGCTTGATCGGGCATCAGCAAACACACCAAGGTTTGTTGCCTCAAAGATCTCTGCTATATATTTTTCAGTTGTTAAATGTTTCCACCAACTTGATATAGTACCTGATCTGACATCCCTAGTAACTTGTTAGCAGGAATTCGATTTATTTGTTATTTGGTATCAACATAGTACGATGCATCACTTGCAAAAACACACCAGGGCTTACCACCTCTTTAAAGATATCTGCTATATATATTTTTGGTTGTTAAAAATCTGAAAATTACCATCAACTTGATATTAGGAACTTGTATGCAGGAGATTGATTAATTTATTGGTGTCAGAATAATAATATCTATTACTTGCAAAACACTCCAGGGTTACCGCCTCCTCAAAGATCTCTGCACATTCCCCCCACCCACTCTCCAAGAAAATTGATGATTAACGTTGAAGGTTCCAAAGACTTGATTAAATAAAGATTAAAAGCGCAACGTGCATGTAGCCTTGTAGATTGCAGCATGGACTACAGTGATATCGTTCCGGAGCCAGCAAGCAGCAGTCAGCTATTAGAGGGTTTCAAATCAATTATATGTGAAATAGAATCTTGACATGTAGGTGTGATCTGTGTGATTGTTATTATAAACTGTAACGTAACGCAATCTTATAAACAGAATAATCGGCATTGGATCTTGGGAGTATCTCGTTTGCTTCCTTAGTTCAGCTTTGAAGGCCTGGTTTGAACTTTGACCAGAAGATTAGCTAACAGCTTATTTGACCAGAAGCCGGAGATAAGGCATGCCGCATGAAATGATATTCCGTCTAGCTCTGGAGTCTGGTTTACTTCCATTCAGTCCTCCGAGATTTTTGTTTAACTTGTATTACACTTTACGGCATTAGAATCTGCATGCTGTTGAGCTTTTTGCTTTTGTTTTTCCACTTACCCTGCTCCCTAGGCCAAGTCCCAGAGGCATCCATCAATCTGCTGCCTGCTCGTCTTTCCCCATGTGATTCCAAGATCCAGCCATGCAGTAACCTTTGATTGTTTCCGGCTTTGTTCTCGTGACTTTTATCTTTTTAGAACCTTCTGTGCCGATTGATGAGTTAAAAGTTTCTTTTTATTTTTCTGCACAGAATATTTTACAATTTCTACCGCTAGATAGAGACCATGAATCTGATCATTAATTCTGATTAGAGGTAGGGCCGGTGGTGCTAATTATCGAATTCGGACAAAAACCAGCCCAGCCGAACGAGCATAGCATTGATGCCCAATAAAAAACACGTACAATGATTCACTCGTTTATGCAAAAGAGAAAAAGCTTTTCAGATTCTGAAAGAAATTGACCACCGTGTCTCTGACCACCACAATGACACAATAATGCACAGATTCTGATATCAGCTCCAGCATTCATCATCTCATATTCCACTTCAATGACACCTCAAGCTATGTATACACACAACCAACTGACAGGCTCCAGTGACCAGTTCCTTTTGCAAGTTGCAGCATTCTTTATTATGGTTTTGTTTTTTGTTTTCATGATTCTTTTTGTAAGTTTTGGCAATTCTTTATGATTTTGTGGTGGGTGGGTGAGTGAGTGAATGGGTGGGGACTTTAGCTGCCATCTCCTTCGAATCTGCACCTGGAATCATGGACCACTTTGACAATGAATCCTTTCACTTCAGGACTCCTGACCTTTATGCTGATAGGTAGGTTGTATAGATCAATCATCAGAGTGAATCTAAAGCTTCAATGCTTGGATACTGGGTTCATGGCACATGGCATATATCTAGTCACAATCTAGATTGTCAAGCTTCCATATCATAAGTACTTGAAATATCATCGTCGACTGTCTAGCGAACAATTCTTTCGTTTAGTTTTCTTTCTAGGGCATTCTCGTTTTTACCTTTGATGTGATATTGATAAGGTGTTATGATCATTTGCCAAAAGCTAAGGTGCAATTGCCACCGTGACATTTGAACATGATAAATTGGTTTTTTTTAATTATAAATTTCTTTTTTTAATATCATTATATTTTCATTTTTCCACAATACTAATTTACACTTGTACACCAAAACAAATTCATGATTAAACAAGGTGACTAATATATCAAGACAAGGTGTGCATTCAAATGGTTGAAATAAATAAATAAATAAACAAAATTCTTACTTTAGAAGAATTTAAAAAAAAAAACTCATTCTAATGTTGAGTCTCACCTAGGAGTGACATCTTAACTTGACAATGTAGCAAATGTTCACAATAGTGTCGCTGCAAAGCTAAAAGTCAACTTGTTTCATGTTGCAAGAGTCAACTACGTTGCATGACTATATACAACAAATTATATAAAGTCTCAAACACAATACGGAGCACAAAGCTCCCAAGTTTTGTTGGAGCCCATGAGCTCATTGGCTCCAAGATGTCAGATATTGTAGGCTTGGAGATTCCCCATATGTGAATAGAGTGGAATTAAACAACTTGACTATGAGGGAACACAATTAGATAACTTTCACCTACATTAAAATGTGCAACAAATGTGTGCAAGTTGAAAGGTAGATATCGGGTTGCAACTCTTTTGTAGGCCTTGCAAATCTGTTCAGTTTAAGTTACAAATGGAATCCACAATCTTAGGTGGTCCTTAAATATAGCAAATAGGAACATATATGTTCACATTCTTAATGACCTATAGATATTTGTCACCACCCAAACTACGACTTACAAAGTGCATCAGTGCACGATGCACTTTTTGTCAAATATGCTACCAACCAATGTGAAATTGATGTCACCTTATGTCTATAAAAGTTATGCGAAGTTTTTTTTAAAAGAAGAACCAGACAAGAAACTGTCTTGAATGCTCTCTCTCTCTCTCTCTCTCTCTCTCTCTCTCTCTCTCTCTCTCTCTCTCTCTCTCTCTCTCTCTCTCTCTCTCTCTCTCTCTCTCTCTCTCTCTCTCTCTCTCTCACACACACACACACACACACACATATGATATTAAAATTACACTAAGGCTCTCTTGGATTCTTACAATTTGTTTCTATGAGAGAGAGAGAGAG
This sequence comes from Diphasiastrum complanatum, assembly GCA_029204225.1. Classification (NCBI taxonomy): domain Eukaryota; kingdom Viridiplantae; phylum Streptophyta; class Lycopodiopsida; order Lycopodiales; family Lycopodiaceae; genus Diphasiastrum; species Diphasiastrum complanatum. The sequence continues at coordinate 29,593,701 of CM055104.1, forward strand.
AGAGAGAGAGAGATTTTAACTGGAATCATTTGGAAATCTAAGCCTGAAATTATCCAGTGGAATTTGACAAAATATTGCTTTGCTGAGATGAATAATAATAAGCATCTGTAATGATCGTCATCTTCCAGCTCTCGGACATGATGAAATTGCAGTGAGCTACTACAAGATTGCTTTCGAGAAGAGATTGATGGCTTTGAAAAATAAACTTCATTTTTGGCAGAGGCTGGGATGCTCATTGGGGACTCAAACAGAAGAGATCGACCGACTATTTTCTCGGATAAGGGTGTTGTTTGATCAGCTTTCCTTTTGTAGTTTGACTGTTGGGGAGATTTGCTCTCCGGTACCCAGCTTGTGCCTGCTCATCTGATGGTAGTAATGAATCTTCTTGTATAGATGATAAACTTTTTACTTGTAAATTCTTTTGAACAACAATAGAGATGGGAAGACTGTTGTAGGATTTGGAAATTTGCTCTGTGGCAGTTGATGGCCACCCGACAAGGGTGTTGGCTGGAGTGGGTGCAAGCAAACTGTTGGGCGAGGGCACAAAACCCGTGATCTACGAGAGATGTTTCGAGCACAGGAGGCAGAGGGGTCAATCCATCTGTAGAGATTTTTTCAAGCAGAGATTGGACCTAAGATCTAAGAATGTCCTCGCCTATGGGAGTCCCATTTGAAGCTAGAGATGGAACAACATCCTTTGTAGGCTCAGATTGTGGACAGTGCTTTGCACAAGGAGTGGTGGCATCGGACACAGAATCAGCAAGCCCAAAAACATGCTTGCTGAATGTTTTGGTTCTTGCTTAGCTTGACTTTGGGTAATCCTCCTCATGCTTGCTGGTGTTTCCATCTTTATTAACCATTTATACAGAGCCGAAAGAGAGAGAGAGAGAGAGAGAGAGAGAGAGAGAGAGAGAGAGAGAGAGAGAGAGAGAGAGAGAGAGAGAGAGAGAGAGAGAGAGAGAGAGAGACAGAGAGAGAGAGAGAGAGAGAGAGAGAGAGAGAGAGAGAGAGAGAGAGACAGAGAGAGAGAGACCAAGATTCGATTTTGTCCGATCAGAGATGAGATAAAACGCTCGTGGGAAAGACGCTATGTATTTTTCAATACTCAGAACACAAAATAGAGAGACATGGCATAGCTGATGTCTGCCATGCAAGCATGTCGTAGGCTACCACATGAGAGCTTGGGCTCGCAAGCTACCATGTGGCAAGCCACGTAGGCCTGTCATAAGACACCACGCAGGCTTGGGATTTGCCATGTGGCAGGCCACATAGGCCTATCATAGGCTTGTGTGGTAGGTCATATACACATGACATAGGCTTGATGCTTGCCATGCAGGCATGCTGCAGTTTGTCACATTGGCTTGACATAGGCTTGTGTGGCAAGCCAACTAAGCTATGCCATGTAGGTGTGCCATGCAAGCTTGAGTGGAGAGAGAGAGAGAGAGAGAGAGAGAGAGAGAGAGAGAGAGAGAGAGAGAGAGAGAGAGAGAGAGAGAGAGAGAGAGAGAGGCCCACTAGAAAACAAATGATGAATAAGAGTGTGTGTGGGTAACCGGGTAATTTGAATTTGGAGTGGGCCCCTTAGATGCATGCATGGGAAAGAGGGCCATGCATCCTTTTTTCCATACATGCATCCTCCTCCCCAAAGTTTTTAGTCAAAAAAAGTGTATGCATGGGTGAGGGGAGGAGCTGGATGCGTGGGTATATATATAGATATAGACTAGTGGGTATGTCCATCGTTGACGGGCGGGTGGCGATCTAGGTGACGACTGATGGTTTAGAAGAAAAGTTGATGTATGTGTGTGTGTATGGGCGGGCGGACATTGATTGTAGATGGTTTGCATTTTTGTCGGACGTCAATTGCGGATGGTTGCGCTCTGGATAGGAGGAACATGGTGACCTAAAAAAAAAGAAATGACATGAAGACCCATTTTTTGTAATATTTTTATTTTTTTTTAAACACTGCTTATATCCAAAATATTTTGCAAATTTTATATTATAATGCAAAAGATATATCATTTTTTGTAAAAAACTAAAATCATACTAAAAAGTTAGATATAGAATTTTGACAACACATTCAATTTTGCATGTATTTCAAAAAAATTAATAAAAAACAAAATCACTAAATATAAACATACTAAAATCAACAACAAAACTTATTTTATTTATTTAAAAAATTATCTAGTAGCAAATATTTTAAAATATTTAAATTTCTTTGTTTGAATTTTTTTTTACGAATGCAATATAGATTCAAATAAATATTCTTTTAAGATTTTAATTGTTCACAATAATGATTTGTACATATTCAAAAAGATATATGTAATTTAGGTCAATAACACACAAATTCTAATTTTTAAAAATATTTACTTAAATACACATCTAGAACTACATGATTTTTGAAGAATTTAATTTTTTTAAAAAAGAATCTTATTCTTAGTTTTTTTATAATTAAGAACTTGAAATTCTATAAATAAATTTTAATATTTTAAAAGATAAAAAATATATCATTTTTAATAATATTCATTAATTTTTTGAGAATATGATTTTAGAATAAGCTCAAAATAGTATTGTCATTCCAAAATAACATTCATTAATAAATATTTATTAAATTTATATTTAAAGAGTAACATTGAAAATAAATTTAAAAATATTTTACATAGCAGATAATATAAAAAAATACAAATGAACTTAAAAAAATTAATGCCAAAAAAGTTTGAAATTCATATATAATTTTCAAAATGATAAAATAGTCATGTACATGCTATCCAAAAATCATCAAGGTCGTTGACGTCTTTGGGCTTTTTTGGAACTGCAGTCTCAGTAGACAAAACAACAACTTCAATAGTTTCTTCTACAATGACAACATTATAATCTTGAGCTAGAACATCTACAAAGTCCCCTGTGTCACCCACTTTCCCACTAGCGGGAGGTTGTGGTTCTTTCGACAGAGGAATTACAGAGCCTTCGTCATCTGTAGACTTTCCTACCTCAACTAATTTGTCTGGCAAAACTGATATGGATTTCATTCGCATTCTTATAAATTCTACTAAACTAGAATCTAATTTTACAACAACAATATGTATGTCTTTCCTTTTTGCACAACGCATGCGCTTGTAGTGTCGCTTCTGCTAAACAAATCTAACACCCAATCTGCTGGGTGAAAAAAAAATTCAATAATATGATTAATTAATTATTGTGGCTTTTGATAAGGACAAGCCATGGAACCTGTCATCAGATTTTTCAGTTTTTTTGTGGCAGTTGGAAATTGGATCAAATTCCCAAAGCTAGTCAAGCCAGTGGTGTTGTAATGCAACATAGATCGTTTGTCATCCAATGAATAATAACCAATGGTTATGTATTCAATCTCATTGCACAATCGTGCACCACCAGCATTGCGAACATTGGGCTTGTACCTACAAAAAGAAAAATAAATTATTATTTTAAACAATGATCTATGCTAAACATAGAAATTCAACACATAAAACAAAACTTAAAATTAAGTTTCAACAATTTAGTTGAAAACGTACCAAATAGCATTTTCAATTCCAGCATTGCAAAAAGTCAAAAGAACTTTTTGCACTAAAGCCGATTGCCAGTTTGAATGAAATATTATAACTCTTCAAATAGGAGAAGAAGTGCTTTCAAGGAATCTCTGCATCACACTATGGATCTCAGTGAATTTAAATGGAGAATCATCATTTAGTGATTCTTTCATTTGAAATCCATAGGGGATGTTTGCAATACAAAGAGTGTAGGGTCTTTTCTTTAAAAACTTTGAAATCTCTCTACAATCTCTTTTTTCCATAGTGTAAAAACACGATTGATCATCGACACATTTCGGGAGGTATGTTTTTGTTGAATCCTCCTCGACAACGGTCTCACCCAGTGCCAATCTTTATCTGTCTCTTTTCTGTGCCTTCGCTTTTAATATATGTCGTTTAAACTACTCTGGAAGGACTTTGTGTCTTCAGAAGACTGAAAGAAAAGAGAATGAAACTATGAATAGCATAGGATGTTAACCAAGGAAAAATGAAGAATGAACTATGCTTAGCGTAGAATAAACATAATAAATAATTTAAAAATTAAATTTATGCTAAGCATGGAGATCCTAGCTTAGAGAATACAATTCTATACTTAGCACAAGCTACGAATGTTTGAAATAAAAAATTAATATATTTCTATGCTAAGCATAAGTGAAGTGAATACCATATCTCTAAATAAAATAAAAAATGGAGTGAGGGCTTCATTTTTATAGCTTAGAGAATAAAGCCTCTGGCACTCCTCAAAATCTTTATAGTTCAAGCTTGTCACCATGGCCTCTTGAACTTTTTTGAATAATTTATGCCTGTATTAGAAAACAAATTAGTGATTAATATCACAAAAAATTAAAACAAATGACAATTAGTACTAAAAAATGCTATTTAAAAACAAAAAGAGAATTTGACCTCTGAAACTCCTTGCCCATATCAGAAAGAGAGAGCTAACCATCAGCAACCCTTGAGAGGACATTGATTACCAACTCGGAGGAATTTATTCTCTGTATATTATTCCACTCAAAAATACCCATCTCAGTTGGTAATGTATGAGTGGTGGCAACAACTTTTTTTTTTTTTTGGATTTTGAGCCTCCTTGAGTTGGTTGGCCCTTTATTTCAAAAATTCTCCATTTATCAAAAATTTTATCTACAAGAGCCCACACCTGAAAAAATAATATTACGAAAACAAAATTATATTATTAACAAATTTTGAAATTTCATTTATTAATTTTAAAAATTTTTAAGCCAAACAATTCATGCTAAGCATAGTAAAGCAATTACCTAAATTAAAAAAAATTAAAACAAACATTCTATGCTTAGCATAGTAAAGTAATTACCTGGCCACTACGAAATACAAGCTGATAAAAATTATCATATTTAATAAGGCTCTACGTTGGATTCTTAGAATCAAATGGCATGCTTGTCTCTTGAGCACAAAGTGTTTTAAGCTCCAACTGGTTAAAATCTCCAGCTTTGGAAACTCTGACAAATTATTTGTGAAAAAATCTGATCTCTGGATGACCGTCATTTTCATCATGTAGTCTTGGTCAATGTTGTGGTCCCAAACAAGAAGTTTAACTTCTTCCATTGTCAACCCAGCAAAAGCAATGACACTAACAGATCAGAAAAAAATAGGCGTAGCTCTCCGGCAACGGCCAAAATTGTAGTGGGTTTCTTTCCTAGCCTATTCTCAATCCAAGATCCAAGCGATCTAGCATCAAGGAGATGAAGTTAGTTGTCATGTGTAGGTTTGTTCCCATGAGAACGATAGCATATCTCAGAATTCAGCATGAATGGAAGATCCACATCTAACTCTAACATCCATTAACCCTAAGCATTAACACTACAACCATTAACACTATGCATCTATTAACACTACGATCCACAATGAAGATAGCTTACTTTTTCTCTCTCTCCCTTACGATCCACAATAAGAACATGCAATCCCAATAATATTTAGATCCAACGATTAACAAATGCAACAAAAGCATGAGAGATAGAGGAAAACGATAGAGAGCAAGGACATTCACAAATCCATTCCATAAGAGAACCAATCTGCTTGTCTCGACATGAGGATATGAACATGTGTAGCAAACTCGAGTTTGCCCGTATTTACAGTAGAGAGGAGGACCCTGGCCTCCAAATAATTGGTCCATTTCTACCTCCCTAACTATTCAAACTAAAAAAAGAGTGGGAACCATTCAAAATTGGAGGGAACAATTTGAATTTGAATTTGAACCAATTTTGGTGGGAGTCCCAACTTTATTCACTAACTTGCCATTTAGGCCCGCAACATTAAAAGTCCCGGCAAAGGCCTAAGTCCTTTTATTGACTTTCTAATTATCAAATAACTATGTTATCATCGGGTTGGATTTACACATGCAGGATGCCAAATCCCTCTCACTTATTAACTAGGGTTAGGATTGCCTCGGGATCCGCAAACCTTCCAACGTATATGTATAATATAATTTAAGCCCTTTTGTGTTTTTATGGCATTTGGACTTCCAAAAATCATGTGTTGTCTTGAAATGTTATGCGGTATGTAATTATGATGGTTTTATGAAATTTGCACAAAAAAACCTGTAGTGCTTCATTAAAAATAGACACTTTTAAACGAAATTTTTTTATTGCAAATTAGAGAATCCTTAGAAAAAACCATGATTTTGGCCTAATACTAGGACCATTAAAAAATACCGAAAAAGTTACTCTTTTTTAGGTCAAAGTCCCAAAACAAATGTCATTGTGTTGAGGGCATTTTGGGTGGCCGTTGATGCTTTTGACGATGGCAAGAAGCTGATTGTGGATAGTTTTCTCATGCGGTTAATTTTCTTAAATTTCTATTTTGTGATGCAAAAACCCCAGTCAACCTACTCAACTGATGAAGATAATTATCGAATACGAAAAACTATCTAATGATCCTGACAATAACAAGTTGTTCAAAGATATATTGAAGATAAAGAGGCCTAAAATAAGGAAGGACTATAACCCGAAGGGCAGTTATGAAACGAAATGAACCTTAATAAGAAGGCTAGCCCTAAGAGAAGAACATTCTAGAAGACTCATTTGTTATGCCTCAAGCAAACGTTGCAACCTTCCACGTGCTTGCTTCTCATTGGAGCAAAGTCGTGTGACAAGGGTGCCAACTAGAAAATGTACACTTGTAATTTTCCTATTGAATGAAATTAGTTAGTTAAATTAAATAATAAGCGGCATATAGGTTACTAGAGAGTTGTGTACTTTCGCGCTCGTTCCCTATATGGACACCACTTACGCTTCAATGCAACCACCAAATTTTTCAAGACATCATAGAGAGAGTTTGAGTCTTCAAGTTTTCTCTTCTCTCTGCTTTCATAAGCCTTCTGCTTGCTAAGTATTTATGTTTCTGACAGTTGGTAAGTCTCATCTTGTCGGATGTGCTTGTGATTGTAACTCTAGTCAGACACTTTCTTAGCCTTGATATTGTCTTATACGAGCAACTATAAATTCATTGCTAAGATTGTCTTTTTGTTATTTGATTGTCTGTGTGATCAAATAATCGATTGCTTGAAACTTAATTGTGATGCTAACATTCGGATCCACTGTTACATTACACTGACATAATCTGGACTTACACATCCTAAAGCTTGCTCTGCGTTGTTGTGAATCAATACTCTGAAATCTGCATATGGATACTCGTGTAGTTTAACTTAGTAGTCAGTCGTTCTTTTGAAGGAGCGCTTTTTGTTGTTGAGACAGATTGTCGAACTACATTTGGATTGTACTGAGACATTTGTATGTTTCTCTGCCTTGGTTTCTCTGATGCAACAGACCTCACTTGTTTGACAAACTTTGTTAGGTGCACAGACAGATCGATAGATCGGTCTGGCCGATAAGTCGGATACACTAATCAGTAATGCAACATGTACGATATGAGATTAGTCAGCATCAATATCTTTCACTTTTGTATGTTTGAAATCACATCCTAACTGGTGATACTGGTAGCCAATACTTCTAAATGTCCGTTGACAACCAGCTTTTAATCCAAGAACAATAAATGAGTTAAAAACATCTAAAATCACAACATTAAGCAGTCTCTTTGGGGAACGACAATCTTTTATACTAAATATCCTTACAATCAAGATAAATATAATACGACATATGCTTATTTTTGGCGTCGTTGCCGGGGATTGCTAATTTGTTGGATTTAGATGTTTGTCAATTAAAGATGAATACCAACTGTAGGAAGCAATTCAAGCAGTTCTAGAGCTGAGTGTTTAGAAAGATACAGAAGCCTTCATGATAACTTTTTCAAAAGTTTTCAACAATCCTTTCAGCGCGGCTCGACACCTTTTACCACTTATCAAGAAGCTGAAGTTTATTTCAATATTGTTATGATTGTGGCGCTCAAGGCCATCATTCACCCGATTGTCTAGAGCCTCGCCGACCAATCGGCTATGTCCCCTTATGTTCAAATTGCTCAGGAGAAGGACATCTAGCCACAGATTGCCCAAAGCCTCAAAAGTTGAAGGTGCTGTACAAATATGTCCAGTCTCCAGGCGCAGAACCAGATATAAAGAAGAAGCAAGAGGATGCAGTCGTACAAAGGATTGAATGCTCTGACGAAGGCACTCTATTGATCACTGATACCAATTGGCCAAGTGATTTGGAAGATGTTTGCAAAGTTTTCACTCAAAGCACTTTGTAGTGGGTTTCTTTTCTTGCCTAATCCCAATCCAAGCTCTAATCAATCTAGCATCAAAGAGATGAAGTTAGTTGTCATGCGTAGATTCGTTCTCATGAGAGCAATAGCATAGTTCAGATTTCAGCATGAATGGAAGATCCAAATCTAACTCTAACATCCATTAACCCTAAGCATTAACACTACACCCACTAACACTAGATCCACAACAAAGATAGCTTACTCTTTCTCTCTTTCCCTTTCTCCCTCGTAAAAAGTATAATAACATGCAATCCCAAAAACAATCAAATCCAACAATTATCAAAACACAAATAAAGCATGAGAGATGGAGGAAAAGTGATAGAGAGGAAGGACATTCATAAATCCACTTCACAAGAGAACCAATCTGCTTTATTAAAATGAAGAATGAACATGTGTAGGAGCTCGAGTTGGTCTCTTATAGTAGAGAGGAGGACCCTGGCCTCTGAATCCTATTGGTCCATTTCTGCCTCCCTAATTATTCAAATTTAAAAAAGAGTGGGAACCATCCAAATTGGAGGGAAACCCAACTTTATTCACTAACTTGACATCTAGGCCCTACGACATTAAAGGTCCCGCAAAAAGGCCTAAAGTCCTTTTATTGACTTGTAACTAATCAAATCTCTATGACATTGTGATCATCGGGTTGGACTTACACATGCAGGGTGGCAGATCCCTCTCACTTATTAACTAGGGTTAGGGTTGCCTTGGGATCCGCAAACCCTCCAACAGTATCCCCCACCAAAAGTGGTGGCGGTCCCACGACACCTGCGAGATGCAGTTATTGGGGACTTTTATTGGCTTCGCAACAAATCTTTATTAAATGATACTGCACCTTCTCCATAAAATCGAGTCGGGCAGTGTTAAAATCCAAATTATGTGACAAAAAACAACGATGAGCACCGGCAATCCACTTTGAGGTTGTCCAGGACGTGAAGCGAGATTCCCAGGAACCTCCCATCATTGCTGCACGAAAATACAATCGAGCAACCAGCAATTGATCCTTGATATTCTCTGAGGCCATTGGCTTATTTGGATCAAATACCAAAGGAGGAAGACAATCATCCCATCTCGTTGCCACTGATGCCAACAAAGTTAAATCTTTCACAAACAGTGCTGATTGTCTCATTGTCGGATCGGGAGAGTGTATATACTCTCGCTAGTACGCTTGTAATGCCCAGTGGAAATCCACTGATATCATTCAACTGAATGCTTGATGGATGATTGGCCAATTGGGCATATGGATTGTAATTTTGTCCATAGCCAATCCCAAATCCTTCCATTTATTTCTTCGCAGCATTGTTACATAATACGGACCTGCCCGCACTTGGCGAGGGCTAGCCACATAACTTCTGATAGATTTCGGAGTTTTCTCAAAAATGGTAACTCTCCAAGCCGGATGCTCTCCCAATGCGGGTATTTTGTCCAATTCTTTGTCGGCCTCTATTTTAGAGGTCTTAAATTTAAGGACCCAACCACCACATGAGGACTCATACGAATGTTGCGATAAAAAACTCTGGATCTGGTCCTCGACGCTGATTGGCCTTAATTATAAGGGTGTTTTGATGAAGGTGGACCCACTTGCACTGCCTGTGGAATTGACTGTTGTTCTTCAATTTCTGGAGCTCCCCCCTGGTCCATGCCCGAATCCAGCCCTGTATCCATTGGTATCGCAGTTTGGTGCGGAGAGGAGAATTGCGGCATGACCAAAACTGAGATTTGTGGTCTGGCTTCCAACACCTGAGCGGCAGCTTTTTCATAGGTACTGATAGTTGCTTTAGCCTTTGCCAACTCAGTTGAAGCTGCTCCTTTGAACCTATCAAAGCGGCCTTGGAATCCCTGAAGTGCCACTTTGTAAGTCTCAACTTTTTTGAGCAAATACACGATCTCCATCGGAGTTACCGGATGATCTGATATTTGTGTCTGGAGATACGCATCACGCTCAAGGGTGGTCACATCCAATTCACCTTGGAGACATGTGCAATCCTACTCTGCCATCTGCAGTTGACCTTGTAGTAGCTGCACTTGTTGCTTTGCATCCTGCATGGCCTTGTCCACCTGATCTTGTGCGATTGTCAAGGCATTTTGCAGGGAGCTGACATATCCTTTGAGGCGATCAGCTTGTTGTTGTGCCGTCTTCTTCTCAGCTTCAGATTTTTCATCATGTCGCTTGGCGATTTTCAATTCTCTATCTAGCTGAATAATCTTCTGGCTCATAAGAGTATTTTCAGATCTCATATTCGAGATTCACTGTCCATTTCTTTTTTCTTATCCAGCATAGACTGGATCACTTGCGCAAGGCTTGAGACCAAACCGAGAGCATCACTAGAATCTACTGTCGTGGAGGTGGTAGCAACAAAAGGACCTGATGGTACTATCCTTGGTAGGCGTGGAAGAGGTGCCGGTAATTCTTCTTCTTCAAATAGGTCCTCCTCTTCATAGCCCTCAAGCAGTATGGCATCAAACTGCTTTGGTGATTTCACAGTTTGCTCGACCCGAAGTGTGGCTGGTGCGGCTTCAGCTGGAGGTTGCTAAGGTAGTTGGCATGAATCTTCAACACCAACAGTAGTATCATGGAATTGTTGGAATCCTCTTCCAAGAGATTGGAGTTCAAAGGGCGTAGGGCTCTGGGGCATTTCAAGAACTTCGGAGGCCCCAAGGGGGTCGGAATCATCGAACATATCCATAAAGTACTGCGTGTTTGGTGAAACAACTTCTGTGTGCGGGGGTGAGGCAGCCTAGGCAGCTGTGATGGAAATGGTAGTCCCAATGGTCACAGACTATCCTTGAGTGAAAGCAGAGGCGAGGGAAGCATCAGAGGTGGGGAGAATAAGAAGTTCAGTGCGAGTAGCATCATGGGGTGGAAGCGCAGCTGACGATGTATGACTAGTACGACGTCATGATGCGGAAGACGAGTCAGGAATGACGATCTCGCTGCGTGGACGACATCAATTATGTGAACTGGAGGTCTAGTGGGATGACTTGACCGATGCTTCTTTATAAATCGAAAGCATAGAATCCAGACGAAACCCATGGATTTTGTTTTCAAGGTGTGAGGCCGCTAGGAGAGATAACAAGGGCAAACTGCTGCTTGGTATTGCTCTTAATGGCTCGTTTGAGCTCACTAGAAACAGTCTTGAACAATTATATGGTTCAAAAGGGGCCTTGGCTATCTTGACATAAGACTCGACTATCCTATGTAGGATCTGTGAAGTAATGCGGTCTTTCCTGAGGTTGCCAACTATCAGAAAGTTATTGAGGAGCTAAGCAGCAATGTGTATGGCAGGCTTAGTGATGGCATCTAGGAGGTAGCCGTCATTGGTCCAATGCAAATCATTTGTAAGATCAATGTAAGGCTTAATAGCTTGTTTGGCCTGCTTATGGTTGGGTGAGGCTTGGGTACCAGACGCTGTGCCTATGGCAACAAGGGCTGCCTCAGTCACACGCACCTTGTGTGTGGCTCCTTGGAAGGTGATGTAAAACTTGGATTTCTCTTCCTTCCACATACTGAAGGCGAGAGTGATGAAATCCATGTTGATTCTCCCTGAAAAGACTCTCTCATGAATATCCATTGCAGTAAGCAGAGGCTCCGCAAGGGTCATCCACTGAGTTACCATGCTTGTGCTAGGAAGTATCATAATATCCATAGCAGATGGGACATCACGATGGATAGTATAACGAGGCGACTGGGATGTATCTGTAGAAGACATGATGATCAGAAACGAAAAGTTTGGAAGACTTTGGTCGTTGGAAAAATTGGCAAGAGCTTCGCTAGCACAAGTGAGGAATGAATCGAATTCAGCCAACTTATAGGTGAATTTGGAGGGTCCATTACACTAAATACTAGTTTGGCTAATCGGTTCTGAACAAAAATCTGCAGGCATGTACAGTACTGTGAAAATAGGCTATAAAAATCTCGGCAAAGGTTTTTGAGGCTCTGAACCTATCCGGCGAACGTTTTCCAGAGTTGGCGAAGGATGAACCTTCGCCCAAGAGGGTCCTTCACCCAAGTACTGTCATAAATGTAGTTTTTCAAGATATGAAGCTATGGCCAACCTAATTTTGACATTTTAAGACCATCTAGCATGTCAGCGAAGGTTCCTAAGGAGAGTAAGGTGCTCGCCAAAGGTTCCCAAAATGGCATATTGCTAATCATTCGTCTTCTAATACTATATAGGCAACATTTGACCAAAACAGTGATTTTATAAGTCATTTTCCATCAAAAATACTTTCCTTCCTCTCTTTTTTTCCATGCTGATGACTTTTCTGACTTTTGCTCATCAGTCTTTTCTCATTTTTTCTTGTTTTCATTTTTTTTAACTGTTTGAACAATTAAATATTGAAAACAAAAAATTGAAAAACAAATAAAATTAAAAATCATTGAGATCAGGCTTGCTGAACTGGCGGAGCAGGCTGCCAAAACTTGCGTAATCGGCTGCCATTCACCGGAGTATCAAATCGTTTGTCGTCCAAGTGTTCAAGAATTATTGCGCCATAGTTCAGGATCTCCTTTACTTTATACGGGCCTTCACTGGTAAACTCAATTTTCCCTTGATGAGCTTGGTTTTGTACATCAATGCAAGATCTCCTGCTTTTAGATCCTTTTTGTGCAATCGACGATCGTGACATGCCTTTCGGTGGGCTTTTTCTGCTGCTAATGCATGAACTGCCATCAATCGGGTTTCACATAATTTGTGCAACGCTTCATGACGTAGTTGTAAAGACATATCATCATTTAACTGTTCTGTTGCCACTATGCATAAAGATGGGATTAAAAATTCAATCGGCATGACAACATCTTGACCATAAATCAGTTGAAAGTTTGTTTGATTTGTACTATTTTTGTAAGCAGTTTCGAATGCCCATAACGCTGCATACAGTTTATGTTTCCAATCAGACTGAGTCACTTTGTCATAATAGTGTAGAGAAACTTATTGGAAGATTCAACTTGGTCATTCCCTCTGGGATAGTAAGGAGTGCTAAATCTGTATATAACAAAGAAATCTTCCAGTAAACACTTTATTGTTTGATTAACAAAGTGTGTACCCTGGTCACTGACAATCTCGATCGGACATCCAAATCTGATTATAATATTTTCAGAGAAACTTGGCCGTAGATTTTGCATCAACAACTTTGACAGCTTTGGCTTCAACTCACTTGGTCATATAATCAGCTGCTACGATAATGTATCGAGCCTCATATCCTTGCGCGACATGATGAATAGGACCAACATAATCTAATCCCCATTTTTCAAACGATGCTTACGATAAAACCGGATGCAAGGGGCCATAGTTTTGTCTAGTAGGTTGTCGTGCTCGCTGGCAAACATCACATGTCTGAATATAAGTCTCTGTGTCCCCCAAAAGACTTGAAGGATGACTGTGATAAAGACAGAAACACTGCCAGGCTATTTAAGAAGGATGTTGCTGAGGAAGCAAAAACTCTAATTGAAGAAGAACTTAAATCCAATACGCTTCAAAAGAAGGTCACTTTTGAAGAGGAGGAGGAAGTTCCATTAAGTTTAAAACTATCCAATGCTGTCGTGGACTTCAGGTTGCAGACAAATAAGCAAATATGACATTGTTTCTGATATTGGCTCCTTGAGGTCAAATATCACATTCGAGCAGCTGCTATTAGACAACAACTATTATCGGACGTAGCTAAAGAGTCTATCGCAGACAAGGAGGAAAAAGAAGATTTCTCTACCTGAGATATCCCTTCTTGCAGTTGACCTTGGAGACTTGGGAGCGCTAGAGATTGACGTCTCTATCTCAGGGTGTTTAATTGAAAAAGTATCAATTGACTTTGAGTCAAGCATCAATATTATGACGGAAGATACGGCGCATGCACTTGGACTTACTGATATCAAGCCTACTCAGAGAAAGATCAAATTGGCCGACTCAACAAGGAGGAAGCCTATAGGCGGCGAGCTGAAAGAAGTCATGGTATATATCCAAGATATACCGTTTATCATGAATTTTATTGTGATCCGACCAGTCGGAATGGACAACTACTCCGTCCTTATCAGAAGACCATGGCTATATCAAGCAAATGTTAGCGTTTATTGGAAGAAAAACAAGTTGCGATTTCAAACTGGAGAACATGATGAACAAGAAAAGCTGCACAAGCATGTTATCACATGGCAACATGAGCAATATGAAGGAGAAACTGCTCAATCAGATACAAGCTTTACGTCCGAGCAATCGTCTTACACACTTCATATCTTTTCAGAAGAAGAAGAAGAAGGCATTGAAGAGACTGAAGTATCTGACAATGCAGATAAAGCACAGCCTCCACAACGTAAAATACAAGGATCTTTTTCCACCAATATGATTGTGGGTATGATTATTCCAAATGATACTCTCTCTATCTAGGTCATACCTGACAAATCCTCGTTAGTTTCCAAACTTTTATTCGACAAGGAGAAACAACAATATACGGACCTGCTCATTGAATATCATGATGTTTTTCCCTGGACTATGGAAGATTTAAAAGGCATTAACAGGAAATTTGGTCAACACCAAATTGACTTGAAAGAAGGAGCGGTACCAATACGCCAACGCCAATATAGGCTAAATCCTAAGTACTCATTGCTGGTGAAGGATAAACTTGATGAATACTTGAAGTCAGGAATTATTTATCCAGTACTTAGCAGTGAATGGGTTTCGCCAATCGTAGTTGTTCCAAAAAAAAAAGATCGGGAAGATCCGAGTTTGCCAAGACTATCAAAAGCTTAATGTTGCAACTCGTAAAGATCATCATCCTCTACTTTTTACTGATATGGTTCTTGATCAAGTTGCCATTGATGGATTCTCTAGTTACAACCAGGTATCTATCAATGAAGAGGACCAATCCAAAACAACTTTCACAACTGATTGGGGTACTTACGCCTATCAGAAGATGTCGTTCGGACTGTGTAACGCACCAGCCACATTCCAGAGAATGATGACTATTATTTTTCAAGAATATCTACACGTATTCCTGGAGATTTTTATGGACGACTTCTGTGTTTATAGCTTAGAAGCCACTCATCTTTCAAAGTTGCGAAAGACATTGCAGAGATGCAGAGAGACTTCATTGCATCTTCATCCTGAGAAGTGTTATTTTGGCATGCCAGAAGGAATACTACTCGAACACATAATATCAAAAAGAGAAATTGAAGTCGATGAAGACAAGGTGAAAATTATTAAAAATTTGAAAGAGCCGACAAATTTGCAAGAACTCAGAGGATTTTTGGGTCACGTTGGTTATTATAGAAGGTTCATTCAAGACCCTGCATCTATTGCTGCACCGCTAACACATTTGTTAAAGAAAGACATTTACTATGAATGGTATGCTGATTGTCAACAATCATTTTTGAGATTGAATTTGAAACTCTTGGACGTCCCAATTTTGAAACCTCCTGATTGGGTAAGGACATTTCATGTTTATGTGAGACTTATCGCTCAATGTACCTTTGGACCCTGAAAGAGTACTTAGAATCAGAGATAAACAATTGAGAAATTGTTCTATCTCTGAGTGCTTACTTAGGCTATTTGGTCAAATTGAGGATAATGATTCATGGGAAAGAGTTAAAAGCATACAAATTGGATTTTCCCTAGTTACTCATTCTGAGGATAGAACTGGCTTAAGGGGGGAAGAATGTTACGTCCATGTCCAGTATGTGGGATTCGAAGTGATTCCTGACATGGATAGCCGGTCACTCCAGTGTATATGGTTATTGGTTATGCCTCATCAGTTGGTGGTGAACTGATGATGAATGTCGAATGATGCCAGATAGTCAGACATTTCATCTGACAAGAACTCTCCACCACCATCTATACGTAGGGCCTTGAGTCATTGACTAGTCTATGTCTCAGCAAACTATTTGAAATCTTTGAAATAGTTGAATGCCTCAAACTTATTCTTAATAAACATAGTGCTGGTAAATCTCGAATGAAAGAGATAAAAAATAGAGTTGAACCCGGAGAGGGAGTACTGGCCACACAGATCACTATGTATCAATTCTAGAATGGACTTAGCTCTAGTGGCTTGTCCCTTTGGGAATCTTGATCTAGGCTATTTGCCTAGTATGCACATCTCACAGACATGTCGAATGTCAGTGGAGGCAATATTAAAGTTTAAATCCTTGACCATACTATTATGATACATATACAGGATTGATCTCATGTTTAAGTGTCCTAATCGTTGAGAAAGCATTCATAGTGGAACTTACATAAGAAAATACAGAATCTGAATTAAGTTGTTGTGAATACAACGATTAGATCACGATCTTGTGCCCTCGAATGGTTCACAGTAATAGTGCACTATGTGTTGTGATCTTACTTATCTAGCTACAGATTGAATGAGTATCTCTACTTCTTGAATAGCTTTCACTCTCTCGAATATCTCTAATCCTAAGGAATCAGATAATTAAGATACAATGGAGTTCACGGAGGAACTCTGAATCACACTAAATTATTATTCGTGTTCTTGTTGCCCATCCATACATTCATCACTCTTCTCACTTTCATCTCTCTCTGTTATTTGTGAGTTGTTTATGTATATATACATGGAACAATTACAATGACTGTGTGGGCAACGAGCATGAAACAATGCAGTTACTAAAAGGTATTGAAGTGGTGAACTGTAACGTAGTCTGCGTCGGACAGGGCAGAGCAAGTTGGCATGATGGTGATGACGAGGACCACGAACTCAAAGACTTTGAAGTCGGAGAAGTCGGTGACGTGAACCTCGAACTTGAAGACCTCAAACTCAAAGAATTCGATGTCGATCCTACTGCTTCAGATGATTGATTGCACAGACTTTAGAGAGTAAGGCTGCAATGTCATTGTGTAAAGAGAGAGTACATATTTACATGGTGTACTGGTGCTCAAGAATCAAATTTGAGTGAGTCAAACTCGAATGACTTAAATTCGGGCATGTTGGAGTGAAGCTTAATTCAAAAGAAGCATATGAGAAATTTGAATCTTTGCTTTGCTCCTGCAAATTGCCAAAATTCTCATGGACTCTTGTAAGGTTGGTTCTTTGGCTTAAGTGCCAAAGAGCAAATTTAGGAGCTACCTCCAAACCAATGCTTTGTAGTATGAATAATGCTATATTCTAAAACACAACATTTTGAACTCTTCAAAGTCTTATATACAATACGTACATACATTAGTCATGTACCCTTCCATGTATGAAACAAATATTATATACACATTCACAAAACAACTACACAGTTTCTAATACGGGCTTTACTAGCAAAATTCCAGAGGCAAAAAAAGTCAATGTTAAAAACAGAAGAAGTAGCCCATTTTCAAACCTAAGAGGGCATCCCCAGGTGTAAGAAGCAAGGACCTTGTGTAATCAACCTCATGCTTTGGTTCATACATGTGAGAAACTCTTGGGCCTTTCCCTTGTACAACATGCAATTAATGTGCTATTACCAAGGTAGGACTATCATGGATTTCCACAAAACACTTATTGCCCTCGGGCCCAGGTCCTTAAATTGGGCAAAAGCATCAAGGGTTTTCTTCTATAACATGCTATTTAAGTATATTCATCTATAAACAAATATTGTGCTAGTACGAAGGCAGGCCATCATAGATATACATTCAAGTTGGAGACGTGTGAGGCATTCTATTCTCTATAACGACTCTATTAGCAAGGATGATGAATTCATGAGTTGCAAAATGGTTAAATGTTTCCATTCCTTTGATTATTCACTCAAGGAGACTAGATGGAAAATAGTATTCTTGTAGATATCACTTTGTCAATTCATCATATCTATATGTGGATAATTTCATAAAAAGGAAAAAAATTTCTACTAATGGATGGGGAAAAGGGAGAAAAAATACAATTAAAATAGATAAGGCATGCTGATTTTTAGATATATTCAAGTGATAAATAAAAACATCAACATGTGAAAAGGAAAAAAAAAATCCTCTAGTCATTATGATCTTAAATCTAATGAACTTTGCCAAAAAACATTGAGGTTCATGGATCATAAAATTTTGAAATTTAAGAGCTATAAAGATTTATAGTAAGACGACCATAACTTGTCATTCTTGACCAAATCCAAAAACAACTATTATAGTCTCAAATCTAGAAAATTAAAAACCAGCAAAAAGTGAATGAAATCTTGAAATAAACAAATAAAAGAAGTAAAATCAAGAAAATGTGTAAATTCTTCAATAAACTAAAAGTACCAATAAAGCCTAATGAATCCTTGTTGTATGTAAGCCAAGATAAGAAGAGGGAATATCGAAAAATTCTCTCCATTCAAATTTTCGAAGGTTATTGTATCTCTTAGAATATGATCAGCCATTTTACTTAGCTAAATAATCAGTATTTACATGTAACCGAGGGAAGGGCATAAGACGTCACCTCGACTAGGAATACTAGTTATTTAGATCGTAAAATCCATCTCTAAAAATTGTCAAGAAAAATTGAGTAAAGAAGCTTAATTTCTCAATGGAATTTGCCTCATATCAACTTCAGTAAGAAATTTAGACCTTATTTAGATATCACCCCTTCATTGCAAAACTTCATTAATTAAGTAGCAACTGCACTTCAAATTGCAAGTTTTGAAATGACGAAACTTCAGTTCCAAGTCATTTAGAGGTGTTAAAATCGACATTTTTAATAGAAAAGTGTAAGCTATCCTTAATGCATATTGAGGTCTACGAACTAAAAACTTAATAAGATTTTCTGCTGAAGTCCAAATCATAAGTTTTTTAGTGCAAAATGGAACTTAAACAGTGTACAATAGTTCTGTATGGCTTTTGTTCCGACAAAAACGGATTCTCTATGCAAAATTAAGCCTCTGTTTTGAGTTCTCCGCTATTTTTGACATAGTGGGATTGTCCTAAAATTGTAGGAGTGCCTTTAGGGACCCAACCTTTAGGTTTTAGAAAATGTCAACAAAAACTTAAAAAAAGGACCATCAAAAAAATTTTCAATGTAAGTTTCTCATTAGGAAGTTTAAACACAAAAAGAGCCTTTTGTCAAGATTCTTTTTTTATTTTTTATTCACTTCTTTTGTACATGTGGCCCAATAGTTTCTTGACATAGTGGCTTTAACGTAATGTTACTTCTTTGAGTCACATTTTGAGTCTACACTAAAAATGGCATAACTTTTGATTGCCATATTAGAATGTGACGAAAATTTGTGCATTGGAAAGTGCTTGTCAAGCGCTTTCCAATGATATATTACATGTCTACTTCTGAGCTTCTACTAACAAGTTATAGCGATTCAAAGATATTGGTTGAAAAAAGTGACAGAATGCAAAAGAGATATTGGCACGAATTCATATGCGGCCCTTTTTGAGCTCAAACTTCCTCTAATGTCTGGGGCACCCTCAATCTTGCACAGTCTCGTCACTCTCACCCAGCCAACGGACTTCCTTTCATGCATTTTGCACGAATTTGGATTGTGCCATCTCTGTATTGGATCGCGACCTCACTTGAATCTATCATCCCTCTCTCCACAGTATTTCCCGCAGGTCATTCTCAACGTGTCAAGCCTGTAGATGGCAACACTTTAGATTAGGCTCCAACAACCATCATTCTTCAATGCATGATGTCGAGACAGCATACGGCTGCCCTTCATACAACGGCCATGCCAGATCTTGCTCAATTCCAGTTCCTTTCGAGACTGTATTCCTTCATTCAAGATAAAAAAAAATTCTTGAAAATCTAGATTTAGATAGTCTAATTTGCATCCCCCATGCTATTTCAAGCATTTTTTGATTAAAATGGTTCATTTTCATAAGGATTGAAACATTTCTAATATTGTACGGATTTTCCTACTCAGACACGTGTGAAGGACAACAAAATTCAATTTTATAGTTCTCTTCCATGTGTGAGCCAAATCTGATGCTTGATAGCTAGTTTGAAAGCTATTTGAGTCTAGTTTGTGTTGCAATTGACTCCATAGTGATTGGATCTCCCAATTAAAAGTTATAGTCAATTGAATCAAGGTGGGTAGGGCACCCAACCTGGTTGGACACTTTTATTTATGACTCTCTTATGCTTGTTTGACCAAAAATCTCACTTCTAGGCTTGCCAATCACACTTTCTTGAGATGTAGTCATCAATTTGAGGTCATAGCCACATTCTTTCATACAATTGGCTTGTATTTGAGTGATTTGTGGATTCTTGGAGTGTTTCACATGTGCCAAAGATAGCTTGACCCAAATTTAGCACATACTTCATCAATTGATGTGAGAGTGATCTAGATTAAGAGAGATCAAAAAAGCTAGTGAGGTCCATATCTCACTTTGTTGCACGATCTTGCATAGGAGCTGGTAGTACACCTTTCAAGGATCCTATAGTGAGAGAGAAGCAACATTTCAGAGTCTCATTACAAGGAGTCTTTACTATTACATGAGATTTATGGGTTCCTGCCTATTGGAATCTAGTGAAAGACTATCTACCTCCAACTATTCTATTTGGAAGGTTAGAATGGAGTCAATCTTGATACTCCAAGATGTAATGAGCATTATACTTGGGATTGAGCCTCAAGTCTTTCAAGAAGTACAAAAGTACAAGAAGAGAGCTAGGATGGATCTCCACCTTATCAAGATGAATGTCTCTAATGAGATTTTGAGAGAGATTGGTGATAACAACTCGGCCAAGCAAGCGTGGAATACTCTCAAAGCCATTTAGGAAGCCAAATATACCTCTAGGATCCTCACTCTTAGAAATCAAATCCTCCAAAGTTCTCAAAAGAGTGATGAGAGTGCCACTAATTATGTGTTGAGAGTGAAAGATACTCTTGCTTGTATTGGAGAATCCCTAAAATTAAAGTGAGCTAGTCCAAGTCATTTTTAATGGCTTGAGAGATGAGTATGAGAACCTTGTCCAATCCTATGCCATCAAGGAGGAGCTACCTACTTTGGAGGCTTTGCAAGGAGTGCTAATGGCTGAAGAATCCAGGCATGAGAACAAGCTATTAAGGATGGACAAATTGTCACTCAATCATAATGGTGAAGATAAAGTTCTATTTGCCAAGCACAAAGAGAGGAGCAAAAAGCAACACCAACACTTTTCTAAGGACAAAGCAAAAGACCAAGATGAAGAGGATGATGATTCCTCTCAATATTCTACTTCAAAGAAGAAGAAGAAAGATGTTAAGTGCTTCTTTTGTGGCAAGAAAGGCCACTATGCCACCAATTGCTTCAAGAAGAAGAATCAATTCAAGCAAGCCAACATCTCTCATGAGAAAGAAGACTTTATTGAAAGGGATGGAGATTGCTCTCTTATGGATCAAAATTCTCCTCTTCCACCTTCAAGATGGATGACTCTTGGTATATTGATAGTGGAGCATCTTCACATATGTGTAGCTCCAAGGATTCCTTTTCAACTATTATGCCTTATGGAGGAGTCAAGAAGTCCATATATATTGCAAGTGATCAAGAGTGCAAAATTGAAGGAGTAGGGACCATTCCCTTGAAGCTTGCATCATCAAAAGTTCTATCTCTTCAAGAGGTTCTTTTTGTTCCCAAGATTACAAAGAATCTTATAAGTGTTCGCAAATTACTTGATGGTGGTCTTGATGTCAATTTCCATATTGACAATTGTGTGATCAAGAAGAATGGTGAGATACTTGCATATGGATCTAGACATGAAGGCATCTACAAATTGAACACAAGAGAGTGCAAAATCTCTTGATGCTGCTTATGCATCCAAGTCTTCAAAGGAGGATGATCACACAAGATGCACATTTCTTCTTTCTTCAAGGTTTATGGTGCATGATTATTTCCTATTATTCAAAGCATATGTTGAGATGGAATTCTCATTGAAGATCAAAGCTTTGAGGAGTATTTAAGCTCTTGGAAGAAATATACCATATGAAGTATTATTTAAGAAGCCTAAGGATGAGTACCTTAGTGCCTTTGGAGGTTCTTGCTTTGCACATATTCCCTTGGAAACAAGGAGGATGAATGATCCAAGCTCATGGATCATGGTTGGGTGCTTATCCACCAAGGAGGCCCATAAAGCCATTATACTCTCTATTTCAAAAGTGATAGAGAACAAAGAAGTCATATTTTATGAAGATCTACATTCAACCTTGGAAGAAGCCGAGCTCAAGGCATCTCAAGATGCATCTCAAATTGAAGACTATCAAGATGTGATGGGGTCGAGGTTTGAGGAGAAGCCTCCTCAACATATGATTTCAAGGGGATCTTCAATATGGATGGCCAAATCCTTATGGCTCATCTTTTATGGTAAAGAAAGACAGAGTTCAGGTGGTATCTACTTTAGCATTCTCACTTATGCTTCTCTTCCATTACTTGATGCACTATCTTGCTTTATTGAGATTTCTACATCTCAAAGTTCAAGAGTGGCAATACTAGTTCTGTATGATGCCTACTATATGGACGTTTTTCTTGTCATGAAAGGATTAGATATGTTTCCAAAGTTATTTGAAATCAATAGATTGTGTTATCAAATGCATGCTCTTAGATTTAGTAATAGCAAGATTGAGCTTGTTGCCCAAAATTTGAAAATTCATGTTTTTACATGCTTTGAGGCATTTTGTGAACTTCTCTTGAGATTAGGTGAAGCATCCAAAGAGGACACCTTCATCCTTGAGCAAGCATTTAGCCTCAAGAAGATCAAGATTGCATTAGATTTCAAGATTAGATCCATCAAGGATAAAGTTCATAGTATGTGGACTAATCAAGCTAGTATGCTTAATCTTGAAAATCTCTACGTTTGCTCATCTTATGATTATGATCTCTATGATCTTCATGAGGCTTGGAAGCCTTGATGTAGGAAGCACATGGTCATAGTGGCAAATTAGTGGAGTACTCTTCAAAGATATTGGCAAGAGATTTCTACCAAAGAGATCTTATCATGAATTTGGTGAGGTGATGCTATGATGGATCCTTTTGCTGGTTTTCTACTCCATACACATACAAAAGGATCCATCAAAAAGTTCCACAAACTTCTCAAATGATCTAGTACCTTTCCAAGCTATCTTTTTGAGGAGTGTGAAAAATTGGCAAAAATCTACCTTGGCAATTTCATGTCTTTTATGTTTGTGAGGTACATTTCACATATGTGGAGCATGTTCCCACATGTGTAAAATAGTTTATCATAGATTTAGGGGTTTCAAAAAGTTTTTATGTCAAGCTTCTTTGTGTAGAGTTGTGATAGGGCCAAAAATTGGCATAGATGGCAAATTGGCAAAATCCACATGTACAGCCTCTATTGAGCCAAAAGTGATCTATGATGCAATCTCGAGCTAGAGAGGCATATGAATAGGGTGTTGAAACTTGTGACAATGCAATTTGAAGAGTGATGAAGTCAAAGAGTTTGCCTATGTCAAGGGGTCCAATAGGAATCAAGAGATCCTCATTAGGGGTCCAATAGATTTGAAGAGGCTATAATTAGGGGTCCAATAGAATTCAAGAGACTATGATTAGGGGTCCAATAGCATGCAAGGAGGTATCTCCACACATCTATATATAATTCTCCTTATGATCATTATGTATGTTGAGATTTTGAGTCAAATTGTTGGTGATCTTTGCTTGTTTAAGGTTTATTTGAGATTTTTACTCTTGTTTTTTAGCCACATCATGTACCAATAATAAATTAAAAAAAAAATCCATCAAATATTAATCTAGAGCAAGTGTTGAATATTTTAAGAGGCAAAAGATTATCAATTTTGGCAAGAGAAAAAATTTGTGTGATAAGAAGATCCATCACATTGATACTCAAAATGAAAATGAGATAGTATTACACTAATTTCAGTTAGAATTAAAGTTAGAATCACTGTGTGACTGTAAGTGGGTCCTATCATTGGATAAGGATCAGTTGGCCTCGCCACGAGGCAAGTCGACGGGACACGCATCCCGCCAACGACAACCTGGGTCATGCATGGGTTGCCTGAGTGAACAACTATATGTACAGTGTAATTTCATTTTGAGAAATACAGTTGCTATGTGAGCTTGCTGAGGAGAGTGATTTTTAGTGTTATTGTGTAGCATGATCTGTGTTCCTGTGCAAAGCAAATTCTAAGTTGGTCGTACAGGGAGTGTACACAATACAATGTCGCTGTTGAAGAGAGCTTCGGGAGAACTGTCTTCTGAGAGTTTGGGGTTTTACGGCAGGTTGAAGACGGAAAGAGAAGCATTGGTGCATGGTTTCTAATTTATAGAGGCTTGCTAAGCTCAGCAGAGGGATTATTAGCTTGTGCATAGCATCAGACAGGAAAAAATTTGGTGAAAGATTGACAATTTCAAAGCCAGCTGAAAATTGAAACCGGACTTGGGGTTACGGTTTTTATATATAACTGGTGATTTCTTCGCTGTTTGTGCACCGTTTTGGATGCCGTATGGACAGGAAGGAAGCTAATCACACTGTCAATCAGCCATGGAGAGATTTTGGGGTTTATGTCAGAGATTTGTCTCCAGACAGTTAACCTAGCAGATTTGTGGTAAAAAGGTAAAAAAGCCACTTTGTCAAGTTGAGCTAAAATCACCGTTTCTCCACGGAATTTCCTGACTGAACATTCTATAGTCATGGATTTAGTAGGGCGACCCTGCTCCAGGCCTCAGATCGTGCTCAAAACGATCCACATGAGAGGTTGATCCGATCTTTTTAAGGGAAGGGAGGCGCAGCCGCAGGCAGGGAAGTCGCGGGCAGTTCGCGCGCCCAACGCGACGAAGAACTCAGTGTATCAAAGTTCTTAGCGTATGCAGGAGTTTGGTTCAATGCCCAGATGTACTTTGAACCTTTAGATGAGGTGTCAAGTGAATCAACGGTCCAGAATCTGTGATGGAAGAGAAATTTGAACCACAAGATTTGGTTCAGCCATTGGATGAGCTTTAAATAGGGTCCTGAAGAATTGAAGTGCATTCTGGCCTTCAACTTCATTAAAAATTTTCATACTGAAAGTTGAGTTGTGCTCCTTCACAAGTGAAGAGTGAAGTTTCTTCAAAATGAAGAAACAGTTCAAAAGCTAGAAAAGTCCCTATTTTTGGGTCCTTTGCCCGTTTTGACCCAAACGAAAGGCTATAACCTCCAAACGAAGGGCACCCGAACTGTACCTGCAAGTATGGTACAACAAAACAGAGCGGTTGTAGCGGAGAAAGTGTTCGGAGTACGCCAGAAGTAGTTTCACCATTCCACTGGGCACGTTGTTGGGAATTGACGACTGAGTGTATTTCGGAAGGCGACGCCGATTTGGCTTTCAAATTGGTGGAAAAGCAACGAGTGGCCTGGTAAGAAAAAAAAGTGCAGGTCATTATTTTCAACTTTTGACATCACTGTTGGCCTCGACATACTGTTCTTAGCCTAAGGCAGAAGTTTTAAGCAGTTTTGCGATGGCAAACATGGGAGAGTCCATTTTGAGTGAAAGTAGCAAATTGGACGGGATTTCCAACTATGCAGTGTGGAAATTCAAAATGAGAAATGTACTGATGGAGAAAGATGTGTGGGAAGTCGTCACAGGAGATGAGAGAAGGCCGCCAAATAAAGCAGACATCAAAGTGTTCGACAAAAAGATGAGGAAAGCTTTGACCTTCATTAACTTGTCAGTGAAGGATCACATCATTATCCACATTTGTGATGCTATTACACCCAGACAGGCATGGGATGTGCCAAAGGAGCAGTTCGAGACATCAAATCCGTCAAGAATCATGTTTATGAAGTCAAAGTTGAATAGTGCCCGCATGGAGCAAGGAGAGCACATCCAGACGTACATGACCAGAATCAAGACAATGAGAGATGAACTGCATTCTATTGGAGAACGCATACGTGATGTGGAGATGGTGCATAATGCATTATGCGGCATTGCAGAACCCTATCAGATGTTTGTGAGCGGAATAGCATCAAGAGAAAGATTGCCAACCTTTGACGAGCTCACAAGAATCTTGATGCAGGAAGAGCAACGACGAGAAATGGTGAAAGCTAGACGTCAAAATACTGATGATCAGGCACTTGCGACACGCCAAAAGCAAGGCAAGGGCAAGGGCAAGAAGAAGACTAAACAGTAATTTGCCAAGTCTCAGGAGGATGAGGGATCTTCCAGCAAAACTAAGAAGAAAGACAAGTGCTTCCATTGTGATAAAAAGGGCCACTGGAAGAGTGAATGTCGCAAATTCCTGGCAGAACAAGGCAAGGGAAAACCAAAACAAGCAGGTAACCTTGTCGATGAGGGTGAGATTGAAGACTCTAGCATCTTCATATCTGCATTGTCATCTAATCAAGATGATCAAGCATGCTATATTGACTCAGGAGCCACAAGACACATGACAGGTAACAAGAACTGGTTCAGTAGTTTGAAGGCATTGGATAATGGAACATCTGTTTCACAAGCAAATGGTGAGGTGTGCATGATCAAGGGGATAGGCACAGTTTCAATCCAACTGCCTGACGGTAAAAGCAGGATGATCAGGGAGGTACTTTACGTACCAAGTTTGAAGAAAAATCTACTTTCTGTTGGAGTCATTACTAATCAAAAGTTGAAAGTAGAATTCGCCCATGATCGTTGCTTTTTGAAGGATGTGAACCAAAAGTTCAAAGTTATTGCGAATGGAGTAAGAGAGCCCAATACAAAATTGTACAGGTTGAATGCCACAATCAAGGGGCAACATGGACTTGTGTCATCCGTTCCTTCACAAACTGAGTTGTGGCACAAGAGGCTTGGTCACTTGAACTTGGGAAGCCTCAGTTTGATGAGAAAATTGGGGATGGTAACAGGACTGCCTACAATAGAAGATCACTTGAGATCGATGTGCGAATCTTGTATATATGGGAAGCAGCATCGAGAGAAGTTCAATAAAGGGGGTGTTGCAAGAGCAAAGAACATCCTGGATTTAATCCACACAGATTTATGCGGGCCCATGAGGACCATGTCCTTAGGAAAAGCCTTCTATTTCATGACCTTTATTGATGATATGTCACGTAAGACGTGGATCTATTTCTTGAAGAAGAAATCAGATGCTTTTGATAACTTCAAGAACTTAAAAAACTTGGTCAAAAATCAGACTGGTAAGAAGATCAAAGTCCTAAGATCAGATAGTGGAGGTGAGTATAAGTCTAATGACTTCAATGATCTTTGTGATCAATGTGGAATTAAAAGACAATTTACGCAAGCTCATACTCCTGCTCTCAATGGTGTAGCTGAGCCCAAAAATCGTACGATTGTGGAAAGTGTCAGATCTATGCTAGCTGAGATGAAATTGCCAAAAGATTTTTGGTCATAAGCATGTAGCACGGTAGTCTATCTTCAAAATAGAAGTCCTACCATTGCCATACCAAAAATTACACCTGAGGAAGCATTCACAAAGAAGAAGCCAAAGGTGAACCACTTGCGAATCTTTGGATGTAAGGCCTTTGTACATATTCCTAAGGAAGAAAGACGTAAACTTGATATAAAAGCTATCAAGTGCATATTCCTAGGATATGATGATCACGTGAAAGGCTATAGATGTTTTGATCCAGTCGAAAACAAAATCCATATAAGCCGAGATGTTATCTTTGATGAATCCAAGATGTATGAAGACGAAGATGCTGAGAAGATAGACACATCCAGTAGGAAAAATGGCATAGTGAGGATACCACCTGATGATGATCCATTCATTGACCTTCCGAGTGATGAACATGAGGATACATCTCAAGATACTACTACTCAACCTCAAGAAACAGGTTGGAGAGGTAGGGACAAACCTTTTGGTGCAAGAAGGATTGAAATTGCAGGTGACAAACGCAAGGAGAAGGATGTACCGTGGGATACATTTTCACCAGGAAGCCGATCACTGACAGAAAGCTCCCTAAGTGGTTTGAGAGATTGATGGAGAGCTGTGTACAGATTGAATTAGCTGTGTTGAGGACGCGGTTTCGTCCGCTATTGTCTTGTGCTCCACAACATTATTGACATGTATATTTTGCTATACTTAGTCTGATAACAGCTCTGTTGTTCTGCATTCAGATTTGTGTTGATATTGCTATGCTTTTCTTCATTCTGTCTGACTCTCTTGTTACTCAATCTGGTAATCTGTTTTTAGCGAATTATTATTAGTCTAGCTGTTGACGACTAATATTTAGTCTTGCCTTTCGTGACTGATTATTAGTCGAGCTCTGTCTAGCTCTTCGCGAATCATTTGCGACTAATAATTTGTCTAGTTGTTTGTGACAAATTATTCTTCTGATGTTTTGTTAATGTTTGGCTACGTAATCAGATCAACCGTGATTCCTATCACTAACGTTCTGTTCATTTCTGATAGGCGTAGTCATGCTTAGGGAAAGAGTAATATAGCTCATTCTGCTGCGCACGAACACTTTTTGTTCGAGTTTCGAGTTCGCTTCTTTTCGTGTTCGTTTTCTTTTCGAGCTATTTTAGTTTCTCATACTCACACACCCTCTTTCTCCAATAATGAGCACTAAGATTGTCAATTATTTTGCATATAACTTTTTATTGATTCAATAATATTTAAGGTAATAAGCTCTCCAAATTATGTGTGAGTTTTTAGATCTCAGGTTCAATCTATTGTGCTTGATCGTGTGTTGATCAAGATTCATCAAATTCTAAATGTACCTTGACTAGTTTCAAGAGAGATACTCTTGCAAGGTTCTAAATCATTTGTTTAATTTGCATGATGGATACTAATAGTGGAATCATGCTGGAAAGTAATGATAGGCTCAACTCTACCAATTATTCAACTTGGAAGGTGAGGATGGAATCCTTACTTGAGTTGAATGAGTTAGTGGATATTGTTGCAGGTGTGGAAGAGAAACCTTTGGTGCTTCAAGACCAAGTGAGGTATGATAAGAGGGCGAAGAGGGCACTCCACATCATCAAAATAAATGTCACTAATAAACTTCTTGGGAAATGCATTTCTTCAAGTGAAGTAAGTAATGCCTTGAAAAAGGTGTATGGAAGTAAGTACACTTATAGGGTTCTAACCCTAAGCAGGCAAATCTTCCAAAGTACCTTTATTTTAAGAGTCAAAGCCTTGAATGATGATCTTGCATGCATTGATGATAACATTAAGGATGTAGAGCTTGTTCAAGTATTGTTCAATGGTCTGTTAGATGATCATGCTAACCTTGTACAAAGTTTTGCCATTCAAAAGACATTGACTTGCAAGAAGTCTTAGTGGCTGAAGAACATAGGTAACAAGCAAGAGGAGAAGGTACTTATACTCAGACATCTTTTTTTGAGGGTAAAAAGAACAAGTCATAGTTGAAGTGCTTTTATTGTGGAATTAAAGGCCATTTTGCAAGTGAATGTCTTAAATGGAAGAGAGATCATGGAGAGAAGCAAGACAATTTCACTTTTAATGAGGATGAACAATATGACGATGATTCTCTTTTGATGTCTTCTAGTTTGCTAACCAATAATGGAGATATTGATCCATGGTGGATTGATAGTGGAGCAAGCTTTCATATGACATGTTGCAGAGAATACTTCACTTCCTTTGGTGACTTATGAAGAAGAGGAGAGGTCATCAACATGGCCAATGATGGTAAATGTGTTATCAAGGGCATTGGTACTATTCCTATTTTTCTCTCATCTACAAATAGGAATGCAAAATTAGAGAATGTATTGTTCATTTCTTCCATTACCAAGAATGTTCTTAGTGTATGCAAATTGTTGACAAAGGGCTTGAAGTTGAATTTGTTGGTGATTCTTGTTTGATAAGCAAGAATGGAACCTTGATTGCCAAGGGCAAGAGACAAGGTGAGATTTACAAACTTGATGGATGTGTTATTTCTAACTATGGCAGTTTGATGACAAAGGAGCAAGTTTGTGAGCTTTATTCAATGTCAAAGTAAAATAGGACGTCTTATTCTAGATCTAGCTCAAGATCTAAGATGCCTTTTCATTTAGTACATTTGGATGTGCATTGTACTAGTGCTTTGAGTAATGGAGGAGCAAAGATGTATGTGACTTGTATTGATGACTTTAATAAATATTGTTGGAGTTATCTTCTAAAGAGTAAGAATGAAGTCCTTGATGTTTTTCTCAAGTTCAAGAATGCTATGGAGAGTCAATTCAACATGAAGATCAAGTGCTTAAAGTTGGAAAATAGAGATGATGACCTATCAAGAAAGTTCAAAGAGGTTTGTGTGGCACATGGGATCAAGAGGGAGCTTTCAAACTCAAAGGTTTCACATGCATTGGAAGAGTAATATTTGTGAGAGAGCTAAAGCCATGAGGGTGAATGCAAAACTTCCTAAGTCTTTTTGGGGTGAAGCTTTGATGTGTGCTAACTTTGTTTGCATTAGGTGGTCAAATGAAGATTTGGATGGTAAGAGTTCATTGAGATTCTTTTTGATAAGAAGTCAAGTATCAAGCATTTGAAGATTTTTGGTAGTACTTGCTATGTCAACTCATATTTTAGATCTTTGAAGGGGATTTTTGTCGGCTATAGTGAAGTAAGGGAAGCTTATAGAGTTTACATTCCAAACTCAAAGAAAGTTTGCATTTCTATGGATGTTGTCTTTGAAGAGGAAAATGTGGATAAGCTTGATGTTATTTATCATGATGAATCTAACATTTTTGATGATTTTTTGGATGATGATGGTGGCTATCCCTCTCCAAGTCAAGTTCCAAGAAGATCCTCAAGGAAAAGACAAAAGCAATCAAGGCTTACATATGATGAAAAGGGTAAGAAAGTTGTAGAAGGTACAAACTTTGCTTTTTCTCACATATTTTGGTACATCTTCTTGTGTAGATGATGGTATGCATATGGATGGTTGTCTTCATGAAATGGATGTCATTAATGGATCTGAAACTGAGATTTTGGTCAATGGTTTTGTTGTTCAAGTGAAAGATCAAATGGATGATCTTATTGTGCTTCATGGCACAAGGGAGAAAGTGACAATTTAGAGCTAGTCAAGAGCATCGAAGGGGAATCAAATGGTCAAGGAACTAAGGATCTATTTTTGCAAGTTATTAAAGACTCAAATAAGGTCAAAGGAGTAGCAAGGAAGTGCTGTTCAAACTCACACGGGTTGGCAAGTCAGACCTCCACCTTCACATGGACCTATGGAGAGGCCGACTCATTGCACGGTTAAGCCTCTCCAACCACCTCTCACCTCTCTTGGGATAGAACATGTAAGCCTCCAACTAGGTCTGACATGTTTAGCAGGTAATGCAAAATTTAGGAAAAGGATCTTTGATGGTACACCTATTACAACAGGTTGATCGCAGTTGGTGGACTGATTCAGCAAGGTAAGAATGGGTGAAATACATGGAGACTCGGTGGTGACATGGAAAGTGGATTTCTAAGAAGGGGTGGTGCGCTCCAAGGAAGGGATGACATCAAGAATCTACTAGGTCTCCTTCATGAGGAAGCTCTTACCAGCAATAGCAAGTTGAGCCACTGGAGCGGCAACCTGTTATAGGATGGTAACTAGCCGTCAGATGAAGGATACTTAACATAGCAGTTAAAAATGAATGATTGACATTAGAACTTTTTTGTGAGCAGGCTCATTTTGACCAACCACAGTATGCCACATGTCTCCTATTCCCCTTAAAAAATGCTACGCTAGGGGTAATGGTTTACATACACGTGAAGATGCCCTAAGCTTTGAAATGTTATGCAGAAGAAAAGGAATGGAAGGTCGTGTTATGCTGAAGAAAGGAAGAGAAGTGTCAGTTTTTGGGCGTTAGATTTCTTTGGAACAAACGAGAAGAGAGGAAGATAAATATATAGCGAGAAGTGAAAGAGCGTTCATTGCGCGATGGTCCTCCTGCCTTGTAACGCGAAGAAGAAGCAGAAGCAGAAGGCCAGATCGTGAAGAGGACAAACCTGAATCGTATGCGCAACAGCCACACGCCCCCTCTCACCATCACACCTTACATTCTCTCCCTCGCTGCCTCTCAATGCATTTCCAGCTTCGGTGGATTGCGGATCTTCACTTTCAGCAAGGCATAGCCATTGGATCCTTAAGCGTCGCCGGTACGTTTTCATGGAAAAGCTCTTCATATAGATGGTTGAATTTGGAATGCTATATTTGTTTTCCAGAACACGAACACAGACACAGACACAGACACAAACACGAACTAAGCTTTGAATACTTAGCCCTACTCTATTCATATCATCTTCAAACTTTCTGCATCCATCCCCTCTAATTAACACCCTTTCATCAAGAGATTAAGCTTTAACTAGAATGTGATAAAGCTCTCTTTGATATGCTTCATTACAACCATGAATGCTCTCTTTGATATGCTTCAAGTTTAGTTTGACATAGACTATTTATAGCTAGTTAATGGTGGCTCCATACCTAACTTATATTCAACCTGATAATCTTGCTGTGTAAGAATTATTGATGGAGATGACCAGCTGGCTCTTCTTAGCTCTCACAACCATGGAACAAGAGAACTCCTAGGAGTGAAGGAAAAAGCACACAAGAGTTTCAAACTTTATTGAACTGAATAGCAAAGTACAAGAGAAAGCACAAAAATGATTATCTCCATGCTAGCTAGACTCTCTCATAGCTTATATGCACACGTGCACATACATGCAACTTGTTTTCTATCTCAAGATCTTGGTGTTACATACATGACAACATGGTGGGAACCTAGTGCAATGCTGATGACACCAATTGGGCTCATGGTTAAGATGTCACTAATCTAATACTAGTAGCTCTAGTTTCTAGGTGCCTTGGGCCCATTAAGTACTCAATCTTGTACTTTGGGGCTATAATGTATGTTTACTTGTTTACCCCCCTATAACAGAAGTACCTAAATTCTTCGATATACAATATAACCAAAGGAGTCAGACATGGAATACAATAATATTATGAACTCAAATCACAAATATTATCAATATGATGTATAAAAACATCCACCTTCTACAAACAACATCCACGCAACTTTCTATAACTAAGAAAACTTCAGGAACATCTATGGTTCTGCCAATAGCTTAGGTAGATCTCCAAATCTCGAAAATGGTAATTTTTTGGCTTTTATTTATATTATTATAGTGAATATTTGGAAGGTTCCAAATGTTCATGTAGGGTTCAATTTAGGGAAAAACAATCTTATCAAACATAGAGGGGGTCTAAACTTCATAAAACATTATTATAAAATAGTTTTGAGCTCCAAAGTAGATGGA
This sequence comes from Diphasiastrum complanatum, assembly GCA_029204225.1. Classification (NCBI taxonomy): domain Eukaryota; kingdom Viridiplantae; phylum Streptophyta; class Lycopodiopsida; order Lycopodiales; family Lycopodiaceae; genus Diphasiastrum; species Diphasiastrum complanatum. Next base: position 29,626,996 of record CM055104.1, read on the forward strand.
TACTCACAAAACTAAGCATAATAGTGGAATTAGAGAAGTATGGACCATGTGTTAATAACACTCCCCACTGAACAAACATTGAGCTCAATGTGGGATTTTATAATCTTTTTTGATTTTTTACTTTATATGTCTATTGGAGCTACTTTTGTGCTGATGTTTTTAGTTCTCTTTCTTGGTTATTTATCTTGTGCTAGTGGTGTCAGTCCAAAAGCCAAGTCTTGACAATTGCGAAAAACCACTTTGAATATCATGAAGCTTGTGCTTTTTGTGCAAAGAATTCGTTTCTCAACCCTAGTAATGTTCCTCAAGCATGCTTTGAACATACAAAAATCAAAACAACGTCAGCTTCAGAAAATAACATAAACATCAGGAAGGTACATCGACATCACGGATTTCAGCAGTAGAATGACCTTGAACAACAAGATGAAGAGCGCGAGCTTTCTCTTGACATAGTGGAGTGTTTGTGAACACATTCAAAGATTTCTAAGTAGCTTTGTCAATAGGACAATTATCGAATTATCCCATTGTACAAGAACCTAGATAAGTTTTTGATGTCAACGGAGTAAGATGCGAACTTGTAGAATGCAGTCATACGAATCAACGAATATCAAGGGAAGGTGGAATATTTGGAAGGGTGGGTGAATAACCATTCGCCGTTAAAAATGCCGTCGCTTGTGTTGTTGCTTATGATATCTATTATTGTATTCAAGTGCTTGACCCAATCTTGATTAGAGGGTGAGACAAAATTGCGTGGATAATCTTCTATAGTGTGATTCAAGTCTTTAGATTGACCTTCATCAAAAGACTGGTAAGCAATATCCGTAAGAATTCGCATATCTTGACAAGTTCTTTCCAAAAACTAGAAGTAAAACAAATATCATGGTCAGTAAGGTAGGCCGTGTAGGAATCTCAGATAAGAAAATACAAGCACTTTGCTTGGATGTAAGAGTAAACTTAACAAAATCTATATGTGCTTTTTTGAAAAAGCGGTCAATCACAACAAGGCAAGTGTCATGTCCTCATTGTGTGTAACGAAGGCCCAAAATGAATCCAAGGAGATATTAGTACATTGGCGATGCGGAATTGGCCAATGTCATGAGTCCAAATAAGAGTGGCTAAATTGGATTTCCTACTAGGATAGTCAAAATAGGATCTAAGTCATGCAAACAACTTATGAAAACCATAGTGACCACCGATGTGTTGGTCAACGAGGGAATACACCTATGGCAAAGAGAAGAAGGTGGCCGAGCAATAAGAACTAGACTTGGCAGCCAGAAGGGCATCAAACAAATCATCTAATTGGTAGTGAGCTCACAAAAAATAAGAAGCTAAATTGGTTTTACCAGATCGATAATGCTAGTGATGATGGAGACATTGAAGAAATTGCATCCTTTGAAACTATTGATCATTGAGATATCTTTGAGTTTGATACCAAAAGATAAAAAATGAAACTCATTAAGGTCAGTAGAAGTACAAAAAGTGATTTTGGGTTTGTCATGGAGATGTCTATATATTTGATGGTATCTAGGACATATATCAATCTTAACAATTTTCCTAGCTTTACCCATCTGATCAACTAAAACATCCATATAGACAATAGGATATTGATTTCGAATACTCAAATGATTGAGTACACAATATTCAATACTTAAGTATTTAGTGCCATATCTTTAATCCACAAGTAAAATGGGGGCACCAAAAGGACTTTGATGTCAACCAATAAGTCCACGTTGTAAGAGAAAAAACATGATGTTAGACCTCAACTTGTTTAGGATGAGACATTGATAAAGAGCTCCAGAGGTGGGATGAGCATCACTTTGAAGGGATATTTTAATGATTAGTTTGTCCCAAAAAGGTACCAATTTGATATGGTAAGGCCTTGAAAAATACATGTACTATGAAAACAATGGAAAACTAGCAACTTGACCTTGCAAAGGATGTGCAGCAGAAATAGCCGTGGGAGAAAATGAAAGAGGTGTAGGAGCCACAAACAAGGGGTGGAGGAAACAAGAGGGTTAACAATATGAGAGAAAGGAAGACGAGAGGTTCGCCAAGATACTTAATGTAGTAGCAAGAGTCATAGTGTGCTCAAGGGAGGTGGGTTGAAAAAATTGCAAATCAAAACAAAGTGCACCACACAAATCAACACTTTAATGATCGATAACCTCAATAAGAGAGATAAATAAAAATTCAGGAGAACTTAATGCATATTAGGGGCCTAATGGCATGTAACAGTAGAAGCAGTCTTCATGTCAAGTGGAGGCATCCCTGAAAATGGAGGAGGAACAAGAGGAACGGTTCAAGGAGGAACAAGTAGCTACATGCGAAAGGAAATGGAGGTCATCAATGCTTGTAGAAAGGTCATTTATTGTTTTGAATAGTGGTTTTTATAGTGATTGTGGCATAGACTTTGTTGATTTGGGAAGCATTGGCATCCAACAAGACTTGAATTTTGTTGGAAGAAGAGGAGGCTCTAGTGGTTGGCACAATGGAGGAGTAGAAAGCTTTACCCAAAAAAATGAGACAACAAAAGATGACCTGAGAGGGACATAAAACCGAAGAAGAAGGTGTTGTGGACAATGATGGAGCCAAAAGGGGATACATTGGTCAACGATGGACCTAAAGGTGGTTGAAACAAAAAATAGCAAGAAAATGGATGTGGGGCCGTAGGGTTTGTGGGGGCAGCGATGGATGTCTAGGGCCAATGATGAAGCAAAGAGAGTGGGTGGGGATAGCAGAGGAAAGAAAAATGAATGTGTGGGACAATGATGGAGTTGTAGAAGGTGGATGGGTAAACAATGAAATAAAGGGAAGGTGTAGTGGTGAGAAACCAATAAGGAGAGTGGTCGAGGTGATGGAGGAAAAATTCAGCAGCTAGGGAAGTGCTTTGATACCATGTTATGAACTCAATCACATATATTGGCATCAAATAAACAACAAACAACATGCACGAAGCATTTTTCGACTAGGGAAACTTGATGACCATCAATGGTTGTTGCCAATTTAGACAAATTTTTAGAAAAGTACATAATTCCCCTAAAAGAAGCACATGAAATGGTAGTCTCTAGTTCTTATTTATACTTAAGGTTTCAAAATGCAACCTCTTGTAGGGCCCAATTCAGGGCAAAATAGACTTATCCAAAATAAAGGGAGGTCTGAACTTTCTAAAAGAATACCACAATATTCTAACACCTCCCTTAATGGCTAGTTTGTTTTTGTAACACCTAATGGATCTCTAGACTTTTTAGAACTTTATTTATTTAGTCCTTTGGTGAAGATGTTGGCAACTTCATCGTCAGTGTTGTCTCCATTTCTCTACCATGCACTTTCCTTCAAACCAGTGTCTTGTTCAAGCATGGCGTGTGATATTCTTGGTCAACTGCATACAACTTCGGTTAATCACAATATAATATTGTGGGTGCCACTTGTTTTGGTTGAACGTCTTTTAATAATTTTCTTAACCAAATGGCTTCACATTTTGCTTCGGTTGTAGCCCTGTATTCACCCTAGTAGAATATAATGCCACTTATTATAGGTTGCTTGTTGTGTGCTATCTTTATATTCTCTTTGCAACTTTGCAATGCACCTTCGTAGGCTTACTTGTGAATTGATTGCCTAGCCCAACCGCATAGGCTACATTTAGTCTTCTTGTTGTCAAGTAAACTAGGCGGACCACAAGTTGTCGATAAAGAATTCCATTTGCATTAGGTGAGCTATCTTCTTTGGATAACTTACTACTTGTTCAATGGGAGTACTTGGTGGATTTGGATCCTTGCATGTTGAATCTCTTCAACTTGGTGTTAACTTATATAGAATGAGTTTCACCATTCATATGTGTATCTAGTTAGCTATTCAGGAAATGCAACTAATATTCAAATGGCTTGTAGCTTGACAACAAATTTGAACCCATACATTTCACTTCCCTAATGCAAAACCCTAGAGAATTTGGAAAACATTTCAAACATTGAAAAATGCATTCCCTTTGCATTAGTTTTTTGTTCATTTTATGCTATTTGGTAGATTTGATTATGCCACTTGTGTACTTAACTCCCGCTATGTGAGCTTTTATGGTAAGTCATTGCTTCTCAAGAGTCAGCAACGTTCTCTATATGTTTTAAATTGAAATTGAAGCTACTTCTGTATTATGTATTTAAGTGTTTACCAAGTAAGGTTATTTTCGTGGTTAGGTTTCATGAATCATGCATAGTCCCCTGTATTTAGGAAATACATCCAATCTAAATTCTTTACAACTTTTCTCATGCCTTGTTTGTTAAAAAAACCATGACTAAGTGAAATTTTTTTGACCCTTAAACTGTACACAAATAGCGTAACACAAGAATACATCTATAGGAGGTTCTAGAGTATTCTTCCATAATGGGGTGCATAGTAATAGTAGTGGTGTCGTAAAAAGGGAAGGTTGAGGATGCGAGTAGAATGTTTTATCATTGGTCCAACAGTAGCAAAAATAGAATAGTAAAGTAGCTTCAAATTTATGGAGAAACACATTGGTACTTTTTTTATATTGACTAATAAATCCCTATAACTTTTGGTGTAAATTTTTATTAACTTCGTGCAGATGCACAAGTTTTATATATGCTAAAAGAGGGAAGGATTTGAGTGACATAAGGGAGTTCAGTTACCAGCTTGCACCTACATTCCAACAGGAGATAACCTTTTTCAAGAAGAAATATGAAGTATAAGGGAATGGTCTCATCTTTCCAACGCATTTCATGTCGGTTTGCAAGCACTTATAGGTACAAGTTGTATTTTAATAGTGTCTATTGTTTTCTTGAAATCGTTTTAAGTACCTACATGGACATTCTAAAGGATTTTTGTAGAACTGCTATAATGTGTTTTGTTTATCTCATGATTAGGGTAGCTGCTGGTTGCAATAGAGAAGTTCTAGAATTGCAGTACTGTCCTTCTTACTTCTATGTATAGTCTTATGTTGCCATAACAAAGATGTAACATAGTTTGATGCACACAATTAGCAAGTATTCAAATTGCTTATGGCTTGATGTTTTCTTTTCATTAAAGACGAGCTGACAGTTGAATAACCAGTTTTGAGTTGCCAATGTCTTGTCTTAGACACATGTTTGAGATTGTGAATCCGGCTACTGGAAAGAGCATAGCAGAGATGCAAGAGGATTATGGGGAAGATGTAAGTCTCTTTATTGAGATATCATTTTCCTTTTGAGGGATTTGTTCCTTTCATAATTTAACCTTTTTATATTCGCTTTTAATCATTTTATTTAGTTTGAGTTTGAGCTTTTGGTCTTTGCAAATGAAATAACAAAGTTATCTTAAAGCTCATAAAGATATGCCTCAAATGGAAAGTCATATGAGTGCTATTTTTTGATTGAGTGATTGATGGACTAACTCTAGGATGATTGGATATTGAAGTTGTTTTTGAGGTTGTTTGCAAGCCAGTTAAAAGCTTTCTGTTGGAGCTTGAAATGTTTTCTTGGGGCTTTTCCCTAGGTAAGGGAAATGTGTTTCCCCACGATAAAGGTTGGGGAAATACATTTTCTCATAACAATGCTTCCATGTAGTTGCTAGGGGTCATTATTTTGAAGTCAAGCTTGCGTTGGAAGAAAATTAGCTTGCTCCTGTTTCTCTTTTGATGTAGTCACTTGGTCTTGGTTTGTCTTGTGTTTTATGTACAAAAATGTTGCTAATCACCAATCAGATTACAAACATTCCAGTTCTCGTGAGCCATTCCATCTAATTGGCCTAATCTTATTATCAACCGGTATGACTTGGAATGGCTTCACACAAAATGGCAAAAGTTTAAACATTGTACATGAAATCATTTGTCAGATTTTTACCAACTTATTTTTCGCGTTTCATATAAAATTATCATAGTGCATTGATTAGCCTGTTTAGGGTTTTCTCAACCAAGTTTAAGTGTGTGTTTCCTCCAACATTCTGAATGGCTAGGAAGTATGATTGTAGCTTTGTGATTTTTGCAACTTTCAATAGCCTAGGAATGCAACGAGGTTGAGATCTTTAGTAGAAACTAGTATAAGCAATATTTCAGCTGGTCTCCTAATGCCTAACCTATATACTATCTCACAAGAATCTTGATATTAATTGTAAGGATATCCCAATTAAATGAGATACCAACCAATGGTTACGAGCATTTTGAAGGCAAGGAGTTTTGACACAAGTCATAGATATGGCATCACGTAAGCTCAAAAGGTATAGCAAGAAATGATTACAAAGTAAACTTCAACTAAGATCAAGAAATCTGCATCTATTATAACTTGTTGTCAATGTTAGGAATTAATGGTTAATTAATTATTTGTAGAGGCCAGCCTGCGTGCTAGACGGCCTATTTCTATTTTTAGTATAGGCACTTCTATTTATAGTATAAGTACCAATTTTGCTAGAATAGTATAGAAATCTATTTTAACTAAGATAGCATAGACTACTATTGTTAAGACTTCATAAATAGCATTCCAATTTCTATAGTAGAAGAATAGCTTTTGCTTTTGAGTGTGGGCAGTCTCTATAAGAGCAGATGGGCGCCCACCTCCATTGTCATCTCAGTTTCCAGTTTATGAAGCATAGCTTCTTAGTGCATCTTCTTCCTCTTGTGATTGATGTTTTGCGTGAGTACTAATAAGATTAGTTTACTCCGGTTTCTGAATTCTATCATGGTATCAGAGCATGAACTTGGATAGATTCAAGAAGTTGAAGAAACAACTTTTCTCCAACTCAAAACAGATGTTACTAGTAGAATTGATCTCACTTGGTACCACCACATGAACAATTCACTATGACTTGGAATGTCTGGGATCCACGCTGGTGGTATGGACGTGTTGAAGGTAAGAGATTGACACGGTCAAGTGGACACTATCATGAAGATGGTGAAGAAATGCATTATGCGTTTATGGCTTCAGTATTGAATTCTGAGGATCCTTTAATTTATGAAGATGCTGCAAAGGAACAAGGTTGGAAGACTGCTATGGATGAGGAGTATAGTTCTATCATGAAAAACGAGACATGGGATTTTGTTGTACTTCCAGCAGGTTGCAAGTGGATGTATAGAACCAAGTTTAAGTCTGATGGTTCTATAGATAAGTATGAAGTTGGTTGATCTACTGCGACACCAATGATCAAGTTGCAGATATCTTCAGGACTTGGTTGTGAAAAGTTTGAGAAGTTCAGGACACTCCCGAGTCCTAGGTCTTATTGATAATCAATTATCCATCAAGGGGGAGTGTTAGGAATTAATGGTTAATTAATTATTTGTAGAGGCCAGCCTGTGTGCTAGACGGCCTATTTCTATTTTTAGTATCGATACTTCTATTTATAGTATAAGTACCAATTGCTAGAATAGTATAGAAATCTATTTTAACTAAGATAGCATAGATTACTATTGTTAAGACTTCATAAATAGCATTCCAATTGCTATAGTAGAAGAATAGCTATTGCTTTTGAGTGTGGGCAGTCTCTATAAGAGCAGATGGGCGCTTTGGGGTCCAATGCCGACTAACTACAGTTTATTTACAATTCATTTACAAAGGTCACCACAGGCAGGTGACTTAGCAATTTATTTACAGTAATTACAAAACGTACATGTGTCTCTGAAAACAGCAAATAACCGGGACATGGAGTAAAGGCTCTAACAGGTACCCATGATCATGTTAGGCTCATGGGGTACAAAGAAAGTCAAATCCTCCAATAACACTAGATCATCTCCTGGAATGAGGTTGTCATTTCCACCAAGTCGTTCCTTTAAATGACTCATGTGGAATACAGGATGAACCGTAGTTCCAACGGGAAGTTTTAGTCGATAAGCGGACCGATTAATCTTGTTTACAATCTTAAAGGGGCGGCTATATCGTGGAGACAACTATGCTTGAGGATTGTGCATAAGTGAGCCTAGAGAGAGGCATTCCTCATCGTAATCTATGCAGCAAAGGTTGGGAGGAGACAAGGCAGCCAGCTCCACCATGTTTCATGTGCTCTGATATTTGTACATGCAGGAAAATCGACATGTTTATTGTAAGGAGGTCGTGAGAGAGGTAAATCTTGGCCAAGTAGAGTCTTAGAAGGAGAACTCTAATCTCTTTGCTCACACTTGCCTAAATTATACCATGGTAGATGGTATAGTTAAAGGAAATGGCAAACTCCCCATCCCAATTCGTAAAGGGCTGTGTAGGGAGATTTTGCATTTATTTTATGATAGTACTGGTGCTAGTCATTCTGGTGAGGATTGACCTATGAGATGATCCTATGAATGCAGAATTAAAATGTCTTCCATGTGCTTCCGTTATCAAATTGAAAAACAAATGTTGAGCGGTGGCCCAATATGGTTTTAGGCCTACTAGTCTTGTTACGGTGGGAATTCCTCAAAGTGCCTAGTATAGCCGATGTCTAACTCAATGGGTGAAATGCTTGAGTTAGTTGAAGAAAACTTAAGACAAGCAATCGTGGTGCTAGTAAGAGTCGAATGCGATCGCCAGTAGTATGGGATGCTGGTTATTATAGGAGGCTTTATTAGGCCAGTTGTTGTCGACAACTTCAGTGTACGGAGATGAGTCAGTTGTGACTCTATTCAGGAGCATGTAGAGGAGATCCATGAGCCAACAAGGATTTTGGATGGGCGGGAGAAACGTTTGTGTAACCGCTTGATCTTTGATATATTTAGTTGCTTGGCATGGAAGACCTCTTGCAGATGCTGCCCGCATAGTTTGCATGCACAATTACCCTAGTTTGGTCATCGCGGACGTGTATGCTAGGGAGAGCCGAAGGCGATGGCTGGTGGTATGGGACACCGGTTATTGTTGGAGGTTTGACTGGGTATGATGGTGTCGGTAACTCCAGGGCATGGGGGTGGGTCGGCGATGATCCTATGGATGGGTGGATACGGTGCGTCGTCACTTGTATGGGGTGTGCGTCAACCTTCAGAGCAATCGGAGATCTAAGGGAGTTTTAACAGTGGACTCTCAATGCAATGCACTGTAGACTAGGGGTGCAAGCTGTTAGAGTTATTGTTCACATTGTTAACCCTAATGTTGTCATCTAGGATTACTTAAGATTATTGGGCCATGCCTGCATGCTAATTTTAGGGGCCTTTACTGTTTCGTTAACCATCACTTATCAGCTGTGAGGATAAGTCTCTGACGCTGAAGGATAGTTTCTGACTAGCAAGGTAGATTATTGAAAAGAGGACAGATTTGTTGCTAGAAAACAACAGGGGTGCTAAGACAATAAGTGATCATTGTATCGTTGAAGCTATAGAAGCAGCTACCAACCAGCATATTGAAGGAAGGTCAACTTTAGAAGTTCTAAGATTTGGAATCGACAAAGGTTCAAGCTCTAAGAAGGAGTTCAGAAGTATAGACTATGGGTCTATATAGGTAAATCGATATTCAAGAGGATGCTTCATTGATGCACAGTTTCTTATCATCGTGGCAAATGATAAGTTCATCGTTACAAGTGACAGGTGTGGCAAGCTGTGTGGTTGTCATTCTAACTTATGTCGGTTTGGTTTCTATCCAAGTCATAGTAGCTTGGTTATGTGGTAGAAACTTTCTTGTCTATATGAACTAGTCTCACTTGACATTTATGATTAATCGAAGTGATTGTTTGCTGTGGTTGTCAAGTAATTCCTGGATACCATCCAATTCATCGTTGATTGTTCATGTGGTGGTACAAAGTGAGATCAATTCTTCTCGGAAAATCTGTTTTGAGTTGGAGAAAAGTTGTTTCTTCAAGTTCTTGAATCTATCCAAGTTCATGTTCTGTCATGTGGTAGATTTTGAAGCTAAGGTTGTTGATTTGTCGTTGAAAATCAACAGTACATGTTGATTAGCCTCAAAAAAAACATGGTTCATTTCTATGAATTGATAGGTTATTTATCAACCTTAGAAATTCAATATGAAGTCTTCTTAAGTGAAGATGGACGTACACCAATTGGGAAGTTTGCATATGACTAAGTGTCAGAATAAATAGATGTTGGCTCTATGTGTGAGATTTGGAGTACAAGTTTTGTGGGTGTTGATGCATGAGATTCGATGTTGACATTTTGTAGATCTATTTCCTACTTATGATTTTCGTGATGGTGCTGTGGTAATCAAAGAGGATTACATGTTCTTTATGGGTGTTGGTGAGATCCTTACATATTTATGGTAGCTTGGAAGATGTTAGAAATAAGACCAAGGGAGTCAATCTTCAAGCAAAGTTCTCATAGTTATGGAAAAGGTTAATCATGTCTACATTATTTGATTCAAGGAGAGTCAAGTTTTTTGATCCAAAGGAAGTCAAGGAATCGGGTGATATGTTGCACTCATGGTGATCACACATATGCACTAAAGGGACATGAAGACAAAAGCAAGACATTGGAAAGTAGGTTCATATGAAAAGGGTCGATATTCAAGGGAAGTTCTACATCGAGTAATGAAGATATTGAGATCAGAGTTGATCATGGATTCTACATATTCACATGCTACAAGCACACTCAATTATGGTTTGGTTCTTCTCGGCTATGCTGTTCTGCTATGGTGTGTGTAGAGTAGTAAGTTCCCTTTTGATCTCAATTGCCTTATAGAACTCAACAAGTTTTTTCACAATAAACTTTATGTAACTTGTATAGGCCATTTTCCTCCAATCCTATCACTACTCCATATTATTACCCTTGTCCTTGACAAGGCAAGTTGAATCATCAAGTTCAACTTTCATATTTGCCCGGTGATAGCACCAGCCGAAAGAACGTGCTTTGCAAGCCTTGGTACATAAAAGACATTCATGATGACCTTTACGTCTCCCAAAAGCTCGACTAGAACTGTGCCCTTTTCCTTGACTTGTGTGTACAATTGTCACAAGCACACCTCATGTCCATCACTTAACTCTTCAAAGAAACTAGACCAATGCCTGTGAGGAGTCACACTCTTTGAAGCACCAAAGTTGATGTACCAACCACCATAAGCTGTTTGTGTATCCAATGCAATAGAGAAGTTCATCTTGCTTCTCCTTTGCAACTCCATCAACATAATTCCTAGATTGCTTCTTGGATCCTTTCTTTTGATTAGCTTGCTTCTTCTTGCACTCAAAAGCAAAATGGCCATACTTCTTACAATAGTTGTAGTTGCTTTTCCTTTGAGGTGTAGATGGGGTGTTACTGTAAAGATCGCCTAGTGAAGATCCGACTAGATCTTGTTGCAAACAAACAAAAGGACACATGTGCAGCAAAACCACCCAACCAACAAGAAATGGCTAGTCAATTCCCTAACCACTTCACCCCCATGCCATGGTGAATGAATGCAAGAGAGGAGGGGCTCCTGGCTTCAAGGATCAGAAAATCCAATAGGGAGATGGGTGAGTTTCCACTAGTATATATTCTCTCCCAAGAGGAGAGAATATTCCTCTTAGGATCCCCATGCTACCTGAATTAGCAATTGACCTCCTATTCTTGCATTATAGTAGTCAAACACCATGCAAGTGCTCTTATGTCCAATTATAGGTTTGGGCCCTCATATGATTATCAATTACTTTATCGGCCAAGTCCGGAATGACGAGACATAACTAATAACCACATACACTGGAGTAACCGACTATCCATGTTAGGAATTATTCCGAATCCTACATACTGGACATGGAGGTAACATTCTTCCTCCCTTAAACCAGTTCTGTCCTCAGAACGAGCAACTAGGGAAGATCCACATTTGTATGCTTTTAACTCTTTCCCATGAATCATTATCCTCAATCTGACTACAACCTAATCAAGCACTCAGAGATAGAACGATCTCTCAATTGTTTATCTTTGATTCTGAGTACTCTTTCAGATTCCAAAGGTACATTGAGCAATAAGTCCTCCAAATGCGCATAATCTTCAATATATCCAACTGTCATCATCATATAAACTAAGTTTACATGATAAAATGGATGAGCAGTCCACCAAGCTAACAAATCAATCTTTAACTTTCACATTTACCCTGAAAATCAATCCTTAGTCTGACTTCAATATCAAATAAATACTTAGAGATGGAATAATTCTCAAATTATTAATCTCTGCACTGACGTACTATATCGACCTTTAGAAGTACACTAAGAGATAAATTTTCCTATTGGGCCTGACTTTCTCCAATATAGTAACATCACCTTCATGTAACCTCATTTTACATGAATCTTTGGGTGAAATGTCACCTTTCATTGGAGGAGTAAAGAAATTTAGAGTTCAAATAACAGATCTAAATCCTTGACTCATTCACTTGATCAAGTGTTACTCAACTTTTAAGAATCATCACATTTCCTTATATTCTTTTAATGACCCTTAAGTATCAATCTATGATCCGTCAATCATAAATATTTAGAATCTTATGATTCGTCAATCATAATTTACAGGATTCCAAAACCATACTTCATCATTGAAAGATATTGGAGTATATGTACAACATACCACTCAGGAAATATAAGAATCATTCTGAAATCTTTTCCACAAGGAAAATTACTGGATTCCATGAATATTCTTCCAACCCGATTCTTAACCAGATTATGAGTTCTAAATTCCACAATCAACCAAGTAATTAAAGACCATTATAACATCCGTCTTTAACAATATAAACTTTATACAATCACCTAGAACAACATCTAGATATTACAAAGTTCTGCTAAATTTCAACTGAATTCAGTGGTTATCCTTGATATTAGTTAGACTCTGTCATCCAATATGAGCTCATTGGGATACAGTCAATAACTTGGGATATATTTCTTATTCAAAAAATATTTAATATCAAGAATCTTCTATATTCTATGCACACTACTTCTATAGATGAATCCTGACGACTCACAAATCATGTGTCTTATAAGCAATATAGTTCAAAATAAATAGTTCCTGGTGAATTCTCTCCACACTGCTTATTTATCCAATTAACTTCTAAACAGGAGTAATCCAATTACTCAAGTCAATTGTAAATGATTCAGAAATCTTAAATGTCTAGGTGCAGAATTCTTAATTATACTAGTATAACACCACATTTAGATCTTCTTCTAAACCATCAATAAGTTAATGAATTGCTTTTTCCACAGAAAGAGACATTAACCTGCAAGTAATTGTTCTAAACATTAATTGTTCATATTTCTATGCATACTGACTAGTTTAAGTCTACGATATAAACTCGGTTTATAGGAAACACATAGCAGATCCACAAGACTAAGATGTACATAAGAAACATATCCAACTATGTTCCGATACGTAAACATAGGCTATAAATTGCCAGATATCCATAATCTGCATATGTTACTCACATAACTCACTGAGAATCTTGCAACTCAGCTACAAACATACTCTATTTCTCATGTGTAAATAACATATCAGAAAGATTAGATATGATTAGATTCAAAAAGCAAAAGAAGGTAATCTAGGGATTGGATCCCAACTAGGGTATTATGCCACTTGATGAATACCCCTCAGCTTCTAACTTTGAATCTATCACACATTATGGTTGTCCTAGCCCTTTTCCAAGGTCTAGTTTGCACCTTCACAAAAATTCCCTACAAAAAGTGATCCCTAAATCTCCACAGTTCCTTGACCAAGAGAGATGGATTCTAAAAGGTGAATGATCAATTAGTGGGAGGGTGTAGAAACCCCTTAAGTCTCAAAAGATCTTGGGGGGCCGCATGTTGCGCATGCTTTGTGTATGAATGAGTTGTCTCCTACTAAAGTCACCTCTAGGCCCTTTGTGGGCCATATGTCCTACTTGCCCTACTTGCTAAATATTCACAATGTATTTAATCAGTACCTCCATGGCACATGCACAACTTACAAGTACACAAAGCCTAAAGGGGAGAAATAGGCATACATTTCAACAAAAGATTGCAGATCTCCTTTGTGACGTTGGGCATCATCCTAGAAAAGTATCTCATTATAATTTTTGTGAAATGTGAAATGTATGTCTTGCACTTCAATGATCTTGCTTCTTGCGTTGTTCAGCTTTTTGAAGCAAATTCTCTCCCTTCTGTCAGTATTCTCCCTTTCATGTTTGTGGTTGTGGCTAAAGTTCAAGGTGCATATCCATTATTGTTTGAAATTTTTGCTGCCAAAGATGACGTTGGTGGTTTTATAATGGAGCAATGTCTTGTTCCAAAAAAAAAAAAAATGATAAAATCAGTTCCAAACCTGGCCTTGCATTCTTTTGACATCTGCTTCTTGTTGCATAATTCATGTGTACCATCTTCTGTAGTATCCTTGCCTAAACGTACTCTGGAGTCTGTCAAGTGGATTGAAAGATGTTATGACCTGCAAAATGATATGCTTGAGTTTAATTCCTCACTATGAGATGAAGATTACAGAGCTGGGCCATTCATCAAAAAACAAAGATGATTTATAGCAATATAATTTTAGTAATGATTCAGGAAGTCCGATGGTGTCGGATAAATGTTTATTCATGTAGTGAGTAGATTATGAAATATGCATGAAGTCAATTTCTAAGCTGCTATTGAAAAATGTGAAGAAATGGCACGGCTGACTTTTTTGTGACATGTGCCACAGGTGATCAGAAAATTTGAGTTTTTAGCTGCTGGACAGAAGAAATGGAATTTAACTCCAGTTTCACAGCGCAAGGTTTGGCTTTCTAGGTTTTTGTTTTTTCAACTTGGATACTTTTTTGTGAAATTTGCTGTATTCTCACGAGTAACCTTTGTTTGTGAGGAGACGGTGCTTATCAAGCCTCAAAGATTTGTGCATAGGATATATAGCATATCTAAATTCAACTGGAGCACAATGTTGGTATGTTTGGAAAGATATTGTGCTGTAAGTGTTTGTAGTGAAGCATAACTGCTTGCACATTTTAGTGCAGATCTTTGTTCATCTCTTTAATACGTATTGTAGGTTTCTTTAAAAATTTGTCTAGTCTTCAAGTGTAATATGCTATTTCAAGTTATTAATCTCTATTGTGAGCTAGAGCATATTGGTGTTCAGCTATGCCTGATTAACTTTCTTGGTACCGGTTTTGTTTGAAACATGGACAATACAGGCAGCTATGTTTAGGTTTGCAGAGCTTTTGGATTTGAAAAAGGTTCATCCTTATCCTGAATTTTCTTTCTATTCTAGAGAGGAAGAGGATTGCACTGATTCAGGTTTTTGTGAGACAGGGATGTGAACTATCACCTATAGCAACTATAGTACTTGTCAATTAAGGAAATAGATGGTGATAGATCTGATTTTACTAGCCACACATAACTAAATCAATCACACAACTACAATATCACTTACTTTATTAAGGAGAAAACTTCACAGCAAAAGCTTTTTTGAAAGTACAAATCAAAATACAACTACAAGATACTCACACATGCTAAGCACCTCAAAAGCTCCCAAGAACCTCTCCTCCAACACAAGAAACTTACTCACCAACACAAAGGAGATTCACTCTCCAAATCCACTCTGCCACGAGCTAAAGAGCCTGCTTCTTATAATTTCTAGAGCTGCTTGTACTTTTTTACTCAATTATGGGCTAGTAGAACATGTGGCACTCTCTATCCTCCATAAACTTTTGGGTCTCACGCTCCCTAGAGCAGCTTCAGGTGCTAGTTCACAAGAGGGGAGCTCAAGCTATTAGTTGAAGGAAGCTCCTCAAATACACATTAATTACCGGTCATTTAGGGGTTTTTTATTTTTTAGTTATCACTGATGACAAATCCGACTCATAAATTGATGTCCAAGACCAAGCACAATATACTAAAGTGATCATTAACTTCTAACAACCCTTGATGATCATGTCACCTAACACAATCCTTTAAAAGGCATTACCCTTCCATATACATATGTCACAAGTTGATGTAGCACCTTGAATTAGATGTTTCAAAACAACTTGTTTATGCAACACATTTTTCTATTTGTAACAGTCCTTCCCCAACACATTTTTCGCGAAGGCTACTTCTAACAGAGTGTGATCTATTGCTATCACAAATATTTCACCATCACTTTCCCCCATAATATTTCCACACTTGTGTTACACCTCACAATTAGACATGCCCACCCTTTTTTCTTTTTATCGTTTTAATTAATGCTCTTAAGACATGGAGACATTGTCTCTAAGTTAGTAAGTTCATGGTTCGTACATATCACTAGCCCCTTAATTTTTATGTAACTGGCTTGATCTTAGAGGTTAGAAGGCTAAGTAGGTCGAACTTATGCAAGAGTTAATTTATTATATTAGGGGTGCTATTAGTGAAGTGGAGTGAGTAAATTGTGTGTGTGAGATAATCACAAAGTAAGATGTCAAAGTGAGATGAACCACCGACGAAATCACCAAAAGCAGTCATATTGAAGGAAGGGAAGCCAATAGGACCTATGACTAGAAAGCAAGTGAAGCAGCACTACAGTAAGGTTGTGAAATGGACAAATCCACCAAATGAGCTACAACAGTTGATCCAAAGATCAGTGAGCATGTTGCTGTGCCACCTTTGTTAGACTAAGGTAAAGAAAAGAAAAATCAAGATCTTGATCCTTCAAGTCAGATCTCTCAGAATTCTTGTTAGAGCCCGGTCTCGCTCTAACATGACCTTGGCATGACCGGTTACTTGAGGGCCTATGGCTGACAATCGTCAAAGGCCAGTGATTGGAGTGGACATCTGTCATGAGCTGGGACTGGTGTGTCACAAGCAGTGACCCGGTGTAACCGCCTGACAAGCTGTTAGAGATAAGGTGAATAATGACCGTCAAGATCCTAGCCGTCAGTGACGAGATGCTAGCCGGCAAGTAGTCGGGGTGACTAAGCGGGTCACAGGTCTTTGGCGGGGCACGGGGGTGGTGGTACCCTATGAGTCACTCAGTATTCACAGGTCACACGGGTCATGCATGCCAGGTGGATTGATCACCCACAGGTGGATGCCTGGGCTTTTAGGATTCATGAGCTTGGAGAGCTTGGTTTGTGACAAGTCTCAAACACCATTGGCCAAAAAGTCCAAAAGTAAAACAAAGGTCAATCCCTTTGAACAAGAGAAAACGGATGTAGTACAACATGATATGCTGGAGCACTTTAAGAGCTATACTTTGGATGATGCGGTTGTTATGTTGCCAAAAGCTCACCAAGCACCTAAGGAAGAAGTTTAAAAGATTTGTGTAGAATTATGTTCTCAATCCTATTCAATGCGAGCTCAAAGTGTGAGTCGTAAGAGCAAATGGATTGTTGCATTCGTTAGAGATTCCCAATAAGAGCTGAGAAAGTATCTTCATGAATTTTATCATTGTTTTTCCCAAAAAAGAGTAGAGGAAATTTAGGTAGTGGTTGATTATCTAACCAAATTGGCTACCTTTATTCTTGTGAAGATGATTGCGAAAGTCTTTGATTTGGCTCACATACTTGTAAATCGGTTGTTCAGATAGGACAAATCAGACTATGGAGGATATGCTTTGTGAATATGTTTCTACTAAGCAATCTAAATGAAAAAAATACCTTCCATTTATTGAATTTTCTTACAAGTTTCAATCCCTTTATCCTTATTTATGGATTTCAACCCAGAGCACCTATTGTTGTGGGTATTAGAGGAATCAAACTTTAGAAGTTAGCTGATTTTATGCAAGATATGCAAGGGATGTTACAGTCAGCATGTGAAAATTCAAGGTGGCTGAGATAGGGTTAATTGTTTCGTGAATTTGAAGAGATCTCCTAGAGAGCGTCAATAAGATGATTGAGGATATCTTAGCATATCAATGTGTGCATGTATGGTTCAAACACATTGCTTGACTGATGCTTATGATATTTAATCTACATATTTTATTCTCAAAGCCAAGCTGATTCAAATGATCCTAATCAGTGCATCAACAATAGATATGATGCATAGGGTGTTCCGGTTCTAGATGTCCACAACTCTAGCAATTTGCTGTCCAGGCTCCACATAACACGGTCATGATAGTGTGATGAGCGCAAACCTTAAACCGTAAATCAATGAATCAGTGAATGAATTCGTCAGGACTTAGTGGATCAGCATATTATTAGGGATCTGTAGACTCCTGGAATAAATAACTAATTGGTTGTTAACTCTAAACCCTAATAATTGTTTTGACATGTCTTTGAACAAACCAAATATAATAGGGCCAATTGATCTTTAATGTTGATAAACACAACTGTGGCTTTGGTAAGCTGCCAGAATTTTAGAGCTCATGTAGAGACATCGACAAACGCTCAACTGCTGTCACTCATGTGAAACAGGGGCCAAGTGGTTAAGGGAAATGACTGGTCTATATGTTGATCTGATTTGTATGTTGTGAAGGGCCAAAGTATGGTTTCCAATCAGTGCATGTCTAACCAGTGCATTAGCAATAGATATGATGCATAGGGCATTCTGGGTCAGAGGTCTAGATATGCACATCGGGTCCAGGTGCCGTACCAGGACACATGTGTCGTGGTACGACACCTATTTTTCTTTTTTTTTTTTGGTTTTTTCACTAAAAAGGACTAAAAAAAAAGTTGCCGTGGAACTGAAGTTCCACGGCACCTGTATGGCACCCGTGCCATACCAGGTGCCATACCACGGCACCTGGAACTTTGAGATATATATATATATATATATATATATATATATATCTATGTATGTATGTATGTATGTATGTATGTATGTATGTATCTAAGGAAGCGGGGGCTGGATGTGAACGTGCTACAGAGGATGAAGAAATAACTAGGTAGTTAGCAGATTATCTTGGGAAAGGCCAAATTCATACCAGTAGTTCACCATGGGCCTCACCAGTCCTTTTGGTGACAGAGCCCTCAATAAAGTCACAATCAAGAATAAGTATCCTATGCCTCGGGCAGACGAGTTGTTTGATCAACTCGACGGGGCTAAGTTTTTCAATAAAATAGACATATCATCAAGTCCGTACAAAGTCGGAAGATGTCCCAAAAGCAGCTTTTAGGACTCGTCATGGTCATTATGAGTTTAAGGTGATGCCTTTTGGGCTCACAAATGCTCTAGCTACCTTTATGACCTTGATGAACAGTGTCCTCAGACCATAGTTGGGTAAGTTTGTAGTCGTATTTTTAGATGACATCTTCGCCTATGCTAAAAAACCTATGTGTGAATTCTTCGTTGAAGAAGTAGCTTATTTAGGTCACATTATCTCGGCAGATAGGATTAAAATGGACCCCAGTAAGGTTGAAGCCATACTCAGTTGGCTGAGACCTCAAAATATTTTAGAGCTTCAGATCTTTCTTGGTTTGGCGGGATATTACAGACGATCTGTCAAGGAATATGCTCAGATAGCATTTCCCATGACAAATCTTCTTAAGGGGAAGGGAAAGGAGTTCATTTGGGAGTCCGCACAGCAGGAGAGCTTCGATGCTCTCAAAACAGCCTTAGCTACAGCACCAATTTTAAAAGTCGTCGACCCCAATCAGCCATTTGTGGTCGAAACAGATGCTAGCAACTTTGCAGTTGGTGCTGTACTAACTCAGAGTGGACGACCAGTTGCGTTCGAGAGTAAAAAACTCGAGCCAGCAAAGACTAGGTATAGTGCCTATGAAAAGGAACTCTTCTCCATAGTTCATGCCCTTAAGACTTGGAGGCATTATTTAACTTTGTGGTCCTGACAGACCATGAAAGTCTCAGATACCTTTGCAATCAGCCTGAGCTCAGAGGTCGGAAAGCTCGTTGGGCTGAGTTAATGCAAGAGTTTGATATGTCTATCAGATATAGACGGGGGAAATTCAACACAATAGTAGATGCCCTTAGAAGAGAACAGGCTTATGCCTATATCATGGTGGGATAGCTACGGCACTTGACAGATAAAGCTGAGGACGCTCGCATTCCGAGTCCTGTCACATGCATGTTATCTAATCTCATTCATCTAAACAGTTTCCGCATTGTCTCTATAAGGCCGCAACTCACTCGAGTGGCTGCCAATTAATGCAAGATTGTTTAGCTTGCGTGTGCAAGCGGAACTGGTTAGCGTTCAACGTTGTTCACACGAACAGGCGGAACCGCTTCACGACCGAGCGATGCAATGACTTGGTGTACTGCAACACCAACACCAGGGTGGTTCGACGCATCACGGACATCATGATAGCAGGAGGCGTACACGCCCTACTGCTGCAGGTATATTTCTATTCTCTATCGCCTGCTTTCGTGCCTATGCGGTCCATGAACTCGTATATGAGGCCCATCGTGCACCCCTCGCGATCAAGGAGCCTCAGAACAGAGTAGATGGGGTGCATGACGTCCATGAGCTATTGTATATCAACCCAGAAGGGCTCCATGAAGAGGATCTCGTGGAAGGCCAAGCCCTCCGGGGTCTGAGACAGGTCCATGGCCGTGAACTCGGCAGAAGTAGCCATGCACCGTAAATCACCCTTGAGCCGGTGTAGCCGCTCGAGCATGATGAACTGGTAGGCGAAGCAGGTGCGAGCGGGCTTCTTCAAGTTGAGGCTCCATTGAAAAATGGTTCAGGTCATAGAACATCTGTGTTATGTTCCTGGTGGCCTCTTTGTGCTGCCCCTCTTTGAAAGATCCCGGCATGGTCATTTGTCTAGTGCCTCGGGATGTGGATGGTTGGAAGGATGCGGATGGACGACGCGGATCTGGAGGTGGTGGCATAGGAGTAGGTGCGGATGCGGATGGACGGTGCGGATCTGTAGTTGTTGGCATAGGCGTAGGTGCAACAATGGAGGCTGTGGATCCATGGGGAGTACTGGCGGAGGGGGAGGGGGTGGGGGTGGCGGTGGCGGAGGCGGAGGCAGAGGCGGAGGCTGCGGCGGGGGCGGTGGCAGTGGGTGCACCAGTGGAAGCGGAGTCCGCGGCATCTGTGGATGGCTCGCCGGCATCTTTTTTCAATGGGGTCTCATACTAACTTGGGCCTAAAATATAAATGACCATGGTTACACAAATCTCGACCTTTTGGGTCATAGTTTACTATGGCTTCTACATCATTTACATTTATTATTCTAACACCCTCCTTAAATGAAAATGACATGTATTCATTAAGTAAGAAAATCAGCATGTTGCTTTAAATTTAAAGCTTCACAAAGAGCTTTAAATCGAACTCTAGGCAATACCTTAGTGAACACATCTGCAATATTATCCTCCGTGGGACAATATTCAAGCGTGATGTCGCCATTATGAAGCTTCTCCCGAACAAAGTGATAGTGGATCTCGATATGCTTTGTTCTTGCATGAAATATTGGATTTCGTGCAATGGCAATAGCACTTTGACTATCCGTAAATAGGAGAGTAACTGAGGGCTGGCCATGCTTCATATCGACAAGTAATTGTCTCAGCCATATATACTCCGTAGTGGCTGAAAACGTTGCTCTATATTCTGCTTCACTTGAGGCTGTAGCAACGGTGGGCTGCTTCTTTCTTAACCAAAAAACTGTAGAATTTCCAATGAAAAAGCAATGACCACTAGTAGAGCGTCTAGTGTCTTGATCTCCACCCCAATCCGAGTCACAAAAACGAGCCAAACATGCATCATCACTAGAAGGATAAAACAGACCAAGAGTTTTACTTCCTTGAAAATATTGAAGGATCCTCTTCAATGCTTTCCAATGTGATGTCAACGGAGCATGCATGAATTGACTCATGAGGGAAACACTATAGGATATGTCTGGTCTTGAGTTGCATAAGTAAAGGAGACTTCCAACCGCTTGACAATATAGTGTAGTATCAAATGTTTCACCATCACTTTGATTACTTAACTTCAGGCCCGTCTCAATCGGTGTAGCAACCGGCTTCCAATCTTCCATTTTGAAACGCTTCAAAATCTGCTTAATGTACCGTTGTTGGGTAATGAAGATTCCAGCCTTTCCTTGCAAAAACTCAAGACCAAGGTAGAAATGCAATTGGCCTACATCTGATGTATCATAAACTGAAGCAAGATCGGATTTTAACGCTGCAATATATTGTATATTACTACCCGTAATGATAATATCATCAACATATAGCAAAATGATGATGATAAACTCAGATGTATGCATGACATAAAGCGTAGATTCACTAGGACTGTTAGAAAACCCACGATCACAAAAGTATGTGTGTATCCCATTTGTATAAGACACTTTTGTAAGCAATGCTGACTATTCTCCTTGGCTGTCCACGAGTTTCTACAAGAGGGTTTCTAGCCATCTCTCTTTTTTTTTTGAAAATGCTTTGTGGGATTGAATAGTTAAGATCCTGGATCCTTCGGCTTCTATTTCCTACATGGTATCAGAGCCTTTACGTTATCATATTGCTTGCAGGAGGGCGCCCAATAGGAAGCTATCTTCTTCCCCTTTTGGTAGCAGAAAATCATCAAGCTACTGATTTTTGCAGGAAAAGAATCTGTTCATCTTCTTATAGCCTTTTTTGCAGGAAATTGCAGGGCACCTTCACCTATTTGAGAGCTAGCAGTAGGGCGCCCATGCTCAAACCAATTGCATGTGATCTTGACTCAATCACATGTTGAAAATTTCAGATTTATTTCTTAAATGAAGATACATGTGTTTTGGGCACATTTCTTGCTGAAATTTCCCTGTTGGTGAGCTTGGAGTAGGGCGCTACCATCAGCTCTATTTGCACATAGTGTGCACTCTTTTCAGCCACAAATTTCTGGTTTTGGTTTTGGCTTCATTCGAAGTCTACCTATTTGTGAACATTTTTGTTTTTTTGTGCAGAAATCAGCCACCTATTTCATTACTTGTTGAGCAAATTACATGCGCAGTATTGCTTTGAGGTCCCTTTGAGTAGATTTTGTCTTGGAAAGTCTATTTCCTATCTACTACAAGCTGATTTTTTTGTTATGGCTAAAGAATCGGAGTCTATTGGTTCTTTATTTAATGAAGATAGGCTGGATGCAACAAACTATTCCTTGTGGTGCTACATGATAAGGAACCTTCTAATTGCTAAAGGTTTGTGGGAAGTAGTTAATGGTGAAGAAGAGAGGCCGCCTACCTTGGCACCTATTACACCATCTAGAACAACTACTTCATCATCTACGGAAGTGTCTTCAGATCAGCAAAAGAAGTGGGATCGACGAGATGCACAAGCACATTCCGTCATTGCATTATCAGTGAAGAGATCTATCCTTCCTCATATTAGATCATGCAAGACTTCCAAAAGTGCTTGGGGGACTCTTGCAAAGATGTTTCAAGTAAAGAATGCGGCAAAAGTGGTATATCTTCGAAATCAACTTTCTATCTTGAAGATGCAAGAAGGTGATTTGCTTACAAACCACTTGACGAAGATCAAGGATCTTCGAGAGAGGAGCTTCTTAGTATTGATGAGGTGATTGAGAACTCACAATTTGTATCTATTACTCTCAACTCTCTTCCTAATTCTTACCTTCCATTTGTGTCATCATTGAGCATTTCTCTTAGGGGACAGCAAATCTCCTTCGACGAACTTGTTGGCTTACTTCTTCAAGAAGAGCAAACTAGGATCAACTTTGGTGAACAAGAAGATCAAGCTTTCTTTGCAAAAGGCAAAGGCAAAGGCAAGTGGAAAGGGAAGCCTTCTTTCAAAACTTCCAAAGATGATCAAAAATCTAAAGAAGCTCAAGATCAAGGCTCCAAGAAGGAGGGTAAGTGCCACTATTGCAAGAAGTGTGGGCATCACATCAAAGAATGTAGGAAGAGGCTTGCAAAGGAAAAAGAGAAAGGTAATGATACAAGTATCGCAATTATTACTTTGGAACAACAACTTGAAAAGGAGGATAATCTTTTCAATAATGATTATGCTTGTCACTAATAATCTCATCTCTCCTAAAGACGAAATTTCTGCCACTTCAAATCTTGCTGGTTTTTCAGCAGAAAACAGCTCATCTTCAGCTTTACAAGTTGCTGTATTCTCATCTATTGATTGGGTGATTGATAGCGGTGCCACACGCCACATGACTTATCACAAAGAGGTCTTCACAAAGCTTGTGAAAGTGCATGATGGAAGCAAAGTTCAAGGTGTTGATAACACCTCTTATCCTATCAAAGATATTGGAGTGATCCCCATTATCTTACCCAATGGTGAGGAGAAGTACATTCGTAATGTACTTTATGTTCCAAAAATAAAAAAGAATACATTTCGGTGTCTACAATTATGACCCAAGGATTGGTTGTGGAATTCAAAGAAGACAAATGTCTTATCAAAGACCCAAAGAGATCTCTTATGATCATTGCTTCGGGAACATTACGTTGTGGATTGTTCCTTATGGATACCTATGAGCGAAGAGCTTCATCATCTTTTTGTCTTGTTGCATCAAGTTCACATTCTTTGGAGTTGGCTGAATTATGGCATGTTAGGTTTGGGCATCTCAACTTTGCTAGCTTGAAGATGTTGAAGAGATTCAATATGGTTGAAGATATTCCTAAGATTGAGTATCCCGAAGGACATGTATGCGAAGGATGCATACTTGGAAAATTTCAAAGGCAAGCTTTTCCAATTGATGGAACTAATAGAGTTGATGGCAAATTTGATTTGGTTCATAGTGATGTATCTGGTCCAATGAGGACCGAATCCATTGAAGGGTGTAAGTACTTTGTTACTTTTATTGATGACCTGTCAAAATTTACATGGATTTATCCTACTGTTTTTCACTTACGCATCTTTGATTGCACGACTTATGCTTTCATTCCCGATAAGCTAAGAGCCAAGCTTGATGATAAAGGAGTTAAATGCATATTTGTTGGCTATAGTAGCGAAAGCAAGGGCTATAGGTTGTTTAATATGGATACTAATAAAATCATAGTAAATCGTGATGTTCATTTTGATGAAAAGACCTCCTATGATGTTGCGCCCACTCATGTCATGAAAGGGGACTTCCCCCATGATGCATATCTTGAAATATTTCCAGACTTGGTTTTGCCATCTAATCATGAAGAGAAGGGACTGCCATCAACTTCTAGTGGACAACCCACTACTCCTTCAATTTTGCAGCTCATAAGAAGAGCAGTCTGTTGAAGACATTGGACAGCAAGGTCCAAGTTCGGAAAACATTGGACAGCAAGGTCCAAATTCGAAACACATTGGACAGCAAAGTGTTGCCAAAAGTAAGGCCGTTGGACAGCCCAAACCAGTCCCTAAATGGTTGTTGCAAACTTTGCAGGACAATAAAGTGGATCATTTCTATGAGGGGAAGATTCGTAACTCTACTAAATCAGTAGAATTTGCTGATTTTCTGATTTTGCTCTTATTTCTATTGAGGATGGTGCAGTAGAACCTGTTTTTTATGAGCAGCCAGAGGAGTAAAATGTTGGGAGGATGCGATGCAAGAGGAGTACAACTCACTCATGAAGAACCACACTTGGGTTCTTGTTGATCTTCCACATGGGGCTGGAATCTTCATCTCTCAATAACAATACATTGAGCAGATGTTGAAACAATCTTCTTTTTTCAAGTCACCGCAAGTTGATGCATATGATGGATGCATTAGTGAAAAGTTTCATGCGAAACGTTTTCAATTTGATGTTTTAGCAAAGGCTGAAGAATTCGAACACTCTTTGAAACCTTTTTGTACTAATCGAGAAGGGAGTCAACATGTGTCAATTAGTACTTTTGTTCAAAGTGTTAAGAGTGAGCATTTGATTGGAGAGAATTTTTCATTACTTGAAGAATCTTCTATGTCATCCCATACCTCTTCGAGGGACAGCTTTGATGACGCCATCGTTGATGCATCTCTCGATAGTTTGCCAATTTTTTATGATGAAAACGTTGGACAGCAGGTTTAGTCATGTTCTTTTGGTCATTTACAGCCCATTTTACATCATGAGCAGTCCATTATGCTTCAGGAATAGCCTGCGGAAGATTATGGACAACATGGTCCATGTTGGGAACACTTTGGGCAGCAAAGTGTTGAACAGTCCATAACAGTTCCTTGTCGGCTATTGGAGACTTTGCAGGACAGCAAAGAAATGTCTTACTATGAAAGGAAGGCACATGCCTCTTTAAAATCAGTACCTCGTGCTGATTTTTTTGGTTCTACACTTACTCTTCATCATGATGTTGGTTCATTGCCTATTCTATGTGAGCAAGTCATTGATGGTAAGGTTCGGGAGGATGTGATGCCAAAAGAGTTTGGTACTCTTTTTTATTGTCCTTATGGTAAGAAGTATTTTCGAATGATGTGGGAGCCTATGATGGATTACAAGTCCATGTTTCGACAATCTAAGGAAGCTCAAGATCAAGACTCCAAGAAGAAGGGTAAGTGCCACTATTGCAAGAAGTGTGGGCATCACATCAAAGAATGTAGGAAGAGGCTTGCAAAGGAAAAAGAGAAAGGTAACGATACAAGTACCGCAATTATTACTGTGGAACAACAATTTGAAAAGGAGGATAATCTTTTCAATAATGATTATGCTTTTGTCACTAATAATCTCATCTCTCCTAAAGACGAAATTTCTGCCACTTCAAATCTTGCTTTCAACAGAAAACAGCTCATCTTCAGCTTTACCAATTGCTGTTTTTTCATCTATTGATTGGGTGATTGATAGCGGTGCCACACGCCATGTGACTTATCACAAAGAGGTCTTCACAAAGCTTGTGAAAGTGCATGATGGAAGCAAAGTTCAAGGTGTTGATAACACCTCTTATCCTATCAAAGGTATTGGAGTGATCCCCATTATCTTACCCAATGGTGAGGAGAAGTACATTCGTAATGTACTTTATGTTCCAAAAATAAAAAAGAATCTCATTTCGGTGTCTACAATTATGAACCAAGGATTGGTTGTGGAATTCAAAGAAGACAAATGTCTTATCAAAGACCCAAAGAGATCTCTTATGATCATTGCTTCAGGAACATTACGTGGTGGATTGTTCCTTATGGATACCTATGAGCGAAGAGCTTCATCATCTTTTTGTCTTGTTGCATCAAGTTCACATTCTTTGGAGTTGGCTGAATTATGGCATGCTAGGTTTGGACATCTCAACTTTGCTAGCTTGAAGATGTTGAATAGATTCAATATGGTTGAAGACATTCCTAATATTGAGCATCCCGAAGGACATGTATGCGAAGGATGCATACTTGGAAAATTTCAAAGGCAAGCTTTTTCTCACGCCATCTCCCTTGCTACCGCACTGCAGCACAAGTACTCTCCCATCTCTTCCTCTGTTTCTCGTCCTTCGCGTCCTTTCACACGTCCTATTTTTTCCTCTCCATCCTCTGCTAGTCCCACATCTGTCAGTCCACTCTTCCTTCTGCACCACGTCCTCCTTTTTCTCCTCGTCCTGTTTTTGTTCGTCGCTACTCACAGCCTGAGACGTCTGAGATCCGTGAGAAGCGCTTATGTTTCAACTGTAAGAGTCCTGATCATATCGCCCGTGATTGCCGACAGCCTGCCACTGCTACTGCCGTCTATTTCCATGATGCTGACACACCTGATGATAGTCCTGATTCTGCCATATGCCTTCATATTCTTGATGATGACCCACCTGTTGATCAGTTTGCCACACCCACTGAGCCTGTTCCTGATCCCCCTGATCTAGCTGTATACCATGCTCAGCTTGCTTATGCTACTTGGGCCGGTAAGCCGGGTCCATGCCATATTCGTCTTCGCGTACGTATCACTGGTCGTGAGTTTATTGCCCTTGTTGACACGGGTAGCACTCACTCGTTTCTCAGCAGTCATATTACTACACGCATTCGTGCTATGCCAGTCACTACGCCTCATCCCGTGCATGTTGAGGTTGCCAGCGCACACTCTTTTCCTAGCACATAGATGTATCAGCAGCTTTCATATCGGATTGGAGACTTCCTTGGTCAGGCAGATTTTCATATTATTCCACTTACACGGTACGATCTTATCCTCGGTGCTGATTGGTTTGCATCCCTTGGTGCGGTTACAGTAGACCTCCAGCAGCAGACATTGACATTCTCTCATGATGGTACTCAGCGTATATTTTTCGGTATTGATTCTCGGCAGGACTATCAGCTTATTTCCGGGAAGCAGTTCATACGGAGCCTCCCGAAGTCCCACTGTGCTGCTATTCTTTCTGTTCAGCCAGTTCAGCCTATTGCGGATGCACCACCTTTGCCACAGGTATTTTCTGAATTATTGCGTGAATTTGAGCATGTTTTTAGAGAGCCGACTCAGTTACCACCTTCACGAGATGTCAACCACCATATAGACCTTGTTTCCTTTGCATGACCTCCTCCTCATCCTCCTTTTCGTATGTCTATTGTTGAGTGCGAGGAAGTCCAACGCCAGGTGTCTGATTTATTACGTCAAGGCCTTATTGTTCCAATCCACAGTCCTTTTGGTGCTCCTGTTTTACTGTTGATAAGAAGGATGGTACTAAACGTCTATGTATTGATTATCGTGCTTTAAATAAACTTACTATCCGTAATCAGTACCCTATCCCTCATATGGATGACCTGTTTGACCAGTTAGGCCAAGCCAAGATCTTTTCTAAACTTGATCTCCGTTCCGGTTATCACCAGATTTGTATGCATCCTCCTGATGAGCACAAGACAACTTTCTGTACCCACTTTGGTCTGTATGAGTTTCGTGTCCTTCCTTTTGGTGATACCAATGGCCCGCCCACTTTTCAGATTGTCATGAATAACATCTTTCGTCCTCTGCTTGGAAAGTGTGTCATTGTTTATTTTGACGATATCCTCATTTATAGCACCACTCTCTCTCTTCATGTTCAGCACGTTCGTTCTGTTTTTGTTTTGTTAGTTACTCATCATCTGTATGCTAAACGTTCTAAATGTTCTTTTGCTGTTGTACAAATCGAGTTTTTGGGCTTCTTTGTTACTAATGGTACTGTTCGTCTCGACCCTCGTAAGGTCCGTTCTATTCTTTCATGGCATGTGCCTGCCGATGTTCATGATGTTCGTATGTTTCTTGGTCTTGCTATCCATCTTCGTAAACTAGTTGCTCATTTTGCCACTCTTGCATCTCCTTTGCATGCTCTGTTGAAAAAGGAAACTTCGTTTGCTTGGACTCCCGCGTGTCAGTCAGCTTTTGATACTTTGAAGGTTAAGCTTACCACTGCCCCTGTTTTATGTCTTCCAGATTTTTCCCATCGTTTTGCTGTTGAGACTGATGCTAGTTCCACAGGATTAGGTGCTTTGTTACGTCAGCGTCAGTGTGTTATTGCATATGAATCCCGTCGTCTTCGTTCGTATGAGCAGCGCTATTCCACTCATGAAAAAGAGTTGCTTGCTATCATTTTTGCTTTAAAGAAGTGGCGTCATTATCTGTATCGTGTTCCGTTTGATGTTTTTACTGATCACCAGTCACTTCGTTATTTGTATACACAAAAGGATCTTAGTGATCGTCAGTACCGTTGGCTTCAGTTTTTACAGTCCTTTCATTTTGATATTTATTATAAGCCTGGTAAAAGTAACGCTGCTGCTGATGCTTTGTCTCATTTACCTGCTCTTACTTACAGTCTTGTTACGTCTCCCCACTCTTGGTATGATGATCTTCCTCAGGCTTATGCCACATGTCCAGACTTTCGTGATGTTATGTCGTCTGCCTCTCGTCCTTCCTCTCACCCTCACCAGGTTTATTCCATTGTTAATCATCGTTTGTTTCACTATGGTTAGTTATGTATTCCCAGCACTCTCGACATACGTCCACAGCTCCTTCTTGATGCCCATTCCTCTCCTGTTGGTGGCCATTTTGGTTATCAGAAATCCTTGTTCCGTCTAAAAGAACATTTTTATTGGCCTTCCATGAAGCGTGAGCTTTCCCACCTTATTCATACTTGTGATTTTTGCCTTCGTAACAAGTATTCCCGTGAAAAACCTGGCGGTCTCCTTCAAAGTTGGCCTATTCCTTCCCGCCAGTGGACTGATATATCTATGGACTTCATTTTAGGTCCTCCCCGTACTCAGCGTGGTCATGACTCTTCTTTGGTGGTAGTTGATAGGTTTTCTAAACAAGCTCATTTCATACTAGTCAGACGTACTATTACAGCAGAGCAGTGTGGTCGTATATTTATTTCTGAGATTTTCCGCTTACATGGTCTCCCACGATCTATACTTACTGATCGGGATACCAAGTTTACATCAGGTTTTTGGACAGAGCTTATGCGTATCTTGGATGTTAGGATACTTATGGGCACTGCTTATCATTCTTCTGCGAATGTTCAGTCTGAGGTTATTAACCGGGTATTGGAGGATTATTTACGACATTATGTTTCTCCTTCTGGTCATGATTGGGATCAGCATTTATGTTTGGCCGAGTTTAGTTATAACAGTTCTGTTAGTTCCAGCACAGGTGTTTCTCCTTTTCTGCTTGCTCATGGATACTCACCAGTTCTACCCGGTATACCTGCTCCTCCAGATGATGCACCTGTTACTATTTCATCTTATCTTTCGAGTAAAATTCTCTGGCGACAAGTCATGCCTTTCTCTTGTTGATGCTTCCATCGGCATTGTACTTGACTTTGAAAGTCCATTTGCAATCAACTATGTATCTGCTAGTAGGTAATTCGACAATTGTCCATGTCTGGTTCTTGATAAGAGATGAATGCTCTTTATCCATAGCTTCTTTCCAGAGATCTGAATCAGGATGACTGAGTGCCTCTTGGACAGATGTTAGTTCTTGAACAAGGTAGGCTGCAAACTCGTCGATATACCGGTTAGGTGGTTTGCTTGCTCTTGAAGATCTTTTGGGTAACAGAGGAAGTTGATCATTTTCATCATACTCTAGTTGCTGAACTGCAACATCATCATCTTTTGATTTGCCGTTGCTCGGGAGATTATTACTAGAGCTGCTACTCATTTACAGCATATTCAGCAGCGGTACAGGACCATTGTTGATCGTCATCGGCGCCATGGTGAGTTTGCAGAGGGAGATACTGTTTTTCTCCGGTTACGCTTTGCTCGCCATCGTTTTGTACAGGGTCTTGCTTCTACTGAGAAGCTTGCGCCGCGCTATTATGGGCCTTTTCAGATTCTTGAGCGCCTCAATCCAGTTACATATCGTCTTGAGTTACCTGCTGCTACTCGGGCTTGTGATATCTTTCATGTCAGTTTATTACGTGCTGCTATTGAGGATGATGCTCCTCGAGATTCCTCATTTCCTACAGATCCAGAGCTTTTTCCATTCCTGCCAGCTGCTATTTTACAGGTGCGCTTATTGCATAGTCGTCGCCATCGGCAAGTTCAGTTTTTGGTCCAGTGGGATGGTCGTCCTATTGAGGATGCTACTTGGGAGCCCATTGATGTTTTTTATCATACCCCTATCCTGGCTGATCAGGCTCGATCACTTGCAGCTACCATTGCTTATCGGGATGCTCTGGATTTTATATTAGTCATGTATAGGCCCCAGAGCCTTTTTATATGCTTATGACCCGCACTGGGTCCTTTTTTATGACATTGACTGGCCTTGGGCCCTTATTATATGGTTATATGTGGAGTGGGGGCCCGTTGGAGGGCGCACTATTTTCGCTCCACATTTTGCCTCCCTTTACTTTGAATTCCTATTTTAGGGTTCATTGGTAGGGTATTTATAGGGGCATTTGTACACTCATTTTTCAGATTATTGATTGGTATTGCTTGGGCTCTTCGTGGGAGAACCTATTGTCTTGTCTATTGCTTGTAGGGCTTTAGTCTATTGCTGTCTTTTATGCTTCATTGATTCAACAACTGAGATTTTGATCTTAACTCCCGATAAGCTAAGTACCAAGCTTGATGATAAAGGAGTAATCTTCTTTTGTTAAGTCACCACAAGTTGATGCATGCGATGGATGCATTAGTGAAAAGTTTCATGTAAAACCTTTTCAATTTGATGTTTTAGCAAAGGCTGAAAAATTCAAGCACTCTTTGGAACTATTTTGTACTAATCGAGGAGGGAGTAAACATGTGTCAAGTAGTACTTTTGTTCGAAGTGTTAAGAGTGAGCATTTGTTTGGAGAGAATTTTTTCATTATTTGAAAAATCTTTTATGTCATCCCATGCCTCTTCGAGGGACAGCTTTGATGACGCCATCGTTGATGCATCTCTTGATAGTTTGCTAAATTTTTATGATGAAGATGTTAGACAGCAGGTTCAGTCATCTTCTTTTGGTCATTTACAGCCCATTTTACATCATGAGCAGTCCATTATGCTTCAGGAACAGCCTGCGGAAGATTATGGACAACATGGTCCATGTTGGGAACACTTTGGGCAGCAAAGTGTTGAACAGCCCATAACAGTTCCTTGTCGGCTATTGGAGACTTTGCAGGACAACAAAGAAATATCTTACTACGAAAGGAAGGCACGTGCCTCTTTAAATCAGTACCTCTTGCTGATTTTTTTGGTTCTACACCTACTCTTCATCATGATGTTGGTACATCGCCTATTCTATGTGAGCAAGTCATTGATGGTAAGGTTCGGGAGGATGTGATGCCAAAAGAGTTTGGTACTCTTTTTTATTGTCCTTATGGTAAGAAGTATTTTCGAATGATGTGGGAGCCTATGATGGATTACAAGTCCATGTTTCGACTTATTGCCGAGTTTATGTTGGTTCCCTACTTCAGAGGGAGCATGCAAATCCTCACCCTTCGACTTGATGCTTCATTATTACGCATTCTTTTCCTTTTATATGTTGGACATGATTGGGGATGTAATTTCGACTACTTCGGTGCGAAGTTTATTTGGCGACATGAAGTTCGGACAAGAAGTTGCATTTTTCTCTTTCGAGAAGTTACTTCATGTTATGTTATGCATTTCCATTTAAGGAGGGTGTTGGAATGTAAATGGATTTGCTTACATTACCATAGGTTACTTTGACCCAAAAGGTCGAGAGTTGTGTAACCATGGTCATTTATTCTACTAGGCCTACAAAGCTTAGAGTTAGCTAAGTTAGTATGAAATTAACTTGGTAGGGACTCATGGGTCCACTAGGCCTAATTGTGACATTAAGTACCCCAACTTGACATATTGGAGGTACCTTATTCTTTCTATGTAACTTATAGGAAGTTGGATAGTCAACAGTCAAGTAGTTGGATAGCCAATAGTCAAGTAGTTGGATAGCCAATAGTCATAGTTGATAGTCATCTTGGACTATATATATGTGTGCATCCCATTTGTATAAGACACATTTGTAAGCAATATTGACTATTCTCCTTGGCTGTCCACCAGTTTCTACAAGAGGGTTTCTAGCCATCTCTCTCTTTCTTTCGAGAATGCTTTGTGTGATTGAATAGTTAAGATCCTGGATCCTTAGGCTTCTATTTCCTACAACCAAGGAGAATAGTCAGTATTGCTTACAAAAGTGTCTCATACAAATGGGATGCACACATATATATAGTCCAAGATGACTATCTAACTTCATGACTATTGGCTATCCAACTACTTGACTATTGGATTTCCAACTACTTGACTATTGACTATCCAACTTTCTATAAGTTACATAGAAAGAATAAGGTACCTCCAATATGTCAAGTTGGGGTACTTAATGTCACAATTAGGCCTAGTGGACCCATGAGTCCCTACCAAGTTAATTTCATACTAACTTAGCTAACTCTAAGTTTAGTAGGCCTACTATAATAAATGACCATGGTTACACAACTCTCGACCTTTTGGGTCAAAGTAACCTATGGTAATGTAAGCAATTCCATTTACATTCCAACATTCATTTTGAAGGGCTATGACCTTTCTTCAACAACAGGTGCTATAACAATCCATCGCTAACTAACCAAAGCAATAAGCCAAACCACCGATGTGCTGCTGCCTCATGGACAGGAAGTATTCAAAAGGTGCAATGGTGAGGAGCCTTGAGCGAAGAGGAGGCTTCTCCCTCGCGAGTTGGAGCAGGTTCAGCAAGGTGTTCATAGGGATGTAGTTTGTTCAGCCACCGTTGTGAGTGTTGACGATGACACTCCTCTTGGAGTAGACGTTGGTTTGCCTGTGAGAGGGTTAGAGTCTGGGGAGGATGTTACACCGAGTAGTTTGGTAGTAGGGTCGATCACACAGGTCTGCTTGCCTATGAGAGGAGTAGAGTCAAGAGAGGCAGTTTCGTTGATGTCTTTAGGTGCAGATTCAACTTTTGTAGAGTCGAATATGCCCGAGGAGATGCGTAACCACCCATCATATAGGACACCTGAGGCCGAGTCTAGATCAGCTAGGACTAAAAGGTTGAGGCGTAGATACGGCGCGAAGAGGAGACTTTTAGGTAGGAGTTGTCTAGCATGATGTGTTGCGCCCGAGGAGGTGCGTAATCACCCGTCATATACGACTCCAGAGGCAGAGTCTAGATCAACTAGAGCTAGACGACGGGGGCGTAGATTTCAAGCGAAGAGGAGAGCTCTAGATAGGGTTGGTAGGTTATTTGAGGTGGGCAAATCGCTCCTGACTCCATCCCATCATGATTTGGGACGGATGGAGTTTGCATGTGGTTGTTGTTCGGCCTTGCGATGGAAAGCAGAAAGGAATAGTCGTTTATGTTGCATGAAAGGCAAGGTGCATTTGCCTTTGATGCCATCGCCGCCTTCTGAGCTATTTTGTTTGTACACGTCCTCCGATGACTCGGGAGCTCATTTTAGGAAGAACATTCAGGGTTACAATAACTCATTGGCATTCGCATCTCTTGGGGTGAATCTGGATAGATCCATCTCCAACTCTGTAGGCGCGCCGGCGCATACACGTTTCGAGTGTCTGGGCAGTTGTACCATCACATTGGTGGTTTGTTGCCATCAGATAGGCCTTCCGCCTTCCCTTTCGCAGATTTACTTCATGGATGGTGATGATTTGCAGGTGGATCAGAGATTATCTTTGAACCCCGAGCTTAGGCGTGATGTTCTCTCTGTCTTGCAGAGCATGATGGTGGATGTGAGTCCATTTGCGCAACGTTTTAAGAACGTTGCGCGGATCATGTGGGAGAACGTCACAAAGGATATTCGTCTCCACATAGTATCAGGTTGTTCGCAGAGTAGAGTGAGCAAGCAATTCAATGCTCCCACGAGCAATGAGATAGCGGTGCTTATGCCTTTAGACGAGACCCCGAGTGACGGAATGCGTGACATCATACTGCATTCCATTCAGGATGGTTTGCAGGTCATCACACAACATCATTCGTCATATGATGCATTGCATTTTGTACTGTTATTTCCATTTGGTACCGATGGGTGGTATCCGGGAATCCCACATGTGCATGTCAGAGATGACGCACGTGCCGATGATGATGTCCACTTTTTGATGCTTTTGAAGAGAACGGATCAGCGAAAGATTTTCGTGGATCAGCGAGATTGAACGTGGATCAGCGAAAGATTTTCATTCGTGTCGTGAGCATGTTGTTCGGAGAGTGGGTGGAGTGTTTTTTGTAGATGGTCCGGGTGGTACAGGCAAGACGCACCTGTATAGTGTCATGTTGTCGTATGTGCGTGAACAAGGGTGGATAGCATTGGAAGTTGCATCGTGTGGGATTGCTGCAGTGTTGATGAAAGGTGGTAGGACCGCACACTCTCGGTTTAAAATTCCTCAGACGGAATTGAATGAGAGCTCGACATGAAACATTTCTAAGCAATCTGCATTAGGTTTGCTTTTCATGCCATGTCGACTGATCATTTGGGATGAGGCTCCCATGGCGCCTAAGTATGCTATAGAGTGCGTAGATCGATCTCTGCGAGATATATTGAGTATCGGAGGAGTTCCAGTTGTTTTCGGGGGTGATTTTCGACAGATTCTACCAGTGGTACCGCGTGGTAGTCGGGCGCAAATTGTCAATGCTTCGCTGACGTGTTCGCGTTTGTGGAAACACGTGGAGGTGCATAAATTGACAAAGAACATGCGCGTCATGGGCGTGGAGGGTGGCGATAAGGATGAGCAGTTGAGGTTTGCAGATTATCTGTCGAGTGTGGGAGATGGTCGTGAGCCCACATTCGTGCATCGCGATTTGGACCTGATTTCCTTGCCAGAGGGCATGTGCCTAAGGACGCGTGATGTGGGTGAATTGATTTCATTCATATTTTCTGATGTTTAAGGATGTTGAGTTTTTGAGGAGTCGTGCAATATTGACCCCATTGAACAAAGATGTGGATGAGATCAATGCAAGGGTTGTTGATGAGCAGCTTCAGGATGACGTTTCCACTTTTTATAGTGTCGACAGTGTTGTTGAGTGTGAGGGCTCTAATGTCCACCCTACAAAGCATTTGAACAACCTGCAATCGAGTGGGTGTCCTCCACATAAGTTGGTGCTAAAGATTGGGATGATTGTGATGTTGTTACGATCGATAGCATCGCACAAGGGATTGTGCAATGGCACAAGATTGATCATCCTCAGATTGGGTAGACAGGTCATAGAGGCAGAGATAGTGACCGGGAAGAATATAGGGAGTAGAGTCCTTATTCCACGTATCCCTATAGTGCCAAGCAATTCGAACCTACCATTTACCCCTAATGTCATGCCTAGGTCCCACTAGATCATCGGCCACTAGCTAGATCGGACGTCATCTCCCGTCAACGACATACTGAAGTTCCAAATCATCGGTCGTCACATAGATTGTCGACCGTCCATTGCCCGTCAACGACGGGCACTCTTTACTAGTATATATATATTAGACATGAGGGTCCAGGGCGGACGCGGCCTTTTGGCGTCCACGTCCGGGGCCCGGACCCCCTCGGACGCGAGGAAAGTTTCTAATTTACTGATTTTCTGTTGTAAAGAACTAGAAATAAAAACTTCTGGAGTAAACTGAAAGTCACATAAGAATACCTGATGGTCGTTGTCTCCGATTAGCTGACAGAGCTCTGAACTGTAGACCATAGGGCTGTTGGGGACATCATGCTCCCCATGCAACTGGATCTCTCGGCCTTTATGCTGAAAGCTGAGGGTGTTCTCCTGATAATTTCTGTGGAGGGAAGGTTCTAAGTTGTAGAGCCAATCTCTCTCGAGAACAATGTCTGTGCGATCCAAGTGCATTATCTGAAAGCTTATTTCATCTTAATACCCCTGAATACCAAGATTTAGATTACTTACCATAGTTTCCCAAATTTTCTTATCTTCTCCTTCTGAGGAGGCTGCTCAGAAAGAGGCTATTGTCTCGCCTTCTTCCTACCCACTGAATAATCATAGATTTGAGCATATCTGAGAGCTTGCTCTAGGATAGTAGGTGAGTTTCTTTGTACGTCTACTTGATATTCATCTTTAAGGCCACAGACAAATCCTCTGGTTTTCTGATTATCATCCATATTTTTTATCTTTAAAATTGCCCCTCGATACTGCGAGATATATTGGATTGAAGATTTGTCTATTACTGTTTTCTCCCAGGCTGTCCAAGCTCTATCAAGTTCATTTTCTGGTAGAAACTCTCTTAGGAACGCTTCTTCAAAAGCTTTCCATGACCGAGGGGTCTGCCCAGTCTCGTGGAGGTTTAACCACCACTTATAGGCCATGGGCCCTGAGGAAAGACTGGCCTCAATAGCTTGCAAATGGTCAGGGTCTGTTTAAGAGCAAGAATGTTCTTCCATTTGTTGAGGAAGGTGTGTAGGAGAGAAACACAATTAGGTCTAGTGAAATGGACTAGTTTTGCAGCTTTTCGTCCGACGGCCCCGTTCATCCAAACGGGGTCCATTTCAGGTGCCGTCTGTTTTGGCCAGTGGACAACCTCGATAGGAACCAGTGGGAACAGACATGACGAGGAACGGACCGACGGTCAATCCACAACGTCCGTCCAAAGTTCAACGTTGAACAGGGTTTCAGGGACACTTCGTGGGACGGGAACTGAAAACATTTGGAATCGACCAAAATGGTCCAGGAATACAGTCCACAGGTTCGTGATCCTGATACGAACCCAATGGATCGAGCTTGGCTCGATTCGGGTATTGTTCGGTCAAAATCGCCCTTCGACGAGAGAGAAACACAATTAGGTCTAGTGAAATGGACTAGTTTTGCAGCTTTTCGTCCGACGGCCCCGTTCATCCAAACGGCGTCCATTTCAGATGCCGTCTGTTTCGGCCAGTAGACAACCTCGATAGGAACCAGTGGGAATAGACAGGACGAGGAACAGACCGACGGTCAATCCGCAACGTCCGCCCGAAGTTCGACGTTGAACAGGGCTTCGAGGACACTTCGTGAGACGGGAATTGAAAACATTTGGAATCAACCAAAATGGTCCAGGAATACAGTCCACAGGTTCGTGATCCCGATACGAACCCAAGGGATCGAGCCTGGCTCGATTCGGGTATCGTCCGGTCAAAATGGCCCTTCGACAGGAGAGAAACGCAATTAGGTCAAGCGAAATGGACTAGTTTTGCAACTTTCTGTCTGACGGCATCGTTTCTCCAAACGGGATCCGTTTCAGGTGCCGTCTGTTTCAGCCAGTGGACAACCTCGATAGAAACCTGTTGGAACAGACAGGACGAGGAACAGACTGACGAAAACGTTCGTCTGAAGTTCTACGTTAAACAGGGCTTCAAGGACACTTCGTCCGGTCGGGACCTGAAATTGGGAAATGTTTCGGAGCCCCCGTGTTGGTTCAGAAAATTTCAACAGTGTGTTGCAACGTGTTGAAGTTGTACCATAACTAATTAGTAAGCTGTTGAAGTTCATCCTGGGAGAAACCGATCTCATAGTAGTGTGTAGGTCTTGTGGTTCCCTGTAGTGAATGATACAATTTTGCATAAGTAATTACTAAGCTATTGAAGTTCATCCGGGGGAAAACCGATCTCATCATATACGACATAGTAGTGTGTAGGTCTTGTGGTTCCCTGTCTTGAGAGCTTGTCACTCTTCTGGTGAGCATTCATTTCTCCCAGAAACTTGTCCTTCTGAGAGCTTGTCACTCTTTTGGTGAGCATTCACTTCTCCAAAATCCTCTAGTCAGCATTCACTTCCCTTTCTGAAACAAATTGTATAAACCAAAAAAGTCGATTTGGCTACACTTAAGATCCACACTGCTGAAATTGGTAACCACATCCACTCCCTTTGCGCCAGGGTTTAGGGTCACCAAATGGTCGGTGCAAGCTGAGCTTAGTTGTGTAAGTTGCGAGCAGCATTTTCGCTCTTCAAAATGTCTCTTCTTTGAGACAGTCATTGATGCACGCTCCAAGCTTTCGCTCTCATCCAAGCTAACCCTAATTTCTAAATTACTAATCTTTATGTCAAGTAAACCATCATCTTCACTCCAAACTTCTTTTAGATCTTTCTTTGCCACTTTTTTCACTTTTTTCTGAGCTTAGTTCCCAAAGAAGGTTCATAATAATTTCTGGACTGCTCATTAGTCATCGTTGTTTGGTAATATCTCAGTTATGGGAGGCATGGGCAGTGGTTAGGTTTGTTGCAAATTTTTTTTGGTACCTTTTACGTTTTTTTTAACAGGAGGGGGCAGGTTTTTGCTACTCTCTCTGATAATTAAATCCGGGAGAGGGGTAGGGGGAGGAAAATTATTTTTATTTGTTTTTGGGCATCTGGGACGAGCCAGTTCCTCCACCTGCAGCAGCCCCACGGGCACACACTCCACGAGCTATCCTCCTCGCTTAGGTGCACAGGGAGTTCCGTCTTTTGCTTCCCTATCCCAGCCGGCCTCAGCTTGGGCCCAGCCTAGCCAGCCAGGTGATTTGCATGGGGGTGATGAGGCATTGACAGCTCCTCTTGTCCACAAGAGACCAGAAGGCCCAAGGGTGCACCGAACAAGAAAGGCAAGGCACAGAAACTGCCAGGGAAGAGAGGACGACCACGCAGGGCTCCAGGTACAGCTAGAGGTGCAGGATTACAGCCAGCTGGAGAAGGTGTTGTTGGTTTGGCTTGCTTGGGGGTTGATGCGGAGGCAGATTGGGATGATGCTAGTGACGAGTCCTCCTCTTCGGACACACAGCCCATGCCAGTTCCAGATAGGCACAGATATCGGCTGCGAGAGTCAGCTCGGGGCCTTGAGTTGTCTCCAGAGCATTCGTCTGAGTCAGAGCCAGAGCATTGATTGTGGCTCTGTTGTTTTAGTTTCAGTAGTTTGTCTCTAGCAGGCGGTCTACCATTGTACTCAGATGATTTTTCACATTATATACAGTGTTTGGCGTACTTTATTTGCTGCACATTGTGCGTATGTCGCTCTGTACATGCGATGCTGTATTTTCAGTTTAATGTCAAATTCTATGTGCGTGTGTGAATCCTATTTTCAACTAATTTCGATTGAAGTGAATGTTAGCTTCACATAAATGCACCTACATCATGAGTACAGCAATTACCCCTACACCCCAAACGGCATTTCATTAACACATGTAATACATTTGCATTTAAAAAAATTACAGAGATTGCATTTCACACGACCAGGCTCGCGTTGCACAAAAAACAACTATATATTAATTCAACCGTTGTATAAAGATAACATTACATATCCTGTCTTTTTTTTAAGCAGCCATCTAGTTATTTGTCGCGCCTTAAACTGCCGAAAACTACATAGCAACAGTCCGCCACATACGGCTAGACCTTATCTATTCTAAACATTCCTACTGATCCTCCACCGACTCCTCGCCCTCCTCAGGTGCATTGTTTTGTCGCTCTCGCTTTGCCTCCCGGTTAGCCCGAGCTGCCTCCTGGTTAGCCCGACGTCTGGCCGCCCTTTCCTTGACCATGATGAGCTGCCGTCGTGTGAAGTTCATTCCGATCTGCTCATCCAAATCCAGCTCGACAGCGGGGACAGAAGCCACAGCGGGGGTGGGTGGCTCCGGTTCCGGATTTCTCTGCCGAGTCTATCGCAGCATCTCTCGGATATCTGCCTCTTGCTTCCGATGTTTTTCGTTGTGCCTTCGGATATCTTCCTCAAGCTTCCTCCTGGCTTTGCCCTCGGGCTTCGGTGGTATGCGCTCTGCCATCTCGATCGACCTTCTCCTCACAGCACCCTGGTCCTTGAACACCCTCTCATAGCACCCTGGCTCAAACAGCCTTTCACAGCCTGTCACCGGCTCTCGCTTGCTCTCTCACTGTCTATCACTAGCTCTCTCACAGCCTCTGAAAATGCCGACCACAATGGCATTCTGAGTGCTTATTTATTCCCACAGCCTGATCGGCCATGTGGATCCCCATCATCCCTCCATGTGCCTCTGTACCTGCCCCCATGTGATGCTCCCCCCCAGTGTTGCTCTCCCATTGGCCCCATGGTCTGCTCACCCACAGTGCCCATATGCCGTTGAACCAGTCCCATGCACCATGTACTGTACCCTCTTTTTTTACACCCAGAACCCCTTTTCTTTCCATTTTTTTGACCTATTTTGGTAGGTAATAGGCAAAAAATAAATATTAAAAATATTAAAAAAAATAAAAATATTAAATATGGTACCGCCCTGGTACCGTGGATCCCAGGGCGGTACCGTACCTGCGGTACCATACCAACGGTACCAAAGGCCACTATGATATATATATATATATATATCATAGGTCCCGCGGTACTGGGTACCGCGGATCCCGGTACCGCAGGACCATACTGGTACCGCGGTACCATGATGGTACCGCGGTACCACAATATAATAATATTTTTATTATTTAATATTTTTAAAATTTTTTTTTTACCTAAACCTACCCGCCCCCCTCGCATTTCCTCTGAAATTTTTTTGCGCCCTCTCCACCCTGCCATCGCTGCTGGTTTTTCTTGCCTGCCTTTGATTCCTTGCGT
This sequence comes from Diphasiastrum complanatum, assembly GCA_029204225.1. Taxonomy (NCBI): domain Eukaryota; kingdom Viridiplantae; phylum Streptophyta; class Lycopodiopsida; order Lycopodiales; family Lycopodiaceae; genus Diphasiastrum; species Diphasiastrum complanatum. The sequence goes on from CM055104.1 coordinate 29,668,441, forward strand.
CGCCCATCGCCCACGCAACGCCCTGCCTTGCATCTGATTTCCTTTGCCCTGCATTCGCCCATTTTCAGTGTCTCTCCAACAGTGAACCCTGCTGTTTTTTTTCCAGCAATCCATCCCTCATTTCATCTGCAATGGTGCAATCCGACCTTTCCGGTCTGTGGGACGAGGTAGACATTGTCAGGCGGGTTGCCGACAAGGCCAACAAGACCGGTCAGAAGATCGTGCGCTGCCGATACTGTCTCGTCGAGTTTGCTGCATCCCTCACTCGCCTTAAAGGCCATCTGCTCGGTGCACGCGCCAAAAATGGTGCCACCTTGAATGCTGCCCCTTGTGGCAGCATGACCGTCCCCGACAGGCAGCGACTACTGGACACCTACGGGCCGCGGCTCGTGGCAGGGGAGAACACCATTTCGGAGGGCGTTCTCCGATTTTGCACCGCTCCTTATGTGACTAACCCAGAGTTGCTGCCTGCTTGGCTAGCACGCACGAGGAGAGGGAGTACATCCTCCTCCGGTTCCTTTGCCCCTCAGACAGTTCTGTCTCACGCACCCCCATCTGCTCAGATTCCGGTGGATCGCGTCCCATCGCGTCCGACAGTTGCCACTGCGGTTCCACCACCACCCACTGTTGCTCGCACTCCACCAGTCTACGACTTTCTCATGGACTCTCCGCCACCCGAGCAGGCCCAGGATGGTACTGGGCGGGCCTTCGAGGATGTGGAAGAGATCCCTTCTTCCTTCCCTTCCCATCCGGATGACCTCCTCAGCCAGCAGTTTTCGTACCCCATGCCAGATGTTGCCCCTCCACCAGTGCACCCCACCTATGCTGCTGCACCCATCCCTGCCAGTGCATCCCACTCTCCCCATTCCACGTCTACAGCCGATGCATCCACCAGCGCTCAGCGTGTCCCGTCATCGTCCATTCCCGTCACGGTTGGTTGCCACATTGGATTCAGAGGCCCAGCAGATGCCGAGTGTCAGGGCGCCCCCATCATCTCTTGCCAGCATGCCACACACAGAGTCCCAGCCAGAGCAGCCGCATGAGGTGCCTACAGTTCCTCCAGCTCCTCAGAGGGTGTATGTGCGTCGCACAGCTCCTCCAGTGCCACCGATGCCATTTAGGCCTGCAGCCCCTCCATCGCCGTCCACTTCTGCAGCACCAGGTCTCCATGGCAGGCCACCATCTGTGCCCAGGTTTTCTCTTGCAGGGCCCACATCCACAGTGGCTCCTCCAGTGGCAGCACCCACGTCACATCCTCCTCCTTTGGCAGCACCCAGGATGTACCAGTACCGGCCACCACAGCGCCCCTTTCAGTACATATCGCCACTGTACTCGCCTCCTACACAACCAGTTCCTCCACCTGCAGCAGCCCCACGGGCACACACTCCACGAGCTCATCCTCCTCGCTCAGTTGCACAGGGAGTTCCCTCTTTTGCTTCCCTATCCCAGCCGGCCTCAGCTTGGGCCCAGCCTAGCCAGCCAGGTGATTTGCATGGGGGTGACGAGGCATTGGCAGCTCCTCTTGTCCGCAAGAGACCAGGCAGGCCCAAGGGTGCACCGAACAAGAAAGGCAAGGCACAGAAACTGCCAGGGAGGAGAGGACGACCACGCAGGGCTCCAGGTACAGGTAGAGGTGCAGTATCACAGCCAGTTGGAGCAGGTGTTGTTGGTTTGGCCTGCTTGGGGGCTGATGCGGAGGCTGATTGGGAGCAGAGATATCGGCTGCGAGAGTCAGCTCGGGGCCCTGAGTTGTCTCCAGAGCATTCGTCTGAGTCAGAGCCAGAGCATTGATTGTGGCTCTGTTGTTTTAGTTTCAGTAGTTTGTCTCTAGCAGACGGTCTACCATTGTACTCAAATGATTTTTCACATTATATACAGTGTTTGGCCTACATTATTTGCTGCACATTGTGCGTATGTCGCTCTGTACATGTGATGCTTTATTTTATTTTGAAGAATTCTATGTGCGCGTCTGAATCCTATTTTCATTTCATTTCGTTTGAAGTGAATGCTAGCTTCACATATATGCACCTACATCATGAGCACAGCAATCACCCCTACACCCCAAACGACATTTCATAAACACATGTAATACATCTGCATTTTAAAAAATTACAGACATTGCATCTTACATGACCAGGCTCGCGTTGCACAAAAAACAACTATGTATATATTCAACCGTTGTATCAGGATAACATCACATATACTGTCATTTTTTTAAGCAGCCATCTAGTTATTTGCTGCACCATAAACTGCCGAAAACTACATAGCAACAGTCCGCCACATACGGCTGGACCTCATCTATTCTAAACATCCCTCACTGATCCTCCACCAACTCCTCGCCCTCGTCTGGTGCATTGTTTTGTCGCTCTTGCTCTGCCTCCCGGTTAGCCCGAGCTGCCTCCTGGTTAGCCCGACGTCTGGCCGCCCTTTCCCTGACCATGATGAGCTGCCGTCGTGTGAAATTCATTTTGATCTGCTCATCCAGATCCAGCTCGACAGCGGGGACAGGATCCACAGCGGGGGCGGGTGGCTCCGGTTCCGGATTTCTCTGTCGAGTCTGTCGCAGCATCTCTCGGATATCTGCCTCTTGCTTCCGATGCCTCTCGTTGTGCCTTCGGATATCTTCCTCAAGCTTTCTCCTGGTTTCGCCCTCGGGCTTCGGTGGTATGCGCTCAGCCATCTCGATCGACCTTCTCCTCACAACACCCTGATCCTTGAACACCCTCTCACAGCACCCTGGCTCTCAAACAGCCTCTCACAGCCTGTCACCGGCTCTCGCTTGCTCTCTCACTGTCTATCACTAGCCTTCAATGCCTATTTATCCCCACAGCCTGATCGGCCATGTGGATCCCCATCATCCCTCCATGTGCCTCTGTACCTGCCCCCATGTGATGCTCCCCCCTGTGTTGGTCTCCCATTGGGCCCATGGTCTGCTCACCCACAATGCCCATGTGCCTCTGTACTTGCCCGCATGTGATGCTACCCCCCTGTGTTGGTCTCCCATTGGCCCCTCGGTCTGCTCACTCGCAGTGCCCATGTGCCACTGCAACAGTCCCCTGCATCATGTACTGTACCCTCTTTATTTACACCCAGAACCCCCTTTTTTTACTTTTTTTTTGTCCTTTTTTGGTAGTTAATATGCAAAAAAAAATTACTAGAAATATATTAAAAAAAAAAAATATTATAAATGGTACCGCCCTGGTACCGCGGATCCCAGGGCGGTACTGTATCGGCGGTACCACTGATATGGTACCGGCGGTACCATACCAGCGGTACCAGAGGGTACTATGATATATATATATATATATTCCTCATATGGTCATTATGGACTCCCATGCCCTAACTTGCAAACTTAGACCTAATCACCACGTGAAACAGTATAGATAGGCCTGTAAGGCCTCATTATGCTTAGGTGAGCAAGTTTCCAGCTTTTAGTTCAGTATTTTCTTTACTACATTGCCATTTGATTTGCATGTTCATGTTTCCTTCGAGTGATTGTGTTTCCTCTTAGTTCATGTGTTACTTCGGCCCCAATTGACTGTATGCTGCTTAGGTAGCGGTAGATATCTCAAAGTCACATGCAATTTAAAGGTTTCCTGAAATGCTAAACCTGCTAATAATTGATCTCTCTTACAGAATTGTTGGAATATCTATATAAGAACTTAAATTTTTTAACCCTAACAAAGAAACTGATCTGCTTCAGTTTTCTTATTATAAGAGAATGCATGATACTAGTGTGAGTGATTGACATGTGAAAAAGGATCCACTACATGTCAAATCAGCAGTGAGTGCTTTAAGTGGAAAGTTATTATTATGTAGGTAGTATTTTGTTTAAGAAGGATATTTTTAGGTATAAAATCACCTGATATATAATAGTGCCAAACTGCTGAAGTAACTAGTTTCTGATGCTGGAACTTGTTACTGCACCATGGTGACTTAATTAGGGCCTTACTTGGGGAAGACAAATTCAATATGATGCCATTTAACAACATGAAAAGATGGTGTAGACTGTTCTTAACATCTGCCTGTAATACACAAGTACCTTCTTATGGACTTGAAAGTGAATCACAACTAGTTTGTCAAATCAAATCACCAGCAACATTGAGAATTACTGTTATGTGTGGCAGAATAGTAGTCAAGGTGCAAACTTTACAGCTATTTTGATTGCTTATGGTTCAGAGATGCTTTCTTTTTCGACCTAATGGTTATAATTTACACTATTGTCTTGCTACATAGCACCATGTTATGTGATCTTCCTAGCAATAAATAGCTAAACTATTAATATGCAATTTTGTACATTTGAAGGTGTCATTGGCTAGGATTTTAACTTTAGAGATGGGAAAGCCTATAACGCAAGCTAGGAACGAGGTTAGGGCCACAATCGATCGAATTCAATTCCTTACAGGTAATGTTGAAAAGGTAAGTAACACCCATTTCAACCACCCTTTTGTAGTTAATTTAGTTGTTCTTTGTGTGTTAGTTCAGGGAAATCTTTGCGAATCTTGAAGGGAAATTGGTTTTACTAAAAAGGATGCACAAATCATAGATGCACTGCGTTTCTGAAACGCGTTTCAAAATCGTGTTCAGAAAAGCGGTTCAGAAACGCGTTTCTGAAAAATACAAAAAAATTCCAGAAACGTTTTTTTTATATATATATATATATATATATATCATAGTACCCTCTGGTACCGCTGGTATGGTACCGCCGGTACCATATCAGTGGTACCGCCGGTACGGTACCGCCCTGGGATCCGCGGTACCAGGGCGGTACCATTTTTAATATTTTTTTTTATTTTTTAATATATTTTTAGTAATTTTTTTTTGCATATTAACTACCAAAAAAGGACAAAAAAAAGTAAAAAGAGGGGGTTCTGGGTGTAAAAAAAGAGGGTACAGTACATGATGCAGGGGACTGTTGCAATGGCACATGGGCACTGCGAGTGAGTAGACCGAGGGGCCAATGGGAGACCAACACAGGGGGGTAGCATCACATGGGGGCAAGTACAGAGGCACATGGGCATTGTGGGTGAGCAGACCATGGGCCCAATGGGAGACCAACACAGGGGGGAGCATCACATGGGGGCAGGTACGGAGGCACATGGAGGGATGATGGGGATCCACATGGCCGATCAGGCTGTGGGGATAAATAGGCACTCACAATGCCATTGTGGTCGGCATTTTCAGAGGCTGTGAGAGGGCTAGTGATAGACAGTGAGAGAGCAAGCGAGAGCCGGTGACAGGCTGTGAGAGGCTGTTTGAGAGCCAGGGTGCTGTGAGAGGGTGTTCAAGGATCAGGGTGCTGTGAGGAGAAGGTCGATCGAGATGGCTGAGCGAATACCACCGAAGCCCGAGGGCGAAGCCAGGAGAAAGCTTGAGGAAGATATCCGAAGGCACAACGAGAGGCATCGGAAGCAAGAGGCAGATATCCGAGAGATGCTGCGACAGACTCGACAGAGAAATCCGGAACCGGAGCCACCCGCCCCCGCTGTGGATCCTGTCCCCGCTGTCGAGCTGGATCTGGATGAGCAGATCGGAATGAATTTCACACGACGACAGCTCATCATGGTCAGGGAAAGGGCGGCCAGACGTCGGGCTAACCAGGAGGCAGCTCGGGCTAACCGGGAGGCAGAGCAAGAGCGACAAAACAATGCACCAGACGAGGGCGAGGAGTTGGTGGAGGATCAGTGAGGGATGTTTAGAATAGATGAGGTCCACCCGTATGTGGCGGACTATTGCTATGTAGTTTTCGGCAGTTTATGGTGCAGCAAATAACTAGATGGCTTCTTAAAAAAATGACAGTATATGTGATGTTATCCTGATACAACGGTTGAATATATACATAGTTGTTTTTTGTGCAACGCGAGCCTGGTCATGTAAGATGCAATGTTTGTAATTTTTTTAAATGCAGATGTATTACATGTGTTTATTCAATGTCGTTTGGGGTGTAGGGGTGATTGCTGTGCTCATGATGTAGGTGCATATATGTGAAGCTAGCATTCACTTCAAACGAAATTAAATGAAAATAGGATTCACACACGCACATAGAATTCTTCAACATAAAATAAAGCATCACATGTACAGAGCGACATACGCACAATGTGCAGCAAATAATGTAGGCCAAACACTGTATATAATGTGAAAAATCATATGAGTACAATGGTAGACCGACTGCTAGAGACAAACTACTGAAACTAAAACAATAGAGCCACAATCAATGCTCTGGCTCTGACTCAGACGAATGCTCTGGAGACAACTCAGGGCCCCGAGCTGACTCTCGCAGCCGATATCTCTGCCTGTCTGGAACTGGCATGGGCTGTGTATCCGAGGGGGAAGACTCGTCATCCTCATCCTCCCAATCAGCCTCCGCATCAGCCCCCAAGCAGGCCAAACCAACAACACCTGCTCCAACTGGCTGTGATACTGCACCTCTACCTGTACCTGGAGCCCTGCGTGGTCGTCCTCTCCTCCCTGGCAGTTTCTGTGCCTTGCCTTTCTTGTTCGGTGCACCCTTGGGCCTGCCTGGTCTCTTGCGGACAAGAGGAGCTGTCAATGCCTCGTCACCCCCATGCAAATCACCTGGCTGGCTAGGCTGGGCCCAAGCTGAGGCCGGCTGGGATAGGGAAGCAAAAGAGGGAACTCCCTGTGCAACTGAGCGAGGAGGATGAGCTCGTGGAGTGTGTGCCCGTGGGGCTGCTGCAGGTGGAGGAACTGGCTGTGCAGGAGGCGAGTACAGTGGCGATATGTACTGAAAGGGGCGCTGTGGTGGCCGGTACTGGTACATCCTGGGTGCTGCCAAAGGAGGAGGATGTGACGTGGGTGCTGCCACTGGAGGAGCCACTGTGGATGTGGGCGCTGCAAGAGAAAACCTGGGCACAGATGGTGGCCTGCCATGGAGACCTGGTGCTGCAGAAGTGGACGGCGATGGAGGGGATGCAGGCCTAAATGGCATCGGTGGCACTGGAGGAGCTGTGCGACGCACATACACCCTCTGAGGAGCTGGAGGAACTGTAGGCACCTCATGCGGCTGCTCTGGCTGGGACTCTGTGTGTGTGGCATGCTGGCAAGAGATGATGGGGGCGCCCTGACACTCGGCATCTGCTGGGCCTCTGAATCCAATGTGGCAACCAAGTCGGCCAGCTGGGCATCCGAATACAAATGCTCTGGGCTCTGGGACTCATCCTGTGCACCAGCCTCTAAATCATCCTGTGCACCGACCTCTGAATCATCCTGTGCACCAACCCCTGAATCAACCCAAGCCTCATCCCGTGCCTCATCATGTGCACCCTGTAGACCCTGCATGGCCTCCCAATCTGTGCAATGAAAGTCATCAGGTGCCTCCTCTGGTGTGCTGTCGTAGTAACGGCCATGACTCTGTGCTGCACGCATCCAAACATCTGCGGGACCAGCATCTAAACCACTCTGCCCTCTATCAAGAGCCTCCTCCATCATGTCGACATAGGTAGGTATGCCACTGCCCCCCCCTGTGTGCCCTGCCTGTCTGCCGGTATAACCTGTGCCATGTGTCCCACCTCTGCCACGTGATGCACCTGTGACCCCTGCCCGTGGCGTGTGCCCTGCACCTGTATAATCTGCCTCATCCCTCTCTGGTCTGGCAAACACAACCCGAATGGGCTCATCCTCATCATGCTCATCCTCTGACACTGGCTCATCTGCCTCATACAATGGGGGCTCTCTGTGCTCAAGCCCAAGCTCTCTCTCTCTCATCTCGGCAAGCTCCCTCTCTCTCTCTGCCATCAACTGTGTGCCCAGGTCATCTGCAGGCATGGGATGGGTGCTGTCCGTAGGCAAGTCAACCTGGCGCTCCAAATCAGATATCTTCGTCTGCAAGGTTTAAAATTTGCATGTCAGAGAGACAACTTTTTCAAGAAATGAAATCAACATACCAGGAGTCAACCAACATGCTATGAAAGATTAGCTTATCACCTGCAATGCGCTCGTAATGGTCGGAAGCCTCCTGGCGAGACGTGCGTTGGTGCTACAGAACACCAACCGCTCCAACTGACTCACTGACAACCGGTTTCTTCTCCTCGTGTGAATCAGTGCCCATGTGCTCCAATTACGCTCACACACAGAGGCAGCACAGTCCTGTGGTGCGTGCATTGAAATACTTCAGCACATTGTGGCAAAGGTGAAACTTCAACGAAACACAAAAAATGGAGGATAAAATGAGATGCATACCTGAGAAAGGACACGCAGTGCAAGACGCTGTATAGATGGGTATGTGCTACCGAACATGGTCCACCAGGTAATGGGTAGCTGCCTCCTCACTGGATCCTGGGCAGCCGGGTGGCCGAATGTGCCCATGCCGAAACGAAATGCAGCGAGCTCCTCCATGAGCCTGATAGGATCCAAACCTATGTGTGGACCCACCCTGTGAATGTACTGAAGCCAATCGGCCTCGAGCTCCCTGTCTGCGATCTGTGTCGGAGAGAGGAAGACGGGATGTAGCATGTGTGCAACGCTGTGGATACTCCTGTGGAAGTAGTTCCATCGCGTCTCCCATATGAACTTCAGCTCTGTCATCCTGCAGGTGAGGGGCATGTGGTTTAGGGCATTACGAAAAAGCTTAACATTGACAGAAAAACAAACTAGCAAGTACTGAAAAGATAAAGGTCAATTGCAACACTGTACCGCTTACCTCTCTGGCTGCAAGATGGGCAGCTGCAGGAACTGTCCAATCCGGTCCATGAGCTCATACACCAGTCCAAGTGTCGACCCCTCGCTGTCAGCCATGCGGAGCACAATGTAGAGTGGTCGAAGCAGTCCTGACAATGTCTGTGCATCCCTCCAGAACTGGTCTCCCCTCACCGTGGAAGAAAAGTGCTCCCCATCCTCAGTGTGCGGAAATGTACTGGCACCCCAAAGATCACTGGCAACCATCTGTAGAAGCTGGGCCCTGCACCTGATCAAACGGTCGATGACCACCAAGTCGAATGCAAAGCGCGTGGGGGCTGGCTTACGGAGGTCCAGATGGCTAAACACCCGGAACATGGCAAGAACACGCCTCTTTCTGGTGACAAAAGTCACCAGGAAGAGGGCCTCCCGGACGATGGCTCTAACCCAGGGAAGTGCTCCAATGTCCCCCATCAAAAGGTCTATGCCGTGGGCTGCACAGGGGGTATGAACAATATGAGGGAACTCGGCCTCTAGCAGTACACCCATCTGAATGCAGTTCGTGGCATTGTCCGTCACCACCGTGACGACATGCTGTGGGCCTATGGCTAGGATGGAAGACCTGATGACATCAAACATGAACTCTGCAGATATGACTCTCCCCCCCCTGCTGCAATCCACTGCCCTCAAAAACTGTGTGCCCATGCAGCTGGAGACCAGTATGTTGAGGATCGGCCTCCTCCTGACATCAGTCCAGCCATCGGACATGATGCTGCAACCGTAAGTGGCCCAGTGCCGACGCAGAGGCTCCATCTCTCTAGACAAGGACTCGACCCTATCCCTCAGCATGTGTGTGCGGACAACCTCTGAACTAGGGACTCTCCAGCTAGGGCTGACAGACTGTGCAAGGCGGAAGGCCCTTCTGAAGGGCTCAGAGTCGGTGATGGCAAAGGGCAGGTTCAGCTCATAAACCAGACTGGCCACGGCCTGTGTGGCCTCTCTGTCCATGTGCGGCTGATGCGCGCCGCGAATGGTCTGCTGCACGAGGGCTCTCCCTGGTGGACGACGGGTGGTGGACCTCCAGCACGGTGCACCAACCGTGACGGGAATGGACGATGACGCGACAGGCTGGGCGCTGGTGGATGCATCGGCTGTAGACGTGGAATGGGGAGAGTGGGATGCACTGGCAGGGATGGGTGCAGCAGCATAGGTGGGGTGCACTGGTGGAGGGGCAACATCTGGCATGGGGTACGAAAACTGCTGGCTGAGGAGGTCATCCGGATGGGAAGGGAAGGAAGAAGGGATCTCTTCCACATCCTCGAAGGCCCGCCCAGTACCATCCTGGGCCTGCTCGGGTGGCGGAGAGTCCATGAGAAAGTCGTAGACTGGTGGAGTGCGAGCAACAGTGGGTGGTGGTGGAACCGCAGTGGCAACTGTCGGACGCGATGGGACGGGATCCACCGGAATCTGAGCAGATGGGGGTGCATGAGGCAGAGCTGTCTGAGGGGCAAAGGGACCAGAGGAGGATGCACTCCCTCTCCTCGTGCGTGCCAGCCAAGCAGGCAGCAACTCTGGGTTAGTCACATAAGGAGCGGTGCAAAATCGGAGAATGCCCTCCGAAATGGTGTTCTCCCCTGCCACGAGCCGCGGCCCGTAGGTGTCCAGTAGTCGCTGCCTGTCGGGGACGGTCATGCTGCCACAAGGGGCAGCATTCAAGGTGGCACCATTTTTGGCGCGTGCACCGAGCAGATGGCCTTTAAGGCGAGTGAGGGATGCAGCAAAATCGACGAGACAGTATCGGCAGCGCACGATCTTCTGACCGGTCTTGTTGGCCTTGTCGGCAACCCGCCTGACAATGTCTACCTCGTCCCACAGACCGGAAAGGTCGGATTGCACCATTGCAGATGAAATGAGGGATGGATTGCTGGAAAAAAAACAGCAGGGTTCACTGTTGGAGAGACGCTGAAAATGGGCGAGTGCAGGGCAAAGGAAATCAGATGCAAGGCAGGGCGTTGCGTGGGCGATGGGCGACGCAAGGAATCAAAGGCAGGCAAGAAAAACCAGCAGCGATGGCAGGGCGGAGAGGGCTCAAAAAAATTTCAGAGGAAATGCGAGGGGGGCGGGTAGGTTTAGGTAAAAAAAAATTAAAAAAAATATTAAATAATAAATATATTATTATATTGTGGTACCGCGGTACCATCATGGTACCGCGGTACCAGTATGGTCCCGCGGTACCGGGATCCGCGGTACCCAGTACCGCGGGACCTATGATATATATATATATATATATATATATATATATATATATATATTTGGTTTTTTTATGGGCAATATGGGTATCAAATGAAAGCTCTAACAAGAGCATAATTACTGTGTAGTTTGTCAACTGTTTCGGGTGCAGGATGGTCCAGTTCAGGTGCATTAATCCATGTTGGGTTCTGTCAAGGATAAAAATTCAAAACTAACCTCTAGCCAGTTCGTTACGATCACAGATGGTCCCAGCAAGTGTGTTTTCACTCAGGGAGTTGGAGGCCAAATCATGAAGAGGCCCCCCAAACCCTCCACCAGGGGGCTACTGCCCCTCGGACCCCCCGTTTCTCGAGGGGCTACCGCCCCCCGAACCCCCTGAGCATTTATTGAAAACCAGAGCAAATAACAACCAAATAGCTATTGAAAATAAGATCTGTTTGTGCCCCATGTACTGCACTTCTGAGAGGCAAAACGCTGGTTTGACCATTGATCCCTTAAAAAAATTTCAGCCATAAGCTATTTTTCCAATTTTTTTTTTTTTATAGTACTATTCTGTGAGGAGGGCACACGTTTCTCAAAAACGCGTGCCCTCAGAAATGCGTTTCTGTGCATCTATGGCACAAATGTCTGCAGCAAAATATACATAATCACCTAGGTAAAAAGAAAGTTCCATGAATCGGATAAGGTTGTGGCTCTGCACGTGTTTTTGAAGGTTACTGTTTTTGAACATTCTTTCAGGTGCTTTCCGAAGAAAATATGCTACAAACATCTCGTTTGACAGAAAAGGTCACTTACGAACCTCTAGGTGTGGTAAGAAGTCAGTGCTGCAAGTGTGCTTCACCACAGGTCATTTTGTTGAGGAGTTTGCTTATATAAGAAATTTAGATTTTTTCTGAGTCAACCATTTGTCTGTTGCATTGTGTCTAGGTAGCAAACATATCGGCATGGAATTATCCATATTTTGTTTCTGCGAATGTTTTTGTGGCAGCTCTGCTGACGGGAAATACTGTCCTGTACAAACCAAGTGAATATGCTTCACTAACAGGACAGGAGATCACTGACCTACTTCATGAGGTGAGTCACGACAATATTTAAGACGACCATGCTCTCGTCTTATTGAAGCAATATCACTTTTGATCCATTGCTCCACCCAAAGGGTTTTTTAAAAGCCAGAATACCATGTTTTCTGCATGTACATTCTTTATCTGTCGATCATTCAGAAATTAATGTATTGATACATTACTTTTGGTCTTGTACCATGAAATCCTAGTGTTACCTTCACTTCTCATGCTTTTGCAATAGCTTTTGAAGTTTTTTGGCTTCCTGCAGGCAACCAGATCTGCATTCTCTTGGGGAATGGCTTGTTTTAGTACTCGTAAGACTATTTAGCATGTTTGATTGATGTTAGCAGAAAGGTTGCTGACTTGGGAAACACGCTTAATGAGTCAATGAGAAATTTCCAAGATTATGTATTACCTGCATCATGCACGAATGTCCAACGTTCAAGCACATGCTTAGTAATGTGTCGATGTGGCGGGCCATAATTTTCTCCTCATTTAGAGTAGTTTATGAATTTTGATTGAAGCGAAAGCGATCTTATGTATATAGCTCATCGAGAAAATAAACCTAAATCATGCATCTTCAGATCTGTACTGGATGTTTTATGCTTATCTATGTTTTTTAATTCAAGTGAAAGTGATCTTTGGTATACGGCTATTCTGAGAAATGGATCTACATCATGCATCTTCAGATTTGTACTGGATATTCTATGCTCATTGGCTCTGTGCTCGTGGCACTTATTCTGGACTTTGTACAAAATCACATGCATCAAAATGAGTACCCTAATGAAAGACTGACGTTATGATGTCACTGATTGAGAAAAGAATGACGATAACTATTCTTTTCAATATGCAGGCAGGCATTCCTGAAGATGCCTTTATGTTAACAACAGGAGGTGGAGGAGTAGGAGCAAAAGTAGCATCATTGAAAGGACTTGGTGGTGTATTTTTCACTGGATCTAATAAAACTGGCTTGGAAATTGCAAAAAAGGCAGCTCCAAATCTTGTTAAAGTAAGAAATTGATCCGATTTTGCATCCTATACAAAGAATAAAATAGTCTCCTTTGAGCTGATTTTGGACGGTCATGCGGTCTTTTGATCATTTCTTGGCTATGCCTTGCAATTCTCTAGGTTAGTAAAGACACATTCACCTCTCTAAGAAGTCTGTCTTACAAACGGTCAGTTATGTATCAATGTTGAAAATGTGAAGCTGGAATTTCTTATAGATCTTGGGTTCCCGAGTGTGGGAGCAGAGATCTACACCACAACGGGCTTAACCACTTGAACAACTCCCATTTGCCTGGAAATTCATATTGGCTTATCTTAAATGTGTATTATAATTGTCTCAACAATTTCAACATGAAACAGGTGCAGCTCGAACTTGGAGGTAAAGACCCTGCTTATGTGCGATATGATGTCCCTGATGTAGTTGCTGCTGCATCAACTATAGCTGATGGAGCATTTTACAATTGTGGGCAGGTATTGTTGTTCTCGGTTGAAGGTTTGACTGCTAAGATTGTTATATCTATAATATTTAGATTGGTGATGTCATTGATCATTTTTTGTGTCCAACAGAGTTGTTGTGCAGTAGAGAGAGTCTATGTTGACAAACGTATCTATCCGTCCTTTGTGGAAGCATTTGTAAAGAATGTGAAGTCATTCAAGGTAACTTCAAAAAGATAAAAGAATAGCTTACCATAAGCTCAGCTATCCCATATTCTATCAGATCAGTTTTGTTTAGCTAATCAATTTTTAGAAAGATTTATAGCCAAGTATTTGAATAATTTGAGCTGACTGCTACATGTTGATTTGAGACATGCTTCAAGCTGATGTAGGTTGGGGATCCTTTGGCAGCTGATACATACATTGGACCTGTGGCTCGTCAACCTCAACTGACTGTCCTTGCTTCTCAGGTAATATTTATATATAGCCTTCTTCCCCTATCAGTGGAAAATTTTACTTACATGAGTTCAGCTATCTCTAGTCATATATATTCTCATGAATGTTAGCAGGGGAACTTAATTGGTGAGAGCGTATGTGATGCATCATTTATATTTGTGAATTGTATTGGCTAAATGCCCAAGACATAACGACTATCCCATCTTCCATTTCCATAGACCCATAAACTGGGAACTCCTAGGGAAGGTACCTTACTAAGTTTTAGACCCACAAAATGTATACTTGACTTACATGCGAATCTCTTCTTGAGATGCACTAAGACTTATTATTATCAATTTGATTCCAAAGAGATTTGTCACCAAGTACAAGAATAGAAATGAAATACCATATCAAATGATTCACATAAAGCGTCCACGTGAGAAGTGATGAGGGGTCAAGATGGCGAAGGTTACATAGATATCAATATATTGTTATCAAACATGTCATGAGCTTTGATAATCCTTGAAAGTGAACAAAATCTGATTGGAATCAAAATGACAACTTTTCTTTGATTGAAATTGCAAATTAGAACAGTAGATTATCGGAACAATTAAAAATTGACACATAGTCATTGGTTTTGCTTACATGCAAAGCTAAAGGACTCAAGAAGAGTGACAGTGTGATAGAAATCCCAAGTGTATCCAGTATCCGGGAGGCCTGAGAAAACCATGATAGTCGATGCCCCTGATCATAAAGGTCTCGCGATGAGGCAAGTGCCGTCTGTGTGTATCTCTGCTCATCTGTGGGTAACGTCATAATACGCTGAATATGTAGAATAAGCTGAAAGATGGCGGATAGCTGAATGGGAGGGATTGCGAACTCTGTCAGGATAATATGATGTGGGACAGACGGCTTAGCCCGTATCATACGAGATAGCATGAGAACCTGCAGTCGTGAAATGCTGGCCCAATCCGAAGATGTAAGACCTGCACACCATACCTCTGCTGCATATAGGGCTGTGGGAGTAACGAGAGTATCAAAAAGCTGACATTTACTCGAGGCATCCCGAATAAACCGTTTGAAACATAAGCGCTCTAACTGGACAAGGGAGGCGTGACCCTTACCAAGTCTGGCGGAGGCTGCCTGTCGCATGCCAAAGATAGGACCTGTAAAAAGCACGCCAAGGTAAGTGTAAGAAGATACGACCTCCAAGGGTTGCCTATCAAAGATGAGTTCCTGGCGCTGCATAAAAGCTCTCGATGTGTTGAAAACCATAACTTTGGTTTTCAATATGTTAACCCCCAATCCCCATCTACTGCAGAAGGCATGAAGGCTGTCCAACTGTCGCTGTAATCCCTCTCTGGAAGAAGATAGGAGGACCACGTCATCTGCATATAAAAGTATAGCAATCAAGATGCTCCCAAGCCTGCAACCTGTGCCACCGCATCCCTCAATAAATCTCTCAAGCTCGTCAATATATAGTCCAAACAGGGTTGGGGATAGAGAACAACCCTGTTTCACGCCAATAGTGCTCCAGATGTGGTCTGAGATGCCGGTATCACTCCGAAAACATCCAAGGACTTTCTCATATAGTGCCATCACTGCTAAGATCATGTCAGTAGAAAAACCAAGATCACGTAGACGCTGAATGAGAAGGGATCATGGAACAGAGTCGAAGGCTTTCCTGAAGTCAACAAAACAACAATAGACCCGTTCTCTTCTGTGTCTAGCCTCCTCAATAATGGCTCGAAGGGTGAAGATATGATCTGTGGTGGAGTAGTGTGCTCTGAAACCTGCCTGGCCCAATGCATGTAATCTCCTAGACTCTGCCTCAGAACTGACTGCTGACTGTGGGATGGTGCCATATAACTTAGCAATGATGTGTCCAATCATAATGGTGCGATAGTTTCCAGGGTCGATGGGGTCACCAGTTTTATGAATGGGGTGGATGATGTTGGTGCATCAGGAGGAAGGGAAGCCGGAGACAACTGCTTGATTAAGCAAAGTGGTTAGGATTGGTGAAAGTATATCTGCAGCATCCTTCACACTTTCTTATGAGCAGTGGCACCCATCTACAATCAGTTTTCAAACATCCGGTAAGTGATTCTTCTTTACTTTCTTGCATAAACGTTGCTATCTTGAATACGCAGGAAGAATGCTTGTTTGTTTGGTTGTTTTCTCACAAAAAGTGAGTAAGGAGAGGCACTGGATTGCGATTTACAGCTACTTTGCTTCAGTTTCGGTTATGAACATATTGATAAGATGAGATGCATTCTTTTGGCTAATAATTGAAGGCTGTCAATCGCGACCCACAGCCGTAAAAGAATGGTGTTGTTGCTCACATATTTTGCTTGTGGATTATGCATAAAGAATAGCATGTTTTGTGAGCTATGTGCACAATGGAAGTGCGCTGGCACTTATGGACAGAAATCACCATATTCTCTCTTCAAGTTGTTGAAGAATGACTTACTGCTTCACTAAAACAGCGATGGAACTGTTCTTAGAAGGATAGAGCAGTTGTATATGCCACCGCTCATTTATGGTTGTAATGTTTTGGCCTCCATCACTGGCTGGACAGCAATGGAAGCACTTTTAGATATCACAAACAACGTCTTCTTGATGTCCTTCGCTGGTGGACAGCGACATATTCCATAATTTGATTTGCTCACAAGCATATGATTGCTTACGGTTTGTCATAAGTCGAATATGCACAATAATATTCAAAGTTATGTGTCTCTCTCTTTCTCTGCAGCGGCTTTTAGATTTCAGAATTGCATCCCTACTTCGTTTCTCGATTCGGAATACATTCCAATACACGTATGAATATGGCAAGCATCATGTTGATTAGACTACATAATAAAATACATATGATAGTATGCTCTTTTGTGCTGATTGGCATTGCTTTTGCTGCTACCATGGTTATGGCAAAAACTAGAATCGAACTCGTTTATTATCACTCGTCAAAGGAAACGTCTCTCCTAACAAATATGACTTCCTCACAAGATTCGTTTGCTACATCTATTCAGGTTAGTGTTGCAAAACTTATTTGGTGTACAATGCAATGATGGTGTATACACAAAGAGTAGTGTACACAGATGAATGGTGGTAAGACAAATAATAGGAAAACATTCCGTTTATACCTATAGCAGGATAAAAGTAAACTACTTTACTAGTTTCGCTTGTTCTCCAACGTAAGCATGTCTAGATAACTAAGGCTATAAACATGACGATTTTTCAGTTTTTCCCATCAATAAAGGCTGAAACCAATAATACAAGTATTGATAACCTAGGCGCCTTAATGCACATGGATTTGTGCGAGGAATCGCTGCACTCGTAGGGATTAGTACGACATGGATTTGCCCTGATCCTAATACAAGTGTTAGGGTAAAATACTTGGCCATATATAATTAAAAGCAGGTATTGTTTTATTGTTCTTAAGACACGGTACTTTACCTAAGATAGGTTCTGATATTGGTATGGCATGGATTTGCCCCATATCTGAGTACCGATCCACGCTATCCCTTGTTTGCGAAACGCAATTTATCTAACACAGTTATTTTTCAAGTACACATGCTGCAATTTTAGAAATTGATATGGACCAGTACCATAAAACTGATCAGAATGGCGGAATGCCCTGATACGGTAATAATATGGGAAAGCCTATCGCAATTAATCATTTTAAATAGGGAAGATTGGACTACATTTTTTTACATCAAATACTTTAAGTTGTTAAGCTGCTATACTTATTTTGTACATGGATAACAACTGACATTCAACGTTGACACATGTCTTCCTCATTGTGCTAACTTGTGCGGTTTTGTGTGGTGGGATGGTGGCAGGTACCAGCTGGATGTCTTGAAATAGGTTTCGCCTTACGGTGCTTTTCTTGAGTATTTTATGCTTTCAGCTATGTTTTACCTTGTTGGTTTATGAATAAAGGTTTCAAAAAGTTTGGACTTGCGTTCGCAAGAGGAGCTATGTTTCGTTAATCTCTCTCTCTCTCTCTCTCTCTCTCTCTCTCTCTCTCTCTCTCTCAAAAGGGAAACGTCTCATCAGCTCTCTATATAGTTCCTCCACAAGTGCCTTTTGGTGTGCATTCATCCCCCATGCCCCAGCTCCCCTCCTTGACGATTTACATATCAGGACCACATATGCTACCTCATCATACATTGTACCCATTGACTTACCCATCTCCATCTTCCCATGCCCATGTAAATTTACCTTCATCAACTTTGACATGGTCCTAGAGGCCATCAAGAGAATGAAGATCAAACGTTCCAGAGACATAGAGGACCTTGGGTCAGAATTGTAATCTATGCTACAGACATACTCTCACTACTCTACTCAATCACGCCATTGTGGGCAAGAGACATGGAGGACCTTGAATCATGGTGACCCCATGATCCCTAGTAGTTCTATCATGATTGGGGATGTTCTTACGAAGCTATATGCTACCATGGTGCACCGGTCTTTCCTCCTCACACTATGCCAATATCTCAAGACTGCAAACTACCATGTTTGCTAGCATAATTCGAGCAAATTGTACGTCATTTCAAAACGCGTTTGAATCCAGACAAGAGATCCAGGTTTGAAATGGAAAACTTTTTTAGATTTTTTTTTTTTTTGAAAATGTGTTTTTGAGGTTTCAACATGTTATAGAAAGACTAGTACTAAGTAGATACATCCAATTTCTATCTCCAACTTAGTGGCTTTAGTAGTTATTGTGATAAGTCATAAATTAAGAAGATTAAAACTTGGGGAGCTCTAAGAAATTGTTTTGAAACACAATAGCAGGTACATGATTAATGACAACAAGACACCTAGTATTCAAAGCTTAGAATCAAGATTATAATCAATGGCTTCAATGCTCACAATCAAAACATATAGTTTAAGAAGATTGAAGAACTTTTGAAATTGTTTCAAAAATTTGGACATGGTACTAGCATAGAACCCACGGTTCCCAAAACCATGGGTGTACCATTTTGGATGAAGAATCTAATGAAAGTCTCTTTGGAAACAGAAAAGGTAACTTATATATCTTGAGTCATGAATATGCACTTTCTACAAATGTAAGTAATTCTAATGCCCAATTGTTGCATCAAAGATTAGGACATTTAAACATGAGAGCTATCTTGTACATCCATCACAATAGTCAAGGACTTGAGATTAAATGTTGCCTCCACTGTTTGTGAGATGTGCTTATTAGGAAAACAACCTAAATCAAGATTCCCAAAAGGAAAAGCCATTAGAGCTAAGTCAATTCTTGAATTGATACATAGTGATCTGTGTGGACCTATGAGCACACCCTCTCTAAGTTCCGCAATGTATTTTATCACTTCTATCGAGATTCACCACAATAATGTTGTCGTCTTCTTAGAAGGCAAATTGTATGATTTTAAGTAGAAGTAGCCAGTGCATGAGTTTGTTCCAACAACTCCATTCATCGACAGGCCTCGACCTGTGAATGTTTTGACACCTCCAACAGAAATAGAAGATATCCCAGTCGCACAACAAGGAGAGACATCTAGTCAGCAACTGACAATTGTTTGAAGGTTTGCTTGAATCTGACATGAAGCTGATCAATATATTTCTCAAGCGTTCATTAGTCATGATGAACCTACCTCAATTTCTGACAAATTCTATGGCAATAACCTTCGCCGAACTCTCAAACTCAGCTAGGGTAAAACCGGCGAAGGTTTCTGGCACACAAATACACAGTTTCTATAGTTTGGCGAGCATAACAATAAAGATTTTCTATGATCTGAATAGGATGAATGTTCGCCGAATTCAAAAATAATAATTCACTATAAATAGAATAATCTGGATACTCGACGAAGGTTCTGGCGAAGAATCAAGAGTAATACTGGTATTTTTGCAAAAAAGAGACTTTTCTGGCAAAAATATGACAATATGACAACTGATCCTCTGAGAAACCTTCTATTTCTGATATTATTCTTTGCCGACCTGGAAGTAGATAGATCTGAATCACACCTATGCACAGTGAATCGGGCAAAGGTTCTTTTTTTGTATTTTGAGGGTTTTGGTGATTTTTTGGTGTTTTTTGATGGTTTTTTTGATGTTTCTGGAAATCTGCTGGGAAGGATTTTTCGCCCTTCAAACTGAAGGTTCTCTGATCAAAACCGAAGGTGCCTACAACTCGGCGAACGTTTCCTGAAAGAGGGCAAAAAGTTATCAGCTTTGATTACGATTTTTGCCTCCTTTTGACCAAAATCTGGCAGATTTGACCGATTTTTGTTGTTTTTTCTGATATCTCAGATCCAAATGGATCTTAAGATTGGTGATCTGAATAGCTTTCCCTACTCCACAATCAGATTAGATTTCAAACAAGCAAATCCACTCAAATCAGGCAAAATCACCCCAAACTTTTTTGCAAAATTCCTCCCAAAACCCTGTTGGCATTTTTGGGTTGTTCTTGGGGTGGGAAGTAAAAAAAAAAAAACCATTACTGAATTGATTAAATAAATGATATGGTCCTCCCTGTTCTGATTAAATAAATAATTAAACTCCCTGTTCTGATTCCGGATTTTTTTGGCATTTTTTGACATTTTTTTGGGCTGCTTTTGGGGGTGGGAACTAAAAAATTAATTAATTAATTAAATAATTAACAAGTACGGTTCACCACGGTTCCCCACTAAAATGTATGTGAACCGTATGGTTCATTGTACGGTTCTGAGAACCGTGGTGAACCGTCCACGGTTCTCAAATTCTATGGGTAGTAGGTACCATAGATGCACCAAAATTCTGAATCGCGATCAGAATCGCGATTCAGAAACGCGTTTCGGGATTTTCCCAAAATCGCGCAGAATCGGTTTTTTTTTTTGAAATTTTTTTAGGCAATATAGGTATTAGATGAAAGCTCTGATTGAGAGCATTATGACTGTGTAGTTTGCCGACTGTTTCGGGTGCGAAACACCAAAAAGTGTGTTTTCACTCAGGGAGTTGGACCCTGCTGTTGGGGGCGTTGCTCCCCAAACCCCCCAACGGAGGGCTACCGCCCCCCGGACCCCCTGTTTCTTGGGGGGCTACCGCCCCCCGAACCCCCTAGAGCTTCCTGCTATATAGACACTGTAGATTAAAATGCTACCGCCCCCCCTTAGATAAAAATGGGGTCCAAATGCGCGCCGAGAAAAGCCCAATATTTATGCCCCCAACTGTATGCACATTGCACTCACATCTCCAGTGAAACGATTGCAAAAGTAATCATCATCCATACAATTGATAGCCCTAACTGTAGGATTAACATTTACTGAAAACTAGCAAGAAAGGGAAGGGGAGCTCACGCTCCCCCCCCTCGCACTTCTGCCTCTCCATCGTTGGCCCCCTTGCTGGCCTCTCCACCCACCATAGTTGTTGTTTCCGCTACTGCTACTACTGTTTTCGTAGCTGCTCAACGCACTGAGATGATACTGCCATTGTTGTTGTTGATGGAGCCTCCACTTCTGCTGCTGCTTCTCCACGCAATGAGGATGTGGATGACGAGATTGGACACGACTATACCCCCCCGACACAACTGGCCATCAGGGAGTGCCTATCCCACCAGGGACAAAGAAAGGATTTAGCCTTGAGTAGTGACTCTGATGGAGAGGCTGAGATTCTAGATGCTTCCAGACACAGACGACAGAGAGTCGAGACAGTGTCAACACCCAAAGAGACAGCCAGTTCATAGACCACACTCTACAGCTCGACAACAGATGAGATGACACCGACAGTCCATTCGGAGACAGAGGTCCACAACACATTCAGCTATAGTTTCACAACATACTATACACCATTTTTTCCAAGCTGAGGGACACTTATTATACCAAGCTGATGGGCTTTGATTGTGCCAGCCATCTCATTATATACAGTTTTTGAGATTGCAGCTATTGTTTCTTTTTACCTAGTTAAGCTTTTAAGCTCCTATATGTGCACACTTGACATGCACGTTTTCTTAGTCCTATATACCTCAAGGTATCTCAGGGACATTAATAGAATCTCTCTCTCTCTCTCTCTCTCATGACTGTCCTCGCGATGGCTGCTGCCCTGTCCTAGCTCGCCCTACCCTGGACTACCCCCCTCGCTCCCCCCCCCCCCTCCTCTGTTCTCTCGCTCTCCTCTCCCACCTCCATGGCTCGTAGAACCAGGGGAGCCCTTGCTCCCCCGCTCCTCCCCGACCCCCCCCATCATCCTCTTCCCCACCCCCATCCACACCTACTGTCGCTCCACCCCCCTCCGCTCCACCTACTGCTCCCCCCCCCTCCGCTCCACCTGTTGCATCGGCCACCTCCTCCGCTCCACCTCCCTCCGCTCCACCTGTTGCTTCGCTCCCCTCCTCCGCTCCACCTCCCTCCGCTCCATCTGCTGCCCACCCATCCTCCGCTCCACCTCCCTCCGCTCCGTCTGATGCCCACCAACACCATCCTCTGTCCACTGTCCACCAGCTGCCCTCCTCAGCTCCACCCACTACCCTGCCCACCCCTTCTTTCGCTCCACCTATTGCCCACTCGCCCTCCTCTGATCTACCTAATGCCCTGCCCTACCCATCTGTTGCTCCGCCCTCCTCCTCCGCCCCACCTGCTGCCCTGTCCTGCCCACCTGCTGCCCCTTCTCTCCACTCCCCCTCCACATGCCGTCCTGCTACTGAGCAACAGGTCCCTCCTGCTGCGCAACAGACACCTGCCCCCACTGCTACGCAACAGCAATCCCACTCGAACCCTCCCTCATCCCCTGTCCCTTCGACTCCCATCTCTACCAACGCTGCTCCAGACACCCCCTTCCTGTCTCATGCCGACTACACCTCCTCCAAATCCTTTGAGAATTTTCTAGCCTACCAACTGAAAGAATTGCAGACAGATGTGCAAACTCTGAAACTGGAAATCATCCACCTACGCACAGAGAACCAACAGCTCCAGACAGAAATGGAAAATAAATATGCTTCCCAACCGGAAGAAGAGACAAAGATGAAGATTCAAGATCTGGAACAACGACTGAACCAACACAAAGAATCGACGAACACATGGGCTTCTATCATCACCAGGAACAAAGTTACCAGTCCACCTTGGATAGCCGATGACGGAAGTAAGTCTCCCCCTTTTTCATCATTCATTTCCGCTACTCTTACGGAAGAGAAACTTCGAGATTCGAAGGCTCTCAATATTAGGGTGCGAGGCATAGTGGACACCCAAAATGCCGTTGACGAAGCAAAAAGATTTTTATGCACTACCCTAGGACACAATGCAGATGGTTTGGATACAGCATGGCGTACTAGGAAAGACACCACTACCTTGGTCCTCCGCTTCACGTCACATACATATCGTAAGGCAACCTTGCGGTAAAGCACCAAATTGAGAGACACCAAAATCTTCATGGATGATGACCTTACCTATATCCAAGTTGAAGAGAGACGCCAAGCACTCCAAACCGCCAAAGTGACCGGAAGACGAGCAATCTATCATGATGGAGTTGTTTGGTACCTTGATGGTCCTGCATCCGGAAACAACCTATAGGAAATTGGGGTCCCCGGGCATGGGAGCATCCCGGGACCCCCTCCACACCACCTACATCTTGGAATATGGAATTGTAATGGCATACACTCATCATCCACGGCTGGAGATCTTACCGACTTCATCACAAGCAGAGATATATTATTTTTTATGGAGGCACATGAGAGCCCAGAGAGAGGACTACCCACATTTGCAGGTTACAGATGGAATTCAGTTTATAGGACAGAGACTCGATCAGCGAGTGGCAGAGGTTCGGGTGGAGTTGCATGTCTTTATCGAGAGTCACTACAACCAGTTATAGAGTTTCTCCGACATGATGCACAGGCACGATACATATGGGCTCATATCACTGGGCGAGCTATCGGTTTGGATAGGGATCTCTTCATTGCTGCCTGCTACTTCCCTCCAGAGTCGTCCTCCTTTGCAGACGGCTCTGGCTCTCCTTATACTGATCTCTCCGCTGACATTGTCAGATTTACAGATCGGGGCTATGTCCTTCTCACTGGCGACTTTAATGCCAGGACTGCTACCAGACAGGTGGATTTCCACGACACTGATGACATATTACGTACACGAGCTATTTATTGTGAGGACATTGGCATCACTAGGAGCTCAGAGGATATGATGGGCCCTATTACGAGTTATGGAGAGTACCTTCTACAGATGGGTGAAGCTCATGAGTTGGCCATTTACAATGGCTTGCCTTGCTGCCCACATTCTAGCAGATTCACTTGCCATCCACATAGCGGAGGACACAGTGTTGTCGACTATCTCATGGGGTCACCAACTTTTATCCCACTTATATCTGATTTCCACATTCTTCCCACTACCCTTTCCGATCACTCCTTCCTATCTTTCAGTATGGGCTCCATCCCGACTTCCCAACCACCCATTATTCCACCCATCTCTCGTGCACCCAAATACACCTTTGATCGCTCTCACATCAAGACATACCAGGACGCCGTCAGTTCATCTCTTTGTCATTTTCCCCACCACACGTCGTTGGAGACACAAGCTATCTTCCTTACCACGTCACTATATACCGCTGCAGCATTTTCCTTTCCCTCCAAACCACATCGACGCCCACCCACTCCGTCACACCCTATCCGACCTCCCTGGTTTGACGCCGAGTGTTGTATCCTCCATCTCCAAGTTACCCAAGCTAGATTGCATAATACACACCTTCTTCCTGCAACTCGTCGATCTTTCCATTATGCCCTCCGACGGAAGAAACGGACGTATGAAACTCAAAAAGGGAAAAACTTAGTCGATTCCCTTTGTAGTTCCTCATCTGGTGCCTTCTGGAGAGAATTCATCCCCCATGCCCCACCTCCTCCCCTCACTGACCTCCATACCTGGACTGCATATGCCACTACCTTATATAATGTACCCACGGACACACCCATCTCCATTTCTCCCCGACCCACTACTTTCACTTTCTTCACCCGGGACATGGTCTTGACCGCCATCACAAAACTGAAAACTTGTCGCACCCGTGACATTGACGACCTTGAATCCGAACTATTAAGAGGTGTGGTCGAAGTGTTAAAATGGCCCACATCTCTATAGCATTTCCCTTCCTCTTCCACGTAGATACCTTGTTGAGGAGATCAGCAATCTCATCCGTTCTACTTGTAGAACCTGCACATCTTCTCCAAACTGTTAATTCTTCATTTTTAAATTTCTTAGCCTTAGGTAATAATTCTTGCACATGCACTCAATCGATTAGAGTAACAATTTCATACAAAAATGTCATTTGAATATGGTCCATATCTAGGTCATCTTTATGAACACTTACATATTCAATTCGTAAAAGAAATTTCATTTCATACACATCTGTTGGAATGGAAGATGGGATAGCCTTTATTTCTTGAACATTTAGCCAATACAACTTACAGTATTGCCAGACATTACTTCAGCTATTTATAGTCATATATATTCTCATGAATGTTACCAGGGGAACTAAATTGTTGAGCATATGTGATACATCGTATGAATTGCTAGTAGATTATAAACTATGTTAATGACAGCTGCTAGATGCTTTGGAGAAAGGTGCTCGAGCTGAGGTCGGAGGTAGTTTACATGACAACAAGGCCCACAAAACAGGATACTATTTTCCTCCAACAGTAAGTGTCAATGCATCTCTTCATTAGACCATACTTGTTCACCACTTGATATTCATACATGACCTGTATGGTGTGAATCATATGCTAATTTTTCCATATTTGATTCTCAGCGTTGTTTTTATTGTGCAGAATGTAGTTACAATTCAGCAATGTAGCTCGAAAATGATGGAATTGGTTAAGAGCAAACCACCTGTGCTATATTGGGACTCTTCTAAGATTTTCATGTGAATACTTTCCTAATAATCCATCATCCATGCAATGTGGCCTGGAGTCGAATTCCACTAAGCACACATGGACATAGAAGATAAATAATATTCTAAGGGCTAGAGATGTAGTTTTCGGAGAGTTCTCTTTGTTTGATTCTGATTGATAGAAAAATAGAGGTCGTGTTGTCACGGTGGCATAACTGGACAACAGATGCATGCACTTTGAGAAAGTATTTTTGACCAGGATGCCATAGAAATTTTGTATACTTAAGAGCTTTTGTCTTGTGACTAAGGCAGCGAGCTAGAGGGAAGAAAGGTATATCATGCCCTTTTGTAGAAATGGTGCAACTTGGCAAATTAATAAATGTTGAATTCTGCTATATACAACGAAATTTCTTAAGAATAGCTTTTTATGTGCTTGATTCATGAATGCATGTCACTAACATCCCATTTTACTTTCTCTCATTTAGCACCCATGGATGCAAATCCCACTTTTCTTTCAGGTCTCATATTTTCACATAATATGCTCTTGGTAACAATGTAAGCCGTAGGCTCCATTCTGCTTCAAACGAGTAAATAGGCAACTAGTTGTTTTCAATTTTTTGCCTCCACTTGCTCTAACTTGATTTTGCTCATTAAACATGAAAAGTTGTATCATTTGATCTTGAGAAACTTTACTTTCATTGGAACATGTCCAATTGCAGTAGATCTTTTGTCCTCAAGTTGCATAGCATAACCTTGTTTTATTATTATATCTACTTGTACCTGTGTTTGGGGGAGAACAGATTAAATTTAACAAGTTATTGCATCATGATAAGCCATTTAGTATTCATATTCAATTTGTAGATGTCTTTTGGGACATGAAGATAGACACTGAGGTTGTGTGTCTATCATTTCAAACGAGATAGGTTTATGCATATGCAGGAGCTCTGTTTGAATTGGTGCTCTGATAAAATCAGATGCGCATTGCACTTAAGTGTACATTGGACAGGTGAGAATGTTAGAGATTTGACTGGAAGCGTAAAATAAGCTAGGAAAAATCGCACCACGAGAAGGAGAAAAGCATATTAAGCATAGTTTCTTTGTACCCCAGCATTTTTGGAACACTGTTCTGAACAAGCATTCTGATACATCTCTATAATGTGGTTTTGACTTTTTCTGGAATGTGGTTTGTTCAGAACATTGTATTTTTTGGCCCGGTGTTGTGAATACTCCTTTCAGAACATCAATTTGAAGATTTCTAGAAACCATGCATGCAACTGCCAGGCACTTTACTTCCATGTTTTCTTTTTGATCAAGTGGATAATAGCTGCCATGTCTCTATATGCTGCTTACGTTTAAAACAGGTCCTTACGGATGTAAATCATACGATGTCAGTCATGCGTGAAGAAACATTTGGACCTTTGATTGGGATCCAGGTTAGTTGTAAACATTCCCTACTAGAGTCTTGTACATGTAAGGCGATTGGAAATCTTCAGGCTGTTTTGAGCTTAAACTTGTCATAAAAGAGTTCACTTGCAATTACGATCAGTAAGATTATAGCAGGGCTAGTGGTTGAGGTTTCATGTGGGTACAAGTTTTGATTTTAACTTTATAAATCATGTCATATGGCAGTCCTAAAAAGAGTCCTATCCATTGTTCAATGGTTATCAACTGTGGAAGATGGTGAATGTAGGATAAGAAATCTTCTTGGCAAGGCATGTTGGAAGAAGAACAAATCTCTATGAAAATTTCACTACTTTGATTAGGCGGGACAGAAACACCCACCCTCACAGGATCGAACCAACTTATATTTGTAAGATCTCCTGTAATCCAACCTGCAATGATCAACAAGAAACAAGGTTGCTTGCAACACATAACCTTCCAACAATAGATTGTGAAGAGAACACAATCACAGAATCATGCTCTTTCAAAGAATACACGAGCACACGCTGAACTCTCACCAAGAACCAAGGAGCTAGAATGAGCCCTCAGAAGGAAAACTTCCTCTTCTTGTAGGCACCCGCTCTCTCCTCCCTACAAGTCTTATGCAGCTGCTCTAATCATGCAGGCTATCATGAGGTGTCCCAGTCCCCATACAATGGGTTCACAAGGTCCTATTCATTATAACCATTACTACATTGAAATCCCTTTGTTGAACCATTCAGGACTTCCCTAACCTATGACGGAGGCTGGTTAAGTTCATAACCAAGGACGTAAGATTCGTCCTCCCTTAAGAACATATCTGTCCTTTGAAAGGGAAGTCAGGGATATTCCTCCTTAACTCTCAACAGACTCTCAAGAGTTGTCATCTTCAATTCTTTCTTTCCGGCATGCCAAGAGTTCAGTAGCATGACGATTTCTCAAACTCTCCTCTACTGTCTAACACTCTTTTGGGTACTAAAGGAATTCCCCAACAAGAATTGTCAACCAAACCCAAGTTCTCAACTGATCCAACGGTATATCCCTCGTGTAAGCCCGACTTAAGTCGATTCACTGAGAATGCAAGATGAACTTCGGATCCATCAAAAAAGGTTCAATTGATAAGTTAAAGATTTGATTCTTTAGTTATTCAGAAAGGTCCACAATACCTGGTTGATAGTTCATAATGCTTTTGATAAGCATTATTTTAGAATCCGTAGGTATATGCAAGTACAACCCGTCCACTGCTTGAAATTCTGGAGGACTCCAGTTCAAATTAGTGTAATGTCGTGCACAGTCCTGCACACTCAAGACAATCTCTTTTGCTCTTTGAAATATTTCTTGCATTTCCTACAAAAATCATCAGGAACTTAATGCTCTATTTGAAGTGGAAACGCTACAAAAGTCTATACATATTACAAACTACAACCAATAGCCAAATCTTTGTGACTATTATAAGCAAACTAAACCAAAGGGAGGTATCATTCTCACAAAGACCGCTTAGGTAGTATTAAAAATAATCAAAAGAACTAAAATCAAGTGAAGTTTCAAATTCATAAATACTGCTGACCAAAAGTGTTACATGCACGTTTACTTACAATGTCACCGACAATATCAATCTAGAATTTCATTTGGATACCTTAGTCTTTACTAACTCCAAGACCAAAGAGTTAATCAATAACATAGCAGTTATCTTAGTTCTTACTTGAAAGTTGATATCTAACTCATGAAAGAGTTCTTCGAGATAAAATAGATACTTTCTTCAATAGGAAGAGCTCTTTAACCAAGAAATAACTTATTTTATAGAAAAACAGATCACAAAATGTGATTCAACAAGCATCCAAGTAAATATCAGATTCACTATACTTCTTACCCATATCTCGTACACACTACGCACATGATGAATAATGCCAGTGCTCAACGTATGTGTATAACCAAAGATAATCTAATAGTATGTATGAATTTACATGACTAACTAGATGATATCTATCTCATTTAATCTATATAAACATTTATAAGAACCAAAATGTCTAGGTGAAGGCCTTCACAATTACACCACATTTTACTTAGTATTCTGAATTTAGAATAAACAAAGTAACCATCAACAAAAATGATTTATTTATTCTTGAGCAATTGTCATTAGACAATTTTTCCAATATGTCTCTGTGCCATGTACTAGTTTAAGCATGCTAGATAAACCTTAGTACTCAAGAGTATATTGTAGCCCCCATTAATATTTCACATGCCTTAACCGCGAATTACTAGGGTTTGGAGAATCTTTTTTTTTTGGTGGGCAATATGAGTATTGAAGCTCTTGGCAAGAGCAGTGCATTTATGTAGGTTGCCAACAGTTCCAGGTATAGTATGGTCCATTTCAAGGTAGATAAGCTGAAACAATGTTTTGTGCTAGATTCGAACTATGTTGTTGTGGTTAAGCACCAAACTGGATAATAAGCACGACTGAGCGCGCACACACACACACACACTCCCCCCCCCCCCCCCAATCCACAAAGCATGTGTGAAGAAAGATATCATCCATCATATATACAATGTCGGGGGGCCGAATGACACCATAATGGAGTACAATGATGTCTGATGAACAATATGAAAACTAATATACAACTAAGACTCCAACTTCTCGTGATAATTTGATGAGTTTGTGCTGCCTAAATCAGATGTATCTGCGCATGACTTTGAGAGTGACATGTGTCGTGGCGAGTCCCCGCCTCTGCCTCTGCCTCTGCTGCCCCTTGCCTGTTGCCCAACCTTTGTCACCGCCCCTGCCCTTGCCATTGCCCTTGCCTCTTCCCCCCCCCCAAGAGTGTAAACAAATACCTGGGTTGGGCCACATGCGATTGGTGTACTCCACCCATCCTACATGGAGCTCCGAGTCGTCCTCACGTCTAGAAGAGCGCCACATGGTATGTAGCATGTGGGCTACGTCATGGATGGGCCGGTGGAAGTAGTCCCATATGGTCTCCCAGGTTTGTAAGATCTCTCCTTCCCGCGAGAGAGACATTGCAATGATTAGACGTCGATGTTGGAGAGCACATTTGTAAAGTGAAAATGCGACAATCTTCAATCAAATCAAGTACAAGAAATTGGAGGGATTATTACCTATGGTTGTCCAACGCATAGGCCTGAAGCGCCTCGTCTATCATGATCTCATATATGAGACCGAGAGTGCACCCCTCACGGTCTACTAGGCACATCACATAAAAAATGGGTTGCAATATCTCCACAAGTTCCGCTGCCCATGCCTAGAAATCCTCTCCAAACGCAGTGGTCTGGAAGTGGATGACATCTGTCGTGTGACCTTTGAAGTCCTAGAAGCCATCACTGGTTGTCATCCTCTGCAAAGGGTCACTTACTACTAGTAATCAAAGTTGTAGGCCACAATCCCGGAACGCCCATTAGGGCTTCCCGGAACGCTTTTTTGAAGAAAAAAAAAATTGAAATTTTTTTAATGCCAATATGGGTATCAAATGGAATGTCTTTTCAAGGGCAGTTCATTTATCAAGTTTGCCATCAATTATCAAGAGCAGTTACTGATCCTAAGCATTACTTTTTCTGTCAAAGGAATACAAGGCAACAACTATATTGTTGGAGGGCATCCGTACTTGTTTAACAAGCCAAATTTTTTTACGTGGTCCGCAGGGTGCCTGCTTGCGGCCCACATAAAAAAATTTGAAATTTTAAGCGTGTTCCGGGACAATGTTTCTGGTCCCGGAACGCTCGCGATCCGGAACGCTCGCGATCCGGAACGCTCGATCCGGATCAAGATCCTTCCATATCACGATCCGCTGCAACACAGCTAGTAATCACTCTAGAACCACGAAGTTGGCAAAGCGGGTAAGTGTTGGCTTCTTCAGATCTAGGTGCGAGAAGGTCCTAAATAGGGCCAACACGCGCTTCTTCTTAGTGATGGCTGACCACTCGCATGGCCTGAGAATTGATATGCAAGACAAACATCAACAAAAGGTTCCAAAAGCCGAGGGGGTTAGGAGCTAAGGTCAACACGTTAAGCACAAAAGATAGTAAGCTTGGCAAAGAAAAGTATACTTGGCGGATCCATGGAAGTGTGCAGAGGACGTGCATGGGGAGATCAATGCAATGTGCAGCACATGGCGTCCACACAATGCTGGGTAGTTCCTCATCAGCATCACTCCCATTTGCTTGCAGTTCTTGATGTTGTCTGTGACAACTAGAACCACTTGCTCGGCCCCAATATCAGCAACTACAATGTTGACTGCCTCATAGATGAAGTCGTTTGCGATGGCTGCACTACCTCGAGTGGCATCCACACTGCACATGAAGACTGTGCCAAGCGGGCAAGAAACCAGGATATTGACGACGGATTGTCGACGAGTGTCGGTCCTTCCATCGCTCAATATTGAGCATCCACATCTGCCAATAAATATCCATCATTCATTAGACATATGCAAAGGCAATGTTTTTCAAAATGAAACATAGCAAAAAGTTCAAGGACAAGATTTTTACGTCTGCCATGCCGTGCAAATGGAACTCAGTTCTCGTGTGATGGTCTCCTGCTCATGACGTAAGAGACTCATGCGCAATGCCTCTCTCTTGGGAGCTTCCATCTAGTATCCTCTGATGTGACAAGACAACAAAGCTCCCTGAATGCCCATGTGTCAGCAACTTCAAAAGGAATGCCGCACTCGTCAAAAAATCGGCCAACTTGTGTAGTACACTGGGCATGCAGCTCTCTCTGCCACCTAGAATGCGCCAGGGTTTGCTGCGACCTAGCCCCTCTTTGTTGTACATAGGGCTGCGGGTGCTGTGGATGGACCAACTGAAGGAGTGGTTGATGGTGGAGCATCAGATGCTGGATCTCTCTACCTCTCTCCAGCAGGATCAACCTCATGAAAAGATGCATCTGCTATTGATGATGATGTTGGATGGGAGGGGCCTGCCTTTCCATGCTCAATGAATGAAACTTGAAAAAAGTTCTGCTGGCATGGTCGCCCTACAAATTAGTAGGCATTGCCAAATATTTATAGAGTTTCATCAAGTGAGCAAGGAGAACGAAAGAATTATCAGAATCTACCTTAAGAAACAGACATCATAGCATGCAAGGCCTTATTACCCAAAGTCTTTCTACTACTACTGAAGATGGTCGATGTGCTATAAAACTCGAGCTATGAATAAGAGTCTCTTCACTTTGAAACCTTGACTGTGAGAAACATTTTCCATCATCAGGTGGGCAGCATTTTTCCCAACAGTATGGAATGAAATGAGAAATAAAATATGCTTTCTGTAATACACATGGAACCTGAAAATGTCTGATCTTGCATGTAGTTCCTTGAATTATGATGCAGGTAACTAGTCAACAGCTGCTCTGTTGGACTGAGGATTGGTATATTCTAGTGTCTGATTTTTTTTTCAAATCTAGAAAGAGTTAAAGAAGATATCATGCTTCTTACATACAATGTTTAGCGTAAATTTTGTAGAACTTAGTGCAGTCAGATCTTGACAAATGATAAAGAGAACCCCACAATGACATAGAAGCTAAATAAGTGCACGCAAGTTGAAGGCATGGTCAGTGGCAGCATTGCCACAAAATCAATTGCATAAGATAGTTCTGTAAGTGGGTCACTGTGAGTGACATTGCATTGATTATTTGCATCATGACGTTGTTTTTCACAGAGAAACTGGCTTCTCTATGTTGCCAAAACTTTGCTCAGATTGCTGATTTGCTTTGACTTTTTGCTGAACATAAATTAATTTGGGGCAGGCTGTTGAGGGAGATGCGGAGGCATTGGAGTTGATGAAAGATACAGAATATGGTTTGACTGCCAGTGTCTTTTGCAAAGCCAGTAGTATTGCAGAGGAAATTCTGAAAGGTCTGCATATCGTCCAACGATATTGTAAATAGCATGTGGGGTTGTTGAATAAGATTAAAGTAGCGGGTTTGTTGTGACCTCTTATGTGCTGTAGTGATTTGCTTTTTGTTATGAATTTGTTCTATCATAAGGCTTCTGTTTCTTGTTAATGCAGAATTGGATATTGGGACGGGTTACTGGAATTGCTGTGATCGTGTTTCTCCCCGCTTACCATGGTAAGTTGTGATATATGAGAATCAGTCCTATTGATAATATATAATGTCTGGAGATCAAAATTGATTGTTGGATGTGCAGGTCTGGAAGAAAAGGCTCTGGTTTAGGTTCAACATTAGGGATGGATGGGCTACGGGCTTTTGTTCAGCCTAAGGGTATTTTCCTGCAGCAACCTCATGGAGCGTAGAAAACATTGGAAACACTACCACCAGGAAATTTACATTTGTGTCATCAATCTTCAATAATGTGATGACAAAATAGTTCTCCCATTGTATATTATTCTATGGTATCTTTCATTTTGTGACTTCTGCACAACTTGAAGGATGATTCTGGCACTCACATTATTATATGACAGTTTTATCAACCTTTTGGACTGCTATCACTGGATGATGTGTCTATGTCCATTTGAAGTATAGCTTTAATTGATTATTGGCTACACTACTAGGTTCGACGGTTTGGGAACCTTTTATTGCGAAAATGAGTAATAGACAAAACTGTTATGAACACACCTTAGATAATGGCATCACATAAGAACAATAAGCAGTGACATAATGATAAAACATTAATCTCATACACAGAACACCATATAATCAACATGACAGTAATGTGCAGTTCCTACAAGGGAACGTCACTGAGCACCTCGTACAAAGATACTGTTACGACTCAGTCTACTTCTGACATGACCTCGGCATGACCGGTCACTCAGAGGGCCTGAGGCCAAGTTGGCAAGGGTCGGTGACCGGGAAGGGCATCGCTTCCAAGTGGGAACCGATGTATCACGAAATCCCGTGATCCGGTGAGACCGTCTGACGAGCTGTCAGAGATGTGGTCACGTAACCGTCGGGGCCCTAGCCGTTAGTGCTACTCGGGGTGACCAGTTGGTGTCATCGGTAATGACGGGGCATGGGGGTGGTATCCTGTGAGTCACTCACTATTCATAGGTCGCATGCAGTGTGTACGTCAGGTGGCTTGGTCAACCACTGGGGGGTACCTCGTGTATGTTGACAGGAATAGCAGGTAGTGGACTCAAGAGGGGGGGTACCTATGGTTGGGAGGATCATTCCACACACCGGCCTTCAGGAGTTGAGCAGCTTAGAGAGTTTTGGTTGTTCACAGATACTCATAGAGATTAGAATCAGAAGCTGTAGAATGAATTGTAGAGAGTCTACTAACACTACGTGGACCGCCTCAGGGAACCTTCTAGGAAGCTGCCAAATTAGGGATGGCACACCCAACAAGCCAGCTAGTGAGTCTCTAGAAGCTATGAAAAGTATGTTCGTAAAATGGTAAATGGGCATGTATTCACCTGTACGCCTATGAATGGATCTATAAGTACAACTAGATCCAAATGCCGATAGTACCATATATACCATGCATAACGTGGTTATAAGATAGAGCTGTAGGACTATCTGAATGTGAAGCCTTCTCATTAGCATCATGGAAGGAGTAATCATAAGCAAGGTCTTTTGTACAATAGCTGCTCTAACTGGAATTGTCCCTATGAACGATAAGCTGCTATAAAAGTGCGGGGAAACCTGGTATCCCCCCCTAGAGGAGAGGAGCACTACATCCTTGAAGACTGCAGGAACAAAAAGAGGAGTATGTACCTTTACAAGTCTGAAGGAACCAAAACATTGGTCTCATAACTCTAGTCCTGCATAGATACAAGTTGTGATGGCTCTAGAGGTGTAGATATCTCATCATATTGATCAGTTGAA
Organism: Diphasiastrum complanatum; assembly: GCA_029204225.1. Classification (NCBI taxonomy): domain Eukaryota; kingdom Viridiplantae; phylum Streptophyta; class Lycopodiopsida; order Lycopodiales; family Lycopodiaceae; genus Diphasiastrum; species Diphasiastrum complanatum. Next base: position 29,703,292 of record CM055104.1, read on the forward strand.
TTATCCTATGAAGTGTTTGCACATGTCTATGTTGAGTGTCTCTTCCATGCCTCATCTACACACCATTATGCATCTGCAAAATGCCTTTTTGTGCATCTTCTGAACATGTCTGTGCCCCACATGTTGATCCTCTGTCACATATGGAATCTCTTGTGGTCCATGACATATATGCTGATCCTCCTTCTAAGATTGATTATCTTGTGACCCATGGCATATATATTGACACTCTACCTCATCTGTGAATCTATGCCTTATCTACCTCATATTTGTGTCTTACTAGACATAAGTTGAACCTCTGCTTCCATGGAGCATCATGATAGATCTCTACCTCATTTGCAACTTTCTATGCGCTCCTCCCCCCCCCCACATACCTGTACCTCCTTATCTACGTCCTGAAAATTTGAAATCCCTTGAGGATGAGCCAAATCCTCTGATTGTGTATCCTTTATTACCTCTCATCTAAAAGTCTCTGTGGGTAATAACACATGCTACCTTGTATATGAATACATCTTAGAAGCCCGTTCCGACCAAAATGGGTCGGAACGTTTCGTTCCTATCGTTCTGTACATTCCGGACGTACTGGGTCGGAACGAGTTTATTTACAATATAAAAAAAAACATAATACGCTGGTTTTCCGCAAAATCTATTGAGGTAACACCCTGTTGGCCCGCGACTTCACCATTTTACAATAGCGAGCAGGGAACACTGATGTGCTAAGATAACAGAATTATCACACAATTCAAATAGCGCACCAATAACGTCATACAAGGCTTTTTCATGCTTCGATATGACCAACAAGGGTAAAGATTGGGCAAGCACATGAAGTTTCATGCAAGAAGAAAACCAAAATGGTGAATGATGTTGACAAGGAAAAAGTTAACGTGGATGAAGAAGATGAGGGCAATGAGAGAAGTAGATGGTGTTGAAAGTACAGTACAAAGGACCATAAATGAACCTACATAAGGCTCCAAGAGTGATTGATTGATTGATACACCTATCTATTGCAAAACTAGTCACAAGATCTTGATCTAGAAAAGCAACATCGGATCCCACAATCAAGAGCAATCAAAACCATTGATCAAACATGGAATTCCAACCCCACACATGTGGTACGGCCTCTAGTACAACCTATTATTAGAGATTAAGTGCAATCAACTTTAGATACCAAAGCATTCACAAAAACTCAAGACAAATGTGTAGAAAACTCAAGATTGCCAATTTGTTCCAAAAATTCTATCTCCTCACAATGGAATGATGGATTGTATATACAATAGGGCTCTTCTCCTCTCAAGTTAGGTGAAAATCTAGCATGTAATAAGGAAGACGATTGACTATTTTTGCCCTAATTTGTCAATCTTACCTAACCTTAGAGTTTTGCCAAGTTGGTGGCTAGGTAGATCAACCACCTCCATGATTCAAGGAATTTGGCCCTGTAATTTAGAAACTGTGACCAAACAAACCTAACTAACCCTATGAATGATATCTAACCTATCTAGGGTAGCCTACACATGTGGCAACATGGATTCACACGTGTGGGACCCACCTATTTACATGGTTTAATCAAGCTAGATTTGCCAATGTTTTGAAAATTTCTCACACTCCTCAAATTTAGTTTGATCTATTTACAACTCCCTTTGCTTGATGAATGAATACTTTAGAAATGTCTTAAAAAATCTAGCTACAAACAAGGAACTTTTGAGACTCCAATAGAGAATGATGTCCATGAAGGATCTTTCACCACCTCTTAAAGGATCCCTTACAAGATGTTCCATAAATGTGTCTATATACATGTGGCATACTTCAAAACTATACATCATGCCAAGCTATGAATTCCAAGGCATTTTGTGCACTTGATGGTATATTAATTAAGTTATTAAGTGCATAAAGAATGTTGCTAAATCCAACTTGCCTTGCTTGATTCATATGGCTTGATGGCTCCTTGCTCCTCCTCTTGACTTGACTCCAATTCATGATTTGAATAAGGTGTTGATACATACATGCTTCTTCAAGTTTGCAAGTCTTCCACTATGAAAGATCATATTTTCACCATTGACAACTTCTTTGGTGGAAGACATGTAGATTCTACGCATGTGGACACAAAGATTTCCAAAACAAATGATGTTTCATCTTTTATGACACTATTCAAACTATTACAAAAATGGTTATCCAATGAAATTGCTTTATCAACAACAAATGTACATTGGAAAACATTCAATTTCATTGTCTTGTCATATCTACATAAAGCACTAAACATCATCAATCTTAAAGATAAGAAACAAGCCACTTCATGTCTACTAATACTATCCAAGAAGGATTCAAAGATAATAGACTCTCCAGTGCTCTTCACCCTTGCAAGATGCACACTTGAATGGAAAAATTGCATGCAATTTGATGACTTGGCCTTTTTCTTTGAGGTCCTCCTTGGAGCTCTTGGGTTTTGGGGTTGATCCTCAAAATATTCTTCTCTTTGATGCTCCTCCTCAATCCTTGCAAGCTTATTGTCACCAAAATTGTTAGTTGCACTCTCAATAGCAACATAAGCCTCTCAATTTAAACATCATGATAGAACAAATCCCATGCTCAAAGTTGACATCTAAGCCATTATCCATTAGTTGACCAATGCTTACCAAGTTCTTTGTCATTGATGGAACATAAACGACATTGTCTAGATCCATACTTTTAGCTACACATAAAAAGATGGTACCAACACCATCTATCCTACACTCTTCATCACTTGCAGTAAAGACAAACTTTTTAGCATGATTTAAAGAGTGTAAAGTTGAGAAGAAGTCATTTTCATAAGTCATGTGAGAGCTAGCCCCACTATCAATCCACCATGACTCCCTTTGATTTGCTCTTGCTTGTTGGTGAGGATGTAGATGCCATCAAGAATAATTCTTCTTCATCCTCCTCTTGTGCTTCTTGCCTTTTGTAGCATTTGGGTGCAAAATGCCCCTTCTTTCCACAAAAGAAGCATTTTAGCCTTGACTGTGAAAATTCACACGTGTGGGAACTAAAGTGTGTGATTGATCTCCTAAGAAAGCTTGTGCACTATTCTAGATTTTATTTCCAAGATCTAGATCAAAAAGCAAGGCATAGAGGCAAAAGATGGATGCAATATTTGATAATCAAAGTTCAAAAGCATGAAAGGAAAAGCTTCTTGAAAATACAAGGGAAAATTAAGCTCCTCTCCTCGGGTAGAGAGAGAATAGAGCTAATTGAAACTCGTGTAGAGAGAATTGATATTCCAACTGTAAGGCTAACTTGAAATTCAAGTACAGTAATATTGCCAATGGATAGGATCTTAGGGTTAGTAGAACATTATTGAGTGAGTGAAAACTGACAAATTATGAAGAGAAAAATCATATGACATATGAGGAGGTTTAAGTCCATCAATTTGAAGCATGCAAGCATGTTACAATGCAACATGTCTCTTGTTAATGTCACATTGCTTTGCAACCTAGTTTCCTAACATAATTAGGCTAGTTTACTTTACACACAAAAATTAACGAGTACTATTACGGGCCTGGAACCATCCTTGTTGATCCACTTCTAGTCAATTCTGCATGTTGTAGCAATATAGTTTTCTTTTGCAACTTTTAGCAAGGAGTCATTTAAGGACATAACCGCGTTCATTAGTGATGACCTTGACAATCAACTCGAGAAAGTGGGCATTATCTTGGGAAATTAACAAGAACAAGTCATATCCTTAATTAGTGTGAACTCAAATATTATATGAATTGATGATTGAGATCTAGTATAGGGACCGCGTTGCTCAAATTGTAATCATTGTACCTAATTTTGTCCTTCAAATCTTATAGGTTATAATTTCCAGCCCTAAATTTTTAGAACCCTCGTGGATGGAATCCAAAATGATTGAAATGACCCTCTACAACTGAATCAAAACAAATTGTACTATAAAACACTACATCTGCCTAGCATAATTCCCATTTAAGATTTTTGTGACCCACATTAATCTGGATAATACATGTTTATTGGCATGATTGGGAAATAAAAGATTGTTCTCTCATATTGAAGCTACGATAGCTTGGCAAAAAGATTATTTTATTATCTCCCCAATTATGCCCTTAAATAACCATTATCTACTTCATAGACATCATGTCGATGAGATGTTTATGGAGGAGTAAAGTGTGTGAAGGAATTGTCTTGTAACTTGTCTATATTTACATTGAAACAAACGAAGGTTGCCAATCATTGGAAATAAATGTGGTGTAACACCAACTTTGTTGGGCATAATAGTTGTTAGTTACATAGTTATTACTATTATAAAAATTAGTAATCATGTGTAACATAGACCTACCATAGTGATGGCTATTGTGAATGATCAAGTCAATTTTAAAAATAAAATTGAAAAAGTATTTTGATTCCAATGATTTGAAATAAATCATTCTTTTACATTTCTAAAAACTATGTGATTGACACATAAATATTCAAATAAAAACAGCTATTTTTAAGAGGATTTTCTTAGGTTCTTTCTGAAATAGTTCAATATTTTTTCAAGGCTTCTTTTTATTTTGATTGTTGCTTCGTTGTGGACACCTCTATTAGCTATGTCAAAATGTGACAATGAACACTTGGCACATGTGTATTTTACATATAGTAGAAGTTGTGAAAATGTGACTTGTCTTTGAACGCCATGTGACAAAAGAAGGCATGTTGTAACAAGAACATAGAGAAGAAGCATCCTAATGCATTTATTGATAGAAAACTTATATGAGTGTAATGACAAAGAAATATTTTTTCTCAAAAAGTGGTTTGAAGAAGTTTAGGATTAACAAGAGTGGAGCTTGTACTACAACTAGGGTCATGACAAGATCTTATTATTAGCAAAAATAAATGATTATGTTATTCCAGTGGAACTTTGCCAATTGACTGCAATAAATAAAAAAAGTGGATCGATGGTGAGTGATCTAGTAAAGGGAGGTGTGAATAAGTCGACCTAGCTACCCGTTATAAGATTGACAAGATTTGAGCTTGTTGCAAAGCGATGGAAACTTGTTGTTTAAAAAAGTCATAGGCATTGAAGCATGAATACCCTTTCACTCTGTCATCTGATGGGCACACATGCGAAGGAATTCATCAAAATATTGATGAAGGGTGTCATATGTCTCAATCATAAAATGAATGAATCCATTTGTAGAGGCCTATTAGACTAACTTCTTTCTCTTTCTTGACTTGCCACCCTTGTTGCTTCTCCTGACATAAAGGCTAAGCAATCAACAAATCAACACAAGTGGCATTAGCAACAACAATGTCTACCAAAGTGCAAATCCCATCACGAGAAAGAACAATGTCAGCGTGCGTGAAGAGAGAGGCATGGTTGAAGGAAGAGCATCAAACTGCTCTTTGAGAATATGACACCCACCATGTCATGCTACAAAGTCTGCTACATCTTTGATAACATCGTGAGTTGTTGCTCGCACACTACTTGAAGGACACCAAAGGAGATGGATGGCATGAACATCAATAGGTTAATCACGGACATGTCTCAAGAGACCCAAGGAAGAAGGATGAGGTAGTCCCAAGTGAAGACAAAATGTAGAGGTGAAGATGGCTAAGGACAATCGAAAGGATGTAATAACATGCCAAGTTGGCAACCAAGCCCCGACACCTAATCTTGCATAGGACAGGATACGAGCTCAATGCCTTGGGGAGCATGTTGGAAAGACCTACAAGCAGTCAGAGCTAAAGTTGTTCAAAAGGAGAAAGACATGCTTTTGTAGAGGTGGGAATAAGCTCCACACAATTATGAGGTGATGCTCAAAAAGAAGAGAATCATTGCTCACATGAGCAATGAAATCTATCAAAGGAGAGTGATAAGATGAAGCTGGAGCAACAAGAGCTTAGCACCCAAGGATAATTGTGAATGCAAAAGTAACAACATAAAGAATTCCCTCACAAGAAATGGTAACATAGCCTGCCTATGAGCCAATGTTGTCTCTAAATCATCCAATGAAGCAGGGCCTATAAGATGACCAAAAACATCCATAACAGTGTTGTTGAAAGTATAAAGAAGTTTCATAAACTCATGTATAGGAGAAAAGTCCACAATAAATAGAAAGAAAGTTAAGTGAAGCAAGACATCAAGATGCCAAAAGCCACGTGAATGTTGTCCAATAGAAGGAGCCAATACAAACTAAGCAACATCCTCTTGGAGAGCATCAGTATAAGAATCGCCTTATGAAGATCGGACTAGATCCTGTTGCAAAACAACCAAAAGGACACCTATGGAGCAAACCACCCAACCAGCAAGAAATGGCTAGTCAATACCCTAACCACTTCACCCCCATGCCATGGTGAATGAATGCAAGAGAGGAGAGGAAAACTTTATTTGTAGGCCACAGGCCGTACTGAAGGTCGTACCACATGTTTGGGGGTTGTATCTTCAAGTAGATCAAAGATTTATGATTGCTCTTGGTTGATGCATGTAGAGTTGCCAATCTAGATCTTGATTTTTGATGTGTAGTTTGCATTCAATTGATAATCAATCAATCAATTCCTCTTGGGAGCTATTGTTAGGCTCACTTAAGGTCCAAAGTATAGTATTGCAATAGTTTGGTGCCTGGGCTGCCCAAATGTGCCAGCGCTCGATAAAATTAGTTCTCAGGCATCGGGTACCTTGGGCTCCTAGGGCAACATAGCCCGAGCTCCCCTCTCGGGCAACCCACATAGCCCGAAAGGGGTTCCGGGTAGTGTAGCATGCTCCCGGGCAGCTTGGGTGTGCTGGGAGATGGCGATTCTAGTGGAATCAATCTCCTCGATGCGTGCACTACAACGATTGTAGGCGAACACCAAAACATAATTATGTAAAGTGAAATCTGCAAAATTTAAGAGTTATTTTCGGTGCCCTGGAACATTAATAATCTTCGTGTTTATCACTACGTGCGGGTTGGAACTGATCCTATTCCCCCATCATACGGGGTCCAACTCATTTTTGGTGTTATCTCACTTCTAGACACCTACTTTAGTCTTTGAGATTAGTTCACGTGTTTGCTAAAGTCCAACCTATGACTAATAAGAATACATCCATTCAGATTGTTCGGTTGTTTCCTGGACACCCTAGATACTATACTTTTAGGTGGGAAGGTCAATTGAGACGTGGTGCGTACATTACGTGTGTCGTCCTGTTCACTTGACAGTAGCGTTTCCCAAATTCTGGGTCTAGGTATTTTGCTAGACAGTATCAGAAGTGGTGTGCATATTTTGCGACTTAACCATGACAGTGTATTTCAGCTGTTTCCAGCGGACTACCCGCTCTGGTGTTTCACAGGTCGGGTCCAGTTAACACTCTCCATAAACGGAAAAAACGCTTCCAAACTTTGACGCTTTATTGTTGTTCAACTGACAGTTCCATACTAGTGAAGTATAAAGTGTATGTGTACCAAACGTTTCCAAACTTTGATGCTTCAACTAATTGGATCGCAAACTACTAGTTCTTCTATGAATTTCCATGATGACATCAATAACCGAAGTTTCGTAATACAAATATTGTTTCAACAACTTGATAAGGGCACTTTCGCCTAACCATCAGCTATTCATCCGCTAGTGTGAGCAAGACCATAATCACGTACGTCGATTAGGGGATTTAGATAATTTCATGCATTCAAACAACCCAATGCCTCATATATTCTAACAAGACGCTATGTGTTCGTTAGCTCTAAACAATACGTTATGAACAGATATCGGATTTTAAGCAATATAAACCCTACGAGTTAATGTTAAAAATAATACGATCCGATCATTGTTCCCACCTTTCATGCAGTCAACAATTCTTTAGGCATTCCAACATTGATAATATTCTAAAAGCCTTTCACCATGCTTACACCACTTTCGAATCATACGCATACATTCTAGCACGAAATAGTATAGATCAAAATAGAAAGAGTCACTAAAAATAATCATCCTTCACAACAACGACATAACATGTAGTGATGTTGAGTTGAAATTAGATAGTGACGAACAGGGGTTGCCACAAGAACCGCTTAGTCATGAATGATTCCCAATTGCATTTGTAATTAGGTGGACTTGTTGACAGTTGACAAACTTGCATTTGTAATTACGTGGACTTGTTGACAGTTGACGTTTGTCTTGATGAACCGTTTGCACGTAGTGTGAATGCAACTAATGGTAAAACGTAATGCAGGTATGCAGCTAGGCTCGACAACATGGCTAGTGACAGCGAAAGATGTGCGTTTAAGGTAGCGACCGCAACGCTCATTGGGCTATTGTTGTTGCTCGTTTGGTTGCTACTGTTGTTGGTCTGGCTATTGCTGCTACTCTTGACTCTCGTCTGCATTTAAATTAGCAGGATTTCCAGGCTTGGGCTGCAGCATCATGGGCAGCACTTGGATTAGCAAAATTTCCAGGCTTGGGCTGCCATTGTCATTTGCAGGCCATCAAAATGCGTGAGGTCATCAAAATTGGCCAGAGGTGAATCTAAGGATTCCACCTCCTCATCCAAAAATGTCATTTCTACAGCGAACTGGCTAGTCGTAGGCAACAGAGTGCGATATGCAGCTGCTCTATATCTACTTAATCATTTGTTGTGTGCACAATACCATGATGATGGCATAATCCTTCAAAGCGTTGTTTTCATCTGGTCTCCTGCAACTCGGATACATGGATAAGTCATCTCTGGTGCACATTCTTGAAAGAAAAATTTGACAGGTTTATTTCTGTGATCACACTGATTTTTGGTCATTCAAGATCTAGTTTCGACATCGTTGGCTTATGCACAAATTGAACAAGTTTTTTTTTTTTCTCTAATCGTTTGCTAATTTGCAAGGTAAAGCAATTGTATTAGTCATGGCATGAGGTTTTATCATGAATTCAGATACGTTTGAACTTTAGAATTCGACTTACCCCATTTTCATTTAGGTTGAAGTTGAAGTTGTCATTGACGTCGCCGAATGTTAGCAAAATTAAGGATCTTAGATGTTGCAATGTCCATTTTGCATTCGCTCTATGTTTCGTATATCATCTTCATGCATGCAAACTGAAATATCTAATTGCTTGCACTCATCTATTGTTGTATCGAGAGGATTCCATGTACCATTTGAATGCTTCCATATGTGATAAACAAAACTAAAGGCACATGTTTGTCTAGAATATCGAATTTTCATAGTGTCTTTTAGAATCCTGCATTCCAAAAGGTCTTCCATATGTTGTTCTTGCTTGATATCTCAACATAGATTAAACATGTTATCTAACAATTTAGTATCAAGCGATTTGCATGTCCACGTTACTTTGCTTTTGATGAAGGTTACAAAGATTGTGATTGGTACCAACATGGAAGTATACACACATTTTTATCCGAATGTGAATTTCGAACATGATTGAGGTTCTTGCCATAGTTTAGCTTTTGTGAACTCCTAGGTTGTTGGCACGTGTGACAAGCCACAACATGACCATAATACAATTTACAAGCAATATGACCAAAATTGGTCAAGCTAGAATTGTGAAATTTTAACACTCCTCACAATTTAGGTTGATGAGACTATCCTGGATCAATAATTAGTACATGGATAAAAACAACATAATTTCCAGGTTCTTGCTTTGTTGAGTGAGTATGATCACTCATCATGATAAGAATATGATTTGAGCTCCAAGTTCTCAAATGTAGTGAGAGCTCAATAAAGGTTGTCTTTAAGATCCAAGCTTTGTCTGTGGTAGGTTGTCGAATGATCACCTTGGGCTGCAAAATGTGAGTCTCCTCCTCAAAATAAACATGAAAAACATCAGCTTTCCATAAGATCCAACTTTTGTATGAAGCACATACAATCAAAGCTTGAGATATCACCATCTTGACTTTATCCACCAAAACAATGAACTCCAACTTGGCATCCTTCCAATGAAGGTCTTCTTTCCCTGGAAATTCAAGAGTGAATGGATCACAAGATGAGGCATTTGAATACATATTTGGAACTCCAATCAAAGTAGTAATGATCTCTATTTCATCATCATAAGATATAGGATGAAAAACAATGTTCATACTAGCATCATCAAAGGACTTTGTCAAATACATGACATCAAACACAAAATAAGATGAGTAAAGAGAGATATGGATAAACTTCCTTGCTGATCCTTTATCTTTACCCAAACCTTCATATTGATGTAGATTCAGGTCTCTTTTGCCTTGAGACAAGTGCTCCTTCTCGGGGTCCTCCTTGATGTCTTTTTTCTTCATCATGCTCACTCCCTCTTGGTGTTGATGATGAAAACATGGATCCAAACCATGATCTTCTTCAAGACTCTCAAGGAATCTATTTTCAAGTCTCCAAACCTGAATGTTCTCCTTCTCAATATGATCTTTCAAGTCAACAAAACAATCACCAAGATTATTTATACCAAATTTACTATTCCATAATTGACTAGTCCACAATTGCTTACCACTAGCAATTTGCATTACATACTTGTTGAACTTGAAACTAATGAGGCCAAATACTCTTGTATGGATATAAGTGTCCTTCAAGGATGATTCACTTATTCTCATACAAGGTTCACAATATGCCTCTTTGAAAATGAAGTCAAATTCTTTCAACTTATGAATGTAAATGTCATGCTTACTTCTAGCATACTCAGGAGTAAGTAGATATGACAAACACCTTTCATTCCATACTTTATAATTCAAAGGGACTTCATTACAAAACTCAGCAAATGAAGTACAAAATGTACCCCCCTTTCCAACTTGCCTTGCCTTGTTCACAAAAATGAGCATTGATAGCTTTGCTCTTGTGGCTCTCCTTGGAATAGTTGAAGCTCTTGGATTTTGCTCCTCCTCTTGATCAAGCTCCTCCTTGATCTCAACCATATCTTTGCCAATATGATTCTTAGAGGATTCATCATTTAAGATTACAAACATTGTGGCTCTACCATTGCTCTTGTGCTAGCAAACTATACATCCAAATGAATCAACTTAAGAGGGTGAGTAGTCTTAGTGATAGTGTTAGAGAAAGACAACCTATGTGCTTTAGCCAAAGCACATGCTTCAAAAACCTTTTCCTCCTTTTCCATGGATCTTGGAAGGCCTAGAGCAAGCTCCTCCTTGCATGTGGCTTCCATAGACTTGGTGTTGATGTGACCAAGCCTCTTGTGCCACAAATCATTTGTGGTCAATTTGTCCTCCTTGGCTACCATCACAAATTGGTTAGGATCAACAAAAGCATCAAGCTTAAACAACCTCCCAAACCTTCTTCCTCTTGCTATGATCTTCCCATTCTTTTTTATGTTGCATACATTAGTAGAGAACTCCACAACGAAACCATGATCTAAAAGTTGGCCAACACAAATTCTTAGTGATGCTAGGAATGAAGAGAAGACCATCTATCTTAGTCTTCTTGGAGGATCCTAAGCATAAGGGAATGGATCCCACACCTTCAACTTTACATTTATGATCATTTGCTGTAAAAATAGACTTTATAGGTCCTACATAAGGTGTGAGTTGAGAAAAATATTCCCTTTTACCCGACATGTGAGAGCTAGCCCCACTATCTATCCACCAAGGATCTTCACCTTTGACATTTGATGATGAAAAAGTTGACATCATGAGTGAGTCCTCAAGATAGCTCTCTTCCTCATGTTGTCCAATGTTGGCTTGGCTTTGATCTTGCTTCCTCTTGAAGCATTCCGAGGCATAATGCCCCATCTTGCTACAATAGTAGTGTAGGAAAAATAGTAATTATTCTTCCACAGAAAACACGATGTAAGTTTGAATAAATCAAACTAATATCAGTGTCTTCAATCGCGATTGTATCTGATCTATGTACTAATAGAACAGTATTAGTTATGATTGAATATGCGTGCAAAAATTATATGCGGAAGTAAGAGACGACTTAAGACAATTTAGACAATAAGAAACTATTGATCAAAAATGAATTTTTATAGCTCTGAATAATCAATATACATCTCTTGCTGTCTTATCTCGTTGTTGTGTCTCTGATTGAGTGAGTGTGTTATAACGAGTAATGCACATGTATTTATATTGCTACAGGACAAGTTTTTTGGCCTTTTATTTACAGGTCTTTTGGTCTTTTAATGCTGTGATAGTAGATATCTAACCGTTTACGATGGTTGATATTCAAATAGATGCTTTGTTTCCAGGCTCGAATAAAATCTGTTTCCAAATTATTCTTGACAGTCCATCTCTTCGTCTCAGCTTTGTATTTCGTGAATTGTTCGTGACACTTGTCTCTTCGTGACATTTTTGTCTTTCTTGAATTGTTCGTGACAGATGACAATTCTTAAGCTTGAAGAAGAATTCTATAATATTTTGCGAACTGTTCGAGATAGTTTTGCGACTAGTGAGCTTGAAGAACAGTCCAGAAGATTTCGCGAATTGTTCGTGACAATTTTGCGACATCTGAGGCTTGAACAAGAAACAAAATATTTCGCGACAAGATTCTGTTCGCGAATCTTTTGAGCTTTAACATAAAAGCCACAAGCTTCAACAAGAAACTGTTTTGTGAATCTTTCGAGTTGACTGCAAGACAAATTTCGCAAATCCTTCGTGAATGTTTTCGAGTTGGTCATGAATAGATATGTTTTGAGTTCATGTTTGTTTCTTTCTCATCCTTTGTCAAGTAAACTGCGCACTTTGTTGGTAGAATCAAGATCTGTCTGATCAGTTGTTCTACAACTCCCTCTCAAAGTGGCAGTTGGATTAACCTCAATCTTCTTCGTTGCTTCTTGAAAAAATCTTTACTTAGTGGCTTTGTAAATATAACAGCTGTCATTTCCTCTGCGGATATGAAGATTGTCTTCAATATCTTCTTCTCGACTAAGTGCCGAATCACATGATACTTGATAGCTATGTGCTTCATTTTCGAGTGAAATACAGGATCTTTTGTAAGATAGATTGTTGAAGTGTTATCCATTAACAAGACATAAGGTTCAGAACTAGATTCATCGAATCCTTCCAATATCTGTTTAATCCAGATCAGTTCGTTTGCCATCTTGGTTGCTGCTACATATTCCGCTTCACAAGAAGATTGAGCTACTGTTGTTTGCTTCTTGCTAATCCAGAGTATGGCTTCGCCAGATGCTAAAGTACAACCTCCTGAAATACTTTTGCTATTATCCTTCATGGATGCCCAGCTTGCGTCACTATAAGATTCGATGTGAAATCGAGCTTCCTTCGAATAACACAGTCCATAGTCTTTCATTTTCTAGAGATATTGTAGTAATCTCTTTGTCAACTTCCAATGCAATGATCCTGGGTTCTGATTATATTGGCTCAGCCTGTATACTGCAAACGTTGTATCAGGTCTGGTATTGTCTGCTAGATATAACAATGATCCAATCAACCCCTTTGCATTCGAGCATGTTAAAGTCTTTGATGATCTTTTGAGTGTACTTTTGTTGGTGAAGATACAACTTACCACCTTCAAAGTCTCTCACGATCTGCAAGCCTAGATAGATTTTAGCTTCTCCTAGGTCAGCAATCTCAAATATTTCAGAAATGTCTCTTTTGAAATCTGAAATTAACTTATCTCTTCTTGAGAAGATAAGCGTGTCATCAACCTAAACAACTAGAATGATTATTTCATTTTGGACATGCTTGATATAGACATTTGATACAACAAATAGAGGTTTGAAGTCTATGGAACGTAGTGCTTCGTCCTCATTTCTATATTATTGTCTTGCTGCTTGTTTCAGACCATAAATGCCTCTATTCATGTGACATCCGGATTCTGGATATTCTTGGCTTACAAAACCAAGTGGTTGGTTTTCCAATTTTGCATGTAGGAAAGCAGTTTTCTCATCCACAATATGGATTTTCAGATCATGAGCCACTGCATACGCGAATAACAAGCGAATTGATGTATGTTTGACTACTGGTGAGAAAGTATCAGTGTAGTCGATCCCATACTTCCGTGAAAATCCTTTAGCAACCAACCTTGCCTTGTATCTGATGTTTTCTCCATCAGGACCTGTTTTGATCTTATAGATCCACTTGCACTTGACTGGTTTTCTGCCATCAGGTATAGGTGCAAGTGTCCATACAATGTTCTTCTACATGGATGACATTTCGTCCTCCATTGCCTGAATCCAGCGATCTTTATCTGGTCTATCTTGCTAGTTTCGGTTACGTAAACACGATAATATGACGAATGTAACTCGAATCCTACCAGAAAATCTTGTTCTGTCTTTTCATCGAGTTTCTTTCTCAGCTTATCTGGTATGTGCATATACACTGCGCATCCAAATGTTCGAACATGTGCAAGATTTGGCTTCGACTTCCACCATATCTCATGAGGAGTTTTATCCGGTATTCGAGATTTCAGAATACGATTCTGAAGATAATTTGATGTAGCCACTGCTTCTGCACACAACTGTGCCGAGGTGTGTAAGATGTAGTACAATAAGCTTTGAATTCGTTGAAAATGTACTCACCTCCATGATCTGTGCGAATTTGCTTCAGCTTATTGCCTGTCTGTTTCTTAGCCCAATTCGTATACTCAACAAATTTCTCGAAAGCTTCAGATTTAGTATGAATAAAGTATACTACAGCGAACTTGCTGAAGTCATCAATAAACATAATGAAGTACTTTGCATCACCCAACAACAATACTCCGAATGGTCCTCAAATATCTGAATATACAATTTCAAGTACCTTAGTTGCTTTATAAACATCCTTACTGAAAGGTGTTCTAGTCATCTTTCCTTTAAGACAGGATTCACAAGTAGTTCGAATATCTCTACTTTTGATTTTGACTCCTTGAATTATCTGACTTTTTTTGGTTTGATACAAGGCTTCCATGTTCATGTGACATAGCCTCTTGTGTCACAGTACATCTATTGATTTCTGAGTTTGATTGACTTGTTCGAATGTTCAGGTGATATAAATTTCCTTCTATGTTGTCTTTAGCAACCAGGTTATCAGAATCTTCCTAGAACAGTTTACAAGAGTTCTTCGTGAAGGTTACTGACATGCCTGTATCGACTATCTTAGCAACGGATAAAAGATCTTTATCAAGAGTAGGGACATAGAGAACTTCCTCCAGTTTCTTGTCTCCCTGATTCATGGCTAGCCATAATACACCAATTTTATCAACCACGTATTTAGAACCATCTCCAATTATAATAAATCTCGAATAGTTTGTCTTCTTGTACTCAGACAAAATTTGTTTCAAGGAAACAAAATGTGAGGTAGCTCCCGAATCAAGTACTACTTCTCGAATTGAATTAGATGAACAACATAGATCAGTACTAACATAAGCTACTGAATTCCGTGTTGCCTTGTCTTCTGCTGCTCTAGAGCATTTTGCTTTGTCTTCGACATAGTTTGAATCTGAAGGTTCACTTCGATTCTACTCCTTTTTGTTTCTGGGATTCTGATAACAGTCTATTGCTGCATGACCCCATTTATGACAATGAATGCATTCAATCTTTGGATTTAGCCAACACTTTTCTTCTATGTGACCTGATCTTCTGCATCTGTTGCAGATCTTCTTATCACCAGAATTCTTCTGTTGTTCTCCAGATTGTTGTTCATTAGTCTTAGACTCATTCTTCTTAGACGATTCCCTCTTAAACTTAGACTTCTTAGAAGATTTATTCTTCTGAGTAAATAGAGCATTTTCTAAATCACCATTGTCATCATAGTGTTCATGAGCTTCTACTTCTTCCTTAACTCTGTCTATTGCCTTTTGAAGTAGCATTGTCGCATCTTTCGCCAACAAGGTTTGAGTTGTGTGGAATGACCTGGGTAGAGCTAGAAGAAAATAACTAAGCTGTTTTTCCTTAGAAATTGTATTTTCTGCACCAGAATTCTGCAAGGAAATAAATAGACATTTAATCTTTCGCACGAATGTATTCAGGTCTTTGTCGTCCCACTGTAGATAAGTTAATTGGTCTTCCAAAAACATGATATGATTACGAGATCGAATCTCATTCTTGGTTTGCAATTCTTCCCATAAATCCTTTGCGTTTGAAATTGATATAAGATCTAGTATTATATTGTCATGCATTGAAGACGCAATAATTGTTATAGCTTTGTCATTTTTTAAACTCCATTCTCGAAGTTCTTTGCCAGGAGTAGCTTCTGGCTTCTCCTCAATTGGTTCTACCCATTTCCATAGACCTTCGCCCTTCAACAAGAGTGAAGTCTTTAATTTCCAAATCAAGTAGTTTGAACCTTATGGGTCCAAGATTGTAGTGATCTTAGCTTGAATATTAGTGATTGACGACATCTTTTAATTTTGAATAACCTTCAGATAGCGGCTTACTGATGGATGTATGAAGAATGCTGAAGAGCGATGTGAAGATACCATTGTATCAACTTTAATTCCGTATGTTCTGATACCATTATAGGAAAAATAGTAATCATTCTTCCACAGAGAACACGCTGTAAGTTTGAATAAATCAAACTAATATCAGTGTCTTCAATCGCGATTGTATCTGATCTATGTACCAATAGAACAATATTAGTTCTGATTGAATATGCGTATGAAAATTATTGTCGCGGAAGTGAGGCTTTTCCCTTTTCGTCTTCATCTTCTTATTCGCGAACGATTTTGTGTCTTTGAATTTTCTTTTGCGCGGAAGTTGTTTACATGATCCCAGACATGCGACTACACATCACAAAACACATTCTATTCTAGCAACCAAGACAAATGATAGCACAAGACAGGGAGATGCACGAAAATAGAGCGACTGTATTATCAGCTTAATTTTAGAGCGAGATCGTCAATGTCTCGCTCGTTGGCGTAATGACACTCTGCTCTTTCGCTGTGTTCTGCTCGTTGGCAGACTTTCATGCACAGCTATAGTTTCTAGTATTTTTATGTTCTACTCAGTATGTCTCTCTCTCTGTCTCTTACAGATCTCTGTATTCAGATTCTTAGTTATGATCCAGAGAGGATTGTTTATACCTCCACTGTGTGGAATTTACAAGATAGCTAAAACGTAGAATCACAAGACTAGTTAAATCTAATCAACTAGTTAGTTAGTCTCCATCGTTGTCATTCGTTTCAGCTACGCGTGAAGCCTGTTGAGCTGCCAGGTGGCAGCGCGAAAGATTCTTCTTCGTTTGTTTCGTATTCTCCTGTTTGCTTTCGTTCTTTTTGTTTCTTTCATAGTCTTTCATTTTGCGTCCCTTTGGGGTTTGCGGTCTTGGAGGTGTGTTTACGATTCACGAATGATTCGCGACTCGTTCGTGCTTCAAGTCAAAGACATATTGACTGTCGCGAATCGTTCTCGTTCGACCTTCGTTTCTTGTTTGTGTTGCGACAAAGCTGCAGGAGTTCACCATTTCTGACACTCCCTCTTGAACCTTGCAGCTTTGTACGTTTAATCCAATTGCCCTTCTTTGCTTGGCAAAGAGTGGCTTGTTGAGCGGTTTCGTGAGCAGATCTGCAATCATATTTTCTGATTTTATATACTGGACCTGGAACTCTCCTTTCGATATCAAATCTCGAATGTGATGGTACTTCAGAGGTACGTGCTTTGTCTTGAAATGGAAGACGAGATCTTGGGACATATAGATGGCACTCTGAGAGTCCATCATCATCATGCTTGGCCCTCCTTGTGGTATCCCGATTGCTTCCAGCATCATCTGTAGCCACACTACCTCATTCGCGACCTTTGAAGTTGTGACATATTCAGCTTTGCAAGAGGATTGAGCCACCAAGGTTTACTTTTTGCATATCCAGCTGATTGCAGTTCCGCACGCTATTGTACATCCTCCAGTAATGGACTTGCTATCATGTTTGCAGCTCGCCCAGTTCGCATCACTATAGTGATGCAGCTCGAATTCTTTTTCTTCGTTTTTAGCTCTGTAGGTTAATCCCACATTCTGGGTACCTTTCAGATACTGTAGGATTTGTTTTGCCATTTGCCAATGTGTCATGCCAGGATTGGGAGAGAATTGGCTCAAGGCATAAACATAGAAAGCCAGATCAGGTCTGGTACAAATTGTCAAGTACATCAGACTACCGATTAAGTTCTGGTAGGCTATACCTGCCATCTTCTATTCTTCCTCTTCCATTTTTGGGCAAACCTGTTTCGTGAGCTTTCCTTCAGCTATCATTGGTGTGGCTTTCTCTTTGTAGTCCATCATGTGGTACTGCTTTAGCACTTTTCTGGCATACTTTAATTGACTCAAGTGCATTTCACCCTTTGTTTGATCTCTTCTGATCTCCAACCATAGGCATTTCGTTGCTTCTCCAAGATCTATGATTTCGTAGCTCTCAAAAATCTGACTCTTCGTGTCTTTGATCAGCATCAAGGAATTTCCTATCATCAACGAATCATCCAGAAAATGGTCAGTATCACAAAATCCTTTCCTACTCTTCTGATGTAGACATTGTAGTCTGGTTGAGTAGGATTGAAGTCTAGAGACTTCAGAAGACCATTAAGCTTTTTATACCAGGCTCGTGATGCCTGTTTTAGACCGTAGATGCATCTCTGCAATCGACAGATATATTGTTTGTTGTCAGGGTTGCTTCATGAAGATTTTCTTCTCTAGATTTCCATGGAGAAAGGCTTTTTTCACGTCAATCTGGTGAATTTTCATATTGTACTGTGTGGCATATGCAAGGAGTAGCCTTATGCTTGTCATCTTGACCATGGGCGAATATGTGTCGAAATAATCGATACCATATCTCTGCATGTAGCCCTTCGCGACAAGCCTTGCTTTGTAGCGGCCAATAGTGCCATCTGATTTCAGCTTTTTCTTGTACACCCACTTGCAGTCGACTATTTTATCATTTTTTGGCAGTGGCTCTAATGTCCATGCCTCGTTTCGCCTCATCAACTCGATCTCCTCTGACATTGCCTGCTTCCAGAATTCTCCCTCTGGACTCTGGATAGCTTCTTGGTATGTTGCTAGCTCTTCTGTGAAGCTACAATACTCGAACTCCGCTCCATTGAAGATTGTCAGAGCAGCGGTTTGGAGGTCGTCTTTGTCTTGTTGACCTTCGAGTTCGTTTCATCGCTGCTCAAACGTTTTGTGTTCGTGGGGTTGATCCTCCGCCTCTTGCTGCTCTGGAGTCTGGGGCTCTGCATTCTGATTTGATGTCTGTCCTCGATCTCCCTCTTGAATGGACAATAGTGTGAAGATCTCATGGCCTCTTTAGTCTTTTAGTCCAGGGAATGTGGACTCATCGAACTTTACATCTCTGCTCAAAACAACCTTGTTCATGGTTGGGTTGTAGAGCCTGTACACATGTGTTCCATTTGAGTAGCCGACCATGATTGTTTGCTCAGATTTGTCATCGAGCTTGCTTCTTTTTTCTTTTGGAATGTGCTTGTATGCTGCACATCCAAACACCCGTACATATGACAGATCAGGCTTTCTGTTTGTCCACATTTTGTATGGTGTTTTGTTTTCCAGCGCTGTCATTGTAGATTTGTTCTGTAGGTGTACAACTGCACCTATTGCCTCAACCCAAAATTGACCTGGCAGTTGAGCCTGTGCCATCATGCATCTGGCTCCTTCGACTAGCATTCTGTTTCTTCTTTCTGCCACATCGTTGTATTCTGGTGTGTATGCAGGAGTGAACTGGTGTTCTATCCCCTGTTCTTCACAGAATCTTGAGAATTCTGTACTTTTGTATTCACCTCCGTTGTCAGATCTAAGGATCTGTATCTTTTTCGAAGTGCGTTGCTCTGCAAATGCCACGAACTTCTTGAAGGAATCAAATACTTCTGATTTCTTCTTCAAGTAGTAGATCGTGGTCATTCGGCTGTAATCATCTATAAACGTCAAAAAGTATCTCGAACTTGAGAGCTGATTGTGAAGGTGCATGACTGAAGCTGCAGTCCTCACTTCATACTTTTGCTTCAATCTTTTCCATGCTGCATGGCTGCTTTCGCAGTCTTCAATCTGCATGAGTAGATCCTCATTTATGGATGAAACGATGATCGCCATTGCGCGCTCATCTTTTCTGATCCATTCAACTCTCTTTCGGTCTCCCTTTGGAGGCTGCACCTCTAAGAGGTCGGTCACTGACCAGATCCCTTCGCCCTTCAAAAGCGTTTTGATTTTGAATTTTCAGATTCTGTAATTTGTGCCATCGAGACTGATTGCTACCCTGGTCTCGATTGTTGTAGCCATATTGTGTTGTCTGGAAGAATCACTATTGGGATATCAGTAGTGATAACCTGTGGGCTCTAATACCATGTCGCGGAAGCGAGGCTGTTCCCTTTTCATCTTTGTCTTCTTATTCGCAAATGATTTTGTGTCTTTGAATTTTCTTTTGCGCGGAAGTTGTTTACATGATCCCAGACACGCGACTACACATCACAGAACACATTCTATTCTAGCAATCAAGACAAATGATAGCACAAGACAGGGAGATGCATGAAAATAGAGCGACTGTATTATCAGTTTAATTTTAAAGCGAGATCGTCAGTGTCTCGCTCGTTGGCAGAATGACACTCTGCTCTTTCGCTATGTTCTGCTCGTTGGCAGACTTTCATGCACGTTTCAGCTAGGCGTGAATCCCGTTGGATGGATTCCATTATTAACTTCCAAATTGAATAATTTGAAGAGTTCAATCTATCACTAGAATCCAAAAGATAGGCACTTATGGATGCCATCTTCAATGATAGGGAGATAGATTTAAAAAAACAAGATAGATTGTACAAGATGTGATCACTACTAGCTATCGAACTCTCTTTGGGACCTGAGATGAATCACTCTCTGATTTCTCAACAAGATCTAAGGTGATCTTGAGTTTGATCTATCTTCTAGATCCAAACTACATCCAAATTTACTATAGATTTGATTAAAACTAGTCTCCTCCTTGATCCCGACTTCACAAGAAGGGTGAATCCACCTATACTGAACCAAAAGCACTATATAACACACAAATGTCTTACAAATAACGCCTTTTAAATTCAGTTTGAATCACATTGACATATTAAATCACAAACCTATCCAAAACTGAGTAGAATAGAAACACAATTTTCACTAGTTTTGCATTTGTAGATGAAAAAATCATCAAAACACTTGATCTGAACCTAAAAGGTGTATTTTAGGACCTTAAGAAGCCTAAGAACGACCTAATTAAGCTCTCAAATGGCTGATCCAAACTTCTAAAGAGTGGTGGCATTCAAATCCTTATGAAAATCTCTACTAAAAGACAAAAGACAATGATGATAGAAGTGGAAAAACTCGATTTTATGGAAATCCCATCATACATTTATACTTTTCAAGCTCGGATCTGATCATATCAGGGCAACTCTGAACTTATCATACCCTAATAGGTCATTGGATCCACCCTAACTTGGGGTCAAGATCTTGAGATCCAAAAACAATGTAAAACATGCTATTTTTACATCCTAGAATTTCTCTAGCCTATCCAAACACTATCTGGACGCAATCCAAAGGTGCCACTCCTATGCTAGGCCAGGAATGAGACTTACAAAGAGTATCCTATGCTATTTGGCACGTGTGACAAGCCACAACATGACCACAATACAATTTACAAGCAATATGACCAAAATTGGTCAAGCTAGAATTGTGAAATTTTAACACTCATGTCGTGCACTACTGTTGTTAAAAGGGTCAATAAAAAGAAATCCTTTTTACATCATGGTAACTATTGCGTGGGGCTTCTAATGTCATAAGTGATGACAATAGGCTGTTGTAATGTGCGCCTTTCAAAAAATATCCTCTATTCTAGCTCACTAGTCTAACCAAGTTATAGATGGTGAGTAGCAGCCTAACTTGAACCATGACTTAGATGTAACGATTTGTGTGACTCATGCTTGAACTTGCGCTAATTGTTGTGAAAATTATTTTGTGGAGCTAGTTGTTGATTAAGTACAACCTGTTTGTATGGGCTTTTGTACTACCAATAATATAAGCATGTCTTAACCAACTAAAAATAGCTAAATAGCAAAACTAGCTTAACACTACTTTCAGGTTGGGAAAAAAAAAGTATCATTTGAGCGTGGCTATTCTTTATAAAAGCCTGATTGATTGTGATCACTAATCCAAGAGTGAGGCATATCAAAGACCACTTGAGAGAGAGGAATCAAGGACTTTATATATGAGTGCAACTAGACTCAAAACTCCAATTTGATGGTTGTTAAGTCAAATCTTCAATTTGAACTTGTGATATTGGGAGTTTTTGTGAGAGAACAATGGTTAAGGAGGGTATCAATAAACTACCATTGGAAGACGATGCAGACTGCTCAACTGGTGTAAATGCTCTTGGCCAACCTACCATAGATAGAATTTGAGATGTAGGAGAAGTGGGTGTAGAGACAAGCAATGTGCCAACGATAAAATTTCCAAGGGGAACTCAATTGTTTTGAGAAAAGTATTCCATATTTCAAATGTGTATCCAACACGACTCAAGAAGGTGTTCTTAGTAAATAAACAATGCCCCAAAAAAGCACTGTTAGGAATCATGTGCTTGCCATTGACATATAGCCAATGCATGTCTTGAACAATATTGTCAGTAAAATTTGGCAATTTAATATTGAAGTAAATGAATGATGCCCAACTTGTCTATCCATGGTATTTTGGACAATTCTAGTATTAAGAAAAGAATCAAAGGATATATGGGTGAGTATACTAGGGTGCATTACATGATAAAAATTGATGAGGAAAATACAAAGTACAATGAAACAAACAATACTTACTAAGACTAGAAAAAAGAGTCACAACACTCTTCCATTATGGTAATGTGATTACCACACAAACTTGTCTTGTTAAAAGTGTCAACACTAGTGTTTTCAGAATGTCGATTAAAGAGTCTCTCTCTAGATTGTCTTTTACAATTTGTGCTAAGGAGTTTGCTCTCTTTATTACAATTCAACCAAATTCCTTCCTCCAGAATGTCTTTTCCATCAACACTAGTCTTTTCATAGCATGTTTCAAAGAATTCCTCTATCTTAAGAGCTATTTAGCTAGTGTCTTCTTGTTTTTGAATGATATTCATCCAAAGTCTTGTTTCGTGGTTCAATTTTGTTGATTTATATTCATATTCTATGGCTATAAATGTTGTACGTATCGTAGAATTCATGCAAGATAAAAAGTAACATTGTTATTACATGAATCTATGCCTAATCTCGTTGGGTTTTTCATAAATGGATAATATCCTACATGTATCACTTTTTTCATTCTACATTGTACTTAAAGTAGTATAGTGAATCAACTTAAATCACATGCCTTTGATTGTTAATGCAAACAATATACAAATGCATGCAAACTTTCATTTTGAACCACAAGGCTATATGAATCGGGTGAGTACCTTTTCCAAGGCCAAGTTACATGCTCCTCCTTAATATAAAGTTAAATAGAACCTATTCAACATATTAACTACTAATAAGTAATGATAGTACTTGATGATTTTTTATACATTTCGGTATCAATGAACTTTAGTACTCTTAAGTAGATTTTATAGGCTAGCAAAATTTATTTGTCACGAGCAAATCTTGATTGCATATATTGGTATTAGATCAATTCATTTTAATGAAATTGACCTTGTGCTCCAAAATACATCCTTTGCTAATACTTATAGGTAATATATGCATTTGTTTGACACATGAAGATCATCATGTTCTGTATTTCAAATTTTGATAGAAATCTCCCACCATAGTTGAGTTGGACTAGAGTGTTCCCTCCTACGAGGTTGGTTGGTAACCAAGGCTTGAATCTCGATTGTGGTGGACGATAGGCATACCAAGTAGCTTATTCCAAATAAGGCTAGGCCATCTTGTAAGTCCTTATAAATAACAACACAAGTAGCTAGTAAATTTATGTTGACAAAAGAATAAAAGTTGTCAACAAATGGAGTCATCCAAGTTATTTCATCTCCAAAACATTAAGTAATGAATTTCTACACAAAAATTTATCTATGAGTGTATTCTTCTCTCATACGTATACACAAGAATGTATACAAAAGTTGGTGGATTGAAGTAGCTAGTTACAAGAAATAAAATTATATCTCAAGGCATCAATGCGTACATGATACTCCCCATGAATCATACTCTAAACTTCAAAAAATAAAATTTTGGAAAACCTAAAAAGTTTGCATGTGTTTTTGTCTAATACGAAGGACATTATAGGTCTTAAAAACCATGTGGTATGTACTTGACATATTACACCTTGAACTTTATGGAGATGACGACCAATTTACGTTATATTAAACTAGTTGAATAAAATACCAACAGAAAAGTAGACCTTTCCATGGTTTTTCCGCATGGAAAGTCTAGGCCCTCGAGACTTTCCACATTTAAAAATCCTAGTCCCTCAGCCTTGAGAGTCTTAGAACCTGAAAACCCCTCGAGTTGGGGCTATCCACTATACAAAGCCATTGTTGAGTTGGATAAACATAAAACTTGTGCCCATAGAGGAGGAGGCTCAAGTCTTGTTGGCTACAATGCAGTGGGAGTTTAGAGCCTTGTGTGCCTTAGAAAAAGCAAGGTGATCTTAAAGATTATGACAAGCTTTGAAGCATAAGTGTACACTCGAAGTCAAAGAGACATATAATGCTGCAAGGAAGAAAAATAAGTGGATATTACACAATTTGAAACACTAAAAAAGGAAGTCTTTTTAGTGCTCAAACTTTTGAATGTGAAACATGTCTATTTTTAGTGCATAGTTAGGATAGCTTAATGCTTTGCTACCAAGCTACCAATGCTAACTATCTATCGATATCAATTTTATCCCGATTGCAAGCAACTTGCATCACCCATATCTTTGAGCAAAATTGTAAGCAAAGCGGCATCACTCATGCCTTAACTCCTACTATCAAATATATCCAAATTGCAAGGAACTTTGTATCGTTCATATCCTTGAGGCAAAATTGGAAGCAAAGTGCATCACTCATGCCTGTGATGTCACACGGTCACTCTCAAATGATGGTAGATAGCTTTATCTTTACACGATCATGTAGAAAATGTGGCATTCTTCTAACATGAATATGAGAGAAAAAGCCATCAATCTCACATATAAACCTAAGCCTTCACATGCATTACGCAACCATGCAGTGTTCATGCTCTCAAAAAAGTATTTGCCCAAAATACATTGGTTCATGCAAACCTCGAACAGTGGGCGACTCAAAAGAGTCACATAATGCCATTAATTTGGTTGGGAAGCGTGCAATCAATGTAGTCATGATACCATCAAGCTTGAGGGGCAAAATAATATGTGGAGGCCAGCATGCTTACTCAGTGTATTATTGTTAGTATTAGTATAACTTGTAAAATAGGAAAAGGAGGCCTCCGGTTCAACTAATGAATATGCATGTGGGTCCCATGAGAAGTAAAGATGTGAGGATATCTCCTCCTCGGCGGTCGTGGCCCCGGGAAACGGGACTGACCGGTCGGTCGTGCGAAAAAGTGTGCGGATTCGAGTGGCTTTCGCACCGGCTATAGGCGGTAAAAGCGTTCTCGATCATCTTACTGTCTGGAGGTGGCCGTTGCACGTATGCGTCGATGGCGACGCTCTTCGATCGTCTCCTGCTCTCTCGTTACCGATATTATAATTCTTTCGTTTAGCCTCGTTTCGTTTGGTTTCTTGCTCAATTTTGGCTTCTGTGATCGGGATCTTGAAGCTGTTTGCAGCTGCTGCGGCCATGGCAGGGAAAGAGGAGAAGGAGACGATGGTGAGCAAAGGTTTCGTAATGTTGCTGCTTGGAGTCTTGATTATTATGGTGAGGATAAGTAATGATAATATTGCGGTGGTGGAGGCTGCGCCGCAAGGAGCTCAGGTTACCTCGTTGCCAGGATTTTCCGGAAAATTTGCATCATCTCATTATGCCGGGTTTGTAGTCCAAAATTCACAATCCGATAGATACATGCTTTACGGTAGAGTTTTTGTATATTTTGAGTTCAATTTGTGAGACTTGGAATTGAGATAAATTTTTTGCGTTCTTTTGGTTATATGCATAACTCATCGTCGATTTCCGGTGTTTTTTTGGTTGAATCTGTAAGAATTGAATCTTTTTGTTTTCGATAAATCGACTATTAATTCGCTGTGATTTTGAAGTTGGATCTGTGAGAGTTGGAATTGAGACAATGTTTTATGCATCACTTTGTTTCTGTATGGTTCGTTAGATCAAGTATTAATTTGCTGTCAGGAGCTTGTTCCGTCAATGCAATGAAGTGCACTTTCATGTTCTCTCAATCCGGTATGAAGCCAATTTCTGGATTCTGGATTTTCTCTATTATTATAATGAAAATTCGAGGTTTGACCGATGACGAGGAAATGAATCTGTTTCGCAGCGGAAACTGCAACGCCTTTCATGATACAATTTTCATCTGCCTGTCTTTTGAGTGCGTCTATAAATGCTGGAGCATATCTCCCTTATAAATGAAACTTTAACTTTTCATCGTCTCAGTACCACAAGTGATCTCTCTGCATTTCAGTCTTCATAATATCATATTCCAAGAAACAATCTGACTAAGAGATTGAACTGCTAGTTTTAAAAGTCATCCATTGTGCAATTCTTCTTGAACTCATCAGTAAATGTAGCTGCGGATGCCATTATCAAATTCAAAACAATCTGAAGCAATTAACTGGATGTCTAACTGTAGAGACACCAGCAGTTAAGTCTGACCAAGACAGAGACTGACGTTATGCTACTAACCTCCCCCAACTGCCACAATCCGCTTATAATTTCTAACATGTGTTTTCAAGTAGAGTACTCTTTGATGCCCCACTGAGAAATTAAACAGCGCTCGTAATGCACATGGCAGGTACGTCACTGTGAATGAAGAGCATGGTCGGAGCCTCTACTACTATTTTGTGACTTCGCAAAACGATCCAGTCTCTGATCCGCTTGTACTCTGGCTCAATGGCGGTCCAGGCTGCTCCAGCTTCGATGGATTTGTGTATGAACATGGTAGAGCTTTTGCACTTACATTTTGAATTCCGTTTGTTGCGCAGATTTGAAGTGTTAGCTTCCCGCCAACTGTAGTCTCAGGATCAGATCTCTGACATGTCTCCTGGCTGAAAATTGTCTTGACGTTTTACTTGAAAGAGTGACTTATGTGATAACAACAAGGTTGTAGATATTTTTACAGATTTATGTCCCTGAGGAATCGAGGACAGTAAGTGGTTATTCTCAACATTATGTAGTAGCAACGGTAGAAATCAAAGCAGTAGAAGTGAAGATGCTTGCAAGAAACAATGCGTTCTGAGTATTGTACCGCAGGATGTAGGAAAAGTACAATCGATAAGATAACAGAGAATGACTTTGGGAGTACTCAAAGTTCAGAGGCCAAACTGGTTAACGATTCTCCTCTATCCAGCCAACTGATGATGTTTTAAAGTCAAGCTCATTCACGATCAGTTCTTGGGCAACGCCGGTCTTTAGTTTGTCTTACAGGAGAATCTCAGCTAGAAGAGTTGCTAATTCCCCAATTCAGAGACCAATGTGTCTCCTCTTATACGCAGAAGCCACTATTTGTCATGTCATTCTCGGTTTCCCTAAGATCCTTTGCAATAGCATCCATTTGCAACTTTCATGATTTATTTATTCAAGACAACATGAAGCATTTATGTGTGTACCCTCGGGCTACTATAAAGCTCTGAATTAGGTGCATGGCTGTTGTACTTGATACTGTTTATGAGGGAGAAACTCAATGAGATAGAGATTTAGTTTCACTTCTCCGCACGGAACATGGCCTGCGTATACGTAGATGCTGTTATTACTGATACATTGATTGATGTGCCAGAATGTCACTTACAATTAGACTTTAACAATTACAACCTATGAGAAGAGGGTTTCGTGTATGACTCTATCCGGGAAAGGCATTAATCCTTTGTGAAGTTTATAACTCTGTGAAAAAATCTTACTGCGGAATTCAATTTGAAAATGAATATGCTGATTAATTATGTACATAGCTAATATAAATGTTTCTGGATTGGCAGTTAATTTTTTTTGGAATGCAGGTCCTTTCAACTTCATACCAGGAAAAGGGTCTAAAGACATGCCTACTCTTGTACGAAATCCTTATACGTGGGCAAAGGTTGTACTTTCGATGACAAATTGGTCAGCATAGGCAAGAATTGCACAAGCTTCTGGTGTGTCACTGTCTTCAGTTTAAGGTTTTCAACTGAATTTGATATCTTGGCTATACTAGGTTGCGAACATGCTTTATGTGGACTCTCCAGCTGGTGTTGGCTATTCCTATTCAAACAACTCCGATGATTACTCTACTGGTGATATCAGCACCGCTTCAGATTCACATGCTTTTCTTTTGAAGGTTATGAATTAGGGCAATTATTCATGTAACTTTTCCCTTCACCTTTGAACTATATGCTTGTGGAATAGATCATGCTAAATTTCGTAGAATGATTTAATAAACAGGTTTTTCATAGCACGAAATGTTTTGCACTACTTCTGATGTCTGAATCTTCAGCTCCGAGATGGTACACCTGAAGATGATCTTTGTTTCCCAATAGCTGGAATCTGACTTTTCCTTTTATTCTTAACAGTCTTGTTGAAGAATGAATCTTGAAGAAGACAAACTCTCACCATCATCTAAGTGGATTTCTTTTTTGAGTTGATAAGTAAGCAGTAAGCCCAATGTAAGTGAAATAAGATGAAATGAGTAGCAATGACTTCACAAGTCTCAACTTGACTCTCATACAAATAAAAAAAATTAAGTTTAAAATTGACCTCACCTAGCTACTTAGGAATACCCATATAGAGGAGCCTACTGCTCCTTAATGAGATTTTGAATCAGTCTCTCTATGCTGTTCACTGCAATTCTGTAAACTTTTCTCATGCTTTCTTAGTTTTTTGACATGAGGCTTGGGTTTACTGATTCTTTTCAGAATTAATATCTTCCTCACCTTAACAGTAGTCAGTTCATGCCTATATAGACATGACAAAACCTAAAGCAGCACAGTTCCTCTGCTTTGATAGTTTGATGCACCAAGAATAAGGCTTGTGATACTTTGTTCGTTATTGCAGATACCTCTCTTTTTGTTGTGTATGACGTTATCAAATGTCAGAACATAGGTACTTTGGTGACCTCCAACAAAAACTAACCAGCTCTGATGCAACTTGCTAATAATCATTGCAACCAATGATAGCTTCTTCGAATTGTCATGCTCAATAAGATCTGTAGAAGGATATAAATCGAATCCCCATATTATCTGCTTTTTCTTTTCACTTCAGATTTATCAAGCTATGTAACGTATCTACTTAACTTTTAATCCTCATTTTGGCTTACCAATAAGTTTCCCTTAAAACAAGTTGACTACTTGACATAAGCTATATTCTATGATACATTGCTATTTTTGGAGGTAGACCAGAAGATGACTTGATAGAAAATGCATTCTTTTATTCATTTATCAATGTTTGTACTTATTTTGTGGGTATCTCAAAATCTAAGAACTGGAGCTCTTGAAAAAATTGAACGCAGAAAACATCCATGAATATATGCAGTATTAAAAGTATTTCTGACTTTAACACAATATGGAAAATTTCATACTTAAAAATCAAAAGATGACCCTTTTTCTTGAGAAAAGATACGAGGATAAGGAGCAATGTTAGTCTTTCCTCGGAATAAACACTTTCCTATCACCCAAAAGTCATGCCATGGTTTTTACAATCAATAGATAAGCTTTCTAACCTTTTTAAAAATCCATTTATATCCTAAAATAATGCCTATATGATCAAGTTAAAATCATGTGGAGGCTAATTGGTTCTACATGGTCCTACAAGTTAATTTAAATCAAGAACTTTGTCATCCCAATTGTCAGTTTTGTTCCCCTTGCCCAATGAACCATGTAGCTGAGTTGCAGTGGGTGGGGTGGAAATGCACATTAGCTCTTGTAAAACTGTTGGAACATGGGTATACATACCCACCACTACAAGAGCATGTATTTGTATGATATTTGCAATGACAATAGGAGGACCATATACCTATACCAAGATTGTAGGTATCATATAAGGAGACTCTAAAGATACTACATCATGTTGCAAGCCATCTAACTTTGTAGATATAGGGGACAATTCATCATAGGCTAACATTCTTTTTGTAAAAATGCTAGTCAACTTTACATGATTTTGGTCCTAATCTTCACGAACCTCTACCTTATCTACACACACACACACACGCACGTATGTGTGTGTGTGTGTGTTGTGTGGCAGGTCTCTTGAAGCTCTATCTTATCTCGAACATCAGGTACCCAATGTTCACATCAATGGCTATTGTGGGAACTTATTCATCTTCTTACAAAAACCATGAGGCTTGTCTATGACATCTAGAACAATAACAAGATTTTAGACTGTAGAGTGATCTAACAGCCCATCTAAACATAACTACTTGACCATGAGTTGTAGAGTGATTAGGATAACCCAAGTGTACTATCTCATATGCATATTAATGTACTGCAAGTAGTATAATCTATATCTCCTCTTTTGAAGCCTCTGTTGCATCTAGAATATCATGTGAATCATCTAGCTCATCTAAAAGATTGGTGGCTTTCTACAACTACTACAAGACATATGCCTTGAATCTCTACCTCATCTAGAAAATTGCTTACGAGTATCTCAACACTAGTATCTTGTGATCCATAATTTTATGTATCCTGATACTCTCCCTTGTGCACATGAACCTCTATCCTATCTAGGACATCTTGTGGCCCATGACGTATATATCATGTGATTGTATTTCATGTGTGGATCTTTGCTTTTGAGCCTTGCTTTCTTCTTGTAGTCCCTTTTCCTCCTCCTATTGTGTCTTTCACTCAACGCAATGTCTCTCTATTTCATCTTGCAATCTCTTTATTTTATAACCTTGTCTCTTGAACTTATCATAAAATAACTTGTTGCAAAGGAAACAATATTGAGCTGGGAAAGTGATGAAAATCATGCATTGCTAGCCTGATACATAAAACGTGAAGTTTCAAGAACTAATAAAACTTGAAAATATGAAAGATTTCAATATATAATGCCCCACAATAATCTAGTAGCCCCCTGGTTGGGGTCTTGACTCTCAATTAGCCTGCTATTTCTCAACAACTGGTCTCATAGGATAAACTCCCTATCCAAGTGCCTACCATGGTCCATAAAGTAGCTAGGCCACTACTTGCCAATGAGTAGTCAGTCCCTTCAACCACTGAACATTCACGTGTAGTCAGTCCCTTCAACCTCTCTTTCCAGTGTCCTAGATGTCAATTTATTGAAGAAATAATATGTGAAAATGATTTCTTTCATCGAGACTATTACTGGGGCTTTATGTTTTTTTGGAAAAAAAGCTTCAGTCGCCTTCTTTTCTGTATTGTTCTTAAGAGCATATTAGTTGGCATGCAGGTCTTTGCATAGGAAAAAGATTTGCATGTCAGATGTTGTTGGTTCCAACCATCCCTTTTGGATCTCCAGTCTAAGAAATTAATCTCTTCAGCAAACCAAAAATGGAAGCTGACCAAGATCCCTTAGGACGTTGTTTGTTATCTTTACAGATTTTTTTATTGTCCAGACCCTCACTTGGGTGATAATGTGTTTATCAAGAAAAAGATTTTTCATTAATGATGTGCTCTGAAAGCCTACCTATAGATCTCTGATTGTGACACTGTTATATTCTCTGTCATGCCCATTGATTGCTAGAATTGCATGCTAGATTGTTGGTTAGTACATGTCAACAATTGAGCTTAATGTGGACAAGGAACTTGGAGGAAATGCAATGGTAGAAGAATGCCCCATATGGATTGAGATTTGTCTGATTTTATAACAACAAAGGATCAATTATCTTTTCGAATGGAGACAATAGATTGTTTTGGATTGCAGATTTAGGTGTGGGGAGAAAGATGAGGTCGTGAATCATGTAATTTGAAGCTAATTTGATTCTCCCCTTTGAAAATAGCACTCTGTGAAAGTTCATGGTCGTTTGAACTTGTGGACAAGCTAGTGTACTCTTTCTCCTGCATAGTCCCTCATTGTCTCCTGAGAGCTTAAGTGCTTTGTTCTACAGCACTTTTTTGTTTAAATTGGTATCCACACAGTGAGCAGATTGCCACCTTGCCTGCCTTTGGTTATTTTGGAATGATAAGTTTTCGAGAAAACAGAATTTACAGTTCTTGAATCTTATGGTTTTTTGATGATAACAAGGAAGTAGAGACAACAGTTATTTCATTGTATTGAGGGGAATTCATATTAAGCAGAATGTTTCTGATATTCTTTTTTCTCTTGTCACTTGATGCAGTGGTTCAAGGATTACCCAGAATTTTTATCCAATCCACTGTACATTAGTGGAGAATCATATGCTGGTGTCTATGTTCCTACGTTGACCCAGGAGATAGTCAAGGGTACTATCTAGAACGTTCCAGCTGTTTTCTTTGTTATTGTATATCTACTCTGAAAGTTCCATCAGACCATTTTCCCAAGTCTGTTCTGTCAGTATTCTGGTAATTTTCAATAACCTGGCCAAAAGGCCCAAAACCAAAAATTTTGAATGAATAACTTGAGTCTATGAGGAAAGTAGACTATGGATTTCTCTTCTTAGTAAAAATGGAAAGGCATACACCAAAGAACTGGAGGGATGGGTTAATTTTTGTGCATGTAGACATACCTATACTGGAGTCCTGGAGGTAGGTTAAAACAAGACTTTGTAACATGTGAACAAATTGCATCACAGAAGCACTTTTAATCTGTTCAACCAACAGTAAGCAGGTAGTGACCAAAATGAGATGAGATGAGGATTGATTCTAAGAAAAACAATATAGCTTGTTGTAGTTCTTTGTAGCTCTTCCAAGACTGCATTGATTTCAAAAGCTGTAAAAACTCCTATGTTGATGCATTAATCATGCAATAAGTATATTTCCTGAGTGTGTGATATTATCACTTGTTCTGCAGGTATAGAATCTGGAATCAAGCCTGCTCTGAATTTGAAGGTTTTTTGCTAAAACATACCTGCCACATCATTGCCTTGTGTTTAAGCTGAGCTTCAATGTGGGAGTTCGAAATGTTATATACTGCATAAAACGAAGTTGCATTCGACATGTGACAGCATTGACAGGACTCAATGGCTGTATTCTCCTGGAGCGGTTGATAACAATGCTGGATGTCATGATTTGTTTGAATCACATACAAATGCCTTGTGATTCAACCTTTGGACTGACTTTTCATATCATAATAATTAGTGTGCTTACATCTTCAAAATTGCAGGGCTATATGGTGGGAAATGGTGTGACAGATACCGAGTTTGATGGAAATGCGTTAGTGCCTTTTGTATATGGAATGGGTCTTATTTCCATTGACCTTTACAAGGCATGCTACGCTCTGCCCTTTCTTTAATTCTCAGACCTCTCTGCAGAGCCAATGAAAGGTTCCTCTATTTGGAATTTGTTAGGTGGGCCTCTGTATTGTGCCTTTGATAATACAACAAAATTGAGCAGAAATTTTTTCATAGATGGGTGTAATGTTCACCCATCCTCAAATGAGCTATGCATTATCTACAGGCCAAGATCGTCTGCTTTCAAAAGTGACAATCTGACAATGAAGCTTCTTTTCCTTGCAAGGAGGGTTGGTTTTTCCTATGCATTTCTGATAGTTGTGCCTGCAGATACAAAGTCAATTTTAAATGCTCACTCATCCACTTTATGCCAAAGAAGAAATCTCAATAATACCACTTGAAATGTTTTTTATCTTCTCAAATCAAAAGCTAGGTATTGACTAATAAAAAGCGTTTTTGAGCCTTGAGAAAAGACTGAAACTGTTGAGGGGGCACAACGATGGGTGCATCGAGCACCGGGTGCATGACAAGAGTCATGCACCCACCATCTTTTGTGCATCAACGACAATTGTAGATACAAGGGAGTGGGTTGTGTTTTCATCTTGGCATGAAAGATGAAGTGGTTGGTAGTTGATGACACGTAGGCAGGGTCGATCATTTTTTAACCTTGGAGTGCATCTTGCACACGAATATATGTACATAGCATATGAATGGAAAATATGCTTTTTTGTGTGATCTTGCGAGTGATATCGTGTTCTTGATTCTGGAATGATCTCTGCTTGCTTACGTTCTGATTGTTTCTGATTATGTTTGATAGATAATTGGATCCTATTTCTATTTCGCTCTAAGTTAATCATCAAAGGTATGGGCCCACTCGCATGAAGGGAGGAAAAGGATCGTGTCAATCATTCGCACTTAGGACGTGATCATCCTCCTTGGCTTGAGCTGACTTGTGCTGTCAGGACTAGCATCATATCCAAAATCTCGAAGGACGGTTGTACTCGAGAAAGATCCAGAATGGCTGGAGAAGGATCCATGGATATAAAGATGGTGGATCGACTGGAAGGCGAGAATTATGCCTTGTGGAGCTGGAAGCTGAAAATACTGCTCAGGGAGAGAGGCTTGTGGGGCGTGGTTGCAGGAACGGAGACAATTGAGCTGGATCAGGAGGGTCGCGTAAAGAACGACGCACAAGCAGAGGTGGTGAGAACCAGGGAAGCAATTGCTCACATGCTGATCTGCATGACGCTTGGCGATGCGGCCATTTCGCACGTCAGAGACCAAGAAACAGCCAAGGGTGTTTGGGACGCACTGCAGGCCAACTATCAAGCCAAGGGATTTTCGAGCATCCTCATGCTTCAGAGGCAGTTAGGAAGCACCAAGATGATCGAAGGAGAGCCTATGAGAGAACATATCAAAAGAATCAAGAACATTGGGCGTCAACTGGAGGCTGCTGGCGCGAAGATTGACAAGCAACAGTTGATCTACACGTTGATCACTAGCTTGCCCCCAAGCTATGATCCCTTGGTGATGATGCTTGATGGATTCGAAGATAGGATGGATATGGACTTCATTAGCAGGAGGCTCTTGCAGGAGGAAGGGAGGCGCAAGATCAATTCGACCCAGGACGAGGTGGCGCTACTCACCGGTTTCAAGAAAATGGGATTCAAAGGACCAAAGCAGGTGCAGACGATAGAAAAAGGACAATCCAGTTAGCCATGGAAGGAAGGAAAGAAGAAAGGGTGGCAAGACAGGTCGTACAATAAGTGCTTCTACTGCGATAAACCTGGACATATCGCTCGAGAATGCAACAAAAAGCGAGACGATCTCAAGAGAAAGGATGCGGAGCAGGCAAACATCGTTGAAGAGGAAAAAGAAAAGTCTGATGCTTTCGCCATGATGGCAGATGAAAATTGGAGTTCGACGGAGGAATCTGACAATACGTCAGGAGGATACTCGTCAGGCAGAAGCTCAATCGAGCCGGTCCACGTGAAGCCAAGAACCAAAGAACAACATAGCATTGATGATCCATATTGGTGCCTGGATTCCGCGGCAACCTCGCACATGACCAACAATCGAATGTCATTCATTACCTACGAGATGCTTGCAGGGAAGCAGATCATGATGGGTGACAGTGGGAGAATTGACGCAATTGGAAAAGGGTCTGTCTGCCTATGGCTTGGACAGGGGAGAAGCACAATGCTCAGGGACGTTCTGTATGTACCAAACTTGGCAAAGAACTTGATATCAGTAGTGCGCATCACTGATGTTGGACTGGATGTACTATTCGAGAAGGATGGGTGCAGCATTCAAAGAGAGCGAGAGCCAATTGGAATTGGATTTCGCATAGGGGGGCTGTATCAACTTCAAGGGGGAGCTGAAGAGAGATCCATGGCCTGTGTCACTCTCAGTTCAAGTAAAGTGAACAACCTCTGGCACAGAAGGTTGGGACACATTGGAGGGCGCAGCCTACAGAGGATGGCCAAAGAAAGAATGCTCAGGGGATTTGATTACAGACCAGAGGAAACGATAGATAGATGCG
This sequence comes from Diphasiastrum complanatum, assembly GCA_029204225.1. NCBI lineage: Eukaryota > Viridiplantae > Streptophyta > Lycopodiopsida > Lycopodiales > Lycopodiaceae > Diphasiastrum > Diphasiastrum complanatum. The sequence goes on from CM055104.1 coordinate 29,739,005, forward strand.
AAGCTTGCATATTTGGGAAACAGCATAAAGAGCCGTTTCTGGATGGAACGATGGACAGATCAACCGAGGTTATCGACCTGATACACACTGATATATGTGGACCGATGGAGTCCACATCAATGGGAGGATCAAGATACCTCATTACGTTCATCGACGATTGCTCCAGGAGGGTCAGGATATGGACACTCAAACAGAAGAGTCAAGTGCTGGAAAGCTTCAAGGCTTTCAAGGAGGTAGCCGAGAATGAAACAGGAAGAAAGATCAGAAGAATAAGAAGCGACAACGGAGGGGAGTACAGAAGTAGGAAATTTGATAGCTTTTGCAAGAATCATGGAGTCTCAAGGGAATTCACTACTCCATACAACCCCCAGCAAAACGGGGTGGCAGAGAGGAAAAACCGGACCATCATGGAGATGGTCAGGTGCATGTTGCATGAAGGTGACCTACCAAAATTCCTTTGGGCTGAGGCGGTGGCGACAACATGCCATATTGTCAACAGGTCGCCAACCAGAGCGTTAGATGGGAAAACGCCATATGAGGCGTGGTACGGGAGAAAGCCCAATGTCAGTTACTTCAGAGTATTTGGGTGTGCTGCCTTCGTGCATGTACCCAAGGAGAAAAGAAAAAAATTGGATTCCAGAGGATTCCTGCATCTTCGTTGGATATCCTGATGGCACAAAAAGATACAAGATGTATAACCCAACCACAAAAACGTTCATCATTAGTAGGGACGTCGTATTCGACGAGGATTCCACAGGATATCATGAGGCTCAAGCAGGTAGCACAACAAAGGCATCCGGAAGCTCTGTGATAATCATGACAAAAGAACCAATTCTATTATCAGATAGCAGTGAGGGGACTCAGCAGCTGGAAAGCGTGGCTGAAGACATCACACCGGAACATGCAATAGGAGAGAATCGCGAGCAAGATGGGGGCAAAAATGAGCTTGGAGGACAGACATCTCGGAAGAATGCACTAGGTAGTCCACCTGCAGAGCATGTGGAAGAGAGGAGGCCATCCATGACGAAGAAGGCACCTCACAGATATGACGATATGGTCTTCAAAGAGCATGGACCAAAACCTGCGAACTTTCAAGAAGCGCAAGAATCAGAGGACTCCGGCATGTGGCACCAAGCGATGCTGGAAGAGATGAAGTCCATACATTAGAATAATGCATGGGTACTCGTACATCTGCCAGAAGGGAGAAAGGCCATAGGTTGCAAATGGGTGTTCAAAACAGAATATGATGCAGATGGACACATAGAGAGGTACAAGGCAAGGATAGTCGCAAAGGGGCATGCTCAGACAGAGGGGATAGATTTTGACAAAACTTTCGCCCGCCCGGTTGCGAGAATCGGATCAATCAGAATCCTACTGGCATGGGCTGCATTGAACAACATGGAGATCTATCAATTGGATGTCAAGACCGCGTTCTTGAATGGAGACCTAAGCGAGGACATTTACATGATGCAGCCTGAAGGGATTTGAGCAAGGAGCCAATCTTGTGTGCATATTGAAGAAGGCGTTGTATGGACTCAGGCAAGCGTCCAGAGTATGGTACGAGAGGATAGAGCTATTTCTCGTGAGCAAAGGTTTTCAAAGATGTAGCACAGATCATAGCATCTTCTACAAAAAGACAGGATTGGAGATCACTGTTATGGCAATATACGTTGATGATATCATTGCCCATTGGGAATAATGTCAAAAGTCTGGACCAGTGCAAAGGGGAACTCAAGGCATAATTTGAAGTTAAGGACCTAGGAGGCTTACACTATTGCTTAGGGATCCGAATAAGCAGAAGCAGAAAGGAGGGATGGATTCATCTCAGTCAAGAAAGGTACATCATAAACATGCTTTCAAGATATGGGATGATGGATGCTGCTCCAATTGGCATGCCACTGGATCCAGGGGTTAAGCTCAGTTCGGAGATGTCAGCCAAATCAGAGGAGGAACGAGATGACACGCGGAGATACCCTTACAGAAGCCTCGCGAGATCACTGATGTACGCTATGGTATGCACAATAGATATATCAACTGCAATAGGCAAGCTGAGCCAATACTTGATGGATCCTGGAATAGACCACTAGCAAGCTGCCAAGCGAGTGCTGAGGTATCCGAAAGGCACATTGAAGCATGGACTGTGTTATCAGGGATCTTGTGGCAGAATCGATGGATACGTGGATCAGACTAGGCGGGAGATGTTGTTGATCGCAAGTCCACGTGTGGATATGTATTCTTGATGGGAAACGCAGCAGTAAGTTGGGCGAGTTCCAAACAAAAGTCTGTGGCTTTATCATCCACAGAAGCTGAGCTGATGGGTCTGTGTCAAGGGGCGAAGGAGCACATATGGATCAGCAACTTCTGTGCAGAGTTAGGGATCAAAAACGAAGGAATGGTCATGTTCAATGACAATCAAGGATGCATATTCAAATGTAGGAATGGAGGACTTCATAAGAGAAGCAAACATATAGACATTCAGTATCATTTTGTCAAGGATCTGGTACAGGATGGGAGAATGATCCTTGAATACTGCTCAACTAGGAGCATGGTGGTATATATAATGATGAAGGCGCTGGCAAAAGACAGATTCACTCAGCTTAGAGATGCCATGGGATTACAAGAAGCCAAGAGGGGCGATGGCTGAAATTGAGATGGGGATTGTTGACGGGGCACAACGATGGGTGCTCGATGGGCATCGAGCACCGGGTGCATGACGAGAGTCATGCACCCACCATCTTTTGTGCGTCAACGACAATTGTAGCCATACAATGTAGATACAAGGGAGTGGGTTGTGTTCTCATCTTGGCATGAAAGATGAAGCGGTTGGTAGTTGATGACACGTAGGCAGGGTCGATCATTTTTGAATCTTGGAGTGCATCTCGTACACGAATATATGTACATAGCATATGAATGGAAAATACGCTTTTTTGTGTGATCTTGCGAGTGATATCGTGTTCTTGATTCTGGAATAATCTCTGCTTGCTTACGTTCTGATTGTTTTTTATTATGTTTGATAGATAATTGGATCCTGTTTCTATTTCGCTGTAAGTTAATCATCGGAAACAAACTACTGGGCATAATAAAACTTAGAAAGGTGTGTGCCATGTAAGCAAATTATATGTTCAAAGTTTGCCGTTTATGCACTATAGCTTTCAATATTAGAACGTTCCCTTTTGTGCTGTCAATGTTAAGTCATCTAAAGTTTCCATTTTCATTCTACTTTGTTCTGAAGATTTTTATACTATGAGTATTTCTTATGTCTTATTCAGATTGAGCTTGACATTTCATATTTCGTAGGTTTAATAGCCACCAATGCAGCAAGACATGAAACTTGATTATATTGTATGATAACAGGATACAATACTTACTTGTAAAGGAAACTATTGGAATGCAACTGACTCAGACTGCATATCGAAACTGGATGCTATTGATCAGGTACTGTTCCTTCTTTATGCCTCTTGTTCAACTGGTTTGTTTGGCTTTTGACAGCTTCATTTCTTTCATTCACGGTATTTCCTGATGGAGAGAGGTCAAACAGCCTTTTGCTGAGAACTTGAGACTAAGACACTGACGGTTTAACTGTTCTCTAAATAGGATGTTCAAAACTTGAATATCTATGATATTCTTGAACCCTGTTACCACAGTTCAACAACAACGGAAGCTGAGAAGAGTAAGAAGGTGCTGCCAAAAAGTTTCCGCAAGCTGGGGAAGACTGATCGGCCCTTGCCTGTTAGAAGGCGCATGTTTGGTCGTGCTTGGCCTCTTAGATCACCCGTGAAAGATGGTCTTGTTCCAAACTGGTACAAATTAAGTGATGAACAGAGTGTACCCTGTCTGGTAAGCCTTCTCAATATGCATAATAGATTTAGTCACATAGATGGATAATTCCCTTGCTACTGCTCTCAACTACGTTTCCAACTTCAACTACAGAGGTATCGTTCGTAGTTGCGTGAGCGTGTTGGCACTGGATTCTTGTAAGCAACGTCCAAACGAGACAGCACATTGTCTCCCTATCAAATTTATTCTAGTCATGTAGAAAAGTTTCTGTGTTGATACATTCTACAAAGATGTTAATGTTAACAATATTCCAATCATACACTGATTTTGGAGGAACTTTAGAGTTGAAAGTTGGACTTCTCTCAAAGTTGAGAGCTGAGACTGCAACCTTAATTTGACACTGCGCAATTCCTGTGCTCACACTGCCGTTGTCCTACTAGAAGTGTTATGATACTGATGGCCAGTGCTATTATTACAGAAATTATATACATAGAAGGCATTGCTTTCTCCGGATTACAGTGTTAGGGATTCGAATTGAATGGATCCTCGCCACAGTTTTCTAAGGACTATAACTCAATTATGCCTTTATATTTTGAGCAGCAGAGGCAACTAGTTGATTACCCTTACAGCTAAAAGAGGGACGAACTAGCACTTGAAGTGATCTTGTGTCCAAATCAAACCAAAACTTTTCTTATAGTGATTCTGAAGTTCGCAACTGTTGCATAAAAAATCGAAAGCTAGAAAACTATATTCTGATAGATGCAAGTCATAATAATTTCATCTGCATGATCCCTGAGCATACAGAGGAGGAAAGTATAAATCAAAGTATAAGGTTCTGAGCATGTTTGAACCAGAAAAGTGCAAGTCAAAGCATAAGTTTGTACCATGATTCAATTTTGTATAGCAAAGACGATAGCACCTAAATTTCTTGATATGACTATTATTGTTTCGTGAAACAGGATACTCATGTTGCAGATGTGTGGTTGAATAATGCATCAGTCAGACAAGCTCTGCATGCACTTCCTGTACGTTTTCTCTCTCTCTCTCTCTCTCTCTCTCTCTCTCTCTCTCTCTCAAATGTACTAAGACATGTAATCTTATGAGCTGATTTATCTCAGATGCTTTCAAATGACATGTCATGACGCTTACTTTATCTGCTCAACCTTGCGTGGCTAAAATTTGAAGTCTGAGCTCTTCAGGCCTGTGGGATCATTCTCCATGGAACTTGGATACTAGAACTATAATCGCAAACGCGTCACAACAACAGGAGACATTCTGATTTCCTCACCCACCAGATTATCAGATTCTCATGGGGTTGTAGTTTACACAGAGGTGACCACATCCATTAAGTTGAAAACTGCAATAAAGTTCTATACAATATTGTTACTGTATAGTTCTGGAAAATAGTCACAAGTTGGATCCGAAAGATGTGAACGAGAGCTTAGGACTGGAGAGGGATGTGTACATACTACAGGATAACCTGCTTCCTTTTGAGATATCATCTTTTGCTCAAGAGATAGGATCCCAATACTAATTTTGGACCGGTGGTCACAGATCAGTTGTTTGTATGATTTTATGGCAAGAAGAAGTGAATTTCAGTTGACGTATAAATCAATGTTGATGCTCAATGCTCAAAATGACCATTGAGGCCACTAAATAAAGAAAATTTGAGAATTTGAGGGAGGATGCAATGAGTAGTTTGGCATGCGCAAAGTTTGTGCATCTTGAGAAAGAATGTGGAGTTATCTGGTAAACGACGACATGTGGCACAATGGACTGTTACATTTCTGGGTTACAACCAATTATAAGGATCTTTAACCCCATTATGATAAAGAAAAACATAATTTTCCTCCTATAGTACTTTATAGAATACTTAATGAAAGTGGAAATTTCAGTTTGATGTCACTCTACAATATTAAAAGTTTACTACAGTTCAAGATGTGGCCATACTAACCGCTGACCTAGCAAGAATGTGCTATGGCCATGGCAGAATAAGGTGCATCCTAAGTAGGAAGGTTGACAACAAGAAGCAGCCAATTCGCAAGATAAGAAATTTGGGCCAAGGTGCCATAAGGAATCGATTCAAAAATCAATCTAGGCACCTCAAAAAAAAAATGGGCACAAGACGCTCAGAAGTTATGCCATTCAAGTTCTCAAGAAAACGAGCATTTAATGTGTTGGGGCTTCTGTTTACATAGTGTAAGCCTATGTAGTATTCTACAAACACATGCATTCAAGAATGGGAATGGTAATTTCAAAACAAATTGAAAATTATAATGCTTTAGGTAAAGAATATAACCTTAAGGCAAAGCCCTTGATCTCTAATAAATCTGTGAGTTGTCTCCTCTCTCTCTCTTGTAGAGATGTTGCCACTCTCCTTGTATCTTCTATTGATTGCCTCTTTGGTGACTTCAATGGTGAAATCAGCCTTTTGGCCTAGCAAGTGGATCTTTGCCTAACATTCTTATTTTGAAGTGGCGGGAATGCTACTATGGTTTATTCAAATGCATGTCACAGTCTTGGGTTTTTTCAAGGATTTCTTATTAATATCTAAAACATCTCTCCATTTCTATAAGCTAAGAATAAAAGGTCATAAGGTGACATTTCTTCCAAAATAAAAGGAAACAAACCTAGGTGGGAAACCATTCAAGAGGTTTTCTATAGAAAATTAAAAGTACTTTACTTGTCCATATTTCTAAAAGTATTGTTAATTTGAATGGAAAGTCTTTAAATTAAGCTTTTGGCTTGAAATTCATTTATTATTGCAAGTTACCAAGTTAGTTGAACAAAGCAAGTTCTAAAGGATCCAACCATTTGAATAAGATGCTCTACTTGAACTAGAAGATTTGGTGTACTATGCTCTTGGCAATTGAAAGAGGTTCTCCAAAGATGGTGGGATCCCCCATGGGCCCCAATCAAGTCTAGAGTCCACTCACTTTTCTTGTGGAACACATGATGCAATGTTTTTAATCAATGCGTCTTGTTTTAGCTTTAGCTATTATGTTAAGTTGTAATAGAAATGCTAGTTCTATGCCTTCAGTCATGGTTAAGTGCATTCATTACTTGGGAAAGACTTTCTAGCATTATAATTTTTCATTAGGCTTAATTTCAAGATCACATTAATTTGGAGAAGGCCAATTACCACCCAAGTGAGGGTGTAGCCTGAACAATCACACATCTTTATTCAAGTGCTAATTGAGCCAAACTAATTTGATCCAAAGGGTTCTTGGTGTGGGATTGACCACCCAAGTTCAAACCCAACCCACACATGGGGAGTGTCCAAGAAACAAATCTTGATTTGATACATCCCACATGAAGCGAGCAATCAGTGTGACCCCGAAACTGCCTACATGAGGAAGGGGTGTTGTGATTTATAGTCTTCAAAAATAGAATATTATGTACTGCCAATCAACTGAGTCCTAGTGCACTCGTAACATTAGATTTTTTTTTTCTTTGGTATTAAGTTGATATAAGTCGTGCCACCTAACCATGTACTAATTGTAGTCAAGGGGCTGGTACAATTAACCTTAAAGAATCTTAAACCTTAAGTTTAAGAATAAAAGTTGACAGACCGATACCTTAGTTGTTTCAATACTTAATCCCCTTAGTGTCACCACCTTGGTCATGCACTAACCCCAGTCAAGGGACGAGAGACTCCCTATGTCCTTGAGATTAAAAGGTTGGTTATAGGAACTCACACAACGCGCCTAGTTATTTCTTACACATGGTGAATTAAGGTCGTTGCCAGCGTGGTTGACTTTAGGGTCAAGTGTCCCAACAACATCGATGTAACAATATGCTCTTGAAAATGCACAAGCTAAAGTGATGAATTGTAAAATTTCTCATTTCTTCATTTGATTGGCTTTCTCTTTAGCGCCAATCTTCGTCATGGCTCAATTTGCTCTTAGTCTAATGAGAAGTGTTGGTCTTAGATCTTTTTACAAATGTATGGAAAGTGATGTGAGTGTATGTTCATTCATGTGTTGTGCACCTACTCTTTGGTGTTCATGACGTGAGTAGGGATGTCGCAGCATTTGATCCACACAATGCATGATGAAGTTCATGGTCTAAGAATTTGTGAGTAGACTACATAAAGCTAAATGTGCAGAAGTTTTGGTTTTCGAGAACTGCACAACTAAATTACGAAACTTGATCATAGTCGAACACAATGTGCTTCAAACCTATCTCAAGTTGTGGGAAATGATCCAGCACCAATGAAGAACAAGGCGCTTTCTTGAAACTACACCAAATGTGTCCAAAAATGACGTTAAAAAACTGTACAAGAACCAGATCAAATCACTTGAAATTTCTCAAACTTGAACAAGGATAAAAGGCAGATTCATGAATGCATTGGAACTGAGTCAGTGCAGCAGAGTGTAGAACACAAAGCAGTGCATAACCAATAAAAATGAGCTGAAAAGCTCACTTTCTTGAAAATTGCGACTTCTTCCAGAAAAATAACGTGGCAAATACCTTGCCAATTTGTAATTTTACATATGGTGAAGAAGCATCGGAAGAGATTATAAATGTTAAGAAATGCAACCAACCTGAAATAGTGCTATATCTTGCACAAAAATGCAAAAGAGATGAAGTTCTAAGCAACGAATCTCTAGGACCCGACACGGCGCCACCTTCTACCAAGAACCCAAATAGATAACCGGACCTGAAAAACGGTATGAAATCATTGCTCCAATAGGCGAAGAAGGTGAATGTCAAGTCAAGCAGAACCAACCTCTAGGGTCCTTTCTGGTTGAATATAAATGAGAATCTGATAGCTCATTCTTCAACATCCTACTGCCATGAAAAAGAGCAAGAACTTTTGCTCTGATTGTTCATGCAATAAATCCTGGAAGCCGATTGCCACATTGGAGTCACAATATTATCCTAGAATCAACGTCAAGCTGCTTCTTCTATGAGGCCAAAATTGTCGTTGGACGGAAATACATATGTAGTAGGAGCTCAAAACTTGATCTTGATCTTGTGGTATTCTTGGATCTCTTCAAGTAGACTACTGTGGTCCAGAATTCTCTAGAGTCTATGCTAGTAACTATAGCACACGCTTCTGGATTAATAAAAAGACTACCAAAAGCTCTGACTAGTGCTCATATACCCAAGTTACAAACACAATTGGCCTAAATCAGATGACAAGAGTACATAGTAAATTGTCATTTCATTGTGAATCTCCAACTAAGATATCAAGAACAATCACCATCTTGCAAGCTCCTTCTACAAGGCAACATCGGTTCTGAGTTCTCTTAAAGCCCACAATCTCTATCATCTAAATCAAACAGCGAGGCTCTAACCAAAAAAAAAAAACGTTTTCTTTTACAAAGGAAAAAAAAACCATATCCTGAGAGTTAATAGACAGAATGGGCAACTAAGCCACATTTGGCTTCCATTTGGGATTGGGTTCTGGTTCTATAGTTGATCGCATTTCTATGCAATATACTTCTACGGGTTACCTTGGTTGCAAAATTCCTTCCATCATAAAGGCTTCTGTGAGTAGTGGCGATTCCTCACTCCCACCACTAGGAGAACCCACAGATAGATCCACACTGTCCAAGATTCTCCTCTCAGTCATTTGTTCCACCTCATTCAGCAGGTGCATGCAATAAATCCCTTGCAGGATTTATTGCATGCACCTGCTACTCGTATGCAATCTACATTGCTGATTACATATAATGATTGCACTACAACCACTTGTATTTCATCTATTCCCTGTTCCACCCCACCTATCTCTATTTTACGATCGCCCTAACTGAAAATCTATTGTGAGGATAGTTCTGAATCTCTTCTACCTTAACAAAAGCACATTACCTACAGTTGGATCCTAAGCCTTCCTAATACAAATTCCAAATTTCATATTTCTAAGCCTTCCTAATACAAATTCCAAATTTCATATAACACCATATATACAAGAGAGAGAGATACAAATTCCAATTTCATATAACACCATATATACAAGAGAGAGATAGGAAAGAAAAAAAAAACGTTCCTACCCAATACGTTCCGGAACGAACAATACGTTCGTTCCGACCCAAGAGGGTCGGAAGGGGTGTTTCTAAGCAATGAGGACCCATCTGGGGATATGAATAGTCTTAGGCTTCAGACTTAGACTGGATTGGGATCCCATCTCCAGGGTTCCTTTTAGAAAGCTCCCTTGGGCCCAATAATGTACATTTAGTGAAGGGGGCCCAAGTAAAGCCTCTGAATAAATCCTATCTTACTGTTGTTTGATATGTACCAGCTTGCATGCTTTGATAGGGCTTACGTGTCACTTCATGGCTGGATCACGGATTGAGCAATCAGTTTGTTCAGTGAACTGATTGATAGGAGAAAGAAACTTGTCCCTATTCCACATCACCACTGCCACAGCAGTGGTGGTGGCCCACACATCTAAGGGTGGGCAGTGATAGCATTTAAAAAAAGAAAGAGTGCTATCGTTGCCTCCATTAGATGGGCACTGCACCACCACTGCCATGGCAGTGGTGCAAAAGATGCTGCTCCGCAGAAGAGGGGTTCATGTTTCAAACTGCGTATGGAAGGGCTTCTTTGTATTAAAACCACATTCGCAGGTACTGTTGCTGAAGCGTACTGTCGCTGTCATTTTGGGCTTTTTGGTTGGAGAATCTTCACATTCACATTTGCTCCTGGTTTGTGGAACTTACATAACGATGAGGTCAATGTGTTGGCCGTCTTGCAGTCAGGGCATAGCATAAGTATGTTGCTTGAGAAGCTTGCTAAAAAGCTTTTGCATAATGATATTAATTTTCGTAAGGAATTTACAATGACCAAGGAGTTCTGATGGCCACACGGATATCTGTAGATTGTCAATACAAAAAATTGCTAGTTGGTGCACGTTTTTCACCTAGATGATGGTGCCATGGAAGTTTTTATGTTGAAGGGTTGATTCTCATTTCAATGTAAAATTTCATCTAGAATGGTCTTTCACTTTGACCTTCAAGCATGGTCTTTTCTCCTAAAAGCATACAATCAAAAAAATTGTTGTATTTTATGGTTTTGAACATTAAATTTGAAATTATCTCTAGTTTACTGCGATGTGAAAAGTTTCATTTTCTTTGAAATAGTACAAAAGCCCTGGAGGGACATTGCAACTTCTAAAATGAAATCTTGCCGCAAATTTAACATCACTGCCCATCATGCTAACAAAGAAGCATTGATCAATATTTACAAACGACATTCTTGCAGGCATTTGAAAAACATAAAAATAGAGAACTTGTGTAGTGTCAGAGCAGAGACATTCACATATCCAAGGTTGCATCGAACCGCAGTTCGAACCATTCGAACCGTTCAGAGCCGGTTCGAACTGGAATCTGGTTCGAACCGGATTTAAATAGAAAAAAAAAAAAGAAAACCCCAAAAAGCCAAGCTTTTATTGACCATTATTCTGCACTTTTCACATGGAAGATGGAGTATGCCCAACGTCTAGATATGTGACATGACCATTTTGAAGCTAAAGACTGTTGAAAATAGTCATGCAAGCATGCGTAAACTTATTTCTCCAAGCATATCTTTCTGACTGCCTCAGGAGCAGTTATGAATTCCAATATCCTTCATTTGATCTGCCTTATTTGATAATGCAGAACTGGTTTAGTCCCGTGACTGAGAAATTAAGTGCCAGATTAACGTGCTCATTTTTGGCTGGCAACCCAGTACGACCTCCACATAGATGCTCTTAATCAGATCTTTGTGTTCTTGTTTCCTAAATAGCAATATTGCCTCCTATTTCACTAGGTTAAGACTTTTTGCCTTGGGTTTCTATTTTCTTAAAAATCACTACTTAAGAGTTCTTAATAATCTGGATCATGTGAAAGCACCAGTGACTCTACAATTAATCGATTTTTGCAGGAAAAAACAATTGGAAGGTGGTTGATCTGTACTGACCAGATTACATATAATCATGATGCTGGGAGTATGATTCCAATCCATCGTAGCCTCACCGGCAAGGGTTATCGTGCAATCATTTACAGGTGTGCACCCTAGCTTTGTGTATGTGATGCATGTGCAAATAGATAATGTGCTCATCCTGAGTAGAGTTCAACCTTGTTTTTGATGATCTGATTCGAGACATTGAGCAAATTATCAGCAAAGACTGAATTTTATGATGCTTATAAGGTTTTTCAATTTCTTTGTCATCACATTTGATTCTTTTTGCAAATCATATTTCTTTGTCCATGTTCCCTTAACAATCTATAAACTGATTGCACACAAGAACATAGACATCATACATAATTAGATCGTTTATTTTGCCCTCCCTAGGCGATGGGAAGAAGTATAAGAAACATTGGTTTACATCAATGCAACTGCATTCGGTCAGTGACACTGAAGGGAAAAGTCATCAACAATCTGGAAAAAAAATTTCTTGGCTACTCAATGATATTATGGTCTTATGATTGGTAAAGATTTCTCGGCTACTCATTGATATTCATGGTCTTATGATTTGCAAATTTTCTTATCATCGGGCAGTGCCCAGTTCTGCTGCTGGTTGCTGCAGATTAGTGCTGCAGATCTTGACACTGAATGCAGATAATATACACAAGCCAATGAAGAGCAGATTATTGCCACAGATCTGGACAGTGAATGCAAATATACTAAAGCCAAGGAATGCAGCCAATTCTAAGCACCAGCAAGTTTTGAAAACTTTTCCCATCTGAAACCAAGCAACAGAACTGCTCTTTTGAATCCTTTCACATGATACCCACATTGGCAGCTATTGAAAAAAATAAACGAATTTTTTTTGCTATCCAGGAAACCCTAACAGGAATTCCTGGACCGTTTTCCAGATCATGATTCAGATGGCATTCCGGATCACGATCTGGAACGCGCACTGCATCTATGCACTTTACCTAACGAAACATAAAGACAAAGATGGTGGCCTTTGAATCCACTTCAATTCCAAATCACCAAAGTACCTTTAAGTATCTACATGATTACGGAAGCCTGTAGCACTAAACACTTTCATGCCTAAACCTCGGACAGAGAAATATACTTTCAAAGGATATTCTATCAAACACACTGTGGATAGGTCTGGTCTTGAGCACTCTGGGCCCTTTACTTTTCATCTACGGCACAAATTCTTTACAGCAACTGATGCAGGCATTTATGATGTTGCCAGTGTAGCTAGTTTGCAGATCATTAGAAAGGAACTCCAGATGAAAGATTGCCATGTGATTCTTTCTATAAGTATGATGTTTTGCACCAAAGCCATATGAAGATTTGAAAGATCTCTTTTCCTACTCTTAGCTGTCTTTTTGCTACCATTTTGCTCATTCAAACTTGCCTTCTCCAAAATGTGCACTTGTTTGATTCATGTTCTCAATAAGTCTGTCCAGCTCTTTTTAATACCATTTTATTTGCTCCCTCAGTGGTGACCATGACCTTTGTGTACCCTTCACTGGATCTGAGGCTTGGACACGGTCCCTCGGATACAAAGTGATTGATCGATGGCGTCCTTGGCTAGCCGGCGGAGGGCAAGTTGCTGGGTAAGAAAATTTAAAGCCTTTTAAAGCACCAATCTAAAGAAAGATATGGACTATATCAAATTGATTGCCTACAGCTATTCTACATTGAAATTGTTTAACTTCTGTTCTTAATTGTGCAGGTACACTACATCATACGATAATAACCTCACATTTGCAACAGTCAAGGTGGGTTGTACTTTTGTTTCTTTTGAACATATAGAGCATCATATAGCAAGCATCATTTGTAATGTTCTAGTCTAAAAGTGATCAATTAGCTCTTTTTTGAGTGCTCATTTTGACCATTCGATTAGTGGTGTGGTTAAGACCTCCTTTCATCTCTTCGAGGTCTGCAGTTCTATTCCACTCAGTTGCATAGAACATACAAGAAAATAAGAGTGCTCAATTCGGAAGTTGTGTATTGAGAAATGGTATTTTTAGTGACCTTTGCACCCGGTAGAAAATACGTTAAATCATGGTGAGGTTGTTCGGCTTGAGCGGCCATTAAACTGGGTGTAAAGGTCACTAAAGAGATATTTTCCAAGTGTAAAGAATAGTGAGAAGGCCTTTCTTTATGGCCGGATTTTTTTTACAAGTCTCACTTATGCATCTTTATGAAACATAATACGCCTTTCAATTTTCAGATCTTTTTATGTCCTTTTACTGAGCACAATGTTCATGTGGAAAAAAATGTATGGACTTTAAACTCCAGAACATGCCCAAAAAAATAGGTGGGGTCACTATCAAATTCCATAATATGCAAAAAAAAAAGCAATGTTACGTCACTTTGAAAGTTAATAATGTGAGGTCCAATGTTTTACGGGTCTATGAAATTCCACCAAACACAGCCTCAACACATAATTTCCTGAGGAAGGCCAACATTTGCAGGATTTAATCGTGTTCAAGAACATGAAGGAATCTTCTGAGCAAATCATTTACCCTTAAATACCTTACCTTGAATGTGAGTTTGATGGGAAGCATTTAGGCTGACTCCACTTAGTGACTTCTGAAAGTACTTGGATGCTTATCCTTACAAATACATCCACCACCCACCTACAATTATGGACAACAAAAGCTCAAACTTGATTTTTTCCTTCCACAACAAAGGTCCTAGGGGCTGTTGCCCAGTGCTTTGAAGAGTCTCCTGTGTATGATGAGTCTGCAACAGGACTGGTATTCAGCATGCTGCACCTCGGTGAACTTCCTCTTTAAGTCCTTAGACATTTTTTGCAGGTTGTTAAGTGCAAACTGATAACCACTATAGGGACGTGTGCTCTGGGATTGTCTGTTGATATTATGTGTGAAATCTTTGGTTGTTGCCCTTTGAATAAAATAATATCCTCAATTGCTGTGAACAGCTTCAAGCAGGTTTCGGTGGGATTAATTGCAAATAGTGGATTTTATGAGTTGAGATAGCAACTTGTTAGAGTACCGGTAATAAAAGAACATGTAGCATCAAGAAACAAGTTAACTCTATGTCTCTGCGTGGTACACCAAAAAAGTTTGAAAATGTGAATTAGATAGGCCACGTACAAATACGACCTTAAGGTCAGCTGAAAGTTGAAAATGAAGCAGTTAGTCAACTATTTTCAACAGTCCTTGCGGCAGGCCTTTACTTCTCAGCTTACTCATTTGGCAGGTTGTCAGGTTGTTCAAGAACTTGCATAGGCTACCTAAAGATACATGATTTCCCTTGAGAGTTTTTCACAATTTTACTATTTCATGAAGTGAAAGTTTCAATTAGAGACTACTTGATGGGGCTCTGATACCACGTTAGAAATCAAAGTACACAACAAATTCAATCACACAAAGAGAGGAGAGGAGAGGAGAAAGATTAGCTTGATTAGGAGAAAAATCTCGAATAGAACCCCTAATTAAAAGCCTTCTGTGATATTTGTTATTGAAGCTTCTCAGATCAAGTTATCTGCTGATAGCTCGTTTTGATATTCTGTCAACAAACTGGAGTTATATCATATTAGTAACCTGGATTGATGAATGCAGGGGTCAGGACATACAGTTCCTGAGTACAAGCCTGAAGAGGCACTCGCATTATTTCAGCGCTGGATTGCAAAAACTCCTCTGTGAACATTCTATTCAGACTTGTTAACACACAAGTTTTATTTATTGCAACATACGACAATGCATATACACGACGCGCTTAAGCACCTTCTATGAGTTTGTTAGGTTGATGAAATTCAAACCGATAATGCAATGCAGCACAAAGTCGCGGGGACTTGACCGTGAACATTAGTTTGCATCAAGTGGGCAGTTTCTGTGCGGCACAAATGCCATCGAGCTCATTTTTCCCATTAGAATAATTTAGAACCATACTTATCAATGTTCAACACAAGCTGATCCATACAGAACACCGGCCAAAGATTCTTGGATGAAAGTAAGACTTCGGTGTTCCAAATCTTAAGCGTTCTTCAGGTTCTTCTACAATGTGCCTAAGTCGCAGTTGAGCCAGAAGTTAAAGAATCGTGACATTTTTCTAGTTGAGGCATCTATATGCCCATATACTACAGAGGACATTTTTTCCATTTCAATTCTGATGTTAAGAATGCTCATAAGATCTTGCTGTTACATGTGTTTAAGCTACAGGCCACCTGCACCAGGTCGGCTTGAATACCTTGTTTTTTACACCTTTTTTAAGCTCATCATATCATTTTTTATTTTCATCCTTTTTCAATATTTGTGATAGTGCTCTTCAAATGATGTGGCAAGACATTTCAAGTAATCATGAGGGTGATTTCACATGGAGTGTGGGCTAAGCGCAAAGGGCGAAATATGGCATCTTGCTAAGTGCAAAGGGCCAAAATATGGCATCTTGATTCATGGAAGTCACTTCGAGTGACCTCCCCCCATTTCACAAGGAGTGAGAGAGTTGTCCCTAGGTGATATTGAAAAGTGTCACCCTAGGGTACCCTCTTGGGGTACTACGTCAAGATGGTAAGGGAATATCTCAACCATCTTCCGTAGCCCTAGGGCCACTAGTGAGTGATTTCTCTCCCCTCCAATACAAAACAAATATGGCCTAGTCTTTCAAATTGGGAGCTAAGTGTGAAGAGGACCTTGTCCCTTTCCATGTGAAACCACCCTAAGGTTAAGAAGGCCTAAGCAGTGGCACTTGTGAGTACTAACGCTTCACAATTCTATGAGGTAAGCTAGTTTCAGTTATTAATTACAGTAAGTTAGTAGTGGTAGCTAAGTTGGAACCAGTATCTTTAAGAACAAATCCAAGATTGACCTTTAGCCCAAGTCTTGGCATGTACCTGCATTGATTATGTGATACATGAAGAGTAACGATCAATTGCTTCTTTTTGGCATGACTTGAGTATAATCTTTGTTCATCCTGCAATCGTCGTATTCTTTATTGCTTGTACATGTGTGCTTGAATTAATCATTGCTAATTCTTTTTTAAAATCAAAATGCAAGTTAACAGCATGGATTTTGAACATTTTAGAAAGGTGTGTCCTATGAAATGCTGTCATTATTTTAACTTGTCATGTTGTGTAATTTGTAACTATAGATGAGAATAAGTTGAAAAGAACTGCACAATAACATCCCCAACACATATATAAGGGCTTTGGAGTAGACTTTCAAACTGTTTAATAGAAGCAGTGTAGCTTGATTACCCATGATCTGTGGTGTGATTGTATGAATTAAAGGGCAAAGGTCAATAAAAATATCTTCCCAAGTGTGTACTTTAATATGGATCTTGGAAAACCTTGATCTGAATAGATCGTTAAACTTGATATGACTTCCAACTGTTAATGCCATTGTAAAAATGTACGTTGGTGCAAAGCTTTTTCTCTTTCGAGAATCTATGCACAGCCTCGAACTGACAATGATTTTGCTAGCAACCAAACTCGATTGCAGCCACTCACGGCTCTGATACCAATGAAACAATTTTTGGATTGAAAAACTGTCACACATATTCACACCAAAAAATCTCTCACACATGCAAAGCAATCATTGTACTTGACAAGAGAAATAATTACAAGTTAAGTACCTGATAGGGCTTATTAGACAGTAGCTCATTAGTCTAAAGCCTAGAGAGAGAAATGAGGACTGTGAAAGAAATGGTCATTGTTTGCTATTTTAACTAGATTCGTATCCATAGGCGTACTTAGCAATGAGCAATACGCTCGCTATTTGTGTTGTTGCACAACAACAATCCAAACAGTGGGCAAGGGCTCCACTATGTTGCTTGCTGAATGTTTGAATAAAGACAAATTCACACCATTTTGTCATGAATGCGGTTATGGACATTGTTGTGAAGATTGCCCAGCCAAATCGAAGGTACCACCTACAATTGTGCTAGTCAATATGATTTCGATCAAACTAAGACAAACTATAAAGCCAATGCACACTCCAAAAGCAAATGCACCAGTTGCACCAACGATGGTTGCTACAAGAGCTCATAAGCATAAGGAATCCTGATCCACCACCTACAGAATTAGTACTAGCAAACAATCAACCTTCAACATCCATGATTTATCCAAATCTGCAATCAGAAAAGAAGATATATCACAACATGAGGCAATTAATCAAAGATCTTCAAGCAGAAGAAGCAATGCAAGCTAGTAGAGTTGCTGCTCTAAATCCACCTGTACCCATTGTTCTTGAAGATCCCCCGGATCCATTACAAAGCTCACATTAACGAACTGATGTGAACACACAATTACATCAATGAGAGGAACCCTTCAAGATGATTGAACCAGAGATTCCACAAACGGAGCTCATTACAAATATACTTTCAAGCAAAATGGATATAACTCTTGGAGAGTTTTTGTGGATAGTGCCTCGTGCATGGGAAGTATTAGTAGACTGATTGTCCAAGTTAGAACCAAAAGTCTAATATGAACATTTATATTGTGCTAGATTTAAAAAGTGAAATTAAATTTTCAATATAGGGGCAGCGTGGGAACGTGAGCAACGTAATATCACTTTGCCAATCCAACATAAGCATTTTAATGAGAGGCAACATTAATTGATGGTGGATCTGGACTTAATCTTATTTCTTCCAATTTGTGTGAGAAATGGGGACATACAAATTTGAAACTTGCAAACTTTGCAATAAAGTTGGTAAATCAGTCAAGTATCAGACCACAAGGTGTAACACATACAATGGAATTTTAATCTCATTGTGTTCAGATTGGTGTCATTATGCATGCAACACTTTCTTGATCGTTCTATCTGATTTCTCTTACTATTTTGTCTGAATTGTCTATCTTATTTCAGCAATATCAATCGCAAGACTTTGTGTTTGCCTACAATCGATACCATCGATTCTAACAACTTCGAAGTTACTAGGGTCAAGTAGGATTAGTCGAGTCTTCCGACTCACCAATCTGATCTGATTCAATACGCGTAGTGCATGCACCGAGGAATCGACCTGGTGACCCATCCGATCACCCCTCTCGATTCCTAGCACATTCCTCACCAAGGAAAACCAAAGAATTTATGCATATGTTCATGTATCAAGTAATCATAATACATTCTTTGAAATAATTATCCCCGCGGCGAGAGAGAGAGAGAGAGAGAGAGAGAGAGAGAGAGAGAGAGAGAGAGAGAGAGAGAGAGAGAGAGAGAGAGAGAGAGAGAGAGAGAGATGGGACATAATGGTGCTACATTTCATGCATAGCACACGATTATATATTATGAATCTATCTTATGCTACTCATCACTCAAGTTAATTACCTATCATAAGGTGCTACTTTGGAAGGCATGCGAAAAATGCTTGACATCTTAAGAAAAGCTTGTTAGTGCTAACTTTACTCATGTTGGCATCTTGACAACGTAGTCTTGCCTTGGAAAGACAAGGTCAAAAAGCAAACTGCTATTATATACAATGGAATCTTGTGGGGTAGATCTTGTATGATGAGACAACTTGTAGGTTGAAATACCCAAAAGCCAGCGGATTCCACTAATGGTTGCATTTATGGTTTTTAGTTTTGTCTTGAGGTCTCCAGATGCGAAATGCCACGTGTAGTTATGAGTACACCCTCTATTGAGACAAAAGAAAAAATTGTATTAAAAAATTCTGTGTTTTGAAAACTTTAGACTTAGCTTCATTCTAAGGAAAAAACAAAAGAAAATTAAAATTGTATTAGTTGTTTATGTTTAGGTGTTCTTGGTATCTTAGTTTTGTTGCTAAATGCTCGTTTGATTTTGTTTTAGGGTCTCATCATGCCACGTGCTTTGGTTTCCTTTGTACTCCAAAGGCAGAATATGCACCTAAATTTATCTCTCCATCATTTTCTCAAAAATTGGGATTCCCTCTCCGGAACTTAAATTCTCTCTCCTCCCACCTACTCATTGCCTTGGGCGGTGTGCCCACATAGGGTGGGACCCCCCCCACCCTCCCGCACCCAAAAAAAGAAAAGAAAAGAAAGGCCATCCTTGAGCAACCTTATAAATATGCTTTCCAGCATCTATATTACACAGCCTACAGCGATGGCGGGCAAAGAGGAGAAAGAGACGATCGTAATGGAAGGCTGTGCCTTATTGCTCCTTGGAGTTTTCACTATTCTGCTCAGCCTCAATAATAATACTGCGGTGGTGGAGGCTGCGCCGCTAAGAGCTCGAGTTACCTCGTTGCCAGGATTTTTCGGAAAATTTGCATCAGTTCATTACGCCGGGTTTATAGTCCCAAATCCATAATCCTATAGATACACTATGATCTGCAATAGAATTTTTGTATATATTCTTGCTTTAGTTGAATATGTAAGACTTGCGATGCAGACATTGTTTTCTTTCATCCTACTTTTCTTACTCTTAAGTTGATCAGAATAAGCATTAATTTGCTGTTCAGAAGCTTGTTCCGTCAATTCAAGGAAGTGAAATCTCAGGTTATCTGTCAATCCGTTATGGAACGAAAGTATGGATTCTAGACCCTCTATATTATTATAGTTAGAATTTGAGGTTCGATCATTGACGAGGCAATATCTTTGTTCCTCTAGGAGATATGCATCTCCAACGTCTTCCATATTAAACCTGTTTTTCCGTATGTCTTCTGGTGCGTCTATGGACATTGCAGCTATCTACCTTGTAATTTGACACGTTATGCTATGAGCCTCGGACAACCTGCCCAATCTATCTAAACTCTATAACATAGTTTACGTAACCAGTGCTCTTTGACGCTGCAGTGAGTATCAGATGTGGCTGAATATTGACACAGACCTGGTAATGAACATGGCAGGTACGTTACTATTGATAAAGAGCATGGTCGGAGCCTCTACTACTACTTTGTGACTTCGGAAAACAATCCAGTCTCTGATCCGCTTGTACTCTGGTTCAATGGTGGTCCAGCCTGCTCCTCCTTCTATGGATTTGTGTTTGAACATGGTACAAATTTCGCTTTTACTTTTACTATTCTGTTATTTGCGCAGATTTTCAGGTTTTGAACAGTTTCAAAATTAAATGAATGTGAGGTGTTAGTAGAAATCCAGTTTCCTTGCTGAGTCCTGACTATGTAGCTGTTCCTTCACGCACGGATCCCCCTAGGCAATGCAATGTGCGTACCAGGAGTAATTGGCCTTTCAATTAAAGGCCAATTGAATATGGCTCATTGGCCATTCAATTAAAGGCCAATTGAATATGGCTCTGAACACACAATTAAAGGCCAATTGAATATGGCTCTGAACACACAAGATATTCAGAGCCTATGAAAATGTGCCATGTGTCCACTATGAGCCCAAATGCCAATTACTATAACTATATTAATCTCTTACTAAGTAAATTGACTGACAATATAGGAGGAAGGTTCTACATGTTTAGCATATCCATGACAAATCTGACGAAGTAAGTGGGTATTTGGGGGGGGGGGGGGGGGTGTGCTGGCCCATCAAAATCCATGTGTGAAAAATTGACACATGTTTTTTTCTTCCATAAGTTTTGATAGCTCCAGAGCTTCTAATATATATAAAAAAACCTATACAAGAGTATGCATGTGTGCGTTTGTGGTTGTGGAGGCCCACGAAAGATCGTGGCACCTAAGAGTCACAGGTCCTGTAAATTGCAAAAAAATTCGGCGCACAAAATATTTCAAATTTCAGATGGTCATTTTGTTGCCCTTGCATGTGCCATGTGATGCACTAGTAGCACGATAGGGCCAAACAAATAGCGATGCCTCCAACACGGAAGCAAAATGTGTTATTTTTTTAGGGCCATGGGCAACTTATTTGGGTGCCAAAATAAATGGCATATATCTTCTCACTTTCCAAAAATGCACATGCCTATTCCATCTAATAATCTAAATCTCATAAATGCAAATGCCTATTCCATTTCAAAATTGTCATGTGAAATTGAGCCATATAAAATTCATCACTCAATGAAAGTTGCTAGGCACAAAAGAAGACATTATGACCGATTTGGACTCCCAAAAGTTTTTATACTCGTCTCTTTGGAGAGCAAAACGTCATGTTCTGGGCACCTTCCATAATACACAATGCTAGAAAATGCAACAACAATAGAAGTAAATATATTTGCAAGAAGCACTTTATTCAGATATAATATTGCAAAATATAGCAACAATACAATTTTTAATATGAGAGGAAACAACTTCAAGAGGACTCAATATTTATATTTAGAGCCAAAACTAGTTTACGATTCTCCTCTATCCAACCCACTGAAGATGACTTTCAGAGACCAATATGTCTCGTACTATGAATAAGCAAGAATTTGTTATGTCATTATAAGTTTTTCCAAGGTTTTTTGCAATAGCTTTCGTTTGTAAAATCATTAGACAAACATTGTCAACATAAAATATTGTATATAGTGTATGCCAAGGTAGTTCCAACACGAGGTTGTTTTGAGTGGCTCCCAATGAACTCACCCAAATATTGTTGACCTCCTTGTGGTCCATGTGCTAACATCGCTTTGGCACAGGGACCACAAGAACCTATAGCTCATTTGGGTGCCTTGTGTCAATGTCCAATTGGTGTTGAATGACTCATTGTTATTGAACTATGGTAGTGCATGTGAGGAATGCATGTTAACGGTTTAGATGTGACCATATTGGCAAAGGTGCCACTTGTACTATGTATATAGAGGATGGTCTCCACCATTTGGCATTCATTCTCATCCTGAGGATAGAGAGCTCTCTTGTATGTGGTTAAACGAGGACAATTTGTAGTCCCAAGATGTAAGTATGCGAGGGTTCAAGGTAGGATGTAGTGGTATGGGAAGTCGTATAAGGCTACTGAAGACATGAGTGTGTTGGATGGTGATCATGATAGCTCTAGTGCATGGGGGTGAGATGGTAGTATCTCTATGGATGGAGAGCATTGTCACCTGATTTTGTCCTTATCGTGGGTCAATTTCGACGATGGGAGTTTTTTATAGCTACAAGGATCCTACAAATAGATGCTACTTTTAGTAATACATTAGCAGATGTATTCTTGGAGACTTGAATATTGTAACTAAGCATTAGCATATACAACATAGGTAAAAAAAGGTTGGTTTATCATACCATATCCATTTTTTCATGAAAATCCTAGTGTAGAAACTAATTGTAAAAGAAATTTGTTGGAATCATACATAGCTAACACAAATGTTTCTGAATTGAATGTAATTGAAAATTTGAGTGCAGGTCCTTTCAACTTCATACCGGGAAATGGGTCTAAAGCTATGCCTACTCTTGTCGAAAATCCTTATACATGGGCAAAGGTTGTACTTTTGATGACAATTTGGTCAATATTGGCAAAAACTGCATAAGTTTCTAGCGTGCCACTGTGTTTTATTGAGATTTTCCATCTAAAATTGGAAACATGGCTTTTGTAGGCTGCAAACATGCTTTATGTGGATTCTCCTGCTGGTGTTGGCTTTTCTTATTCAAACAACACCAACGATTACCATACTGGTGATTCCAAGACTGCTTCAGATGCACATGTTTTTCTTTTGAAGGTGATGAATGAGGTGCAATTATTCATGTAACTTTTTCCTTTTACCTTGAAATATATGCTTGTAGATTAATTTATTTGGTTGAAGTTGTTAGTATAATTTAAATTAGAGGGTTTTCATTTGCATGAAATGCTATAGATTAATCCTATTGTCTAGTCCTTTTGCTCAGATGTGGTACGTTAGAAGATGACAATTTTTTTTCTAGTAGTTGAAGTTTCATATTATCCTTGTATTGCTATAAGTCACAACTAGTTTTCTCTACTTAACACTAATCTTCAATTATTTTTTAATTAATCATCACTAGCTCTAAGTCTTGTGTAAGTGACAAAGAACGAATCGAATAGCAATAATTCAATAGATCAGTCCCTCTAGGCTATTGATTGCAACCCCATAAACTTTTCCCTCACTTTTCTTTTATAGCAAGCATGGCTTTATCGATTCTTTCCAAAGATAACATCCTTTTGTCATGAACAATAGTTAGTTCATGCATATGTAGACATGACAAAACCTAAAGCAACACTCAGATTCTTCTACTTTGGTGGTTTGATGCACGAAGAATAAGGCTTGTGATATTTCTTCACTATTTCAGACAACACTCTTTTTGTCATGTATTACAAATAAAAAACCTAAGAACTTATCTAGATGTTTTTGAGTTTAGAAGAATGGTGCATGGAAAAGGCTAGTAAGGAGAGCCCATCAAACCTTTTCATGAAAAAAATTTCATTTTCGAGATGTAGTAATTTATAAAGGCATTGTATCTACATTTGTGAAACTAGGAAAGATCTAGAGCTAAGTACATTTAGTAGTCTAGAAGTACATTCGATCCTAAATTGGCACTAGGGCAGTTTGTCCTAGGGTGGTCTACCAATTTCCAGACCGAATGCTAGAAAAATGTGCTTCCAAACCTCGAGGATGCTTTTCGGATAGCAAAAGCACATGATTCCATAGTGGTGGCATCCAGAAAGCAATTTCAACAAATTTCAACCACTTTGAAAACCAAAAGGAGAAAGAAGCAAGGTCCAAACCGAGCTCCTAAATACTTTGACAAATTAGATCAATTGGCATCAGAACTACCGAAGAAGAAAAAGATGAAAAAGTCTATGTCCCGGATGAAGGCTAAAAAGGCAAATGATCAAATCTGTGTTTTATTTGCAACAAGCCTAGACATATGACGAAGTTTTGTCTGAAAAGAAAAAAACTTGTGACACAAATGATCGAAATCTCAAGGTTCTTAGATGATATTCTACTCCATAGTAAGACCTTTGAGAAATGCATAGAGCACTTGAGAACTGTCTTGATGAAACTCCGGTAGGAGTTACTCTATGCTAAGGAATCCAAGTGTGAATTCTTTAAGCATGAGCTAATTTATCTCGGTCAAAAAATCACTGCTTATGGAATTCAAATTGAGAAGGATAAAATCAAGATAGTGGTTGATTGGCCAATTCCGAACTGTTACGCATTGTTAAATTATTTTTGGGATTAACGGTTTTTTTTGGACATTCATTGAAAATTATGCTACAGTAGGAGCATTGCTCAATAATCTGACCAAATGGATTGTTAACAAAAATAAATAGCGGAATCAATCTAGTCTGCCTGTGATATGGATCGAGAAATTGAATCAGTATTCTGAGAAACTTAAAATTCTGATTATCCCAGCTCCCGGTTTACAGATTGCAAATCTAGATTTACCTTGCGTCATGAGAACTGATGCAAGTGATACTGCAATTGAAGTGGTGGTATTATAAAATGATAGGCCACTAGCATTTGAAAGCAAAAAATTCACTGGTCCTCAATCACGTTATACTACACAAGAAAAGGAATTATTTGTAGTTATCCATGCACTTAAAACCTGGAGACACTACTTGTATGGTAGTAAGTTTATAGTGTATACAGATCACCAGCCTCTTAAGTACATTTGCAATCATCATGATCTTTGGGGTAGGAAAGCCCAATGGGCTGATTTGATGCAAGAATTCAATTATGAAATCTGTTAAATAAAAGGCAGCCCCAATCAAGTCGCAGATGCTCTTAGTTAGATTGGTGAACTGAACAAGTTGCCATTCACCTAGATTTCTATGGATCTATATTTTTTGATGAGAGAAAAGTATGAAAATGATTCCCATTTTGTTCGTAGTTGGAACATTTTTTGGAACGGAATAAATTAGGACAATGTTGAGACAAGTTCACAGGGGTCTCAACTAACAAAGAAAGATAAGAAGATTGTGAAACAATATACCATTCGAGATGGATTATGTTTTCAGAATGACAAATTTTGTGTACCTGGGGACGATGAGCTCAAACGTAAGATTTTGTTTGAATGACATGACATACCCTATGCAGGAAATCTCGGTATACATAGGACAGACTTGGTCAGAAGAGAGTTTTATTGGCCAAAACTCAAGCCATGTGTCGAGTCATATGTGAATAAATGCAAGCTATGTCAAGTAGCTAAGGATGAACGCCTTAAGGCTGTACATAGTGCACTTCATTTTCATTAAAAAAAAGTTAGTTTGAAAGGGATTCAAGGAGCTAAAATCCATGAAGGGTGAAGTTTCTTCAATGTGAAGAAACAGTTGAAAACTCCAAAAGGGCCTATCTTTCTTATTGAAACTCCGTTTTGGGCCAAACGAAAGGCTATAGACTCTTAAAAAAGGGCACCCTAACTATTCCTACAAGTACGGTGTTAGTCATTTTTCCCTTTTAGCGAGCGAGTACTTAGGGGTGTGTGAAAAAAAGCATTTCGCATTCTGAAGTGAACTTAGCTTTGGATTTGCCACCTAAGCAACGAGTGATCTTGGTAATAAAAAATTAGCAGTTTATTATCTTGAGCTTATGACTTCATCATGGTGCTCAAAAAACTCTTTTTAGCCAAGGGAACAATTTTAGATAGTTTCAATATGGTGAACATGAGAGAATCCATTTTGAGCGAAAGTAGCAAATTGGATGGCAGTTCTAGCTATGCGATATGGAAATTTAAGATAAAAAACATTTTAATTGAGAAAGAACTATGGGATATTGTCACAAGGGATGAGTGGAGACCACCCAATGAAGTAGACATCAAAGTATTTGATAGAAAAGCGATAAGAGCACTAACAGAGATCAAGCACTTGTATGCAAAAAACAAGGCAAAGAGAAGGACAAGAAGAAGTCAAAACAATGGTATGCCAAGGCTCATGAGGATGAAGGATCATCCTCCTGAGTTTGGCATGCCAAGGATCAAGACCTTCGACAATGTTATACCAAGACTCAAGACCAGAGAATCTAACCTTCATGTTGTTGCATGTAGATATCTTACTTAAAGTATGTTAATTTTGATACTATGTATAAGAGTGAATAAAAAGTAGAGTTTACTTTCAGAGAGAGAGAGAGTTAAAATAAAGTAGACATATGAACTTTGTACTGTAGCTCCAGTCATGAGACTAGGACTGGTTGCATGTGGGACAAGGCTGTTGATGGGACATTAATTCGTCCCGTCAACGGCAATCCGGTTCATGCATGGGTTGCCACAAGAAGTCATATATGTAAAGTATTCTAAGTTTTGAAATATGATTTTGTTATGTGGAGGTTGGGAAGTGCTTATTAAGTGGGATGGAAATAGAGACCCACCACCTCCCTTAATTTGGATCCTTGAATGTCTTAATTTTCAAATTCAAGATAGCACAAAAATTCTTGTGTGCTTCTTTACTTAACCTTTTTCTAAAGATGTTAGCCACCGTGTACTACGTCCTACAAAATTTCAGACTCATCTCCTTGTTGAGTATCATGCTCTTGATATAGAGTTAATCCTATGTATGATAATATTAAATATGACTTTTTTCTGCTTTTGTGAACCTGCAATGTGTAGGTAGGCAGTAATAAAATCAATTATATAGAGTAACTAGAGCATGAAGTTAGATGCTATATTTGAAATGAAGCATAGGCCTTTGATTGCTTCATAGTAAAATGACATATCTACCCTTTGAACTTTGCTAATTTGAATGTGTTCATATATCTAGAAATTTTTTACGTATATCTATCATCCACGCTAGACAATAAGGTCATGACAACGTCCGAAGCTTCAACCTATTGCTGTCATATGTTCTAACAAAGTCTTGAATTGATTTATGTGATTTTGAACAGAATCACCTTCTGACATTCTGACCGAGAAGAAATTTCTCCTCAGATGCAGCTTTGAAATGACATCTCTCACTTCGTAAAGTGTACTTAATATATCCCAAGCTTCTTTCAAAGATTGGGCTTGTCTGATATGGCAAATATGTGTGTTGAAGATTGTTATGTCCATGGCCAGTAAGTAGGATTTAGTATACTCCTAATCTTGGATACACTGTACTCCAGTAAATCAAGCTGTTAGTTATGACAAGTCATATTGGATGTGACCCGAAAGTAACTAATATCCTTGTGAGGCCTAGAACACACTAAATGGAGTTTAGACAAGGTATGAGACAGTGTATGCATGCATAGAGTTATCATTAGCAATTCTATGAATAGTTGGTCCATGCTTAAGACTCTATTCTAGATGAATCTATGTATAGGGAACTTAGGGCTATGCATGGCTATGTGCCCAAGATGCTTTTGGTTCCATATATTGGGTCCAAACTCGTCCTACTCCTCATGGTGATCATTGATTCATTGCCAGGGTTTCACTCTACATTCATGCTTCTTATTCCTTGGCTTGGGGGTGAAGCTTCTAGAGTTGATTGGTTGCTTCTACTTGGTTGGGTGGTTGCTCGATAGTGTGTTTTCTATTGTGTGTTATCTTGTAAGCAGGATCTTAGGGAGCTTCTCTTATAGTGGTATCAGAGCAAGGCTTACGAAGATTGGAGAACATGGAGAAGGGCTACCTTTCGTCGAAATTTCGGATTGGATCATTGGAATTCTCTTCCAAGGTGGATAGCAAGGGTGCAAGTGGGTGTGCTATCCCAGTTTCAATTTGCATGTTGCTAAGATCCATTTCTCTTGCGATTCTTTGTGGTTTTATGGAGAATTGTCCTTGAAGGCCAATTTGTGATGCTTTTTTGGAGCTTTTTCATGTGTAGATCAAATCTTTGGTAGATCTGAATTTTTCAGCACGTTTTAGAGTTCATTAATGATGAAATTAATGATGCATGCCGGTTCTCTCCAATGATTTATGATTCTAGGCTATGTTTTGGTCAAAATTGCTTGGTTTTTCATGCTTCTTGGCACAAAATAGATAGTAATAACCAAAATTCAACAAGATCAGATCAATTAGATGGTTGTAATTCTGTAAATTGGTTTGCATGTGTTAGAGAAAGAGTTGTATGTCATGAATTTCCACTTTACGGTGATGAAAAAATCGGAAAATAATCAAAAATCATCATTTTTGCTTGTTTTTTTTTCATTAAGTTGGATAGTAAATGGCTGTAAAACACAATGTAGAGCTTGTAAAGAGGTGGACCAAAGTCTTTTGAAGCTTTTTCTAAAGTTAGAACCAAGAATTCCAACAATTAAACTTGCAGGAAGTCAAAAAAGTTAAAAAAATGACCATTCTCTTCAAATCCATAAGGATATCATTCTGGAACTAATTACAACATGATTAGCATTCATTTTTACCTTCCCAGCAAGCTATCAGACCTATGAATTGATGGCCGGTGGCTTATGCACCATTTCCATCAAGTTTGAAGCTATTTTGACTTCTACAAATCAAGAAATCTTCGTTCTCAGCCTATACTGCATCTTAGGATCAGTATGAATGCTTCATAGAAGTCTAATTGGTTGTTTAAGACTATTGGTAGCATCAATTTTGGGCTAGAATGGGTGTTTGCATGTTTTTGCATGATTCCTTCTTGTGGAATTGCGCCATACTATTGATTTTCTGACACTCTGATCTCGCACGTGTGAAGCCTAGGTGGCAAGCTGACGTGGCAAGCATCTTTTCACTTGTTCTCTCTCTGTACTGAGCTTTACAGCACCCAATTTGGTGTCCTGTAGCCAGAATTATGATCATCTGAAGTTTTGTAGTTTTGTGAGTAAAATTGAAAATTTTGGAATTGTTTTGATTGCATGCCAGTCATTTCCCTAATTTGTAGTACTGTGTTTGCATGTATTAGTTGCATGCTGATTCTCAGAGTGATTCTGACATGCATGAAGGATTTACAATCGATTTGAGTGGTCTACGCATGTGCTTTGACAGTTGGGTCACAAATTGGTGTTAATGACTGACAAATTTCGTAAAACTGAAGTTTATGTAAAAAATTCTGTAATGACGTTTGTGACTGATGTAGTGTGCTTTGCATGCCAGTTTTGACATTGGGTTAGTAATATTAGGAATCGGACAATGTTTCAATTTTTTGATTTCAATTGCCTTTTGTATTAACAATATTTTTGTCAGAATTTTTGAATTACGTAAATAAAGCAAAATTGGAGTTTTTCAAAAAAATTGAAATTTTGGTCATTTTTTCGTTATCGGAATTAGTTTAGATTAGTGAATTGATTAAATTGAGTTTATCAGTCAGAATTGGTCACAGTATTAAACTATTTCCGAGTGAGTAATTGATAGAAGAAACCGTACTGAAATTGCCGACAGGTTTCACGGTACTATCATTCTTTTAACTTTTGGAGTTGAACTCCCAGATTGAAAGTTAAAATTTGAATTTTTTTCTTTTTGTTGAATTTCAAATTGGTTAAAATTCGAAATCAGTTATTTGTCTGATATTTTTCTAAACGATGTTGATCGCTAGAAATTAGTCAAGTGAACGTTTGTGCTAGATATTCGTTAAATTTGATTAAAATTGTCAAACAATATGAAATGGCCAGATTGAATGAGTGGCAATAGTATTCTTTATCTAGACACTAAATCTGACAAGATACGGTTCAAGAATTACTAAAATCCTATTGGTGAGATTTCCATTAATGTAATTTCATATTATGTGTTTGGATAGGTTTTGTCAATATTAACGGAGTAATGCCAAACCAGTCAATAAAAAAGGTAAAAACAGTTTTATTGAAAAATTTGTAATAATAGGAATTATATAACTATTTTCATTTCCAGTAAAATCCTATGGTGAACAGAAGCTTGTCCCAAGATTTGATGCATCAGTAGGGTTTCGAAGCTTGTCAATAACTAGAAAGGATCATGATATATTATTGAACCATGTTAATTCTTCTGTCTAGGTCACATAATTAGATGTGGATTTTAGGTATCCATCTGATAGGCATGCCAGTCATCCAAATAAAAGGATTCTTCAGTGTTTGGGAACAAGAGATAATATCCTATATGGATTATAGGACAACTAGATGATCAGTGTATCTCTAGAATATCAGATAAAGTGGTTAAGAGTTTTCTGGAAGGAAAAGTTGATGGTATGGGACATCAGTAATTTTGAAAAGGAAATTTTAGGATTGTAAAGATCCAATGATCAATGGTTACAAATACATAAGAAAAGAATTGCTTTAAAAATCCATTTGGTCGGTGTTGAATCGGTCAAAGAGTTACTATTTGCATGTTATTAGTCCCAAAATATATACCGGTGGGGGAGGCACATTTGTCAACAGTGTTCGAAGAAAAAAGGAGGAATCAATTGTAATAAACTCAAAATTGACAGATGCACTATTGATCTTTACGGAAAAATATTTCTTTTAATGTATGATTACGCCTATGAAAATTCAAACAAAATTGTAGTGACAATCGTCAAGCTTGAACCTTTTAGTAACTAACTTCAAAATCATTAGTACTAAAAGCGATTTTGTAGACAAACAATTATACCAAGTCGCGATATGGGAAGAAAGAAAACCATTCGATCAAATGTGGGATATTTTGGAAAATTTTGAGGTTTAATCTAGACTCTGATGTGGTCTGTCATTATTTACAAAATCAAAGGCCCTCAAATCTATATCTCGTTTTTTTAATTAATCCTTTACTTTTTAATAAATTTTTTATAAGACATCAGACTGTTTATATGATTCTTTCTAACATAAAGTTATTTTTTTGAAAAACTGTTATGTCATTTGAATCACTACTTGTGTGAATAGACTTGGAATTCAGATAAATTCTAAGGTTAAATTGTTTCAATTTCTTAAACCTAGAATATTTCTGTTGCATAAATGAATTTCGATGGAATAGTAGCTTCTATAATTAGAGTGAAAATATTTGAAGGAAAAGTCATGTGTGTAATAAAGTGAATCCTTTAGTGGAAGCACTTATTACTGACTTTTCTTGGAAGTTAGATATTTTCATATATCATCTTTCCAGTAACTTTTTATTGAAATTGATTAATTTCTTTAAAAGGAGGGATGAAGTGGCAGGAACTTACTGATATATTTTTCTCTTAAAACTATATGAATATGAACAACTATTTATACTAAGAAATTAGGTCATCAATTGCGATTGCCAGTTGGCTGATATCCGCTGGCATCCATCCGGTTCCTTGTCATTGATTGCTGATAAACAGTGAAATTGGCCGTAAACGTTTTGTCTGCATAAATGAACCAAACTATCACTTCTGCAGAAATGAACTAAAATAGCCACAGGCGACACTGTTGCAAAAAGGCAACAGTATCGGGATTTTGCGAAAAATGCGACAGTGCCTTTAAATCTCATTTAGGGTTGCCCTACACTTTGCCACAGTCATGTCCTTAGCATTTTGCGGCACTTTGAAGAAAGCAAAGAATGCGACATTCTGTCAAGTGAAAATGTGACTCTGCATATTTGCTCGCAAATCCTGACAGGCGAAAAATGCAAAAAGCGACACTGCATTTTTACACGAGATTCCTGACAGCAGGTGACAGAACCGAAGTGAGAGAGAAAAGCCACTGTGGTAAAACTCCGTGTATTTTTGCAGACTGTGTAAAGACACTTGAAAAACTGTAGACTTTCAAAACATGGGAGAATCCGCAGAACTGGATAAACAACGGATGAAGATTAAAATTGAATAGTCGATTGGTAAGGAGAATAATCCAACAGAGTTGGTACCCTTGGACTTTTCTAAATCATTATGAGAAATATTTACAAGGTAGTAATGGGCATTTGTACATGAAATGGAAAAACAATCAAGCTAAATTTTTCTTATTTTTCACGTGCTCAACAAGCATTAGATTCGAATGTTGTTTTTGTTTTAGTGCTCACGGCTTTCTTTCGTTAATGAATTTCCATTGCTTTGAAATATGCTCAAGCCTTGTCAATCTTACAAATGGCGATGTTCACCGAGTCGCAGCTTCTTCCCACCTCTCTTGACTACTTGACTCATCACTGATCCACACCTCTCTTGACTAGCTAACTTATCACCGAGTCACAGCTTCTTCACACCTCTCTTGACTAGCTAACTCATCATCGATCCACTTTTTGATTTGCTGTAGTCAATTGGTGAACTTCTATTGCCAATAATATAGGTTTTTCTTTTTGCTACTTGTTGTAATCTTGATTGTAGTGCATGTTTCATTCTTGTTAATCCTATATTTTTTCAAATCTCCGCTTGGGGATTTGTATTTCTTTGTCATCCATCTTCTTCTAGGTTTTTTTAATCAATAAATGCATCAAGGTGATTCTTCAATCTATTAACATAACTTATCAAAGGCAGTTTGGCTTGTTTTAAATATCAATGTGAACACTTTTTATGGCTAACAAGTGGCATTACACCTTTTTCTCTAGTAGCAAAAAGGTGAGATCTTGAATCATTGAATCTAGAGTTGGCATAATTCCCACCTTGCAAATATTACTCTACAAAGGTACATGGTCATTTGAATTTTTGGACAAGCTAGTTTACTCTCTCTCATGGTCAATCCTTCATTGTCTCCAAAGCACTTAAAGGATTTGGATTGCATTTTTGTCGAAATTGGTTTTGACAAAGTCAACAAATTGCTGCTAAAGTTTGGTGACTTGATATGGATAATGTAACTTACACATGAAATTCACATTTTTGCAATCTCAAGGATTCTACATGTTAACAAGAAAATAGGATTGTTATGGTATCTCTCAACAAAGGTTGTCTCATTGGAATCAAAATTAATCATATTAAGTAGAATTCTTTTAATACTCCTTTTGCTCTTGTGACATAATGCAGTGGTTTGAGGATTACTCAGAATTTCTATCCAATCCGTTGTACATTAGTGGTGAATCATATGCTGGTGTCTACGTTCCTACTTTGGCTCATGATGTCGTGAATGGTACATTCTAGAGCATTTCTAATTGTTTGTTTTGTTATGATATATCTACTCTTTTAAGTTCCATCAACCCTTTTTTTCTAGGTTTGTTAGTATGTTGCGAGCTGGGGAGCTCAATAATTTCACCCAAACAAAATAAATAAATAAATGCTCACGTTGAGATTATGATGAAAGTGGGCTATGGATATCTCCCCATTGTAAAAGAGAAGCAATACTGGCTACTTCAATTGGTATCTCTACTCATACGACTAGTAACTAGGTAGATGGATTATTTTTTTCTTCTTATAATATACATCCATATATTAGAGGTAAGATGTGCTTGCTAGTAAAAACAAAACATTATAACATCTTGACAAATTGCATTACAAAAGCACTGTAATATTGTGTGCATAGTAAGTAGATTAGTAACTAAAACACAATGAATATTGATTGGTTTAATAAAAACGTTATATTGGGGTACCTCTTTGTAGCTCTTTCAAGACTGCAACTATTCAAAACGTTGTAAATTTATGATGACAATTTTATATTATCTCTTAGGTTAGGCTAAATTGATGGGCTAAACATGTAGTCACTATATTTCTTGAATGTGTGATATAATTTTTTGTGCAGGTATAGAATTTGGAATCAAGCCAATACTAAATTTCAAGGTTTGAGGCTTTAATACATGCATTATATCAATACAAGTTTGAGCTAAAGATGAGTAATACATAAACTTGAATGTGCAATCAATCTATGAAATAGCATTGACGAGACTTGATTTTCTTATTTCTAAAATTGTTGAAAATAGTGTGGAATATCATTATTTGTTTGATTAGGCACCGTGTTTAGTAGCTCAACATTTGTAATGACTTTCCACATCTAGCAATAATTGTGTTACCATCTTGTAAATTGCAGGGCTATGCTATTGGAAATGGAGCAACAGATATAGAGTTTGATGGAAATGCCATAGTGCCCTTTGCATATGGAATGGGTCTTATTCCCATTGATGTCTATCAGGCATGCTACATTATGCACTTTCTTTCATACTCAATCCTTTGTTTTCAGCTTGTTAGGTGCGCCTCCATAGTCTACCTTTGAGTATGCTTCCAAATTGAGGGAAATTGTTGCCATATATTTGAATAACATTCACCCATCCTCCAATATGCAATGACATAATTGTCTACAAGCCAACATTGTCTACTTTCAAAAATTATGATATGATTGTAAAGCTTATTTTCTCATGAGGTTCAATTTTCAATTCATTCCTAATACTTGCGCCTACAAATAGAAAGTCAATTTCAAGTACTTATTTGTCCACTTTATGCATGAAGAGAAATCTCACCAATGCCAGTTGAATTATTTTCTATCTTTTCAAACCTAAAGATGTGTACTAACTAATAAAAAGCATCTTTGAGTCTTGAGAAAAGACCAAAAAAGACTAGTGGTCATTATATAGCTTAGAAATGTGAGTGACATGTAAGCAAGTCTCATGTCTCAAGATTGAATGTGCAATAACACTCAACTAGATAATGATCCTCTTTTTGTTGTCATTGTTAAGTCATCTAAAGTCTTCATTTCCTTGTGTCTTTTTATTATTGAGCTTGAAATTTCATATTTCATAGTTTTGATGGCACCAATGCAATAAGACATCAACTTGATTGTATTGTATGATAATAGGATACAGAACACGCTTGTAAGGGAAATTATTGGAATGCAACTACTTCAGACTGTCAGTCTAAACTTGATATTATCTATCAGGCATGGTTCCTTTCTTTAGCCTTTCTTGCTATATTTCCTACTTCATAATTTTACTACAACTTCAGTTCTTTCTTTTCATGGCATTTTTTGATGGAATAAGGTTGAACAACCTTTTGTTTATATTAAGAAACTAAAAAAGCCCTCTTTTCTTCAAACAGGATCTTCAAGGTTTGAATATCTATAATATTCTTGAACCTTGTTACTATGAACCCTCAACAATGGAAGGTGAAGGGAGTGACAAGATACAATCAAAAAATTTTCCCAAGTTGGGAATAAATGATCACTCGTTACCTATTGGAAAGGCCATGGTTGGTCATCCCTGGCCTTTGAGATCAATTACAAAAGATGGTCTCATTCAAAACTGGTACAAACTAAGTGATCTACAAATTATAACTTGTCTGGTAAGCCTTATCAAAGGCTCTATAGATTTAGTCAAATGAATGTATACTTTCTGAAAACTGCTCTCAACTTTTCTCTTTTCATCTCTATGTTTCATGTTGTACTCCAAAGAGGTATGGCTAGGATTTGTGTGGGCATGTTGCCTTTGGAATTGTTGTAAACCTTCCAAACATATAACCCATTGTGTACTTGTCAAAGGGTTACTCTAGATAAAGAAAGAGCTTTTTCTATATATTCTACAAAATGCTATTGACATCATTCCAATTGTATGTTGAGTCTAGAGAAATTTTAGAGATGAAAGTTGAACTTTTCTCATAGTTGAGAACCAGGACTACAATATTAGTCTAGCATTGCTTATTTACTACGTGTTTAACTTACAATAATATTGTACTACTAAAAGTGTTATGATGTCTAGTTGTAACATGACTCAATAAGAGGACTTGTCATTATATACCTACAATATTGTACTATCAAAACTATTATGATGTCTACTTATAAAATGACTCAATAGGAGGACTTGTCACTAAATTGCTACAATGTGATTTTAAACGCACATTTTATAGTCCATAATGGTGTAGAAATTTGCATGGTCCCTCCCTAAGAATATAGGGCTTTATCTATGAGGTGATTTTTGAAATCGAGGACAACAACATCCTCTAATTGTTGATATTTTGAAAAACAGGATACTCATGTTGCAGACGTGTGGCTCAACAATGCATCAGTCAGACAAGCTTTACATGCCCTTCCTGTATGCTCTCTCTCTCTCTCTCTCTCTCTCTCTCTCTCTCTCTCTCTCTCTCTCTCTCTCTCTCTCTCTCTCTCTCTCTCTCTCTCTCTCTCTCTCTCTCTCTCTCTCTCTCTCTCTCTCTCTCTCTCTCTCTCTCTCGTGCTCAAATGCACTCAAACATGTAGTCTCATGTGTTGCTGCATCTCAAATGCTTTTCAATGACGTCTTATAAAGTTTCTTAACTTGCTCCCTATTGCATGAATAATATTTGAGTTTGGGCTCTTAAGGCATGTGGGATCATGCTTCGTGGAACTTGAATTTTAGAATTATAGTTGCAAAGTATTTCACAACAAGTGACATTTTGCTTTCGTCACCCACTAGATTCTTATGGGGTTTCAATGTATACATAAGTGAGTACATTCATTAAAAGACACAATGTGAATTGACATGCACAAAGTTGATGCATCGTGGGAAAGAATGTGGAGATATAGGATGACAAGAGCACAATTGTAGGCTAGCTACTATGTATAAATAATAAAAGCTTCTCATTTTTATATGAGTAAGCAGGGATTGGCTTTGCTCTTTAGTGCTAGTGTTTATCATACTTGAGTTTTCTATCTACCTTAAGAGGAGTGTTAGAAACCCAATACATTGTCTTTGTTTGGATGTATCAAAGGTAATGTTAGTGTATGTTCATAAATGTGACCTACACTTACTCTTAGGTGCTTATGAAGTGAGTAGGGAAGTCATAGCATTTGGTTGGCATTGCATATGAT
This sequence comes from Diphasiastrum complanatum, assembly GCA_029204225.1. Taxonomy (NCBI): domain Eukaryota; kingdom Viridiplantae; phylum Streptophyta; class Lycopodiopsida; order Lycopodiales; family Lycopodiaceae; genus Diphasiastrum; species Diphasiastrum complanatum. The sequence continues at coordinate 29,775,922 of CM055104.1, forward strand.
GGAGTTGATGGCTTAAGAATTTGTGGGTGGAATTCTTAAGGCTGAAGATTAAATGTCTCTTTTGTTATGGTGCATAATATTCTAGAAAGAACATCGATATAGTTTTTGGTCGTAGTATTGAACATGTAGTGTGAGAATTTGCAAAATTAAGCTTGATAAATACATAGTTTATTGTACATTTTTGAAATCCACATGTATGCGAGCATGTTCACAAATGTGAGAATAGGCCTAGGGTAGTTAGGACCTAATCATAGGAGTTCGTTAGGGTGTTTGATCAAGTTTCCTATAATTTAGAAGCAAACTCCTCAAATCATGGAGGTAGATGAGTAACCTAACCACCAAATTGGCATAACTCTAGGGTTAGGTAAGATTTGTGATAAATTGTCAAAATCTATCTTGGATAATTTTATGTTTCTAGTATGTGAGAAAATGTCACATGTGTGGAGCATGTTCCCACATGTAGAAAAAGTAAAAATAGTTTAGTCATGTTGAGTTTAGGGGCATCATAAAGATTTTGTATCAAGCATCTTGGTGCCACTAGGTGATAGGGCCGATTTTGGCTTTAGAGGTCAAATGGTCAAGTACACATGTTTTGTCATGATTAGGCCAAAATTCAATTGTGATGTAACTCGAGCTAGTTAGGTTGCTTATACATGTCAAGTTTAGATTTGATGAGTGATGCACCCTATGTGGTGGCAAAAGTCAAAGGGTCCAATCATAAGAGAGAGATGTGTTGGAAGGGTCCAATCAAAAGTGAGGGATGTTGCATCACACTTCCAATAGGATTAGAGAGGCTATGTTTAAGGGTCCAATAGGAATTAAGCTTGGATCTCCACCAATTTATTAACCCTAGGCTTCTCACTCTTAGAAATCATATATTCCAAAGTTCTCAAAAGAGTGATGAGAGTGCCACTAATTATGTTTTGAGAGTGAAAGATACCCATAGGAAGCTTTCTTCCATTGGAGGATCTATAAATCAAAGTGAGCTAGTCCAACTCATACTTAATGGCTTGAGAGATGAGTATGAGAACCTTGTCCAATCCTATGCCATCAAGGAGGAGCTACCTATTTTGGAGGCTTTGCAAGGAGTGCTAATGGCTGAAGAATCAAGGCATGAGAACAAGCTATTAAGGATGGACAATTGTCACTCAATCATAATGGTGATGACAAAGTTTTATTTGCCAAGCACAAAGAGATTAGCAAAAAGCAACACCAACACTTCTCTAAGGAGAAAGCAAAAGACCAAGATGAAGAGGATGATGATTCCTCTCAATATTCTACTTCAAAGTAGAAGAAAAAAGACGTTAAGTGCTTCTTTTGTGGCAAGAAAGGCCACTATGCCACCAATTGCTTCAAGAAGAAGAATCAATTCAAGCAAGCCAACATCTCTCATGAGAAAGAAGACCTTATTGCAAGTGATGGAGAAGGCTCTCTTATGGCATCATGGTTCTCCTTTCCCACCTTCAAGAAGGATGACTCTTGGTATGTTGATAGTGCAGCATCTTCACATATGTGTAGCTCCAAGGATTCCTTTTCATCTATTATGCCTTGTGAAGGAATCAAGAAGTCCATATATATTGCAAGTGATCAAGAGTGCAAAATTGAAGGAATAGGGACTATTCCCTTGAAGCTTGCATCATCAAAAGTTCTCTCTCTTCACAAGGTTCTTTTTGTTCCCAGGCTTACAAAGAATCTTGTAAGTGTTGTCCAATTACTTCATGGTGGCCTTGATGTCAATTTCCATATTGACAATTGTGTGATCAAGAAAGATGATGAGATCCTTGCTCATGGATCTAGACATAATGGCATCTACAAATTTAATCCAAGAGAGAGTGCAAAATCTCTTGATGTTGCTTATGGATCCAAGCTTTCAAAGGAGGAGGATGACACAAGATGCACATGTTTATATCTTCTCTCTTCAAGATTTTTGGTGCATGATTATTTCTTATTATTCAAAGCATATGTTGAGATGGAATTCTCATTAAAGATCAAATGAGGAGTGGTGGAGCTCTTGGAAGAAATACACCATATGAAGAATCATTCAAGAAGCCTATGGTTGATCACCTTAGTGTCTTTGGAGGTTCTTGTTGTGCACATATTCCCTTGGAAACAAGGAGGATGGATGATCCAAGCTCATGGATCATGGTTGGATGCTTATCCACCGAGGCCTATAAAGCCATTATACTCTCTATTTCAAAAGTGATTGAGAGTGAAGATGTCATACTTTATGAAGATCTACATTCAACCTTGGAAGGGGCCGAGATCAAGGCATCTCAAGATGCATCTCAAATCATATCTATTGAAGATTATCAAGATGTGGAGGGGTCGAGGTTTGAGGAGGAGCCTCCTCGACATATAATTTCAAGGGGATCTTCAAGATGGATGGCCAAGTCCTTATGGATTATCTTTTATGGTAAAGAGAGGCAAGTTTCAGGTGGTATCCACTTTAACATTCTCACTTATGCTTCTCTTCCATTACTTGATGCACTATCTTGCTTTATTGAGATTTCTACATCTCAAAGTTCAAGAGAGGCCGTACTAGTTTTGTATGATGCCTATTACATGGACATATTTCTTGTCATTAAAGGCTTAGATATGTTTCCAAAGTTCTTTGAAAGCAAGAGATTGTGTTATCAAATGTATGCTCTTGGATTTTGTAAGAGCAAGATTGAGTTTGATACTCATAGTTTGAAAATTCATGTTTTTATATGTTTTGAGACAATATGTAAACTTCTCTTGAGATTAAGTGAAGCATCCAAAGAGGACACTTACATTATTGAGAAAGTGTTTAGTCTCAAAGATCAAGTTTGCATTTGATTTCAAGATTAGATCCATCATGGATAAAGTTCATAGTATGTGGACTAGTAGCTAGTATGCTTAATCTTGAAGATCTACACTTTTGCTCATCTTAGGATCTTGATCTCTATGATCTTCATGACATTTATGAGGCATGGAAGCCTCGGATTTCCATCTCTATGGTGCAGCCATTTTCATGTAAGTTCAACTTTCACATGAAAGATCATCATCAAGCATGGAGGAGGCACACTGAAATAGTGGCACATTGATGGAGTACTCTTCAAAGATATTGGCAAGAGATTTCTACCAAAGAGATCTTATCATGGATTTGGTGAGGTGCTGCTATGATGGATCCTTTTGCTAGTTTTTTACTTCATATACGTACACTTCCAATAGGATTAGAGAGGCTATGTTTAAGGGGTCTAATAGGAATTAAGCTTGGATCTCCACCAATTTCTATATGTACTTTCATTCCCCTCATTAATGTATGAGAGATCTATGAGTTTTTGAATCAATTTGGAGATTTGCCAATTTTGCTTTTATTGACTTCTCTCTCTACATGAGCCCAAAAGGGGTATTTTCTCTCTCTACTCGAGGAGAGGAGCTTGTTGGGACTTAGTTTATTTCATGAAGTCTTCTACATGTGTGAAATACCTTTTGGTAATGAATGAATGAATGTAGAATGGTCTTTTTGCCTTAGATCTTGTCATTGATCTTGGATTTCAATCAATAGGTGATCTATAGTGCATGAGCCAAGCTTAGGAGATCAATTTCACACATTAGGGAATTTCCACATGTGTGAATCTTCACAAGATTGACATATAAGGGCAAATATGTCAATTAGGCTCCTTGAAACATGTTGGATTTTCACCTAACATCCAAGGAGAAAAGACTCATTGTACTTTGAATCCATCACTCCATACAAGCAAGATAGAAATTTGAGAGCAAATTGACAATCTCGAGTTTTTCCCACATTTTTCTTGTGATTTTATGATTCCATAGTAAACTAAACTTGATTACTTTCAAAATCTGATAGCACGCCATATTAGAGGTTGTACCACACATGTGTGGGGTTGGATTTACATGTTTGATTATTGTTTCTAGTTACTCTTGATTTGTGAGACCCAAATTCTCTAATGTAGATCAAGAAATTGCAATAGATTGGTGTATCAATCAATCAATCACTCTTGGAGTTTATGGTCCTTAGTACTTTACTTTAACATAGTATCAGAGCCAAGTACAAGATTTAATTGTTGATCAAAACTCAATCCCAATTTAGCAAGTTTGATGCTAAAAAACTAGATTTGAGAGGGAGAGAGATATGGTCATGTTTTTTGTCCAAATCTTGCAAAAACTAATTAGATTTAATAGTCTTTTTATCCAATCTCATCTTATCTCCATTCTATCTTTGTGAGGGAGTGTGAGGGCTGAGACTAGAATTCCATAGAGGGGCTAGAAGTCTAATTTGAAGAGATCAAAATCAAGTGAAACCTTTGTGAGTTTCTAGAATACCTTTGATGGACGGACAAGGGATCTTACTAGTGCATGGGTCTCAGAATCTCTGAAATTGCCTATGTACGATGAAGTTGTGAAGAAGCGCCTTGATGATGCCAAAGAAGCATAGGTCTTGAAGGATTACTTTACCTACTCCCGAGTCTGGCTTCGCTCTTGAAAAGTGCCAAGATGTTGATCTGATGGAGCTCCTCATTTGGGTTGCTAAGATTTTGACCTAGAGGGTCCATCCTTTGCCGATCTACGTGTAGATTTTCCAGTAGTTGAGAGCGGCACTTAACTAGTGAATAATCAAAACTGACTGGATGACCAGTAGATAAAAGTTCTACTGATTCAGGATTGGTCCTTTTCCTTGCCAAATTTGGGGCTTTCAGCCTGAACCACATTTGGGAAGGGAGGAAGGAGATGAAACATGAGTGTAGAGAATTGGTTGATTGAGATGATCAATTATATTAATTTAGTTTGAATTTTGGAAGTATAAGTGATAACATGTGAGAATACAATTGGAATTTTAAACTGCCTCTGAAAATCCTTTCCCCAATGTTCATTTAGAATTTTGAGAAATCGAAGATTCTAAGGGAAGAGGTAATGACAGTCGAAGAATAATCCATTTATGGAACCATCTTTGTTTTGCATTTGGATTTGGATTAAATCCCTAGAATTTGCAAACAAAAGCAGATGGAATGTGTTTCATACAGGAATCTAGTAATTTTGGATTCTTTTTGAGGCATTATAGAGTGGTTCTTTATAATGACAGAGCCAACCAAGTGTACTTCTAACTTTTGGAAAAATGAAATTCTTTTTATTGATTCTGGAATGGATATCGTATATCTATTATAGTATTGTTTTCAGTTACATTGAGATTCTTAATGTTCCTTTTGGTTCAATGAATACACTTGCAGCATTTCAACAATATTTGAACGATACATTTTGTCCATATCTGGGTCAATGCGGAGTGGTATTCTTAGGTTATGTGTTCATCCACAAGAAACGCTTAAGGAGCATGAGAGAATTCAATAGCTAGAGATATCTCTTGGAAGTGGGTGTAAATCTGAATATGATAGCCAAATAGTCTTTTTGACTTTTTGGTAAACGAATCTAGAAGCAGAGAATTCTTGGAGAGAAAACTGGAGGTATGGGACATTAGTGATTCCAAAGGAAATTTCTTGTGCGAGAGTAATCTATAGATCGATGGTTAGTGATTACTATAATGGTAATACTAACAGAGAAATCCATTGGTTATTTGGTTCAGGGTATTTTGAGAAATTATGTGATATAGATCTGGATCCCAAATGGTATCTCATTATTTGCAAAATATGGAGACTGTTTCTCTTTTATGTGAACCTCTACTTACCAGAAATTTCTGACGAGACATATGCTATAATAATGCCTCGTACATATTGATAACATACATATTGATATCGCATCAAAATAATTTATGCAATGAGATGATCAAATAGAATTTTCTTACAAAAAAATTCCCTAAAAACAACATGATACCAATTTGCAAATCCTCTTGCAAAGGAACAATGATTAAGCATATCATCGTTGAAGAGGCTTAGACATCAAATTCATAAGTTGTGAAATGCTTGGAAGAGATCTTAGTGAGGTTGCTTGCCCACTCAATCGAATCTAGAACTTTTTAAATATTGCCTCCTCTTATCTCTAAAAAAACTCTTGCTAACTTGTCTGATGAGAAAAAATAATATATTCATGCAACTGGCAAATCTCTGTGAGTTCCTATGGCTCAAGTAGTGTTTGAGAAAGTTTCTAACCTTCACAAAGTCCTAGGATACAAAGTCTTCCAAGATTGGATGTTAGTAGCTTTTGCAAAGTTGACAGAAGATTCTAATTGATGATCAAATGTTAGGTGAAGGTTAAGTGAATGTCATTTGTACAAAGATTAAGCCAATTTCATTTGTGCAAAGAATTAGTTGTGCAAAGGTTTACAAATCTGTCAAGGTTCTTTTAGCATGGGAATGTTTTAGAATGACCAGAAAAAATGATCTTTCACTAGACATTATCTATGAAAAATAACCTTTATAGGACTAACTGAAGATGGAAAATATTCAAATTTATCCCTAATTTTTTTTGCAAAGGTTCCAATGAAACACAAATCTATTTTTTTATATTTGCAATGATTGTTTGGACCTAATAAGGGCATAAGAACAAAACAACCTTCACAAGAATCCGTATGAGAAAACAAATATTTGCAGAGACTACTAGTAGCACTACGAGAAATCCTCAAAATGAATTGCAAAGGCTATGCAAATATTCACAATAAAAAAAAAGGTATTTCTTACTACAATTTTGTTTTTAACTAGAAAATGCTCACAATAAGAAAGAACCTTTGTAGGGATACAACAATGGAGGGGGACCTTGGCAGAGACCTCTCTGAGCTAGTCACAATGACTTGCAAAGGTTTGAGACTAAATTTTATTGAAAACTGAAAGTTTTTTTTTGGCTTTAATAGTCCTTATTGGTTGTTTGAACCTTCACATGGCTTCAAAACTGAGTAGGTATTCTCACATACCTCAAAGAAAACCTAATTTGACATTTTGGAGATGGGCAAAAGTTGGCTGACCAATTATAAACGTTTTGCTTTTTCTAAAAAAAAAAAATTACAAGGGTTTTTTTTTATGTTTTTGGTTCTTTTTTCAAGCTTCTAAAAAATTGATCGAAACAAACCTTTGCAAATCAAACTAGAGCTTCTCTGCATTAGAGCGGTCTTGTCTACAAGTCAACAAAGGTTAGATCCAAACTAGAATGTAGCCATGATTCAAAGTCAAATATATCCATGATCCGTAAAATACTATTGAAAATATGTAAACTCAAATATAACCTTGATCCATTATCCACAATGAGCACAATTGGAAAAAACAATAACACAATAGGGCAAAAAAAACCAGAATGTAATGAAGGCCATCAACAAAAGATTTTGATTCTTTGGCATTTAAAATGCCAAACTTTTTCAAAATGAATCATGATTCTTTCATGAAAGAATCACAATGAAACCTTATAGGCCTCAATATTCATCTGTTCTTCATCACCAATAGACTGATATTTTCGTGGATTTTATGCTTGGGTTTCCTCAAACATAGCATGGTCATGAATTTATCTGATGGTTGTACATCGAATTTTCAAAGCTAGCACCTTTCATTCCTACCAGGGCTGCTCTTATAGTAGCACAATGTGCAATAGTTGTTTCATTTCAAGCTTTTGGACCAAGCTCGTGTATATCTTGGATATTAAGTCGTAATGGTTCCTACTTATCATATCTCTACTAATGGTCAAACTAAGATTTTAAAAACTTAGCTCTATTACATATCGCTTGTAATACTAAAGCTTGTGATATCTTTCATGTGCTACAAGTTCGCAACAACACCATCAATGACTCATATACTTTTGGCTAAATTGGAATGGTAGACCTACTGATGATGCAATTTGAAAATCTTTGGATGTTTTTGCACATACACCTATACTATAAGAGCAAGCTTGCACTCTTCATGTTGCTATCAAGGATCTTTCTATTCCTCCTAAGTTTAGGCTTATTCTAATTCAAAATGTGATCACCTTCTTAGAAGCTCAACAAACAAAAACATAAATAAATAGTTGACAAAGCATAGAGCTTGTTAATCATTGAATTCATGCAAATTTCTTGGGATGTTAATTATCTACAAAGTTCAACAAACCAGAGAACAAAAAATGACACAACACAATTTGTTGATCGTTGAACTCCATTATTCATTATGAAAACTAAGTGAATTCTCCAAGCAAAAGTAAAAGCTATTATAGTATTAAATGAAAAACAACATTCTTTGGGACTCAAACAATGTTAGGACTTCAAATAACCTAAAAAATAAAATCATAAAAACAATAGGACTTTGTGCCTTGAAGTGCACAAAGTAATAATTTAGTAGTTCATTACTTTTCTTCTTTCATAGACCCACAATGAGGGCAATTTTACCCATTGGGGAGTGTTGTGGACACATAGTTTTGTACATTTCTATGAACATGACTTGCAGTGTTTTTTGGCATCATTTTATTCTTGAATTATTAAGATGGCATATTTATTTCATTCTTAGACGTTATTAAGAGTGCACTACTATTGGAGGGAACACTTGAATTTTCCATCTCCTATTTTTGTCTTTTGGACTCTTCTAGATGTTTCTAGCTAGTAAAATTAGAAGCTACTAGCTCTCATTAGTGAGCTGATTGATTTGGTGCCTTCAGCTCTTTGGTGGAGAGTTCCATTTTGGAGATCTTTGAAGGAGACATGTTTGAGCTATTGGTACTATTAATGATTTTGTTGAGTTTTCTTAGTTGGAGAATGTTATCTAACTTGTTGATGTTTTATGCTTCATCTAATGCAAGCATGCATAAACTAATTTTTCCAAGCATATATTTAGGATTACATCAATGAAAATTATGAATTCATAGTGCCAATTTGCCCCTAGTGCTCTACCTAGTTATTCTCTTGGCTAAAAAATGTAGTGCTAGATTAGCATGTTCATTACATTTCTGTCAACCTAAAAAGAACCCCCACGATGGTGCTCTTAATTAGGTCTTTATGTGCTTGTTTTTTAATCAGCATGGTCATTTCTCCTTCACCAAGTTATCAGTGCCATCGTGGATTCTATTTTTAAAAAACATCTCTACTTTTAACTTCTTCATAAGCTGGATGATGTGAGGCACTTGTGACTATACATTTGATTGATTTTTGCAGGAAAAATTAATTGGAAGGTGGTTGGTCTGTTCTGATCGTATTTCATATAATTTTGATGCTGGGAGTATGATTCCAATTCATCGTAGCCTCACTAGCAAGGGTTATCGTGCAATCATTTATAGGTGCACACCTAGCTTAGTGCATTGTAATGCAAGTGTGAACAGATATTGTGCTGATCTTGAGTGAAGTTTGATCTTAAAGACCTTCAACTATCAGCATAGAAGACACTTTTTGATGCTCATATTGTTTCTCAATTTTCTTATCTTTTGCTATTAACTATCTCATAAGGGTTTCACTATCATTTTTCTTATTCAAACTTTTAGAGCTCAAATTGAGCACATATTTATGTTTATGCTCTCAATTCTTTCCAAAGCTTTTCTAACACCAACAAGTAATTTTCTTAGTGGTGACCACGATATGGTTATACCCTTCACGGGATCTGAGGCTTGGACACGGTCCCTAGGATACAAAGTGATTGAGAAATGGCACCCTTGGTTTGTTGGAGATCAAGTTGCTGGGTAAGAAAATATAGCAATTTCTAAAGAATTAATCTAGAAAAAGTGAGTAAATATACCAACTTGACTGTCAACAGTAATTCTAAATTGTTTTCATTTAACTTATGTCATTTTTTGTGCAGGTATACTACATCATACAAGAACAATTTTACATTCACAACAATCAAGGTAGGTTGTGCTTTTGTTTTCTTTGAGGATATATTGTGTCCTATGGTGGTAGCAAGCATTATTTGAAAGCCATCAATAAGCCCTTTTGTAAATTGCTCATTTTCGTCATCCCTCCAGGCTCCAAATCTTGAGAAGAAAAACTATATCAAGATTAAAGGGAAGCATTAAGATGCCTTGATGTAAAATGCTCAATTGATTCCAAAATGCTTCTCCCTACAACTAGATCCACTAGCCACTTACAATTATAGACAACAAAAGCTCAAAATTGGTTTGCACTTTCCACTTAAGATAGGTCCTAGGGCACGTTCCCAATGCTTTCAGAGAGCCTCCCACATTGTGTCTACAATAGAACTTCAAAATATATCAATGTTGCGCCTAAGTGAACCTCCTATTCAATTCCTTTGGGATTTTTTGTAGCTTTGTTGATAGCCACTATAAGATTGGTGCTTTGATGTGTCTTTTTCTAGAATTAGTAGAGACTTTTAAAATGGTGTGTTAGATATTTTGGTCACTATCTATTATATAAAATAATGTCCCAAGTTATAGGGCACAATTTTACAAATGTTGGAGCTACCAATTGTAGCTCTAGCCACCCATGTTTAGGTTGGATGAATTACAAATGGTGGATTTTACAACATTGAATTAGCAACTTGATAAATTACACCAGCATTAAAATACAATCTCCTTAGCTTCATGTATCAAAATTGCAACACTTTGAGTCTTGTTTTCTATAGGATTTACTTGAAGTGCTTTTGGTTGGCCTTTACATCTCACCTTACTCCCATTTGGCAGGATGTTTGAATGCTCAAAAACTTGCATAGAATTGCTCAAGAAGTTCAAATTTACTATCAATTGATAACCAATTTTATATTCTATCAAGTGCCTAAAGTCATATTTATATTCATTACCTTGATTGGTGAATGCAGGGATCGGGACATTCAGTTCCTGAAGACAAGCCTCAAGAGGCACTTGCATTATTTCAACGTTGGCTTGCAAACACCCCTCTATAATAACATACTTAATTTAGGCTCATCAACATGCAAAAACAAGTGGGCATTTTCTTTTTGGTATGATTTTCAATGAGCTCATTTTTCTCATATCATTCAAAACAATACTTATGCATGTTCAAAAATAATATGGCGATAAAATTTGCAATGACATCAAGACTTTGGTATTCCAAATTTTACTAGTTGTTTAGGTTCTATAGCCTCAAGTTGATACTAGCCATTTTTCTAGTTGAGGCATCTACAAAATGTATGGATTGAAACTTAGATGATATTAATCAATTTTCTGTTTGAGGCATCTACATTCCCATTTTCTACTTTATAAGACTTTCTAGATTGACTTCTTTTTCATTAATGTTGGAATCTTGTTGTTACATGTTTATGGACCAGGCAACTTATGTTGGGTTTTCAATTTACTGGCTACAACGTTTGAACGATAGCTCATAAGTAGGTCATAGACGATGTCATTGGAAAGCTCTCGTCAAGCACTTTCCAACGGCATAATTTTCGTCTCAATCAGATCTACGGTTTAAAAGTTAAACTATTTTTCATGATAAATTGCATATTATACTATGGATAACATGTCATGCTTGCGGGCTGCCCCCAACGATTAAGAAAACTTTTTTCAATTTTAATAAACTACGTTACGTAGATTTCAAATTTGAGTGTTTTGATTGATCCATGTGTAAGAAAATTTTGGAAAATATATATTAAAAGAAAATTTTGAAAAATATATATTAAAAAGTCTTTTTTGAATTTAGAACTTCTCTAATGCAAAAATCTCAAAAATGTTTTTTGTATATCAATGTGACTCTCTCTCTCTCTCTCTCTCTCTCTCTCTCTCTCTCTCTCTCTCTCTCTCTCTCTCTCTCTCTCTACACACACACACACACACACACTTCTAGTCGGGGGGTAGCATGCATATTGCAATGGCTATTTTCTCTCAATGGCATTGCTTTATTTACGGTCAATTGGAGAATGTTCATAGCATGCTAATGTGCTTGTGAGCAATGATTCACTGCCAGCAGGATAGATCCCATGACTTGTGGTTACAATAATTGAGCACAGTATGAGTGTTGGCTCACCACTAGTAAAGTGCCCTCTCTCCTTCCTATCCTCAACAGTCAATGGATGATCACTCTCTCTTTCAAATGTCCTTCAATGTATTTCACTCTCTTTAGGAAGTTGGTGTGCATTTTGTGAATGGGGATCGCTCACTCTAATAGAGTATCATTGGTTAAATAACAATGCATAAAGTATGTTTTTGACGAACAAGAAGCCACTACAGGCACGATAATTGCTACACATTCATGGGCTTGGTATATTTTCACAAACTATAGGAGGCCGTTGTATGTGGATTGATCATGCGTAGCATTTATTACGAGCTCCCCTATTTCTCTCCCTACATCATTCTCATTGGATCGTTCTCTCTCCTACAAGGTATCATATTTCACTTCCTATTCCTCAGTAAATCTCTTTGACGCTTGCTAATTATAGCTTTATTCTCTTTTATCTATTCTTTCAGGTCGTCACTACTTGACACTTGTGATTTAAAAAGCACCTAAGTTATCACTCAAGTCTCTCTCGTGAGAGCTACTGAAAAAGTTTATTATTCTTTTCTCCCTCCAAAGGGAGCCGAGATCCACGACTTAGCTTCCCAGCTTTCAACTCTTGCAGTCCAAACCCACTTGACATAACGCAGCCAACTTGCCAACAACGACCAGACTTAACCAACTTGAAGTTCAGAAACCAACATTGAGATCCAACTTGGCGCCATGCCAAATCAAGGGTCCTGATGTGGGTGACTTCCCTCCAAGCAAGTCGTCCGACACCCAAGCAAGCCATCCAACTCAGCCGACAGGTTAGAGCCCGTTCCCCAAGAGCATAACCCATTCATGTTCATGCAAGGAACACTCAGAACCACAAGTCGCGACATATATGAAGACAACCAATTCCTGGACCGAATGGTCCCGACAACATACCGTTGACGTCCCGGGATACGACCCTCAGCTATGTGCTAGATCAAAAACTTTGAAGCAGCCTTACTGTTGATTTCACACGTGTGGATTGTCCACAACATGTGCTTGTGATCTCCTAAGGTGTGTAGATGCATCAAGATCAAGACTAGATTGAGATTCAAGATCAATCTTAGATCCTACGGCAAAAACACACTACTACATGCATTCAATCACTTCCAACTCTCACTCACACGTGTGGGAAGTATTCAAAAAATATTCTAAGTAAAAACAAGCTGCTCTCCTTGGGTAGAGAGAGAAAAACCATCATGAGCTCTCGGGTAGAGAGAGGAAGCTAGAAATTCAATGACACTCAAAATCCACACAATCACCAAATCAATTAGATCCAAATGAGGAGTACAATGATACTAGTAGATCCATGAGCTACCACTATGCTTAACTATGATTGGACCACACTTTGCCACCTCTTAATCCTATTTGGACAATTGATCCATGCACCTCTAAATTCTATTGGACCATTTTCAAGCAAACCTCAAATTCTATTGGACCACTCATGGTTCCACCTCTAAATCCTGTTGGACCTACTCTATTTTGGCTCAATAGTGGCATTACAAGTGGAAATGGATAATTTTCCATCTATGCCAAATTTGACCCTATCAACATCCTACACCTATATGCTTGACTATGAAATTCTATGAGACCCCTATATCAAACATTTTGATTAACTTTACAATTCTCCACACGTGTGAACATCCTCCACACATGTGAGATTCACTTACAAACTTCTATCATAAAAAATACCAAACTAGATTTTTGCCAATTTCTCACACTCCTCAAAAAATCGCTTAGAAAGGTACTAGATCACTTGAGAGATTTGTATATCTTTTTGAGTGGATTCTTTGGCATGCATAATAAGTGAAGATCAGCCAAGGAATCCATCATAGCAACACCCTCACCATATCCATGATAAGATCTCTTTGGTAGAGATCTCTTGCCCCTTTGAAGAGTGCTCCACCAATATGCCACTATGATCATGGGCTTCCTCCATGCTTGATGATGATCTTTGCTTTGAAAGTTCCACTTGCATGATGGATGTACCATAAATAGAGAAATTTGAGGCTTCCAAGACTCATAAGGATCATGGAAATCAAGATCATAAGCTGTGAAACAATGATGATTATCAAGATTATGCTTTCTAGCTTGACTAGTCCACATACAATGAACTATATCCATGATGGATCTAATCTTGATATCAAAGACTATCTTGATCTTTTTTAGGCTAGTTACTCTCTCAAGGATGTAAGTGTCCACTTTGGATGCTTCACTTAATCTCAAGACTTTGCCTCAAAACATGTGAAAACATGATTTTCAAAAAAGTGAGTACCAAGCTCAATCTTGTTCTTACTAGAACCAAGAGCATACTTTTGACAATACAATATCTTGCTTTCAAAAAGTATTGGAAACATATCTAAGTCAATAATGACAAGAAACATGTCCATACCATAAGCATCATACAAAACTAGTATATCTTTTCTTGAACTTTGAGATCCAAAAAATTTAATGAAGCAAGATAGCATTTAAAGGAAGAGAAGCATATATGAATGTGTTGTAGTAGATACAACATGAAAGATGCCCCTCTTTGCCATGTAAGGTGAGCCATAAAGACTCGGCCATGCATCTTGAAGATCTTCTTGAAATCATATGAAGAAGAAACTCCTCCTCACACCTTGGCCCCATCAGAACTTGAATACCTTCAAAAAAGATAACTTGTGATGCTTCTTGAGAAGCCTTGATCTTGGCCACTTCCAAGATTGAATCTTCATGCAATGTAACATCTCTATTCACAATCACTTTTGAAATAGAGAGTGTAAAGACACTAAAGGCCTCCTTGATGGATAAGTATCCAATCATGATCCATGAGCTTGGATCATCCTTCCTTCTTGTTTCCAAGGGAATATGTGCAAAGCAAGCACTACCAAGTTCATTAAGGTGATCAACCTTAGGCTTCATCTTGAATGAAACTTCATATGGTGCTATTCCTTCAAGACCTCCAATACTCCTCAAAGCTTTGATCTTCAATGAGAATTTATTCTCAACATATGCTTTGAATAATAAGGAATAATCATACACCATAATACTTGAAGAGAGAAGATATGTGCATCTTGTGTGATCATCCTCCTTTGAAATATTCGACATATAAGAAACATCAAGAGAGTTTGCACTCTCACTTGGATCCAATTTGTAGATGCCTTCAAATCTTGATCCATATGCAAGGATCTCACCATCCTTCTTGATCACAAAATTGTCAATATTGAAATTGACATCAAAGCCAATATCAAGAAGTTGGCCAACACTTAAGATGTTCTTTGTAAGCTTTGGGACAAAAAGAACATTGTTGAGAAAGAGATCTTTGGAAGATGAAAGCTTCAAGGGAATAATCCCTACCCCTTCAATATTGCACTCATGCTTACTTGCAATGTATATGGTCTTCTTGACTCCATCATAAGGCATAATAGATGAGAAAGAGTGCTTGGAGCCACACATATGTGAAGATGCTCCACTATCAATATACCATGAGTCATCCTTGTTGAAGGTGGAAGAGGAGAAGCTTGATGCCATAAGAGAGCCTTCTCCATCACTTGCAATATAGTCTTCTTTCTCATTGGTGATGTTGGCTTGATTGAGTTGATTCTTCTTCTTGAAGCAATTGGTGGCATAATGGCCTTTCTTGCCACAATAAAAGCACTTGATCTTCTTCTTCTTGAGATTTGAATTAGAAGCATGAGAGGTATCCTCCTCTTCTCCATCTTGGTCTTTAGCTTTGTCATTAGAGAAGTGATGATGTTGCTTCTTACTCCTCTCTTTGTGCTTGGCAAATAGAACTTTGCCATCATCATGATTGAGTGATAGCTTGTCCATCCTCAAGAGTTTGTACTCTTGCCTTGATTCTTCAGAAATAAGCACACTTTGAAGGGCCTCCAAACTTGGTAGCTCCTCCTTAATGGCATAGGATTGGACAAGGTTGTCATATTCATCTCTCAAGCCATTGATAATGACTTGGACTAGCCCACTTCGATTGATTGAGTCACCAATACATGCAAGCTCCCTATGAATATTCTTGACTCTCAAAACATAATTACATGCACTTTCATCACTCTTTTGACTACTTTGGAAGATTTGATTTCTAAGAGTGAGGATCCTAGAGGTGTTCTTAGCCTCAAAGATGGACTTGAGACAATCCCAAGCTTCTTTGGATGTAGAACAGTCACCAATCTCCCTCAATATCTCATTAGAGACATTCATCTTAATGTAGTGGCCATCCTAGCTCTCTTCTTGTATTTTTGTACTTCTTGAAGGACTTGAGGCTCTTCCTCAATCCCAAGTACAATGTCCATCACATCTTGGAGTATCAAGATGGACTCCATCCTCAACTTCCATATTGAATAATTGGAAGTAGACAATCTCTCACTTGGTTGCAACAAGTATGAACTCATTGAAGTCATGCAAAGTGGAGATAAATAAGTGATGAACAAAAAATGTTGCTTCTCTCTCACTATAGGATCCAATAATGGTGTACTACCATCAACAAGGGCTCGAAACGACAGAAGTGTGAGCTTGCTAGAATTTTATCATGGTATCAGAGCCAAATTAAGCTTTGCATGCTATTATCACTGTTTGTGCAAGAATTTGTGAGCCCAATTCGAGTAAAAAGGTTCTTTATCACTTTTCTTTACCTTTTCTTGAAAAGTGTTTGGATCAAAGAGGATAGAATTAAGATTTTCAAATCAAACTTGACATTGTACGAAATTTTGGAATTTTGCACGTGTGAAAATCAGAGATTTTTAGACCTCTTTATTTCCTTCATCATTGGTCCAAAGATATTGATGTTATAGCTTGATGGAAAGCTTATAAGGAGTACTTTCCATTGCAATTGGGTCTCAAATCCATTTGATGTGTCTATCAAGAGTTATAAGCTCTTAAAGAGGGTAGGGAGAGCTCCAAAATCTGAGTGATGACTTTTTGATTTGATCCAATTTAGCTTGATTCACAATCCATTGTTTTGAGTAATCAACACAAGAAACTTGAGTCAAGACATAGTTTGGAGTTAATTGAATACTTTGAGCCTTCTTTGAATCAATAGTGTTTTCTTTTGAAGCATCTAACTCGTGCCAAAAGTAGAATCAATACTTGTCTATATTCCTCAATTCGGTTTTTGAGAAATTGATCTTGCTTATCTTGTTTTGTGGAATATGTGAGACCTATCTCAAATACAGTTGCAAGTTTTTCACATAGGATTGGTAGCACATCCTTGAAAATTCCTATAGTGAAAGAGAGTAGCAACATCTAGTCTGTTTGGAATATATAATTGTCCAATAACAAGAAGTCTTCACAATATGACACCTGTAGGAGGATATCTCTTAGAACCAAGTGAAAGACTAAGTATCTCCAATTATTCAATATGGAAGGTTAGGATGAAGTCTGTTCTTATACTCCAAGATGTTATGGACACAGTACTTGGTATTGAGGAGGAGCCTCAAGCACAACTTGAAATACCAAAGTATAGGAAGAGAGCTAGGATGGCTCTACACTTCATTAAAATGAATGTCTCTAATGAGATTCTAAGAGAAATAGGATCTTGCACCATTGCTAAAGAAGCTTGGGATGTGCTTAAATCTATCTATGAAGCTAAGAACACTTCTAGAATACTCACTCTTAGAAATCAGATTTTTCAAAGTTTTCAAAGAAGTGAGGAGATTGCATCAAATTATGTTCTATGAGTAAAAGATCTTCATAGGGAGCTTGTACAAGTCATTCTTAATGGCTTAAAAGAAGACTATGATAATCTTGTTGTGAAATTGCTTTTATGTCGAACGAGGAGTTATGGCATAGGAGGTTGGGGAATCCTAACTATAAATCTATGCTTTCTATGATCAAGAATGATAAGGCTATTGGCCTACCAAGATCACTTTCCAAAGATATCAAGCCATGTGAGGCTTGTGCTATTGCAAAATCACATAGAAAGCCATATCAAAAGTCTTCTATTAAGACTTCTCATCCTTTGGAATTAATTCACTCGGATGTTCATTTTTTTTCCTCAAAAGTATTGGTGGTGCAACTTGTTTTGCTACCTTCATCATGATTTTACAAGATGTACTTGGTTGTACCTTCTTTCTTCAAAAGCTATGGTGTTTGAACACTTCCTAGTTTTCAAAGCTTATGTTGAGAAACCGTTTTCTTTCAAAGTTAAAGCTTTGAGATGTGTTGGAGGAGGTGAATACATCTCCAACAAGTTCTATGATTATTGTGAGGTTGAAGGGATTAAGAGAGAATTTTCTAGTGCTTATTCCCCATCTCAAAATGGGTTTGCCAAGAGAAAAAATTGATCTCTATGTGAATGTGCTAAAGCAATCCGAGTGGAAGCTTCTTTGTCTATTGAATATTGGGGAGAAGCAATTAATTGTGCAAATTATTTGTGCAATAGATTACCTCACAATACACTTGTAGGAAGATCACCATATGAAGTCTTGTTTAAGAAGAAACCTAAGGTTGATCACCTTAGAGTTTTGGGATGTGCTTGCTTTGTTCATGCACCCTTGGAAACAAGGAAAATAGATGATCCAAATTCAGTCAAAGGGATCATGGTTGGATACTCATCCAACAAGAAGGCATACATAATTTATGCTCCCTCTACCTCAATTACAATTGAGGGTAGAGATGTTATTTTTCATGAAAATAAAAAATACATCTTTGATGAGGCCGAGATCAAAGATTCTCAAAAGGATTATCCTATCATCACCCTTGAAGATTATCATCAAGAGATGGGGCCGAGAATTGAGGAGGAGACACCTTGAGTATTCTCACCAAGGAGATCAGAAAGAGAAAGATCCGAGTCTAAGAGGCTTACATATGAAGATAAAGGCAAACAAGTGGAACTCAGCTCCACTAATTATGCATATTTTGTTTCACATGAAGAGCCAAATGATGTATATGAAGCACTCAACTCAAAAGAATGGTTTCTTGCCATGGAGGAATATGATGCACTAATTGCCAACAAGACATGGGAGTTTGTGGATCTTCCATCCAACAAATACACTATTGGTTGCAAATGGATTTTTTGAGTCAAATATAATCAAGATGGCACAATCAACAAGTATAAGGCAAGACTTTGTGCATGGATTTAATTATGAGGAGACTTTTGCTCCAGTTGCAAAGATGGTATCAATTAGAATCATCATTTCTATTGCTTGTTTTTTCAAATGGCAAGTTTTTCAACTAGATGTCTCAAATGCATTTTTAAATGGATATCTAGAAGAAGAAATTTATATGGAACAACCCCTTGGGTTCATCCAAGACAAGACCAAAGTTTGCTTGCTCTTCAAAAGTCTCTATGGACTAAAGCAAGCACCAAGATCGTGGTATTCTCGACTTAACACTTTCCTTATTTCACTAGGATTCAATCTTAGTAACTATGATCCTTCCTTGTATGTCAAGTTCTATGATAGTGATATTGTCATTTTTCTAATTTATGTTGATGATATTATCCTAACATGAAGTTGTATCAATTTAGTTGAAGAAACCAAAATTGCACTTAGAAGAGAATTCAAGATGCAAGATCTTGGAAAAACTCAATACATCTTAGGATTAATGAGTTTTTCTCCTTTTCCTCCTTTTCCATGGATATTGAAAGGCCTAGAGCAAGCTCCTCCTTGCACATGACTTCCATAGACTTGATGTTGACGTGACTAAGCCTCTTGTACCACAAATCATTTGTGGTCATCTTGTCCTCCTTGGCTACTATCACAAATTGGTTAGGATCAACAAAAGCATCAAGCTTAAACGACCTTCCAAACCTTCTTCCTCTTGCTATGATATTTCCATTCTTCTTGATGTTGCATACATTAGTAGAGAACTCCACAATGAAACCATTTTCAAGCAAATGGCCTAAACTAAGTAAGCTCTTAGTGATGCTAGGAATGTAAAGTACACCATCTATCTTGATTTTTCTTGAAGATCCCAAGCATAAAGATATGGATCCTATGCCTTCTACCTTACAATCATAATCATTTGCTGTAAAAATTGACTTGATAGGTCCATCATAGGTGGATAAGGTTGAAAAATACTCCCTCTTACTTGTCATGTGGGAGCTAGCCCCACTATCTATCCACCAAGGGTCTTCTCCTCTCATGCTTGAAGATGAAAAATTTGACATCATGAGAGTGTTCATATGAACTCTCCTCTTCCTTTTGGCCAAGGTTTGCTTGACCTTGATCTTGCTTCCTTTTGAAGCATTCCGAAGCATAGTGCCCCATCTTGCTACAATAGTAACACTTGATCTTTGATTTGTCCTTCTTGGGCTTGACTTGTGATGATGATGATGTAGATTCTCCTTGATCTCCGTCCTTTGCTTGCTCCTTTTTGAATGCTCCTCCCTTGATCTTGAAAAATAAGACTTTGTCATCATCATCAATGATGGAGAGCCTTTCCATCCTTGATTTGATGTGAGCCTTCCTACTCTCCTCGGCCATCAACATGCTTTGAAGGTCTTCAAGTGTAGGCAAGTTTTTCATGATGGCATAGCTTTGGACAAGGCTAGTAGAATCACTACATAAGTCATTCAAAACTATTTGCACAAGCTCACTCTCTTTAATAGGTTCACCAACATAAGCAAGCTCTTTGTTCAAATCTTTCACTCTCAAAACAAATTGATGTCCACTCTCACTCTTCCCTTGGAAGCATTGAAGAACTTGGTTTTTGAGGGAAAGTAATCTGAGGCTTGCAGCTCGCAATTTACCTTGATCAGCTTCTAGCTTATTAGAGTATTTTCACTTGTCATGTGCCATACCCAATCAAATTGCCATAGTGAAGAAACTAAAACTAAGATCAAGTAAACAACATAGCATTCATGTTGACTTAGCCATTAAACACATAGTACAAATAGAGCTTCAAGAATTTATCAATTAGAATTCAAGGAATGGAAGCAAATCAAATACAAAATGGAAGGGATTCATGTGGATTGGACACATGACCTAACAAGCTTTATTCTCATGACTCACATTCACAAAGAAGGAAGTAAGCCATTTGCAAATGAGCCAAACAATTTAAAAGTTGACGTCTCAGTTCTAGACAATGCTCTAACTTAACTAAACATAACTATCTTGAGAGATAGTTAGCCTTGTTAAGTCTTATTTAGTATACTTTGGGCTCTTATTGGCCTATTATCCTTATTAAATACTTTGGAGAGTGTGAAAAATTGGTAAAATCTAGCTTGAATATTTTACAATTTCTTGTATGGAAATCTCACATATGTGGAATATGTTCCCACGTGTGGAAAGTAGTCATAATCACATTAGATCTATGTTGAGTTAGGGGTACTTGAACTTTTGTAGACATCTATCCGTATGTTAGTTGGAGATAGGGCCAATATTGGCATTAGAGGCAAAATAGGCAAGTACACATGTCAAGTCATGATTAGGCCAAAGTAGAGTGTGATGTGGCTCGAGCTAGGTTAGGCTTGTTGCATTTGTCAAGATGAGGTTGGAAGTGTGACACCTTCCGATGTGTTGGCATGAGAGCTAGAATCCATCAAATTGGTCCAATCAAGTTTGAAGGCTCATAAGTCACTCAACCAATCATATTAGGAGAAAAAGAAGTGGTCCAATCATGTTTCACTCCCCTCTACCTCAAGTTGCTATATATAGGAGCAATAGTCCATTTAAAATTAAGTTTTTTGGAATTAATGAGATATTCTACATTTTAAGCTATTTTCTACATTTCTCTACTCGAGTTTTTGTTGTTGGATTCTCTCTCTACCCAAGAGCGAGGCTCTTTTGTACTTAGTTTTTTCAATACATGTCTCCACACGTGTATGTCCATGTTTAATTGATATATGCATGTAATCAAGTGCTCTTGCCTTAGCTTTTTGAGATAGATCTTTGTGCAATCACCAAGTCTTAGGAGATCATTATCACACTTTAGGGTACTCCCACACGTGTGAAATTTTACAAAATATAGGTTGGCTCCTAAAACATGTATGGCCAACACTTTAGGTATCACTCATCGCCAATAATCACGCGCACCCTAGTGCAATATCTATTAGCTCATAAGCATGGATGGCATCCATATTGACCACAATTGTCTTCTCAATTCTAATATATTTCATTTACAAAATGCTCTTCATTTCAGCACTAATCTAATGGAATTCATATAAAATTAATATTGACTTTTTATCCTTTTAGCAAAGCAAAATAATTAAATGGCTCTTACAATTCCATGCTTCATTTTTCCTCCACATTCATCATGTAGTCTTTTTAGTAACAAACCTTGGGATGCATCCACATCGAACTCGCTTTTTTTTTTTTCCCCTTGAAACCTTGGCAAAAGTTGGCTCTATTTTCCATCTGGACTTGAAGAGTTGTGCCTAATATGGTTACTTTGTTGTCAATGATGGAAACAATATATACCATGTAGTGTGGTCTCAGTGGAAATATACATAACCGTAGAAGTATCCACAATTGGTGAGGAAACAAATGTTTGCCTTGTCATTTTAGTAGACATGGTTCAAACACCCCAAAATGCATCAACACTTGCATGTTTTGAGCAACAAGGGAAATTTTTTATAGCATTCTACATCCACTTGTGTGTTGCATATGAAGGGACATGCACAGAAAAAACCTGGTGTTTAAGCCACATACTTTGAAGTTAACATCTTTGATTAGGAATTTCAAGATTCTCTCCGACTAGATGATGATGCTACTATGTACTTGATGGTCAAAGGACAATAGCTTTGAATTCGAATGTTATAATAAAGTACTCCAAACTCCTAAGAACATAAAATTTTGTATAATACTTTAAGTTTTCATCATGTTCTTAGTCATTGAAAATCTGTTTATGCAGCTAAATTGTATGGTTTTTACCATACATATTCCCAATTCGATGTTAGCCTTGTATATACAAAAATGTGCCCATTCCAGATTACAGAGGAAAGATTTCTTACTACAAGATAACTGTTCATAGATACTTGGATCCTGTCCATGACACCTTTCTCGAACAAACAAAAGATTTTGAAGTGGGACAAGCACAAAGAATTGTATATCACATACACCAGTTAAAAGTGTATTATTGACAGCTCTTCGGTCTTGAGCCTTCACATCAAACGACATAACATATGGTTTGGGGCCTTTATTCATTAATAGTTATTTTTAAGTGATGTTTACGATCATTGAGCTATTATTTGGACCCTAACTAGCAAGTCACAGACTAGACCCGATTCCAGTCTCTAAACAATGGAGTAACTGTGTGCTATATTGTTGAGGGGGTGATTGACTAGGATTAGACTTCATTCTAGTTTGAGGCGAACTTAATATTTCATATCAACAGTTATTGTAGCAGCTTGTCATTCTAATCTTTATTTGATCAGTACATCTACATATTCTTTTGATAAAGTTGTAGTTCCCTTTATTTTGTTCACAGCTCCATAAGCCTTTTAGAATTAAGCATTAGTTTGAAAAGCACTTATCAAGCAAACCAAATCAGGACAATTTCTGGAAAATTTTGGTTGAATTACAATGTTCATTCAATATACTGGTTAAGTTCAGAAGAAATAAACATCTGCTTGAAAGAATAAAAGAGACTGTAAGTAAGAATATACAAATTGGCCTGATATTGCAAAAGCTACAGAATCTTCTCCGGAGGGAGGCAGCTTCCACAAACGACGGCATGTGGACACAGTAAACACCCAAGTTTGCCTGTTAAAGGCAGCCAGCAAACGCTCAGCATGAAAATTTCTTCCAATCACAAACATTTCATACAAGTGAACTTCAGGAAGTAAAATTACATCAATCTTCTAGAAAGGAAGATGTCCATTAAAATAAGCTGAGTCACATGCAACTAAGTAATTAGAACATAATGAAACCTCCAATGTGCACACATAGCTAGAAAGAATATAATCAAAGATTATAACAGAATTCAAATCCAACTTTACCAAGTGCAAACGTTAGTTGCCCGTTCCATTCCGGAACATGACCAAAAGAAACTTTTAAAAACATATGTATTTCTTAGCAAAGGAAAAAAGTAAATGAAGAATATTGCTCTTCCTACCATCAAATCCGCCATTCTCTACCTCGCTCATCAGCTCTGATTGAATCTGCTGTTTAATTTAACTTTCATTTGCTTGCTTATGAACAGCATTATGCATGTTCTGAACAAACCTAGTGATCCTTCATTTGATATGTTTATTCCGTGCTTTGGTGCTGTGCGCTGCAAAGAGAAATCAATATTTTTGGATGAATTTCTACACATAATATGTTTATTCTGTGCTTTGATGTTGTGCGCTGCAAAGGGAAATCAACATTTTTGGCTGCAATGTCCACACGCTTCTAGTTTTACATGTAATGTGCACATGCTTCTAGTTTCATATTGCACATGAGAAGTGTTTGTGTGCTGACCTCCCAGTTAAGCTACTACTACGTTCTCATTTCCCTTTCATTCTCTATGGCTCGCCCATCCCTGGAATGGACTTGAATTTCCACAGGTAGCCGCAGTTGTAATAGACGTTCATAACAAAAAAAAAAAACGTTCCGACCCAGTACGTTCCAGAACGTACAGTATGTTCTGACCCAAAAGGGTCGGAACGGGTTTCTAAGGTGCAAACAAACATTACAGCACATGCTAAATTGAATACATGAGTGATTAGAACCACATGATCTGAATGAAAACTTGGAGCATCAAATAAAACAATAGATGGATAACATTAAGCCATAAATACTATCCTAAAGAGAGTAAGTATTCACTATACATCCTTGACCTCTCAAACACTTTCCACACTTAGACTTGTATATATTAACAGAGATGACTAAAATATAGATATATAGCAAGCAGTCAACTATACGAGAAATATCTCAGTAGGACAGCTTGCCCACTTCATTGTTTTATGCCCCCCATAAATGTCTTTGGATTAGGGCATGATCCACTAAATTGAGCTTGCGAAAAGTCAAAACCTGGATGCTGCCATTAAAACAAGTGCATTAGCGCTCAGAAAGACTATACACACATAAGTAAACTTTCAAGACCTAAATGATACAATTCAAAGCATCTTATAAACAGCCTGAAGATACAATAGGTAGCATTAACCTCTTCTTGAAATCGCTCTAGCATAAGACGACGTTGTTCTTGATCTGCAGAATAAGGATCTAGTTCTCCATGACCACGAATGGCAGATTCCCATGGCTGACCCTTTTCTCTCTTCTGTAATGTTATGTGCATTATGCTGTCCTCTGCAATTGCATGTCTGGAATTTTAATGGAGGTCAACTACATTATGCTTTGCAGAACTCTTATTTATGTTCCTCAA
Organism: Diphasiastrum complanatum; assembly: GCA_029204225.1. Taxonomy (NCBI): domain Eukaryota; kingdom Viridiplantae; phylum Streptophyta; class Lycopodiopsida; order Lycopodiales; family Lycopodiaceae; genus Diphasiastrum; species Diphasiastrum complanatum. Next base: position 29,800,967 of record CM055104.1, read on the forward strand.
AGTACCCATTGGCCTTTAGCAACACCCTCAATAAAGATAAAAAAAATGCACCATTCTAGCAGGTCCTTGAAAAGATAGCTTTCAAAATCAACCAATCAAGAAAAGGAGAAAGTGGAATATTTCACTGCTATGGTGAGCAAACTTTCCCATTTTCGTTTCTTTAAAAGGCACTAATGACCTTTGACTAACATATTAAGTAACGATTGTTGATGCCATAAAGTTTTGAGTCAACTTCGTTGGTATCAGCTACACATACCAATATAATTTTCATGCAAATTTAAGATATGACAATGTAAAAGTCAAGTAACACGTAAAAACATACACAAACAAAATATAGATAAACCCGGTTTTTTCAACATCCTCAGTCTTTATACGAATTTGATGATAGCCTGATCTCAAATCGATTTTGGTGAAGTACTTTGCACCATGCAAAGATAACAGTTTTTAATCGTTAATTTATTTAATTTTTTAAAGTCCACACAAAGACGAGTACCTCCGTCTTTTTTATCAACGAAGATAACTGGTGCCCCCCGAGGGGACTTACTAGGCCTAACATGGCCCATCTTAAGGTAATTTTGCGTTGCCTATAAACTTCATCCTCTTCAGTAGTACTCATCCTGTAAGGATACATACAATGTTACAGGAGAACTACCAGGAACAAGTGCAATACCATGGTCAATACCCCTAAAGGGAGGAAGACCCTCAGGAAGCTACTCAAGAAACACATCGCTAAATTCTTGCCTAAGTTTCCTAAAGGTTTCACCCTCAGGTGAATTTTCTTGCTTCATGTTATTAGACATTAATTCCATTTGGAAATTATATAATTGCAAACTACATTTTTCATGATAAGAAAAATCCTTCAACCAACATAAATAAGAGCTACAGTCCACAATATCCATACATTTAACAGTTTCTAGAGCAGAAAGCATATACGGAGAAGAAATATCAACATTTCCATTTAATTCTATGAGTGAGCCGTTATGTAAGAACGACAAACTGTGTGTTACATAGTTTTAACAAGGGAGTTCTGAGATCTCATCGAATGCCTCCATATCAAGAATCTAAAAGCTGAGTCTAGTTATCTATTGCCCAATTTCCATAGGGATGTTTATTGCATCCAGTACCCCCTTTTTAATTCCCACCTTAAGGTTTGACATGACATTTATGTTTGGTAGGTGAAATTGCTCTGCTATACTCTTTGAAAGATAGTCATGTGAAGTTTTGAGAGTCAACCATGAAGTCTTTTTTCCTCCCCGCTATTCTTTCTAATAGGAATAACAACTTTGACCCACTTGTAGGGGTTGTATTTTGGAAGTTTCTCTCCCATCTTTTGTGAGTGTCTACAGTCAGGACAAAGAAAATCTCTCCGCCTTGACCGACAACTAGCTCAAGTCCCTTAAATCAAGCCAAGTAGCTAAGGTTATTCCGGTCCTTACAAGTAAGCATGAAACCTATTAAAAAGGCAAAAGCTCTTAGCCAAAACGACCCCCACTTAATCCACACCCCTTGAGAGCAGGTGTAAGATCTTTGCCTAAGTGTGCACACATCACATCATGGAATTAGCCCTCAAGAAACCTCCAACCACATAGCTCATGCTTTTTCATTGTGTAGTAGCACATTGCCGCAAAGTGTCCAACTTTATTCAAAATTGCATCAAACTATGGTTCAAACTGCCTATCGTGGTTCGAACCGTTGGGGGCTGATTCAAACCACTTTTTGGCCCCTAAATGAAAAAAAAAAAAACAAAAAAAATGGTTCAAACCATTTCCCGATTCGAACCGAGCTAGCCGGTTCGACTTGGTCGATTCAAATCGGTGTGTAACCTTGCCTTTATTGGTCGACAACACTATGCCAATTAACAATAGTACATTTTGTCTTTATCCGTAACTTTTTCAACGACGACTTATCCTAATTCATTTATTCAAGTAGCCTTCTTGCATTGATAGCTAACTAGCTTTGTGTTAGACAGTCTATGTCAAAAAGCAAAAGCGATCTAAACCTTAAAGCAACCTAAAAGCAACTGCCTAATTAATGTCTCTATATAAGGTAAAAGCACCCAACACCTATCTATAGGAAAACTTGTGTTCCAAATCAAGCACTACAATCTCGACCTTGAGTCTAACTTGACTTTGCTAAATATAGGTAAAGGCCCCTAGAATTAGCTTGTAGGCATGGCCCAATAATCCTAATTAATCCTAGATGACAACATTAGGGGTACCAATGTGAACATTAACCAATGACAACATACTCATGTTACATTGTTAATAACAAGAACTATGCATAGCATGAGTATGCATGTACATCCTCCATGACGCCCATGTAATGAAGAGTTAGCTCCACCTATGAATTCTCCTGGAACTATCATAAGTTGCCACCTGTGATGGACTTAGACTCCCCTTGGATGTTCCTCTTGAAAACCATTGATAACACTTCACATTTGCATCCAACCACTCTCCAACAATGATACCAATAGAATGTGTCTATGAACGAAACAAAATATGCAAGTAATAGAGCATCCTCAATAGAAAGATAAAACGTATGCGATACTTCCTCACACGAAGTAACTGATACTCCTTCTCAAATACTTTCTCACACAAAGTACTTAACACTATCTGTTCCATGGAATCTCTTGCCTCTATCTCACACATAGAGTCACTTGCCCCAAACAACTTTCCAACTTAGAAAGCATCTCAACATGACATCCATTTTATCACCGCTTATGACAAGTTCATCAAGAATGTGTCTCGACACTATGTCAACTAGATTATTGCACACAGGTATCGCAGTCCCAGTCTCATGCATCGCAGTCACATGAGTTTGATGACCATGGCCAAGATGGGGACGATTCAGCTGAATATAATAATTAGGTGTTTCATTCTGATATATGTTTGTGATTGGAACATTTATGTATAAATATATATAGTTTGTTTAAGTTAAGTCTTCTACATGAATCTTCAATTACATGGAATGTAATTTTAATGTTTGTAATTTTATATTTATCAATTACTAACTGCTCGTCGACATCCTCTCGTTTTGTAGGTTGTCTCATGCGCGATCACACGACCACCACGCTCACATGGTGAAGGATGAGCACATTGGTCGTGTGATCACTCGCATGAGGCAATTCACACATGTCATCTCCAACAAGGACATTTTCAAGGGCTGGCACAAACAAAGTGATGGCGACAAATATTATGTCGTTGACCAGTTGTATAGAGAGTTTCCAGTCCTGTTTGACAATATGCAGTTTGCTCGAAAACAGATGGTTGCAATTTTTTTATTTATCAATTATGGACAAATGATTTTGCTTACCAACTTCATAAGAAGTGGTGCAAAAGACTCTTGGGGTTGGATGGAGTCCTAATTTTTTTTCCCATTTTGGAGCCTCAAAATAAACCTCGGAATAGGGTGCTTTTTTAAGAGGGATATACCAAAAGATACCCCTTAGAACATATATACCACCAATAGTCTTTTTAGAGGGATATATCGAGGTCCCTCGATATATCCCTCGGTTTATACATGCTATAAACAAGCAAAAATGAGATGAAGAAGCCTCGATTACGGAGGTGATTATCAAGGATCTCTTTCCGAGGTATACACCATGGTATATACCAAGGTTTGAGATCTTTTTTCAAAAAACTTTAAAAAAATTCTTCATAAAAGCCTCGATAATAGGGTTGGAAAACCTCCAAAATGTTGTAGTGTTCCTTGGCAATTGAAAGGAATAATTAACATTTTTCAATGGTTCTTTGCTTGTAAAAATCTTGCCAAAGTAATTATAAGTTAAATGGTATTTGTTCAAACACATTTGTCATAAGAAAACGATTTTTTTTATGAACTTGCTTTTACGAACACGTAATACTCGCAATAAAACTTGTAATTAATGGAAATTCTTGCTTTTCCTAGGAAATTGGAAAGTAACTAAGTTCTCGTGTTGGGAGACGAATTTGTCATAGCCCCGGAGATTTCGACCGGTTTCACCGGATGGGGGCAACCCACTTGATTCAACTCAACTGCTTGACACTTTAAGTAAAGCAATTTTGGATCTTCACTAAAGTAACATGCAATGCAATAAGCAGATGAGAAACCTGTTGCAAACATTTGATTCTAACAACTTGGGGCTATCAACCAGACGTTTCCCCGAAGTTGTAGAGGATTGGATAAACTAATAAACTAGCTATTTTAGCTTGCACAATGTGTTGGAAGGAAAGAGAATATCGTCCGTATTATTATTTTTGGAGGTCAGGGCTTCCTCTTGGTGGAGGGAACTGCCTTTAAAATTGGTGTTAAAAGTACAGTACTAAGGACCATAAATGGATCTTTGAATGATCAACAAGGTTGATTGTGTGCTTGTTAAACAATCTATCAGATACTAGTCATCAGAAAACAAGATCTAGTTTAGCAGCTTGATAGAAAACAAGTAGAGACAATCAAAGCATTGATCAATAACCATAATCCAACTCCACACGTGTGGAAATAAGGCTGTAGTATGGCCTGTAGACAATGTTTAGAATGTGCCAAAGCTGGGTTTCATTGGAATCAAAAGCAATCACCATACAATGAGAGGAAACTTGAATTTCTCCTTGAGGCTCCAAAAAGTTTCTATCTCCTCACTATGGAGAATGAGAATACATAGTAAAAGACACTTCCTTTGCTAAGTTAGGTGAAAATCCAGCATGTAATAAGGAAGTAGACTCAACTTTCTTGCCCTAATGTGAAAACCCTAGCCTAGATCCAAGAGTCATGCTTGGTAGGTGCATGGTAGGTACAAATCTCATCATAAATCATGGTCTAGATCCTACAAAATAGGAATCACTACCAAATGGACACAACCACTCCTCTTGACTCGTGGTAACCTACTTTAGGTGTGAATGTACAAGTGGCACTTTGGCCATTCAAGTAACCAACAAACAATATTGACAAAGTGTACAATATTCTACATGGCTAGATTTGCCAATGTAGGCAATTTTTCACACTCCTCCTCAAATCTAGCCTTGGAAATCACAATGCTTTTATCAATAACTCCAACTGAAGATCTAAGCTTGACAAATGAATCTTTAGGTAAAGATTTAGTAAACAAATCAGCCAAGCAACTTGATGATGGCACATATTGGAGCTTGATCTCTTTGGCTTGCACTTTCTCATCACAAAATGATGAGCAATCTCGATGTGTTTGCTCCTTGCATGGAATGTAGGATTAGTTGCAAGTGATTGGGCTGATTGGTTGTCACAATAGATGATAGAAATCTCCTCCTCCATGACATGAAGCTCCACCAATAGCCTTTGGAGATATAAAATGATACGCCGCCATATAACACTCTAATCAAATGGGTGGGTAATCCTGTGTATTTACTTGGGGTTTGTGAGCTTGTGTGCAACATTTGGTATCAGAGCCAGGTTACTTTCAAGACTTGTGTGGGATTTGGCATCTTCAGTTAGGGTTTGGAGCATTCTTGGAGAGCCAGTGCCCTACTGTAGGTGATCTGTTGGTAGGTTTGGAGCCCATAAGATAGCATCTTTGGTAAATGGATCGTGAATCAATTTATCAAGCTATTTTGAACAGAAAGTGAATGGATTATTGGATTCCGTTAATTGCATGTGAGGAATGGAAGATTATTTATCCTCAAATTCCTCCGGTTAAGCTACATGTTATGGAATAATTGGATTTGTTGTCGCGTAAGCTTGCTGGCTTCATATAAATATTTCTTGGATTATCTCAAAGAGCAAATTTCAATCTTAACTCCTGTTAAGCCTATATTTTTTATATGGGAGCAGATTGAAAATTTGGATTGGTAGTGGCTGTATGCTGTTGTATAATCCTAGAGATGCCTTTAGTCTCTAAACTATCTGAGGTATTTCGATAGCAGAAATTTAATATTTTAGCTAAAGAATCTTATTTGGTGAGTATTTCTAAAATCCAGTATTTTTCTGTTGGAAAAGATTTTGGAATGATTCTTACTTTTCTTGAACTATATTAAATGTATACTCCAGTATCCTAGAAATGATTAAGGATGATTTTGGATTCTAGAAAATTATGATTGATGAATTATACGAATCTAAATAATTTTGATTGATGGATCATAAATACTTACTTAATTGTTGTTAGTGGATTATAAGGAATTGTGATGATTCTTTATTGTGAGTAGATCTGCAATCATATTTTTTGATTTTATATATTGGACCTGAAGCTCTCCTTTCGAGATCAAATCTCGAATGTGATGGTACTTCAGAGGTATGTGTTTTGCCTTGGAATGGAAGACAGGATCCTGGGACAAATAGATGGCACTCTGAGCTCCGCACGCTATTGTACATACCTCCAATAATGGACTTGCTGTCATCTTTGCAGCTCGCCCAGCTTGCATCACTATAGTGGTGCAACTCGAATCCTTTTTTTCATTTTTAGCTCTATAGGTTAATCCCATATTCTGGGTACCCTTCAAATACTGTAGGATTTGTTTTTCCATTTGCCAATGTGCCAGGCCAGGATTGGAGAAGAATTGGCTCAAGGCGTAAACAAAGAAAGCTAAATCGGGTCTGGTACAAATTGTGAGGTACATCATACTACCGATTAAGTTCTGGTAGGGTATACTTGCCATCTTCTATTCTTTCTTTTTCATTTTTGGGCAATCCTGCTTCATGAGCTTGGCGCCAGCTATCATTGGTGTGGCCTTCTCTTTGCAGTCCATCATGTGGTACTGCCTTAGCACTTTTCTGGCATATTATGACTGACTCAAGTGCATTTTGTCCTTTGTTCAATCTCTTGTGATCTCCAGCCCGAGACATTTTGTTGCTTCTCCAAGATCTGTGATTTCGTAGCTTTTAGAAATCTGACTCTTCGTGTCTTTGATCAACATCAAGGATTTCCTATCATCAGCGAATCATCCACAAAAATGATTAGTATTTCAAAATCTTTTTCTACTCTTTTAATGTAGACATTGCAGTATGGCTGAGTAGGATTGAAGTCTAGAGACTTCAGAAGACCATCAAGCTTTTTATACCAGGCTCGCATAGATGCATCCCTGCAACCGACAGACATATTGTCGATTGTCGGGGTCTTCATAGCCTTCAGGCTGCTTCATGAAGATTTCCTCCTCTAGATCTCCGTGGAGAAAGGCTGTTTTCACGTCAATCTAGTGAATTTCCAGATTGTGATGTGTGGCGTATGCAAGGAGTAGCCTTATGCTTGTCATCTTGACCATGGGCGAATATGTGTTGAAATAATCAAGACCATATCTCTGTGTGTAGCCTTCGCGACAAGCCTTGCTTTGTAACAGACAATGGTGCCATCTGATTTCATCGTTTTCTTATACACCCACTTGCAGTCGACTATTTTGCAGTGGCTCTAGTGTCCATGCCTTGTTTCGTCTCATCGACTCGATCTCCTCTGACATTGCCTACTTCCAAAATTCTCCCTCTGGATTCTGGATAGCTTCTTGGTATGTTGTTGGCTCTTCAGTGAAGCTGCAGTACTTTAACTGTGTGTCTTTGCTCCATTGAAGATTGTCAGAGTAGTGGTTTGGAGGTCTTCTTTGTCTTCTAGGTTCGTTTCGTTGCTGCTCGAACATTTTTTGTTCGTGGGGTTGATCCTCTGCTTCCTGCTGCTTTGGAGATGTCTGTCCTCGATCTCCCTCTTGAATGGATAGCAGTGTGAAGATCTCATGGCCTCTTTTATCTTTCAGTCCAGAAAATGTGGACTCATCAAAATTCACATCTCTACTCGAAACAACCTTCTTCGAGGTTGGGTTGTAGAGCCTGTACACATGTGTTCCGTTCGAGTAGCCAACCATGATTGTCTGTTCAGATTTGTCATTGAGCTTGCTTCTTTTTTCTTTTGCTGCACATCCAAACACTCGTACGTATGACAGATCAGGCTAGACTACCTGTCCACATTTCGTATGGCATTTTGTTTTCCAGCGTTGTCATTGTAGATCCATTCTGCAGGTGTACAGCTGCAACTATTGCTGCACCCCAGAATTGACCTGGCAATTGAGCCTGTGCCATCATGCATCTAGCTCCTTCGACTAGCATTCTGTTTCTTCTTTCTCCTACACCATTGTATTCCGATGTGTGTGCAAGAGTGAACTGGTGTTCGATCCCCTGTTCTTCGTAGAATTTTGAGAATTCTTTGCTTTTGTACTCACCTCCGTTGTCAGATCTAAGGATCTATATCTTTTTCGAGGTGTGTCGCTCTGCAAATGCCACGAACTTCTTGAAGGAATCAAACACTTCGAATTCCTTCTTTAAATAGTAAATTGTGGTCATCCGGTTGTAATCATCTATGAACGTCAGAAAGTATCTCAAACCTGAGAGTGAATCCGTCGTCATCAGTCTACAGACATCAGAGTGGATGAGTTCAAGAACCTCCTTGGCTCTTCTTCCCTCATGCGTGAATGGATTTCGTGTTGCTTGCCTTTTTGACAGGTTTCGCAGAACTCAGTTTCGGGCCTTAAAATCTTAAGACCGGTGACTATGTCTTTCTTGTACATGTCATGCAGGCTCTGCATGTTCAGATGATACATTCTCCTATGCCAGAGCTGATCTTCATTTTCTGATGCATTTAATATGCTATCAGAGTTGCTGATTATCTTGGCCTGGTAGAGGTTTCCTTCTTTGCATCTAACCGTCAACAACTTGTTTGTCGTCTTCTTGATCATGCGACATGTATTGTCGTCGAACAAAACTCGAATGCCAAGATCTGCCATCTTGGAGACGGATAGTAGATCTTTTCTGAGTAAGGGCACATAGAGTGCTCCTGGTAGCTCTGCTTGGCCTAAAAGTGTTCGTAGCTGTAGAGTGTCGATGCCTTTGACATCATGTCTGCTCCCATCACCTAGAATCACTGCTCTGTTGTTTTCAAGCTCTTTGAAGTCGATCAAGATCTTCTTGTTACAGGTTATGTGAGATGTTGCTCCTGAATCAATGACTACATCATAGTCGTGTTCAGTATAACTTGTTGAAGCTTCATCGAGTATCGTGAAAGCTTCGTCACCTCTGTCAGCATCCTTTGATGACTCTGCAACATTAGTATATGATCTTTCAAGTCAACAAAACAATCACCAAGATTATTTATACCAAATTTACTAGTTCGCAATTGACTAGTGCACAGTTGCTTACCACTAGCAATTTGCATTACATACTTGTTGAACTTGAAACTAATGAGGCCAAATACTCTTGTATGGATATAAGTGTCCTTCAAGGATGATTCACTTACTCTCATACAAGGTTCACAATATGTCTCTTTGAAAATGAAGTCAAAACCTTTCAACTTATGAATGAAAATGTCATGCTTACTTCTAGCACACTCAAGAGTAAGTAGATATGACAACCACCTTTCATTCCATACTTTAGAATTCAAAGGGACTTCATTACAAAATTCAGCAAATGAAGTACAAAATGTATCCCCCTTTCCAACTTGCCTTTCCTTGTCCACAAAAATGAGCATTGATAGCTCCATCTTTGCTCTTGTGGCTCTCCTTGGAATAGTTGAAGCTCTCAAATTTTGCTCCTCCTCTTGATCAAGCTGCTGCTTGATCTCAACCATATCTTTGCCAGTATGATTCTTAGAGGATTCATCATTCAATATTACAAACATTGTGGCTCTACCATTGCTCTTTGTGCTAGCAAAATGTACAGCCAAATGAATCAACTTAAGAGAGTGAGTAGTCTTAGTGATAGCATTAGAGAAAGGCAACCTATGTGCTTTAGCCAAAGCGCATGCTTCACAAACCTTGTCCTCCTTTTCCATGAATATTGAAAGGCCTAGAGCAATCTCCTCCTTGCACATGACTTCCATAGACTTGGTGTTGACGTGACTAAGCCTCTTGTACCACAAATCATTTGTGGTCATCTTGTCCTCCTTGGCTACTATCACAAATTGGTTAGGATCAACAAAAGCATCAAGCTTAAACGACCTTCCAAACCTTCTTCCTCTTGCTATGATATTTCCATTCTTCTTGATGTTACATACATTAGTAGAGAACTCCACAATGAAACCATTTTCAAGCAAATGGCCTAAACTAAGTAAGCTCTTAGTGATGCTAGGAATGTAAAGTACACCATCTATCTTGATTTTTCTTGAAGATCCCAAGCATAAAGATATGGATCCTATGCCTTCTACCTTACAATCATAATCATGTGCTGTAAAAATTGACTTGATAGGTCCATCATAGGTGGATAAGGTTGAAAAATACTCCCTCTTACTTGTCATGTGGGAGCTAGCCCCACTATCTATCCACCAAGGGTCTTCTCCTCTCATGCTTGAAGATGAAAAATTTGACATCATGAGAGTGTTCATATGAACTCTCCTCTTCCTTTTGGCCAAGGTTTTCTTGACCTTGATCTTACTTCCTTTTGAAGCATTCCGAAGCATAGTGCCCCATCTTGCTACAATAGTAACACTTGATCTTTGATTTGTCCTTCTTGGGCTTGACTTGTGATGATGATGATGTAGATTCTCCTTGATCTCCGTCCTTTGCTTGCTCCTTTTTGAATGCTCCTCCCTTGATCTTGAAAAATAAGACTTTGTCATCATCATCAATGATGGAGAGCCTTTCCATCCTTGATTTGATGTGAGCCTTCCTACTCTCCTCGGCCATCAACATGCTTTGAAGGTCTTCAAGTGTAGGCAAGTTTTTCATGATGGCATAGCTTTGGACAAGGCTAGTAGAATCACTACATAAGTCATTCAAAACTATTTGCACAAGCTCACTCTCTTTAATAGGTTCACCAACATAAGCAAGCTCTTTGTTCAAATCTTTCACTCTCAAAACAAATTGATGTCCACTCTCACTCTTCCCTTGGAAGCATTGAAGAACTTGGTTCTTGAGGGAAAGTAATCTGAGGCTTGCAGCTCGCAATTTACCTTGATCAGCTTCTAGCTTATTAGAGTATTTTCACTTGTCATGTGCCATACCCAATCAAATTGCCATAGTGAAGAAACTAAAACTAAGATCAAGTAAACAACATAGCATTCATGTTGACTTAGCCATTAAACACATAGTACAAATAGAGCTTCAAGAATTTATCAATTAGAATTCAAGGAATGGAAGCAAATCAAATACAAAATGGAAGGGATTCATGTGGATTGGACACATGACCTAACAAGCTTTATTCTCATGACTCACATTCACAAAGAAGGAAGTAAGCCATTTGCAAATGAGCCAAACAATTTAAAAGTTGACGTCTCAGTTCTAGACAATGCTCTAACTTAACTAAACATAACTATCTTGAGAGATAGTTAGCCTTGTTAAGTCTTATTTAGTATACTTTGGGCTCTTATTGGCCTATTATCCTTATTAAATACTTTGGAGAGTGTGAAAAATTGGTAAAATCTAGCTTGAATATTTTACAATTTCTTGTATGGAAATCTCACATATGTGGAATATGTTCCCACGTGTGGAAAGTAGTCATAATCACATTAGATCTATGTTGAGTTAGGGGTACTTGAACTTTTGTAGACATCTATCCGTATGTTAGTTGGAGATAGGGCCAATATTGGCATTAGAGGCAAAATAGGCAAGTACACATGTCAAGTCATGATTAGGCCAAAGTAGAGTGTGATGTGGCTCGAGCTAGGTTAGGCTTGTTGCATTTGTCAAGATGAGGTTGGAAGTGTGACACCTTCCGATGTGTTGGCATGAGAGCTAGAATCCATCAAATTGGTCCAATCAAGTTTGAAGGCTCATAAGTCACTCAACCAATCATATTAGGAGAAAAAGAAGTGGTCCAATCATGTTTCACTCCCCTCTACCTCAAGTTGCTATATATAGGAGCAATAGTCCATTTAAAATTAAGTTTTTTGGAATTAATGAGATATTCTACATTTTAAGCTATTTTCTACATTTCTCTACTCGAGTTTTTGTTGTTGGATTCTCTCTCTACCCGAGAGCAAGGCTCTTTTGTACTTAGTTTTTTCATTACATGTCTCCACACGTGTATGTCCTTGTTTAATTGATATATGCATGTAATCAAGTGCTCTTGCCTTAGCTTTTTGAGATAGATCTTTGTGCAATCACCAAGTCTTAGGAGATCATTATCACACTTTAGGGTACTCCCACACGTGTGAAATTTTACAAAATATAGGTTGGCTCCTAAAACATGTATGGCCAACACTTTAGGTATCACTCATCGCCAATAATCACGCGCACCCTAGTGCAATATCTATTAGCTCATAAGCATGGATGGCATCCATATTGACCACAATTGTCTTCTCAGTTCTAATATATTTCATTTACAAAATGCTCTTCATTTCAGCACTAATCTAATGGAATTCATATAAAATTAATATTGACTTTTTATCCTTTTAGCAAAACAAAATAATTAAATGGCTCTTACAGTTCCATGCTTCATTTTTCCTCCACATTCATCATGTAGTCTTTTTAGTAACAAACCTTGGGATGCATCCACATCGAACTAGCACACTCAAGAGTAAGTAGATATGACAACCACCTTTCATTCCATACTTTAGAATTCAAAGGGACTTCATTACAAAATTCAGCAAATGAATTACAAAATGTATCCCCCTTTCCAACTTGCCTTTCCTTGTCCACAAAAATGAGCATTGATAGCTCCATCTTTGCTCTTGTGGCTCTCCTTGGAATAGTTGAAGCTCTCAAATTTTGCTCCTCCTCTTGATCAAGCTCCTGCTTGATCTCAACCATATCTTTGCCAATATGATTCTTAGAGGATTCATCATTCAATATTACAAACATTGTGGCTCTACCATTGCTCTTTGTGCTAGCAAAATGTACAGCCAAATGAATCAACTTAAGAGAGTGAGTAGTCTTAGTGATAGCATTAGAGAAAGGCAACCTATGTGCTTTAGCCAAAGCGCATGCTTCACAAACCTTGTCCTCCTTTTCCATGAATATTGAAAGGCCTAGAGCAATCTCCTCCTTGCACATGACTTCCATAGACTTGGTGTTGACGTGACTAAGCCTCTTGTACCACAAATCATTTGTGGTCATCTTGTCCTCTTTGGCTACCATCACAAATTGGTTAGGATCAACAAAAGCATGAAGCTTAAACAACCTTTCAAACTTTCTTCCTCTTGCTATGATCTTTCCATTCTTCTTGATGTTGCATACATTAGTAGAGAACTCCACAAAGAACCATTGTCAAGCAATTGGCCTACACTAAGTAAGCTCTTAGTGATGCTAGGAATGTAAAATACACCATCTATCTTGATCTTCCTTGAAGATCCCAAGCATATAGGTATGAATCATATGCCTTCTACCTTACAAGCATAATCATTTTCTGTAAAAATTGACTTGTTGATAGGTCCATCATAGGTGGATAAGGTTGAAAAATACTCCCTCTTACTTGTCATGTGAGAGCTAGCCCCACTATCTATCCACCAAGGGTCTTCATCTCTTATGCTTGAAGATGAAAAACTTGACATCATGAGAGAGTCTTCAAATGAACTCTCCTCTTCCTTTTGGCCTAGGTTTGCTTGACCTTGAAATTGCTTCCTCTTGAAGCATTTGAAGGCATAATGCCCCATCTTGATACAAAAGTAGAACTTGACCTTTGACTTATCTCGGCCTTGGAATGCTCGAGCTTGAACTTGAAGGTCCTTCTTGATCTTCACCCTTGACTTGGCTCCTCTTGAAAGCAGCACCTGTGCCTTTGCTCTTGATGAAAAAAGCCTTGTCATCTCTATCATTGAGAGAGAGCATCTCCATCCTTGACTCGATGTGTGTTCTCCTACTTTCCTCGGCCATGAGGACTCCTTGGAGATCTTCAAGTGAGGGCAACTTTCCCATAATTGCATAGCCTTGCACTAGGTTAGCAAAATCCACACTCAAACCATTCAACATTAATTGAACAAGTTCACTCTCCTTATTGGAATCTCCTATGTAAGCAAGCTCCTTGTTTAAGTCCTTAACTCTCAACACATATGAATGTCCACTCTCTCCTTTAGCTTGAAAACATTGAAGGATTTGATTATTCAAGTATAGCAACCTTGAAGTATTCTTGGATTCATATATCTTTTGAAGAGTTTCCCATGCTTCTTGAGTCGAGGTGCAAGCACCTACCTCTTTAACAAGCTCATTAGCTACATTCATTTTTATACAATGGAGGGCAACCTTGCACCTCCTTTTGTATTTTGTAGCTTCTTGAGGGTGAAGAGGCTCATCCTCTTCACCAGTCACTATATCCACTAGATCTTGTAACATAAGAATTGATTCCATTAGTAGCTTCCAAATTGAATAATTAGAAACATTCAATCTATCATGTGAATCCAAAAGATATGCATTCATGGAGAAAGCCATCGACAGTCTAGAGAAGAACAAATGGATCCAAGCCATGAATGAAGAAATCAAATCCTGTTCTACATAGATTCTTTTGGGAAATTCGACATCTTCAAGATGACAACCAAGTAGCACTTACATGTGAAGTTAGAGAAGGATTATGCGACCACCAAAGCTGCATGGGGTGTTAACTTAAATCTGTATGACATGCATTGTCGGAGATTAGAAGGAAAAAAACATATTGACCTATGGGTAAGAGGTGATTTATACCCTCATAATCCACTGGTAGATGCTCCTCCTAAATTTTTTGATGTACATAGTTTGTTAAGGTTCGTTGGGGATGGTCGGAATGGACTGCTTGGCTATTGTCAAGCAATGGATTCTCGAAGAATTCAAGCTGAGACATTGGCAAATACGGCAAACATTCATATATTGAGTATGAATGACAATTTAAAGTCATTGCATTGAATAAATATGAAATTGGAGCAGGAGATAAATGGTTTGAAAATAGAGCTTGCCAATTCTGTCGCAAAAATTGAAGAATTGCAATCTTCAATCAGTATATTTCATAGGACAATATATGACTTACAACGAAAGCGTAGAGTCTCGATGGATCAGCAAGCAAAACACTAAGAGACACAAACTAGAAGCTTTGGCACCAGGTGGTGGTGCCAGTAAAAGACGTATGAGGGACACAAAAGAGTTCTTGAAAAAGACGGTTGGAAAAGATTTTATTGCCGAAAAATATATGAAACATTTTTTTAAGGGTAAAGATTTGATCAAGATTGTGGAAGATCAAACAAGTGATTCAATTCGCTTGAGAATTGCAAAAAAGCTAGTCGACAAGTTCAAGCCAAATCCAAATGTTAAAGAGATGGTGTACGCATGTGACCAAGGAGGTGTGAGTCGCAAGGGGTATAGAGCTTTGAAGAAGTATATGAAACGCTCTGACAAAAATGGGTTAAAACGCCATCAAATTATACCTACTTATAAACTTGTCGAATCCGCCAAACGAGAATGCAATTCGATATTGCTCTCTGAATTAGGAGAGTTTCAACATATTGAGGATTCTTTTACAGTAACCAATAAGAAGAAAGGACCTTCGACATGATTTCATTATCATCAAGGCAATAATATATTCTTAGATCTGGAAAAGATCCAAGCGATGATGATCTGACATTACGAAGTTAGAACAAATGGTAAGAACATTTATTGTGGATTTCAGTTTTCAATTGTATGTTTTTCTTCAACTAAGATGTTTTAGTAATGAAATTTTTGTTTTACAGATTGCGGAGGTAAAGTTATATTTGTTATTAAGTTGGACGAAGCAAAAATCGTAAAAGGGCGTAAACTTGAACGTGTCACAATCACCTTGATGAATCGTGAATTGCAACAGTTTGGCGGAAGTTATTGTAAAGAATTTAGCGTGCAATCCGAAAATCACATATGGTGGATAGCTGTATTTGAAGTTCCTAAGGAGTCTCACGACGTACTGGAGTGGCTATTTAAAAAATGTAGTATATCTAAGATAATACATGCACAAAATGAAGGCAAATTGCTCAATGTTGAAGGAGAAAGCTTTGCTGTAGAATGGCACCTAGCTGCTGATTTGAAGACTTTGAAATGCATGTACGGTTGTGGTCTCGGTGCAAATGCAAAGAATTTTTGTATATATTGTATGTTTGAATCTGGGCGGAACAAAAGTATTTTGAATTGCAACCAACGTCTTCCACCAAATAGGCACAATCTAGACAAAGCTTGGAGTCCCGTGTTGAACATTCCTCTCAAAAGAGTCCATTTTTGCACAATGCATGGTGAATTACGAATATTGGACAAATTATTATTTTTGCATTGTTGTTACGCATGGAACATGCAGCCCAAATCAAGAGCAGATGTTAGCATTATAAATCTAGAGATAATTTTATCCGATATGGGATTGCACGAGGGCCACGTGAGTCTTACCAAAGACATTGAGATGAGTGGAAAAATGCAAGATGTTCTAGCAAAAGTTTCAATGGGTGGTGCGAAAGCGAGACACCTATTGTCAAATCATACTGCACGTGAAAGCAGTGTTGAATGGGAGTACTGGAGGAAAATATGTCAATGCACAACAAATATTGGCTCAGATCCTCGCATGGCAAGTACACGTGCTAAGGTTTGGCAAGAATTTGATGCCTTGTCACAAACTATCAACAAAAAGATTGTGAGAGATGAAGATTTGGATAGATACGCAAGAGAAGTCAAACCATTTACTGAATTGATGATCGATGCATGGGGAGAAACACACATAACTCACTATATGGTATGTGTCTCATATTTTTTACTTTCATATTTATGTATTTGTAAAGATTTAGACTAATACAAATTTTCTATGAACAGCACATCTTCTATGCTCATGGACCTTGGTTTATGAAAACCTATGGATCATTAGCTATTTGGAATACGCAAGGCATGGAAAAGAGTCATTACAGGGCAAAGGCTGCGTATTTCAAAAATTCACGGCATGGCGGAGGAAAGGGTCTTAGCAATGCATTGGTTGAGATATTCCAATGGTTTTACAGAGGAGTTTTGGGCCAAGGACACTTTCAAAACACAAGAACTGAAGAGTTGTGTTCAATGATCTCCAATTCAAATTCAGTCAGAAAGACAGCATGGCAATCCTCTAATGCTAGAACAAGGCATCAAGAATGGAGGATGTCTAGAGTCCGAGTTGGAAAGAGATGGATGTCGAGGACACCAACATCCAATGTTTTGGAAAACAGCGCTAGAAAAACTACGGAAACTGATGAGATGGAATAGAAACAATTTATGCTGAATTGTAATTCGAATATTCCTTTGTGATAAATATTACTGCCGAATTGGATTGTTGTTATAAATAGAAATTATTTTATTTGGTTTTATAATAATATCTATTTTTGGATACACGTCCCTCTATATAAGAGTGGGGGTTTTCATTTTGTTGTCACTTCTTGCTTTGTTGAAATTTGTTTCCTCGTAATTTAGCTTGTCTTGTTCAATTAGACTACTAGTTTGCTGGTCAATTAGTGTTCTTAGTTGCATAACAATGTCCTCCCCTAAAATAGAGTTGGCCAATCTGCTAGCCCCCACAGAGTTTTTAGATCAGTTAGATCGTATTTATTGTATGTTTACCGGTAGAATAGACACGCTTGCCACTCTACGGGCTAATGCGGATGCATTCACGTACGTGAGTGAGTATATAGATGAAACTTTGAAGCCTTATGCCATACAAATTCTTGGCTCAACTATCATGTGGATTCCATATAACTTGCTTAGTTATATATGGAAAGGAAATAGACCCTTTATCGCTCGTCTCAACAGATTTATTAGTCACTTGGGTAACGATCATTACTTGGAGCTGACGAAGGATCAGCTGAAAACTTTTGATTTTGAAAGTGTAGGAAAGAAGTTTCTATCCGGTGAGATTACTGTTATTTTTTTGCTTAATGAGTTTCCAGCGACTGTGGCCAGCAACAAACACAATCCTAGTGAGCAGGTGAACGAGATGAACGACCCGGGTGAAGAGGAAAATTTATCTGCGGAGCACGAAGCAATCTTGGCTGCGCAAGAGGCAACAGGTGCATCCACATCAGCAGAGCCAGAAGATACAGATGAGTCCGATGATGTCGTGCTTCGAATCCATGGCCTTGCTCCAATCATCATTGATGGGCAGGAGTATGTGTTCATGCATGACTTGCAACATATTCTCGGCTTGCGAGAAGATGAGATGCTGGCAGCATTGGTAAATTTGCAGAATGGCAATTCCACTTTCGACCACACCCAGCCCAACGACACGTATGAGAAGTTGATCGGGCATGACATGGACACCACCGAGCAAGCACTGGCAAGGGTGCTTTGCCAATTGAAAACGCTTCAACCACCACCAGTTCAAACGAGGCCCTTCGAGGTACTCGAAGGAAAAACTGCTGACGTGAAATACAAAGGCAAAGGAATTAACCTTGCGCAAACCGAAGACAATGATGAAGGCACCGAGGCAAGTCTGACCTAATAATTCAACTTGCATGTGTTTGTTATGTTTGTTTGTCTTCATTATACTCATTTTGCAATAATTTGAACCAAATACAGGATGCAGTGGAGCTTGATGCATTTGCAATGCGAAGGGGTGGCTCTCGGGAGAAAGTTGAAGCAGGAACTCTGGACAGGTTTATGGCCCACTACATTGGGAACTTGCCCAACAACTTTATTTTCTGCTTCAGCAACAAGTACAGCCTAGATGGACAGACAGAGCTTCTTAAATGCAAAGCACTCTCCAAGCACATTGGTGAGCTGGACATGTCACCGTCAGCGCCAAAGGCTTACTGTGTCCTCCGAAAAGCCGTTTTGAATGATTTTTGCCTTGGATTCGAGACCTGGCTCATTCTCTCGGGTTTAATTGGCCCTTATGAGGATGAGGGAGATGCTCCTAAATTAGCATTAGAAATGTTAAAACCAGTACTGTCATCAGAGAAGCTGAAGTCCTCTCTAAAGGAAATGGATCAAATGTGAATAAAGAGTTTGTCCTTTTTTTCTTGTGGACTCTCCTAATTCTCTATTGTCATTATATGATGTGCTAATTTATTGAATTTAGAATTTAATTTTTTTTTCTGATAAAGATTTCCCCTCCTTTTTTTACGTGACGTGATTTTCACACCAGGGCGGGACCAGGGCCCGTTTGACCTGGTCAAACGGGCCTTGGTCGCGCCCTGGCGTGATTTCCATGCCACGACATGGAAACTATCATTCTCATAGTATTGAAAAATTTTAAATCACTACATTCACATAGATGATACTAAAATTTTCAAATGACTGCATTCACATAAACAGTACTGAAATCAGATATCAAACTCAATCACAATAATTTGCATTCACACAACCTGAAATTCTGCAAGGTACTTGACACCGAATCTTCAGTATATTATAAATAAAATCATGTACATGATATTTTTAATTCCGCTCTCTCCTTAGCCTTCTAGCTAGGTGGAGATCCTTCGGGAGTATTGTGACTCTCTTCCCGTGCACTGCACACAAAAATGAGTCCTCAAAGAGCCACGTTAGGTACATTTTCGCAGACTCTTGTATTGCAGACACCGCATCTGCCGTAACTCTGTTCCCCAAGAAAAATTCATCGACTATTTCTTTTACAAGCCTCACAAAAGGGGCCCTAGGGATCAAAAATTTTACGGACTTCTGATAGCTCCGTATATCCTGGAGCCACTTTGCGATCCTGCGCTTCCTATGCGGTCGAGGAGGTGGTGGCTGCATTGGGCTAGCTACGGCAGAACTTGGAGGCGGTGGAGGTGGTGGTGGTGGTGGTGGTGGAGGTGGTGGTGGTGGAGGCGGTGGAGGTGGTGGGGGCGGAGGCGGTGGAGGTGGTGGGGGCGGAGGCGGTGGAGGTGGAGGCGATGTTGGCGGTGTGGGCAGTGGTGATGGCTCCCGAGCTGCAGGGTTCCGTCGCTTTGATGT
The DNA here is from genome assembly GCA_029204225.1 of Diphasiastrum complanatum. Lineage (NCBI taxonomy): Eukaryota > Viridiplantae > Streptophyta > Lycopodiopsida > Lycopodiales > Lycopodiaceae > Diphasiastrum > Diphasiastrum complanatum. The sequence goes on from CM055104.1 coordinate 29,820,700, forward strand.
AGACCCAGCCTTGCGAGGATTCTTTCTTTTTTGCTCGCGTGCTCCTCTCTCTGACCATCTATGGGTCGCCTTCTGCTTCATCCTTGTTGTGGTCGACATCGGGGTGCCCTCATCAGAACCACCCACCAGCAACGACATCATCGGACCCATCACCGGGCCGTGACTTGGAGGTGACACGGTGGGTGTGGTGTCCCCCGATATGCCTAAATTTGATGTGTCCATGCCCATTGCTGACGGGAATGGGTCGAAGAAAGAATCATTCAGAACCGGCAACTCACCCGATGTCGCAAGCTCCTCATCTAGGAACTTCATTGTTTCCTCTCGTTCAGTTGCCGTCGGGGAAGGGCTTTTTTCTCGTGTTGGCTGCTGATGTTGCTGCTGCTGGTCCTCCTGCTGCTACTGGTCTTCTTGCTGCTGATGCTCAGTCTGGTCCTCCTGTGCAGCTGTTGTATGGGCCATGTCCTCCTCAGCTTCACGCTGAGTGGCAAGATCTTCCTGAGATGATATAGGGCTGCGACTCCTACTCCTGCTTCTGCTCTCTCGTCTCTCTCTCTCATCGAGGGTGGCTAGTGCATCCCTATGGAGCAATGCAGTCACTCTGGGATCTCTAGCCGTTTGTTTCGTCCGTGCCATTTCCTCCGACATTGGTTAGCCTTTGAAAACGTATCAAAGAACACAAGAGATGAAAAACAGAGAATTAAAAAAAACTGACACTCTGACACTCAAGGGATGAAGTGGAGAAATGAGGATCCAAGCACCCTTATATAGTGAAGGATTCTATTTTTAGTGAGTGTCCCTATAAAAGTTTTGGCCTCTATTCCAAATATAGTATGTTCTTGTCTAGGCTCATGAGTAAAAATCCTTGGACATCCACAAATGTAGTAACAGGCATATAAAATGTAACAACGCAAAAGTAATGTCAAAACGTAACCAAATATATTAGAATAGAGTCAAAACACAACCAACTAATTGTGTTTTCTATTTTCCATTAGATTAAATCCTTTATTCCCATTGGACTCCTAATGTCCCTGTTTGTAAAAATGAGACACATTCATGATCTTTTTTGGCTCGTCTCCATATCTGCAAAACCAAACACAAAGTTAATAATCCTATATTTATTCAACATTACTATTTAAAATTCAGGAATCTGATGGAAATTAGGGACTCACATTTTGTCCATTACGAGTGAAGACAAAATCTACTGGCACATCAACAAAAGTCAATCCAAGCATATGTCGAAGATCTTCTAGGCTGCACTCCTTATTTATATGAATTTCTCGTATTTCATCATGGGGCAAATGTATGGATATCTCCACTTCTTGCTTATTCGTCTCCGCGTCTAGAGGGTCCCATCGGCCATGACCAAACTTATATCGCCTATAAATGAAACTTAAGGAGCATGTTTGACGTGAAATATGATACCTTATGGTCATTGTTTCACAAGAGAGCTTACACCTTATTAAATCTCCTTTATGCTCCATTTCCTTTGAATCCCATGCGACAAATATGTTGTCCAACAGTGATAATTCTGTTGCTTTCCATGCCCACATCGTGTTTATTTTCCTAAAGGGGACCGCCTTCAATATGGCAACAAATACGGTGATCGGCCCAGAGATGCTAGTGTAGACTCGTTTGGATCCGAATGTTGGCTTCATATTACCAATAATCTCTTTGAGAAGTTGCCTCTTCGTTAATTCAATAGTCAGTTGGTCAACATGTGGCCACTCGTGAGAACTGATTGCAGGCTCAGAAGTTGGTGCTAATTTGCCTTGGCCAAAGTTTTTTTTTGGAACTTTGTACATGTGATCATAAAAGAAAATGCCCATTTTGATCAAGGCAGAGGATGCCAACCCACCATATATTAGTTCTCCATATTTGGCATGTATGGCGGAGAATTTTTCAATGAAGGACTTCACGTTTTGCCAGTCGAAGCTATTTGAAGAAAAGACATCTGCACTAGGCATTAATGCAACATTATTATCCATTACAATGACATAATAATAATTCAAACATAATAGTTAACACAAGAATAAAAGAGGTGAGACCTAGAATGTGACTGTATGGTTCTATCAGCAACAGCCACATCCAATAAAATATCTCGACGCATGTATATGTGTTGCACATTTGCAAGGTATTCGCCGTTTTGGTCGATCTTGAATTCGTGGATCCTTCCTTTCCAGTGGTAGTCTTGGTTGTTTCGCTTCCTCTTTGCAACCTTGTGAGTTCCTTTGTCCAATAGTTGCATGTAAACTCAGTCAAAAGTTGAAAATGTATGGGGCACCCAATGCTCATTGGAATCTTTGATGTGTGCAACAATGGAAGCTAGTTAATTCTTGGGCTTCCTTGATTGAGTAAAGGCCATAATGGATGATGTAATGATAATGTAGGATATGCGAAATAGTGTGTAGATCTTCAGATAAGGTGAACCAAAATAAAAAAAAATAGAATATCTGTGGAGTATACATAATGTGAGAGAGAGAGAGAGAGAGAGAGAGAGAGAGAGAGAGAGAGAGAGAGAGAGAGAGAGAGAGAGAGAGAGAGAGAGAGAGAGAGAGAGAGAGAGAGAGAGAGATGAGAGATACAAGCTTGTGAACATTCAAAATTTGAAATAAGGACTAGGCTCACTTAGGATAAGGCTGCTAGTAGATAGACATGCTAGTTGATGTTAACTTGTAGGCATAGTTATTGCTTTATCTAGGGTTAATGTTAGAGGTGTACTTTGTGGGCCCACACTTGATTTAATCTGCACCATTGAATTTGCCATGTCATATGGACCATTCCCTCTCAGTTATCAATATTCTATTGGGACACGTGTCGTCATTAACACTAATTATAATTAATGAAGAGCCCTTTTTGAGTCCAAAAAGGGCCCTAATGTGTGTTCAGTATGAAGAGTCTATCGAATCAAGCTTTGATCATGAAAATACCCTCCAATAATTTCAACAAAATTTCAATTTTTTTTTCCTACAATAGTGATTCGACGCACAAAGTCCAAGTGAAAATTCATTGTCTTCTCCACAAGCGCGCTGATCCGATATCTGAGATGCACTAAATATATATTGGTACGCATTATGAAAATGTTCTAAATGAACATTATCTCAAAAGGAAAAATCTCGTCTTTACGGTCCTTGAATAGGACGAGTGTCTATAATGATTCTCCTCGTACACGTTTTTCAATGTTTTCCATTTAATATTTGTTTATTATTCGTTTAATGATGATTCGGTGAGGCTAGTGATAGACTATTTAATGTATTCCGGCGTAGGAATAAATTCTAGGATCCTGGCTAATGATGATTTGTAAAATCTAGTGATAGACTATTTAATGTATTCCAGCGTAGGTACAAATTTGTCTCACTCGGATTGGTGGATAAATATAGGTTGTGTTCCTCAATTCATTATTTGACAAATGTATGGCTGTGATCAACAAGAATTGGCTATAAATATGGGCATCTTTCTCTATATTTCGATTCCGTGATCTTTCATTCTGAACTCACTAGTCATCTTGTTTTCTTTCTTTCTCGAGATATCGAATCGACGCGCGCCTTCCCATACAGTGCACGGTCGAATTCATTCAGGCACGCTGAATCGATATCAGCCTCTTCTGACGTGTGCTTGCAAAAAATTTCATTCTCGTCCTAACGATAGCGGATTAACGCGCTCACTGTGGTTCATGCCTCCAATATTATTCTGTCGCGTTGGACCGATATCAGGTTCAATACGTCTAGTTCCTTCATGTCCTCAAATAACAAACTTTTGGATTTTTTGAATGCCAATGACATTCCATCTAAGAAATTAGAGTATTTTTTTTGTCCCTTCGATATTGATAAGCTAGTTTATGAAAATTGTTATAATTTAATTTCTTATCTTAATAATTTTTCTCAAATTATTAGTACTCCTGTTTTGGATATAGATAGTTTTTGTTTCATTCATTTTCAGGACCTTGTGCATTTCCAACCATCTTCTAAGCATAAACACAATAGAAAATACTCTAGCATGCATGACTATTTCAAAAGAAATATATATTGTGATATCCACAAAAGAATGTGTCGCCTTATAATCAAAGGAATGGCTTTTGTCTTTTACATATCTGCTGAAATTCCAGATGATGAGTCTGTTGAATCTTCAACTGTTCCATTGATTGAAGCATCTGCACCTGCTCCAGTTAATGTAGATGATGCAGATACTGATATAGGGGGTTGAAGCTGAAGCATCTCTGACTTCCGATTATCAAAAAACTCTCCCCCATTCTATAATCCTCTATGATTCTCTTCCATCTGCATCTCTTGTTAATTAATTAACTCTACTCAATGTTCCCTTATATTTTATAAATAATGAAAGTTATATTTCATTTAATGATATAGAAGATGTTTTGAATTTGAGAGAGAATGAAATCCTCTCAACTTTTTCTCAAAATTTATCAAAATTTTTCGACATTGTTGATTACACATATGATGACCTTGAAAGTGAGATAGATTATGATAAAGATGGTAATTGGAAATCTGGCAATGAGGCCTTGGAGGCCATGATTGAAAAATCTAAAGCCTATGAAAAACTTTGCCTACAGAGAAGGAATTTTTGGAATTCCAAAAAAAATATCCCCGAAGGCCTAGATATATCCCTTCCAAAAATGTAGAGGCCATTGGAGGGCATGACATTAGCAGAGCAAATGTCGTTGAATACGATGATTATGATCTGGTACATAGATATTATATTGGTATTGATATTCTTCAGTTTTCTTATTTCAAACACTGTGTTATAGTATGAGTTTGCAGTGTTATGTATAATTCTAAATTTATTTTCTTTTTTTGTTTACAGGATGCTATTGAAATTGATGCATTTGGTATGAGACATGGAGGCATCCGAGGTGTATCAGCCGAGAGCAAGGATGTGTCTCTATCTCATTATTTGAAAAACTTTCAAAATAATAAGATTTGTATATATCATTCATCTTTAAATTCATATGCAACCACTATCATTATGGTCATCAAATCATTATCAGTTTACTTAGGAGGCCATAAGTACCCAAGAGGAACATATAAAATATTTTTTGTGAAAAAGAATTTGGCTATTAAGGTATTGGGTTATACTCCCAATGAGACTACAAAAAGATCATATGCAATGGCCCTTTATTCGGGCTACATTGATATGAGCAAAAGGAAAAACTTAGAATTTTTGGATCCATATGAAAGGAGATTATTCCTTCATGACAATACCATTCGTCTGAATTTTGAAGAGGATGATGAAGATAATCAAACAATTTTCTGTACTAAATTTTTGATATATTACAAGGATCTCTCTTTTGTTATGAATTTGAATGCCTTTCGAAATATCGTAATACTTGGCGAGTTTTTAGCTTGATATGTAAATTGTGCTCTTCTATAAAACCATTGAAAAAGTTGAACTAAATATTTATTTTTTGAATTGTGTCCTCCATGATTTGTTGTTCTATGAAATGCTCCCCTTGCTTGCCGATGTGATTTTTCCATGCCTTGTGATGACTAGATACTTAAGCTCCCAACAATTAATATAAAATGCGCCATGATCATTATTATTTTTAACTTTCATGTATTGAACCAAATTTTCATATTGTGTATATTTCTTAGTTCATGATTTTGTTTGTCTACTATAGATTCTTGCTTGACGAGTACATGTATGATGTTGTATATATTCTATATATTCAAGCATGATAAAATCAAACTAATCTTTACAAAGACAGTGAAATGTGATTCAAAAAAAAATAAGGTTGAGCCTCTTTCTCTAGGTGTTATGGATCATAAAGGTGTTGCATTTTATAACAAGTAGATGCCTACTATTGACGAGATCAAGGAAGAGATTAGGTCTAAAGAGCCCAAGACAAAGGAGCTTACAAAGGTTTTCAAAACAGAGGAGACAAAATCTAAGAAAATAACATAAATGGAAACCACTACAACTAAGGCCTGCAAGGATGCAAATTTGGAATGTAGTTTAGGGGGCGAGAAAAACAAGTACACAGATCGATATACACAAAGAAAAACTTATAGACCTTTGTAAAAAAGGCTCAACTTGGGATTCATTTTTATTGATATGAAATCACCAGTTTAAACATTGTACATATATTTTCATGATCTCATGTACTTGATTTTTCATATCATGCATCTTGGTTTTCAAAGGGGTCTCTAACTTGGAACCAAAGAAACTTTGAATACCAAGCTAACCAACTAAGCCAACCCCATTGGATGATGTTTCAAATCATAGCCCTCCCATGACTTGATGGTTGTACTAAATCTTCCAGTATGTTTCTTGTTCATGCCTTTTACATATCTACAAGAAAATAACAATGTGTTATTGAATATTACATAGAAACGTGATTTATCATCGACAAATTCCCACATATAAATAAAGTCATTAATTTATTTTGCAGTTAAAAAAGACTCAAAGGATACATTCAAAGGAATAAACCAATTTCAACAAACATTTGTTGATTTGATACTTATTTTTATTGAATTATTTACATTAAAAAAAAATCTTGCATGAAAATAATTCTAAAATATTGTTGTCAGGGCGTCCAAGCTTGTCAAAAGTACAAATGATAAGTGGTCATTTGTATTTGATTACACATTTTCTAAATGGGGAGGGGACTCAGCCCCTCTATTATGTTGATATTTTCAAATTTCCAAACCCAGTGAGCAAATAACATGGTTAGATGTTCAAATTTGTCAAAACCCAAATGTATCTTACTAGGTCATCAAGAATATCGTGGACCTTAAGCCCAACACAAGACGCTTAACTTAATGGATAATAAAGGAAAAACATGAGCAACTAATGCCTCGGTAAGCCTCTGTGTACTTCCCTGGTAGTTCTGTGCTCAGTACACGTCTGCTTTATGTAGATGAGGACTTGTATGTGCAGGCAGTACTGCCTTGCAATGTGAGAAATCAGCAAGGTAGGTAGAGTTGCTTTCAGCCTTACAGCTTCAAGTCCTAAGACACACTTTAGCCAGTGAACGTTGATGTTTTTATGGTTCTTCTGAATCAGGTCTGATAAGTGCTTTGAAAGCAGTCAAGTTCTGGACAGATGCTAAAGCCTCTCCAGCATTTTTTAGCTCATAAGTGCCACTAACAACAGATTTCCATGGGAGGTGTACGTTTTTGGCCATGAACTGTATTCCCCTGTAGAAATGGCTGAAATCTGAACCCCAGCAGCCCCTGATTGTGAGGTGTTTTCGGTTGATAGAGAAGTGAGGGTTTATGCTTACCTCTCCATTGTCAGTGTACTGGCCAACTACAACATATGTTGCTCCATCTCGACAAAATTGCATGCCCTCTGCAACTGCCTCTGGTCTCCCAGTCGCCTCGATCACAACATCCGCCAGACGGCCCTCTGTTAGCTCCAAAACCTTCTTCATTCTATCACTCACAGAAGTCTTCTGCAGATTATAAAACAATTCACCCCAGATTAAAAGACGTAAATGATCATTCAGTTGATCAAAAACAGATTTGAGACAAAGAGGTTAAATCCACACAAAATAAAATACTGATTGACATAAATATCGGACCCAGGGAAAAATCGTCAAAGTAGAAATAACACGCCAGGAAATGTACGACACAGTAAAGATGCCGTTGCAGGCAAGTAACTGATGCTGCAGCGCCAGTCAAATCTGTACATTGGGCATAGAGACTGCATTTTACCTCAATATTGATGGTTGCATCAATGCCAAATTCCTCCACAACTTCCAGACGATGAGCTGGAGCTCCAGTAACAATCACCTGCAAATAAGCCAGATTATGAGACTGCATTAAGTAAGTTTGCCATCTCACACCTCAAGCTTTTCTTCTCAAATCTTTAAGCTTTCAAATCTTACGAATCAGAGCTTGCCTGCAAGGCTCCACTGAAGCGGGCAAGTAAAGCAGATAGTAAGCCAACAGGACCAGAGCCCTGAACTACGACACGGTCCATCAACTTCACGCCGGCCCTCTCAACAGCATGCAATGCTGTTTCCAAACTGTAGCAACAAGACATTAGGCTCACAGGCTCACAACTGCACGGAAATCATCTGAGCAGGTCACCGTTATTAGTCGCTCAAAAATTAATTGGCTGGAAGACTTGTTAAAGTCGACCAATGGTTGAAAAAAAAAATTCTGGGAGTTCAGCTACAGACCTACAGCCTGCCGCCATAAGTACTCTTGGGGGAAGGCATCTGGGTAACTTCACGACCTTGGTTCTCGGAGGAAGATAGATGAACGATGACCAACCTCCTAACAAACCACGAATGCTAGATGGATCTGCAGTGCAAGTTATCCCCAGTACTCTCCTTCTTGGGCACCTCGTCGTTTGCTTGTCCACCTGCAAAGACATTCAATGACCATTCATGTATTTGACAGAAATAAATTGAATTCCAGCTGCGCTGATAAAGACGCAATTCAAGCCCTTCTACGGTTCTAAACTAGCCATAAACATTTGTCATTGTTCATACTGTGGTTAAGAATAGAATTCATTTAAGATTTCCTAAGAGTATATTGCAATTTGAAAAAAGATTTTCATTAGAAAGCACGACAGAGATCAGAATCAGGCTCTAGTTAATCAAGATGAAGGAAGCAATAGAGCGGAATCGTACCAAGCACGACAAGCACGAATTGCAAGTGTCGATGACGTTCAAAAAAGTAACCACGTCATCAAGTTCGATCTGCATTAGGAGGCAAAAATCTTCAATACCACAACACACGTGAGACATCAACGAATTCAGTACCTTGATATTTGAAGAATCGTCCAAGCAGAAAACAAACACACAGAAACATAAAGGCTTTCATGGTAAAGCATTGATGAATTTCTATCGTCATATTCGCAAAACACCAAAGTATCAAAAAATAGGCGACTCATCAAAGAACATGAAATTACCCTTTTAGCACCAAAATGAGAACCCGACTATGGCATACGATGCAATATTGAGCTTCAAAGCTCGTTCTAAATGATTTTTTAATCAGCCATTTTAGTACTCCGGAATTTCGTCTGCGGTACATGTTTTTTGTAGTAAATCTAATGCTGAGCTCCTTATTCTCATCTATTTTTGTTCCATTATTATTCTCATGTTAAGAAGCTAGATCGTCTAAGTTGAAAAATTTTGCTCAGTGACAGAGCATGAACCAGAAACCTCCTACAGAAGCAAAGAACACGTAACAACAAACCAATCCAAACCTGAACGCCATCAACATCCACCACGACGCCAGAAACCGCATGCACTCTTCCCACAGCAACATGGCCAGGGATAATGGGATACGGCACAGTGTTGAGGCGGCCGTGCTTCATATGCACATCAGTGCCGCATACCTCACTCAGCATGCTTCGCAGCAGAACAGAGCCGTCCTCCATATCTGCAATTGACAGACGAGCTTGGTGGAGGGTGAGCGAGCCGTCTCGTCCTAGAACAACACACTCGTTTTCTACTTCCTTCGCCATAGCTAATCGCGATCGACGGATCGATGGATGGATGGATGGATCGCAAATTTAGCACCAAACAATGAACGAGAGAGACGACAGGAGTGTTAACAATTTTGTCAATAAGGGGGCGATTGCTCATAAATATTTATGTTATGCAGCAATGGAATTGACAACGTTTTGTTGTCGAAAAAAAATGAGAGCCAAAAAAACTCAAATATGTTGACTTCTTAGAAAATATAGACAAAGTGTCTTCTAGCTTTGCCCTGATAGTAGTAAGCTATGCTAGCTTTGCCATGATAGTGGTAAGCTATTTGATAGTAGTAAGCTATTCTAGCTTTGTCGTGATAGTGGTAAGCTAATCTGACGATTCTCTCGTGCTAGTGTAACTTCTTGTATCTTCTAAGCAAGTTAATCTTTAAAAAATGCATTCTTAGGCTTGCTCCAATATTGATAAGCTATTGTGAGGATTTGATAAAAGCCGAGATGTCACTCCTAGGCAAGTCCGAGCATTAAAATGGGTTTTGTTCATTTTTTTTAATCTTTTAGAATGCAATCTCTATCTTTTAATTTGCCAAATGCCTTGCCTAAGACAATAATTATCGTGATATATCAATGGCCTGGTTTATATAAACCTTTTAAATTGAAAATCTTCTTTTTTTTTCATTTTGCAACATGTATCTTCCCATTTTTTTGGCGACAACCTGACTCTATAAGACCCAAAATTAAGAGACTGCACGATATTTGGAATTACTTATTGACATTAAGAGCCCAAGGCTCGACACCAACCTCTACATTCAAAGGAAATGTATGCAAAGGGCCAAAATGTTAGCCTCAACGAGCATAGTACTCCACCTAAAATGACAAGCATCTAGAAAAGCCTCAAAGGACAACCTTGAAAATTGGTAACATCCCTCAAGAGCATCCTTCAAACTTAGTCAAAATAGCGCCAATAATGGATTGCACACTTGAAATTTCGTCCGGGCAACAACAAGGCCCCAAAGGACATTCTTGGACTCTTGTCAAGCAAGGCCCCAAAAGCTAGCCTTCAATCTAGGTCTAAGGGTGGTTTCATTCTAGCTTTGGGTGGCAACATTGTGATAGTTTTAGAGTACACTAAAGATGCCCCCATGCGGCCGGCTTATGAGTTGATAGAGTGCATGTTCTCCCCAATCAAAGACAAACAACGAATACTATAAGAATCGAAACGAACTACAGTGAAATTCAACCAATTACTTAGATCATTCGTCTGATTAGTAGAATATTTGTGTAGGTGTCTTAGACAACCATGAAGAGAGTGAAAAATTAGGCATATGTGACAGTCATGCAATCGTCGAATCAGATATCCCACATCAATTACTAGAGCAATAATATCAAACACATAAAGAGAGAAGACTAAGAAAGAGCATTCGACAATGCTAATGCATGTAAAGCAAAATAGAGAATCTAGAAATTAAGTTGTTGCAATACAACAATTAGATCATGGAAAGGTGAATCTCGTGACTGATAATGATTCATAATAGTTGTGCACTAAGCATTGCGATCCTACCATTCTTATTACAGGTGAAATAATCTTTCTATCTTCTTGAATTGCTCTCACTCTCTCGTGATATCTAATTCTAAGGAGTCTAATAACCTAATACAATTGAGTTCTTACTTGAACTCTAATTCTCGTAGCATTTTCTTATTCCGATTTATTATTGTGTGTGTGTTTTTGAACCTAACAAATCTAAACAAAACTGTACATTATCACCACAATACCAAACATACGAATATTAAAGTAAATCAAATTCGTATAGAGTCATCACAGTCAAACATATCATATTGACCAAACCTAACAACCAGCAAAAGCTCCGAGTTGAGGAGAATATGCTCACCTGCATCCACCCACAACAACAATCGTGTTAGAACAGGAACATTATTGTGGGAACTACAGGTGTCTACACATACTCTCAGTTGTTATCCATGTCGCAACAAGTAGTCATTGCCAAGTTAGGTGACTCTAATTTTGTCCATATCATGAGTAAAAAGTTGGACATTTTTCAGTTTTACTCAAAGTTACAAAATTAGAAGGTTAACAGTGTATAATCAGTGCTTGAAAGTCAACAATTACAAAAGTACGACTAAAGTAGACAATTACATCCAGACTAGTTTTATAGTAGAGTTCAAAACTATCTGCCATTACCCTTTTCAAAATGCTTATCGAAACACCATCCCTTTTTCTAAGTAACAACTTAGAAAAATTTCTACTGCACTGTCAATTTCAAATTGTCAGGGCATTACCATCCACAAATAAGTATATATACACTTTAACAGACAAGTCTAATCCAAGTCATATAAGTAAACCCATCATACCATTTATATTAGAAATAGTCGAAGTGTAACCAAAGGTTTAAACAAAAAGTAGTACACTTCAAAGGAAACCTTGTTAATGAAAGTTAAGCATCAACGAGTAGTAAATTCATAATCATTTTTGGCACTTCAACCCTTCATACCCATTAGTAGCAAAAACCATATTGAGGGGATTAGAAGACTATTCACATGAATTTTTTCATTGTTAACATTCAGAGTGTTGTACGAAGTCTGATCAAAAGAACTTAAGACAATTCGTTCATTGTGATCATAGTGACCGAAACAAGCAAGTAAATTATGAGAGCATTTCTTAATTAGATGTGTGTGTGTGTGTGTGTGTGTGTGTGTGTGTGTGTGTGTTATCCCACCAACCGTCCCACATAACAAGATAACCACACTAGGTGATGCAACAGGTATACCTAGTGTGGTTATACCTGATGCAGACCTGAAACAACATAGGATGCTGAAATAAGAACCATGTAAAGACAATCATCCAAGGGGATAAGTTTCAAATATAAGTCTCCCTATGGAAGATTTTTTTGATGACAAGTATTCTCATTCAGGAATGTCAATAGATACTTCACATTTTTTCAAGACCATAATGTCAAGTATATCTTGATATTTCTAAACAACATCCTAGAATTGAGATAAACAATCAGGATATGAAAATAGTTTATCCAAGCCTGCTTTCGAACTAGTCCGCAATACTTGCCAAATTTTACACCAGTCTAGAAGTAACATAACTGCATGAGAAGGAAAAGTCTTATAATCATTATGTAAGCAAGTCGTATGGTTATAAAGCCAAGTAACTAAAACTTGTCAATGAGCTTAATTTGTCCAATACCAATTTTGAATGCCTCATGTAGTAAGGGACAAGACAATAAAAGATAAAGTGCATACCAGTGTAGGATAGTAATGTCATGTGTAAATTTGACACATTGACAAACCAATATTGATGGCGAAACGTTACTAGGCAAATCTAGCCAAGTATGGTTGGATATTCAAGAGGAATCCTCTCCAACACAAGAGTGGTGTGTGTGTGTTTGTACCTAACAAATCTAAGCAAAACTGAACATAATCACCACAATACAACACATATGAATCTTAAAGTTAATCAAATTCGTATAGTGTCATGTAATCATAGTCAAAAGACAACCATATTTTCTCAAGGATGATATCATCAAAAAAGTCTAAAGATTTTTCAATAGCATTCTAGAACCGAGATAAACACTCAGGACTCTAATAATATTTTTTACCAGCCAAATTCCGAACTAGTTCACAATACTAGCCAAACTTTATCCCAATCTAGCAGTGACATAACTGCCTGAGAAGCATTTCTCAAGTCATACAACCATAATGTAGGAGGCTGTATGGTTAGAAAATCACATATTTGAAACTTGTCAATGAAATTACCTTGTCCACACATTATAGTGTAGTAAGGGACACAATAATGAAAGACAAAGTACAAACCCATGTAAGATAGTAATGTCAATAGTAACTTTGAAACACTGAAAACCCAGTATTGTTGGTGAAATGTTACAAGGCAAATCTAGCCAAGTATGGTTGGATTTTTTAGGGTAATCCTCTCCAAAACATGAGTGGTGTGTGTGTTTTTTAACCTAACAAATCTAAACAAAACTGTACATTATCACCACAATACCAAACATATGAATATTAAAGTAAATCAAATTCGTATAGAGTCATCACAGTCAAACATATCATATTGACCAAACCTAACAACCAGCAAAAGCTCCGAGTTGAGGAGAATATGCTCACCTGCATCCACCCACAACAACAATCGTGTTAGAACAGGAACATTATTGTGGGAACTACAGGTGTCTACACATACTCTCAGTTGTTATCCATGTCGCAACAAGTAGTCATTGCCAAGTTAGGTGACTCTAATTTTGTCCATATCATGAGTAAAAAGTTGGACATTTTTCAGCTTTACTCAAAGTTACAAAATTAGAAGGTTAACAGTGTATAATCAGTGCTTGAAAGTCAACAATTACAAAAGTACGACTAAAGTAGACAATTACATCCAGACTAGTTTTATAGTAGAGTTCAAAACTATCTGCCATTACCCTTTTCAAAATGCTTATCGGAACACCATCCCTTTTGCTAAGTAACAACTTAGAAAAATATTTATTGCACTGTCAATTTCAATTTGTCAGGGCATTACCATCCACAAATAAGTATATATAGACTTTAACAGACAGGTCTAATATAAGCCATATAACTAAACCCATCATACCATTTATATTAAAAATAGTCGAAGTGTAACTAAAAGTTTAAACAAAAAGCAGTACACTTCAAAGGAAACCTTGTTAATGAAAGTTAAGCATCAACGAGTAGTAGATTCATAATCATTTCATGGCACTTCAACTCTTTATACTCGTTAGTAGCAACAACCATATTGAGGGGATTAGAAGACTGTTTACACGAATTTTTTCATTGTAAACATTCAGAGTGTTGTACGAAGTCTGATCAAAAGAACTCAAGACAATTTGTTCACTGTGATCATAGTGACCGAAACAAGCAAGTAAATTATGAGAGTATTTCCTAATTAGATGTGTGTGTGTGTGTGTGTGTGTGTGTGTGTGTGTGTGTACACACACACACACACACACACACACAGGTACAAAAATCATGTCTAACCTTCTCTTGTGAACTGATGTGTTTAGGCACGATTTAGTGTTTACAAGATAATGCTAAACTGTTCAGTGAGAATTGTACAGCCTATAGACATGACAATGAGAAGTTACTGTATAAAGTAGCATGTTCGAATGGTGATGTAGTTTGTATTAGTTTCGACAGAGAAACATCTCTATTTTGAGTGTCACCATTCAACAGTCGATAGTTCGATAGTCTCAATACTTCGATAGTGTCGATAGTGGACAATCGACAATGTCGACTGCCAACAATGTCGATCGTATTGATTTGATGTCGTTGGCTTGTTTGATAGCTTGACTTTGAACTCGAATGTGGAGTGTCGGAGTCGATTCGTTGCTCTGCTTTGAAAATCCATGTATTTTTGTAGACTATTCAAATATGCATGTAAAACTTTAGACTGTCTCGAATAATAGTTTATTTTTTCAGACTGTTGTAGAGAGTGAGTATTTGCATTGTTGAGGAGTACTCAGAAGATAGAATTAGTTGAGTAGGAATAACATCAAACTCCAAAACTCCCCCTTAAGCTTACTACTAGGAACCTGAATAGAAATTTAACATACTAACTAAGGTGGCAAGTTTCTGGCTTTGTCAGAATATCAGCCAACATACTATTGATATGACTCATAACTTAATTCAACATCCTTATTCTAAAATTTCTATCTTAGAAAATAAAATTGAACTTCAATATGCTTAGTTCTAGAGTGAGTTCAAGTTTTCTTTGAGCTAGGATCTACATCCAAAGAATCATGGTTTTCTCCTTACATAAAGCGTTTTTTGAAACTATGACAGTGAACAGAAGGGCGCCCTAACAGCTTGGGAAAATGCGTGGATGGCCGTGACAGGCCGTGGTCTGAATGTGGAGCAAGTGTAGACCAGACAGATCTGCCATAGCTAAACAAGAGAGAGCAAGGCATGTCAGAAGAGTTGGCCATGGAGGAGGATAGCTCGCGGGTGAGCTTGCGCGGCCAAGCAGGATGAGGCCATAGCGATTGAAAGGGCATAGTGCCTCGATGAGCAAGTTTCGATGCGCGTGGAGGCCCACGGCCATCTGATCGGGGAGTCTGTGGATTGATGGTTGCGATGGAGCAAAGGAGAACCATCATATTGTTCAAAGCCATGGGATGGGCTTTGAAAGGAAGGCCTGAAGTTTTGAAAGGGAAATTTGAAGAGACTTCAATTAAAAACTTCGACTTGAAATCCATGAAGGGACCCGACATTTAGAGTGGCCATCCACGCATTTATGGTTTTCTCC
This sequence comes from Diphasiastrum complanatum, assembly GCA_029204225.1. Lineage (NCBI taxonomy): Eukaryota > Viridiplantae > Streptophyta > Lycopodiopsida > Lycopodiales > Lycopodiaceae > Diphasiastrum > Diphasiastrum complanatum. Next base: position 29,836,388 of record CM055104.1, read on the forward strand.
TTACTTAAAGCGTTTTTTGAAACTATGACAGTGAACAGAAGGGCGCCCTAGCAGCTTGGAAAAATGCATGGATGGTCGTGACATGCCGTGGTCTGAATGTGGAGCAAGTGTAGACCAGACAGATCTGCCATAGCTAAACAAGAGAGAGCAAGGCATGACAGAAGAGTTGGCCGTGGAGGAGGATAGCTCGCGGAGGAGCTTGCGCGGCCAAGCAGGATGAGGCCATAGCGGCTGAAAGGGCATAGTGCCTCGATGAGCAAGTTTCGATGCGCGTGGAGGCCCACGGCCATCTGATCGGGGAGTCTGTGGATTGATGGTCGCGATGGAGCAAAGGAGAACCATCAGATTGTTCAAAGCCATGGGATGGGCTTTGAAAGGAAGGCCTGAAGTTTTGAAAGGGAAATTTGAAGAGACTTCAATTAAAAACTTTGACTTGAAATTCATGAAGGGACCCGACATTTAGAGGGGGCATTTCTTCGTTAAAAAACTTCGGAAAGAAGTTCCAGTTCAAATTGCAAGCAATTTCTTTGGAAGAGCCTAACTAAGGCTAGAAGGCACCTTTTTTGGCCATCCTTGGGCCAAAATGACCCCTGAAACTAGCTGCTCAGAGCCAGCAAACAGAGCAACGTCACAGACAGAGAGAAATACGTTTTAGGGTGTTTTCATACCATTCTATCAAGTGGAGTGCAAGTGATCTAGTGATGGGCTACATTCGCCATTTGGGTACCGTAGGGCCAAATTTGGGGCAATTTTTGGTTGGTGAAACCTGCTACATGGCGGTACAATGAGGCATTATCACTTTGAAATCATTATTATTTACTCCTGATAGGGTAACAGGGTGTTTGGAAGTGGTAAATGCAGTATGGGGGTGAATGGTAGCGGAATTGTGTGGAGAAAGCTAGTATTCACGACAGAAGTGCAGTTTGGCGGCGTGACTACTCATCATTGGCGACAATTTTGAGAGGGCAAGCAATCACAGGTGAGAGGTAGGCATGGTATGCCAGTTACAAGTGAAAAATTCTTGTGATCAGGTTCAACTCTTGGGGTTAGAACCGACCAACGTCAGGTGGCATTTTGGGGGAACGCTCTCACAGGTATGATCGGCAGTGGCATTGTCGAGTCAGGTGATAGCTGCATTGACACACACATCTGTAGCTTGGAAATTTCTCTTTCGGAGGGAAATATGGGCTAGCTTGGAGGTACACACATTTTGGCGGTCACAGGTGATAAAAGTACAAGGTGGTGCCAGTTGGAAGCCATTGGGCAAGATAGCGGACTTGCATTGGACGAGTTGTGTGTGGGACACGCAGAGGATGAAGAATGGGTCAGTAATCACACCTTGGATGCTCTTGGTGAGTGGTGAGTGTGATGATTTTGCGGTTTTGTAGTTGGTAAGTCAATTTTGATCAAGTCATTGTAGTTGTGGAGCAGTGTATCAAGTTCATCATCAAAGAGATACACTTCAACTGCCAGTTTGGATAAGTCAAGTCAATTTGCCATATCAGTATTGCATCAGGGATGTAGATTTCAGTGATGACAGGGTGCAGATCGTTTGGTTTGGGCATGGAAGATCTCACAGGGTCAGTTGGAGGAATATTGGCATGCACAGTCATGTGAGGGACTTGATGGTGGCTTTGGAGTTCACAGAGTCAGTGTATTCTCAGGGAGTGGTTTGGAACCATTCACAGGAGCAGCTTGGAGCTAGCTTGGGAGAATACATGTGGGTACTAAAGGGTAGATGTTCAGATCTTTGTGATCAGGGATGGCATTGGGATACCTGGTAGGGGTAGCACTGTAGGATGACATGGGGTGATCATCAGGGGCAGCTATTTCATATTGCACTTGAGTCATTGGCATGGACAGGACTTACAGGGGTGATTCATGATGGAATCAGGAAGCTGCAAACACAAATGGACAAAGTGTGAAGCTTTGAGAGCCAGCTCTAGGTTCAAGAGCTAATGGAGATCGCACGGGGTGTGATCGGAGGGCAAACACTATGATGGGTGTTTTGATAGTGATCTACTGCAGGGGATACTGATGGCGAGGACTTCATGGTGTGCTCATTTTGGAGTACAAGTTGGCATTACAGCATGGAGCCAGTTTTGGACATTGGCATCGATGGAGAGACATCTACCATCACGGACGTGGATAAGCTTCCTATAGCTTTCATGCATTTGGCTGTATTTGCAGGAGTCTAGGCTTGGCACAAGTGTTGGAATTTCCATGGTGCAGATTCTCAGGTGGTGAGATCAAGGATAAGCCTAGAGGGAGTCACTTAGAGCCATATACCTCAGTACGATCAGGGAGATAGTAGTCTCGGGATCCCGTGAGCGACGACTCAGGGATATGCTTGTGTTGGCATGGACATCAAGTGGGCATAGTATGTGGATGACGAGTCCATCGGGGTGGCACTCAGGGAGATGCTACAGTTTCTCAGGTATGATATGTCATTTGATGTATGGACGATGTTCGTCAGCTGGTGCATCATGTGTGATGACCTAGGGATGGGTCGTGCCTACTTGGAGGTAGGTGGCATGGAGTGTACCTGTGGTGGTACATATCTTGAGGGCAGGAGTGCATTATGGGGTGATGTGGATCCAGCATGCCCATGGTTGTGAGCCAACAGCGATGGAGATGGTTGCTCAGGGAGTGACAGCTGATACTTTGGTGAGTAATCAGGTGAGCTGCATGGTTATATGCACAGTAGTCTCTAGGTTGGCATCACATGTTGTGTATATCCATCATTATTTGGTAAGCAGGATGCAGCTTTTGGTTAGATCCAGTTGGAGTCTAGTTGCACTACAGGTGGACAGATTCTTGGGGAGCTATCGGCGGGCAATGGATACTTGGTGATCAGATGGTTACAGAGTTCTGGAGCTATCCTACCTGATATGCTATGGATCGTGGGTGAGTTGTTCATCACGATAGTGGATCTAGTTTGCATTGGTTTTGGCTTGGACGCTATGATGGATGTTGTGGGGAGATAGGCTCCATGGTGGGAGGCCTATGCTTTGGTCAAATCAAAGTTGGCAACGTCAAGCATGGGAAGTTGAGCCTACATGGGATGTAGGAGAGGCAAATCATCATCAGTATCTCTGGGAGATAGGCGAGCTACTCAGGTATAGCCTATGGTGAGGTTTGTGTACATTCATTCATTGAGTTCTTGGTAGACTCTTGTGCTTAGTGCATGGGGAATGGATGGGGATCAGCTTTTAGGACTTATTGGACAGTTGGATATGCTTGGACGTGAGAGCATCTTGGTAAAGGTGCAGGCCATGGTTGAGGACCTAATTTGGAGACCAGTGGTGTAGCAGCGGATCTACAGGTGGCACAGGTGTTGGTACAACATGATAACACTTATGGGCAGGCCTTGGTCATGTATTTGACATTTTATCATTCGTGTTGGTTTGCATGAGTGTGTGTGGGCTTGCATGTTACCTTGTCACAGGAGTCTAGATCTGGGTCGGAGTTGTATGTGGTTGTGCACTTACTATAGTGAAACAAAGTAGTCATTTGACTTGTCATTGTCTACTAGTTGTCTATCTGGTGAGGGTACAATCTTATGGTGGCAGTAAGATTTCCTCAGGTTGAGCCTCGGTTGCTCATTTATGTCAGCTTTACAGGTTTGTGCTTGTAAGTGTCTGATAAGATGTCAGCCTAGCTAGATGGAGGATGTAAGTCTCATAGTGGCAGTGGGATTTTCTCAGTTTGAGCTATGTCGCTCATGTGGTCCACTTGTGTTCAAGTCGGATTGAGGACGACTCAGTTGGTTGAGAGTGTGATAGACTCTCTATATGAGCATTGTGTTTACATGATACTTTGTGAGTCAAACCTGGTGGTTTGTTGGTGTGCTTGAGTGTGAGTCAAGTACATAGTAGCAGGATATGCATAACATCTTTTGGACACTCCAGACATTGCTACAAATTATCACATTTGAGCTTAAGGGACAGAGTTAGAAATCAGAGTTAATCTGATATACATTTTATGTAAGCTCTAAATGTGATGATGTAATTATTGTACAGTTTATTGGTTTACTGTATATGGTTGTGATCGGGACGTGACCCGTTAGGATATATTGATCGGGCACTGATCCCATAGCTGGCTACTTGGGTTAGCCGAGTAGCCACACATAGGAAGAATTAGCCTGTACAGAGTTATTTACAGTACTTGCTATACTTGGGGGCATGTCCCAAGTTTGTCGATCGAATTTGACCATATTGGACCCAACCTTAGTTTGACAGGTGGTAGGCCAATTTTAGGACACCTGTTTTTTCATGCAGTTTGTGAATACTCTGTATGTACAATGTTTCTTTGTAATCTAATAACTTTTGTTGTGCCATCTATGAGAGCTTGTGAGGAGTGGCTATGGTGACACACACCTCAGCTATCTAAGAACCTGCTATCAGTCTCTAAGATAACCGATGAGGGCTACACTGTTACTTTCTCTTCTGAACAGTGTACAATCTTCGATGAAGATACCACTCTGACTACGTGCACTAGAATCAGAAATCTGTATGTACTCTCTGACTCAGTTGCATTAGCTAGTGCTTCTCATGAAAATGTAAACGATCATGCTATTATGTGGCATAGTCAATTTGGACACGTGAATACAAGATCGGTAGGGGTATAGTCCACATGTGTGGGCACCTATGAACCTACATTTAATGCATGGTATTCATTTGATCCAAAGAAATTCAATTTGTGAGCTTTTGATGTAATTTTTGGTGGAAATCTTAGGATAAGCTACCAAGATTGAGTGCCATTGATTATATTTGACATAGGGTCATGAGATCTAATTAATCTAGGCTGAAATTAGGTCCTATAAACTTGTTTTACAGGTCTTGAAAGTACATCAAAAAGTGTGAGGGAGATTTAGTCATGTTATTGTCCAAAAAAAGCCAAAATTGGCAAGATTTGATTGTAAGTAGATTTTACATCATCTTATCATCATTCTAGCTTTGTGAGAGAGTGCTAGAACTGAGATTATAAGTCCATTTGTTGGATTAAAAATCTAATTTGAGTGAAATACTACAAGAAAGAGACCTTAGTGAGTTTCTAGAGACAATCAAATCCATTTCTTGGCAAGATTTGTTTGAAAGTAGTTTTCACTTCATCTTATTTTCATTCCAGCTTCATGAGGGAGTGATAGAACTATGATTATAAGTCCATTTGTTGGATTAGAAATCAAATTTGAGTGAAACACTGCAAGTGTGAGACCTATGTGAGTTTCAAGTCAATCAAATCTGTTTCTTGTTTGTAGAAGTCACTAGTAAGATGGGATCTGCTGGAGCATACCTTCTAGAAGCTAGTGAAATATTGAATTCTACAAATTATGCTATTTGGAAGGTTAGGATGGAGTCACTCTTGGTGCTCCAAGACCTTTATGAGTTTTTGATTGAGGATGAAGATGGACCTCTAGGTGCACTAGAGTTAGCTAGATACAAGAAGAGATCTAAGCTTGCACTTCATTGTCTGAAGATGAATGTGAGCAATGATCTATTGAAAGAAGTATAAGGGAAGTTCCTTAAGATTCTGCTTACAAGACAAAACACAATGGAAAACACATTATGGAGCAACCACCCAACCAAGTAGAAGCAACCAATCAACTCTAGAAGCTTCACTCCCCAAGCCAAGGAACAAGAAACATGAATGTAGAGTGAAACTCTGGCAATGAATCCATGATCACAATGAGGATTAGGGCAAGTTTGGCTAATATATAGAGCCAAAAGCAACCTAGGCACATAGCCATGCATAGCCCTAAGTCCCTATACATAGATTCACCTAGAATAGAGTCCTATGCATGGACCACCTATTCATAGAATTCCTATTGATAACTCTACACATGCATACACTATCTCATACCTTGTCTAAACTCCATTTAGTGTGTTCTGGGCCTCACAACGATATTAGTTACTTTTGGGTCACATCAAGTATGACGTGGCATAACTAACAGCTTGATTTACTGGAGTATCGTGTATCCAGAACTAGGAGTATACTGAATCCTACTTACTGGTCATGGACATAACATTCTTCCCTCCTTAAACTGTTTCTATTCTTTTTTAACTTTAAATATCAACCTAGAAAATCATTATCCTTAGTCAAACTTTCACATCAAACAAGTACTCAGAGATAATCCTATTTTCCAAATGATAATCTCTACACTGGAGTACAACTCAAGTTTGAAAAAGTACACTAAGCGATAGATTTTCCAACTGGGTTCTATTCACCATAAGTTAGTGAAACATTGGGTGAGATAACCTAACTTAGAAGGTTAAAGTTAAAGAAATAATAAAACAATTATAATTACAGTCTAAAATTATCCACAAATCTGACAGATTATTCATAAGCTTCCAAGTACAAATATCCTTAGAATCCACATTCTAAGATCATTTTGCTAGAATCTTCAGGAGAATCATTAAGATATAGAATGATTAAAACTCAACTCTGAGTATCCCAAATACTCTTTTGAGTTAAATGCTCTTGTTTCTAGCACCAACTGCAAGAAAATAGCATTCATTCATCTTAATAGACTTGTCTGTCTCCTAAGATAACTGGAGATCCAATTCAAATGAAGGACTGTACTCAAGCATCTCCAGACCATAAATTGTAGTAGAATAACATCCACTAGATAAATTCAATTCTCCACAAATAAAATACTTATTTTGTGAGAATATCTGTGAGATCCATAGGTCCTCAAATATAACACTTGAGTAGAGAGATTCAAAAACACTGATTCAAATTCTTACTCAAATAATAGATCAAGAATTAATCATCACACTTAAGAATCATTACAATTCCTTATAATCCTCTGACAATAATTATCTATTTATGATTTGTCACCCATAAATATTTAGATTCGTATGATTCATCAATCATAACTTTCTAGATCCAAAACCATACTTAACCATTTATAAGATACTGGAGTATATGTCTAACATAACTCAGGAAAAGTAAAAGTCATTCCAAAATCTTTTCCACTAGGAAAATACTGGATTTAGGAATACTTTCTACCGGGATTCTTAAACTGAAGTGCAAGATTCAAGGTCTATAAATCACTGGTAATTAAAGATTGAACGCATATCAAAATGACAATCATCTTCAACTAAAAAAAAATTAGATTACAATCCAGAATCACATCTAGATACCCAAAGTCCTGTTGAATATCAATTCAGTTGCTCTTGGATTCATTATGATTTGTTATCCATTTGAGCTCCTTGGGATACAATCACTAATGAGCTGAGTCCCTTCCTTAACTAACGAATACTCTATTCCAAGAACACTGTATATCCAATGCACACAATTTAAAATTGATGAGCCGAGGAGAATCCTTTTTATTTGGATGACTGGCATGCCTATCAGATGCATGCCCATAATCTACATCTGATTATGTGACTTAGACAGAAGAATTAATATGGTTCAATATTACATCCCGATCCTTTCTGGTTAATGATAAGCTTCAAACCCCTACTGATGCATCAAATCTAGGGACAAGCTTTTGTCAACTAACAGATCCAATGTAATCCACATATCATATTCCACTTCTAACCTCACAATTGACATCCAAAATTGCGGGTAACTCAATGGTCACAAAGATATCAGTTACAAATTCAACTGAATGAATTCTAACCAGGAAGATAATAACCAGTATTAGGCAATTATTTATAGGGATTACCAAAATCCTAACTACGAAATACATTTCCAGATCACACTTACTACCTCTGATGTCCACTCTTCTTCCCTCCTTAGAATTTTCAGTTCTCTGAAAATCTATTTCAACTAAGGTACCAAGAAGACGTAATGACATTAGTAAATGTTTAAAAAACTAATTACTGTAGGAAAAGGTCCACAACAATTTCATTTTTGTCCTATACCTGGGCTGAATATCTGATATATTAAAAACTCATTCACTAGTATATGAAACAGTACCAATCTGATCTTTTGAATATAATTCACTATAGGATTTTACTGGAAATGAAATCTGTTATGTAATTCCTATTATTGCAAATTTTCCAATAAAATTGGACTGTTCTTTTTTTTTATTGACTGGTTTGGCATTACTCCGTTAATATTCCCTAAACCTATCCAAACACAAAATATGAAATTACATGAATGGAAATCCCACCCATAGGATTTCAGTAATTCTTGAACCGTATCATGTCAGATTTACTGACTAGATAAAGAATACTATTGCCATTCATTCAACCTGGTCATTTCATAATGTTTGACGATTTTAATCAAATTTAACGAGTATCTTGCACAAACGTTCACTTGACTGATTTCTATCGATCAACATCGATTAGAAAACTTATCAAACAAACAACTGATTTTAAATTTTAACCAATTTGAAATTCAACAAAAAGAAAAATAATCAAATTTTAACTTTCAATCTGGGAGTTCAACTCCAAAGCTAAAAAATGACAGCACAGTAAAAACTGTCGGCAATTCATTGCGGTTTAACTTATCTATCATGGAAAAATAATTTAGACTTAGTGAAAACACTGTGATCAATCTCTGACTGATAAAACTCAGTTTAATCAATTCACTAATCTAATCTGATTCCATAGATAACAAAAAAATGACCGAAATTTTGATTTTTTTTTGGAAAACACAAAATTTGCTTTATTTTACTTAATTCGAAAATTTTGACGAAAATATTGTTAGCCAAAAAGGCAATCGGAATCGAAAAAATCAAAACATTGTCCGATTCCTAATGTTACTAACCCAATGTCAAACTGGCATGCAAAGCACACTACATCAGTCATGAACGTCATCACGGAATTTTTATGTAAACTTCAGTTTTACGAAATTTGTCAGCCATTAACACTTCATAATCAATTTTGAAGATTTCCAAACCTCTTTAGCACTAGTACATGCTAACACTTCTTGTTATGTCCATGACTAATAAGTAGGATTTAGTATATTCCTAGTCTTGGATACACGATACTCTAGTAAATCAAGCTGTTAGTTATGCCACGTCATACTGGATGTGACCCGAAAGAAACTAATATCCTTGTGAGGCCCAGAACACACTAAATGGAGTTTAGACAAGGTATGAGACAATGTATGCATGTGTAGAGTTATCAATAGCATTTCTATGAATAGGTGGTCTATGCATAGGACTCTATTCTAGTTGAATTTATGTATAGGGAACTTAGGGCTATGCATGGCTATGTGCCAGGTTGCTTTTGGCTCTATATATTGAGGCCAAACTTGCCCTACTCCTCATTGTGATCATGGATTCATTGCCAGGGTTTCACTCTACATTCATGCTTCTTGTTCCTTGGCTTGGGGGTGAAGCTTTTAGAGTTGATTGGTTGCTTCTACTTGGTTGAGTGGTTGCTCCATAGTGTGTTTTGTCTTGTAAGCAGGATCTTAGGGAACTTCCCTTATAGTGGTATCAGAGCAAGGCTTACGAAGATTGGAGAACATGGAGAAGGTCTACCTTTCGTCAAAATTTTGGATTGGATCCATGGGAATTCTCTTCCAAGGTGGATAGCAAGGGTGCAAGTGGGTGTTCTACCCCAATTTCATTTTTCATGTTGCTAAGATCCATTACTCTTGGGAATCTTTGTGGTTTTATGGAGAATTGTCCCTGAAGGCCAATTTGTGATGCTTTTTTGGAGCTTTTTCATGTGTAGATCAGATCTTTAGTAGATCTGAATTTTCTAGCAAGTGTACTTTCATTTTAGGGTTCAGTAATGATGAAATTAATGATGCATGCCAGTCCTCTCCAATGATTTATGATTCTAGGCTATGTTTTGGTCAAAATTGCTTGGTTTTTCATGATTTTTGGCACAAAATAGATAGTAAGAACCAGAAACCAGCAAGATCAGATCAATTAGATGGTTGTGATTCTGTGTTAGAGAAAGAGTTGTATGTCATGAATTTCCTCTTTATGGTGATGAAAAAATCGGAAAATAGCCAAAAATCATCATTTTTGCTTGTTTTTTTCATAAAGTTGGGTAGTAGGTGGCTGTAAAACACCATGTAGAGCTTGCAAAGAGGTGGACCAAAGTTTTTTGAGGATTTCACTGAAGTTAGAGCCAAGAATTCCAGCAATTGAACTTGTAGGAAGTCAAAAATGTTCAAAAAATGACCATTTTTGGTGATTTTTGGGGGGATGGATTTCTCCAAATCCATAAGGAGATCATTATAGAATCAATTACAGCATGATTAACATTCCTTTTTACCTTCCTAGAAAGCTATCAGATCTGTGAATTGATGGCCAATGGCTTCTGCACCATCTCCATCAAGTTTGAAGCTATTTTGACTTCTACAAATCAAGAAATCTTTGTTCTCAGCCTATACTGTATCTTAGGATCAGTAAGAATGATTCTTGGAAGTCTAATTGATGGTTTAAGACTGTTGGTAGCATCAATTTTGAGCTTGGGTAGGTGTTTGCACGTTTTTTGATCATTTGGTCTACAAAAAGTGCGCCCTACTACAGTTTTCTGGCAGCTTTGATCTCGCACGTGTGAAGCTCAGGTAGCAGGATGATGTCGCAAGCATCTTGTTCACTTGGTCTCCCTCTGTACTGAGCTTTACAGCACCCAATTTGGTGTCTTGTAGCCAAAGTTATGATCATCTGAAGTTTTGCAGTTTTGTGAGTAAAATCTAGCAACACTTTGAGAGTACTCATGCTCAGAAATCATATTTTACAAAGCATGAAAAGAAGTGAGGAGAGTGCACAAGATTATGTACTCAGAATCAAGCCTCTAAATAGAGAGTTGGCTTGCATTGGAGAGAAGATTCATGATGGAGAGCTTGTACAAGTTGTTCTTAATGGTCTAGGGGATGACTTTGCAAATTTGGTCCAAAGTTTTGCCATCCAAGACACCTTGCCAACTATAGAAAAACTTCACAGTGTATTAGTGGCTGAAGAGTGTAGGATGCTCCATGCAAAATCTAGGATGAGCTCCTTGTCTTTGCAGGATGGTGATGAGAAAGCCAATTTCTCATTCAAGGGCAAAAAGAAGACCAATGGAAAGAAGAAGCATCCCAATGAGGCCAAAGAAGAGGATGATGCATCAAGCTCAAAGGACAAGTCAAAGCAAAAATGCTTCTTTTGTGGAAAGAAGGGGCATTATGCATCCGAATGCTACAAGAGGCTAAGAGCAAAAGAGGAGGAGGACAAACAAGGGAACCTTGCATATGAAGAGGATGGAGATGAGGAGATCTCATCTTTGATGGCATCTACATCCACTCCAACAAGCAAAAGCAACTCAAAGGACACTTGGTGGATTGATAGTGGGGCTAGCTCCCACATGATTTTTTAAAAGGACACATTCTCAACCTTACACTCTTTCAATGGTGCTAATAAATTTGTTTCTTTAGCAAATGATCAAGAATGTAAGATAGATGGTATTGGTACCATCTCATTAAGTCTAGGATCTAGAAAAAGGATGGATCTAGACAATGTCCTTTTTGTACCATCAATTACCAAGAGCTTGCTTAGTGTTGGACAACTAATGGATGATGGTTTAGATGTTCACTTCAAGCATGGAGTTTGTTCCATCATGAAAAATGATATTTGCATAGCAAATGGTGTTAAACAAGGTAGTTTGTTTAAGTTGGATGCTAAAATTGATATTCATTCAAATGTACACTCTTTTTCTCATGTACCAAGTAGTGATGATAAGATGCATGAAACAATCTTAGATGTTTATACAAGAGATGCTTGGATCCATCTAGTATCTTGTGTGAATGAAAGTGAAACCAACAACCTTGGTGTCAATGATCTTGCAAGGATTGAGGAGGAGCAACAAAGTGATGGAGATCTTGAAGATCCACCTCAAAGATCAAGTGCTCCAAGAAGATCCACAAAGGCAAGGGCAAGGCTCACTTATCTTGGCAAAGGTAATCAAGGGGAAGATTCTCAACCATTCACTTTCAACACTTTTCTTACTTCAATGCTTGATGAACCATTTTGCTATGAGATCTACATGAGGCAAACCAAGGTATGCTATGATAACTACATGAGGCAATTTGAGGGCTTCATAAAAAAGGAAGTTGAAGATAAGATGTGTAATGAGTCATTTGAGAACAAGTTTTTATGTCTTAGTGATCTAAAAATTGTTATGAACCAATTAAGAGTAAATTGCTTGTTTGATCAAATGAGTGCTCTCGGATTTTGGAAGAGCAAGAATGAGTAAATCACTCATTGTTTTGAAAAATGTGTTTTTTCTTTTGGAGAGGCAAATTGTAAGCTTCTTATGAGAGTACCAAGGCTAGCGTTGTGTAGAGTGAAACCCAAAGCCACCTGCCGAAATCTTAAGCAAGTGAAACATCCTTGAAGGACACTTATATCCATAAGTAAGTATATAGCCTCATGAAGTTCAAGATCACTTGTAATTACAAGATTAGGAAAATCATGCTTACTTTTGATGGTTTGTGGACTAGTCATTTTAGCATGATAAATCTTGGTAATAGTAGCAAGTACATGTTTTGTGATCTTGATCAATGTGATTTTCACAAGACATGGAGACATAAGATTTCCTTCAAAGAGAAGCAACAAGATCAAGGAGGAGCAAGTTTCAAGTTCATGCATCTTCACTCAACATGGAAGAAATCAAGTGCAAAGGTGCAAGGAAGAATCAAGACTCTTCAATTCATCTTGGAGGAGATCAAGATCAAAGAATCTCTATCTTGGATATGGTGATAGATCATGTCATCATGTTTAGGGGTTCATTAGTCATCTTCTAAACCTGAATATGATTCATTTTTTATGTTAAGATCAGGTCTTAGAATTGTATATAGATACATTATTGTTTCCAAAGCTAGATTTGAGGAGGAGTGTGAAAAATAGCCTATTTTGGCAAATCTAGCCATGTAGAACTTTGTAAATATTGTGTATAATTGGGTTCCACACATGGAAGGCCAATATGCCACGTGGCAAACCACTCCTAATGTAGGTTAGGTCAAGTCAAGAGAGTTGGTCATGTCTATTTGGTGGTCATCCCTACTTTATAGGACCTACACCTAAGTTTAAGGTGAAATTTTGACCAACTAGCTACCTACCAAGCATAACTCTAGGATCTAGGCTAGGGTTTCATTTTAGGGCAAGAAGAGTGAGTTAACTTCCTTATTACATGCTGGAAATCCACCTAACTTCAAGAATGAAGTCGAATTTGCTATGTATTCCAAGCTCTCATATTGAGAAGATAGAATATTTTTGGAGCTCATTGGCAATCTCAAGCTAGTTCACTATGTACATTGAGTTTTTGTGATCCAAATGAAACCAAATCAATTTCTACTTGTTTCTCAGCTTGAAGGACATACTACAGCCTGTAGTACACACGTGTGGGCTCAGATTTCAATGTTGATCAATGCTTTTGATTGTTAATGCTTGTTGTTTGTCAAATTGCCAATCTTTTTTGTGTCTAGTTTTTTGATAGATTGTTAAGCAAGCATCAATCAATCTTGTGGATCTTTTGTAGATCCATTTATGGTCCTAAAGTACAGTACTTTCACATAATTGCCCCAGTCTCTTTAATTGGGATATATGCACTACTCCTAAGAAGCTTGGTGGTTTTGGTCTTCTCGATCCCTCAATGGCTTCCCTTTCTCTCCTTTACAGACAAATCCATTCCAATTTCTCACGTCCTCAACCCTAGACCCTTATGATGACATCTATCCTTACCCCTCTTTCTTCCTTCCAAGATAACCCTCCCATTCGTACTTCCTCGAATTTATCCGCTCTTCTTTCTTCTTCTCCATCTCTCTTCCTCCTCTTTTCAAATCTATCTATAGAGTTCTCCTCTCCATGCGCGATCTTATTTTTTGGACTAGTTGCAACTCTATTTCCCCGCTAGAATGTTTTTGGTTCTCTAAAGTGATCACCATCAACTCTAAGCCTCTTGCTTTGATCGAAAACAGATTCTGTCGTAGCCTCTCACGTAAGGGTCTTGTCACTTATATCATGAATTCCATTTATTCCCTTAGTGTTTCCTGCCTCATAACTAACCTTGGACTATCCTCTCGTGAAACCAACTTTATTTCCTATGCTTTCACTCATGGGGACCTTGGGCCTCTGTCTATTTCCTCCTCCACTGACCGGAACAACAATTGGCTTTTCAAGGCCCTTGACAAAACTGGCAAAATCTCCTATTCATCTATTTTTGCTACCACCAAAAAGCCGAACTTCACTTTCTCCTAGTTCAATCCCAAATCCAATCTTTCTGATCCACCCCACATTTGGAAAGCCAAATTTTGACGCACTCATAAAATTAGATTTAGCAAACTCATAGTCTTCTTTCTTAGAATTCTATAGCTCTCTTCCTATTCGTGCTCATTATAGAATAGATGTAAGACATGTCTGTTCTAAATGCAAATTATTAGATGAGGATGTGATTCACCTTTTTTTTCCATTGTTGTGCTTCTCTTTGGAAGTCAGTTGCTGATCTCTTCATTGCTCGTTTTGATACCAGATTCAGGAGATTCAGCCATACAGACTTGCTATTGAATGACATCATTTTTTATGATGTTAAGGTTAATGCTTCTTGGCAATGCATTAGAATAATTGCTCTTTCATTTGGCTTGAAAAGAATAGTAGGAATTTGGGAATGGTGACTTTGTCATCTCCCCCCTACTTCTTTTCAAGGAAGCCAAAAAACTTATGCTTCTTTGAGTTTTTCATGTACTTTTGTAAAAAGTCATTAATCTATGGTTAATTTATTTCGAGAGAAAAAAAAAAAACTTACTTTAAGAAGCAAAAGAAATACACCACACTACAATTAGCAAAACATATTTTATAGCATAATAAGAAGTTAGAAATTGTATCTCTGAACATAATTGAGTGCAATAGTAAGCATGTTACATGCATGCATACTTGATAATTCTAAGCAGCAAAAGTAAGTGCTTCAAAAAATTGTTGCAAGTTTGTGGTTTTCCTAGTTTTACCAGTTATCTACTCCAGTACAAGGGATCTCTTGATGCAGTTGTTTTAACTTTTAATAAGCAGCAACATATTATACAGTCTTGACTGCTATGTAGAAGTTTAAACTTAATGTATATTAAAGCAAAAAGACTCGTGGAATATTGAATGTGATGACGAGGTGTGGAGATGATCAAAGAAACTTTGATGGAAAGGATTAAACTATGTGTACTATTGTAAATATCTTCATTGAGTACATTATATCTCATCTTAGAGTGCGAAAACCTCCAAAAGAAGCTTTGCATGCTCTTCAACAAGTGCATGAGATGTAAAATCCTTCACGGGTTTTATTTCTTGAAACTAAGTTAGATGGTGCTAAAATTAGTGTAGTGGAGCTAGTAACTAAGTATCTAATGAGAATAAAACATACTAGAGATCAACCTGTAGTAGCTATTTATGGAAATAGTTTTGACAAAGAGTTAGTTCATAATACTTTTGATGAAAGCATTGTTGAAAGTTACCATGATTGTGTTATTAGTTTGACTTTTGGTAGGAAAGAGCAACTCTCTTGTGATGTGTTGGCATATTGCTCTTACAAGTAGAAACTAGGAGACTTAGCATGATGCATTGATCTTCCACAAGAAGCTTTTTATAATCAAAGGGAATAAGAAAATTGAGTAGTAGAATGACCGAAGTTGTAATGCTCAACACTCTGGTGAAATGAATCTTCACAAAAGGGTGCATGTCACTATTGTGCTAAAAAGGGTCATAGGGTTAATGAATCTTATAAGACGAAAGTCGATAAACACAAAGAGAAAGTTTTAAACATGGGAAGTGGGTAAGATTGTTGATTCCAATATTAGTGATGAAAACATTACCAAGTAGTTAGTTTCTACTTTGGTTGTAAAAAGTGATTGTTGGTGGATAGAGTTTGCTTGCAGCAAACAAATGACTTGAAGAAGTGCATGGTTCATTCATATACAAAAATTACTAATGTTGAAAGACAAGTTTTTTTTTTTAGAATAACAAGAAATATCCTATTGAGTTGCTTTCTCAAAAGTTGAAGTCCATGACAAATTATTTGTTATGCACTTGATGTTGTGGAGTGTATTGTTGAACAATACTAGATTGAACATGTGGGGATACTCGCACTGGATTTGGTCTCTCAGTTTGGAATTCCAATTTCCTTTTATATGCCTTCATCCAAGTGATCCAAGCAATCTCACTATGTCTCCTTTGGACCTTAACAATTTGGTTGGATTTTCAAAGTCTATGAAAAGACCGATAAGATCTCCTACTCTTCAGTTTTCTTAGCTTCCAAGGAAAAAAGTTTCTCCTTTTTTGATAGGCATCCATCGTGCCAAGAATAAACTATAAAAGACCATGCAAAAAGAACAACATACAATCTAAATATATGAAAGTTTCAAATTCTAGCATAATTATCTTTGGTAATGACAACCAATGTATATTGTTGACACATCTTTGTCATTTTTTCCATGACTCAGTATATTGACGTTTCGTAATTGAAATGAAAAATGAGGACTAAATAAGTGTGAAACATGTATTGGTAATAAAGAGTCCCCCATGAGAGGTAGTGCATATTGTATATGTGTGCCAAAGTAGCACATGCAAGAATTTCAGAAACTCAGCTTGGAACATTTGTTTCATAGAAATTGCATTAAACTTAGCCTACACTCTTTAAAGTAGCTTCAAGACAAATGCACATTCATTTATCTTCATATTTTTAGAAAAAAACGTGCATTATTATTTAGAAAATCTTTGCATCACAATGTGTTAATAAAAAAATTAGAGTCCAAGGCCCAAGTTCTTCAAGGTCAATTTGAAGCATCTAGCTCTCTAATTAAACCATTCCTTGTTGGGTGCCCACTATATTTTGAAGTGTATTATTAAGGGAAATTATTTTGGGCCTTAGAAAAGGTAAGATAGAATTCTTAGAAAAAGAATGCAAGAGGCTTTAGAGAGAAGTGATCACTTCTAAACAAGGCTTTAGAGAGGCATGTCTTTTAAAATGACATATTTCTTGAAAAAAAAAGGGAGTTATATATGATGCTAATATCAAATGGTACAAAGTACATCGATGTTTGAAAAAGCTCCCCTTTCTAAGCTGTCAGAGTTTTGATTTATCAACAAATAGTTGCTTGAAATATACTTTTATGGTGAGATAGTACATTGCAATGGCATCATTATATACAAAGGTTATAGTGTATACATGCACAACCTCATAGAGGATATTGCTTTTGTTGGAGCCCATGGGATCCTACATAATATTTATGAGTGCACGCCATAATCTTCACTACCACAATAACCACTCTTATCCAACTCAACTACGCTCAAGGACTACTTTAATAATTAATCATTTCAAATGAAGTTTTAACTTTTAAAGAATGCCTATTTTTTGTATTGCTAGTTTTCCATTATCTCTTATTGATGTTGCAATGGATTTACATCATTTGAAACTCATACTCGCATGTCTACAACTTCAAAAAGGAAAGCTAGAATGTTGCACAAAAGTTTAGCCATTTGAAACACAATATTGTTATTACAATCAATAAATTGGAATTATTTATTATATTATCTAAAATGTTTGAGATCATGCCAAGTGAGTCTAAGAGCCTCAAAATGATATGGACTAAAGTTTAAAAAAGAAAAACTAGTACAAACATTGATGCATTTGCATATATTTCGCCTCATTCATTCTAGCAATAATACAACCTGAAGAAATAAAATGTATAAGAAAAGTAGAAGTCTTCTTAAGATGTATCATGTAGGTTAATTAAAGCATCTTACAACAATGTAGACTTCTAAAATTAGAGTATTTTGAATATACATATGATAAACATGATTTTTTGAAGATAGAACTTATGATATTGTATCAAGATTCTATGCTCATTATTAGATCTTTTACCATTTCATTAATAATATTGTATGGAGCCCACTTGAATGATTGAGCAAGTTCTAGCATAAATGAATGAACAATAATCATGAGATTTCTTCGGTATTTTCCCACATCAAAGGTACAATAATTTAACTAGTAATTTGGTTATTTAGTTGAATTTTCAATCACATGTTAGCACTAGTAAATGCATATATTTTACAAAATTTAGAATGAATGTCATTTTCTGTTAATAGTATTCGATTAAAAAAGCTAAAATGAAATGTAGGAGATGAGCATTATAGACATGATTGAAAAAGCTAAGATGAAATGTAGGAGATGAGCAATATAGACATGTCAGGATAGTTTGAGATGACAAGATGGCCTCTAATGTGAGTGATTTTAAATGGTAGGTTTCAAAGTGTTTGCAAGTTGTAGGCTAAGTAAATTATCACAAAAGGTTATGATTTTAAAAGTAAGTCTTGTCACATGGATAAGGTTGGTACATTTAAATAATGGTGGATATGAGTGGAGTAGTGAGTCCTTGAACAGTCAAGAGTAGCCACCAGCCGATGGTATGTAGTCATGCTACCAATTTTGATTGCTTCATCAAAAGACAAATCTTCATTCAAAAATGTTAGGGAGAAATTGTGTTAAAGCTAAGTTCTCTCAACATCTTACACAAAGGTCACTTAGAATAAAACATTTGAATTATACGAAGCTATGAAATGGCCTTCATAGCCACAATACCATATGATTTACAATTGCAAGTCTTGGATTCAAATGTACACTTGATGGAGTGATTTCTTAACTTATGGATCTCCATTATTTGGTGTTATTCTAAGTAATAAGCATATGAATTATCCAAGGAGCACTTATTGCTTAGCCCTTTATCAATTTATTGATAATCAAAGACAATGAATACAAATGTTGTCAAGGAGTATTCAATTTCATAAAATAATGCACTGGGCAAGACAACTTTTCTTTCACAAAATTTAATTTATATAGCTTTGATTTCAAAAGAAAAATTTGTACAATAATATTCAAACAATTGCTTTTGACCAACTCTAGAGATTTCTCAAATGTTTACAATTCAAATAATATCTAACTCAAAGTAGTGAAGAGAACAAAGACACTATCCAAACACAACTCTTCCATTAACTAATATATTATATTTGACCTACATTGTAGGTAGTCATCTAATAATCAATTGAAACATCCCTAACTAAAGCTTAACAAGGTCTAAAATTAAACTTAGTTTAGTTGAAATTAAGACAAATCATGTATTCTACTATTCGACACTAACTGCAAGGTTTAGAGCAATCTTTTTGTACACTTGTTCGACTCAAAGTTGATAAAAACAATGATTGACATACTACCTCCACAATGTCTTTAACAACTCTCATCCTTCGTGACAAACTTTTGGCCACTGTTGTTTGGAGGTTCCTAGCATAACCATGGAAAAGGCCATGCTATGCAACGTTTGTATTAAAAAAATGAGGAGCAACACCCTTAAGTTTGGCAAGGTTGTAAGTTAATAAGTTAGACATTGCATAATAGTGCACTTGTACTTATGCACAAAAATGTGTTGTAGAGAACATATTTGTAAATACATGAGGTGTGTTTAAGTAGCAATATTTACTTCATGCTTAAAAGCATGTGCCCCAAAGCACATTAGAGAACTTGTGGCATGACCAAAAAAATTGATATAATATATACCATGTAAAAGTCAAGTTACTCGCCAAAAATAAAGAAATTGCAAGTTAACTTATACTTCCTAAGTTGGAAGGACTGCCGACAGAGAGATGCCACAATAGCTCTTCTGGGTCCAAGAATAAATAGACCATTTCATTTGTATATTGTGTTCTCATACCTCAATGTGAGATGGAGTGCTTGAGTTCTCTCCAATTTTGAAAAGAGAGAGAGAGAGAGAGAGAGAGAGAGAGAGAGAGAGAGAGAGAGAGAGAGAGAGATGAGGAGGAATGCTTTTGTGGATACTAAATGCTTTCATACTCGTGCCTTCCACTACTAAGCATAATTTCAAACCAAACTACAAATATTCTTTAGCAAAACACTTGCTAAAAACCTGCCCAACAAGAGGTTGATATTGCTCTTAGTTAGACTCTCTGGCTGGCTGCAAATTGATAGCTGCTCTTTGACTAGGCTGCATAAACTCACTAATTGATCCACAAATATGCTTGATGATCTGCCCACAAAACTCATGTTTTTATTCTACTTTCTTGTCAGAGAAATAGCTCACATTTCTTGAGCTCTACCCTGTCGGATAATTGGCTGAGTGGGACTCAATACTCACTCCAGGTTCCAAATTTGTCATGAAAAAAGCTTAGTGCATGGATGTTGTTGGCTGCTTAAAGAGGCTTGATAATCTGTTGATTTGCTGCTACTCACAGCTCATTATTCTGCTGGTTTGATGCCTCTTTGATAACACACTGATCCACCATGTTTTCTTGATTATTCTAGGGCCAAAAAAAAAATGCCATAGAAGACAAATCTCTGACCTCTAGAAAGGTAGTCTGCAGCAGCGTGAAAGTAACCAAATTTAACTTGTGACAGATAGATTCGATATACACGCCAACGATTAGTTGATAATAGCATGCAAATGTGAGAGAAATGGAAGCAAATGTCAACCCAGAAATACAATTCTCTTACCACACGTCTGTCCCATCATGTTTGCAATTCATGATAATCAAATTTGCCGACACCTAAGTTATCAATGCCCTCCAGGACTAGTATGGTTGATACCATCTCGCTATCAACTAGTATGGTTGATACCATCTTGCTATAACTCCGACTCCATGTTAGTAATGTAAGCTGTATGCTATAATAAATTGCAGACTATTAAGCATCATAAAGAAATATAGGCCATGGAATTAGAGCTAAAGAAGAGATAGTATCATTGAATACAATGCAAAAAATAAAGCATAATCAAATTATCCAATAAAAGCTATCAAATTATGATGACACTTCTCAAAAGAAAAATTGTACCACTTCTAAGATCTTGGAGAAATGTGCACGACCTCCAATGATGCTGATGGACTCCCCAAAGGAATTTTATGGAGACTATGTAGTATGCACGTAAAAACATGTAAAAGTAGTGGGTACAATTGAAACAACCCACCTCATTCACTTGACTAGTCTATTGCATGTGGAATACACTCACTCTTAAAAAAGTTAGAACCATATAAAATAGCATATTATTAAGCTTGGGACAAGCCCAAGCTAGTGCTTTTCAACATAGTCTTCAAATTTCTTTGCTCTAAGGATTGGAGACAGTTCATATCTTCGTACCATTGGTATCCACATCCCTTCTAACTGGTTCTAATGTCTTGCGTTCATACATTCATTTCTTGCAGAGCCTTATCCTTCGATATAGCTGATTGGCAGGTTTCTTAAATTCTTGCAGAGCCTTACCCTTTGGTGTAGCTAATTGGCAGTTTTTAGTACTCTTTGGACTGAGCTCTCAAGAAGCTAGGCTGTTGAGTGACGTCTTCTTTTTTGAACAGCATAAAAAACTCAATGAGATGTGTTATTTGATGTAATCACTTCCTCCTATCTGTCTTGATAACTTTCTTAAAGGTAGACAAGAGACATTTTCATGTAGATTGATTATTCTTAATCTATACTATCAGTAACAATTTGTATTTTGTGGGATGAGCGTATATGCAAGGGCCAAAACAAGTTGATCATGGACAATTTGTTACTGCTCAGAGTTTCCACCAATCCAATGAGCATTGAATAGACATGCCACATCAGCAAAGCAAACAAAGCGAGTAGAGTGGAACACACATGCACAGTAGGTGGCTTTTTTCTTTCTTGCAAAGACGAGTAGATTTTCTTACAGACAATTGTACTTCTTCGATACAGAGGATATATAAAGCTGGGTGGAACGATGTTAAATGTTGAAGACAATCCCACAAACCAACATGAAAAACTTGAGATGGAGTTGGAAGGGGCTGCACTCTGCACCCATACATCATAAACTCGAGCCTAAGGCCCATCCATCAAATCCACTTCGGCAATTATGATTTGAGCCACATATCATGGGTAATTAATCCAGGTACTGAAAAGTTGGAGTGGTCCACATCAAACAGTCAGTGATTTCGCTGTGTCCAAATAATCCAAAATATATTGGACTTGCACACAGGCATACCATCAACAAGACTGTATCTGGCTGATCAGAACCAACATACGAGAATGACTTTGGCTAAGTAAAGGATGAGGACAAGATGTCTAGAGTTCTCCAAAGGTGTTGACAACAAGAAGCAAAAGAGTTTTTAATTCAATATTGCAGAAGACATACAGAAGGGATGACAGCACCAAATGATTATGACAGGAGAGTAACCGTGTGAGAATTCTAAGTTGGCGTTGAAAAAGCACCTAACTAACAAAATGGACACCAATGGGTCTAAGTGGAGGGGTCACATTTGATTCATGCTTTTCTTTATGCTCTCTTTTTTATATGATTGAAGAAGCTATTGTGGGAGTAAGCTTTGCCAAAGTCTTTCCAACTCTACAAGTCGTCAAATAGACTGATTGTAAGGGAAAGGAAGTGTCTGGTGTTCAGAATCCTTGACGACATTTTCCCATTGGCGAGGCAGGTGGTAATACTGTTAAAGAGTTTCGGCATGTTGCAGTTGTTGGAATGCAGGAGGCTCTTTCTAGGAACGTAGAAATGCCCAAGGTGTAAAAATACCACAAGGCTTTTGGTTTTTGAGTAAGTTCAGACTCGACAAAGCATGATGCAGAATGTCTCTAGTTTTGCTTTCTTGCAAACAAATAATGGAAATGTTTCTATAAAAAATAGAGAAGGCATAAACATACTTGTTTTTCCAAGCAGAGAATTCAAATCTTGTTCATTCCAAAATCTAGTGGGGAATCTACATTGATGTCCACAAACATCCAACGGGGTTGGTTAAGCTAGACATCCAAAGTATTGGTCCCAGATTCCAGCCCCCTTGAAAACCAAGATGCTTTATCATCTGACAACTAACGGAATGGAAACCTGATTTTTTGGATCCTCAGCTTCATATTCCTCTTGGTTTGAGTGAACTCTATACATTGTCTCCACAATCTAAAAAAAAGACTCCATATCAAGCATGTTTTACAGATGAGTAGATTGAATGATCCAAGGGCTTGTATAAGTCAGTTCCCTCGATTTTCATGCAACTTTGCTAAATGCAGAATATTGGTAAATTGTTGATAGTACATAATGATTTAAATGCGTCAATTACTATTTTCATCTCTATGTCACTTAAAAAGGATAAAAACATTCAAACACTCAAAGCCCCACCAAACTGCACCACATTATCAATATTTCTGAGACTTTCCTCCCTCAATGCTTGCATTTTTGCAATCTTTCAAGGTCTAAGTAAGCTTTAAAAATGGATTCCTGTAAGCTAGTGATTCAAGTGACAAAGCTAAAAACACAACAGGTCCATGCCCGATTCTTACCTCCTAAGAAACAAAATCAATGTTAAAATTGCAATATTTACATGAGAACCATCTTGACAGTACTCGTATTCACCAACTGTAGAGTTATTTGCTGCCTATTTTTTCTTTTCACATAATGCCAGAGCTATATGACTTCCATGGCTGTTACCTAAAACTAATGAAGCACACAAAACTGATAGCTCCTCTGGTTCAATATATAGACGAAACTGGCCGTTACAAAGGGACCTGCAAACTC
The DNA here is from genome assembly GCA_029204225.1 of Diphasiastrum complanatum. NCBI lineage: Eukaryota > Viridiplantae > Streptophyta > Lycopodiopsida > Lycopodiales > Lycopodiaceae > Diphasiastrum > Diphasiastrum complanatum. The sequence continues at coordinate 29,859,860 of CM055104.1, forward strand.
TGCAAATGAAACACTTCAAGTCTCATTGGATAAGGCACCCTACTTCCACAGCTTGACACACTTATCGTGGCTAGCAGAGGCAACCATCCCTGTTGCAGGAGACTGTGCCAAGGCTGCAATCAAGCCTTCATGGGCCGTAACAGTCATGCTTTTGTTCTCAGCCATATTCCATAGCTCCAAGGACTGCAAAGCATAATATGGCACACATGCATTAGCTGGCAAAGGCTTAATAATTAAATGGTCCAGTTCCCAAGACACTAAGCAGCAATCTGCTCAGAAGCACAAATGTCACCATTAACTGCGTTTATAAAGGAGATAAGCCTGGAAAATAGTCACTCGGGCTAAAAAAATTGGTATAAAAACGTCCTGGTAGCATTTCCTGTACTACGTACGCACCTGATAACAACCGATCACCAGTAGAGATGGATAATTTGGATGGAACACACACGAATGGAATTTGTTCCCATTACAGCTGAGTTCATGCACACATTCACCATCGCTGCCAGACCCTAAAGCCCATACCCTAACCGAATCTTCACTAACTGATGCAACGTAGTCCCCAGTTGCATCCCAGCAGACCGAATGTACAGGCTTAGTATGCCTCTGCATATCAAACAACAATAGCTCAAACTTTAGTATACAGCAGAGCGTTTGAATAGTTAGTTTCAAGTAGCATGCAAAGAAACACAGGAAACGGCAATGATAATAGTTCCACATCTTCTATGATTTTAACATGGTCCTGCCAGCTGCAGAAGATTAGGCTGCCTATCTTGCAAAACATATCTGAAAAGAAAGATGCACCTGTAATGAGTGGATACATGTTTCTGATTCTACATCAAATATAGACACAACATTTTCTGCTGCCGCTGCCAGTAATCTTCCAATTCGAGGCTGAAACCTTGTTTGTGTCATACCACCCTGATAACAAATACAAACTTTACTACGTTTTATATCACAATAAAGAACATATGTTTGTATTTTTAATTCTTGAAAACAAGGATGCAACATTGATGTTAACATACCTTGAAAACACGTGTGCACACACCCTGATTGACACTCCAATAACGAATTTCACTGTCACCATCACAAGAACATAACAGATCCTCGTTGTTTGGGTGAAAGTCAAGGGACATGACCGAAGTCTGATGACCTGTGAAAGTCCTCAAAGAATAGCTTGGCTGCATCCAGTTTGAAAATTTTAGTATAAATTTTACGTCAAGCTAAAAAGGTCACTCAGAAGTTGGGATGAAAATTAGACTGTAAGCCACCCCAAGTTCATTCTGTAAGTAGGATCAAGTTGTGAGCAATTAGTGTTCATAACTGGCCTAACACCGAAACCACAAGATCCTCCTCCTAGATCAGCAATACAAAAGCTTCATTGTGAATTTAATGAACACTTACATTATCTGCATCCCAAACTCTGACCGTCTTGTCAAATGAAGATGTTGCCAATCGTGCTGAATTTGGACTGAACCTCACATCAGTTATCAAAAAAGAATGCTCTTCAAGAGTACTTTTCAGTTTCAGTGTATCCATATTCCAAAGAACAGCCTGTTCAAAATTCCAACACTCAGTTTCACCTTTCAAACAACATGCCTTCTATTTAACACATCCATATGATAAAATAATCATACAGCTCCCGTCTTAAAAAGACGCTAACTCCCGTAAGATGATTCAACTATGCTACAGCTCACCTTTTTATCATGTCCAGCACTTGCCAACAATTTGCCATCAGACGAGAAATGGCAGCATACTACCTTACTCGTACTGGCACGAAGGCATCCAACCTCTTGAAAAGAAAAAGCTGTTGACAGGAAATATCAAAAACAATTTTTCAGTCACCTCTTCCAGTCTGTATTAAACAGATTATGGTCTCCAAAGAGTGTAAAGAGAAACTGCCCACAAGCTTTGTGCTCTTAAAAAATGTGAGAGGTTTTGGAAATTGTAAAACACCTTTGGTGACCTCCAGGCTATGTCCTGCCGGGCTGCGCTTGTTGCTACCAAACAACCCCTCTCGCGCATCCGCTTCATCGTGAGAAAGAAAAGACTCGACGTTATCATCCAAAGAATTATCCTCACCAAATCGGTCCATATCAGCCTGCAATGTAAATTTTTTGTTTTCATATTATTTCATTATAGCCAGTGAAACTACAATCATGGTAAATTTTAGCACCAGAAATGTATACACCATGGTCTTAAATCAACGTCAATATCCAGCCCGAAGCAGTTACTTTGCAAATGCAGTCTCAAGATAGTACCCTACCAGCTGATTGCATGGTGAAGCAAGTGTGCCGACTCCATCGGAACCATACATCATCAGGGGCTTTGACATACTGCCACTTTGCTGCAGTACATTTCCCATTGACATAACATCACCAGGCGTATGAGTAGAGGGTGAAGATGGAGAATTAGGAGAAGGGCCGGCAGTGTTGCCAGTTCCAGTGCTATTTGCAGGGCCTGATGAGGAAGGCTGCTTCCTCTTTCTTCCAGTTGGACATTTTGAAGAGACCTTCCAAATGAAAATAATATTCAGATTATGAAGCTCACACCAATAAGCAGTAAACAGCCTACACAACACTAAAGTTCTTTTTATCCATTCACCTACAGCAGGCATCAGGTAGGAAGCTTTTCTTAGCTGCTGTAACGTACCTAAAAACCAGACATCTTACATACAGACATAGAAAAGAAGTACCAACTGAAGCAATCAAACAACTTGTGTGCTGATCTTGACTACCATCTGCTATACAAGTGACTAGTTAAAAAATATATCTAACTTGCAATGAAGTAAAATTACAGGACAGCACTAAAGTAAACACATATAAAAGCCTATCAAATTACTTCCTGTAGAACATTTTCAATATCCCTTTGTGAAATTGGAACATATCCAGATTCATAAATCCAAATTGAGAGGTCGGTAATGTCATTTAAAGCTTAAAAGCATGTTCATGTACACAAAATACTTCAAAACTACATAAGCAAGAAAAGGTTCAATACTACTGTCAATCCTATACTTTCTTGCAGTATCAAAGACAATCTTCCTCGCATCTGTATACTCAATCAACTACTACAACTCAATACCTTTCCTGTACCCGTACTATTGGTGCTCGGGCTCGGCTCCAACGAACCATAAACCTGATCATTCGCTCTGAAGGAGTTTGACATGGCTCCATCAGGCGTAATGCCTCCTGCCATGTTTAATCTGTCTTGTTGTTGTTGCTGCTGCTGTGGAGTGACTGATGATTGCTGTTGTTGCAAGTGCTGATTGTTCTGTTGTTGCTGGTGCATCTGTGCAAATTTCATCTGGATAGACAAACCCATAAAAGGAACAAGGCTGAAGCAAACGGAGTCACATCCTTGAAAGGAGAGAACATTTAATAGCATATAGAAATCGACTGAAGATGTATCATCCAAGAAACAAGATGATTACATATAGCAAAACAGCCTCAATACTAGAAAAATTCCTTGGAACATACAAAAAACTATAACAACTCAGCCTATATATACACACCCACACATGGGGGGGAGAGAGAAAGAAAGAAAGCAAGGTTTATTAACGTCGTTTTCATGAGAGAGAGAGAAAGAGAGAGTTAATGTCAGCAGTGATGGACAAAAAGGTTTGTGCATTCTGATTGGTCCGCATGTGATTAGGGTTACTTAAACTATCTTGAACCACAGATGCGCATGAGATGGATGAACAAAGTGATAGAAGCAATGATGATGTAAATAATTCACAATCAGATCTGTTTATCATAAAATTTCATAGATAAAATGACAACATCAAAGTTAAATACATGCAAACACATGATAACACATAATGTCATCAAGAGATACAAGCCAAGCTTATTCAACTGAAAGTCAAGATACAAATGTGCAAATTCACATTATGTCCGTGTAATATATAGAATACCAGTCACAACAACAAAACAACACTTGCCTTACACATTGACAATATCATTGAAAGCCCACAAGCTTGAAGTATTATTTATTAGCTTCTCCAGTGATTCATAATTATTTTTTGTGGAGTTCATGTTAGTTTGCTTATCACACTTCTTAGCTTATTACTGGGTCTCTTCAGGGAATTAGAACATCTATGAAGCCTATAAAGCAATGCTTTATTTTTCTAGCTAATGAAAATAACAAGAAGATTCTGCCAGAACAGGAAATCACAAAAATTTGAAAAGGCTTGAGGTTTGCATTTCCTACGAGTATCCACAGATGAAGAAAGGCGTTCATGAAGAATGTTTCCGCAGTAAAATCGACTTAATGGCCAGGAGTCAAATAACATAGAATGACTCCAAATGTTTCAACTATATGTCTAGGATAATACCCAACATAACAAAGGAGACATGAATCTCCAGCCCTACGGAGTCCAAAAACAAAGTTGTAAACAATCAACTTCATCATGCATAGCTTGGCCAAAATGCTACAACATCCCTACTCACATCATCAGAGGCCTAGAGTAGGTGCAGGTCAAATGCACAAACATAATTCCACATTAGCTTTCATACATTCATAGGAAGACCAACATACTGATCTCCATCACTTCTCCAGACGTGAAGAGCAGACTCAGTCATGATGAAGGCCTGCACTAAAGAGCAAAGTCAATTGAAGGTCCTACTTCCTCGTGGAAAGACTCAAAATATTCTTTACTGAAAGAGCTGTTCGGTACAGTCAAGTCACATTTGCAGCCTTTTCCAACAAGAAAATCTTTCAAGAAAATAGATACATCCAATTTCCTTCACCAAGGACTTTGTGGAAAGGAGAAATAGCTAAGAAAATCTTTCAAGAAAATAGATATATCCAATTTCCTTCACCAAGGACTTTGTGGAAAGGAGAAATAGCTAAGGCACCGAGAGTGGCTTGGGAGCTAGAAGGTTCAAAAACCATATTGGCTTATGGACATACAAGGACAATTGAGAATTCTTTTGCCTTGAATCGTTTTGGCATGATGCCAACTGTAGCCCAGGAACTCCTCCAAGAATAATTGGCACGATATCAGAACATATATAAGAAATGAGGAAAACACTCATTAATTGGAATATGGCAGCACACCAAAACATATGTAACAAATGAAGAACATAATCATTAAGTGGGACTTCAAAACCAGAAGCATATAGTTCAGGCAACCTATTCTCATTTTTGAATGCTCACTGAGAGCTAACATTTAGAAGGAGCTTCTGTAGAAATATTTTGAGAGAACGTTACACGTATATTTAGATAAATATAAGAGTCCATATAGAGGAGCTAACAAGTGATCAAAGGATTTTAAAAGGGATCAAAGATGAAAAAATATAAGTTTGGAAGGATTACAAGAATTAAACTCATGAGTGATCTAAGAGTGAGAAAAGGGGCAAATGTTATTCACACTAGAGATTTAGAAAAGACTACATACATCAAAAATAACATCGAGTCTAAAGAATGGCTTCTCCATTAACATGAGTTTTCTGTTGACTTGTAGCGTAGTACAGTCAGAACAAGGTTGAGTATATCCATTTTTGCAAGCTGAACATGAAGTTTGGCCTGAAAATAACTCATAGCATGCTGCATTCAAACCATTATCTAGCCAGATTTTATGTTCTTCTGCAAGGGGGCATTTGCTATCCAAACGCACACTGCAAGCTGCAGAAAAATAGGAAAAATTTTGATGTTTCTGTTTGGAGGCTTGCCTGAAATGCATAAGCTTTTATTTATGATTGTTTCCTTCACACTATCTTGTAAACATTCACACTGGATTTTGAATGTTGTTATTTTAAAAACAGTGCTAATGAATAAGAGAGAAAAATAACAGCTCGCAGTAGAATTTCATTTCGAAACAGGTTCATTGGCCAATGCCATTCGAGCTTGTGACAGAACTTGCGACAACTACAACAGCTATGAAGAGACAAGTAACTGAAATCAATGGAAAGCAAAAATCTGACAACCATTATTTCACAGAAACATTAGTAAGTCGTATTCAGGGGGCTACAGTTTTCAAAACTTGTGCATTTACTGGGAAGTCACAGAATTTGAAAATGACTTCAGAAAATTGAATTAATAATGAACTTGACAAACTTGCAGACTGTGCAATTAATATGAAGTTCCATGACTGAGGCATTGTTAATATCAAGTATGCACAAGTCTGTGATCAAGATGAATATTGAGGGAAATTCTTACAAGGATGAAGGATATTAGAGGCACATATTTGAGTATGATAACTACCCACGGCAAAAACAGAATAGAAAGAAGTTCAAAGAACTATGTCAGAAGAAACAACGAATAACCAGAGTACTGAGATGTGCCTTCAACGTGCATACAAATGGTAAGTTTGCCACTTTGAACTTAGACAAAGACCTGACAGGTAAACCGTAGGTACAGAACATACAGAATAGTGTATGCCAGGCTGAAAAATGACAATGCTCTTAAAAGTACATGATGACAGGATTTCCAGAATCTGACTCAAGAATTTCTTATTTGAGTCCCACCAAAATCTTTACATTGGTAGCTGTAACAAGAACGTTCTAACAATAACTGCAAAAAAGGCAATCTTTGTGGATTCCATATAAGGTCACCTGTTCATCCTGGCAAAAAGTGTTGCATTTTGATGAAGTTTTAAAATATACAGTTGTACAACGTGCAATAAGATGCACCGAGACAAGAAATCAAACCAAAATTGCATTAAGTAGTTGCCTCATTGAGGTACATCAAACTTCAAATTCCATTCTAAAACCTTTTCAGTGGCAACAGTAACAAGAACCTTGCATCTTCTGCACAATTCCTGTTCTGTTTTAGAACTTCATGTTTTTTAATTGCACAATATCACCTTATATGTTGCGTTTTCTGAACATGGACTTTTGGTCAAAGAAAGAAAAAAGGACAATCGCCAAAATTGTGATCAGTGGTTGACTCATTAATGTACATAAAAGTGAGAACTCCACTTCAATGCTTTAAATTATCTGAAAATGGAAGCATCTATCAGAAACCTTCATTACTTACAGATATAACTCTCTGCAATGTACAAATTGAGGAACTCAATCAAACTGTCGGGATCAATGGAAGAGAGAAAACCCGATTTTATTTTTAGTAATGAATTCCAAGATGGACAGGTTTCCTATTTAGACCAGCAAAAAAGAAAGCTCATTAGCTTTGGCTACGCCAATAAGCTAAAATGTTTCATTGTACATAATACATATTAGCAATGAGAAGAAAATCAAAACTAAAGAGAATAAGTAAGTGAGCTATGGAACATATGAACATGTACAACTGTAAACTACAACAGAAATTCTGCCTTAAACAGATTGAATGTTGCAAGTATTTGCATCGAGAACCTGATCTGTAGGCATCAGAAACTAATATGTAAGATACATCGCTGGTATGTCTAGCATAACACCCGACATAACACAAAGACGACAGGTAATCTGCAACCCTATCAAGTATTGAGTCCGACCATAGCATGCTACAGAACCCCTACTCACATCATCAGAGCCCTAGAGTAGGTACATATGTCCACATTAGCTTTCCTACATGTGTACAACAGCCAACATACTGAGCTTCTATCAGTTCTCTGGATGTTAAGGGCAGACTCAGTCATGATGAAGGCTGGCACTAAGGAGCAAAGCCAATCAAATGATGTCTCTATTTCCTCGTAAAAAAAAATAAGGAAAATCTTCATTTCATCACTTCAGCTTGCCCAGAACCTAAGTTGAATGTACAGCAATAATCTACAAAATAGAAAACTGATACTCGTTGAGGTACATTTTTCACTGTTTATCAAAGACTCTACATGTATAGGCTAAGGCAGATAGATGCCTTTCAGTCAGCATGCCGAAGTAAAATTCGAGACATCTAATAATTCCTCCCATCAATGTGTTCTAGTGTATAAAAATAAATTACCATGACATTATCATTTCTCTTTATTTCATTATTTTTACATATAACTATTCAACCCAGCACACATTCAAAGAAAGGCAAGATTGAACACCTTGATAGATTTGTATTTTGCAAATATGGTCTATGCTCTTTTCCCTGCAAGATAAAAAGATTAAGCAAACTTGTTCAGAGGAACCAACCATAAGGAGTCACTAATTTTGAAGATTTTTCATGGAAACTTGTAGCTTCTAATGCTGATTATTCAGACAAAAGTAAGAGAGGAAGAATATAGAGTCGACTCGCCAGCCAAAACAGCTTTCCAATTTATTAAGCAGGTTATGGGTTCAGAGCAAAAAGCACAGGTTTGATGAAAAAGATGCTGTTAGATAACAACACAGGAACTGTGAACATAGATGGTAACTTCAGACCTTTTCGAAGACAATACCCTACTTTTGTATGGCATTATATATAGAGCCAAAAAGTTAACAAACCAGGGACGGCCTTCATAAACATACAGCAACTACAGATTTTTGATCATATAATGATTAACAGGAAAGGTCCATATGCAAAAGAAAGAAAGGGGAAAATAACGAGCTAATATTGCTAAAGGGCAATAAAGACGATGTAGATTTTACTAATTACAGACATGCACAATGTGCATAAATTTGTCTCGGAAAGAAGGCTATTTCTGTGTAAAACACATAAGGCAGTAAATAGCATGTCTTGACAGGTAAATCATTACAATCATGAGCTCAATCACTAAGCTGAAGCTGAACTGAAGTTGTTCAAAGAAACTACATATACAGACAACAGTACTGGGAGCAAACCAAAATGTATAATGTGCAAGAAGAGAACCCAATACCCAGCTAAGAAAAGTGAAGACATCATCGTGCGTAGAAGAACCTTGTTCAAGAAGCAGAAAGCTACCAGAGAAACTCTACGTAAAACTGCAACATATCATAAATAAGTTACAGTAATTAGCAGGCAATAACCTTCATAATGATCTCAGCTTGCTCCTGTGAAGAAGAAACGCGAGTTAACGGAGATGCTGCCTGCATGGGGGAGCCTCCTTGTGTCATATCCCCTAGAGCATTTGATTGTCCATCTTTTCCCCCCAAACTACTTCTTCCTAAAAGTACCCTAAATTTGCGAGGATCCATATCATTCAAAAGAGGTGAGCCTGATGAGGACATATTTCCCTGCGCTTGTGCTTGAAGTAACAGCTGCTGCTGCTGCTGAGAGGTAAGGAGTTGATATGCCTGGTTAGCATGCATAAACGGCTTTGGAGATTGCACCATTCCCGGTCGCAACTGATCAATGCCCTGAAACATGTATGCAAAATAACTTCAATAGCGTCCAGATTGTAACAGTCATATATAATTGAATTACTTCACATAAAAAGACAGCGCAAGAAGGGCACTAGCTTTTCTGTATCTAGATTAGAGTTAACGAAGCATCCAGGTGCAATACTTCAGAGTGTTCATACAATCTCTTCAAAAAAAATATAAAGGTAAAATTGAGTTGATGTCTTTTTTTCTTATTATTGGAAATCAAGGAGTTATAGTTGAAGTGCTTACAGCAAGTGGCCATCCTTTCAGCGGTACTGGGTTTGCTCCCTGGTTCAAGCCTTTCAAAAAAGAAGAAACACATCAAATGACTGCAGATCTTCAGAAAAAAGGTTTCTGTACAATTTGAGGTGACTTGAGCCACACAAGACCATACATAACAGAAACTTGTAAATGACCCTAGAATAAAAGATACACATGCTTCTAAGAAGACTTTTCACAAGCCGACTCAAATTTCTAGTCATGTACTCACGTCCTTTTATTGTTACTAGGTGAGAGCTCATTAAGTTTTTCCTGGTACTAAATAAAAGAAATACCAATCCCAGGTAACAGAACCTTCCAAAATTTCCTCGTCAGAAGTCTTAACTAATCACGATACTTGTAGCACAATACAAAAATACATCCATGGAAGAAAGCTCGGAATGCTTAAAAGCTCCATAATGTCTTCTGAAACTCAAATCTGCATTTTGCAACAAGCAAACATGTAGCAACATCAAGAAGTTGAAGCTGGTGCTAACCTGGGCTCAACAAACCAGGTTTTGATTGCCCAACTCCTGGAACTCCAAAAACGGAAGGATCTGTAGCAGGGGACCTTTGATTTAACACCATATCATTTTTGTTATCCTGTTTTAAAACAAAAAAAAAAGACTTTTCAGGAGTACAAAAGGAGGGAGAGAGCTTCAAGAGTAAAACTTGAACTACACAATAAAAATGGTACATTGCATATAACCCTTCAACTGAATCACGCATAACATCCTGCAACAAGATAAACCTGATTTGTCACAGACAACTGCTGTGGACGCGACTGAACCTGCTGCAAGTTTGCCGTGGTATTTGCAGCCCCATGAAGCAACGGCCTGAGACGAGTTCAACGACATCCAAACACAAGTTTTCACTCAGGCGACACGCACAAATCATAACAGCCAAAAAGAGATCAATCCCAGCCCGAGTTCAAAATCGACTTAAAGTGTGTAAGAGATTCTATTTGCTTTACAAACCTGAACAATTTCTTCAAGAACTCGTCCTAAAAGAAGAAGCTCGCAATGTCAGTATGAGATTGAAATTACTGCTTACTAAAACATGCAAAGCGCAGTATCCAGAAAGCACATAACCAAAGCTGCTATCAGAGCATCAGTGACAGACCCAGAAAACTGTCCGGGGCCAGAAGCTGCCTTGAACAAGCTTGCCTGACTTGTATCCAGAATCTGTGAGGGATTTTCTCCAAACCTCTGTGAGAACACAGCCCAGAGCATGACTGTTGAGGGAGCAGAGACGAAACGGTTTTCAGATACAGAGAGCTATAATATGCAGTTTAAGGATCGGTCTGAACCTTCAAGGATGTCTCATCCAGCGCTTCTCTTGGTAACTTCAATCTCTCCTCGTAAATCTTTGTTGCCATTGCATTTGCTGTTGTCGGCTGACGGAGGAGCGAATCAGTACCCAAACCATTTGCAGTGCCGTTGAGAGCAAGATCACGCCTTGGTTGCTGCTGTACTTGACGCTGCAGCATTTGAAGATGCTGCAAGTGGATCTGCTGTTGCTGCTGCTGCTGTTGCTGCTGCTGCTGCTGCTGCTGATGCTGGAGCTGTTGTTGCTGTTGTTGCTGCTGCTGCTGCTGCTGATGATGAAGCTGTTGTTGCTGTTGCTGCTGCTGCTGCTGCTGCTGTTGCTGCTGCTGCTGCTGCTGCTGTTGCTGCAGCAGCTCTCTGGCTTTCATTTGCTGAGTCTGGAGGCCAGATTCGGTACAAAGTCATATTCGACAGTATGTTCGGTGCATATATCCAGTAATAGAAATGGTAAGATTATAAGTTATAACCATTCCCAAGGACGCAAAACATAATCGTAGAAGCTGTATTTAAGAAGAAGCATTTATTATCCAACTCCCAGATCATACCTCTATGTAGGATGCTGCCACTTCAGAATGCTTCTCGTTGGTTCGAGCGATAAATATGTCCCAAAACACAGACCACCATTCAAACAAGAAACCTCCCGGTGCGTCTATGGCTGCAAAAACGTGTCCAAGCACACGGAAATAAGATAACGAGCTACCTCATGCAATAGACACAATCTCTGCGCCCTGCCCCTGCCTCAACATATACACAAAAAGCAACACAAAGCAAACAACCCAAAAAAGGCGCACCAACTGGATCGGATGACACTTTTCCTTCAGTGAGGAATGCCTTGGCAGATGCCTGCAGATTCCTTTTCACAAGATAATCGTAGATATAAACGTCCAACCTACGAACACAAACGAATCATTTGCCGCAAGGCTTTCAGCTCCCTCTCATCAAACATCAAACAAACAACACCTACACTCACCTTACACAGCACAGCAAGCAAAGAGCGTCAACAAGCCTTGGGAATCACGAAGTGTGCTATGCTTACATCTTGTCGGCTTCCCAGTTGCTCTGTGCCATGGTCGCCGACGCGCCCTGGCTGCAGGAGACTAATCCAGCATGCTACAGTGATTTGCCACCGGTCTGCGACGATGGCAGGCCAAATTCGGAGCTCCAAAGCTCCTGCTCCACTCTCTCAGTCTGGAATTTCAATCTAGCTACTCCTCAATGGCTTGGCAGCACAAACAGCAATGGATTGGCAGCAGCAAGCAGCCATGATCGATGCACGAGCACACACAGACATAATCAGAAAGAAAGAAGGCGAGACAGAGAGAGAGAGAGAGAGGAGAGCAGAGAGGAGATGGATCTTACGCCATTACGAACTATTTGAACGAGAAAGAAAGGCCTCATCCGAACCTACCCAAATCACCAGGTACATCCACCACCGAACCTACTACAGCCTAGACCTCTCTTCTAATCCCCTCACTCCAGCGGCCCCTCCAGAGCGCACACGACAAGGTACGAAACACAACTCCCCGGCTCCGAAGCAAGGACTGGCAGGTCTGGTAGACTGCACCTAGGGAGCTTCGAGACGACCGTATAGCGTCAGTCGGTCAGATACTAGGACCAAGAGGCCCGGCACGTGGCGAGATGCCTGGCCTTTCCACTGGCTGCTCCCAGTCATCTAGAGAGAGAGGGGTGTGCGTGCATGAGCTATGCTTGAGCGTCACGATTTTGGTGGACGGAGAGCTCCGGTCGGCGAGCGACTGCCGCCGGTCTTCTCCCTGCTCCACCGACACGTGTCCACCACCCACCCCAATTTTTTTCTGTGCATTGCTTTATGCAATTACCGTACCAGTCCGTACAAGTGGATGTCTTTGTTGAAAAGAATCCTGTTCTCCTAGTTGTAAATGGTGGCTGGCCCTAAAGGCCAATTCATGCAACCACCAATGGATGCGTGCCACTTGGCACATGGCACTTTTTCTCAATCTCAACAAAGTTGAATAATTTTAAAAAAATTCCGTACAGCGAGAGAAGCCACTTATGTGTTCCATGTTGTCCTTGCCCTTTAACCTCTTTCTTTGTGTCTTCGTCTTTTTGTCTCTTCACGAGAACATTTGAGTTTATTGTTGTTCGATGAACTCTTGAGAAAGAGCATTACATGCTTGTATGGATAGTTGGGTTTTTTTCTAGTGTTAGGCGAGTATAGATTCCTAGGTGGTTTCAGTATTGGTATTAGCATTGGTATATAGGAAACTACCTGATTAGTATATGATTTTGTAATACCTAGAACCGGATCCACCATAGTATTTGTCTTAATACATGTTTATACGTGAGTTGATAACTGACTGATATCACCCTTGTAATACAAGCCCGATTTATACCAATGTAGAGCTAGTATATTGATATTGTATTGGTATAAGATTTTTGACAAAATTGCAATACTCGGACCTAGTCTGTATCAAAAATTTTGATACTACATGCCTCCAACGCAAGTTAATTCCTTGCCCATCTTTTAGACTATTAAAAGCAAAATGGGGACAACATTCCTACAACCCACACTTTTCATTTTTGAGAAGTTGATTATGTTTTTCAAACGCAAATTCTATTTCTTAATAATGGTCATGTGAAAAAAGCCGAACCATTCACTATGCAATGGAAGGAGCATGATAGAATGTCATCCACTCGGTTCCTTTCATAATATGTAGTTGTTGTTCGGGTGAATTTTGCTTATGTGTCACATGTTGATTTACTCTGAACATGATGGTTATACCTCGCTATTTTTAAAACCTGCCTATGTAGCTATTTGACTAAAAACCTACCTACTTACCTATTTACGCCCAATAGTGTGCATAAGCAGGCCTGCTACAACCATAATCGTAACACTACCTACCTCATCACTACCTGCCTCATCTCTTGTCGCTCAAGAGGTAGTAGTCCCATGAATTATGGGCATCCAAACCAACTAGTCCATGAAACTTGAAAGGATAACCCGAAATGGGTCCAGAGTCCCTCATTTCCAACTACAGGCACTAAAAATATTGCTATGAGGTTGAAAGATATCGAAAAAAATATCATCATAAGCTTTTCCACTAGGTTAGTTACTATACCATTCTACTATTTTCTATGGTTGTTATCAACCATTACCATTAAAAAGCTGGCCAAGTTGATAAAGCATGTTACTTGTGGCAAAGCAGATCCAACCTCAAATGTCAATGTTCTTGAACAAGGGATAGACGTAAATTAGCTTTTGCTCTAGTTGCTAAAATGAATTCCCTTGATTCCACGTCTTGGTTCTTTGAACTATTTAATTGTCAAAACAGATAGGGAGACTAAAAACATTCAAAATTATTTCTCAAGTGAAACATGCAATATATTGTTAAAATTGAGTGTCGTATACAGCAAGCCAATCTTAGCACTTTTGGAAACATGTCGAGATTTTTTTTCTATAAATGACAATAGTAAACTAGTGGATGCTACTCTGGATAGAAGACGCGTTGAAAGTTTAATATATCTTACATCCACTTGACGAGATATTTGTCATGTGATAGCTATAGTGAGTCAATTTATGCAATGCTTAGTAGTACCTTGAAAGCCAACAATGTGTGCCCAAAGTTATATGAAGAGAACTCTACATAATGGATTATTTTTATGCTAAGATTGCACATGTCAATCTTACAACATACATGGATTCATATTGTGCTGGATATGTTAATGGAGATGTTATGTGTCTTATTTTTTATCAGCATGTTTCTCTTAGATCAATAAGAAATAAGCAATGATTGCTTAAACTTCAAGTAAAGCAGGATACGAAAAAGCAATGAGAATAGTTTGTTAACTCGAAATAAAAGACTACTTGAAAATATGGGACCACATCACCTACATCTATATTATGCAACAAGCAAAATCACATCATTCTAGCTAAGACTCCAATGTTTCATGCAAGAACAAAAACACCTCTAAATGCACTATATTTTATATCATGAAAGGTTTAAAGTGGAGAAACAAAGCCTCCTATTACACTTTTTAAGACTATAATTTAAACATTTGTATAAATAGGGTTTTGACATTCTGCGAGTACTTTTTTTGTGAATTTTGAGAGTTTGCCCTACTACAGTGTTGGGTGGGTATATAGGTGCCCGGGTGGTATCAACAATGGTATTAACACTTGTATCATAGAACATACCCGACCAATATACGATTTTGTAATACTAGGGTCGATATCTGACGCGGGCTGGTTTTAGCCCATTAATGCACATACCAATATTCGGATTAGGGGCAAAAAATTTGATTCTAACATGGTATCAATATAGTATCCATTTTTAGTTGGTTTCCAAATTTTACACATCTGATAAATATTATTCATGGTCTCCCAAAGTCATTGGTGAGCACCAACATAGTATTGGCCTTTAAAATCATAGGCATATTACATTTAAAAAGGTCATGCTTTTCATTAAATGCATACTAGTTTTTAATCTATACTAATCTTGTAGATGTCATGCAAAGGAATTTGTGCTAACAAACAAAAGGTCAAATGACAATCCCACACACTCACACAAACTTTTGTATCAAAATTCATTAAAGAAATTGAGCTATAACTTAGTTGCATCAAATAATTTCAAAGTCTAGAAAGACTCGCATTCATATATCAACAAAGGACATTTGGAATAATAATTTCTCATGGAAAGGCTATTATGAAAAGATTGCATCGTAGATGTTGTGCATATTCTATGGTAGATGCCACCAAAAACAAAAATTCATTTTGAAAAACTTATACACCCATATCATTTTTTACTTAAAGGTCGGGGGGGGTTATTTGTACATATTCACTAGGGATAAAGGAATGGAACTAAGAACCATCAGTTCGTACGAAGCATTTTGAGGTGAGACATTTCCTCATTTAATGAAGTGATAAAAAAAGTGTTGGAAGAGTAGCAAAAAGCTAATGTAGTTGATTGTTTGTAGGTCAAGAAGCATTATAGATGTTCATGGGAAGCTCTAAAGTGACTCTATAGGCTGGATAAAGCCATTCTTATTTTTAGACGAAATCGGTTAGGAACTGAGAAAGTTACAACTTGTATAGTTTGTGAGCTAATGTATGGTATGAGACTTCAATACTAGAGAACTACATTAATTTATTGTTGTTTGGCATACTGTGAAGTTTGAATAGTTTGTCACAGATGTGAAGAAGAAGACTAAGGAGCTTAGAGCATTTGATTGAGTGGTTCAATGATTCTCAACAAAAGCTTTGAACTTGTCAAACTAGGAACATAGAGCACATCATTAAGATCAAGCTTATCTAAAGATATGCTTCCTATGCCTTCTATCATACATTCCTCATCATTTGTGGTATAGATACAACTTCTAGATCCTTTGTATGGTACAAGATTACAAAAAGAGTTTTTATCACTACTCATGTGGGATGAAGCACCACTATCTAGCCACCATATATTAGAATGCTTGAAAGAGGAAGATGAAAAGTTAGACATCATAAGTGAATCTTCTTTGTCACAAGGAGATTCATCTTCACAAGTGATGTTGGCTTTCTTTTTCCTTTTGTAGCATTGAGAGGCAAAATGCCCCTTTTTGACACATGAGAAACAAGTAACCTTGTACTTGTTCTTCTTCACATTAGATGAACTGGGTTCCTCCTCGGATGTCTTCTCCATTGCTTTTGTGTTGTCCTTGGAGCTCTTGCCATTCTTCTTGTCTTTGATCTTCCCCTTGGACTTGGTGAAGAGTGCTTGATCACTTCCTCCATCCTTGAGAGACAATCTCTCAAATCTTGCCACTCAAGTTTGATGCCTATACTCCTTGGCTATCAAGACTCCTTGTAAGGCTTCTAAGTAGAAACAAAGGCCAGCCTCATAGACTCGTCATTTGTGTGTATTTTCTATAATGCTAATTGAAGACTTCAACTTTGTAATGTTCTATAATGCATTGAACATGTATTTTGTTCTTGGAACTTCATCCAATTTAAAATGATATAACTTCCAAGGAATATATAACATCATTACAATGTTTCATGTCTTGGTGTCTGTAATGATTGGGAATTAGACAATTGGGAATCATTGAATCATAAAAGATAAATCAAAACATATTTTAACTGTTTAAAGTTGACAACTAACTTTATTATATTTATATATAATGACGTCTTTTCAAGTACCAATATTTGTTGGAATTGCTTGGGTTTTTTTTTTTAATATGTTATAACCATTTGAGCCACATGAAGCGAATAGATCTATATAGAATGATTCTAAATTATTTGCGATCTTTTTGTCACAAGTAGTACAAATTGTAGATATATTAAAATTATTTTTAAAAGGAGCATATAGAGATGCATCTGCCAACATTTTTGAAGGAGGGTTTTCACAGTGTTGGTGATATCTTTTCGTCAATGATGTTGTTTGTCCAATGTAAACTTTTTAGTTTTTGATGCATTCTAATTTGTAGATGTGAATGTTCTTCGTGCTCTTTTTGGTGGAGGTGTGTTTTCCTGCATTCAAACAATTTATCTAATGTATCTTTTTGTAGATTTGCATAGTTAGACTTTCAAAAATGTAATAGATAAACAGAGTTTGATATACCTTTGTAGCACTTGTTGATGCTACATCTTCTTCTGTGATAACCTAAAAATCATGCAATAAAGTTAAGTTGAAAATTATTTTCATATTTCATAATAGAAATATATAAAAAAATGTTCGTTATACCTTATGTTTTTGTATTTGAGGATGAGACTCATATAGATGTGCTATTGTAGGATTAACCATTTGTATTACAGAAGAAAATGTGATTGGTCCATTTGTCAATTTGTTTTAGCAAATTGAGTAAGAAAGCAAAAATACCATAGTTGTGCATGAAAGTCTGCCAACGAGCAGAACACATCGAAAGAGCAGAGAGTCATTCCGCCAATGAGCGAGACACTGACGATCTTGCTCTAAAACCAAACTGACAATATAGTCGTTCTATTTCGTATATCTCTTGGCCTTGTGTTGTGTCTCTTGATTGCTAGAATAAAATATGTTCTGTGATGCTTAGTTGAGTGTTTGGGATCCCGTAAGAGCTTCCGCACAAAAAGAAAATTCAAAGACAGAAAATTGTTCGTGAATCAGAAGAGAGAGGACAAACACGAAACGTAACAACTTCCGCGACATGGTATCGAAGTGGTTTTGGTTATCACTACTGATATCCCAGCAGTGATTCTTCCAGACAACATAATATGGCTACGACAATCCAGACCAGAGTAGCAACCAGTCTTGATGGTGCAAATTACAAAATCTGGAAATTCAAAATCAAAACACTCTTGAAGGGCGAAGGCATCTGGTCGGTGACTGAGCTCTCAGAGATGCAGCCTCCAAAGGGAGACCCGAGGAGAGCTGAATGGATCAGAAAGGATGAGCGCGCAATGGTGATCATCGTTTCATCCATAAATGAAAATCTACTCATGTAGATTGAAGACTGTGAAAGCAGCCATGCAGCATGGGAAAGATTAAAGCATAAGTATGAAGTGAGGACTGCAGCTTCAGTCATGCACCTTCACAATCAGCTGCAATTCATATGGTGGGATGGCAACCAGTTAGATCAGCACGTTGAGAAGATCAGAACGATCTTCGCTCAACTCGCTGCATCAGGACAGGAGCACCAGGTCCCAGCACCACAACAACTGATGTACTTCATGAAATCTCTACTGACATCCTATCAGCTGCTATGTATATCTTGTTGCTTGTTTCTCATCTAGAATGAATACGTAGATGGTATATAGGCATGCAGATGAATAAAGTACAAAGTGGATGTGTTGTCTGTGGGAGATCATGGGTGGCTGCTATCGTTGTCAAACTTGTTTGCACAGTGTATGGGATGAGCGTGAGAAGGCTGGGACGTTAGCCTCCGCTAGAAGTGGATGTTGATGAAGATGTGATAAACGTGACACTCTGACAAATGCCTTGAAAACTGATTTATAGGGTACCCTAAACCGTGAAGGACACCTTTGGCATTTGTAGGGCAGTGTCATCTTTTTCACCTTTCTTGCCTGTGGAAATTCACTTGTATTTATGCAAACAGTCATGTTTTATTCGTCTGTCTTATTTTACATGTAAATATGCAGATTGTGCGACAACACGAATAAAAATGCAGCAGCATGAATGGAGGCAGATTAACATAGAATTTAGGAGAGTAAAGGAGATAAATCCAACATTGGTGTGTGGCTAAATTTAGTGTGACATTGTGCTTGTTGCATTCATTTCTATGTTCTTGCTATTTTAGCTCCACTTTAGCATAAATGCTTTCTCTTTGGATGTCTCTAATTCTAGTTAAGCCAGTAGAGTGTATGTTAGAGAGTGAGAGTGTGTGGAAGAGTGTGTTGGAAGAGTGTGAGTGAAGTGAGAGAGATAGATTAATGGTTAGTTTATTTTGGTGGTGTTTTTGTTGGAATGCTATTTGCTTGCAAGTAGAAGTAGATGTTAACACTCTTTGTTTTGCAAGCATCTTCATGGCTCCTAGGTTCAAGCCCGCTTCCCGTGCTACAAACGACTTAGGAGGAGAAGATGAAAAGCCTTCTACTTCTTGACAACATTGGCGCCATTGTCGGGGAGCCAAATTCTTGCAACTTTTTGTTGTTTTTCATTATTTTTACTTGCTTTGTTGTAAGGACTGGTCACTAGTTTTTAGTGGCTACTTTGCAATTTTATTATGCTTGTTGTTTGGGTGTTTTGAGCATATGTATTTGAGGAATTATCATGAAACTATCATTCCCCCGCAAAATAGTGCAAAAAAATAAGTTCTAAACCATCGTGAATCTACCTCCCCAAATCTGACTGTGGGGTCAAAACTTGTCGCAAAACTGCCAAGTTGTGGGGTCGAAAATCTCTCATAGTATAGCCCTTCCACCTGTCAACAACAAAGGTTAGATCACTGGATAGGTGCCTAACTATGCATAGATGCTACTTTTAGTTAATTTCCTACTTTCTCCCTTAACTCTACTCACCACTATACTACTCCTCTTTAACTCTACTCCTCTACACTATCATTCATCATAGTTTGGTTAAAGGGAAGGAATGGATAAGAAGAGATTGAGAAGAGAAGAGAAAGAGAGAGAAAGAGAGTGAGGGTGGAGGGTAGCTCAAATGCTCCTTATGCTTGCTAATGGAAAAACATTCACTATTGGCAAACAATAAACATGGAAATAGAAAGCAAGAGAAAACACAACCAAGAGCAATAACAAGTAGTGAATAGCAAATGAGGATGCTTCTCTTCCAAAAATGGTAGAGTTTCCTCCTTCTCGTTAAGCATGGAAGTAATGTACAAATGGTGTCTTTTTATAAAATGGGGAAGGCCCTTGCCCCTCAATCTTATTGGCTAATATTCACAATGATCCTAACCATTCATCTTGGACCCAATTTGATCCAAGGGTCCACAAAAAGTACATTAGAAATCACAAGATTCATGTGAGTCCCAATTTGGACCCAGTTCTACAAAGTGATCTCTAAGTTTAAAAATGACATTGAGACTTATACACGCGGGATGCCATGCCCTCACAGCACATTTTATTGGAGGATTTTATTTATTTACACTTTGTTGGAAATACCCACAACAGGACCCACGGCCTGAAGTAGTGCTGGTCTCTCGACACTCTGCCGGTTTAGTAGAGCATTCTTTTGGACCGCCTCTGGTGCATGAGATATCCCGTAACGTCTTCTACGAAGTTGGGACGGTCCAGTTTCTTCGAGTCCGTTGGTGTGTGGAAGGACTTGTGAACTCCTTTCAGTCATTCCTGATCCACCCATGCTTGGAAACGTTTCGTCTAGGGATCGCCGAGGAATGCAGCTCGGTAATATACGCGAGCAACTCACAGCTGGTCTTCGACTTTGTCGGAAGCGAGCGCCTTATTTGGAACAAAAAATATGGAGGGAAAGAAATCATCTATTTTGTTTCAATGCCCATTCAATATTCCAAGTCCCGGGCGTAAGTGGCTGCCGCGCGGACTGTGGGATTAGGGCAATTGATGTAGTGGCTAGCGAATGCGGAGGCAGCCCTTCTGACGTCTATATCCATTGTCCACCCATATTCGGATTTGATGATTGGCCAGTTGAAATTGTTGAGTGTGATCTGGTCCAGAGGAGTGCTGCATTCCGCCCATTTGGATCTTCTTGGACATGGCAGGAAATGCGCGTTCACCCATAACTGTTGCGAACTCGTCACGTAAGCCCTGATGGCCGCAAGGTCTCTCTCAAATAACTGTTGTCGCCACTCCAGTTGTGGTTGGAGGGCGGGTAAGGCTTGCAGTTCTTTTCCCTTGATGGTCTGAGCTGAAAAGGATAACTGCCAGCCGCCTCTTGATGACTCATGTTCATTGATGTTCTCCTCCACGGATTTCGGTCTTCGAAAGGCCCGGCTGGCAGATATCGTTCGTGACCCTCTAGATGATGTTGCTTGGCCCTGGTTGGTGGTTGCGCCTTGGACATGGTCGTGCGTCTTAGCGGCCGCATCTGGCTGCCCTTGGTCCTGGCCTTCGGACACTTGATCTGGTTGAAACCCCTCGGCTTCCTGCTGGCTCTGATCTTGGCTGGTACTAGCCTGTGCAGCGTCAAAATTAGGTGGCGGTGAAATTACCACGGGGGAGGGCTGGGCCTTCGTTTCCGTGTATTTTTGGCATGCCTTGAGGGCTTGCTTGGCCTGGACGAGCTCTTGTGTTGCGCTTGCCCGATACTTATTGAGCTCCGTCTGGTAGCTGTTCAGAGTTTGGCTATAAATATGCACTTGACGTCGTAGAAGATTCATCTCTGATTGGGAAAGAGGCCTTGTGTCCGGTGCAGATTGAGCTAACCAGACGAGCTTTTCATCTTGTAAGGCTTTAACCTCCGTCCCCAGGCGCGTGTTCTCTACTTCCAAAAGTGTAAGTTGCGCCTGGATGGGGGCAAGCCGTTGGGATGCTTCAGTTTGAAGCTCCCGCACCTTTGTGGAGGCCTCCGTCAGCGCTTTGGAGAGGCTTTGAATATATTTGTTTAGGCCCTCCTCCTTCTGTTGCAACTTGGCAATCTCCTGGTGCCTTGCTTGTTCGTGTTGCTGAGCCAGAATCAGCTCTTGTTGCAGCTTGGTGAGGTCTGCTCGCAGCTGTGTATTATTTGTTGCCAACTGTAGTACCCTGCTTTCCAGAATAGCTTTGGCTGCTACCGCATCCAGGATGTATTTTCCTAGGGTCTGGTACGTCATCGTTAGATCCGTGAGAGCAGCTTGTACACTGGCACTGACAGGGGCGTGTGTTGTATCGGCCCCAACGACTTGTGGAATTTTGTCGTCATTGTCTTTGATCAGATTTTCATTTATCCTGATGCCATTTGGGGCGGTAGGGTCAACCCGATCTAGAGATGCTACAAAAGCTGTTTGTACAAATGCGTCATCAGGCAGCGGTTGGCTGCCCTCGACAACCTTTGGCGAAGCGGGTGGGGTGTGAGAAACAACTGCAGAAACAGGGACGAGGACGGTTCGTCCGAACGAGAGGATGGGAGGAACAGTGGGGAACTGAAGGGTGGTGTGGAGTATGGAAGAAGGTGAGGATGGAGCATAAAGTGTCTGGCGTGGGGGTGAAAAATTGATAACTTGCATCCATGCCAGGGTGTCGGGGGACAGTTGTGAATTAGAAGGGGTGAATGTGAGAGGAGCAACAGTGGTGGCAGGAGTAATGGAGGATGCGATGGTGATGGATGGAGCAGCGGACACTGGAAGAGAAGTAGGAGTGGTATCAACAGAAGAAAGGAGGATGGAGACAGAAACAAATGTGGATGGAATAGGAAGAGAGGTAGCGACAATAGTAATTGGAGTGGGGGGTTGCACGGAAGAAGAAGTGGCGGTGGTTGATGGAGTAGTTCGTGCGGCAGTGGAGACACGTCGTTGGGTAACATGTGGAGATGTGGATGTAGAGGCAGTGCCACGCATTCGTTCGTTGTGTTAATGACTGCAGGTTTGGATGAGGTAGATGCTTGAGATGGTGGATAAAGGTTAGTATGTAGCACAAGGGTAGACAGGAGGGATGAGCATTGGAAACCATGCACTTTCGTCTCGAGAAGTGCACAGGCAAAGTTACACAACAAGGGGCCTGCTGCGATTTGCTCACAGTTGTTGGGTTTGATGGAGTTTGTTAGTTCTCGAATAAGTAAGCTATGCCAGTCGTATGGCACAACGGAGGGGTTAGGAAATTCCAAAAAGGATTCCACTATCTGACTCAGCAACGTAGACTAGATTCTGTCCTTGCGAAATGTTGAAATAACCAGAAAGTTATTCAACAGATGCGCAGCTGACTGGATGACGGGTTCCATAATAGCTTCTATCAAGTAACCATTGTTAGTCTGGATGGGGATTTCTGGTGTGGTTTGGGTGACGAATGGTTTGGTCAGAGCTTTGGCGTGGCGATGGGAGATGGGTTGACGATCACCGGACATAATGCCAACGGTGATCTACTTGAGGAGTACTTACTTGGCCTTATGTGCCTTTTACCATTAAAAGACATTATAAAAGTCTCTCTTTCTTTCTTTCTCACATACGTTGTTGCTTCTAACCTATCTCAACCTAAAGCTTAGTTTAAGTTTCATCTTCAAAACCAAAGCTTCATTGCACCAGAATCTTGATCAAAGAAAATCAGACACCCTGATATCAAACAAAATACAAGGTGGTCAAACAATGGAGACCACAAGGTAAATCGATAGCAATGAGAGGAGGCAAGGCCTTTTGGAAGGGATTCCAGGATAAAGTATAGTAAGGCATAACCTATGAAACAATAAAAGGCATAATATTGAACAAGGGCATTGACACTAATAGATTTGCAAAGAATTTAAGCATTAGTTACTTGTTTGAAACATAGGAACATGGAAGTTCTAAGTTGTAATTGAAGGGTATCATCACTATAATAAAGAAGGCAATAAAAGCAGAGATCGTGGGATGGCTTCCCATGATCATGACTCACCTAAAAAGCAATAGAATTGTGAAAAAAAATTTCAAGAAAAAAATAACCGAGTGATACAAAACCTCTTAAAGTATAGGAACTATAGCTGCAACTCTTGATGCCCATTGATGTGAAATGTCTAGATTCCACTACGACAATAACGCAGACAAGCTTGCAGCTATAATTCTTCTATTTGCCAAGTTTCTCCATTTTTTGGTACACAAATAACCATGATTCCTCCCATACACCGAGGAACAATTGAAGGACCCTAACTTGGAACCATTGAAGGACTTCAATAGCATTATAGAATGTTATTATGCACGTGGATACATGCCTGCTAGGATCCAACGTCACCATCATTCATCATTTTCTCGGCTTTCTGTTTTGGCCAATGGGAAACATCAAGGGAAAATACGCTGTAACAAACTGGCTTATGAACGGCCAAGCACGGTGACTGCAATGCCCATGGAAAGTCCAGGCCCCGACAAGCTTTATGGATAGTGGGAATGTATTAACCAAGGGGATAGTGGTACTGTATAGACCAAGAACTGGTCGAAATTAGTCCTCAACGTCCGGAATGTGGGACGGGAAATTGTCACAGGTTTGTGAATCTGATACGAACCAAACGGACCCGTTGTCACTCATTTCTGGCCTTGTTTGGCAAGAAACGCCCTGTGGGTCACAAAGACCGCCATTAGGGCATAGAAAATGGGTGAAGTTGCGACTCTTCAGTCGATGGGTCCAATACCTTCAAATGGAGTCAGTTTTTAGAGCTTTCTGTTTTGGCTAGTGGGGAACGTCAAGACAAATTAACATTAACAAACCAGTCTATCAACGGCCAAGTACGAAATCTGGAACGCCCTCCAGACCCAAACAAGATTTAGGGAAAGTGAGACGGTATAGACCAGGAACTGGTCATTATTAATCAGAGACATTCAAAGAGTGTGGTCACAGGTTTGTGAATTTGATAAAAATAGAACGGACCCGTTCTCGCACATTTTCGGCCTTGTTTGCCAAGAAATGCCCTGTGGGCCACAAAGACTGCTATTAGGGCATAACAAATGGATTAAGTTTCGACTCTCCGGTCGATGGGTCCAATACCTTCAAATGGAGTAGGTTTTTTCGGCTTTCTGTTTTGGCCAGTGGGGAATGTGAAGACGAATCCATTGTAACAAACCGGTCTCTAAACGGACAAGTACTGAATGTGGAACGCCCATCCAAAATCCAGGCCCAAACAAGATTTAGGGAAAGTGGGACGGTATGGACCACGAACCGGTCGGAATTTGTCGTTGACATTCGGAGAGTCCGACGGGGCATGGTCACAGGTTCGTGAATCCGATACGAACAGAACGGAGCATTTTTCGCTCATTTTCGGTCTCGTTTGGCAAGAAATGCCCAGTGGGCCACAAAGACCGCTATTAGGGCATAACAAAGGGGTTAAATTTTGACTCTCCGGTCGATGGATCCAATACCTTTGAACGTAGTCGGTTTTTTGCGGCTTTCTATTTCGGCCAGTGGGGAATGTGAAGACGAATCCACAATAACAAACCGGTCTCTAAATGGACATGTACAGAATCTGGAACGCCCGTCTAAAGTCCAAGCCCAAACAAGATTTAGGAAAAGTGGGATGGTATGGACCAGGAACTGGTCGAAATTAGTCGTGGACGTTCGAAATGTCAAGCGAGAAATTGTCACAGGTTTATGAATCCGATACAAACCGAACGGACTCGTCGTTGCACATTCCCGGCCTAATGTGGAAGCCGTCAAATGGCTCTCATGTGGGTCAGTTGATTTTCCATGGTTTTGCTGCTGTTCTTGTTGTTGGCATTGTGCTCTAGTAAGAACTCTAATAGGTTTGGATGTGATATGACGTGCTGGAAGGATCCTGTTAGGTTGTTTAGGACAGTCTTTGAAGCTATGTTTGCGAACGTAGTCGGGACATTCCGCGTGATATTGGTTTTTTACTTTACAGTCAGCCATGAAATGTCCAGTTTTGCCACAAATAAAGTAGCGGTTGCTCATGGGTCCCGTGGCAATAGCATAACCATCTCGGATGGCTAGCTATGTTGGGTTTTCTGGTGGTGTGGAATACTCAGCTTGTTTTCATGAGCATGACTTGTCGGTTTGATAATGGTGATGACTAGATCATGGAATTGTTGTATCATTGTGATATGATTGATCGTAGGAGTTTTCTACCATATGTGCTTGGGCAGATTCTCAAGGATGTCTATGTTTTTGTGCTCCTAGATCTTGTTGTCCTCTTGTGGTGGTCCTAAGAGCGCCAACTGTGGTTGAGGGTCATGTCTAGGTTGTCTGGGCAACTCTTGTATACGGACCTGGTTGTTTCGTGGTTGATAAGTCGTGTGGTGGTGCTGTGAAACAAATGGTTGCCTAGGAGGTTGATAGTGTCCTCCTGATTGGTTGTGAGACTGGTTCCTCGGGTTATAATAGCAATAAAGAGAGGTATGGCCCATAAAGTCGCAGATTTCACATTTGATCAAGGAAGTATCTGGGACCGGTTGGTATGAAGTGCACTCATTGCCAGTGTATGCACCTCGGCAGTGAGGGCACCATGTGTTCTCTCATCTATGGTGGATTTGGCTAGTGGGTAACTGATCCGACATTGAACTCTGGATAGACTTAAGAGTGTTTTGAAACTCTTTCGTGAGTTTCTCCATCTATTGTTGGTGTTGCTGGTTAAATAACTCCATCTGTGTCTTCCATAACTGTTCACGAGTGTCATCGTTTGGGTGAGCTTCTTGGACAGCACGATGTGCTCTCTGTTCTCGTGGTTCATCAACATTTGAGCCCTCGTCTTCTTTCTGAATGGCATCAGCCATGGCTTGTTTCAATGATGTATATTCATCATTGGAACGAAGTTCACGTCTTATCGATCGTGGGAGTCCGACGAGGAACCAAATGATGAACATGGATTTGGTGGGTTGCTCTTGTACATGACTTTTTAATCGTTTAAATCGTTCAATGTAGTCACGTACTTTTTCGTCTTTTGTCATTTTGATCTTCTTAGTTTGACAAAAGGACTTTCTATCAAGCAAAATGGCTTGAAGCGTTTGATAAAGGCCTCCTTCAAGAGTGACCAGTCACGTTTATCTTCATAATCAAGGTTAAAAAACCATTCTCGTGCTCGATCGATCATGGTCATCGAGAACAGTTTAATCATGACATCTGGTGATGTTTCGCCATAGACATCACATGCATTCTCAGAGACTTGAAGAAATCTTTGAGGACCAGTGCTGCCGTCGTACTTAGGTAAGTCGAGCTTTGGGGTCATTTTTTCAGTACGTGGAACATTATTTGCGAAACCTCCGTTTAAGTGAGCTCTTGCATGTGAGGATTCGGCAACATGAAATTGTGGCGTTTGTATGGAGTTTCATAACGCATAGGTTCCCATCTATCGAATGGGTTCGTGGATAGCTCTTGGACTTGAGATTTCATCCGAGAATATATGTTAAATTGAGCCTGTTCGGTGGATGGGGAAACCATCTCTGGTGGATAGTCCTCCGTAGAATTTGGATCATAAGGGCGATCCATGACAGCGTGTAGAGTGTCGTAGGATTGTGTAAATATGCACTTGGACTCTGGTTACAGTGGATACGGGTGTTGGAATGCGGTTGCTACGGATCCACGGTTGATGCGAGTGTTATGCGACTGATGGCGGTGGATATGGCTAAGGTGGTGAAACGATAGAATGCGGTGGTAGAGGTGCAATATGGGTTGTGGCGGTCCGTTGCGGGTTTTTTTTTTTTTTTTTATGGTCGGTTGCGGTAAGTTGCGGTCGGTTGAGGTCTCAATGGCTTGTGGCTGTAGCAACGGCTGGGTGCGGCATCAACGTTGTTGCGCAAAATGTGGGAAAGGGTGGTTGATTGGTGGTTGGAGGTGAGGAAGGAGTCGTAGACCGTATGATTGTAGTCTGATACGGTCAGGGGCGACCAAGGGTAGACGTAGGGTCGTGGGATTGCAGCTTATTGCAGTTTGTGGCGGCGGAATGTAGTCGTAGGGACATAGGATTGCAGTTTGTTGCGGTCAGGGGCGACCGAGGATAGACATAGGACCATGGAATTGCGGCTTATTGCGGTTTGTGGCTGCTGAATGTAGTCATAGGGTTGCAGGATTGCGATTTGCTGCGGTTAGTGGTGGTTTCCACGGGTCGAGAACAAAGATAAGTGGATGGCGGAGTGTGGCGGTGGTTCGTGGGCTGTACGTTTGTTCGCTACGGTTGGATACAGTTGCCACTGTGCAGAATGGTCACGACAGATCAATGTGGTTGTTATGAGTGGTCGCAGTGCCTGTAATGCTTGTGAATATGGACTAGACGATCAAAGGATCGGTTGAGATCCGAGATTAGCCGTCGGTTGAGAACTGACGCGAAAGCGTCGGTCGAGATCTGTTGCGAAGATGTCTGTCGATATCTGTGGCAAGGGCGTCGGTCAAGATTTGACGCGAGGTCGTCGATTGAGATCTGACGTGAGGTCGTCGGTTGAGATCTGACGCGAGGTTGTCGGTCAAGATTTAATACTGACTGTCGATTGAGATTTGAGTGAATAGGCGTCGGTCGAGATTTGAGTGAGGGTCGTCGGTTGAGATCTGACGCAAAGCGTCGGTCGAGATCTAAGTGAAGGCCATCGGTTGAGATTTAAAGGATGGCGTCGGTCG
Source organism: Diphasiastrum complanatum (assembly GCA_029204225.1). Taxonomy (NCBI): domain Eukaryota; kingdom Viridiplantae; phylum Streptophyta; class Lycopodiopsida; order Lycopodiales; family Lycopodiaceae; genus Diphasiastrum; species Diphasiastrum complanatum. The sequence continues at coordinate 29,888,215 of CM055104.1, forward strand.
AGATTTGAGTGAGGGTCGTCGATTGAGATCTAACGTGAAGCGTCGGTCGAGATCTAAGTGAAGGCCATCAGTTGAGATTTAAGAGGATGGCATCGGTTGAGATCTGATGCAGTGTATCAGTTGAGATCTAACTGAAGGCCATCGGTTGAGATTAGACTGTAGCGCATCGGTTGAGATTTGAAAGATGGCTCTGGCGTCAGTCAAGATTGAACCGTGGCTCAACTTGGGAATGAGCATGAAGCATCGGTTGAGAGTGCTGTAGAATTTGACATAGATTGGCTTCAATTGAGAGTTCTAGAAAAGAGATTGAGATCCAAGTCACATTGTTCAGCCCTACTCAATTTGTTTGAGTGATTGTAAGGTCTGAAAAGAGTCATTAAGGTGTCTATGGCAAATGTGTAGATAGAGATCCAATTTTCTAAGAGTTCCTTCCTTTGTAGAGGGCAAGATCTAGAAGCTCATCATGTGTTGTTATTGGTGGAGAGTTTGTCTCTTCCTAGGTGATCAAATCTTTCTAAGTGGCATTAGCTCTTTGAAGCACAATATCTTATTGAGAAAAATCACCACTTTTGATTTTGAATTTCATTCTAAGTCTTAAGAGGTAGAGTAATTGGTGGAATCCAATAGGGGTGATTGAATCAATTTATTGAGCAAAAATTGACATAGTATGTATGAAACTCAAATTAGTTCTATTCAACTTTCTTTGTGAGAGTGTGAGGATCAATTTGAGATCCCATTGGATGTCTAGAATGAGGAGGAGTCCATATTTGAGTATTCATGCATGGTTGAGATCTTTGTGAATCTCTAGTTGTCTAATTTTTTAAGCTTTGTGAAAAATTGGTGGTATAGTTTGTTGTCAAATCAAATCAAATTCATTCTAAATCTCAAGTGTGAGATTATTTGGGTCAAGAGTGAGTCCAAAAGAAGTGATTAAGTTTGATTTTCATGTGTTTGAAACAAAACCCATCTTTTGCTCAAGAATCTCAAGTGTTGAGAGAACTAGTCAAGTGAAAAGGAAAATCTAGGTGTCAAATATTTTCATATCCATTTCAACTTTCAAAAGAAAGAGTCATTGGTATTTGATGATTCCAATAGGAGATTGGATCTGATTTCTTTTGTGATTTGATTCAAATATTGTGTGCTTTTGTCTTAGTGATCAAAGCAAAGTTTCCAAGTGATTAGTCATTAGTGTGAAGATTGATTCTTAGGTTTGTGAGCTAGATCTTTTGTAGATCATTCTAGATTATTGAAGATGTTCAAATCTAGTCTCTTGAAAGTCACAAATTACAATTGTAGAATCATGTCACAGGTTTTTATTCACATGGCATCAATAGGTGGCATCCTATTGAAGGAAAGAAAGGATCCTAAGTGCAACCTTTGTGGCAAGGGAAGATATTTCTTCTCAAGATGCTACAAAAAGAAGACCAATCCATCCAAGGAGAACCAAATCAAGGGGTCCGAGGTGAAGGATGGAGCTTCAAGTTTGAAATGCAAATACAAGAAGGACAAATCCAAGGGAAGGTGTTTCCTTTGTGGAAAGGTGAATGAGGCTTGGAGTCTCACAAGGACTTGCAAGATTTGTCTTCAAGAGTCCATCACAACACATGTCAAATCTTTTGAGATTTTTCATTTGGAAGTGCATTCTTTGGTTCAAGATGCAAAGATAGATGTCACTTTCATAAAAGTCACTTGGACTTATTTCATGTCCTTGGAGAGTAATTTGCTTGGAACTTTAGATAAGTTCAAACTTATTGTTATTATCCAAGAGAAATCAATCAAGAATAAGGAGCAATCTCAAAATGAAAATAGTTTCATTTATGCTATCATGCCAACTTATGAAGAACCATTTTGCTTTGAAGAGATTTTTGTATCTCAAAGGTGGATTAAGGCAATACTAGTTGAGTGTGATGCCTTAAAAGATAGCAAAATATGTTTTCCTTGTAAGCTTACATTAGTTGTGAAGTCAAGGAAATGGAAATATCTTCATAATGTAGGATCTTTTGGTTTCAATAAGATCATGAATGATGTGTTCATTCATAAAGATGAAAATTGTAAGTTTTCAATCTTAAAGGAAAGTTGTAAACTTCTTATGAGAATAAGTGAAGCATCCAAAGTGGACACTTATATCCATAAGCAAGTAGTTAGCCTTATTGAGATGAAAATGCCTTTTGATTTCAATATTTAGAAAAATCATGCCAAGTTGTGGTGATTTTTAGACTTATGTTTCTAGCATAAGTAATTTTGATAATCATAGGAAGTGCATATTGTGTGGTCATTGTTGTTGTGATCATTATGAGACATGGAGGTCTCGGATTTCCATCAAGAACCATGAAGAGGATCTTAAAGAATCATCTCAAGGTTCAAGTGTGCCAAGGATTGAGGAGGAGAGACCTTCTCAAGTTGTGATTCCAAAAAGAAACTCAAGAAATATGGTTGATTCCATGTGGCTCACATTTCAAGGGAAAGAGGAGCATATCTCATGTGGTATACATCTCATACTTACTTCTCTTATGTCATTTGATAAATCAATTTGCTTTAGTGAGATCATTGCATCTCAAAATTGGAGTAAAGCCATACTAGTTGAGTATAAAGTCTCTCTTGAGAACATAGATGATGTTCTTAAAAGGTTGAAATTGATTTTAAATCAATTAAAAAACAAATGGTTATTTCATCAAATGTATGCTCTTGAGTCATGTAAGAGCAAAAGTGATTTGTTCACTCATAGTTTGAAAATTTGTATTGAGGCAAATTGTAAAGTCTTTATGAGAGTAAGTGAATCATCTTCTAAAGACACTTATCTCCATAATGAAGTATTTAGCCTCATTGGATCTGAGATTAGCATGGTAAACAAGCATGAAGATATGATGCAAACACTTTGTTATTATAGCATGCATAGTCTTGCCAATTTGGATAAGTCTAATTCTCTAGATCATGGTAACATGATGTTAGATCTTTGTGATCCTAATAAGTCAAGAAGAAATCTTTATTTTCTCATGGAGGAGCATGCACATGAAGAAGGAGCAAGCCTCAAAGTCAAGCATCTACATGAAATTTGGAAGGAATCAATTTCGAAGATGCTAGGATGGTGCAAAGCTCTCAAGTTCATCAAAGATGTCAACATCAAAGAAGCACTATCATGGATATGGTGATTTCAGATCAACATCAAGCTCATTGGCTGATCTTCACACCTTTTGAACCAGCAAAGACCAATTCAGCCCATGGAGTCAAGTTCAAGATCATCATGTTTTCCATCAAGCTAAATTTACCAAGCTAGATTTTTTAGGAGGAGTGTGAAAAATGCAAAAATAAGCTTGGTAGAGGCCAAATATCTTGTATATAGATAAACACACATGTGTGGATCCTGTTTTCACGTGTGAAAATAGTGTACTTGTCATGTACCATAATCATATAGGTTGTACATATGATTTAATTCAAGTTCTAGTGGCTAAAAAGGCCAAAAATTAGTTTTCTAGACTTATGACACATGGCATCAATCTCTTGATTGCATGAGCCACATCCTTTGGTTAGGTGTCATATCCCATGTGTAGAGAACAGATCACATGTGTGGAATAAGCTGAAGTTGGCTAGTTTTGACTTCTAGAAGATTTTCAAGTAGATCTCCATATAGAAGGAAAATGGACCAAAAGTGCTCAAAATAGGAGGTTTTGTTCAAGTGTCAGTTTTGCATGATGAATCATCATATGAAAAAGCACCTTAACACATGTGGGATCATAGGGATGATCAGAACTACGAGCTCCCACTTATTGTATATATAGAGCCACATTTGGCCATAATCAATGTGAGACACCAATCTTGATTTTGGAAGCAATTTTGAGTGATTCTCTCCATTTGTCTACATTTGTTTTGATTGTTTTGAGGTTCTATCAATGTGTACTTGATTTTCAGGTTGGAGTCCGTACTCAGACAGTGTTTCACATGTGTGAAACCATAAAGTACACTTACCTTCAATTAATGATTGTTCTTGTTAGGATTTTGTGTCTAGAATTGATCTAGATTGATCTTAATCTTAAGTAGATTGATAGATCAAGTAATCTGACAACCAATCCCTCTTGAGGATCAGATTAGGATCCACTCTTGGTCCTTTTTGTACTTTTTGCACAGTGTGGAGTTGGTTTACACTAATTGATCAATGCTTTGATTGTCTCTACTTGTTTCCTATCAAGCTGCTAAACTAGATCTTGTTTTCTGATGACTAGTTTCTGATAGATCGTTTAACAAGCATACAATCACCTTGTGGATCATTCAAAGATCCATTTATGGTCTTTAGTACTGTACTTTTTACATGGTATCAGAGCCAAGTACAAGGCCATTGATCTGTGTCTGAAAATCCAGTTTTAGCAAGTTTTGGTGCAAAAAGCTAGTTTTGGAAGGGCGAGCTGGTATCCAAGTTTTGGTGAGGGAATTTGATCCTAAACTTTTTCAGGATCAAAATCCGTACTATTCACACGTGTGGGCATCTCTGAACCAGCATTTAATAACCCATATTCATTGGATCATAGAAAATTCATTTGGTGTCAGTTTGATGTAATGTTTGGTGCAAATCCTAGGATAAGCTACCAAGATCACTTGCCATTGATTAGTTTTGAATTTGTTTTATGAAAACTAATTAATCTAGGCTGATTTCAGACCTTCTTAAAGTGGAAACCAGGTCTTGAAAGTACATGAAAGTGAATGAGAGAGAGTCAGTTTTTGTCCAAGAATGGGCTCAAGCAAGCACCTAGAGCATGGTACTCTAGGCTAAACTCTTTTCTCATTTCCATCAATTTTGTAATGAGTGCCTATGATCCATCATTGTATATAAGTTTTCATGATGCCATGATCATTATTCTTGTTTTGTATATAGATGACATTATCTTGAGTGGTAATGATCTAGATGAAATTAGAGATGTAAAAATTGCTTTAGCAAAAGAGTTTAAGATGGTAGATCTCGGCCTATTAAGCTTCATTCTTGGAATAGAGGTTATTAGAGGATGTGATTTTAGCTTCATTTGTCAATCTAAATATGCTACATCCATCCTAGATAGATTTGGAATGAAGAATTGTAAAGGCATTGAGACACCAATGGAGCAACATGTAAAAGCATCTATTGGTTGTGATAAAGCATCCTTTGAGGACATCACATTATATAGAAGGCTTATTGGCTCCTTGATATATTTAACTATAAATAGACCTGATCTTAGTTATAGTGTTGGAAAGTTAAGCCAATTCATGCAAAGTCCTCTAGTTTCACATTGGAAGATGGCCAAAAGAGTTCTTAGATATATTTCATCCACTAAGAATTTTGGTATTTTGTATAGAGGAACTAATCTTGGCCTTAGAGCCTATAGTGACTCGAATTTTCCAGGTGACAAAGTGGATAGAAGATAAACAAGTGCCTTTGCCACCTTTCTTATGATGGAGTAGTATCCTGGCTTTTCAAAAAGCAAGATACCATCTCCCTATCTTCCATAGAATCCGAATACAAGGCCTTGACATCAACATGCAAGGAGGTCTTGTGGCTCAAAAGGCTATTGGTGGAGCTTCATGTCATGGAGGAGGAGATACCTATCATCTATTGTGACAACCAATCAGCCCAATCACTTGAAACTAATCCTACATTCCATGCAAGGAGCAAACACATCAAAATTGCTCATCATTTCGTGAGGGAAAAAGTGCAAGCTAAAGAGATCAAGCTCCAACATGTGCCATTATCAAGTTGCTTGGCTGATTTGTTTACTAAATCTTTATCTAAAGATTCATTTGTCAAGCTTAGATCTTCAATTGGAGTTATTGATAAAAGCATTGTGATCTCCAAGTCTAGATTTGAGGAGGACTGTGAAAAATTGCCTACATCGGCAAATCTAGCCATGTCGAATATTGTACATTTTGTCAATATTGTTTGTTGGTTACTTCAATGGCCAAAGTGCCACTTGTACATATAGACCTAAAGTAGGTTACCACGAGTCAAGAGGAGTGGTTGTGTCCATTTGGTAGTGATTCCTACTTTGTAGGATCTAGACCATGATTTATGATGAGATTTGTACCTACCATGCACCTACCAAGCATGACTCTTGGATCTAGGCTAGGGTTTTCACATTAGGGCAAGAAAGTGGAGTCTACTTCCTTACTACATGCTGGATTTTCACCTAACTTAGCAAAGGAAGTGTGTTTTACTATGTATTCCCATTCTCCATAGTGAGAAGATAGAAACTTTTTGGAGCCTCAAGGAGAAACTCGAGTTTCCTCTCATTGTATGGTGATTACTCTTGATTTCCAATGAAACCCAGCTTTGGCACTTTGTAAACACTGTCTACATGCCATACTACAGCCTTATTTCCACACGTGTGGAGTTGTATTACACTAATTGATCAATGCTTTGATTGTCTCTACTTGTTTCCTATCAAGCTGCTAAACTAGATCTTGTTTTCTGATGACTAGTTTCTAATAGATTGTTTAACAAGCATACAGTCACCTTGTGGATCATTCAAAGATCCATTTATGGTCCTTAGTACTGTACTTTTCACAGCAAGTATGTAGCTCATTAATGCAAAATGCCAAGTTTGGCCTACATAGAACTCGAGCTACATGGTTATGTATTATCTAGTTTGATAAATGCAACTTGCATATAGTTTGTAGACATAGAATTAGCATGATTATGTTTGTAGAAACTCGTGGCAATTCACATGCATTAATTGTAAGTGATCCATAGTGACATGCAAGGCATGCACAAAGTGTAATGCATGATGATTTGGAGATTTCTAGTCAGAACTAGTACACTTGTAAAAAGTTGATAGAATTTCATGCATGACAAGTGACAAATGTCACATAGACTCTAGATGTCACTTTCAATGTCATTTTGGAATTGGATGGATGTGGTTCTACCTCGAGCTACCTCAATCTCCATAAATATGTGTAGCTCTCCACACAATCAATGATGAAGAACCAAAGTTTTGTAGCTATCTCATGCCATTCTGGATCTAAACTAATTTTGCTTGTTATCTCTCTCTCTTTCTCTCTCTCTCTCTCTCTCTCTCTCTCTCTCTCTCTCTCTCTCTCTCTCTCTCTCACTCGTGTTGAGACTAATGCTCATACACTGAAATCTTGTACTTTTATTCATTCTTTGATTCATTGCTATTATATTATGTTGATTAGCATGCTAGATTGTGAATTCGCCATTTCTTCTGAACTAGATCTTGTTGATCAATCTAGAATCAGGTTATAGTGCCAATCACAAAGCTTAATTAAGATCAATCACTCTTGTGGACATTCCCCACACGTGTGAATTCTGGAAATTTTGTCATGGTATCAGAGCCTCATTAAGCTTTGTATACTAACAACTCTTATTGTACAAGAAACTGAGAGCTAAATCAAGCAAAAAAGCAGTTTTGCACTTTTTCTAACCTTTCTCTAAAGTGTATTTGGATCAAATCAGACTTGAACTGGATTTTTAGACCTGAATTGAGGTAGTACAAAATTTTGGAATTCCGCACGTGTGAAAATCAGAGTTTTTCAGTCCCTTTGTTCTCCTTACTTATAGATCCAAAGATAGCAGTGTTATAGCTTGATGGAAAGCATTTGATCTGTACTTTCCATAAAAACTAAAACCAAATCAATCTGATGTGTCTAGAAAGAGTTATAAGCTCTTAAAGAGGATAGGGATAGGTCCAAAATCCGAGTGACAACATTTTGATTTGATTCAATTATACTTTGTCCTGAATCCATTGTTTTGAGCATCCAACACAAGAAACTGTAGATCAAGACTGAGTTTGAAGTATTTGAACACCCTTTGAGCCTTCTGAGTGTCAATAGTGTTTTTCTTTTGAAGCATTTCACACGTGCCAAAAGTAGGATTCAAACCAGCCAAAGTGTCTCAAACCACTTTTTGTGTATGATCTATATAACTTGTCTTGTTGAATATTTGAGATTCATCTCATATATAGTTGCAAGTGTTTCACATAGGAAGGTAGTTCAACCTTGAAAATACCTATAGTGAAAGAGAGCAGCAACTCTAAGTTTGATAAGAACAAGCTCAAACATATCTCAATCCAATAACTAAGAAGTCTTCATTATAATGGCATCCCAGGGAGGATATCTTCTAGAAGCCAGTGAAGACTAAACACTTCTAATTACTCAATTTGGAAGTTAAGAATGGAGTCTGTTTTGATTTTCCAGGTGGTTATGGATATTGTGCTTAGTGTTGAGGAGGAGCCTCAAGCACAGGTTGAAATTCCTAAATATAAGAAGAGAGTTAGAATGGCTCTACATTTCATTAAGATGAATGTATCTAATGAAATTTTGAGAGAGATAGGATCTTGCACTACATCCAAAGAAGCTTGGGATGCACTAAAGACCATCTATGAAGCAAAGAATACTTCTAGAATACTCACTCTTAGGAATTAGATTTTCGAAAGTTTCCAACAAAGTGAAGAAAGTGCATCTAACTATGTTCTGAGAGTTAAAGGTTTACATAGAGAGCTTTCCTGTGTTGGTGTTACCATTAACCAAGTTGAGCTAGTTCAAGTCATACTGAATGGCTTGAGAGATGACTATGATAATCTTGTTCAGTCTTTTGCTATTAAGGAGGAGTTACCTAATATAGAAACTCTCCAAGGAGTTCTTATTTCTGAAGAATCTAGACAAAGCTATAAACTCTCCAAGATGAACAAACTTGAACATGGTGGAAGTGACAAAGCCCTCTTTGTCAAAGCCAAGCAGAAAGGAAGGAGTAAGAACCAATTCTCTCAAGCATACAACAAAGACAAAGCCAAAGATTGAGATCAAGATGGTGAAGAGGATGAAACAACTCATCCCTCTAACTCAAAAACCAAGAAGAAGAAAGTGAAGTGCTTCTTCTATGGCAAAAAGGGGCACTATGCCTCTAATTGCTTCAAGAAGAAAAACCAACTCAAGCAAGCTAATCTCTCCAAAGAGATTGAAGAAGATTCTATTGCAAGTGATGGAGAAGGATCACTTATGGTGTCCAGTCTTTCTTCATCACCTTTTAAGAAAGATGGAGCTTGGTACATAGACAATGGAGCCTCTTCATATATGTGCTGTTCAAAGGAGTCATTTGACTCAATCTTACCTCTCAAAGGACTCAAGAGATCTATTTACACAGTAATGATCATGAGTGTCCAATAGAAGGAATTGGCAACATTCCATTGAAACTTGCTTATTCAAAAGTTCTTGTACTTTCTAATGTTCTTTTAATTCCAAAACTTACAAAGAACTTAATTAGTGTGGGAAAGTTGCTTGATAATGGTTGTGATGTAAAGTTCAACTCCAATACTTGTTTTATCAAGAGAAAAGATGAGATCCTTGCTGATGGAACTAGATGTGGTGGAATTTTTAAGTTGAATTTTTATGAGAATGCAAACCTTTGTGAAGTTGCTTTGTTATCTACGGAGGAGTTGTGGCATAGAAGGTTGGGACATCCCAACTTTACATCTATGTCTTCTATGGTTAAGAAGGAGAAGGCTATTGGTCTTCCAAAATTTCTTTCTAAAGATTTTGAGCCTTGTGAGGCTTGTGCCATTGCAAAGTCACACAGAAAGCCATATCAGAAGTCCATGCAAGTATGTAGCTCATTAATGCAAAATGCCAAGTTTGGCCTACATAGAACTCGAGCTACATGGCTACGTATTATCTAGTTTGATAAATGCAACTTGCATATAGTTTGTAGACATAGAATTAGCATGATTATGTTTGTAGAAACTCATGGCAATTTACATGCATTAACTGTAAGTGATCCATAGTGACATGTGAGGCATGCACAAAGTGTAATGGACATATGCATGATGATTTGGACATTTCTAGTTAGAACTAGTACACTTGTAAAAAGTTGGTAGAATTTCATGCATGAAAAGTGACAAATGTCACATAGACTCTAGATGTCACTTTAAATATCATTTTGGAATGGATGGATGTGGCTCTACCTCGAGCTACCTCAATCTCCATAAATATGTGTAGCTCTCCACACAATCAATGATGAAGAACCAAAGTTTTGTAGCTATCTTATGCCATTTTGGATCTAAATTAATTTTGCTTGTTATCTCTCTAGCTCTCTCTCTCTAACTCATGTTGAGACTAATGCTCATACACTGAAATCTTGTACTTTTATTCATTATTTGATTCATTGCTATTATGTTATGTTGATTAGCATGCTAGATTGTGAATTAGCCATTTCTTCTGAACTAGATCTTGTTGATCAATGTAGAATCAGGTTATAGTGCCAATCACAAAGCTTAATTAAGATCAATCACTCTTGTGGACATTCCCCACACGTGTGAATTCTGGAAATTTTGTCAACGGTTAAAACTCTTTACTAGTTATATATGCACACAGGTATTGTTTTATTTCTAGTTAAGACACGATTAGGTTCTAAGATGTATAATATAGGAGGATAGCTGGCATGCTCTTGGAAAGCATGGATATGCTCAAGAGCTACAAAAACTGTACATCACCTATTCTTTGTAAGACATGTACAAGTACTTGTATGACATGGATTTGCCCCTATACTTTTATACTAATCCTAGCTACTCGTGTGCTAATTGCAATCTATCTAGTATAGCTAGATTAAAATACATAATGAATGATTGAGTTTAAAAATAAGAACCAATACCAATATACTGATCAGAATGGCAAAAGCCCTAATATGGTGAGAGTATGGTTGGGCTTAATCATTGTAACTCTACGACTGATTGTGCTTTAAGCAGTTTAGCATCTATCAATAAAGAATTGACTTGGCATTATAGACTTGGTCACCTTAATCATGTGTTGATAGGTAGCATGTCTAGTTGTTCTTCAGTTCTTGATTTAGACTATCAAATTATCGACCCTCCTGTTTGTCAAAGCTGTATCATAGGAAAACAGACAAGAAGGCCATTTAAATCGAATCAAGAACACATATCTAAAGATTTGCTAGACATTGTACATATTGATATATGTGGTCTGATGCAGACACCATCACTGCTTGGTGCAAAATTTTTTATTACATTCATAGATGACTATTCTAAAAGAACTGTTGTATATTTCTTGAAGCACAAATCTGAAGCATTCCATTTCTTCAAGAAATAAAAAGAAAATGCTGAGTTGTAGACATGCAATAAAATCAAAGCTCTCATGATTGACAATGGTGGTGAATACATCTCAAACGATTTCAAAGACTACTACTCAGCCAACAACATAGAGCAACAGTTTGTTGCTTCCTAATCTCCACAGTCGAATGGACTGGAAGAAAGGAAGAACATGACCATAGTTGAGTCTGCCAAATGCATGATAACTCATGATTTGTTGTCCAAATTTTTGAATTTCACACGTGTGGATTGTCCACTACATGTACTTGTGATCTCCTAAGGTGTGTAGATGCACAAAGATCAAGACTAGATTGAGATTCAAGATCTATCTTTGATTCTATGGCAAAAACACACTACTACATGCATTCAATCACTTCCAACTCTCACTCACACGTGTGGGAAGTGTTCCAAAAGTATTCTAAGTAAGAACAAGATGCTCTCCTCGGGTAGAGAGAGAAAAACCATCACGAGCTCTCGGGTAGAGAGAGAAAGCTAGAAATTCAATGACACTCAAAATCCACTCAATCTCAAAATCAATTAGATCCAAAAGGAGGAGTACAATGATACTAATAGATTCATGAGCTACCACTATGCTTAACTATGATTGGATCACACTTTGCCACCTCTTAATCCTATTGGACCATTGATCCATGCACCTCTAAATTCTATTGGACTATATTCAAGCACACCTCAATTTTCTATTGGACCTCACAAGGTTCCACCTCTAAATCCTATTGGACCTCTTAAGCTTCATCAAACAAAAGCATGACACTTGTCTACACTCTAATTGGCACAAGTTTGGCTCTATTTTGGCTCAATATTGGCATTACAAGTGGAAATGGATAATTTGCCATCTATGCCAAATTTGACCCTATCAACATCCTACACCTAAATGCTTGACTATGAAATTCTATGAGACCCCTATATCAAACATTTTGATTTACTTTACAATTCTCCACACGTGGGAACATCCTCCACACATGTGAGATTCACTTACAAACTTCTATCATAAAAAATACCAAGCTAGATTTTTGCCAATTTCTCACACTCCTCCTCAAAAAATAGCTTGGAAAGGTACTAGATCACTTGAGAAGTTTGTAAATCTTTTTGAGTGGATCCTTTGGTATGCATAAGAAGTGAAGATCAGCCAAGGGATCCATCATAGCAGCACCCTCACCATATCCATGATAAGATCTCTTTGGTAGAGATCTCTTGCCAATGCCTTTGAAGAGTGCTCCACCAATATGCCACTATTATCATGGGCTTCCTCCATGCTTGATGATGATCTTTGCCTTGAAAGTTCCACTTGCATGATGGATGCACCATAAATAGAGAAATCTGAGGCTTCCAAGCCTCATAAGGATTATGGAGATTAAAATCATAAGATGTGAAACAATGATGATTATCAAGATTATGCTTTCTAGCTTGACTAGTCCACATACAATGAACTATATCCATGATGGATCTAATCTTGATATCAAAGACTATCTTGATCTTTTTTAGGCTAGTTACTCTCTCAAGGATGTAAGTGTCCACTTTGGATGCTTCACTTAATCTCAAGAGGAGTTTACAATTTGCCTCAAAACATGTGAAAACATGATTTTCAAAAAAGTGAGTACCAAGCTCAATCTTGTTCTTACTAGAACCAAGAGCATACTTTTGACAATACAATATCTTGCTTTCAAAAAGTATTGGAAACACATCTAAGTCAATAATGACAAGAAACATGTCCATACCATAAGCATCATACAAAACTAGTATATCTTTTCTTGAACTTTGAGATCCAAAAAATTCAATGAAGCAAGATAGCATTTAAAGGAAGAGAAGCATATATGAATGTGTTGTAGTAGATACAACATGAAAGATGCCCCTCTTTGCCATGTAAGGTGAGCCATAAAGACTCGGCCATGCATCTTGAAGATCTTCTTGAAATCATATGAAGAAGAAACTCCTCCTCACACATTGGCCCCATCATAACTTGAATACCTTCAAAAAGGATAACTTGTGATGCCTCTTGAGAAGCCTTGATCTCAACCACTTCCAAGATTGAATCTTCATGCAATATGACATCTCTATTCACGATCACATTTTAAATAGAGAGTGTAAAGACACTAAAAGCCTCCTTGATGGATGAGTATCCAATCATGATCCATGAGCTTGGATCATCCTTCCTTCTTGTTTCCAAGGGAATATGTGCAAAGCAAGCACTACCAAGTTCACTAAGGTGATCAACCTTAGGCTTCATCTTGAATAAAACTTCATATGGTGCTATTCCTTCAAGAGCTCCAATACTCCTCAAAGCTTTGATCTTCAATGAGAATTTCTTCTCAACATATGCTTTGAATAATAAGGAATAATCATACACCATAATACTTGAAGAGAGAAGATATGTGCATCTTGTGTAATCCTCCTCCTTTGAAATATTGGAAATATAAGAAACATCAAGAGAGTTTGCACTCTCACTTGGATCCAATTTGTAGATGCCTTCAAATCTTGATCCATATGCAAGGATCTCACCATCCTTCTTAATCACACAATTGCCAATATTGAAATTGACATCAAAGCCACTATCAAGAAGTTGGCCAACACTTAAGATGTTCTTTGTAAGCTTTGGGACAAAAAGAACATTGTTGAGAAAGAGATCTTTAGAAGATGCAAGCTTCAAGGGAATAATCCTTACTCCTTGAATATTGCACTCATGCTTACTTGCAAAGTATATGGTCTTCTTGACTCCATCATAAGGCATAATAGATGAAAAAAAGTTCTTGGAGCCACACATATGTGAAGATGCTCCACTATCAATATACCATGAGTCATCCTTGTTGAAGGTGGAAGAGGAGAAGCTTGATGCCATAAGAGAGCCTTCTCCATGACTTGCAATATAGTCTTCTTTCTCATTGGTGATGTTGGCGGTCATATCCAACCATCTCCGAAGGTTGTGGGTGATGTTGCACAACACACATTGTTATGGATGGAGAGGTATTTTTGTCTACATTGCAAGGTAATGCCAACAACTGGTAAATTCCATCTTGCTAATAACTTTACTCGAATGGAAATCTTTTCATTATACAAAAAGCATATGATTCAAAAAAATGACAGATATATATCTTATTCATATTTCACAAAACTTTGGAAAAGAGATTTCAATGATGTCTCTATTCCACAAAAAGTGTGAATGAGAGTATGCAATACGTGTGTAGAACTGAAAAGTAAAAGAAAAGCCTTAAGGGATCCGGCAGAGATTGCGACGGTCAAGTCAGTTTTGAATGATCATAGAGAGGAACAAGCAACAGAACGTCAAAAGATAATGCATCACCGTAAAAAATGCTTTGGGTTTCCAGAGAAGTATTTTGGCATTGTCATTGACAGGAATATATAAAAAAAAGACATTGTTGCCTCACTTCGTGCGGCTACCAAAGGATGTTCACGAAGAAACGATGATTCAAGCACATTTGGTCGGTTGCTTGATATACAATAAAATTGTTCATCCCTGAGTATTTTTCACATATCCTAACGTGCATAATGATCCCAACTAAACTGTGACTATTATTCATCATGTTTTATCTTCATGGCGAGGATTGCTTCTGGCTGTTTTATATGTTCAGTTAGACAACACAACAAGAGAGAATAAGAATCAAATGGTCTTCGGTTCTTTGAAAATGCTTGTGGAGAAGCGCGTTTTCAGAAAAGTAAAGGTTAATTTTCTATTGGTTGGACACACACACGATCATATAGATAAAATGTTCAGCACTTTCTCTAAAAAGTTGTCATGGCAAGATGCATTTACACTTCCTATAATGATGTCCATCATAGAGGAAGCCTACACTCCTAAGCCAAGCATATTTCATCTCAAGGAGGCCATTGACTTCAAGGAGTTTGTAAAGTCTTCAAGAGAACTATGTTTGAAAAAGTTAAGTGACATTAGCTACCATCACTACTTTCTTATTAAAAAAAAATATGGAAAATGAGGTTGTGTTAATGTATGGGAAACAATTGTCAACATATAAACAATGGCTTCCAGCAGATGGTTTGAAATTCTTGATACATGTACCAGTTGCTCAGATGAAGTCCGCAAAGAAGATGCCTATGTTACTAGCCAAAGAAGTTAAAGATGTTGAAAAACAAACAAGACCTATTGATTATCGAAAGTGCATAGAAGAGCATAAACTTCTAATCAAAAAAGCAAAAAAATATGTGGGAGAACAGGATACTAATGGTGGGATACATTTTATGAGGAGCAAATGGTGATATTAAATAATATTGGGGACGACAAATGGCAACTCTCATTTGACTTCGTGTGGCCTGTCCATCGAAGTAATACCCCTTACAGATAACAGAACATCATGAATGTGTTAGAGAGACCAGAGAAATGTATCTTGGAGCAAGGTGGTCAACAAGCAGGAGGGACAGACTAGCCCATATGTGGAAGGTTGATCCGCAAGATATCCAAGAGGGTACTTTGGTAGCTACACTGGCAACAGATGATGATCTTGGTCACCCCTTTTGGATTGGAAAAGTACTCACGCTTCATCAAGATGATATCACATTCAAGATTAAAGACATAACCGTGCATTGGTTTAAAATAGATCACATTGATCCATTCAAAGGGAGGTACAACCTCGAGATGGTCCGTATAGTGCACGGTAAAGGGAAGAAGCAAAAAACGAAAAATACTCCAAATTCTTCTGTATTTTCTTCAGAAAAAGTGGATATTTTAGTGTACGACGTCATGCTCACCACAACAGGTCATTTGAGAAAGTCCACTATTGAAATCCTAAAGCAAAAAATTCCCATGACAAACGATGTGGAACCGTCCTCACGAACCAGAAGAAGTATGGGAAACAAATGTTCTTGCAAGTGGTCTTGAGAACCCCAAAAATGGTATAATTGTAGTCCTTGTCAAGAACAAAAAAATTCTTTTTTTTAATGTAATTTGAAAAATACTTTGCGCATGTGTATTGCTTTGTTGTTGACACCCATAAAAAGAGGTCAATTTTTGAAGTATCTTAAGGAATATTCCAAACGTTTCCCCTTAGTTGAAAAAATTACCCATTCAATAGGAAATTGTGTTATTTGATCCATCCTTGATTCTTATCCAAAGTTGACCTTCTAGAATATGGCTAAAATCCAAAGAGCTAGTCTCCTAGAATATAGGAATATTCCCTACACAATAGGATCTAAGGAAAATGGTCAACTCTTATCTTCTAGAACTCTATACACACGTGTGAACATCCACTTGCCATGTGAGAGCATTTACTCATGCACATGCAAGGATAAGCTAACTTCTAGGTGACTAGTCAACTTGACTAAAAACTAGTCATATCATGTTCACACTTGACTTGATTGATACAAAATCAAAGTAGATATTTACAAATATGAAAAGAACTTTCTTTCACACGTGGGAATAGGCTCCACACGTGTGAAATCAGATCATGAACATTGTACTCATGATTGATCTTTATTTACAGTAAAAAAATGACAAGTGAGAAGTGACAATTTCAACAATAATGCCTCTAGGTTTTAAGTGCATGTATCACAACAAATAACTCCTTCTCCTGAGTTGTATAACATAGTTTCTTGCTTTCAAACGCTATCGGCCTATTGTAGAAGAACTGCTCCTATCGCCGAATCACTTGCGTCAGTTCGCAGACGTAAGGTATATCAGGATTCACGATCGGTAAAACAGGAGCTGAAGCAACCATTGCAATAACTAATGCTTAAAGAAATCACATTTAGATTCATTAGCATACAATTTCTCTCGTCTGAGAATATCTAAGACAGTCTTAAAATGACTCAAATGCTCCTTAAGTGTCCTACTATAGATGAGAATATCATCTAAGAATACAACCACACACTCTCCCAGATATGGACGGAAAAGATTGTTCATCATTCTGCTAGAACGTAGCTGGTACATTTGTCAATCCAAAAGGAAGCACGAGAAATTCATAATGACCGAATCTCATCCAAAAAAATGTTGTATGCACATCACTTGGATGAATCCTAATCTTTGTGAAGTATTTAACTCCATCTAATCGATCTACCATATCATCCATACGAGGCAAGGACGAAGCAGTACTAAAAGAACAATCACACTCACACTTAACTTTATTAATTTCCAACTTAAGATTTTCTTTACATGACATCTCAATGACTTAAGTTGCGTCTTTCTTTCATTCTGGGCAGAATTTCATAACGTGTCCAGGCTTACTACAATGAAAACACACATTCATTTTTCTAGCCTTTTTCTAGGACAAATGTTTATTTTGTCTAATCTCAGATGTAGCTTGATCCAGTACTTCATCAAAATACGTAGATTTTTTACTACAAACTTTTTTTTTTTTCTGGTTGAGTTTGAATGATCCAAATGGATTAGCTTGTAATTGCTTTCTAGATGCCACCACTGTGAAATCATATGCTTTCACAACTCGTACAACGTCATCAAAAGTTTGAAGCACATTACATGACTTGCACTTATTTTGATAATCTGTTGGCAAACCTAGGATAAACTGCCACAATGCCAGTTTTGCATCGAATGAGAGAACCTTGTTCCACGAATTCATAAAATCTTGTAGATACGAGTCCAAACTCTGAGTACCCATTCTGCAGTTGACAACTCTTTGGTAGAAGTCCGAGTCGTCCACAACCACAAACGACTTTCCATGCACTCTTTCCATGTGGTAGGTTTTGGTTATAAAAGCCACTCCCCATGACGAAGCTTTTCCTCGGAAGAACAAAATTACACTCTCAATTTTTTTATCTTCAAGAATTCCGTGTAGATTAAAATAACCGGTCCACTTAGTTGACCAATCATCTACAACCTCGGGTTTTTCCTCTTTCTTCTCCCCCGAAAATGGCACCAGGTTGAAAGCCAAAATTCGGGACGGATAGAGTTTTCACTTGATTCAACAATACTTCCATCTGTTGATCCCTTAAACTGTTCCTGTTGTTTATTTCATTAAGTGCTTGGCTTAACGATTGGCAAATCTATAGATAGGTAAGCATAGGCACCTGACCATCGAGAGTTGCAACTGCATTATCATCTGCCATATTGATTTTCTGAAATACAAAATTAGCTTAATTAGTTGAGATCCAAATCATCAACTAACAAGTGAAATGTTTAGGACCTTCATAACTGGTCGATATTACTCAACAAGATCTTTCACTCCATTAAGCAAATTTTATTAATCAATATCAAACTGAGTTAAACAACAACAACTTTTTAGGACCAAGTTTAAAAATTTACGAAAAACTAGGATTCTCAAAATTTGTTTGAAATGGACCAACTGTGAAAATCGATTTTGAAGATCGATCCAGGTCTATCCACACATTTTCATCAACAGACAAACACAAGTCTAAGTTACAAGCATGCATGCATCAGAACATTTCAAAAAATTTGCAAATTTTAGTTAAAAAATTGCCAAACTAGGGCTATTGCAGGGGATATGCCATTATTCTTGAGATACTTATGTTTTAATATCCATGTAAAATTTATTATCTCATTTTCATTGCTAGAAGCATTAACTAAATCACATGATACTTGCTATATATTTTGCCTTCTTGCATCAATAGTAGAATAATAACAACATAAGTTTACATTTTCTTTCCTTTTCTCTTTTCCAATGTAATGACCAAATTTTCTAATATAAGTCCATCCTTTACAACTGTGATTATAAAAAACATCATGTTATGATATGATTAAATCTTCCAACTATTACAAAAAGACGTAAAACTCACTCACATAGTGCCAATCCATGCAGTCACCGAAAACTTGGCGCCCATTTTAAATAATGGCTTCTTGTGTAAAACAATTTATAGTGTAAAACTTATTGTTAACAATACGCTTGATGTAAAAAACGCATGTAAAAAATCTTGATGTAAGCCACAAAACACATGTTAATAATCTAAAAAAATTGTCTTTCTATGTGATGAACAAGCAATAAGTTCAAGCATGGTATGACACCATAGAAAAACAACACGTGCAGTAAGTTTAAGCATGGTGCGACACCATAGGAAAATAACGATGGGAATGATATCTTCTAACCACCACCTATTTCTAAAGTCCAAAACCAGTATTTGGTATGGTTCAACATGGGCATGGTGATCAAAATATGCAAACACGACAAGTTCAAACCTCAAAAGAGATGTTCACATATAATCCTATGGTGGTTCCTCCATTTGTGAAAACAAACTGTGTGGCTGTTTGTTACCATCAAGGTAACACAACAAAACATATCGGCAAGACTAACTTGGTGTACTATGTGTAGCACGAAAAGTTGAGAAGAAGCATATGGTTTTTGTTGTTTTCACTGTGGTGAAAGACCAATTTGTGAGTGTTCATGCCTTGCCGTAGCATATTATGATGACATAATTATGTGCAATTCAATGAACAATTATTTCACTATTGTGGTTGTTTTTTTTTTTTTGGATTTGTTTAGTGACTCATTGCTAACTATCTAAACTATAATCCCCACCCAATACACCATCGTTGCAAATATTAGAAATTTTAAGCACATTTTCTTAAATTAAATTAGAATTAAACCCACCAATTTCTTAGCAGCATCATAAATATCCTCGTTATTCAAAGTTTTTGTAGTTATCCATTTGCTTGAAACCATATCATCCTTGTATTATTTGTACCATAAACAAAATGCTTTCTTGAATCTAGCCTCTCCCTATCCCCAACAAAATTGGTGTTTCTACCAAAATGCCTTTTGTGACTTGAAATAAGTTCTCCTCTTTTTTTTTAAAATACTCTCGTCTCTCTAACTCCTATGAAATGTATATTCTATAGCTAATATTTCCTTCTTATTGCACCAAAAATATCCATCATCTTCACATCTTCTTAAAACATACATGTGTCTTTGTTCATCAAATAGAATACTCCAACCAACAAATCAAACATCAAATTGCCAATTCCTTCAATCAAATAAAAAAAATCATTTTCTACTTAAAACACATAGTGATGAGACAAGTAAACATCTAATCACTCAAAGACATAAAACTTAATTCCAACTCCAGTCATGTTAAGTACCCTTCCCCAACCAAAGACACATATAGCACTCTACTCACTAGACTCGCTTAATCATCTTATGACATCACACTCCCATTGAACGATCTTAAAAACAATCTTCATATTTTTCGTCCTCCAGGCCTACCCACCACTTCTTCATGAAATTGATATTTTCATGGTAACCATACTTGCTTATTTCAAGGACATGTGCCACGGTGAAATATCTTCTTAGTGCGTACTCTAGCATCAAACATAATTACAATTTGTTATTATTATTTTCATTAAGAGATGCTTTTGTAAAATGGAATAGGAAAATGAATAGAATATATATTAAAATGTAAGTTTTGGTTAAATAAACCAAAAAGATGCGATGTGGCTGAAATAAAATGAGCTCAATATGTTTTGCATGTTGTAAGTTCAACAATATCCACCAATCATATAAATCTAGAATTGACTATAGGCCCAAACCCAATCAATGTAAAATTTAGTTTAGGCTATATTGACAAGTGAATTGCCAAGGTAGCTTTTGTTCATCATATGTTAGCACACAAAGCCACATTGCAAGTGTAGACTATAAATACACTAACATTTATATTCATTCATAAGCATGAATTTTAGGTGGCTTGGTTCCTGAAACAACATTTTAATATTAACATTGGTATAAAGATCCTCTTGACTTCGGTAGATGTGAATCTCTCAAAAAAATTTATTTTCTTCTCATTATTTATTGCATGAGAGAAGGATCCATCTATGATATGTGTTTGTTCCAATATGATCAAAGGGAATACTTTTTTGGATTTTGAATAAGGAAACATAGAAGTGTTAAAAATCAACATAGGTGTCACCTGGAGTTATTTTTATGATAAAAAAAAATTTACATTGTAAAATTTCAAAGAGAAACATGGCAAACTCCAAGGTTGAAGATAGGTAAATAATATTTTGATGGCTTCATTAAAACTCACCCAAGCATGGAGCAATTTTAATCAGGTACTAGCTACTAGTGGAAGGTGGGTCCTCTCATCCATGTCTCCTTCTTCATTCTATTTATAAAACTAGGTTGAAAAAATCTATGTCAAACATTCTATTATAACTGTATGCATCCTACAATACTAAATGCACAAAAAGAACTGCAAGGAAAGCAACCCATTTGTAAATCTTTTATTTAAGTTGACTAGAACATATAATATCATATGATGATTAGAATTACTCCTTTGGTTAATCACATTCTCGAAGATAATCACCTCTACATCTACACAAGGCTATATTGTAAAATCACTAAAAAAAAAACTTGTAAGAATCATAATAGACACACTCAAGAAAAATACAGCCTTGGCAAACAAGGTCAAATTAAATACGTTTAATGTCCTACACTTACTTCTACTTACAAAATCAACATGGTATCAGAGCATGCCAATCACAAGCAACACAAGGGAAACAAATGGTGGACAAACCATCCATTTCCCTTGTGTTGCTTGTGATTGGAATGCTTAGAATAGGATCCTTGGATTAGGACTTTATATTGGTATCAGAGTCCCATTTAGGCACTCAAAAGGTAATTCCAGTATGGACTCCCACAAGTCACATCAAAATGAATATTTTTCTACCTTACTCTCTTATAATGATTCTAAGAAGTTCATATTCATTGCAAGTGATATAGATGGCATAAGATCTATTCCATTATGTCTTAGATCTTCAAAGAGGATAGATCTTGATAATGCTCTTTATGTACCATCCATCACAAAAAAAATTGTTGAGTGTTGGACAAATTATGGATAATGGACTAGATGTACACTTCAAGCATGGTATTTGTTCCATAATGAAGAATGATAAGTGCATTGCTAGTCACATTTAGCAAGGAAGATTGTTCAAGTTGGATGCTAATGTTGTCACTGGAAGTGTGAGCATGGCAAGGAAGGATCTTTCTCAAGTGGAGTTATGGCACAAGAGGTTAGGCCATCCTAACTATCAAGCTATGGAGTCCATGATTTCCAAGGAGCTAGCACTCGGGCTAGCCAAATCCATATCCAAGTGTGGAAAGCTTTGTGAAGCTTGTGGTCTATCCAAGACACATAAGCAACCATTCAAGAGATCTTTGAATATGTCTTCCTCTCCTCTTGATCTTATTCACTCGGATGTTCATTCATTTTTACATGAATATAATGGTGGAGCTTCTATGTATGTAACCTTCATAGATGATTGTTCAAGATACACATGGATCTAACTTTTTCCAAAGAAAAGCTTAGTGTATGATTCCTTTGTAAAATTTAAATCTCTTGTTAAAAAACAACTTAATGCTAGCATCAAATTATTAAGATGTGATAATGGAGGAGAGTAATTTTTGTGAGGCTAATGGCATTAAGAGAGAATTCACATGTACTTACACCCCCCAACAAAATGGGGTGGCCAAGAGAAAGAATGGAAATTTGTGTGAATGTGCTAAAGCTTTGAGATTAGATGCCTCTCTACCCATTTCTTTTTGGGGAGAAGCTATTACATGTGCAAATTTTTTATGTAATAGGTTTCCTAATAGTGCCATTGGTGGAATCACACCATTTGAAACTTTGTATGAAAAAAATCCAAATCTAAGAAAGTTTTTGGATGTATTTGTTATGTTCGCATTCCTTTAGAAGTAAATAAGAAAGAAGATGCTACTTCATTTAAAGGCATTTTTGTTGGCTATAGTGGATGTAGCAAGGGATATAAGATTTATGATCATTTCTCTAAGAAAGTTAAATTAAGTAGAAATGTCCTCTTTGATGAATCTCATCATGCCAAATTGAATGAGACCTCATCTCACTGTCATGTTGTCAACGATCTTGCAAAGGCCGAGGAGGAGCTTCAAGATGTTGAAGACTTTGAGGATCTTGCTCAAGATCCGAGAAGGCCAAGGAGGTCTACAAGGCACAAGGCTGAGCCATCTAGGCTCACCTATATTGAGAAGGGCAAGCAAAGGGAAGACACTCGTCCTATTACTTCCTACACTTTCTTGACTACTATGCTTGAAGAGCCAATCTAGTTTGAAGATGCCATTAAGTCACAATCTTGGAAAAATGCTATGCAAGTTGAGTTTGATGCTTTGATGGAAAATCAAACTTGGGAACTTGTGGATGATAGAGTTTCACACCTTTGAGATTGCTCTTTAGCTATTTTGATCAATTTACAAGTTTCTCTTGCTAGTTAGGTGCTAATTGTTATGTAGATCAAGATATAGACATTAGAATTGTGATTGATCTATCTAACTATCATCCAAAATCTCTTGTGGATCGATTGTAGATCCATTTAAGGTCCAAAATTCAGAAAAATCAAAACTTCCAAGCTTGGAAGAGTTGCAAGGAGTTCTTATTGCTCTGGAGTGTAGGCAAGAGACCAAGCTATTGAGGATCAACAAGCTTTTATTGAAGGGTGGTGGAGAGGAGAAAGCACTCTTCACAAAGGACAAGCCAAAGGGGAGGAGAAAAGGACAACAACACCAACACCTCAAGAAGTAAAAAGACAAAGCCAAAGATACAGATGAGGACCATTCCTCTCAAGCTACAACATCTAGTGGAAATAAGAGGAAGATTAAGTGTTTCTTTTGTGACAAGAAAGGCCACTATGCTTCAAATTGCTTCAAGAAAAGAACCAATTCAAGCAGGCTAACCTTGCTAATGAGAAAGAGAGTGAGGGTATGAGAGTGGTAGAGAGGATTCATTGATGATGTCAAGTTTTTCTAATTCTCCCTTCAAGAGTGAGAAATTGTGGTGGATAGATAGTAGAGCTAGCTATTGAAATTTCACAATTCTAGCTTGACCAATTTTGGTCACATGCATTGTAATTGGCAAGATGGCCATGTAAATAGATGCCACACGTGCCAAATCACATAGTATTCTTTCCAATAAGTTCATTCCTCATATTACATTGTGATAGCATCTTTGAAATAAGGCAAAAATGTGTTTGGATAGCCTAGAGAAATTCTAGGATCTAAAAATAGCATGTTTTACATTGTTTTTGGATCTCGAGGTCTTGACCCCAAGTTAGGGTGGATCCAATGACCTATTAGGGTAGATGTTAGGGCTAGGGTATGATAAGTTCAGAGGTGCCCTAATATGCTTAGATCCTAGCTTGAAATGTATAAATACATGATGGGATCTCCATCAAATTATCAAGAAAAATCGAGTTTTTCCACTTCTATCATCATTATCTTTTGGTGGCGAGTTCTAGCTATTGGATGTGAGTGTTCTTATGCATTAATTGCTTGGTTTGGAAGGTACTGAACTTGTTTACAGGTTTGAGAAGCTTGCTGTATTTTACTTTGGTTCATTTAATCAAATCTATGTGCCTAATGTGGAGTTAAATGCCAAATTTGCTAGTTTTGGTAACTAGTCTTGATTCTAGCTCATACTTTGGATCTAGATCTTTTATTTGTGCATCCTCCATCACTTTTATGATTGATTGGAATTCATTTTTTTGTAAAATTTTGTCATGGTATCAGAGCCTAATTAAAAGTGAGCTTTATATTTGATTTTCTCAAGCTTAGATCCTAGATTTGAGTAGTATTGGCTTTGTACTTGCTACTAGTTGCTAATTTAGTGATTGTACCTTCGAATTTGGTTTCATTTGAGTGATAATAGATCAAAGGAAACTTGTTTTTCTGAGTTATAGCTGCGGGAACCGAGATTGACCCATTTCCATTCAACCAAACCAAATTAGAAAGTTCTTATGAGTTGAATCTTGGAGTACATGTCTCCTAGTAGAGATTTTCATAAGGATTTGAATGCCACCACTCTTTAGAAGTTTGGATCAGCCATTTGAGAGGTTAATTAGGTCGTTCTTAGGCTTATTAAGGTCCTAAAATACACCTTTTAGTTTCAGATCAAGTGTTTTGATGATTTTTCATCTAGAAATACAAAATTAGTAAAAATTGTGTTTCTATTCTACTCGGTTTTGGATAGGTTTGTGATTGAATAGGTCAATGTGATTCAGCCTGAATTTAAGAGGCTTTATTTTTAAGACATTTGTGTGTTGTAAAGTGCTTTTGGTTCAGTATAGGAGGATTCACCCTTTAGAGAGTGATTCATCTCAATTCCCAAAGAGAGTGGGATAGCTACTAGTGATCATATCTTGTACAATCTATCTTGTTTCTTTGAATCTATCTCCTTATCATTAAAGATGACATCCATAAGTGCCTATCTTTTGGATTCTAGTGATAGATTGAACTCTTCAAATTATTCACTTTGGAAGTTAAGAATAAAATCCATCCTTATCATGCAAGATTTGATGGATATTGTGAATGGAGAGCAAGATGAGCCAATCCATCCACAAGAAGCAACTACATACAAGAGAAGGTTCAAGCTTGCACTTCATTGTATTTTGCTCAAAGAAGTAGGAGCATGTACCTCAACCCAAGAGGCTTGGGAGACTCTTCAAAAGATCTATGAGTCCAAGAATACTCAAGGTTACTTTCCCTCAAGAACCAAGTTCTTCAATGCTTCCAAGGGAGGAGTGAGAATTGACATCAATTTGTTTTGAGAGTAAAAGATTTGAACAAACAGCTTACTTATGTTGGTGAACCTATTAAAGAGAGTGAGCTTGTGCAAATAGTTTTGAATGGCTTATGTAGTGATTTTACTAACCTTGTCCAAAGCTATGCCATCATGGAAAACTTGCCTACAATTCAAGACCTTCAAAGTGTGTTGATGGCCTAGGAGAGTAGGAAGGCTCATATCAAGTCAAGGATGGAGAGGCTCTCCATCAATGATGGTGATGACAAAGCCTTATTTTTCAAGAGCAAAGGCAAAGCAAAGACCAATGGAGGAGCATTCAAAAGGGAGCAAGCAAAGGATGGAGATCAAGGAGGATCCACATCCTCATCATCACAAGTCAAGCCCAAGAAGGACAAATCTAAGATAAAGTGCTACTATTGTAACAAGATGGGGCATTATGCCTCGAAATGCTTCAAGATGAAGCAAGATCAAAGCCAAGCCAACATTGGACAAGAGGAGGAAGAGAGCTATCATGAGGACTCACTCATGATTTCAAACTTTTCATCATCACATGTCAAAGGTGAAGATCCTTGGTGGATAGATAGTGGGGCTAGCTTCCACATGTCGGGTAAAAGGGAGTATTTTTCTCAACTCATACCTTATGTAGGACCTATAAAGTCCAATTTTACAGCAAATGATCATGAATGTAAAGTTGAAGGTGTGGGATTTATTCTCTTATGCTTAGGATCCTCCAAAAAGACTAAGATAGATGGTGTTCTCTTCATTCCTAGCATCACTAAGAATTTGCTTAGTGTTGGCCAACTTTTAGATCATGATTTCATTGTGGAGTTCTCTACTAATGTATGCAACATCAAGAAAAGTGGGATGATCATAGCAAGGGGAACAAGGTTTGGGAGGTTATTTAAAGTTGATGCTTTTGTAAATCCTAACCAAGTTGTGATGGTAGCCGAGGAGACCAAGATGACCACATTTGACTTGTGGCACAAGCGGCTTGGTCAGATCAACACCAAGTCCATGGAAGCTATGTGCAAGGAGGAGCTTGCTCTTGGTCTTCCAAGATCTTTGTCAAAGGAGGAAAGGGTATGTGAAACTTGTGCCTTGGCTAAGGCACACAAATTACCTTTTTCAAGCTCAATCACAAAGACAAGTCATCCTCTTGAGTTGATCCACTCGGATGTGCATTTTGCAAGCACAAAGAGCAATGGTGGAGCTACAATGTTTGTCACCTTTATAGATGACTACTCAAGATATGGATGGGTATATCTACTTTCCTCTAAAGCACATGTTTTTGAGATTTTTGTAAAGTTCAAGACTTTTGTTGAGAAGTATCATAATCACAAGATCGAGCTCTTTAGAAGTGATAATGGAGGAGAATATATCTCCAATGAGTTTAAAGACTTGTGTGATCAAGAAGGGATCAAGAAGGAGTTATCTTGCCCCTACACTCCTCAACAAAATGGGGTGGCCAAGAGGAGAAATAGGGCACTATGTGAGTGTTCTAAAGCTCTAAGGTTAGATGCATGCTTACCTAAGTCTTTTTGGGGAGAAGCTCTCACGTGTGCTAACTTCTTATGTAATAGAGTTCCATGTAGCTCTATAAATGGTAAAACATCTTATGAGTTATTGTATGAAAAAAAGCCTAATCTCAAAAGCTTGAAGATGTTTGGATGCATTTGCTATGTACATGTCCCTTTGGACAAAAGAACTAACGAGGATCCATCATCCATGAAGGGGATCATGGTAGGTTATGGCAATGCAAGCAAAGGTTACAAAATCTACATTCCCTCTTCTCAAAAGGTTGTCATTTCTAGAGATATCATTTTTGATGAGACTAGAATGCATAAGCTTGAAGATGATTCATCTAACCACTCTATTGGAAGAGAGATACCCAAGATCAAGGAGAAGCTTGATCATGAGGAGGAGCTAGAACCAAGAACACCAAGCACACCAAGAAGATCCACAAGGTCAAGAATGGAGCCATTAAGTCTTACATACAAGGACAAGGGTAAGCAAGCCGAGGAAAGTACTTCTTCTTCTGCTTTCATCACATCTTGATCTACCTTTGGATAGGAATGTAATTGGATGTAAGTGGGTTTTTAAGCTCAAGTTGAATCAAGATGGGAGTGTTTCTAAGCACAAGGCAAGGCTTCTAGCCAAGGGGTATGCTCAATCAAAGGGCATAGATTATGATGAGACCTTTGCACCCGTGGCAAATATGGTCACCATAAGACTAATCATTGCTCTTGCTTCTCACTTTGATTGGCTATTGTTTCAAATGGATGTGTCAAATGCCTTCTAAAATGGTAATTTGGAAGAGGATATATTCATGGAGCAGCCCGAGGGCTTCATCAAGCAAGGTATGGAAGACAAGGTGTGTCATCTCAAGAGGAGCTTGTATGGTTTGAAACAAGCTTCTAGAACTTGGAACACAAGGCTCAATACTTTTCTCATTTCTATTGGATTTACTCCTAGTGAGAATGATCCCACTTTGTACATAAGATTTAGTTCAAAAGGCATTGTACTTTTATTACTTTATGTTGATATTATCATACTTAGTGGAGATGATTTAGAAGGTGTTGAGAAAACTAAGATAGATCATTTGATCAAATCTACGTGCCTAATGTAGAGTTAAATGCCATTTGGTAACTAGTCTTGATTTTAGCTCATAGTTTGGATCTAGATCTTTTATTTGTGCATCCGTCACTTTTAGGATTGATTGGGATTCATTTTGCTGTAAAATTTTGTCACTAGCTCTGTGAAGATTATCAAAATATTATCTTCCTATCTCCAGTTTGGGGCCATGTCCATGGTTATTTCCACTAAATTTAATGTTGTACATAAAAGGTATGTGAATTGAACACATAACCTTCTAGTATAGGTCGGATTTGAATTAGATAGATTCAATTTTGATGACACGTAGAAGTTTAGATAGCATGCAATGTCATACTGTATGCATGCAAGCCACATGCAATTAGTGCATGCAACATGCAAAGAGGTTTCTGTGATCTACACATGTCTAGGCAGTTTTATGAGTTTGCATGCAGTACATGCAACATCCATGCATGCAGTTACACATGTTGATCTCTGGTAGGTGAATTAGTTCAGTTAAGTGGACTTTCCATGCAACTCCACTATAGGAATTCGTGTCTCTCTCATGTAGAAAAAGCTTGGCATGTTTTGCCTTATTGTGAATAATGAGATTTTGGTGTTTTGGACTCATTCTCTCTCTCTCTCTCTCTCTCTCTCTCTCTCTCTCTCTCTCTCTCTCTCTCTCTCTCTCTCTCTCTCTCTCTCTCTCTCTCTCTCTCTCTCTCTCTCTCTCTCTCTCTCTCTCTCTCTCTCTCTCTCTCTCTCTCTCTCTCTCTCTCTCTCTCTATCCAAGTTTTTCATCTTTGATTTTCTCTCTCTACCCGATAGCAGGCTATTTTCCCCATACTGAGCACTTAGAATTATTTCTGACATTCAATTCTCATAGTGAGAAGTTAGATTTTTTCATCTGATGTATGTCGTTGTGCTCTTGTCATAGATTTTTCAAGTATACTGTTCTTTGATCAATCTTGTGCAATCACAACACCTCAGTAAGATCATGTAGGGTGTGTGGTGAAGTTCACATGTGCTAAAAACTTCACATGGTATCAGAGCTTCATGCTTTGAAGAGGTGAGGTGTATACATTAGAGCTTCAGTGCTTTTGCTTGTAGGAACTCGGATTTGGGAGAGGGATTCAAACTCACTGAGAGAAAAGCTATCTGTGGACCATAAGTGGATCAAAATGAGCCTGATTTGCTCCAGCAGATCCCTTTACGGACAGAGAGCTCAGACTGTGAGATCAGCCATCATTAAATGAGTGCTACTTCTCTAGATTTGATCCAAATTTGATGTTCTATAGCTTGTTGGATAGCTATTGAAGAGTAGAATGTGTTGCTCATGTTTCTAAATCAATTTGATTTGTTTTTAGAAGAGTTTTAGGCAATCAGAGAGTTTGAGAGAGTACTCAACTCATGGGATATGCCAAAGTGAGCATAGATCAGTTCTTTTCACAATTTTCATCAATTTTCACTATCAATCAAGTAGAATTGGATAGAAGTGAGTGTTCTGAGGTCTTAGAATTTTTATTTCACACAAAATATTGTGTTTGAGTTGAAAATAAGTTCCTAGAGAGTTTATTAGTACTTTGAAACTCGTGAGAGAGATAATACTTCTTACTTGCATGTGCTTCTTTTAAGTGACTGAAGCAAGATCCAAATTCAAGATAGATTGATTTTTTGTGTTGAGAATCTGTTCTCATGTCTGTTGCTAGATTTCATAGGTTGGATCAACATCTATGTTAAATCCTAGATTGAGATTGTAAGCAACATCCTTTCAACTCCATTTTTTTTTATCATTACTAGAATTTCTCATAGAGAAGATGTCTTCATCTGGTTCACATTTCTTGGAGCAAAGTGAGAGATTAACATCTTCCAATTATGCAATGTGGAAGACCAGAATGGAATCATTACTGATTCTACAAGATGTAATGGATATTGTGAGTGGAGCTGAAGAAGAACCTGCTGCACCTAATGAAGCTGCATCATTTCACAAAAGAACCATAATTGCATTTCATTTCATAAAAATGAATGTAACCAATGAAGTGTGCACCACTGCCAAGGAATCTTGGGATACTCTAAAAATAATCTATGAAATAAAGAATACTTCTAGATTGCTTACACTTAGAAACCAAATATTTCTAAGTTATCAGAGAGTAGATGAGAGTGCTTCATCATATTTCACGAGAGTTAAGGATCTTCATCAAGAGTTAGCTGGTATTGGTGATGCTCTTAAGTACACTGAACTTGTTCAAGTAGTCCTAAATGGACTTAGAGATGAGTACGACAATATTGTGCAGACTTATGCTATCGGGGAGGATCTTCCGTCCTTGGAGACACTGCAAGGTGTTCTCATTTCTGAAGAAAGCAGGCAAGAGAACAAAATGTTGAGGATCAACAAACTTTTATTGAAAGATGGTGGAGATGACAAAGCACGCTTCATCAGAGACAAGTCAAGAGGCAAGGGCAAAGGACAACAACACTTCAAGAAGGACAAAGCCAAAGAAGGTGGTGATGATCAGTCCTCACAAGCTGCAACATCCAGTGGCAAGAAGAAGCTGTCAAAGATCAAGTGTTTTTTCTGTGGCAAGTGCATCAAACTATTTCAAGAAGAAGAACCAATCTAAGCAAACTAACCTTACTAATGAGGATGAGTGTGAGGGTATTGAGAGTGAAAGAGAGGATTCACTAATGATTTCTACTTTTTCATCTTTTCCTTTTCAGAATGAAGAAGTCCGATGGATAGATAGTGGGGTAGTTCCCGTATGTCTATTTCTAGGAACTCTTTCACTAATCTCATGCCATATCTAGGTGCAAAAAGATCAATCAATACTGCTAATGATGTAAAGTGTAGGATTGAAGGAACTGGTAGTATTCCATTGCATGCATCATCATAAAAAAAAATTTGCTTACATGATGTACTGTATGTACCTAGATTGACTAAGAATCTCATTAATGTAGGATAGGTGTTTGATAGTGGATTGGATGTCAAGTTTCAAGTTGACAAGTGTATAATCTCAAAAGAAAATGAAGTTATTGCTAGAGGATCTAGAATTGGTAACAAACTAGATTCTAGGGAGAGTAACATTTCAGATATTGCTTATGAGACCAAGGTTCATCTGGAGGATCTGTGGCACAAGAGATTGGATCATCCCAATTTCAAAGCCATGAAATCTATGGGCAAGGAAGGAAAAGTTGTTGGACTACCAAAGACATTGTCAAAGGAGCTTCTACCTTGTGAAGCTTGTGTGTTGGCAAAATCACACAGAAGACCTTTTCCTAGACCAAGCATCAGAACAAAGCAACCATTTGAACTAGTGCACTCAGATGTTCATTTCTCATCAACTAAGAGCAAAGGAGGAGCAAATTGTTTTGTTTCCTTTGTAGATGATTATACAAGATATTCTTGGATCTATATGTTGTCTTCAAAAGCCATGGTCTATGATGTTTTTCTTACTTTCAAAGCTTATGTAGAAAAGCAAATTTCTTTCAAGTTAAAAGCTTTGAGAAGTGATAGTGGAGGAGAATACACTTCCAATAAGTTTAAAGACTTTTGTGAGAGAGAAGGCATTCAAAGAGAGTTTGCTTGTTCATATATTCCTCAGCAAAATGGAGTTGCTAAGAAAAAAAATAGAACTTTGTGTGAATGTGCAAAAGCCATTAGGCTAGAAGTTTCTCTGCCTAAAGAATCTTGGGGAGAGGCAGTTGCATGTGCAAAGTATCTTTGTAATAGGCCTCCAAATCTTGCAATTGGAGGAAAAACACCATTTGAGATGTTGTATAAGAAAAAGCCTATGCTAGATCATCTTAGGATTTTTGGATGTGTATGCTTTGTGCATGTGCCTCTAGAAACTAGGAAGAAGGAAGATCCTAGTGCAGTTATAGGAATTTTTGTAGGATATGCATCCCAAAAAAAGCATACGAAGTATATCTTCCTTCTACTGACAAGAATGTTGTTAGTAGAGATGTGATCTTCCATGAAGATCAAAAATTTAACTTGTATGATGCACAAATCAAGGAGTCTCATGCAAGATCAATTATCAATCTTGATGTTGTTCAAGAGGTGGTGAGGCCGAGGATTGAGGAGGAGCAAATTCAAGCTACCATACCAAGAAGGTCTACACGAACATAAATTTTAAGGAGGAGTGTGAAGATTATTAAAATATTATCTTCCTATCTCGAGTTTGGGGCCATGTCCATGGTTATTTCCACTAAATTTCATGATGTACATAAAAGGTATGTGAATTGAGCACATAACCTTCTAGTATAGATCGGATTTGAATCACACGTATTCAATTTTGATGACATGCAGAAGTTTAGATAGCATGCAATGTCATATTGTATGCATGCAAGCCACATGTAATTAGTGCATGCAACATGCAAAGAGGTTTCTGTGATCTACACATGTCTAGGCAGTTTTATGAGTTGACATGCAGTACATGCAACATCCATGCATGCAGTTACACAAGTGGATCTCTGGTAGGTGAATTAGTTCAGTTACAACACCTCAGTAAGATCCTGTAGGGTATGTGGTGAAGTTTACATGTGCTAAACTCTTCACAAGCTCCGACATTTCTAGTTCTAGAAACTCATCACTAATCTCATGCCTTCTGAGTGTACTAAAAGATCAATTTATACAACAAATCATATTGAGTGTATGATTGAAGGAGTAGGATGTATTCTATTGAATGTTGCATCATCAAAACCTTTGTGTCTCAATGATGTTCTTTATGTACCCAAGCTAACAGAAAATCTCATTAGTGTTGGTTGACAATGCTTTAGATGTCAAATTTGATGTGTGACACATTTGGAATCAAGAGAGAGGATGAAGTGATAGCTAGAGGATCTAGATTTGGGAGTTTGTACAAACTAGATTCTAGTGAGAGTGCTAACATTTGTGATGTTGCCTATAAGGCCAAGATTTCTCAAGAAGATTTATGGCACAAGAGATTGGGTCACCCCAATTTCAAGGCCATGATATCTATGTTCAAAGATGGAAAAGCTATTGGATTGTCAAAGTCTATGTTGAAGGAGCTTCAACCTTGTGAAGCTTGTGCTATTGCCAAATCTCATAGAAGGCCTTTTCCAAGATTTAACATCAAGAATCATCATCCTTTTGAGCTAGTGCACTCAGATATTCACTTTTCCTCTTCCAAGAGCAAATGAGGAGCTGTTTGTGAAAATGTCAACTAGTTATGTTGGGTTTATTTGGCAATTTTGAGGCCAATATGCAATTTTTGTATGCCAGTCATATGGCACAACCGAGGGGCCAGAGAATGCCATAAAGGATTCCACTATCTGGCTCAGTAGCTTGGACTGGATTCTGTCCTTGCAAAATGTTAAAACAACCAAAAAGTTGTTCAACAGATGCGCAACCGCCTGAATGACAGGTTCCGTGATAGCATCTATCAGGTAACCATTGTTAGTTTGGATTAAAATTTTTGGTGCAGTTTGGGCGACAAAAGGTTTAATCAGACTTTTTGCCTGATGATGGGAGATGGGCTGACAGTCACCGGACATAATGCCAATGGTGACCATCGAGTTTGCATTAATCTTGACCTTGTACGTGGCACCTTGGTACAAGAACTGGAAGCGTGTCTTTGATGCATCCCAGGTGGCGTAAGCGTGAAGGGCGAGGCCCATGTTAATCTCAGAATGGAAAAGTGCCGTGAAAAAATCCATTGCCTCAAGAAGTGGGCCGGCTGTCTGAAGCCATGGTTGAATCAGAGGATTAGAGGGTAAGGGCCAAATCTGTGTGGCTGAGGGGATTTCGGGTCGAAGTTCTCTTGTAGTATAGCCCTTCCGCCTGTCAACAAAGGTTTGATCATTGGATATCTTTTCTCGATTGAAAAGGATGGAACACTATCCCGAGTTGATTGTAGCCAAAAGATAGAGCTTCACGTGATGAAGATTCAATGAATAAGTTACTCTAGGTTAGAACTTAAGAATAAATTCTAGACGTATTCTAGATTGGACCCCAACTTTGGAATGACACTTGGAATTTTGGTACGACTAATCATCTTACCAAATCGGCTATGTTTATTCGGGTAAAGACCAAGTAGTTATAGAGTGTCTGTTTAGACTTTACGGATCACCATGCTACTTTTAGTTAAATTCCTACTTTCTCCCTTAACTCTACTCACCACTATGCTACTCCTCTTTAGCTCTACTCCTCTACACTAACATTCATCATAGTTGGGTGAAGGGAAGGGATAGAAAAGAAGAGGTTGAGAAGAGAAGAGAGAAAGAGAGAGAGATATAGAGTGAGGGTGGAGGTTAGCACAAATGCTCCTTATGCTTGCTAATGGAAAAGCATTCACTATGGCAAATAATAAACATGGAAATAGAAAACAATGAAAAACACAATCAAGAGCATTAGCAAGTAGTGAATAGCAAATGAGGATGCTTCTCTTCCAAAAATGGTAGAGTTTACTCCTTCTCATTAAGCATGGAAATAGTGTACAAATGGTGTCTTTTTATAAAATGGGGAAGGCCCTTGCCCCTCAATCTTATTGGCTAATATTCACAATGATCCTAGCCATTCATCTTGGACCCAACTTGATCCAAGGGTCCACAAAAATACATTAGAAATCACAAGATTCATGTGAGTCCCAATTTGGACCCAACTCTAAAAAGTGATCTCTAAGTCTAAAAATCATGTTGGGCCTCTAGTTTTATTTTAATTACAAGGCCCAAGTCAAGTTTATTTTATTTACAACTTCAATTGCGTGCTCATTGGGCCATGGGCTTATACACGCAGGATGTCATGCCCTCGCAACACATTTTATTGGAGGATTTTATTTATTTACACTTTGTTGGGAATACCCCCAACAGGACCCACGGCCTGAAGTAGTGCCGGTCCCTTGGCACTCTGCCAGTTTAGTAGAGCGTTCTCTTGGACCGCCTCTGGTGGATGAGATATCCCATAACGTCTTCCATAAAGTTGAGACGGTCCAATTTCTTTGAGTCCTTTGGCGTGTGGAAGGACTTGTGAACTCCTGTCAACCATTCCTGATCCACCCATGCTTGGAATCGTTTCGTCCAAGGATTACCAATGAATGCAGCTTGGTAATATACGCAAGCGACTGGCAGCTAGTCTTCGACTTTGTCGGAAGCGAGCGTCTTATTTGGATCAAAGAATATGGAGGGAAGAAAATCATCCCATTTTGTTTCAATGCCCATTAAATATTCCAAGTCCCAGGCATAAGTGGCTGCCGCGCGGACTGTGGGATCGAGACAATTGATGTAGTGGCTGGCGAATGCGGAGAGAGCCCTTCTGGCGTCTACATCCGTTGTCCACCCATATTTGGATTTTATGATTGGCCAGTTGAAATTGTTGAGTGTGATCTGGTCCAGAGGAGTGCCGCATTCCGCCCATTTGGATTTTCTTGGACATGGCAGGAAATGCGCGTTCACCCATAACTGTTGCGGACTCGTCACGTAAGCCCTGATGGCTGCAGGGTCTCTCTCAAATAACTGTTGTCACCACTCTGGTTGTGGTTGGAGGGCGGGTAAGGCTTGCAGTTCTTTTCCCTTGATGGTCTGAGCTGAGAACGATAACTGCCAACCACCTCTTGATGACTCGTGGGAATATTTGGATAAAAATTCATTGATGTTCTCCTCCACGGATTTCGGTCTTCGGAAGGCCCGGCTGACAGATATTGTTTGTGACTCTCTGGATGATGTTGATGGGCCCTGGCTGGTGGTTGCGCCTTGGCTCTGGTCACGCGTCTCAGTGGCCACATCTGTCTGCCCTTGGTCCTGGCCTTCGGACCCTTGATCTGGTTGAAATCCCCTTGCTGCCTGTTGGCTCTGGTCTTGGCTGGTACTAGCCTGTGCAGCGTCAAAATTAGGTGGCGGTAGAATTACCACAGGGGAGGGCTGGGCCTTCGTTTCCATGTATTTTTGGCATGCCTTGAGGGCTTGCTTGGCCTGGGCGAGCTCTTGCGTTGCGCTTGACCGATACTTATTGAACTCCGCCTGGTAGTTGTTCAGGGTTTGGCTATAAATCTGCACCTGACGCTGTAGAAGATTCATCTCTAATTGGGAAAGCGGCCTTGTGTCCGGTCTAGATTGAGCTAACCAGGCGAGTTTCTCATCTTGTAAGCTTTAAACTCCGTCCCCAGGCACGTGTTCTCCAAAGTGTCAGGGGACAGTTGCGAATCAGAAGGGTTGAATGTGAGAGGAGCAATGGTGGTGGCAGGAGCAATGGAGAATGCGATGGTGATGGATGGAGCAGTGGACACTGGAAGAGAAGTAGGAGTGGTATCAACAGAAGAAACGAGGATGGAGACAGAAACAGATGTGGATGGAATAGGAAGAGACTAGCGACAACAGAAATTGGAGTGGGGGGTTGCACGAAAGACAAAGTGGCGGTGGTTAATGGAGTAGTTCGTGCGGTAGTGGAGACACGTCATCGGGTAATAGGTGGAGATGTGGATGTAGAGGCAGTGCCACGCATTCGTTCGTTGTGTTATTGACTGCAGGTTGGGATGAGGTAGATGCTTGAGATGGTGGGTAAAGGTTAGTATGTGGCACAAGGGTAGATAGGAGGGATGAGCATTGGAAACCGTGCACTTTTGCCTCGAGAAGTGCGCAGGCAAAGTTACACAACAGGGGGCCTGCTGCGATTTGCTCTGGTTGTTGGGTTTGATGGAGTTTGTTAGTTCTCGAATAAGGAAGCTATGCCAGTTGTATGGCACAATGGAGGGGTTAGGAAATTCCAAAAAGGATTCCACTATCTGACTCAACAACGTAGACTAGATTCTGTCCTTGCGAAATGTTAAAATAACCAAAAAGTTATTCAACAGATGCGCAGCTGTCTGGATGACGGGTTCCATAATAGCTTCTATCAAGTAACCATTGTTAGTCTGGATGGGGATTTTTGGTGTGGTTTGGGTGACGAATGGTTTGGTCAGAGCTTTGGCGTGGTGATGGGAGATGGGTTGACGATCACCGGACATAATGCCAACGGTGATCATCGAGTCGGCATTAATCCTGACCTTGTACGTGGTACCTTGGTACAAGAAGTGGAAATGAGCCTTGTCCTCATCCCAGGTGGCATAAGCGTGAAGGGCGAAGCCCATGTTAATCTCAAAATGGAAGAGCGCCGAGTAAAAACCCATTGCTTCAAGGAGGGGCCCGGCTGTCTGCAACCATGGTTGGATCAAAGTGTCAGAAGGTAGAGGCCAAATCTGCGTGGCCTCGGGGATGTCATGCTGGATCACCTGTTTGGCACCAGAGTCTTCAGAGGATGAGGAGGCCATGTTAGCAATGATGATTAGTGGTCGAAAAAAGTCAAAAAAGTAGAAAACGGTGGAAAATGGAAGGAAACAGTAGAAAACTGAGAATAGTGAGTGTTGGATGACAATGATTGTAGTTCAGAATGCAGATTGGTGTTTGATATGTGCAGACAACTGGTAGAAAGTTTGGTTGAAAACAGAGAACTTGGTATTTTCAATGGAAATTTCGACAGAGCTTCGCTAGCAAAGGTGACAAATGACTCGAATTTAGCCCTTATATACGGAATTTAGAATGCGTATTAGGTGAAATTCACTTTCCCTTGTTCAGTTCCACCCAAATTTTGGCAAGCACCTTCCTGACAAAATTCTAAGGCCTCAGGGAAGTCTGCGAGAGTTCAGAAGGTAATTTAACTGCTATGCGAAGGTTCTGCGAGGGTTCAAGCTGTCTGCGAGGGTTCAACTCTCACAGGAAGTGATCTCTCGCACAACTTTTTCATGTGATTGGATTTTCAAGATCAGAACATGTAGGCAGGCTAATTTCACTGCTCTGATTCCATTTAGGCACCTTGCAAGATTTGGTAAGTTGATCTTGATGCTCTGTGAGGGTTCTGAGTATTCTGCTTCTGGGAACTCTCGCATACACTAAAAAATGATGATTCTCCCATCAGGAACTCTCGTAGAGATTTTCATGGATGCATCTAGGTTAGATCTGGTGACTGTCCAATTTTCAAGAGCTATCTCCCAGGGAATCTCAAAAAATCATGAAAAAAGTGCTCCTTCAGAGTGTTTTTTGACGAGATCTCGAGATTTTTTGATTTTCAACTTTTGTAAACTGGTAATCAGCTTCATCCAGGCTTGATCTGACTGTTAGTAGTGCTCTAGAAGTTCTAATGGATTCTTGGTTGTAGATCCCTCAGTCGGTCTGATGATCTGCTTCCTTTTTGACCCTATCAGGATCTGGATCCTCCTTGGATTCTGATGGATTTCCCCGATCCTGCCAGATCTAGCTGAATCTTGATGGATTTAGCTTGATTTGGCTGGATCTCCTTAGATCTAGCAGTAATGACTGAGCAGATAAGCTTTTTGTAACGTGCCACCCCCAATCTGGATCTGTCTTATTATGGTGGCCAGTACTTGTGCAACCGGCTGCCATTGATGGGTGTGTCGAAGGGCGTCCCATCAAGTTGTTCTAAGTTCACGGCCCCATGATTAAGAGTTTTCTTGATCCTATAAGGAACTTTGCTGGTGAATTTTAACCTCCTCTTGATCGCCTTGGTTTTATACATCTAGACCAGATCTCTTGAACGAAGATCCTTCTTTTGTAACCTGCGATTATGCCAAGCCTTGCATCTTTCCTTTTCCACTGCCAGTGCATGCACAACTAGTAAGCGTGTTTCACAGAGTTTATGCAGAACTTCGTGGCGTAGTTATAGAGATTTGGACTCATTAAGACATTGCGTGGTGGCAATCCTTAATGATGAAACTAAAAACTCTACTGGCATCACAGCATCTTGACCATATACCAATTGGAAGGGTGTTTGATCGGTGCTCCCTTTATATGCTGTCCTGAATGCCCACAGTGCAGCATGCAACTTGTGTTTCCAATCTGATCTGCTAGCTTCAACTGTTTTCGTGAGCACGCTACATAGGATCTTATTGGATGATTCTGCTTGTCCATTACCACGAGGATAATAAGGCATACTGGTTCTGTGGATCACGAAGAATTCCTCCAACAGGACCTTGATGGTCTCATTGATAAAATGGCTTCCGCGATCACTGACTAGTTCCATCGGGCATCCGAAGCGCACAATGATATTTTCATAAAGGAACTTGGCAATGGTCCTAGTGTCTGCTACTCGTACTACCTTGGCTTTGACCCATTTGGTGAGGTAGTCTGTGGCTACGATTATGTATCGAGTCTGGGAACTCCTTGCTGCAGGGTGAATTGGACCAATATAATCCAATCCCCATTTTTTTGAACGGTGCTTGGGCTAAGACTGGGTGCAGTAGATCATAGTTCGATCTCGTTGGTCTTCTTGCCCTTTGGCACACATCGCACTTTTTCAAGTATTCCTCTGTGTCTTTATGAATCGTTGGCCACCAACATCCTGATTGCAGGATCTTGCGAACTGTAATGTCAGATGCAAAATGACCTCCACCCATGCCTTCATGTGAAAGCGAAATGATCTGGGTGGTCTCACGAGGAAGAATACACCACCAAAAAATTTTGTCCGGACCCCTTTGGTACAACGGGCCGGCAATCAGCTGATAAGGTCTAGCTTTCAAGATCAATTTCCGTTGTTCCGCCTTTGGTAGTGATTTGTCTGGTTGGCCCCGCATTAGATATTCGACAATGTCGGTAGCCCATTATGGTACTGTATCTACGTAAAATAAGACAGCATCTGCCAGCTCATTGTCGGGTTGGGTTGCAATCTCCTTTCCCTTGATTCATGACACATGATTTGCCATGTAGTGTTGTTTTCCCTTGCGAACTACTATCCAAAAATCAAATTCCAAAACCAACATGAGCCATCTGGTGATTCTCCCGGTGTTGCAAGTTTTATTAACGAGATATAGCAAGGGCTGATGGTCCATATAAAAAACAAAATGTGTGGCCATCAAATAGTGTTGAAACTTCTTAACCACATAGATCATTGCCAGTGCTTCTCGCTTTGTGGTTGAATAATTCATTTCGATATCACTGAGATGTCGGCTTGCAAATCGGATTGGAAAATCCTTTTTGTGTTCACCTGGCTGGGTTAAGACTGCTCCAACTGCATACTTCGATGCGTCCGTATGCACGTGGAACTCAATGGACCAATTGGGTGGTCGTAGGATTGGTGCTGAGACCAATGCATCCTTAATCTTCTGGAAAGCCTTTAGAGCTTCCTCATTCCAATGTGGATCCGTTGTTAGCTTGTAAATTGGTCTGGCTAATTCTGCAAAATCAAGAATGAAGATCCTATAATAGTTAGCATGACCCATGAAAATGTAGACCTCGCGGATCATCCCCGGTGGTGGTAGATCAACAATGATCCTGATCTTTGATAGATCTGTGGCGATCCCATGTCTTGAAAATATATGGCCGAGTATCAAGCCATGTGTCACCCAGAATTGACATTTTTCTGGATTCAGGGAGATCTGGTATTCGCGACATTTTTGTAGCACCTTTTCTAAATTGGATAAGTGTTTTGAATCTGGTCCATGCACGCACAGATCGTCCAAGAAAATTTCCAGAATTTTTTGCAAATAATCTTTGAATGCCGCTTGCATGACTCGCTGGAAAGTGCTTGGGGCATTGCAAAGTTCGAATGACATCACTTTATAGGCATAAGTTCCCCATTCTAAGGCGAATGTTGTCTTGTGCTGGTCCTGGGGGGGCTATTTTCACCTGGTTGTAGCCGCTGAAGTCGTCCAAAAAACTGTAGGCTTTGTCACCAACTACTCTATCGAGGACACTTTCCGTAAATGGTAAAGGAAAATGGTCCTTCTTGGTGACTGCATTAAGTGCCTTCAGATTCACACATATACACATTTTGCCATTCTTCTTGGGTACTATAACTATCGGCAATACCCATTCCGTGTGCTCGACTTCGTAAATGAAATCTGCATCCATAAGTTTCTACAACTCTTGCTTGATCAGTTCTGTATAATTCGGGTTGCAGCAGTAGTAACGGCTTACCTTGGGGACTGCTCCGTCCACCAAAGGTATGGTGTGCTGGACTACTGTTGGCGGAATGCCCTTTAGATCACTATAGCTCCAGGCAAAACAGTCTTTATATTCCACCAACAAGGACCGTAGTCTCTTGAACTGCGTGGGTGTTAACTGCTCTCCCACATGCACTATCCTTTCTTCTTCTCCTGGTTCCGCAAGATTCATCGGCTGCGTTCACGCAGGTCCCTCAAAGACTTGTTCCGCTGGTGCTTGACTTTGATCAGGTTCTCGTTGGGCTTGCGGCATCATGATTACCACGTCGTCCAATGTATAATTCTTGAAAGTATCAAGCATCTCATGAACTGGAGCTTATCGAGATTCCTCTTTCAGCATATTGATCTTGGCCCGACTGGTCATTTTTTTTATTTTCTGTCACCTGTGTAGAAGATGACGCTGTATCTGAGTCCAACTTGATTGATTTCAAGGAATCCAACATCTTCTTATTGCTCTTTTTTATCATTTTGATGGGTTCATCCTTGTTGTCTTTCTTTGGGACTGCTGTGACATTCGCCTCATGGTTGCGAATATCAACGTCTACTGTAGCTATTGCCTCTTTGGGTAGGTCCCTCCATCGGATCACCTGGTTGTAGCGTTGCTTCAACTGATTCTTCTTATTTGCAGGTGTCTTGGGTGGTTCGATCCTTGAGACTTTCGCCATAGCAGACCTTTGTGGTGGTTGAGCTGGTACCTTCTTGGTTCCGTATGTGGTGTAAGACTTGTTCATCAGTCAGATCAATCTCCTTATTATAAGTTAGGGCATGTTTCCAAGGGACTAGATCATCGTCCACTGGGTTCTCAATCGGCTCCACTGACAACCATGCTACGTTTATCATATCCACTCCAAATGTGATTGGTGTGTCCATAGTGTAACATTTGGGTGAAGATGTACTCGGTTCCGGATCTGATTCATATTGACATGCCTGGCAGTCAATAGTTGCTAATGCATCCGTCCATCTCATGACATCCATCTCTGAATGATAGTGACCTCCCTTCGCTGGCCTTGGGCGGTCAATCGTATGATCTGTCGTGGATGATCCATCATCAGCTTTGGGTGCAATAGGTTTCACCGCCCATGTGGTTGGATCTACCTTTACAGCCTGTTCTCTGTTCTTGAAGGTGAGTTTCCCTGTACTCCAGTTGTGTACTACTTGCGCAGCCCTCAACCATGGTCTTCCCAATAAAATACGGTATGCAGATGGAGATTCAAGTATATCCATGACCACAAAAGTAATCACATACTACATGTCTGCTATCCTTATGGGAATATCAACAACTACACCTTTTGGTTTCACACAGGATTGATCTGCTAGCTTGATGGTGAATATGGCTAGCTTCAATCCTTGTAATCTCCATTTTTCATACAAGGTAGTGGAGATCAGATTGACACCTAATCCTCCATCTACCACTGCCGCCTTGTCCTCGTA
The DNA here is from genome assembly GCA_029204225.1 of Diphasiastrum complanatum. Lineage (NCBI taxonomy): Eukaryota > Viridiplantae > Streptophyta > Lycopodiopsida > Lycopodiales > Lycopodiaceae > Diphasiastrum > Diphasiastrum complanatum. The sequence continues at coordinate 29,930,747 of CM055104.1, forward strand.
TCTCTTGTGTTTGATTGGCAAAGTGATGTTGTGTTCCTCACTTTTCCATGCTGCTCCGATGTGGAGGACGTTACTTGTTTCATCATAGCCCACACAATAGATGGGCTCAGGCGCTACGGGCTCCTCATCCGCCTTGGCCCATTCAGCTAAAAGGCTTTTTGTTTGTGGTGCAATTCGCAGTAGTTCTCCGAGGGGTAAACTAACGTGACTGCAAGAGTGTGAGCCTTTCCGTGCGTGGTTCCTCAGGCTCCACCATGTGAAAAGGTGGTTCATGTTGGTGCAACCGATCATTCTGATCAGTGAGCAGTGGTGAGCGCGGTTGTGGATCCCGTTCGACGCTGACTAGAGGTTCTGTGGGATTGTTTCGTTCTTGCTCTTTTTCCTCCTCGTGCTTTTTTACCCAATGTCTTATTTTCTGGTACTGTCTTCTCTCTTCCCTCACATTTGGATATGGCGTTGAAGTTGAGAGTTGGTCGTCAGTGACCAATGGTGGTGGTGAGGGAGCCACTTCCTTCCTCTTCTGTGCTCGCGTAACAGCTAACACAGGAGCGTAGTCGTGTCGTCCTTTCGATGGCATCCCTGCTGGAACTACTGATTGTTGTATGGCAATGAGGTTAAGAGGTGCACTGGTTCCAGGTTTAAATGGACAATTCTTGAAACAATGTCCATAACCGCAATCCCGACAGGAGGTTGTATATTGTCCTTTGTAGGGACATTCTGCAATTTTGTGTCGCTCGCCGCACCCGTATCAGCCATAATTTCTTCCACCTTGACGTTGAGTTTGAGCTGCATAGGCCGATACATATTCATTTATGGCAGGATCCATAAATGGTTCATCTGGTCCGTACCACTGCTGCTGCTCAGGTTGAGGTGACATTTGCAATTCTTGTTCTGCTGTTGTCAGGTTTACATGGGCCACTTGTTGATTGGCTGGCCCTGGTAAAGTAGGTAAGGCCATGCGTTGTGGTTGATTGGGTGCGCCGTACCTTGGTGCCGCGTTAGGTGCCCCTTGATGATAAGGATAAGAATTCTGATAGGGACTTCTCTTCTGTTGAACAACCCTGGGGTTAAACGGGCAAAATGTCGTATCGTGCGATGTTGCATTGCACAGATGGCAGAATCTATGTGTCAGTCTCAGATTTTGCTTTAGGAGTGGACACTCGTTCGTTGTATGGCTTTGCGTGCATATTGAAAATCGTACATTTTCTCGTCGAGGATACTGCAGCTGGGTTGGTTTCGGTTGATGTGGAGTTACTACTACAGTTCCTTGTAAGGCCTTCAGTTTCTGGTCAAACTGCGCCGTAAGTTGCTCCATCTGTTGTTTGCGTAATTTTGTCATTTGCTCCAACAACAATTCTGTGGATAGAGCGGATGCGTTTGATGATGATGATGCAATCGAGGGAGTAGGAGTGTGGGTGGAAGGATATTCGTCGTCAGATCCCTCATCCTCTTCCCTGATGGCATCTTCCATAGCTTCTTGCAGAGTAGTGTACTGCTCCCATCTTTTCAGTTCTCTTCTTATACTTCGTGGTAACCCGGCTAGGAACCACATGATCACCGCATGATCTGGAGTCAGGGCTGCATTGCACTCAGATTGTAGATGTTTGACCCGTTCAATATAATCTCGGACCCTTTCTCGTTTTCCCATCTTGACTTTGCTTAGCAGGAGAAATGGGTCTTCCAGGAACTTTCTTGGTATAAAGCGCGTAATGAGAGCCGCTTTAACCGCTTCCCAGGTGGATTTCTCTTCCTCTGACAGGTTGAAAAACCAATCCTGAGCCACTGCAAGTAAAGACATAGGGAATAGCATCAGCTTCTTCGTAGGTGTCCGTTCGCCGTAGATTTCACAAGCTTGCTTGTAGATCTAGAGGAATTGGATGAGATCTCAGGATCCGTCATATTTTGGTATCTCCATTTGTGGTGCTCTCCGAACTGGATGCAAGGGTGCGACAAGTACAGGTTGGCCCATTGGATCCATTGGTGCTGGTTCCGGTTTCGCCTCTTGTTGCACAGCTGCTAATCTGGGAAGGTGTGGTGCCTGAGTTGCTATCCTTCATGCTATTGATCGTCCCAATCTCAGATTCATCCTATGGTGGGTTCCAAAGTGATTGGATCTCGCTTATACAATATGATACATTCTGGATTTTCAAGGATCTGATCGATCTGATCGGCCGGAATGAATTTTAGGCCTTTTGCGGTGGTTTTTCCTTGATAATATTTTTCTCCTTGCACTGATTGACCTGAGATTTTAACAGTAGCTGGATCTGATGCAGATATTTCCATTGATCTGGTCTGCGAGGGTTATCTTGTGTGAGGGTTGGTTGTGCGAGGATTCTTTAGCTGTCTTTGCAGGTAAAAAACTTGATATCTTTCAGATCTCTGGGAAGTAACTCTTGCAAGCTTCACAGTAGCTGGATCTGGGTCAGATCTCACTACAGAATTCTCTGCGAGAGTTAACTCTCGCAAAAAGTGAAAAATTCACTGTCTGCGAGGGTTCAAAATCACTTTTTGTGCTTGATCTTCACCAGATCTTCATACTAACTCTTGCAGGCTTCATCATTGATGTAATTTGACATTTTGAATTGATTGAGAAGGTCTGCAAGAGTTCTTACTGGAAAAATTTGCTGGATCTTTACTATTTAGTGATTTTTCTGCACTTAAATCCAATTTTCTGCTCACTGGAATCAAACTAACCCTCGCAAGCTCTTCTGTGTCCTGGTCTCACTGAGATGGAACTTCATCCTCTGCGAGAGTTCTTGATCACTGGAATTGAAAATTTCACTGTCTGCGATTTTCACTGGTACTTTCCCGTCTTTTTTTCACTGGGAACTCTCGCACAAGCACTTAATCATCGAACTAACTTTCGCAAGCTTCTCTGTGTCCTGGTCTCACTGAGATGGAACTTCAGAGGGCTCTGCGAGAGTTCTTATGAAGATTTGAATTTTTTTGGATTTTTTCAAGGGTTTTTTGAATTTTTTATGATTTTTCTCTGATTTTTACAATCTGCTTAGAACTAACTCTCACAGGCTTCTATGCAGGTCTGGGACAGTACCCTGGAGCTGCTGCCAGTCATGCAAGGGTTAATTCTCGCTTATTCTGGAGATATAAGAATCTGATGAGTTTTTTTTGGCTCTTTTTTCCTCCAAAATGCAGATTGGTGTGTTTTTTGAGTTTTTTGGATGATTGGTTTGGGTTTCAAGCCCTTAGAGGTTGTTCAGGGTCTCCTCTACCCTCTCACACCTCCTCTGCTAGCTGTGAACAGTCCAAACGCAAAAAAAAATACAGAAAACTAACTCTAAACTCCCAAAACTCTACCTAAACTACTCTAAAAAGCAAGAAAATAGCTAAAATGCAACTAAACTAGTTAGTGGAAACCTATCCCCGGCAACGGCGCCACTGTGGGGTCGAAGTTCTCTCGTAGTATAGCCCTTCTGCCTGTCAACAAAGGTTAGATCACTGGATAGGTGCTTAACTATGCATAGATGCTGCTTTTAGTTAAATTCCTACTTTCTCCCTTAACTCTACTCACCACTATGCTACTCCTCTTTAACTCTACTCCTCTACACTAACATTCATCATAGTTAGGTGAAGGGAGAAGAAGTAGTTCAGAGCGTAGATCTGTGTTCAGTATGAGCAGATGATAGCTTGTAGAAAATTTGGTCACAAACAGAGAACTAGAAAATTTCAGTGAAAATTTGAGCTAAGCTTTGCCAGCAAAGGTGACAATTGACTCAAATTTAGCCCTTATATAGCGGAAGTTAGAGTGCCTATTAGGTGAAATCCACTTTCCCTTGCTCCGTTCCACCCAAATTTTGGCAGGGACCTTCTTCACAAAATTCTAAGACCTCAGGGAAGTCTGCGAGAGTTCAGAAGGTGATTTGACTGCCCTGCGAAGGATCTGCGAGGGTTAAGACTGTGAAGAATAAAAAGCTATCCAACTTGTCTATAGGGGTTGATGAGGAAAATCATCTTGCTTGTGCATTTACAAGTTGTAAATATTATTTTCTAGCATGTACAAACTCGAGCTACATGACATGCACAATGTCTAGATGGTCATATTTCACTTCGTTCCATTGTATATATCAAATGTGAATTGAGCACATGACCTTATAGATTAGGGCGAGTTTGAATTAGGTAGATCTAGATTTGATGACATGCATAAAGCTAGATGACATGCAAAATCAGTCAGTGTGCATGCATGCAACATGCAAGTCAGTATACATGTTCTACACATGGCCAAGTCATCTAGGGAAGTCACATGCAAGACATGCAAATACTATTGGACACATGCATGTAGTTTTGTAGGTTCATAGTTGAGAATTTGACATTTGGCAAAGTAGGTAGGAGTTAGGTGCCATCATTTAGTCGCAAATTACTAGCTTATCATTTAACTTTATTCGAGAGCAATTCCTTCCCCACAATACCCACATCATACAAATATTCATGTTCTGTGCATACGTCTTCTCAAGAAGAAACAATCACACCAAGCTTCCTTTATGTTTACACTTCTTAGAAGTCATTTTACTCTTTATCAGAGGCAGCAATCTATCATACAACCATAGCAATCATCCAGAGCAACCAATCATAACAAGCTACAGCCAATGGAGTAGCAGGAATGCTCTTATAAATAACATATATGTATCCATCATTGTTATCTCTGGAAACCATAAGCAAGGCCAGCAGTCCATCGCACTTTCTCAATCCTTACATACTGTAAAATGAGTGGAAATATGCATGCATGCAAGGCCATGCTTCATCGCTATAGTAACATGGATTTCACACTCAAAAAGGAGGTGCTGGCCAACGGCCCATTCCGCTATACAGATAGCGCTGGCTAGCGACTACTTATCAACAAAAATCAGTGCTATTTATGGTATACACCTGGATCGCTGTCCAGCGCCAACCAAAACTCAAATTTTGGTAGAAAAAATACCTGTAAAGGTGCCCACTATTGCTCCTTGAGGTAGCATTTGCTTGTAAGAATGCCGAATCACAGTTTTGCAAGTCACAACTTGCTACTACACAACGGTAATCACAACAAGTTGTAAGCATCCATTCATAATCATAAAGCACAGTACAAAACCTTTAGTATCAGCGAGCTAGCATTCCTCATATCGTTCTCACCTTAGGTTGCAGTATCGTTCACACAATTGTACATCCCGTAGCATTCACGAGTATTCCTCTTCGATTGCAATCACCGTACAGAAAAGCACCAGTAGAGCAGGGTTGAAGGGGAGAGAGAGAGAGAGAGAGAGAGAGAGAGAGAGAGAGAGAGAGAGAGAGAGAGAGAGAGAGAGAGAGAGAGAGAGAGAGAGAGAGAGAGAGAGAGAGAGAGAGAGAGAGAGAGAGAGAGAGAGAGAGAGAGAGAAGCAAGAAAGCATGAGGGAAAGTGAATAGGGTTTTGTGACTTCCCTCTTTATAGCACCAGAGGACACTTAGGTGTACTAAGTGCAAATTGTTGCTCACTGTTAGATTGACTGTTCAAAATGTGCACAGATCTTGGCCCTTGGAAAGACTACCAACTTTTCCACCACTTTTTTTTAAAAAAACTTTTTTTCATAAGTGGGGTCTTCTATCATAGCAAGGCATTTTTCTTACGCCCCGACAAGTAAATAGGGTTAGTACGCAACATTTGCATTCTACAGAGGTTTGCGAAGCAAATAGAGTGATATATGTACGTAACAAAGCCCATGAGAGAGAGAGAGAGAGAGAGAGAGAGAGAGAGAGAGAGAGAGAGAGAGAGAGAGAGAGAGAGAGAGAGAGAGAGAGAGAGAGAGAGAGAGAGAGAGAGAGAGAGAGAGAGAGAGAGAGAGAAATTTGCATTTTATTTTCTCTAACCTTGTTTATCGATTTATGTGTGTGGTATTCTTTCTTTTGCTTTGAAATCCACTAAATGGTGAATGTGATACTAGGAGGTATTATTCCAACAAGATCAATTATTGTTTGTTGAATTGGTTCAAAGATGGATAATGAGGCATATGCTAGCATCCTCCCTTCAAGCTTGTTTCTTCCCCTCTAAAATCTTTACTTCTCAACTCTTTTGGCGTTAGTCACTTCCAAGGGGAGGCATTAAGCTTCATATGTAGGCAGATTAGCGGCACAAATTTTATAAAATCTATCAAAAGCCTAGAATCAACAACATTATCACAAATTTTGGTAAATTACTCATCGAATTTTGACAAGATAACGAGCTAACGTAGTCGCCCATAAACACTGAAGTTATACAAAAATTTTCAAGTTTATAAACCTCGTATTCATTTCAAGATGAGGAGGCCATCATAAAACACTTAAAAATTATCTTGTATCAGATGACACTTTGTAAAAAAGATGATGTTCTTTTGGAGCCAACTTGCTTATAAAATAGTTGGAAGATATTGTGTTGGTATAAATGCAAACCAATTAAAAGTTTCAATTACTAACCTACAAGGGTTATAAAAAAGTTGATGAGCATGTGACTACGTTGGTTGATTTGGAGAAAGAGAAATTGAATGACTAGGATGCTAATGACTTCGAAGAGTGGTGAGCGTCATCAATGTCGATTGATCTTTTTTCATTGCACAAGGTGTTTTGTGGATCTAATTCGCATCGAGAGCACGTAAGGCCATGCCTTTTGATGTAAATGTTATGGCTTATCGAATAGGCTCAAAAGAGAGGCCCCCACCACAACCAAGGAAAGCGTTTTTAAAATTAGTATGTGTATGTTGATGATGAACAATTGCTTTAATAATAGCTCCTATATGCTTGGTATTTATCCACACCATTTTTGGGATTTTAGTACAGTAACAATGCTATTGAAATGCAACTTGGCCAATTTTTGGGCACACACGATTAGGTTTTTACTTGTTTGATATATTTTCTTTTGAGATGTTTGTTTGCCTATGTGAGTCGTGATCATTTAAAACGAGATGTCTACATGAAATTTAGAAAATATATATTTCATATCTAAAGTGGCATAGAGAAATCTCAACTAGATCTAAATCCCAACAACATAGAGTTGTCTTACATGTACATAAGCTTATGCCTCAAGAAGTATGTTGAGGGCTTTGAGAAAAAAGTTCTCAAAAGGCTGAAAATTCTTCTCCATGAAGGATTGATATATGAGACACAATCTCATTTCTATGAGAGCTTTCTAAGTTCTTGCAAATTAGACCAAGGGACTTCATCCCTCAATTCTTGCTTGATTGAGGGTGAGGTAAGTGTGTCATTGCTTATATGGCCTCCATGAGAGCATTGAAAAGATTATTCAATGATGGATCAACTTGACTTTGTCCCTCTTTAGAAGAGAGGTGATTGCATGTTGTTAATATTTATTTTTATTTTTTTACAAAGCAAAATCCAAACCAATCAACCTTCTCTTGTGGAGCACTCTGGATTCACAACTAGACGCATAATCTAAAATCATCTGTGTACATCTTTGTAGCTCTGAACAACTTATTACTAAGGAGATAAAAAGATAAGATATTAGGCATGGAAAACTCAATGCATAAGCAATAACGTTCATCATCTGGACCAATGCAATAGCAATCCTCTATTACAATCAATGGAAGTTAACTTCAAAATTGCAAAAGAATACCTAGAATCAATTTGGTCACTACAACTTTTCCTCTTTCAAAATCAATGTGATATTCTTTGGTTGCACAATATTAAGCACATTCAAAGTCGTCTCATTTTGCACTTGCGTGAAAGAGATAATTCAAATAAGCATTTCTACTTTTGTTCAATAAACTTTGAATTGTTTAACTCATGCTTGTTCCCTTGAATGCAAAATAGTGTTTCAGAATCAATGTTACCATGCAATGTTGAAATTTCTTTTGAGACAATGCTAGCAAAAAAATTTACCATTCTTGCTATAGTAAACAAGACGGAATTTGCAGTTTATTGATGACATTTCAAAACATTTCACAAAAATAGATGACATTGTTAGGAGATGGTCTTCGACCACCACACTTGATTGGATTGGAAAATTCTATGTTGATCTATTGTATCGGTCTATGAGCTCTTGATACGATGATGGCTAAATGTTGAAGTTCATAATACATCAAATTTCATCAAAGAATTGATTCCGATAATCAATGCTAAATACTGCAATTGGTTTTGTTAATTGTGCCTAAGTTTTCTCATTATTTTGAATTAACTCAAAGTGGAAAAAGCTCATCATTGGTGCTTTCCATGTTGTTTGATGTGGTTTGTACTAGTTGATTTGCATCTCTCAGTCCAAACAAATTAGTCTAGTGCAAAACAAATGTATTTTTTCCAAATTGTTAAAAACAAGCATTATTCTTAAAAACATTTCAATTTAGTCATTTGGCTAAAAAGTTGAATTTAGGCACAATAATGAAGCCTAGATAGAAGGCTACAAATGATTCATATGCTCTTTCGACAAAATTTACACATCAAGCACCAAAGACAGCTTGTGTACAATCTGTTTAATCTGAGGCAAATTTGCAGGTTGTCACCATGCCCAGGGTGGAATGTCTACCACCTCCACCACCAACATTAGTACAGTCAACATCATCTATCAGGAAATAAGACATAATTGTGAGGCCTTTAGCAGCTCCTACACAAGCTCAATCATTGAATCTACTAGCACCAGGAGCTAATCTCCTGCATTAGAATCAACACTCCCCTCCAATAATAATGTAATAAAAAAAAGCCAGTTTATTTTATCGATGGGCCAAATGATGAGTTATGTCATTTCGCAAATTAGCTGAAGGCAACATGCCCCCGACCTCCCATCATGAATACAAAAAATTCAAAAGCTATGACGTACTTCCTTAGAAAACATATTAATTTCCAAAAGCAATCAGGAGAAAAGTTGCTGATAAAACAAACTACAACCTACAATCACATAATTGACATATATCTTGAGGGCCAAAACGTCATCTATGTTGAGCTCGCAAGCCTCCTACCAAGCAAAACTAGAATGTACCAAGAAATGCTCATTTCTAAACAAATTTCAATATACCGACCATGAGATGCACACAAGGATATATTACACTGACAACTAAGAAACTTGCAGTAGTCAAACTATCAATCAGGACTCTAGAGTTGTCACAAGGATATATTACACTGACAACTAAGAAACTTGCAGTAGTCAAACTATCAATCAGGACTCTAGAGTGACAACCCTATACATTATTGTCAGCATTTTCCTTTTCAGATGTAGATGCCTTTGGAGAAATCTCAGAGTTTGGTGATTCAGGAGTTGAAGATCCACTCCCGCCCTTTAGCTCTATCTGAAATTCATCTGCAGCCTACAAAAGCAAGTAATACAGCATCAGTTAACTGAGGGCTCGCCTTCGTAATAACTTTTCGAAGTTCCTCATACAAATTAGTAGAAGACATTTCATAAAGCATGATGCTTTTGTTTATTGTTGTATATATGACATTCTTGAGGATGCCAATATTATACACATCTAACCTATTTCTTGTTAAACTTGTTGTCTTCAACCCTTATCTCTTTTCTCTTACAAATATTTTGTGTTTGAAACACCTGACTAAAGAGAGTAAAGACACTTTCAAAAGTCTAGATTACCTCATAGAATCAATGAACCGTTAACAGTTCAGTACGGTTCTCAGAACCGTACATTGAACCGTACGGTTCATAATTTTTTTTAGAGCAGAACTGTGTGAACCGTGGCAGAATTAATCAATTAATTAATTAATTTTTTTTTTTTGGTCTCCCCCCCAAAAAACAGCCCAAAAAAATCCTTGAAAAATGCCAAATTTTTTCAGAAAAAATAGATTTGTCTCCCTACAAATCTGCTTTTTCTGAAAAAAAATTGGCATTTTTTTTCTAAATCAATTAATGGCCAAAAAGACCAAAAAAGTTGAAAAAGTTACCCAAATTGATAAGAGAGAGAGGGACACAGAGAGAGGGGGAGGACTGTAAACCATTTCATAAGTACACAATGCACGTCAACTGGCCATCCATCTAAAAAAACAAGTGACCTTTGTATATAATCTCGTCATATAGAGCCCGCCACATACGGCTGGGGTCTGACCTCAAAATAAAACAGTGTGAATGGAACAACAATGAACTAGATGACAATGTACATGACATGTCCTCAAAATGGCTGTATGGCATCCGAATCATCAAAATCATCCAACTAATCCTCCTCTGTCACACCCTGACTGAAGTCATGTAAAACCTCTCCCTCAGTCTGTGTCCCTGACAAAGTGATGCAAGATGCACCTCTGCCAGAGCCACGCGGCCTCCCTCTCCGTCTACGTGCCACTATCTGACTAGGACCTCTGCCTCTCTGAGAAGGCCCCCTGCCAGATCTTGGAGGCCTTCTTGGACGCCTAGGAGCTGGTGTTGTGGAAGCAGATGCAGTAGGAGGTGCCGCTGATGCAGGAATGGGTGTGGCACGAGATGCCGGCACCGTGAATGTAGGCGGCGTGTATGAATACGGCTGTACTGCAGGCTGGTGAAGGACAGCTCCTCGTGGATAGTAACCTACTGGGAGAAGGGGTCTATGAGTGGAACCCTCTGGCATGGCAGGAGTAGGCCGTGGTGCAGCTACTGTAAGATGAGGCCGAGGCTGTACACCAATCGAAAAAGCCGGTGTAACATGACGAGGTGGCCCTGGGAGGCGACGTGCAGGTGCAGATGGTGGAATGTGGGGGGCAACTGTATAATTGGATGTATGTGTCAGCATTGTATGTTTGGGAGCTGCATGAGTAAGAGCCGTACGAGTGGCAGCTGTATGTGAACCAGCAGCTGATGGTGCTGGATGTGGCTGAGTACGTGCATGTGGTGAGAGCCACCCTATATCATCAATGGCATCCTCGTCATCTCCATACCGAAGGAGGTCTGACATGGTCCTCTGGCGAACATGGCGGGTTCGATTTGCATCATCATGAACATGAACATCTACAGCGGCCTGTGAATCCTGCACACCATCAATCCCTCCCATTGTGGCACATGCATCTCCACCCTCTGCTGTATCCCCTGCAAAAGCGTCATGTGCCATATGGTCAGCATCCCCAACATGTGCTGCATCCACTGTCTCTCTCTCATGCTGTATATCCTCTGGTAGTGGATCAGGTCGGTACACATCCTGCTCTGGTAGAGGTGGCTCATACATCCCTACCATCATCCTCTGTAATTGATCATGCTCCAGGCCATAGCCTATGTTGCCTCATACTCTGCCTCAAACTCTGCATCAAGCTCTGCCTCAGCCATGGTCTCCAATCCTGGAGCAGGAATACCCAAATCATCATCACCATCCTCCTCCTCATCAGCACCCATGCCCATACCTGTCCCCTGGCCAGCACCTGTATCCTGATCATGACCCACTCTGTCCATCAATAACCGTCTAACCCGCAACAACTCTCTCTCTGTCTCTGCTGCAATGTCAGCCGCAACATCAGCCCTCGGCATGGGCGTGGTGGAATCAGCTGGATCATCATCGCCTAGTAAACACTCTAAGGGCAACACCTCTAGAGGGTCCACAATAGATGCAAGTCTGTCACTCAACCTTGCATTGGTATTGCAAAAAACCAGCCGTGTCATCTGTGCAATAGAAAGGCAATTATGCCTCTTCGTGTGGATCAAAGAAAATGTGCTCCAGTTGCGCTCGCATACACTGGAGGAACAATCCTATTGACAGTCATAAAGTTCAAAAAAGCGCATTAGTTAATTCCATCCATTTAACACCCATCTTTAATCTCATAGAATTTGGTGGGTACAGGGGGGCACTCGCAAGGCCAGCTTTTGTAGAGTTGGGCATGCAGAACCATATGGTTCCACCAAGTCACCGCTCTCTCCCGTCTGCTGGGATTCAGCGCCGCGTGGTGGCCAAACACACCTACCTGCCTCTTGAAGGCAATGTACTGTGTCTCAACAACATCTATGTCAGTGAAGTGTCTGGCGACTCCATCCAAATATCTCAACCAATCCAAACCTAGCTCCATGTCTGCTGCCTGCCGCTCAGATAGCCACATGGGATGCAATAGGTGGGCAACAGAGTGAATCGGCCTATGGAACCAATTCCACCTGCGCTCCCAAATGTCCCACAACACCACCATCCTGTTTCACATAGTTAATGACATGTCAACGAATAAATCCGAAGATGCGAAGATGATAGCAAACCTATTTCAATTACAATAGACAGATTCCAAAACAACAAATGACTGAAATGACCATCAAATTTCATACCTGTCCTCAGAGAAAAAATGCTGCTTCAGCAGCTATCCAATCCTGTCGATGAACTCGTAGATAAGGCCCATAGTGCTGCCCTCGCTATCAACTAACTTCAGAACATGGTAGAACGGACTCATCACAGATGTAATGCTCTTAGCTTGACGCCAAAAATCATCGTCAAACACAATCCTCAAAAATCTCAAACCATCAGGCCTACTAGAGAAAGGCAGCTCCCTAAATGCAGCACTAGTGGCCATGTGTCTGAGCTGATGTCTGACTCTAATAAGCCTATGCATGACAACCAGGTCGAATGCAAAACGTGTGAGAGCTGGTTTCTTCAGATCAAGTGAACTGAAGGTGTGGAATAGGGCGAGGGCACGCCTCTTCCGAGTGATAAATGTCACCACGGCAAGTGCCATGTCAGCTATCGTGCGAACCCAGGGCAAGCGGCCAATATCCCCCAATATAAGATCAATGCTATGTGCAGCACAGGGGGTCCATACAATAGCAGGGTACTGCTGCTGTAGCAAGTGAGACATGTTCACGCAATTACTTGCGTTGTCGGTGACAACCTGCACTATGTTGGCAGGGCCAACCTCCTCGATAACCTCACTGATGATATCGAACATAAACTGTCCGTCAATGACCCCACCACCTCTACTAGCATCAATGGCCCGATAGAACATAGTGCCCATGCAACAGGACACCAGTATGTTGATCACTGGCCGACGGCGGGTGTCACTCCAGCCATCAGACATGATCGAGCACCCATAACTCTCCCAGGCCTTCCTAAGAGGCATCATCTGTGTGGTGAGATCCTCCACCCTGGACGTAAGGTAGGTGGTGCGGATAGCCTTAGCCACGGGTGGCCGGAAGCGTGGACCTGCAGCAGCAACTGCAGCTATAGCCCTCTTGAAGGGCTCCGTGTCAGCAATGGCAAATGGTAGGTTCAGCTCATAGATCATGTTTGCCACAGCCTGCTGGGCCTCGACCTCAAGATGGGGCTGGAAAGACTCTCCCATAGACTGTTGTCTATACTGGGAACTGCGAGACGATCTGCTGGAAGATGCCCTAGTGCGGTAAGCACCCCTACGAGGAGCAGGAGGAGGTATGTCAGTGGCAGGGGGGTGCCGAGGCTGGGGGGGAAACTGGGCCTAAGGTGGCTGAGGGGGATGCTGCGGCTGCGGGGGATGCTGGGGCTGCAGAGAAGGTGGCGAAGAAGCTCCAGAAGAACCAGCCTCACCATGTTGTCTATCATCACCGTCCTCATCATTGGAGTCCAAATCATCCTGATGTGTAGGGAAAGTGGATGGTATGTCCTGGGTGTCCTGTAAGAGACCATTTGGCGCCGACTCAGAGCGAAGAAAACGGAATGTCTGCACTGGGCGAGTCATCTGAGTGACTGCAGGAGGACGCTGTGGAAATGCATCGACTGGAATAGATGTAGCAGGAGGAGGGGTGGTGTTACGAGCTCGTAACCAGTGCCGAACCCTAGAGAACACAGATAGGTCAGATACCACAATCAGGGTCGTGTCCAGTGTACATGACCAACAGGGCAAGACAGTGTGAGTAGTGTGCCCCAGCACGGTCCATAGCCATGGCAGGCCTAACACAGCCTAGGGACCCTGTCAGCAGGATAGGGCTCCCAGTTGGGTCCTGACGTGCAGTCGGCCACGTCAGTGCCACGTGTCCGACACTTGGCAGTAGCATGCTACCAGTCCTCACACTGGGCTAGGAGGGGCTTACTCTATATCAGGGAGTAGGCAAGGTTGGGTGGATCAGTTAGTGTTTGCCCTACTGTGGTGTTAGGACCTATTACACTGGTATCAGAGCCATCTCCATCCTAGGGAGTTCAGGAGCAGCAGTAGAGAAAGCTAGGAGAAGATAGGAAAAATCTCTCAGATTCTCAGAGAGGAATAGAGGAGGAGGATCGCTGTAGATGCAGCCTTCAAACCTTTGATATTCACTGAGAAATTAGAGTAGTAAGGAGTCAGATTCCATGTACAGGTAACTGGCTGGAAGGGCAGCTATCCATCGCTGATTTCAGAGACCTTTTTGGAGATTTCCAGCGGAAATAGAGTAGGAAATAGCAAGTAGATCCATCGCTGTACATACAGGGATCTACTTCTGTTTTCAAAGTGCAATTTGTGGATGACACCACTGCATATACATCAGGATCTAGTGACATACCGGCCTGCATCAATCGAGCTCCATATATGTCAATGAGCCTACAACGTTCCAGAGCAGGCATGTGTGGGCAAGGGTGGGAGCCTAAGCGTCGGCCATCACCCTTGACAGCACCAAGGAGATGGCCTTTTAGCCTAGTGAGGGTGCTGACAAAACGAGCATGACAAAACCTACAGGACCATCCACACGTCCCAGACCGAACGTCAGACCTAACGAACTCGGGGTCTTGGTCCACCTCACCCCAGAGCTCAGGCATATCTCCAGCAGGCATGGTGTGGGACGGTTAAGGAAACAGGGAGTACGGAAGAAGTGCAAGACAAGACAAATGCAAAAAACCTGATTTTTGGCTCCAAAAAAAACCCTGACCCATAAACCCTATCCTTCTCTCTCTAGATGAGCTGGTACAGTCTCTCTCTAGGCTGTCCCAAACTCTCTCTATGATCTTAAATGCCTAAACCCTATAAATAGACCTATTTGCAAGAGGGAATGTCCAAAAACCTGATTTTTTAGCAAAAAGAACAACTCTGCAACTAAACCCTAATTTTCTCTCTCTACAGAGGCCGCTACAGTCTCTCTCTACCCTGCCCTCTTCTCTCTCACCAATCTGAGCAACACTCTCTCAAAAACCTCCACCCACTCTTAGAAACCTCCACCTGCAAAAAATGAGAAATGAGGGTCAAAAAACGAGCTACAGGGGGTTTTGGGGGGGAAATGTAGGAAATTAATTAATTAATTAATTAGGTGAACCGTACCACGGTTCAAGGAACCGTGGTACGGTTCCTGCCACGGTTCCCAAAATGTGAAATGATTCAAAACATACCACGCATGCAATGCCACTTGGCCACCATTCCAAACAGTAATCATATCTTTACTGTTGTCTCAAAAATGCAGTAACAAATTAAAATACTTCAGGATGTACCATATGATGACTTGGAAACCTCTTCTAAGCAGCTATAATGACAATAATTACGTTTGAACTTTGAATACATCCAAAACCCATTTAACAATAATATAAATCCATGTCTAGTCCAAACCTAAACATAGTAAGAACCACCATAGTTCCATCATGTTTAAAAGTCCCACATTCCAAACGGTGCTCAAAATGGGGTCAAGCTGGGAGCTTAGAAAATTTCTAGCGTTTTAATGAAAACACAAATTTCTTTTCATAGTTTTTGCAACTAACAATTTTTACATACAACATAAACAGTACGTTGTAGAATGAAAAAAAAAACACGGGGGGGATGGAATGTACATTGCAAAGAAAAATACACTATGTACTCGTTATTGTAATGAATCAAAACCTAAATAACCTTTATAATGATTCTAAACCTAATAAACCAATCTTGAGCTTGAGACCTTGAATTTATTAGAGAATGCAAAATTCAACTCAAAACCAATAAATAATGCTTCAATAAGCCATCCACTAGGTACTCTAACCATTCAGCAATGTAACAACTCAAAACCTAAACATCTCAAAATGCAAATTTATTGCATATTGTACTTGTCGGGCCTAGCCCTAAAACACTGTAGCAAATATTGGGCTATTGAACAACAATAAACATAAAAACTCACCAAGTCCAAACAAAATCGATGAAAATAGCAAAAGGTTAAGATTCTAAACCCTAATGTGTGACTTTTAGCATCCCTAGTTTTAAAATTTTTGACAAACATACTAAATGCAAAAAATCCACAACGTCAATGACCATGATTCATCATGCATGATAGCTAGGAACTCAGGAGATATCATATATATGTATGATCTCTTAGTAGCATGGAGTAGTGTGGGCCATAAAAGTTGTAGAGATGCTAGATCTATCAACACAATACAATTGCACAATGCAATGAAGTAGGGCTCTATGATCACGCTATCCCTTGAACAGAAATGTTGGGTGTACACTCAAACTCCCTCGGCCCCTACCGCTGCCCAATGATCTTCCTTGGGCTATGCATTTGCCCAAGAGGTTGAGACAGATCCTCGAGGTCTACAACTAGGCTTACATGAATGTCTGAACACGCTAGACGCTTGTTCTTAAGTTCACATCCATTGCTACTACTAGATGCCTCCTTGTCTGCTGTTGGTGGTGCCCTAATCTTGATTCGTGGGCACTTTAGCAACCAGGAGTAGGCATGAAGCCTCATTGTTGATGGTCAATTGATCAATGGCTTAGCTCTTGATGTGATTAGCCTAAGTGACTAGGTTCAGCTTGCTTACATCAACTTAGTTAGCTTTAACATTTAGACTCTTATGGAATTTCCTGACATCTGCATTCATTATAATTGTGTTGCATTGCTGCATCAATATAATTGCAAATTTCATCTCTATGATGTGTCTTGTATGTGATGTTTTTCCTTATAGCTCGAAATAAGATCACTTTTTTGGCACATAGGGATGAACACAAATGTTTACATTGTTTCAAAACAATCTTAACTAAAGGTGCTGGAAAATATTTTCCTTTTCTAGTTTGGAGCATAGTTGCATTAAGGTTTCAGAAACGTGTTTCTGATTTTGGACAGCGTTTCTCAAAAACGTTTTTTTTTTTTGGATTTTTGTGGGCAATATGGGTATCAGATTAAAGCTCTGATCAAGGGCATTGCATTTTTATAGGTTGGCAAGTGTTATGGTTAGAGTTGGGTCCAGTTTAGGGGAATTTTAGGTCTAGTTTAGGGTAATTTTAGGGCAAAATAGATATATAATTTGTATTTTTTTTCCTCAACGATTCTGGATACAAAAACGTGTTTCTGGGAATGTTTTTGCCCAAAAACGTGTTTCTGGGAATGTTTCTGCCCAGAAACGTGTTTCTGTGCAACTATGGTTTTGAGAGAGCCCAAAATTCTTCTTCTGGCTCTAGGTTTCCTATCTTTGTCAAATTTTCATTTTATCTAGATCCTTGGATCCCTCTCTATTGGGCACTCAAGAAGATGTAAAGTTTTTCATCATATGTAGCAGAAGGTAGAGATTTAGTAATGGCCATTTTGCTAGTTCTTGAGCTTTACATGTCTTCATTTGCTATGTAGAAGTTGGATCTTGAAATGTCAAGTTTCTTCACATTTTTGGCACTTCATCTTTTTCATATGTTTGTGTCTTTCCTAATAAAATTTGAATCATTGTGTTTCTTGTAGATAGAGGCTTCCAATGCAATTCACAATGTGAGTATGGTTCTTTTAAGCCAAGACATTGTATATCAACTATTTAGGTCATTTCTGCTAGCTTCTATTAGTGTTGCCACTTTCAATCCAATTCATGTCTTTGGCTTTGGTCATCCATTGCTTTTTAGCTGTAAAGACTGCTTCAGAAATACTTAGACCAGCGTCTATTTTAATCAGCATTGCAGCTTTGCACTTTGTCATTGCATTTCTTGCTTTAGGTTTACCATGCAAAGCAACCAAGATATGAAGAGAAATCTTCTTTCATGTCACGCGGAAGTTCGATCCCATGAGACCAAAGCTTAGATTCATAATATTATGCATGCTTTGATGACAATCTAACACTAACAACCACTAACCCTAAATCTCCATGATCAAAATTACTTTTCTCTCTCTCTTTTCTCTCACAAAGATAACAACCATAATTAAATCTAACAATTAACAAATCCAACAAATAGAAAGATAGCAAAAAACATGAGAGAGATGGAGGAAGGGAGAAGCGAGGACGTCCAATTGCCAAAATGGTAGAGGTTCCACCTCCTTTGATTGAACATGAAACATGAAATCCACTGTAGCACTATTTATAGTGGATTTTGGGCACTTGGCCTCAATGGCTATTGAACAATCTCTACCTCCCTTATTATTTAAATTTGAAATTTGGTGGGAACACCCCTTTATTCGCTAACTTGACTTTTAGGGCTCTAAACCATTTAACTCCCGCAATTGGCCTACAAATCTCCTTTATTGCTATCTATTAATGAAATAACTAGGTTGGACTCACACACGCAAGGTGCCAATTCCTTCACACTTATTCCCTACTCTAGATCAATATGATCTATATACATGGTAAGATAATGCCCCACCAAGCCCCAACAAACATTCATGAAGGCCGATGTTTACAATCCCTATCCCCTAAATGGGCTTCAACATGATTGATGTATCACAAGGTGATTGAATTTATTCAAAGAGTTTATCTTCTACAAGCACATACTAGCAACTGTATTGGAAGTTGGTGTTGCAACCAACATAGTGCATGAAGTTATAAATGATAAGCTAAAAGATGGGATCGAGCTATACAAGTGAGACTGCAAACCCATAAAAAGTGCTCTTAAAGTAAGTGTAGGATGATACTACCTCCAATGGTTGCTCACATGAAGGCCTTGGATGTGTTGAAGATCATAACCTTCAACAAAACTAGCTCTTTCTCTCTCAGTGATGCTCCTATTGGCATCTATTCACTCCACACAATAGAATCAAGCTTGTGGAAGTTCACTAACACTGTAGTAGCACTTGTGTATCCAAAGAGGAAGAGCAAGTGTACAATTGCATTGATGGGCCAATGGAACTTATCCCTCCTTGTAAGCCTAAGTCTACAAATACGCATTGTTCTGCAAAGAGAAAGCATGTCAAACTAATGCTTAAACAAACAAATAAGCAAGGCAATGGAAAACACGTTATGTCTCCTAGAGAAGAGCAAGTTGCTAAAGGGCCCTGCCAATGTGGTCTATGAACTCAAATATTAGTCCATTGACTTGGCCTTCATGTCCACCAAACAAAAAGATGTATAAATTGGTGAGCACAATAGTGTTATATTGTTGGGCTTGGCTCCTTGCTCTAAGTTGCAAAGTTTTTCAAGTTCAAGTTTTTACATGTGTAGGATGTGGCAAGGATGTGGTGCTTCGTCATCACATTATTGGCAATGGATATCATAGTGGTCGTTATTTGTTACACCTAAAAATAACTACTCAGGACCAGCACAGAGATCAGAGGTGGCGCATACCATATATACAGCCTCATATAGCTGCTAGAGCGACTCCTACCCGAAGGACAAACAATCAGAGCTCTCATGTATGGCCTTCACGACAACAATGACGACACATTCCACCTATGGTAGGTGTACATGTAGATGATTTGATAATCTAATCATAATTGGTATTGACATGAGTATAATTGCAAGATCATGAAATGCTAGTACATTATAAAATCTGTTGGGAAAATATATTTACTAGGATCAAGAATGTATCCAAGACAAAAGTACACATGTCAAGCAAGACCCTTCAAAGATCCAAATAGGATTTGAAAAAAATAAATCTATAAGTTGTACATGAATATGCAATGCATGGGCAATAGTGCTATAAGAAGAACCTTCCACAAATATTCAACATGCAATTTAATAGCCATGCATGGGCCCAAAAGTAGGTGACAAGTGGCAAACCTTTAACGTAACCTAGGCATGTGAGCTTATGTGATGCAAGCAACCATATTAAGTCAAGTAAAGTGCACATACCTAGAGCAAGCTGGACAGGAGAAAACTAATAAGAGGCCATGAGGAAGGCACACTTAACTGAAGGTAGTTGAACATGTGTATAGGAATCCAAAGCATGCAAACAAGATGTCCCTTAGTTTTTTTGAACTTTGACTTGAAAAGTCCAAGTTGAAGAGCCAGCTCGCCACACAATGAGCTTGTCTTCATGGAGGTACCACACAGAGAGAGACAAGTGCCTTATAGTACTCCCCCAGTTCCTTGCTTAATCAGAGCGATCCTCAATGGTTGTAAAAAGAAGACTGAGTTTTGTTCTGTTTCAATCAGGAAACATAGTGATACAGCTAGAACGAGATGGTTACTCACTACCCAAACAGCAGAAGGGTCAGTTGAGGCAAGATGAAGCATCCGTTCTTTTAGCGAGGCAAAAACATTACATAAAAAAAAGGATTTGCAAGACGGCTAAAGAGTGGAATTTTTTTGAGACATGCTATCAAAATGATAGCATGGTAAGAAAATGACAAAGTTCCAGGCTCCAGCCTTTAACGATTCCTTTTGTCAAAGCATAAATAGAGAAAACAAATCCCAAGCCTACCAAAAAAATGGGCAGTCCCCAATTTTACAGCTCTACTAAGACAATGAATGAGACACCTAAAGAGGGAGAAACAAACTTTCTACCACTTAGCTCCGGTAAGCTAATGAACAATGAATGAGCCAGCTAAAAAGGGAGAAACAAACTTTCTACCACTTAGCTCCAGTAAGCTAACGAACAAGCCACCTACAGAGGGAGAAACAAACTTTTAAAAAGAAGGGCCATCCTTCACCCTGAACTCCAAGATACGATTTCACTAGGATTTACCAAGTTTCCAAATAGTTACACCTTCATTCTATAAGTTATCGTTTATTAGTTTGATTGACTTTAGAGATTCATTATACAATCTCAATTTTCTGAGGTGTCATTCAATCCAAAAATACTTTCAGAGTGTACTAAGTTGTACTTTATTGATACACCCTTTACAACATGGGGTGTCAATCGAGTAGATTGGCCCCTAAGCATTTGCCAGACAGTTGCAGTGCTAAGGACAGTTAAATTTGGTCTTAAAGTACTAATGAGACATAATAATCACCAGCATCTATTTCTTTGCATTGTTGACCATCAGATTTTTTCGGATTCCAGCTCTTTAATGCAACTATTAAGCATTTCTTCTATTATGACCAATAATTTAATATGCTGCTGGATTCTCCTTGTGAGAATGGTATCACAACTTTGGTAAAGCTCCAAAGATACCGTAGCCATGGCAGTACCCTTAATGAGAATATCACCAAAGAATCAAATAGGATTTGTTCTACAATACAACAGTTGAAACACTCAGGAAATATTGACTTTTACAAACTCTTAACAGGATTTTACCAATTCCAAGAAATTACTCAAGAAGTTTATGAAACATCACGTCGTTATGTTATTTTATTGTAAGCTTTTTTTTATGGTTAAAGTTTTGTACAGGATGCAATGCCATGATGGAACTTTGACATTGCAACATTTCCAGAGCTCTCTAATGCAACTATTAAGCATCTCTTCTATTATGACCAATTATTAATAGGCTGTTGGTTTTACTTGTGAGAATGGTATCACAACTTTGGCAAAGCTCCAGAGATACCATCGCTGTGATGGCGTATGGACTCTTACAAACTCTAAAGAAGGGTTTTACTAAATTCCAAGAAATTACTCAATGAAGTTCATGAAATATTATGTCGATATGTTATTTTATTGTAAGCTTTTGTTTTTTTCGTTAACAGGAAGCAATGTCATGATAGAACTTTGACAACAATGCCAAACAAAACCAACATCATTTTCTAGCTGTGAAAATTATTACATATGATTGAGCTCACTCATCTTCAACATTCTGCATGATGGTGCGCCCACCATTATACTTTCTCGAATTAGCTCAGTATATTTCTGCCATATGTAACCTCTTTAAATTCTGTCAATGGAGTACTGCAAAATTCTTTACTATGTATCTTTCATGCAACATGCCAAGCATTAATGGTCATTCAATATGATCATCATTAAGGGTCCATATCTTTATTATTTTCAAGCAAGTATGGATCAAGGTCTTACTTTAGACACGGTTCTGGACTATTGAATCCAATAATTTAATCTTCTTACAAGCTATGAAGATCTATGCTGCACAAAAGAGCTATTCATCTAATTGGATTCTAATTTTTCAAATTTCTTATGTTTCTGAGAATCTTTTCTTCTATGTTTCCGAAAATCTTTCCAACCATCAGATATCACAATGCTACCGGAGCAATCCAAATCTAAGAGCTGGAACAGACTCTACTAGGAAAAAACAGTCTGGTGATCTACTGTATGGTGGTATGTCCCTCTGTTGCAACAAGGATACATACACAGTAGTTAAGTATACATACAGAGTGAAACAGGGCCGATTATTGGCATCAGTGAACAATGGCCTAGATGTAAGTTAGTAGATCCATGAACCTTGTTGGATGCAATTAATCATCCTAAGAACCATGTGGATACAATGAACTATCAACTGAAAGTATGAGGGGTATAGTTAATTACCCAGACTACTGTGAACTGAATGAGTATTGACATCAGACAGGATATATGAATTTTGAGTAGGAGAGTTGTCACAGGAATGAACTACCCGCTCAAGTTGGAAATTGAATTCAAATACCCTTTGCTAGTCATTTTTGTATTGTACTGTTTGTAAGGTGACTAGCCACTTGCTTTATATTGCTTAGAAATTTATACAAATATAACCATTTTCATCTGACGCAAAAATATCAATTCATTAAGCATTACAAAATAGTTACCACTCAATTGCTTACACTAAATCATGCATAAAAGAGGGAACAAAAAGGTGGATAGTACAAATCTTTCTGCAAACCTGTTGGAAACTTTTAACTGTCTTTCCCAAACTCTTTCCAATTTCTGGAAGTTTTTTAGGGCCAAAAAGAAGCGCGGCAACGCCAGCAACCACTACAAGCTCTGGGACTCCCAACCCAAAGAGGGCAAGCACTTTCAAGCACTTCGCTCCTTGTGAAACAAAATTGGATGATCTTCTTCTTATATGATGATTTGTTGCCTCTCCAAATATGACACTAGTATTCAATCCACATGCACCTGCATTGCCAAGTAAAATGATGTTGATGCGAAATAAATATCTCTCTCTCTCTCTCTCTCTCTCTCTCTCTCTCTCTCTCTCTCTCTCTCTCTCTCTGGGAGCCATCACTGGTGATGGGAGGAGGCCCACTGCCATCTATTGCAATGGCTCCTAACTGCAGAGCCAGCCGTGTTGGCCCCGCTTTGCCCCCCCTCACGCACTCTTTAGCCATCTCAGCTGAGAGCATATATGCATTATCTGCAACACGTGGTTTATGCACCATCTTATACTATTCAAAGATGCTATCTTCATTCCAGATTAAATTTACACTTTCTATCAAAGAAATTATATACGCTCTCTTATCATTACACACTTGAGATGAACTACTCCATCTTATATGCCTTTTGGCATTGAAAGACGTTAGCTAACAACTACCGCACCATTATGATCAGCCACCTCTTCGCCAAAGTCTATGGTTCTATCCTACAGTTAGAGATTAGTACAGAGATGGATGCCAGATCATTCCATGCCATTGGATAGGCAGGTTTCAGACCGGGATATACTTACATCGGATCATATCTTTACTTTGAGGTCCATCATTGAGGAGGCTAAGGCCAAGAGGGAGCGTGTATACTGCTGCTTTGTGGATTTCCGCAAGGCCTTTGATTTTGTGCCTAGGCATCTATTGATACAGAGACTTCACGATCGGAGCTTTCAAGAGGATACTATACAGGCAGTGGTAGCATTGTACAGGCGAGTTATTGGCAGGGTCCGATTATCAGGAGTTATTTCACCGGAGGTGGTTAGTACTATTGGGGTCAAACAGGGACTCTCTCCTACACTTTTTGGTCTTTACATTGACGAGTTGGAGCATGTTATACAGAGTGATGGAGGGGAGGGTTGTACATTGGGCGACCTCATTATTGCTATCCTCCTGTATGCCGATGATGTGGTTTTGTTTTCACAGACGAGAGATATTGGCGGAGTTTGCGGTCCCCCCCATTCAGATTGAGGCCTTATTCCATATTGTGACTTCTATACAGAGGTTGGATGATCTTTAGGATGGGGGTACACACTATGCTATTGCGGCTCTATCCTCATCCCGGCGCCTACACTCAAAGGGACACCTTTTCTCATGGTATTCCCAAGCTTGTTGTCTCCTCGCCACATTGGGTATTCATATCACTTGCCTACCTGCGGGCACCCACCAGTACATCAGAGGCCTCCTTGTTACGAGCACGTAACCAGTATTGAACCCTAGAGAACACAGGAGGTCAGATACCATAGCCAGGGGCGTGTCCAGTGTACAGGTCCAACAGGGCAAGACAGTGTGAGTAGTGTGCCCCGGCACGGTCCACAGTCATGGCGGGCCTAGCACAGCATAGGGACCCTATCAGCAGGATAGGGCCCCACGTTGGGTCCCAACATGCAATCGGCCACGTCAGTGCCACATGGCCGACACTTGGTAATATGCATGCTCGTAACACTCCCTCCCCCTTAAGAACCGTCGTGGTCCTCTAAGACAAAGTCTGGAAAAATCTTGCGAAGGATGCTGCCTTTTTCCCAAGTGGCATTCTCAACAGCCTGATCATTCCACTTGACTAGATATCCTCGGTATAGAGTATGATGGGTCTGCGTCTCTCTACAATCAAGAATCTCCTCTGGTTCATGTGGAGGTTGTTGAGAATCCAATGGGAGAACTGAAACACTGTCCCCTACCAGATTTTCTAATCTGGTTTAAGGATTTTTGTAACTGACTCAGAGGGACACTCAGAGGGACACCTTTTCTCATGGTATTCCCTACACTCAGAGGGACACCTTTTCTCATGGTATTCCCAAGCTTGTTGTCTCCTCGCCACATTGGGTATTCATATCACTGGCCTACCTGCGGGCACCCACCAGTACATCAGAGGCCTCCTTGTTACGAGCACGTAACCAGTATTGAACCCTAGAGAACACAGGAGGTCAGATACCATAGCCAGGGGCGTGTCCAGTGTACAGGTCCAACAGGGCAAGACAGTGTGAGTAGTGTGCCCCGGCACGGTCCACAGTCATGGCGGGCCTAGCACAGCATAGGGACCCTATCAGCAGGATAGGGCCCCACGTTGGGTCCCAACATGCAATCGGCCACGTCGGTGCCACATGGCCGACACTTGGTAATATGCATGCTCGTAACACTCCCTCCCCCTTAAGAACCGTCGTGGTCCTCTAAGACAAAGTCTGGAAAAATCTTGCGAAGGATGCTGCCTTTTTCCCAAGTGGCATTCTCAACAGCCTGATCATTCCACTTGACTAGATATCCTCGGTATAGAGTATGATGGGTCTGCGTCTCTCTACAATCAAGAATCTCCTCTGGTTCATGTGGAGGTTGTTGAGAATCCAATGGGAGAACTGAAACACTGTCCCCTACCAGATTTTCTAATCTGGTTTAAGGATTTTTGTAACTGACTTACATGAAAGACTGGAAAAACCTTACTACTGTGTCAGAGTTCTAGTTCATACGTGACCTTGCCTAGTCTCCTACTGATTGTAAAAGGACCACAATACCTAGGAGACAACTTAGCACACACTCCTGATTTGAGGGTTTTAGAGGCAACTGGGACTCTCAAGTAGACTTTCTCACCAGCGGAGAACTGCACATCCCATCTGTGTGGATTTGCATAATGCCTGGCTCGATCCTAGGATTGCCTAATGCTACGCTTAGCATGTTTTATCATCTGGTTTAGATCTTCTAAAAAGTTTCTGGCTGCTTCAACTTTTTCTTGTTTAAACCCTACAGTTGTGGGTGAGCGTGGCTGAAAACCATACATCAGCATAAATGGGTTGTATCCCGTAGCTGAATGTTTGGTACTATTATAAGCAAACTCTAATATCGAGAGATACTCCTCCCAATTAGTCTGCTTTTTGTTGACGTATGCACAAAGCATATCCTCCAGCACCTTATTTACTCTTTCTGTTTGACCGTCTGTTTGGGGATGGTCGGTAGTACTCATGTTAAGTTTAGTATGGAGATGATGGAATACTGCCCTCCAAAAATTTCCATTAAACTTATTGCCTCAGTCCCTGACTATGCCGGAAGGTAGACCGTACAATTTTAAATAGTCCATCTACAAACAACCTTGCTAACTCTGGAGCTCTAACAGTTGTTTTGGTTGGAATAAAGTGAGCCATTTTGGTCAGACGGTCAACTGTGACCCACATAGTGTCATTACCCTTTTGAGTTTTAGGCAGGCCTACTATAAAACCCATGGAGATACTCTCCCATTTACCAGCTGGTATATCTAAGGGCTGTAACAACCCTCCTACCTTTAAACGCTCTGCTTTATTTACCTGACAAATCTGGCAACTGGTTACATATTGCTGGACGTCCTTTTTCATACTGGGCCAGAAAAATTCCCTACAAAGAAGCTCATAGGTCTTTTGAATGCCTGGGTGCCCCGCACTAGGACTGCCATGACACTCATATAGGACCTGCTGCCTATAATCCTCTAAATTGGGGACACATACTTTATCTCTATAGAGCAAGTACTCATCTTGAATGGAATATTGTTTCCATTTGAATCCTTGAGTCAATTGACCCTCAACCCCTGGGGCTTGCTTGGGTAATACAGGCTCAAAGTCCTCATCGTCATCTGAAATATACTTGGACTCATCATCCTCAACGGAAGCTGCCGTATTCTTGGATGAACTGGCACCAGCCCTGGGAACTGGTTCTGGAGTCTGTAACTGTCTGCTCTGGACTGCGTTCCAGATTGTAGAGAAGAATGCATCATGCTGGCACTTCCCTCTCAAGGACTCGAGTAACTCACTACGAATCTGAGTAAAACTCAGCTCGTTTATCATAGGCATTCTACTAAGTGCATCTGCTACTGTGTTGAATTTCCCTCGTCTATATCTGATAGACATATCAAACTCTTGCATTAACTCAGCCCAACGAGCTTTCCGACCTCTAAGCTCAGGCTGATTGCAAAGGTATCTGAGACTTTCGTCAGGACCTCAAAGTTGGCACCATACAAATAATGCCAGTCTTACTGTGATGAACTATGGAGAAGAGTTCCTTTTCATAGGCGTTGTACCTAGTCTGTGCTAGCTCGAGTTTTGTACTCTCAAACGCAACTGGTCGTCCATTCTGAGTTAGTACAGCACCAACTGCAAAGTCGCTAGCATCTGTTTTGACCACAAATGGCTGATTGGGGTCAACGACTTTTAGAACTGGTGTTGTAGCTAAGCCTGTGGTCTCAGCCAACTGAGTATGGCTTTAACCTTATTGGGGTTCCATCTTAATCCCATCTGCCGAAATAATGTGACCCAAATAAGCTACTTCTTCAACGAAGAATTCACACTTAGGTTTCTTAGCATAAAGCTTATGCTTTCTAAGCAGTCGAAACACCTTTCTGAGGTGTTTAAGATGCTCCTTTCTCGTTTTACTGTAAACGAGGATGTCATCTAAAAATACGACTACAAACTTACCCAAGTATGGTCTAAGGACATTGTTCATCAAGGTCATAAGGGTAGCTGGAGCATTTGTGAGCCCAAAGGGCATCACCTTAAACTACAATGATCGTGACGAGTCCTTAAAGTTGTTTTCGGGACATCTTCCGTTTGTATACGGACCTGATGATATCCCAATCTAAGCTCAATTTTATTGAAAAACTTAGCCCCGTCAAGTTGATCAAACAACTCGTCTGCCCGAGGCATTGGTGGGTTGTAACCTTATTGAGGGCTCTGTAATCTACGCAAAGACGCATAGACCCCTCCTTTTTCACCAAAAGGACTGGTGAGGCCCATGGTGAACTACTAGTCTGAATTTGGCCTTTCCCAAGATAATCTGTTAATTGTCTAGTTATTTCTTCATCCTCTGTTCGGCTGACCCGATACGGAGGTTTAGAAACAGGTGTTGTACCTGGCACTAGGTTTATTACATGATCTACATCTCTGCAAGGTGGTAAACCATGCAGTAAATCTTCAGGAAAAACATCTTTAAATTTAGACAATAAAGCTTCTAATTTATTTACTTTCTACTGTAAAGAACTAGAAATAGAAACTTCTGGAATAAGCTGAAAGTCACATAAAATTACCTGATGGTCGTTATCTCCGATTAACTGACAGAGCTCTGAACTGTAGACCATAGGACTGTTGGGAACATCATGCTCCCCCTGCAACTGGATCTCTTGGCCTTTATGCTGAAAGCTGAGGGTGTTCTCCTGATAATTTCTATGAAGGGAAGGTCCTGAGCTGTAGAGCCAATCTCTCCCGAGAACAATGTCCGTCGATCCAACATTATCTGAAAGTTTATTTCATCTTGATACCCCTGAATACCAAGATTTAAATTACTTACCATAGTTTCCCAAATTTTTTTGTCATCACCCTTAGCCAAAGAAACTATGTACCTATGCTGACTAGGTACCTCTGGAAGTTTGAGTTTTTTAACTAGGGTGTAGTTGATGAAATTATGGGTCACCCCATCATCAACCATGACTCTTAATGACTGGTTACCAACTTTCCCATGCATACGTACTAGGTCATGCGGCTCAAAGCTGAAGGGTCTCGCTAGCATTGCAGAAGTTAGTTGGCAACAGTGTTCATGGTCTTCATAAAACACTTCTATCTCAGAAGCTGCCGAGTCACTTGGGAAACTGACTGTCTGAACAAGATGGACTTGGCTTTTATCTTTCTTTTCTTTTTTAATGAATGGCCCCTTGGGACACTATCTGACTGTGTGTCCCTTGCTCATGCACACAAAGCACAAACGCTCTTGTTTGGCTTTCTCAAAATCTTCTGGTTTTAAGAGTTGTATGAGCGATGGGCGTTTTTGAGGAGCTTCACCTTTAACTTTATCTTCTTTCTTTCTCTTTGAAAATTTCATTTTAAATTGAAAGTCTTTCTGAGTAAGCTGCACTTCTCTTCCCCAATAAACGTAGGAGGCTTTAAGTCTTTAAAGACACTAGGATGAAACCGAATAGGCTCACCCGCAATTGATGGAAGTGGAGAAGGGGATAACTGAGAAGTGAAAACAAGGCTTCCTTTTGCAGAGCTCAAAATTAGACCTTTAAGTTCGGCAAAGAGTCGTCCACACTAGATTTGAAATTGGCGAGAGCCAGTTTCAATTCATCCACCTCTGTTACCAAGTGGAGATACTGCTCCTTGGTAACCAGATCGTCGAGTTTCCACCTCCATGGGTTCTTTCCCTTTACTGAACCTCAGAGATTCCATTTCTAATTCATCGATGCCTCTTGTCGGGGATTGATCAGGTCCCTGAGAAGTGGTCATTTTCCGAAGTAGAAAAAGAGTGTCTGATGTTCCTTCTTAAAAAAAGTCAAAAGGACTAATTAGAACCGTACAAAGGAGGGAAAAGAAACTTAGCTCTTTCTGAGGACTGTACTTCCAGAGAGAGTACCAAGAAAAACCCTTTCAGCTCTTCCGTAACTGTGAATGTAGAGTCTGATTTTCCAATTCTTGCTTGAAATTGTCGAACCTTTTTGGATTCCAAGGTTAGTATCCCTTACTGGTTGGATTTACAAACTTGCTGTCTCAAAAAATCAGAAATCAGGGCTCAGATTTGTAGGACAAAATCTGATTTGAACCTCTGAACACCCTCGCTGGTTGAGTAGTGCTCTTTCTGCTCCAGAAACCAAGAAAATAGAAGCCAAAACTTTTGACAATTTTCCGATTTTTGAGAAGGAAACCCCTCGCTGTCAGTCTCTCAGATCTGTGGGTCCGAAAAACTGAGTGGAAGACCGAAAAGGTGCAAGAAAGTTCTGATTTTTCTTGCTCTCCCCCCTCGCTGTCAGGACAGCGGTTCTACTGCTCAGAACTTTTCCGATTGGAGGCCAAAAATGGTTCCGAAATTTAAAATTTCAAGGAGCCCCATCAGCGCTGGACCTGCACTACCTTTCCCCTTCAAATTCCGCTCTGATGTCCAGAATTTGCACACAAAAGTCAGATGTGAAAGCTGATTTTGCAGCGATGGATCTGCTCCCAAACCACTGTCTCAAATCCGCTCAAAAATAAGAAGGCAGCTCTCTGAAAACAGAGATGTCTCTGATCCTACAGCGATGGTTCTGCTCTATCAGTTTCTGAAAGTTGGAGAATTCTTTCCTACACTCTAATAGATTTCTTCGTTGCTGAAACTAAACTCCCAAAGATGGAGATGGCTCTTAGAGGTCTCAACACCACAGTAGGGCAAACACTCACTGATCCACCCAACCTTGCCTACTCCCTGATATGGAGCAAGCCCCTCCTAGCCCAATGTGAGGACTGACAGCATGCATACTGCCAAGTGTCGGCCACATGGCACTGACGTGGCCGACTGCACGTCGGGACCCAACGTGGGGCCCAATGTTTCAAGGGTTCGTTTCATACGTCGTTTCGAAACACGTTTGAAACGACTGGTTCTGGTTCGAAACGGGATTTTTTTTTTTAGGGTTTTGTTTTTTTTTGTTTGAATGTGTTTTTGAGGGTTTACGCATGTTATGATAGACAGTCTAGTAACAAGTAGATACATCCAATTTCAGGAGAATGCTCTAGAGAATGCAATTCAAGAGGAGAAGCTGTAGTATCAGGATTCAGTATGTGGTCACTGCCAACTGGTCACCACTCAGTGCTCACTTGACACTTTCCTCAGTAAATTGTTGATATTGTCACCATTCATCATATATATTACAGTCTCAATTTTCAAACATCCAGGAACTTCCAAAAATTGTAAAGTTTAAACAGTAAAGTTACAAACTAATAACTATTATCTATAGAAGTTAGAACTTTCAACTTTCGACTTACTACTTACTACTTACTACTTAGAAGTTACTAGTTAGTACTTACAAGTTTGAAGTTACAACTTACAACTTACAAATTACAAATTACAATGCACTGACCAGTGACCACTAACTAGGAAGTAACTTCAAGTTGGCAGTGGGCACTAAGTTCTAACTTCTAAGTAGTAAGTAGTAAGTTCTAACTAGTATTAAGTAATAAGTAACTACTAGCAATTTTGAATTTACAAATCAGACTTCAGTGAATCACAAATTACAATTCAAGAGCCAAAAGTTTAAACTTTAAAGTTTAAAATAAACTGTAAAAGCAATGATGCTATCAATAATCATGCTGCATAAATAACAAGAGTGTCAAGCGTGGCCTCGGCCCTCAAGGCTCAAGCCTGAGGCCCCATGAGTCTGAAGTCAACTGTCATATGTCAACAATAATATGTATAACTACTATGCTAGAGCCCTCAGCCTAGAGTATGCCACTAATAACTATCATCTATGATCTATGCTGAGCAGTGAGTACTGAGCAGTGAGTGCCCCCCCCAATGCCCATCCAAGCTCTAGCCTCTAGCTGCCCGCCTCGGACGTTGTCGTCGTGGAGGCACTGGCATGTCCTCAGGCTCAATGTCATCCTCCCCATCATCAGAGTCACCCTCATCCTCCTCATCCGATCCCTCACCCTCAGTGGTGGATTCCTCACCTGAGTCAGAGCTAGAGGGACTCTCAGAGGTGTTTGAGACTGCTGCATGGCTCGAGCCCTCTCCTGCGCTCCTGGTCCTACATGCTGCAGCTCGAGTGGTAGGCCCTGCGCAATGCACACAAGGAAATTGGAATCAGGACTTAGGCTTGACTCTCGAGTCTCGACATGTCATATTACTTTTAAGTTTTAACTTACAATTTACAAATTAACCTGCAGCTGCTAAGGCCCCCCGATGGAGTAGAGCATAGACATCCTCCTCCTCTTGTGATCTTGGTGGCAAGTCCGGAACCTTTGCCACATCGATCTCATCGGGATTAACCTACGAAAATTGAAATTAAACCAAGATTTTGATTCTCAATAGTAAGTACTGGTAAACGATTTAAAAAAAATAGCAAATTTATTGTTGAAAGTTGAAACTTGAAGCCTGAAGGTTCTAACTTCTTAGTGTAGAGTCTAGACTTTACTATCTACACAAATCATGATTCATGGTACATACTAGACTCTATAGAATTCAGATTAATGATTTAATCATGAATCATGATTCATTACCTGTATGGGCTCTCCAGTCTCTCTCAGCTTCTTCACAAGCCGTAGGTTGGCAAGCACATACACCAACCTCTCCAGCTGCACAGTAGAAAGTCTGTTCCTCCTCTTCGTATGAATCAGAGAAAAGACACTCCAATTTCTCTCACAGTGAAACATGGCGCAATTGCCCTTCCCTCAGCATGGCAGCTGCACGACCGAAATCGAGGCGCTCGGTCCTGAACATTCAACATTCATCACCATTCAAATTTCAAAATATATTAGTAAATACTAAATGCTTACAAATTACTACTATTAAGTTTTAACTAGCAGCTAGCTTAAGCCTCAGACTTCAAAGTTCATACATATTACATACACATACTACATAGATGAATACATATATGATATTACATACCTGGGTCCTGAATACATATTACAATTCACTAATTACATAGTACATAGTACATACCTGAATAAATTCAAGTCATCCATGAGTGCATCCTGATCCCTGGGATCAGGATAGATAGAGGCGAAGTAGGAATGCCATCTTTGCCTGAGCTCTCGATCATGGAATTGATCCTTCGTCCTCCATAGTGGATGAAGCAAGACAGCCACGGCATGCAGAGGTTGATGGAACCACTGCCATCTGCCTAGAAATAGGCCCCTTACTTCTTCCAGCCTGCAAACAATCAGGAGTCAGGACTCAGGAGTGAAGTTTGAGGCTTGAGCATTCAAGTCTCAAGAGTCAAGATTCAAGAACTATTAAGTTTTAACTAAATTCTAATCATGAATGTCAATGAACAATGAATATTGAAGATTCAAGAATCAACTTTGACACTTTTAACGTAGTTACTAGACTCTAGTAATATACCTGCCAGGAGCCATGGTGGTGCAACTCTGAAGCTGCTCTCCAGCTTATCCATAAACTCATAAAGAAGGCCTAAGGTGGAACCCTCTCTATCAGTAAGGCGAAGCACGCTATAGATAGGCTGCATGGATATGACAATGGAGCGTGCATCATCCCAAAATGAAGTCCCCATCACTATCGCCTCAAATCTCCTGGCCTTGGCCTCTCGTGATCGGCCCCACTCTGCCCAATGGGGTGAAACCACTGTCATCCTCAGGCTTCCATGCACTTTTACGAGACAATGTGCAACACATGGACTCCAGAAAACCAAAGGGTCCTTCTCATTCACCATCTTCCCCATGGCAACACAATTGGACGCGTTGTCTGTGACAACCTGCATTGGAATTCCGACAAAGGTCGAATCATAACTCATGAACAATGAACATTCACCATTGAGCATTCCGGAAGCAAATGCAAATGCAAATTGCAAATGTAAATGGCAAGTGCAAATTGCAACGTTCAAAACAATAATCACGATTCACAAAATGTAAGTTGTCACTTGTAACTTACTAAGTTCTAACTTCAAAGCTGAGAGCTCAATGTCAAAAGTTTTGAAGTTGAAACTTGAAAGTGGCAAGTGGCAAGTGCATACCTGGACAACATTCTCTTTTCCGACCTCCTCAATGGCCTGTGAGATGTACTCAAACAATCTCCTGCCATCCAATGCCATGCCTGGCTCCGACGTATCAATGGATCTCAAAAACATGGTGCCCATGCAAGAAGACACCAAAATATTCACAAGATGGCGCCTCCTTGCATCGGTCCAACCATCTGATATTATAGTGCATCCAAACCTAAAACATTCGACAACACTTTCAAGTTTCAACGAGATACTGCTCGCATCATATCCCTCCATGCAAGGATCTGTGCCAATGAAAAGGGAGGTCACACAAGTAAAAGCACCTCCTAACAACAATAGCAGCTGCATCCTTGTGCGACTGCTGGAAGGCTGTCACAAAAACATCCCTGCCTCTCACATGTCCTCGACCCCGTCCCCTAACAGTGCTACCAATAGCACTACTGCCGGCCCCACCAACTGGCACTACAGGAGTCTCTCCAAAAGAACAAGGTGGAATGGATGCTGCAGCGGAGCTAGTGCCGGCTGCAATGGGGAATCTCGGCGCTCTGCCGCACCTGTAACAATAACATTGATGTTACAACTTACTACTAACTAGTTACGCAGCAGGCTTTAGGTTATTATAGTCACTGGTCAGTGAGAGAGCTCAGGGAACAGTCACTAATTACTTAATACTCATTAGTAAATTGTAATCAAAGGTTTAAAGTTATAGAATAAACTTTTAAGTTTTAGCTTTAGATCAAAAATTCGAATTTTCAATCAATGTCATTGATCAAACAAGATTCAAGAATCACCTGTGCATGAAGTAGTGGCAGGAGAGTCGTCCCCGATCCCGACAATCCTTAGTGACTCTGGGGCCTGAGTGCAAACGGCGATCTCATATCCTCGAAGACGTAAAAGATGCGCCCTGATTCGAACGGGGCCACCTCCATAAGTGTTCCCGCAATACTTGCAAGTCCACTTCTTCGTGCCTGATGTGCCATAAGTTGAATTAAGGGTGACGTGATCCCATAAGGGATCCCGCTGTCTAGGCATTGCTAATAGCTATCTAGTGTCAACAAAACAATAACTGTATTAAATTCAGACTTCAAATTGAAAACTAATTCTAGATTCTAATTTCAAAACGGTAAACCTATGCTCTAAGTTCTAACCTCAATCTATCCTCAATCTATCCCTATCCTCTCTCTCTCTCTAGACTCTCTCTCTCTCAATCTCACACACACACACACGTCACGACAGTCTCAAGACACACACACACACCACACAGTGCACACAAACAAACACACAAACAAAAACACAATTAAAAGTTTAACACACCACCACACACACAAACACTCCCTCTCTTTCACACACACACACACACTCAATCTCTCTCTCTCTCTCTCTCTCTCTCTCTCTCTCTCTCTCTCTCTCTCTCTCTCTCTCTCTCTCTCTCTCTCTCGCGGGTTTTTCTAACGTGCCAAAGAGTGAAAACACTCACCTCTCGGGCCCCCGCTGTATCGCAAAAAAATTTGCGATTTTTCACCAGTCGTTTCGAACAACGAAATGCCGTTTCGAAACGGGCCCGTTTCGTACGTTCCGTTTCGAACCCGTTTCAGCGTTCGAAACGCGTTTCGATGAAACACTGGTGGGGCCCTATCCTGCTGACAGGGTCCCTATGCGGTGTTAGGCCCGCCATGACTATGGACCGTGTCCTACTCACATTGTCTTGACCTGTTGGACACGTACACTGGACACACCCCTGACTGTGGTATCTGACCTCCTGTGTTCTCTAGGGTTCGGCACTGGTTACATGCTCGTAACACTCCTCTACAGATCATATCTTCATATCACTTGGCAGGGTTCCATTGGGGACCAAGAGTGAGTTTTATTGTACACACTTTCTATCTCTTGATCCAGCTGGCTGCCCCATAGTATCTAGTTACTTGCTGAGGAGTATATCGCACAACTTGCGGATAGCGATGGGTCGGTTTCGGGTTTCTTCATATCAACTGGCCATTGAGACCGGCAGATACAGTGGCACCCCACGAGAGGACCGGCTTTGTAGCATGTGTGCTATGCATGAGATTGAGGACAAATCACATTTCCTCTTCAAATGTCCAGCCTACTATGAGATTCGGGGGAGGTACTATTGCTTGTTCAGAGAGCATCCAATTACACTTTCTACCTTGATATCTTATGAGGACCCTAGATGTGTCACACTGATGATTCGGGAGATGTCAAACTTGAGGAGGAGGAGACTAGATATTGATACACATTCCCTGACACAGTTGAGCATTAGTGAGTGCATATCCCATCGGAGACACAGATCCGAGGTACCCATAGGCTGCGATTCAGATGGAGAGGCCGAGATTCCAGATTCTTTCATACATCGACAGCAGAGACCGTGTCAACGGCCAGAGAGACAGCCAGCTATTAGGCCACAGCCGAAAGCACCACAGCAGCAGAGATGACACCGACAGCCTACCTGGAGGCAGAGGTCCATGGCACATCTAGTGACACCGTCACAACATACCATCCACCATTTCTTCCATGTTGATGGGCATCATGATACATGATTCCAGGTTGTTGGATCCTGATTGGGCCAGCCATCTTTATGCATTGTATTTGCAGTTATTGTTTATAAAATTGAGCTTCAAGCTCCTATGTGCACACTTGACATGTATCTTTTCTTAGTCCTATGTACCTTAGGGTATTCAAGGACATTAATAAAATCTCTCTCTCTCTCTCTCTCTCTCTCTCTCTCTCTCTCTCTCTCTCTCTCTCTCTCATGCAGCGACAGGAGCTTACTTTTGATGGACAGGTTCTAGAGGTGGTCCCTTCCTATACATACCTGGGGATCCTTTTCTCAGGTCCTACTTTTAGCATGAGACAAGCCGCTACCACTCAATTGGGGAAGGGACATGCCTCCCTTGTTCAGCTAGAGTGATTTTGTTTCCGGAAGTCCATCCAGGATGCTCGTAGTAAGTGTCGCCTCTTTGATACCATTGTCACCCCAATGGCTCTATATGCAGCAGAGGCATGGTGTACAGGTCTCCCCTCTTCACACTGGGCCAGTCTTTCACGATTACAAGCCACCATGCTAGCTCAGTTGATTCAAGCGAAGCCTTCTGATCCACATGAGATTCTCTTCGCCGAGTTTGCAGTTCCACCTATACAGATCGAGGCAGCTCTTCAGCTCATTACCTATATACAAAGGGTACATGCATTACCAGAGATAGACAGACGATTCATACAGATTGCACTGTCCTCGTCACAGTGTCTTCATGATCAGGGCTACAAATTATCATGGTTCTCTCAAGCATCTCACCTCCTACTTGAGTCATTTGGTATCTCCATCACAGAGTTTCCCTCAGACACCCATCAGTACATCAGACGATTTCTCTATATCGCATATCTAGAGCGTACTTGGCATAACCAGTTAGGGGTTAAGCCAGCTTTCTACCGGACCCATTTCTTGGAGCTGGGTGCATCAGGGACCCCGGTCATGCTGCGCTACTTGGATTCGGGACTATCACATTGCCTCAAATTCACACTGCGACAGCTCAGGGTGTCTTCTCATTAGCTAGCTATTGAGACTAGAGAGGAGTGAATTTGCCAGTTATGCTCTCTAGGTGAGGTGGAGTCTGAGGAGCATTTTATCTGTAGATGCCCTATATACTATGAGATCAGAGAGCGATATCATTGCTTGTTTCGAGATATGCCTACCACTCTACGCTCTCTCATAGCCTATGAGGACCCACGATGTGTCGCTCTGATGATACGCGAGATGTTCATATTGCGGAGAGATTTACGGGACATCCGAACATTTTACCTCACAGCCATTGATTACTTCCTTCTTACTAGGCGGAGATCGCGTGATTTAGTGCCCGAGGATGAGGATTATGACGACGACAAAGATGATAGCCTCTTACATGCTCATAGAGATCAAAGACAGTGTACTTCCCACCATCACGTTACTGCCAGGATAACCAGACATCCTACGCAGAAACATGTTCTTAGCACTTTTATGTGTGTGTGTGTGTGTGTGTGTATTTTCTTTATTGTTCTGGAGACGTTTCATATGCTCCCATTCATACCACACACTTGACATGTGTTTTTTTGTCTTGTGTGCCATTTGGCATGGAAAAGACATTAATAAAAATCTCTCTCTCTCTCTCTCTCTCTCTCTCTCTCTCTCTCTCTCTCTCTCTCTCTCTCTCTCTCTCTCTCTCCACTTCGAGCTTTGATTAAGGAAGCTAAGTACATGAAGGAGAGAGTTTACTTTGTTTTGCGGACTTCAGGAAAGCCTTTAATTCTATAGCACGCTCCCTACTCATTCAGAGACTTTGCAACCTTGGTTTCTCCACGGATAATGTTCTGGTAGTGATGGCTCTTTATGAGAGGGTTTTGGGATGTTTCCGACATGGCAGTGGCATCTCTGATCACATTTGGAGCACCATTGGGGTGAAACAGGGATGTTTCCTTTCACCGATTCTTTTTGGATTGTATATTGACGAGTTAGAGCGAGTCACCTCACAGTGTGGCGGAGCTGGTTGTAGACTTGGCACCATTTTGATTGCTATTC
Source organism: Diphasiastrum complanatum (assembly GCA_029204225.1). Lineage (NCBI taxonomy): Eukaryota > Viridiplantae > Streptophyta > Lycopodiopsida > Lycopodiales > Lycopodiaceae > Diphasiastrum > Diphasiastrum complanatum. The sequence goes on from CM055104.1 coordinate 29,968,650, forward strand.
TCCTCTATGCAGATGATGTGGTACTAGTATCCCCGACCAAGGAGGGATTACAGAGTTTAAAAAAAAGACAAACAAATCAACTATGATTTAAGTGCCTCAAATACCCACTACATGACTGACATGAAACATAAAAGCCTTAATGTTGAATGTTAATTTCCTCAAACGACATCACAATGTGGCGAGGGAAAGAAAACATGAGAAATCACACAAATTGTCATGCAGATACTCTCTCTCTCTCTCTCTCTCTCTCTCTCGGGGTGTTCTCAGAGCGAGAGGTATTTCGAAGCACATCATGGACCCTATTGGAGTGAAGCAGGGTTGTTCCCTCACCTACACTTTTTGGACTATATATTGACGAGCTAGAGAGGGTTATTGAGGAGTGTATTGGATCTAGATGCAAACTTGGAGACATCCTAATAGCCATTCTTCTTTATGTAGATGATGTGGTTCTAATTCCATTCCAAACCTACGGCTTAACATTGGGTTCAGCGAGTCAGCGAGTTTCAGGCCTCTGAGCAGATGTACACACAAGCTGCTCTCATCTCATCTCAACGCCTACATAGTCAAGGCTATCAGTTGGCTTGGTTCTCTCACGTCTCTTGCCTCCTCGACACACTTGGCATCTCTATCACTGCATTCCCTTGGGTACCCATGATTACATTAGACGGGTCATCTACAAAGCTTATCTTTATCAAGCCTGGCATGGTCAATTGGGGGCCAAACCTGACTTTTATTGGCTTCACATTTTGGAGACAGATATGTAAGGGATCCCAGTTCTACCACACTACTTGTATTCTCTATCACATGGTCTCAGATTCATATTGGGCCAGTTCTGTGTCTGCTTGCACTAGCCTAAAGTTGCGACTGGACGGATTCATGGCACCCCGCTAGAGGATAGGATTTGCCATTTATGTTCCCTAGGCGAGGTAGAGACTGTGGAGCATTTTATCTTCATATGCCTAGCATATTATGAGATTCGTGAGAAATATTACTATTGTTCAGAGACACACCAGTCACTTTGTGCTCACTTGTTATTTATGAGGATCCACGCTATGTCGCACTTATGATACGAAAGATGTTTTTACTAAATCGAGATCTCCAGCCTTCTCATCAAATACTCTAGACACATAGCTTCATATCATCTCCATGTCTCCAGATGGCAACCACGACCAGACCTAGATTCAGAGGATGATGATGACCCGACTCCCCACATAGCTCAAACACAGTGCACCTCCCTGCGATATATTACAACCAAACCTATTCATCCTACCATAAGGAGAGGTCCCTCTCGCATTCGACGTCCATATCCCAGCTCCATCTCACACTGCAGCTCGTATTACATCTTTCTTCAATAGCAGCAGCAGCATCACCACCGCCTCTAGTGCATGATCTGAGGCTTTATACCATCATACATAGCTATATCATGATTCACACCTATATTGGTTCTTTATCTTTTGTATTTGCACTTAGATTTACAATACATGCATTTTTCTTTTACAGATTCAAAGACATTTTCTCATACGCTCCCACTTGTTCCACACACTGGATGTGTACTAATTCATCTAAAGCGAAAATCAGAATCAGAGTCTCTTTGGCAGGAAGAAACCTGAATGGACAAATGAGCTACAGAAAGGAGCCCTCTTCCTGGCACGATGCACTATTCGAAGGCGGCCTGATCCATCAGCAGCAGCAACACTGCAACGAACACGACGCACGGAAAAGGAATAAGGAATGGATGATGACGATGATAATGCTCCACAAAACACCGAGGATGTGGAGGAGCAGCAAGCAGGAGCGTCAGGCAGCAGGCCGCTGCGAGTAAAGTCTGGCAGTACCATCGCCATGGCCAGCGTCACCATCTCTAGCTGATTAAAATCTCTCTCTCTCTCTCTCTCTCTCTCACACATGAATGGATGGCCAACTTAGAGAAACGTGATACTTATAATGGATGCTCGCTTGAATCCAACCCATCCTTCAGTCATGCATGTGACATCAATTTTGAGGCTGTTTCTTTGATGTAAAATATGTGGTTGTGGCAAGCACATGGCCTTGCCCTCTCTTTCTTACGATTAATAGTTGATTTGGAAGAATGTACTACGTAATGGCCATTGGGAGGGCCATCACCACAAATAATCCGAGACCCAGGTAACGAGTGCCACGAGTTGCTCGAGGACCGGATTATGAGTGGTAATGGCCAGACCAATTGGTCATTACTGCACGAAATTAAAGTTCTCTCTCTATCAATAATTTTGGAAAGGAAATTCTAGGACTATCAATGGAGTATTTTAGTACCTAGTCATGATACAGGAAAAAAAAACCATTGATAAAATGTGAGGTATTTTGAGAAATTTTGAGGTTTAATCTAGATCCCAATGTGGTATCTCACTGTTCACAGAACAGAGGCCCTCATATCTATTTCTCGCTTTTTTAATTAATCTTTCACTTCTTAGAAATTTCTTGGATCGAAGACATCAGACTGGTTTATATAATTCTTTCTAGCGTGAAGTTATTTTTCTGAAAGACTGTTATGTCATATGAATTACTACTTTGGTGAATAAACTTGGAATTCAAATAAATTCTACGTTGACAGTGTTTCAATTTCTTAAATCAAAGACATCTCTTTTGCATAAATAGATATCCTGTCACTCGGATTGAAAATATTTGAAGAAAAAGTCTTGTTTGTAATAGAGTAAATCATTTCGTGGAAAGCACTTATTACTGACTTTCCATGGATTTGAATATTTTCATGTCGTCTTTCCAGATAACTTTTATAGAAATTGATAATTTCTTTAAAAGGAGGGGTGAAGTAATGGGATAAAATTCTATTTGAAGATCTGTTGGTTGCATAGTTTTCAGAAGAGAACTAGTTGTGGTATAGAAATGAGATTTTTTCTAAAAGTAATTTCGAATAGATTTAGAGTAAGATACCTAATTGGAACTTTTTGAATAAGAGAAATTCTCTAGGGATTCTGTGGAACGATCCGAAACTACAACTGGTTGAAATTTGAATCATCATCTATTAGTACAATGAAAGGTCAAAAGTTACTAATTTCATTTTGATTGGAATAGAAGTAAGTTTGATCAGAAGTTAAGTATGGATAGTGTGTATTAGATCAACCTAATCTTAGTTTGAGTACTAGGATCAGAGAGAGGTTGATTGAGTGGAAGAAATTACGTTAATAGAGAAAATTGGATTGGAAAACTACTGAGAGTGAATGTTATTCGTCTCAAAGATTTTCAGGATATGTTATTTACTTATGAGAAATAGAAATTCTTTAGTAGTTGAGTTACAAGATTCTCAGTGAAATATGTGAGTAATATACGTGAGTTCTGGAGGAATCTGCCAGATAAGAATATGTTTATGTACTAGGTCATAGTGAGATTATTCACGTATGTGCACGATTAATTTTGTCTGAATCTACTGAATATTCTTGGTTACTAGGGTTATTTGGTACATTTAACCCTGTAAGTGAACATGAACATATGGTCAAGTATTGTTGAGACAAAAACTTGTAGAGCTAACGGATCTTTTTGTGGAAGATTTATGGGTTAACTTATAAATGATTTAGTTAAGGATCTAAATGTGGTGTTATACTAGTATAATTGAATTCTTCACCTATACATTGAGATTTCTGAATCATTGGAAATTGAGTAGTTGATTACTCCAGGATGAAGTTAATTGGTAAAACGATCAGTGTGATGAGGATTCACCAAAAACTGATGGTTTTGAATTATATTGCTTGTAAGACGCATGATTAGTGAATCATCAGGATTCATCAATTAAAATAATGTGCATTGGATATAGGGTATTCTTGGGAATCCCATACCATCAGCTCTTCCTTCCAAAAAATCCTTAACCGCCATATCTGATATTCTAAAGATCCACTGATCATCTAGTTGTCCTATAATCCATATAGAATATTATCTCTTATTTTCAAAACCTGGAAAATCCATTTATTCGGATGACTTGCATGCCTATCAGATGGATACCACAAATCCACACCTGATCCAATGATTTAAACAGAAGAATTAACACGGTTCAACATTACATTATGATCCTTCCAAGTTAGTGATCTAAGCTTCGAAACCTACTGATGCATCAACTCTAGAAACAAGTTTTTGTCAACTAACAGATCCAATGTAATCCATGTATCAAATTTCACTTCTACCATCACAATTGACATCCAAAATTGTGGACTACTCAATGGTCACAAAGATATCAGTTATGAATTCAACTAAATGAATTCTATTTAGGAAATTAATATTTGGTATTAAGCAATTATTCACTCGGATTACCAAAATCCTAACTGCACACATTTACTACCTTTGATGTCCACTTTTCTTCCTCCCTTAGGATTTTCAGTCCCCTGAAAATCTGTTTCAGCCAAGGTACAATGAAGATATAAAGACATTAGGAAAAAAAAATTAAATGAATTATTGTAAGAAAAAAGTCTGAAAGAATTCCATTTCTATCCTATACCTGGTTTGAATCTATTAGCGGCTGTGCAAACACAGTGAAAAAAATAAAAATAAAAAAGAAATAAAACTCTGTGGCATGTGTATTGTAAGCCCACGTGTGAGTAATTGCCAATAAACCTCTATTGTGGCATGTGTTTTGTAAGTCCATGGGTAGGAGCTTAAACGAATGAAATAACTTAGACTTAGAGCTTAGACTTACAAAAACTTAAGCTTAGAAAGATTCTAAGTTATCTTAAGTCTAAAATTTGAAATCCTAAAGTTCTAAAGTTCTAAGTTAAAAGTTTAGAAGTCTTAGAATGGCTAGTTTAGATACTAATCCCATAAGCTAGTGGATGCTTATGGAAGGCCCTTATTGCTATAAGAAGAGAGGCATTTCCCTTGTAAATAACACTTTTGAGACTAAGCTATCTTGCTCTCTATTTTGGAGAATTATCACTCTGTTGCATTTGTATTCCCTTTGGGAAGGTGCATAGCTTGAGGGAAGGTGCTCGGGCCTCCTCTTGCCTCCTTTTCATCGGTTTTCTATATTGTGGCATGTTTTCTATTTGTTCTATGCTTAGTATTAGCCGCAATCTTATTTCTATTACCCTTTGGGTGTTAAGTAGGAATTAAATTAGTCACCTTTGCAAAGTTTATTTCTTAGTAGGTATTGGCTAGTTGGGAAAGCCTTAGCCGAGAACCTTAGTTGTTTTTCTTAGCACCAGATGAGAAGCCTTGGTGCTCTTTTTTCCCTTTTATTCGCACTTTTCATTTCCATGGTAAGCTTCATGTAAATCTTAGAAAGTGGACAAACCCTTCTACACTATACTACATCCGTGAGTAGATATAGCCACCTATACAAACTAGAATTACTTCCAACATTGGCGTTGTTGCCACTTTTTAAGTTTTTTTTCTACATAGCTTTCTTTGTCTTTTGTTGTTTTGTTCATGTGCTTGTGTGTATGCTTGCTTGCTTTTTCTCTTCACACTACAGCGTGAGACTTCTCTCCAGGTCCTCAACAAGTTGCCGAGCAACCCATCAAGCCAAAGGGAAGCAACAAAAGTGTCAACTTGGGCATTTTCTTTGAAAGAAGTGACCCAAGTGACATTTTTTTGACCAAACAGGTATATCAGAATTTGTCGAGCTTTTTGCAGCCATAACAGACACCGATCTCCCATTCTATCACCTCCACGAATTCTGACCCTGCTCACATTTTCTGAAAACACCCTGATATATTGTCAAAATCCATTGTTTTCCAACCAAATCTTGGTTTTAGAAATTGTCGACTTCACTGAGGCTAGATCTATCAAAGATCAGTCCTCTAGTAGCTCCGCGAAATCTATCTCAGAGATTTAGCTTGTTTTCTATTAGACAAACACGTTTTTCACTATTTTCCTTGTCTGTCAGCAAAACTCTAGCATAAAAAATCGCCAGCCATACCAAAAAATTGCCCACAATGAGCATTATTTCTCTACACCCTTCGTAAATTCTATCCCTAAAAAATTCTAAAAAAACATTAAAAAAATCAGTAATTTGACAGAAAACACCCCCTGTCAGAATTCGCGAGTACTGTGGTTTGATTCATCTGACTATCCACGATTTCTAGTATTGTCCATGAATTCTGCTACAACACAAAAGTCCAGTTCTTGCCCAAACTTCTCATTTTGCAAAAAAACTATATTTTTTTAGTTTTTTGGCCAAGTACAGTATTGCCCTGATCATCTATACTGTTACTCTACTCCTCGTACTGCATCATGTCTCGAGATTGTGCTGAATCTTCCAATCTTGCTCCTCCACGACTAGAACGTAGAATTTCACGTACAGATGCACCAAAGTACGATGGAGAATTTGACCCATTTCGATTTCTCCAAGATTTTGATAATGCATGCCGAATCTATGGGAATACCTCTGAAACTAAAAAGCTCCGACTATTCCCAATGGTACTCTATGGAATAGTCAAAGAGTGGTATCTTAACCTCGAAACTCCTAATCTTGCTTCTTGGACTACTCTCAAGGACACTCTCATCAAGAATTTCAAACCATCTAAACTGACTCATAGACCATTTATCTAAATCACCCATATTAAGATGCGTCGCGAAGAGTCGGTTCGAAACTACATTGAGCATTTCAAAGTACAATGTGTTGATGAAAATATCACCAAACATATGGCTATCAAATTGTTCTTGGTTGGACTGCCTAAAAACATCTGTCGCGAACTAAAACCAGTTGATCTTTATGATCAACTTAAAAACATAATGACTGATGCTATTCGTGAAGAAGATGAGGGTTCTGATGATGACTTTGATGGTCGTGAAAAGAAATCAAAGAATCCTAATTGTCTTAACCACCCGAAGTATGAAAATACCGCCCAATCTTTCGAACTTCTGCATCAAATGGAAACCTGGCAGAAAGCTCAACAAACTCATTTGGATAAACTCACTGCTTATTTCCAAATCGCCATGAAAAATATTGCTGAAAAATCTTTTCCAGCAAGAGAAAATGTCTGGTGTCCGATTTGTTCACAAAATCACACTGCTAATGAATGTCGTCAACCGAGAAATCATTTTTTATTAGCACCCATACCCATGTATCGAGCATACCGCCCCTACCCTCCACAATAGTCCATTCCACAATCATGACCAACTGCACCAAATCAGTACCAACCACATCAACAGTTTGTCGTTAACCAACCCGCTCCATTGATCCCAACACCGTTGATCCAGCAACTTATTATGTGGACGATACTACTCAACCAGCATATTTCTTGTAGCAAATTATATGTTATACATATGATCCTAATGTTCAAGTGGTTGATCCCAAAGCCCAAACTCATGATCCTAACCAAGCTGTGTTCGCTACGCATCAACTTCTAGCAATACGAGGATGTTTTATCTACACAGGTAAACATCCTAGTATTTGCTACCCAGATAAACTTCGCTTTCCACCAGCTTGTGAAAATTGTGGCATTTAACATCATGTGAAGGATTGCCCTTTCTTATCTAAACCAACTACTCCTGTTTGTTCCATGCAAGTAGAAACATTGCCAGTTGAAACTCATCCAACATGGTCTTGACTTGTGCACAAACCCAATGCCAAGTCCATACAATTGCACCCAGCAGAGTCCAACAACATAATCTACCTCCAAATGAAGACTCAACACCCATTGTCTATCCTCACCCATCCGAAGAAATTAGGCTGCATTCCACCTCCCATAAAGTACCTCACACGTTTTTTGAGAACAGAACTCGTGAAGGCACTAAAGTCTTGGGGGATTTATTACAAGCTAATGTGACTCTCCCTTTCCATGTTCTCTGGAAACATGTGGGGAAGTGGAAACAACAAATCCAATCCACCGACACCACTACCCCTGACAAGCTACCCGACTGTCACAAATCTCGTGTAAAAACACTGTCGTGTTTTTCGCCTATGAAAATTTACTTGTATTTATGCAGACAGTCGAGTTTTTCATCCATCTTATTTTACATAAAAATATGCAGATTGTGCGACAATATGAGTAAAAAACAAATGCAGCATGAATGGAGGCAGATTAAAATAGGACTTAGGAGAGTAGAGGAGATAAATCCAACACTTTCACACAATGATGAGTTGTTGAATGTTGCATGGCTAACTACTGATAAATCAAAAGATTTATTCATAGATGACGAAAATGTCTTACAAATTCATAATTGCCCAGAAGATTTGGACATTTTTTATATTCAAATCCTCAACTACATGGAAGCACTTCCACTCAAGGCCTTTCCATAGTATTCATCCAAAGTGGAATCAACTGTCAAGATTACGGTCGAAAAACTTGATACCAAGCTATACCATGTCAAATGACCAAATTATCATTGGGACCTCTATGAGGAGGATCCCGCTGTTAGACACACTCAATCGCGATATATCGTAGTAGCTATGGACTATTGTACCAAATGGGCTGAAGGAGGAGTTGTTCGCAATGTTGACGCTCGTTCTACCGCAAAATTTCTCTATGAACAGATTATCGTTCGTTTTAGATGTCCTCTAGAACTTATCAACGATAGGAGTACACATTTTAGCTTCTGTCATAGCATATCTACTTTCCAAATTTTTTGTGGTACATTGCAAAAGTTTCCCGTATTATCCACGATGTAATGGCCAAGCAGGCGGGATCCACAAATAGAATTTTATGTGGTATTCTCACCAAAACTGTCGAGTCCAACTGATCTGATTTGGAACTAAAATTTCATGCTGCTCTATGGGCCTATCACACTACCCTGAAGCGAGCCACAAGCTTAACCCCTTTCCAGCTAGTATATGGCCAAGAAGCCATTATGCCCGTGGAATTCCATGTTTCATCCCTACGAGTAGCCTATAATCTCGAGCTAGATAATCGACAGATTCTAGCGAATAGGTTATTTCATCTGGAACAATTGTGTGAAACATGTCGGCGGATCAGCATCATGCTCACCAGGTCCACAAATGTCAACAAAAGGCATGGCATGATCGATCCTTAAAACTTAATGAGTTCCAGGTTGTAGATAAAATCCTGTTATAACAAGCCAGAGCCTTGAAATAAAAACTCAAATTTTCTAGCCAAGGACCTTATGTCATTCAAAAGATATTTGCCTCTGGATATGTACAACTCCAAACCCTACAAGACGATATTTTAGACACTACGGTCAGTGGGAGCAGACTTAGAAAGTACAATTAGCCCTGTTTTTATCTTGATATGTATTAGTTGCTTTATTTTCTAACTTTTGTTCTTTAATTCTGCTTACTGCCTGCTTGCCATTTCAACAATTTTTTTGGTGTGTTTCCTTGTTTTAGAACATCAAGATACAATCAATCTTTTTCTATGCAACTGCAAAAATCATTTTTTTACTGACATTTTGTTTCACAATCACATCAGATAGAATTTGCCTACACCCATTTTAGTATGAACGATTCATTTATTACCTCCGCAAATTCTATCTCAGAGTCAAACTTTCTAGAAATAGAAAAAAATTAGCTTTTCGCATCAGATCCTCACTGTCAATTTGTTGAGTCTTAAAATTACCTCCGCAATTTCTCTGATATATTCGCGAATTTTGATCAGACCACTTTTAAACTGTCAGCCATTTTTACTCATTTTTGTACAAAAAAATTTACTTACAAGAACTCGCCGACCTTCAGAACATTGCCTCAAAATTCGTGAACCTCACTGAGAAATCATGGGCACTGAGGACGATTTCTGAGAGAAGTTAAAATTTCCTGTCAAAAAAAGTCTATATATAGACTTCCCCCATTCTCTCCACGATTTCATTCTAGATTTCTACAAGAGAGTTCATGCTGAAAATTTTCAAAATTTTTAACATTTAGAACTATCTAGAATAACTGCCATCGTGACTTCCAAAGACTCATCGCTCTCACTGCATCACCGAAAGCTCCCCAAATCCTTTTTGGACGATTTATCATTGATTTCTATCAAGCATTATCCTACAGTGCTGATACTGGCCAAAGATCTCTTAACAAACATTGGCTTTGATCTCACCCATTTCACTGATCATCAGAATGAGAGTATGGTCCGAGCGGCCTATTCCACATATTCAGATGAGTTCCATTCCTTCAAGCTCACCTCCAAGGATGGCAATTAGCAACTCAAAGGTAAAGGGGTTAGCATTCTTGAGAGAGTCAGTGGTACAACTATGGAAGTAGAAAGGGCATTGTCAATGGGCCATGAAGCTGAGTTGGGGTTTCGAAAGAGAAAGCTATCTACTATCAAAGATTTAAAACCTCCGAAGTTCAGTGGAGCAGTATTTATGAGAACTACTGATGCCGTTGAGAATTGGTTGCAAAAGTGGGAGAAAGCATTCCAGATGTGTGGCATAGACGATGAAACTGAGATGATTGTTGAAGCCACATATCGTTTTCAAGAGTCAACACAAAGGTGGTGGAGGAAGGTGGAAAAGGATGACCTAGTTCCAACCACATGGGAGGCATTCCGACAAATGTTTGCGCAAAACTGGGTGCCTATGGATGAAGACAATAGAGCCATGCAACAATGGTCTTATTTGAAGCAGGGTAACTTGAGTGTGCAGGATTATGCAGACAAGTACTGAGAGGCTTTGTTACGCATTCCTCCAGAAGTTCCTATGTACATGCAAATATTTCACTTTGTGGAGGGACTTCGAGAGAGTATTCGCCCTTTCGTGCGGAAGGAGCAATCTCATGATTTGCGGGGAGCCATCCAGATGGCTTTGCATTACGAAGATGGGAAAAAAGGCCCGGATCCTGCTGTGGTAGCTGGTACAAGTGGTCAGCAACCTTGGGGATGCAAGGGCAAATGGAACAAAAAGAGAAAGTTTGAAGGTCAAACCAATTAGTGGCAAGCTCGGGGTGACCAAAGGAAGAAGGGTGCAGGGGCTCCAAAAGGCAAAGGGTTGTATGGACAGCCCAATGCCCAAAAGGGTCAGCGTCCTTCAATGTTGTCGCCTCAGGACCAAGAACGTGCAAAGAGGGAGAAACTCTGTTTTGGATGTTTGAGATTGCATAGGTGGAAGGAATGTCCACGAAACTTGATGCGGACCACATATAATCTTCAGGTGAAGCAGATGAACCAGGGTGATGACCCTATGATAGTGGAAGAGATCGAGCAGGAAGCCAATCCAGATGTTCCATGCCTCATGAATGTTTCGGTGGTCAGGAGAGTGGACACGACTCCACCAGCGCTTTTGTCAAATCCGTCTCGCCAAGGGTATCAATTTCCTAGCACTTCTCTTATTGTTATGCGAGGACAGCTGTGTGGTAGAAATGTTCAGGTTCTATTTGACACTGGGTCCTCTCATAATGTGTTGAATTCAACTTTGGTACGGAAGTTCCCTTCATGGTGAGTGGGATGTGCCTCCTGGACCGCTTGTTTCAGCTACGCAGTTGCGTAGGATCCATTGTGAGTACATGTGTGTTTGCTTTCTACTTGATATGTCTACTAATACTAGTCAGACTAGCATGCAGTGTGTGCAAACCAGTACTATTGCCAATTTGGATCAAGAGATTAGGAGAGAGTTTTCAGATGTGTTCATAGATGATCTTCCATCTATTTTACCTCCTAAGAGGAATGTTGAACATAAGATTGAATTAATACGGATCATGTCTTGTCAATAGACGTCCTTACAGAATAAGTCTTAAGGAGGAAGAGGAAGTGAGACGGATGGTCGATGATTATCTGGCCAAGGGGCAAATACGACCTAGTTATTCCCCTTTTGCCTCTCCGATCATTCTTGTAAAAAAGAAGGATGGATCATGGTGTATGTGTGTGGACTATTGAGGTTTGAACAAGATAACTGTTAAACATCGATATCCTATGCCACATATAGATGATTTGCTTGATGCCTTGTCAGGTGCCACTGTGTTCAGTAAAATAGACCTGAAGAGTGGATACCATCAGATTAGAGTTCGTGAAGAGGATGTACACAAGACTGTCTTCAGAACTCGGTTCGGTCACTATGAGTATCGTGTGATGCCATTCGGATTGACTAATGCTCCAGCTACATTCATGATGATGATGAATGATGTGCTCAGACTGTATATGGGTAAATTTGTCGTAAACTTTGTTGATGACATTCTGACTTACAGTGCAGGTGAGGTCAAGCATATGGCTCACCTTAGGACCGTGTTGTCTACTTTGAGGGAGAACACTTTGTTTGCCAGTAGTAAAAAAAGTGAATTCTTTAAAAAAGAGATTAAGTATCTTGGTCATGTTGTGTCTGCTGATGGAGTAAGGCCAAATCCTAATAAGGTTGCTGTGATCGTTGCGTGGCATGTGCCAGCTGATTTGATAGCACTCCGTTCTTTTCTTGGATTGCTAGTATTCTATAGAAAATATGTTAAGAAATACTCCTATATTGCAGCACCTTTGACTGATTTGACTCAAAAGAATAGATTTGGTTAGTGGACTGAACTGCAGCAAGCAAGCTTTGATTAGTTGAAGCAAGCTATTGCTGAGTGCGTCACTCTAAAAATTGTAGACTCTCAAAAGCCCTATGTTATAGATACGGATGCGAGTGACATTGCTGTGGGAGCTGTTCTGATGCAAGAGGGTAGGCCTGTGGCCTTTGAGAGCAAGAAGCTTAACCTTGCTTAGAAAAATTATCCAACTCATGAGAAGGAGTTGTATGCCATAGTTCATGCATTAAAGGCATGGAGGCATTATTTGTATGGATCAAAATTTGAGGTATTCACTGATCATGATACCTTGAGATACTTTTGTAAGCAGCCAGACCTTAGAGGCCGACAAGCCAGATGGTCTGAGCTCATGCAGGAATTCCTAATGGAGATTCGGTACAAGAAAGGTGCCGAGAATCGTGTGGCAGATGCACTATCTCGTGTGGTGTATCAGATTTCATTTGTAGTCATTGAAAATGACTTACTATCTGAGATAAGAAAGGCACAGCAGGAAAATCCTCACTGTAAGAAAGTGGAACAGCAGGTGAGTCATGGCCATGCAGGGTCTCAAAAGGAGTGCTCTTCTACCTTGGTTCGCACTTATCTTAAGTATTCCATAGAAGATGAAATAGTGATGATAAATGGCAAGGCTCTTATTCCAGCTTGTGAGGTGCTGCGAAAGAGGATCTTGCATCTCTGTCACGATAGCCCTAGTGCTGGTCATCCTGGTGTGGATAGGACCTATGAGTTGATACGATGGAACTTTTGGTGGTCGAGACTTAAGAAAGAAGTAAACCATTATGTGACACATTGTTTTAAGTGTCAAGTTAATAAGGCTGAAAGGATTAAAGTGCCTGGATTATTACGCCCGTTACCTATACCAGAAGGGAGATGGGAGAGTATTTCCATGGACTTTATTACATGTTTACCGCATACGCAGCAACAACATAATGCTATCCTAGTTGTGGTTGACAGACTCATGAAAATGGCTCATTTTATCCCAACTAGTAATAAGATTGATGCACCTGGTACGGCTGATTTGTTTATACAGCATGTATTCAGACTTCATGGGTTACCTAGATCCATTGTGTCTGACAAGGATTCTCGTTTTACTGGCAATTTTTGGACTACAGTATTTGAGAAGCTAGAGGTGCAGTTGGGAATGAGTAGTTCTGATCATCCTGAAATAGATGGGCAAACTGAGAGAGTTAACCAAACCTTCGAAGACGTGCTTAGGGCGTATGTGAGTGAAAGGCAAACACAATGGGAACGTTACCTACCATTGTTGGAGTTTGCCTATAATGATAAAAAGAATGCATCTACGAAGATGAGTCCTTTCAAGCTAAATTATGGTTTTAGACCAGCCAGTCAAGTCACTATAGGTATGCCTCATAAGACACCTAGTGCTATGGAATTTCTAACTCACATGCAACAGATGTTGGAGTTAGCTAAGGAAAATATAAAAGCGGCGATGGTTCGGGCAAAGACATATGTTGATCTGGATCGTACGCCAAGAGAGTTCGAGGAAGGAGATATGGTATTTCTCAGGATTCCAAAGGACTCAAAAACCCTAAAAACAGGGAAGTGTTATAAGTTGTCACCTAGATATTGTGGACCTTGGAAAATTGTTAAAAAGATTAATAGCGTTGCTTATGAATTGGATTTGCCTATTGGTTGTAAGGTTCATCCTGTTTTTCATGTTTCACGCTTAAAGAAGGTTTTACATGATGGTGATAACTTGTTGGCTGATGGCCTTATATTGTTTCAGGAGCATGGGGAGGTGATGCATGGACCAGCGAGAGTATTGGACCGGAGGCATAGACGGTTGTAGAATTGTTTGCTTCGTCAGTACTTGGTTGCATGGCATGGACAACCTCTCAATGATGCTACCTGGGAGACCGCACATGGGTTGCATGCACAATATCCAGACTTTGCCATCGAGGATGATGTCATCTGAGGAGGGAAGGGATGTCACATGTACTTTGAATCCCTTTGTCCAATGTATGGTAAATTGTAATTATTAAATTGTAAATGGCTAAGTCACCGGCCTGTGGAGACAATTGTATATTGTTATAGTGACTAAATACGAGATGGCCAAGGGGGTACTGGGTCTCATGAGAGTCTGCTGGACTGACCTCCTAAAAAGTAGAAAGGGTTGACTGGTCAACATGACATGTGTCACATGCTCATTGGGACACTTGGTCCAGTGCATGAGTGACACTTGTCAGACGGTCAATGGACGGGTCAACAGGACATGTGTCATATGCTCATTGGGACACTTAGTCCAATGCATGAGTGACACGTGTCGGACTATCCACCTACTAGCTTGCCTATGTGTCAGGGTACTGCCAAGTGGCAAGTGTCGATTGTGCATGGATGTGTCGACGTTAGGATGTGTTAGGGTTAAGGGGTGCTTGAGGGGATATAGGGTGAGCCTTGTCAGGCATTCCTCATTATGATTATGGTATTTCTATGCAGCTATGGTTGGGAGGAGACTTGCGGCAGAGCTCTCATGTTTGCTTGTTGATCTATGTACATTTGCTTGAGATTAATAAAGTGACGGATTTGTTGGGTAATTCTGTGTATTTACTTAGGGTTTGTGAGCTTGTGTGCAACAGTGTTGGTAGTTCTCTGGAAGTTTTGATGGATAATTGGTAACAGTTCCATTAGTTTCGATTGAATTTTGCCCTTAATTTGCCATAGTTACTGAGATCGAGGTCTCTGATCTACAATTTTAGGAGACTTATTGACATAATTTGATGATCTGCTACTTTCTTGATCCCATCTGGAACTGGATCCCTCTTGGATCCTGATGGATTTTTCCGAACTTGCCAGTCTGGCCGAATCTTGATGGATCTAGCTTGATTTGGCTTGATCTTCCTAGATCTAGTGATGATGGTCTATCAGAATAGCTTTTCGTAATGTGCCACCACCAATCTGGATCTATCTCACTGTGGTGGCCAGTACTTGTGCAACCGGCTACCATTGATGGGTGTATCAAACGGTGTCCCATCTAGCTTCTCTAAATTCATGGCTCCATGATTAGGAATTTCCTTGATCCGATAAGGACCTTTGCCTATGAATTTTGATTTCCCCTTGATCACCTTGGTTTTATACATCAGGACCAGATCTCCAGAGCAAAGGTCCTTCTTTTGTAACATGCGATCGTGCCATGCTTTGAATCTTTCCGTTTCAGCTGCCAATGCATGCACAACTAGTAAGCGTGTTTCACAGAGTTTATGTAGAGCTTCGTGGCGTAGTTGTAGAGATTTAGATTCATTTAGGCGTTGCGTTGTAGCAATCCTTAATGAAGGAACTAGAAACTCTATTGGCATTACAACATCCTGACCATATACCAATTGGAAAGGTGTTTGATCAGTTCTTCTCTTATATGTTGTCTTGAATGCCCACAGAGCAGCATGCAGCTTATGTTCCCAATCTAATCTGCTAGCTTCACCTGTTTTTGTGAGCACGCTACACAGGATCTTATTGGATGATTCTGCTTGCCCATTACCACAAGGATAATAAGGCGTATTGATTCTATGGATCACAAATAATTTCTCCAAGAGGACCTTGATGGTCTCAATGATGAAATGACTTCTTCGATCGTTGACTAGCTCCACTGGGCATCCAAAGCGCACAACGATATTTTCATAAAGGAACTTGGCAATGGTCCTAGCATCAGCTACTCTTACTACCCACTTGGTGAGATAGTCCATGGCTACGATTATATATCGAGCCTGGAAACTCCTTGATGAAGGGTGAATTGGACCGATGTAATCCAATAACCACTTTTCGAATGGTGTTTGGGCTAAGACCGGGTGCAGTAGGTCATAGTTCAATCTTGTTGGTCTTCTCGCCCTTTGGCACACATCGCACTTTCTCAAGTATTCCTTCGTATTCTTATGAATCGTTGGCCACCAACATCCTGATTGCAGGATCTTGCGAATTGTAATGTCGGATGCAAAATGGCCTCTACCCATGCCTTCATGTGAAATCAAAATGATCTGGGTGGCCTCATGAGGAATAATACACCACCAAAGAATCCCATATGGTCCTATTCGATACAACTAGCCGACAATCAGTTGATAAGGTCTAGCTTTCAAGATCAATTTCCGCTGATCCACCTTTGGTAGTAGTTTGTCTAGTTGGCCTCGCATTAGCAACAATGTCGGCAGCCCATTCTGGTATTGTGTCTACGTGAAATAAGGCAGCATCGACCAGCTCATCGTCGATTGGGTTGCAACCTCCTTCCCCTTGATTCGCGACACATGATCTGCCATGTAGTGTTGTTTTCCCTTGCGAACTACTATCCGAAAATCAAACTCCAACAACAAAAATAGCCATCTGGTGATTCTCCCGGTGTTGCAAGTTTTATTAACGAGATAGAGCAAGGGTTGATAATTCATTTCTGTATCACTGAGCTGTCGGCTTGCAAATCAGATTGGAAAATCCTTTTTGTGTTCACCTAGCTAGGTTAAGACTACTCCAACTGCATACTACGATGCGTCTGTATTTTGCCGTATTCACACAAATTCTATTTTGCCGTTATTCTTGGGTACTATAACTATCAGCGATACCCATTCCGTGTGCTCGATTTCATAAATGAAATCTGCATCCATCAGCTTCTACAACTCCTGCTTGATTAGCTCTGTATGAATCGGGTTGCAGCAGTAGTAACGGCTTACCTTGGGGACTGCTCCATCCACCAAGGGTATGGTGTGTTGGACTACTATTGGTGGAATGCCCTTAAGATCACTATAACTCCAGGCAAAACAGTCTTTATCCTCCACCAACAAGGATTATAGTCTCTTGAATTGTGTGGGCATTAACTGCTCTCCCACATGCACTATCTTTTCTTCTTCACCTGGCTCAGCAAGGTTCATCGGCTGTGTTTGCGCAGGTCCCTCGAAGACTTGTTCCGCTGGTGCCTCACTTTGATAAGGTTCTCGTTGGGCTTGCGGCATCATGATTACCACGTCGTCCAAGGTAAAATTTTTGAAAGTTTCAGGCATCTCGTGAACTGGCGCTCGTCAAGATTACTCTTTCAGCATATTGATCTTAGCCCGACTGGTCATCTTTTGGTTTTTTGTCACCTGTGTAGAAGATGACGCTGTATCTGAGTCCATCTTGATTGACTTCAAGGAATCCAACACCTTCTTTTTGCTCTTTTTTGTCATTTTGGTGGATTCGTCCTTGTTGTCTTTCATTGAAATTGCCGCGACATTCGCCTCGTGGTTGCGAATATCGACATCCACTGTAGCTATTGCCTCTTCAAGTAGATCACTTCATCAGATCACCTGGTTGTAGCATTGCTTCACCTGATTCTTCCTATTCGCAGGTGCCTTGGGTGGATCAATCCTTGAGACTTTTGCCATTGCAGACTTTTGTGGTGGTTGAGCTGGTACTTTCTTGATTCCGTAACGATCTGGGTCCATATGGTGTAGGACCTGCTCATCAATTAGCTCAATCTCCTTATTATAAGTTAGAGCATGTTGCCAAGGGACTAAATCATCGTCCACTGGGTTCTCAATAGGTTCTGCTGACAGCCATGCTATGTTTATCATATTCACCCCAAATGTGATTGGTGTGTCCATAGTGTAACACTTGGGTGAAAATGTTCTGGGTCCAGGATCTGACTCATATTGACATGCTTGGCAGTCAATAGTTGTTAATGCATCCGTCCACTCACAACATCCGTCTCTGAATCATAGTGACCTCCCTTGGCTGGCCTTGGGCGATCAATTGTGTGATCTGTCGTGGATGATCCGTCATCAACTTTGGGTGCAATAGGTTTCACCACCCATGTGGTTGGATCGACCTTTACAACCTGCTCTTTGTTCTCGAAGGTGAGTTTCCTCATACCCCAGTTGTGTACTACTTGCGCAGTCCTCAACCATGGTCTTCCCAGTAACACACGATATGCAGTTGGAGATTCAGGTATATCCATGACTACAAAAGTGATCACAAACTGCATGTCTGCTTTTTACAGGGATATCGACAACTACACCTTTTGGTTTAACACATGATTGATCCGCCAACTTGATGGCGAATCTTGCTGGCTTCAACCCTTGTAAAGCCCACTTTTCATACAAAGTAGTGGAGATCAAATTGACACCTGATCCTTCATCTACTACTGTTGCCTCGTCCTTGTATCTCTTGTGATTGATTGGCAAAGTGATGTTGTGTTTCTCACTTTCCCATGTTGCCTCGATGTGGAGGACGTTACTTGTTTCTTCATAGCCCGTACAATATATGGGCTCAGGGCTACTGGCTCCTCATCCACTTTGGCCCATTCAAGTAGAAGGCTTTTCGCTTGTGGTGCAATCCGCAGTAGTTCCCCTAGTAGTAAACTAACACGGCTCACCAGTAAAAGTGTGAGCCTTTCAGTGCGTGGTTCCTCAGGCTCCACCATTTGAAAAGGTGGTTTATATTGGTGCAACCGATCATTCTGATTAGTGCGCGGTGGTGAGCTTGCTTGCGGTTCCCGTTCGCCGCCAACTAGAGGTTCCGTGGAATTGTCCCTTTCCTACTCTTTTTCCTCTGCTTGTGTCTTCTGTACCCAGTGTCGTATTTTTTGGTACTGTCTTCTTTCTTCCCTCACATTTGGATATGGTGCTGAAGTTGAGGGTTGGTCGTCAATGACTGAGGGTGGTGGTGAAGGAGCCACTTCCTTCCTCTTCTGTGCTCGCGTGACGACTAACACAGGAGCGTGGAATTGTTGTCTTCCCGCTGGAACTGCTGGTTGTCGTATCACAATGAAGTTGAGAGGTGCACTGGTTCCATGTATAAATGGGCAATTCTTGTAACAATGTCCATAACCGCATTCTCGACAAAAGGATGTATATTGTCCCTTGTATAGACATTCTGCAATTCTATGTAGTTCGCCACATCCGTAGCAGCCGTAGTTTCTCTCGCCTTGACACTAAGTTTAAGCTGCATAGGCCATAAATATTCATTTATGGCAGGATCCATAAATGGTTCATCTGGCCCGTACCATTGCTGCTGTTCAGGTTGAAGTGGTACTTGCATCTTTGGTTCCTGCTCCTGTCAGATTTACAAGGGCCACTTGTTGATTGGCTAGCCTTGGAGGTGTAGTGTTGCTGATTCAGTGCACCGTACCTCGGTGCCGCGTTTGGTGCCCCTTGATGATATGGATAAGAAGTCTGATAAGGACAAGGATCTGATCAGTCTGAAGTGAAATTTAGGCCTTTTACGATGGTTTTTTCTTGATAACTTCTTATTTCTTGCTCTGATTGACCTGAGATTTTGACAATAGCTGGATCTGATGCATATCTTTCCACTGATCTAGTCTGCGGGGTTCTCTTGTGCGAGGGTTCTATAGCTATTTTTGCAGATAAAAAACTTGATATCTCTCAGATCCTTGGAAAGTAACTCTCTCAAGGATCATAGTAGCTGGATCTGGGTCAGATCTCACTATGTAATTCTCTGCGAGAGTTAACTCTTGCACTAATTGAGAATTTCACTATATGCGAGGGTTCAGAACCACTATTATGGCTAGATCTTCACCAAATCTCTATACTAACTCTCGCAGGCTTCATCACTGATGGAAATGAACATTCTGAATCATTTGAGAGGGTCTGCGAGAGTTCTTACTGGAAGGATTTGCCAGATCTTCAAATTTTAGTAATTTTTTAGCACTTAAATCCAATTTTTAGCTCACTGGAATCAAACTAATTCTTGCAGGTTTTTTTGTGTCCTTGTCTCTATGAGATGGAACTTCAGAATCCTCTACGAGAGTTCTTGCCCACTGGAACCGAAAATTTTGGTGTCTGCGAGGGTTCTCTGGTACTTTCCCGTCTTTTTTCCACTGGGAACTCTCGCACAGGCACATAAACATCAAACTAACTCTCGCAAGCTTCTCTGTGATAGGTACCTAACTATGCATAGATGCTACTTTTAGTTAGTTTTCTACTTTTTGTCTAACTCTACCTCCCCTAACACTACTCACACTAACTCTACTCCCCTAACTAACTTCATCATGATTGTTGGTGAAGAGAAATGATAGAATAGAAGAGAAAGAAGAAGGAGATGAGAGAAAGAGAGAGAGATGAGATGGAGGTTAGCTCAAATGCTCAATTTCATTGCTTATGAGAAAACCTTAACTAGCATAAACAAAAAGCATGGGAAATGGAAATAACAAGCAACCACAACAATAGCATAAGCAAGAGTGATTAGCAAATGAGGATGCTTGAGCTCTCAAAATGATAGAGTCTCCTCCTCTCTATTAAGCATGAAAATAGAGTACAAATGATGTCTTTTTATAAAGTGGGGAAGGCCCTTGCCCCAAAATCCTATTGGCTAATATTTACATTGATCCTATCCATTCATCTTGGACCCAACTTGATCCAAGGGTCCACAAAAAGTACATTGAAATTCACAAGATTCATGTGGGTCCCAATTTGGACCCAACTCTAAAAAGTAATCTCTAAGTTAAAAAATGACTTTGGGTCTCTAGTTTTATTTTAATTCAAAGGCTCAAGGCTATTTTATTTTATTTACAACTTAAGCTTGCGTGCTCATTGGGCCATGAGCTTACGCGCGCAGGATGCCATGCCCTCGCAACACATTTTATTGGTCAATTTTATTTATTTACAATTCGTTGGGAATACCCCCAACAGATGTGGAAGTCCCAATCTAGTTTGAAGGGTAGTTATAAACAAGTCATTGTTGACTCGCAATAGTGGAAGAACTGGACGAGCAACCAGCCAAGCCCCTGCACCTGGATCAGCACAAGAAAGAAGACGAGTTCGAACCACATCAGAAGGTGAATCTTTGATAAGTTAACCGAAGGAATAAGAGTGAAGATGCTCCATAAAAAAAAAGATAATCTATTAAGAAATAGATTAACTAGTTAGCATAAAAATCCCAAAGAGCTCTATTGAACGTTGATAACTAGCAAACCAAGAGTAACAGGAAATTGATATGTTGGATATCTAGATTTAGTTCTCAATTGAAGCCTAGAAAGTTTTGGTATACTTTCTATTTCTGACTTCTAGATGGAATACAAAAATAAGATAACTCATATTTCCTGTATGAATCCAAGTTATAGAATGCTTTTGAAGTCTAGAATTTTCCTATAAAAGAAAACTTTAGAATGTTTTTCGCATTTTCTTGATTTGGATGGTATGAACATACCCTCTAGTGTTCTCTAATAACTATGCGTGACTTGAAAATCCAAAAAATTATGGTTGATGGAATATTGATGGGTAATAAATTAGTACCACCCCAAGTTAAATGTAAAAAGTATTTCTCAAACAATTCTTACAAATATCGGTCCACCATAAAGGTCTCTAAAACTAAATATTCACTTGTCATTGACATTTTGAAATTGAATATGAAGGCAATTTTTTTTTTGCAAGTCATATGAAAGTCAATTTTAAGATACAATTAAAAAAAGTTTACATAGTCAAATGGAGAACACCCTTGAAATAAATCAAACTTTTACTCATACCATTCATTTTAAAATGTGAGTCTATTGTTAAAACTCAAAGCTCTAGAAACACTAGACCACTAGTACTTGATAGATCAAGTATTCATGGAAGCCAACAAGCCATTCAATCAACCTTCCAATAAACTCTCTAAGAAGGACCATGGAGATTGGGCATAAATTAGAATAAAACCCAATTATATCTCCAACTTTTTGAGTGCTTATAGTAGCAATTGTGGTTTATTATAAATGGAGCTTGGTTACCTAATGTGACATGGCTCCAAAGGCCATGACTTCATCACTAGGCACATTAGCTTAAAAAGGGGAAAATCACAAGCACTACTAAACATTGGAACTGATTGGCCGATATCGCCTTGGAACTTAGCTCTACAAGTTCCTTAAGTGAACTCCATGAGTCCAAGTTCCACTCTAAATATATGATTTATGCAATGTGCATCACACACTCATATAGGAAATTCATCCACCCAACAAGTCAAAGATTTTCATTGCTTACAATGATACTTTTGTCTCCTCCAATATAGCACAAAGCACCACTTAGGATGGATCCATCACATCCAAGATGACTTCACTCTAATATGGATCCATCACATCCAACATGACTTAGGATGTTGACTTTGATTGACCTCCATTGCTCTATTCTTGTAAGAAAGAGTTCCTTTCTAGAAAATGCATAATGCAGCATTGATGTTGTGCTCCATCCTGCAGATCACTCAACGAGATGTACACTTCAGAGATGTCCAGATAGGATTTCCACAATTCAGAGATGTCCACATAGGATTTCCACAACTCATTGACCTTTTTAGTCTTAAATAATAATAAGCGGCTGAGTGGCTTGTAGTGGGTGAAGACTTCTTCATCTCTTTGATTTAGGATTTCTACTCTCTCTCTCTCTCTCTCTCTCTCTCTCTCTCTCGCTCTCTCTCTCTCACATTAGTTTCAATTTTCAGACATGGGTGTGATAGTGAGAATTTTGGTTTTAGCTTTCCAGCTTCTTCAGACACAAGGATTATCTCAAAAGTCTAACAATGCTGATCATTACATCTACAATTCCAGTCGCACTCCTTCACATTATGAATACCAGGATGAACTCCGAGCCCAGAAATCTGAGGATTATCCTGCACTTGATCTGCGTACTGAATTACTGCAGCAAGCTGCTGAGAGTCACGGTGAGGCTGATGTTTTGCTCATGTTCAAACAGAGTATTACTGATGATCCCTTTAACATGCTTCAGAATTGGGATTCTGGTCAGAAAGGAAACTTTTGCAGCTGGTATGGCATTACTTGCAAGGCGACGCGGAAGATGCCTCTATCGGTTGTCAGCCTAGATCTTTCTAACAAGATATTGAGTGGTACCATCAGCCCGTCCCTTGCCATGCTTCCTCGCCTGCAAGTACTCAATCTTTCGCTTAATTACCTCCATGGAAGTATACCCGGTGATCTCAGTCAATGTAGTTCTCTCACTATCCTTGACCTGAGTCAAAATCAGCTGTCTGGTTCTATTCCTTCAAGTCTAGGGATGCTACAGAAACTCCAAATCCTTGTTCTACATTCAAACCTGCTGGAAAGTTATCTGCCTTCTTCTCTAGGCAACTGCTCAAGCCTGATTTATCTCGTTGTGTTCAACAACAGCCTCACAGGTGACATTCCTACGAGCTTGGGATTGTTGATGCACCTTCAAGGCCTCTACCTTTGGGAGAACGCTCTTACAGGCCCCATTCCCGCTTCTCTCAATAACTGCTCTGACCTTGCTTATCTAGACTTAGGAGAAAATCGGCTCACAGGAAACATTCCAGTGGAGCTCGGGAGGCTGCAACAGCTGCAGGGTTTGAATCTTTTTGAGAATGAACTAGATGGTATTCTTACTTCTTCGATAAACAATTGGACAAATCTCGTACATTTGGCGATTTATTCCAATCGTCTGACTGGATTTCTTCCCTGGGAGCTTGGAAAACTTGCTTCTGTGCAATTTCTTCACTTACATGATAATACCTTCACCGGCAGCATTCCTCCTACATTGAACAACTGCACACAGCTGATCGAGCTCAATCTCCATCTTAATGCACTTAGTGGTTTCATACCCAGTGAGGTTGGCATGCTTAAGAATCTCCAGGTCCTAAACTTGGACAGCAATAATCTAACAGGTCATGTTCCGTCGTCCCTTCAAGGCTGCAGAGCACTTCAATATCTGGGACTCTCTGTAAACAACCTCACTGGAAAGGTTCCTGTCCAGCTGGGGCAGCTTCAGAGATTGAAATATCTCGGTATGGGATATAACCAATTGAAAGGACCTTTTCCAGATTCTATATCCAATTGCACTGCACTGTATCACATTTATCTTGCTTCAAATCAGCTTTCTGGCAGTATTCCAAAGAGTATCTCACTTCTACCAAATCTTGCCTTTTTAAGATTGCAGTTGAACTCTTTCAGTGGTGATTTACCTGCGGAGATTGGGAACCTTTCTAGGCTAGTCGGGCTATACCTCTCTGGAAACAGTCTCAGCGGATCCATCCCTGCAACACTGGGCAGATTAAAAAAGCTCCAGGATTTGAGGATGTTCAGAATCGGACTGACAGGAACGATCCCACCTGAGCTTGGAAACTGTAGCCAATTGGGTTTCGTATCTTTACATGGCAACAGTTTGAGTGGAAGCATTCCAGATTCCCTAGGACAGCTTCAGCAGTTAAGAACTCTCTATCTCTATGAAAATAATCTCACTGGAAGCCTCCCTGCTAGTTTAGGAAAATGCATTCGCCTGGAAGACTTTGTGGTTTTAAGCAACAAACTCAATGGTAGCATCCCTTCTGAAATTGCAAAGCTTCCTAGCCTGGCTATCAATTTTGTAGTGGCAGATAACTTGTTGAGTGGACTTATCCCTTTCGAGCTTGGTGGAATGACGCTGGTGCAAAGCATGGATCTTTCTAGGAACAGATTCTTTGGAGAAATACCGAAAGGCATTGGCAACTGCATTAACTTACACTACCTTGATTTGTCAAATAACAATTTGCAGGGAGAGATCCCTCCGGCCCTAGGAAAATTGAAGAACTTAAATTCTAGCCTAAACTTATCACACAACCACCTGGAAGGGTTTGTGCCCAACGATCTTGCAGAGTTGCAATCTCTTGTGAAGCTAGATCTTTCGTACAACAATCTTTCGGGTTCGATACCTGCCGCCCTTGGAGGAATGCCCAGGTTGAGGATTTTGAATATTTCCAGTAACAACTTCATAGGTGCTGTTCCGGATACGGGTGTTTTTGGAAATCTTTCCGAATTTTTCTTCCTTGGAAATCCTGGTCTGTGCGGTAAGATTGTCCAGAAACCGTGTCTAATGCGTTCTCGTAAACGAAAACAGCTGAATGAGGCTGAGAAGATAGGGATAATCATCAGTGCGTGCATTTTCCTGCTTTCCGCCATTCCAATCGGATGGTACATCTGGAAGCGCGGCAGAAGCATGCCAGTGATAGCTCTCACTCCTTGGAGGATACAGCGGAGTTTCTCGGCACGAGAACTATTGGATGCAACGAATGACTTCAGTGACGACAACGTGATTGGGGTGGGCGGCTTGAGTGTCGTCTACAAGGGAAGACTTCATGATGGGAAAGTCGTAGCTGTGAAAAAGTTGAAAGATCAGATGGAGGGCGAAATAGAAACTGCCGAGATTTTTGTGAAGGAGGTACAGATTCTGAGCAAAGTACGACATCGCAATCTGGTGAAAATTCTCGGCTACTGTTCCCACTCCAGCTTTAATGCCATCGTCTTGGAGTACATTCCCAACGGCAACCTTGATACATTCCTGCATCATCCGGACTTATCCCAGGAGCTTAACTGTGAGAGATGCATGCGCATAGCCGAGGGTGTTGCACAAGGCTTGGCCTACTTACATCACCAATGCATTGAGCCAATTGTCCATTGCGATCTGAAACCAAGCAACATCCTCCTGGATTCCGGCTTCGAAGCGCGAATCTCTGACTTCGGAATAGCAAAATTGAGAAGTGTAAACAGTACTAGTATGCAGGATCTTGTCTCAGCATTAAGGGGCTCTGTAGGCTACATTGCTCCTGGTAAGCACCATCCACTCCTCGACTATCTCTAGAGTCTATACTTTTCTTCCTGAGTTCTGTACACACATTAATCTGAAGCCCAACGGTGCTGTTTGACTTGCAGAATATGCCTACTTGCAAAAGGTTTCCAGGATGGCAGATGTTTACAGCTATGGGGTGGTGCTGCTGGAGATGTTGACCAGAAAAAGACCAACAAGCGAGGAATTCCGCGAGAGGAGCAGCAGCCTGGTGGAGTGGGTCCGATCATCTGTGCTCGCTGATGGAGCAGAGAGCACGATGGATGCTGCATATGGGTGCTGGAGGTGGATGGAGGCCGGGGAGGGCGAGAGAGAAAGGAAGCAGCAGCAGCAGATCATGGTGGGTCTGATGGCGTTGGGCCTTCGATGCACAAGCACAAATCCTGGCGATCGTCCTGGCATGAAAGATATAGTGAGAATTCTGATCGTCCTCCAACGTGAAGCTGGAGTCAGCAGCGCTCCTCCCTCTTTGCATGATGATCTGCCTGCAGCTGAAGAACTAGACACAAGCCAAGTGGAGATATCTACTACACCTCATCAAGCACCAACAATTGAAGAAGGAGAAGTATGATCATAGTCCATAGTAGCTCAAATATTTTGCTAGCAACTTTATAAGAATTTACAATGCCTCAAGGAAAGCCACACACTAATAGGCTACTTAGGAAGTGCATTGCATGATGTGAGAGAGCACACACCTTGGGGCTAAAAAACCACAAAGCAATCCAGCTTGAAATGGTGCACAACTCACACTTGCAACTGCAAAACCGAAAAGCATTACTTGAAATGGTGCGCACCACACTTGTGGATGCAAAACGAAAAAGCAATACTTGAAATGGTGCAATGCATGTGTACCCTTTTAACAAGAGCACACAACATCAATACTGCGAGAGGAGTGCATGTGGTACACTTTTTAACAAGAGCCCATGACATCAACAAAAAAGAAAGATTCAACAATCAAATTTGTAGTTGCAAGATTCAAAATTCACATGGGTTAAGATTTTAGCATTAGGAACATACTTTGAAACTAAAAGATAAAATGCTAGTCTTATTAGTGGAGCCAAACTATTTTGTCTATTTCCTTGTATGATGGTGCACTTTGTAGAGGGACTTTAAAAGTCCAAGCTCAACCTCATCTTAAGCATTCCATGTCATTGTTTTTTAACAAAAGGGCAAGCAAGACAAAAATTCAAAATCGATATACTCTTACCATGACTCTCATATGTCTGAACTCAAATACTATCCACAAAAACATAATGACCTCCAAGTACTTAGGATAGTTAGAACCCGTTTGCGATCACTAGACAATAAGGTGTTGGAAATGCAAGCACTAGCAAAACAAAGGGTAATGACCTTACGATAGTTGGAAAAGATATATGTTCATTGGACAAGAAAGGATTGACTAGACAAAATTCCTTTAAGTGGAGACTTACAAAAAACTTTTTGTAAATAAGGATTACTCAAATAGAAGGTCCTCTTGGAGTTTATTGTTGTCCTTTGGATGTGCATTGTGTTGGTGAGTTTGAGTTCAAATAATGTTGTGCTTTGCTTAGGTGATGCTAATGAGAATTATCACACAACTACAATGAAATTAGAGTGGTTGGTCTTTTTGTTGAAAATTCCAGAATTCACACGTGTGGGGAATGTCCACAAGAGTGACTGATCTTGATTAAGCTTTGTGATTGGCACAGTTTCCTGATTCTAGATTGTTCAACAAGATCTAGTTCAGAAGATATGGCTAATTCACAATCTAGCATGCTAATCAATAGAGTATCATAGCAATGAATCAAAGAATGATTAAAAGTACAAGATTACAATGCATAAGCATTAGCCTCAACACGAGTTAGAGAGAGAGAGAGCTAGAGAGTTAACAAGAAAAAACAGTTTCGATCCAACCAAGCATGAGATAGCTACAAAACTTTGGTTCTTCATTACTTTGTGAATGAGAATGATATGTACATATATAGGAGAGCCAAAATTCGTGGTACTCCTTGCATTCAATGCACATCTTACACCTATTCAAGTGCAAACAACTATTAACTTGACACCTAACTGCTAGCATGCATAGGTTGCACCTAACTTCTACCTACTTTCTCCAAATGGCAATTTCTCAACTAGCCATGTACAAATCTACATGCATGTGTCCATTAGAGTGATTGCATGCTTTGCATGTCACTATGGAAACTTAGGACATTATGCATTTATTGTGGCTCGAGTTTCTACAAGGTCATAATTGACCAATTCCATGTGAATATCTATATGCATGTCAAACTAGACATTGTCAACATTATTGCATATCACACTAGACCAACTAGACTTTATGCATGTCACTGGAATTTGATCTACCTAACCCAAACTCGCCCTATTCTACAAGGATATGTGCTCAATTCACATACCTTGGATATGTACAAAATATTTACACGGGTAGGATCCCCCAAACATTAACAATAGATGATAGATATGTTTTACAATTTTTAACACTCCTCCTTAAAATATATCTATCTGATGTTGGTGAAGATCCTTTGAGTTTGGATTCTTTGCTTTGCATTTGAAGTGAAAATGAACAAAGAATCCATCATAGCAATATGCTTACCAAATCCATGATAAGTTCTCTTTGATAGAAATCTTTTCCAAATGCCTTTTAAAAATATTCCACCAACCTGCTACTATGCCAATGTACCTCCTGTATGTCTGATGTCAATCCTGGGTATGCAAAGTCCACATGCATGAAGTTGGCTACAAGAAAGATTGAAAAAATCGAGGCTTCCATGCCTCATCATGACCACAAAGATCATACAGATCAAGATTGTACCATGAGCAATATTCAAGATTAAGCTTACTAGCTTCACTAGTCCAGAAAATATGAACTCTATCCAAAATGGGTCTAATCTTGAAACCATACTCAAACTTGATCAAATTAAGGCTAAATACTTTCTTGAGGGTGTAAGTGTCCTCAGTGGATGTTTCACTTAACCTTACAAGAAGTTTACAATATGCCTCAATACATGAAAAAACTCCTTTTTTCAAACTATGAGTACTAAACTCATACTTGCTCTTACTCAATTTAAGAGCATACAAATGATGGTACAACATCTTGCTTTCTAGATGTTTTGGAAACATAATCAAGTCACAAGAGACAAGAAGTAATTCCAAACTAAAGACTTCATTCAAAAACAGAATAGTCTTACTTGATCTTTGAGATAAGCAAATCTCAATTAGGTAAGATACATCATTAATAAAAGAAAAATAACAATAGGTGAGTAAAACAAAATGAATACCACCTTTACTTATCTTTTCTTTTCCATGAAATAAGATCAACAAGGACTCGGCCTTGTACAATGATGAAGATCTCCTTGGACATGCATGTTGAGGATACTCCTCCTCAAACCTTGACCTCATCACAACTTGATTACTTGCCATAGTAATGACTTGTGATGCACTATGAGACACTGTGCTCTCGGCCACTTCCAAGATAGAAAATAGATCTTCAAAATCAAGAACTTCTCCATGTTCAAACACCTTCGAGATAGAGAGTGTAAAGGCTATGTAGCCTTCCTTGTTGGATAAGCATCCAACCATGATCCATAGACTAGGATCACCATCCTTCTTTCTGTCCAAGAAACCATATACAAAGCAATAGTTTTCAAGAACACTGAGGTATACAACCTTAGGCTTATAACTGAACAAGACTTCATAAAGTGCACTCCTTCCATTAGCTTCATAATTCCATAAAGTTTTGCATGATGGAACATACACATGCACCAAAAAACTTGAAGAGACAAGACACATCCAAATGTAACTTGTGGATCCATCAATAGTACATGCAAAGCAAGAAACACCTTCCTTGCTTACTGATAAAGAAAGATGAATATCGAAATGTTCCAACTTTATAGAATGTTCTGTCTTTTTAGAAGACATTAAATTTGGATCCATAACTGATTTTGCCATAGAATAAGCCACTCTTTGTGAAACAACCATTGATATTGAAATCCATTTCATAACCATCATCTAACAACTTTCCTACACTAATCACACTCTTTGTGAGACTAGGCACATAGAGAACATTGGAAAGTGTAAAATTCATAGAAGATGTAAGTTTTAAGGAACAACTTCCAACACCTTCAATTGCACATGCATCACCAACTGCTGTGTATATTGATTTCTTAGGATCTAGAACAGATTCAATAGAAACAAAAGAATCTTTGGAGCAACTCATATGAGTTGTAGCTCCACTATCAATATACCATGATACATCATTAAAAGGTAAAGAAGAAAAACTAGACATTAGAAGAGGTGCCTCTCCACAACTTGCATGTGAGACTTCTATGATACAACTGGTTTGAACTTCTTGTGTCTTCTTCTTGAAGTTAGAAGGATGAGCTGACTCATCTTCTACTCCACCATAGTCTTGGTTCTTTGCTTTTTTCTTGGTGAAGTCACGAGAGTACTGGGTCTTACTCCTCTTTCTTGACTTGATCTCGGCTTCATGAAGGTTCTTCAGAGTCTCCCAAGTCTCCTTTGCTGAGGTGCATGAACTAATCTCTCTCAACATCTCATCAGAGATGTTCAATTTGATGATATGTAGAGCAATTCTTGCTCTCTTCTTGAATTTCTGAGCCTCATCAAAAGCTGCAAGTTCAACTTCAGTTCCAATTACAATATCCATTACACCATAGAGAATCAACAAGGATTCTATCCTATCCTTCCAAAGTGAATAGTTAAAGGTGTATAGTCTTTCACTAGATTGAAAGAGACAATCTCCTATAGATGCCATGAATGTGAAGACTCTTGTAATTGGACTGCAATATGTTTGAGCTTGTTCCTATCTGACTTAGAGTTGCTGCTCTCTTTCTCTATAGGTATTTTCAAAAAATGTACTACCTTCCTATGTGAAACACATGCAACTGTATTTGAGACAGATCTCAAATATTCCACAAGACAAGCTAACTAGATCAGATACACAAAGTGGATTGAGACACTTTGTTTAGTTTGAATCCTACTTTTGGCACGTGTGAAATGCAACAAAAGAAAACACTATTGACACTCAGAAGGCTCAAAGGGTGTTCAATTACTTCAAACTATTTTTTTACAACTGGTCATTTTTTTGAAAAGCCGTAAAATATTTACCGGTCATTTCTATGGCCGCAAGATTTTCTCTAGCCTCATTTAGGACAGGCTGGGACCCAATTCTAGGTGGACCGGCACTTTTGGCTCGGTCTTACAAAACTTGACCACAAAATATTTTTGACGTTTTTTTCGAAAGTCAGTTTCTTACTTTGAAACTGTGTCTAGCCACTTTAGGACGGGCTGGGACCCAAGTCTAAGGCAAATTTGTGCCGATTTTTCTCCAATAACCGGGTTTTACATGCCGGTTTTTTAAATTATTGCAAACTTTAACTTCAATACTAGCCCGATTTTCCGTGCGAAAATATCAGCTAACATAAAACATTGTCTTGCAAAAATCCTTAGCGATAGTAGGTGGGTGCACATTGCACAGGAGCACGCTTGGAATTTGACGTGCACCCTTACCTTTCATTTTGATGGACTTTTTTTTTTTTTTTTTACTTTTCACATGACATGATAATGGAAGGGTACCTTTCAAATAAAGTAGGTATAAACCTTTACTTTATACATATATTATTGTTATATTTTATAATAATATTTTATAAATTTCAAACTAGCATAACATTTGACTTTTTAAAGTTGATTTTCAAATGAAAATGCAATTTTTAAGTTTGCCATATGACATGCTTTTAAAAATTTTGACTTTCTTTAAAAGGGAAATTAGCTTTTGACATGCATTACATGTTGCAAATGCCAAGCCTGCACGGGAGCATGTTAGGAGGTAGATTTCTAGGCAGCCATCGCTGCTATAGCAGCTTCGCTGCAAAATTCAGACAAAGCCTCCATAGTGAAACCAGCCGCTGGTTGGGTTGGAACCATCCGCAAATGGTCGCAGACACAGGTAGGTGGAGATCCTCTGCTTAGGGAGTGCACCGCGTGCACTCCCGTCAAGGAGTGCAATGACGCACTCCCTCCCCGGCTTGGTGCATCTTCAACCCGGCCCGAGTGCTTGTTCTCTCGACCAGCCACCGTCCCACGTTCAGTCTGTAGCCCTAGCGAGTGGGTGAAGCCCCTCTCCCGGCATTCCGTTTGCAGCCCTAGCCAGCGGGCCAGCCCGTAGCTCCATCTTATGCAAAAAATGGTTCTTTAATATGAGCTCCAAGCACTACATGGGTTCCATTTTCAAGGATTTTGATAGACAGATCAGACAATCGAGAAAGCCTATGTAAGTTTCAATGGAAGGCATAGATATGCACGAATTGATAGAATAAAGCCTTGGCAGTTTTTTTTAAAGAGTTGTGAAAATGAACATGGATAAGGAGTGAGAAGCAAGTTAGAATGTGAGGCATAAAAGGAGGATTCATGCGCAAGATTGGCTGTGGAAGAATTGGCATAATCATATTCAATTGAACTCTTCTAGTCTTTAATAGAGAAAATCGAGATGAATTTGTAAGCTGGGCATTTGACACTTGTATGTGGGTTTTGTGTCCTTTAGCCCTTGTTGGTGTGGGTAATCTATGGCTCTGCATGTTAGACGGATCCTCACAATGCTCCATGCCGGTATTATCCTGAAACAATGTCAGAATATTGCTTCCCAGCAACAAATGCTAAATTGCTCTCTCTTTGAGAAGTCATTCTATTTCTTTGTGTTTCCATTGGAAGGTGCATAGCTTGAGGGAAGGTGCTCGGGCCTCCTCTTGCCTCCTTTCGTTGGTTTTATTGTGGCATGTTTTTAATCGCTTTATGCCTAGTTTAGCCACAATCTATCATTTCCATTCCCTTTGGGTGTTAATCTAGGATTTAGTTTAATCACCTTGCTAGTTGGGTAAGCCTTAGTAAGGTTTTGCATTTTGTCATTTTAGATAGTTTCATTTTCGTTCCGAGCACTAGTTGGGTAAGCCTTAGTGCTTCATCGTTGTCCTTTATTTCCGCATTTCTATTTGAAGCTTGGTAGAAACTTAGAAAGTGGATGATCCTTTGTATACTACACCGCATCGTGAGTAGATCTAGCCATAGCACGCCTAAGCCAAATTTACTTCCAACACTGGCGCCGTTGCCACTGTTTAAGCATTTTTTACCTAGCTTCTTATTCTTTTATTTTTTCACCTTCGTGTTGTATGTTTGTTTGCTTGCTTGCTTTCTATCTTCCAACCACAGCACGAATCTTCTCTCCAGGTCCTACACGAGGTGCAGAGCAACCTATCAAGCCGGGGGAAAGCAATAAAAGTGTCAACTTGGGCATTTTCTTTGAAAAGAAGTGATCCAAGTGACATTTTTTCGAACCAAACAAGTATATCAGAATTCGTCGGTCTGTCTGCAGCCCTAGCAGACCCTGACTGTTGAAAGGCAAGCCCCCCCTCAAATCTCCAGCCCATGATGTGTCTGAATACTTTAAAGACTATACGATGGAGGATGTCACAATCCAATTACTCCAAGCTCAACGTGAGCCAAACAATAATTCACCCTATGAAGGCCCTGTCCGCACCATCACTCTTTCCTTGAGTGAGCCAACTGAAACTAACGAATGCATTGTCCACGTCGGGGCTCATCTCAATCGCGAACATCGCAGACGACTTGAAAAGGTACTGCGCAAATATAGACATGTCTTTACTTGCTCCTATAAAGACATGAAAGGTGTCTCATCCCAAGTAGTTGTGCATTGTAATATTCCCCTTATACCGGGTGCGAGGCCAACTGCTAGTCATCCCTACCAATGCAATCTGATCTACAAAATCAAAGAAGAACTCCAATGTTTGTTAGATTCATCTATGAAATTGAGCATACTGAGTGGGTCTCTCCAATCGTCATCGTTCCTAAGAAACATAAAAAACTTCGGATCTGTGTCGATTTTAAGAAACTTAATGTCGTTACAGAATGTGATCATCTTCCATTACCTTTTGGAAAATCGATCCTAGAAAATCTCGTAGGAGATGAGGCCTACTCCTTCTTAGATGGCTTTAGCGGATATAATATGATCCAAATTGATGAAGAAGATCAACATAAAGCCCTTTTGCCACAGAATGGGAAACCTTCTGTTGGAAAGTCATGCCTTTTGGTCTCTATAATGCTCCTAGCACCTTCCAACGTGTTATGCAAGCTGTCTTTTCTCAGCAGATGGGCGACACCCTAGAAGTTTACTTGCATGATTTAGGTGCACATTCAGAAGAATCATGACATCTGTCTGTGCTTGAGAAATTTTTTATCCAATGTCAACGATTCTACATCTCCTTGGACCCTGAAAAATGCCAGATCTGGGTCACACACGGTATTGTGCTAGGCCATATCATTTCAAAAAATGGCATAGCAACTGACCCCGAAAATATCCTCATCATTAAAAATCTACCAAAACCACGTACCATCCGCGAAGTCTACTCTTTTCTTGGTCACACCAACTACTATCGCTGTTTTATTTGCGAATTCACTAATAAAGACCGCTTAATCTACAAAGTCATTGTGGTACCCAAATGGACGGATGAATAACGCGTCGCATTTAATCAACCCAAAGAAGCCCTTACCAATGCACCTATCCTCCGGGCTCCTGACTATTCCAAAGAATTCCATGTGCATACCGATGCATCCAAGTATGCCATTGGAGCAATTCTCACCCACCGGGAGACTTCAAAATGGATTACCCAATCCGCTTTCTCAGTAGACAATTGATACCTGCTGAAGTCAAATATACCACTACCGAGCGTGAAGCCTTGGCAATGGTATATGCGGTTCAGAAATTTCACCATTATCTACTAGGAAAAGTTTTTGCTGTAGAACACTTCAACAAACAAATCTCGGTTCTAATAACAAAGTGCACAATTTAATTGACAAAGGCTGAGAAACAAACTCGAACTCAAAAGTATCTTAAAACTCTAAATATTCATGAACACTATCTTGTTGAAACTCGAAAGATTCGCGAACAATTTCTTGTCGCGAAATATTTTCATTCTTGTTTGTTGGGGGGTTTGCAGATCTCAAGGAAACCCTAACCCTAGTTAACGAGTGAGAGGGATTTGGCACCTTGCGTGTGTAAGTCCATTTCGATGATCACACAATTATTTGATTGATTAGTTAAAAGTTAATAAAAGGACTTTAGGCCTTTTTGCGGGACTTTTAATGTCGCAGGGCCTAAATGTCAAGTTAGTGAATAAAGCTGAGTTTCCCTCCAATTTTGATGGTTCCCACACTTTTTTAAATTTGAATGAAAAGAGAGGCAAGACTGGACCAATAGGATTCAGAGGCCAGGGTCCTCCTCTCTACTATAAGAAGAGACCAACTCGAGTTGCTCCTGATGTTCATTTTCTCATTTCAATAAAGCAGATTGGTTCTCTTCAGAAATGGATTGATGAATGTCCTTGCTCTCTATCACTTTTCCTCCATCTCTCATGCTTATTTGGATTTTGCTAATTGTTGGATCTGAGTGTTATTGGGATTGTATGTTATTATACTTTTTATGAGAGAGAGAGAGAGAGAGAGAGAGAGAGAGAGAGAGAGAGAGAGAGAGAGAGAGAGAGAGAGAGAGAGAGAGAGAGAGAGAGAGAGAGAGAGAGAGAGAGAGAGAGAGAGAGAGAAAGAGTAAGCTATCTCCGTTGTGGATGTGTAGTGTTAAGGGATTGTAAGTGTTAAGAGATGAGTAGTATTAAAGAGTAGGGTTAATGGATGTAGAGATAGATGTGAATCCTCCATTCATGTTGAAATCTGAACTAAACTATCGCTCTCATGGGAACGAACCTACGCGTGACAACTAACTCCGTCTCTTTGAGGCTAGATTGACTAGATCTTGGATTCAGGTTAAGCAAGGAAAGAAACCCACTACAATTTTGGCGCCGTTGCTGGGGAGCTACGCCAATTTTTCAGTTTGCAGCATGATTGTTGGATGGTTAGCTTGCATTAGGCATCTTGTCGTGGCATGAATAGTGTTAGATCTACATTTTAGGGTTACTTCGGGATTGATTTTGCTTGATTTGAGTGGATTGGCTTGTTTGAAATTTAATCTGATTAATAACATGGAAATCTATTCAGATCATCAATCTTAAGGTCCATTTGAATCTGAGATATCAGAAAAAATAACAAAAATCGATCAAATCTGCCAGATTGGTCAAAAAAGAGGCAAAAAGCGTCATCGGAGTTGATAACTTTTTACCCTCTTTTAGGAAACCTTCACCGAGTTGCAAACACCTTCGATTTTGTTTACAAAACCTTTAGTTTGAAGGGCGAAGATTAATTCCCAGCAGTTTTTAAGAAACATTAGAAAAACCTTCAAAAAACATCAAAAAATTGTCAAAACCCTAAAAATACGGAAAAAGAACCTTCGCCCGATTCACTATGCTTAGATGTGATTTAGATCTATCTAATGCCATGTCGATGAAGAATAATACCAAAAATAGAAAGGTTTTTAGAGGATCAATTGTCATATTGTCATATTTTTGTCAAAAAGTCATTGTTTTGCAAAAATATCAGTATCACTCTTGAACCTTCGCCAGAACCTTCACCGAGATTCCAAAACATTCTATTTATGGTAAAATACTAATTTTGAGTTCGGCGAAGATTCTTCTTGATCAGATCACAGAAATTCTTGAATTTTACCCTCGTCAGACTACAAAAACTATAGTTTCTTGTGTCAGAAACCTTCGCTCAATTTTTCATAGTTGTATCTGTGTCAGATCCTTCACCTGAGAGGTCGACAAAGGTTATTTTCCTAGAAATTGCCAAAAAAATGTTCAGAGAGTTGTTTTTTTTTTTTTTTTCAAAATAGCACTGATGAACCTTCGCAGAGACAACCTTCGCCAGTCCTATTTTTAGTTTCTGATTTTCCAGATCAAGTCTCTGTTAAAATTTGGATTAAATCTAATATATTCTGATTTGGATTCTGAGAGATTTATCATTTTTGAGAAGTATCGATTGATCAAATTTCGAAAAGTTTTTCATCATATAGAATCAGATTCTTGAAAAGTGGAATAGATCTAGTAGATCTAATATGAGAAAGTTTTTTAAAAAATCTAGATCCAATCTCATTATCTATTTGATCTAAATTTGTGAAGATGGCTGCCCGTGGAGCTACTCCTGGAGGTGCTCCACAAGAAGTTAATCCAATTATTGTTAGAAGAGCACCCTGATTGGATCTACCCTAATATAATGGATTAACAGATGCAATTAGATTTCTTCAGTTCTATGCTGAATCCTGTGAAGTCTATGGTGAGATTTATCCTCAAGATAAACTTAAGCTGTTTTCTATCGCCTTAACAGACGCAACACAAGATTGGTACTATAATCAAGATGAAATTGGGCGTACAGATTGGGATGTTGTTAAGCGAGCCCTGATCACACGGTTCAAACCACGAAAGTTTATCGAAGACCCTTTCCTACTTTTAAGTAAAATTAAAATGGGAAAGCGGGAAATGGTTCGAGATTACATTGAACGGGTGAAACATCTTAGATCTGAATGCAAACCTGAGCTGACTAACGAAAACGCCATGATTATGTGGTTTTTGTCAGATCTACCTAAACGGATCAGATGTGAGTTGAAACGCCATAATGAGTATGCACTCTTGCAAAATGCTATGGACGATGCAATTCGGGAGGATGATGAAGATTTAGATGAGGAGACAAATATTAGTATGTTGTCTTATACAGCAGGGCCGACTTCTACAACATCCACCACTATTGCATCAACGAATGCCAATGCTACTACAGAAATGATGCTCAAGCAGTTCGAGAAACTTGGGAAGAACCAGCAGAAACAGATGGAAAAGTTGTAGTTGCAATTTGATGAGAAGATCAAAGCATTGGAAAATTTTCACGGGGAAGCAAACAAGGAACCTGAAAAGTTTGCAAAGACTTTTTCTACCAAGGAAAATGTTTGGTGTTCTATTTGTACACAGTGAACGAGTGTCCTCAATTGAAAAAACGAATGGAAATCAGTGTTTGCCATCTGTGTAATTCACCGGATCATGAGACTGCTTTTTGCAACTTTAACCCTCGGATAATTCAAAAACGGTATGTCCAGATGGGATATCGAGAACCACAGTATGGAGGTAATCCAGCGACCGCGACAATCTGCTCTTGGATACTCGAAACGTTTAGCTTTACCTTCCCCACCAAAGCACTTCGCTCCTCCAGCCAATTTGATGGAACCAGAACCTAACGGAAATGCTGAGCAATGGAACTATGGAAATGATCAAGCAAGCGGATCTTCATGTGGATCCTCAGAACAATATGCCATTCATGCTGCTGCTCAACAACAAGCCTCCATAAATTGGACCAGAGCACCACTCGAATGCTTTGCATGTGAAAAAAATCACAGAGTTACAGAATGCCCAAATAAAAAAAAATTTGTACCATTTTGTCGTGACTGTGGTTACGGGCATTGCTATAAAGACTGTCTAGCAAGACCGAAGCCACCGCCAGCTACAACACTTGTAATTTTGATAACAATTAAGCAAAGACCAGTAGCTCAAAATAAACCAAGCGCAACCTTGATGGTGGTCACCAGAGCACAAAAGCAGAAAGAACCAGTAATGGATCCAGTACCTGCTGATTCTATACCATTGAATGATATACCAACAGCATCGGGAGTCTATCCAAATCTTAATACAGAAAAATGAAGATATCAGGATATGAGACAATGGATCAAACATCTGCAAGAAGAAGAGGAGCTTGAAGCTGCTAAAGCAACAGCTGAAGTTCATTCTTCACCATTGCATCCGCCAAGAAATTTACGTACGGATATGAATGATCAGTAACATCATCTTGAAGAACCCTTCAAGATGACTGAACTAGAAGCACCGTATACAGAACTACTCATGAACATTTTGTCTAGCAAGATCAATATTTCATTGGGAGAGTTTCTGAAGTTGGTGTTAAAAGCAAAAGAAGTCTTAGCGAAAAGTTATCTCAAGAAGAACCAGAAGTCCATCAGGAGCCGCTTTTTTGTGCTGGATTTGAAGAATCTAACGAAGTACTCCATGTTGGAGCCGCTTGGGAAAGTGAACAAAAGAATATCACTCTGCCAATACAACATAGACAATTTCCTAAAGAAGCAACCGTGATAGATGGAAGTTCAGGAGTTAACCTGATTTCTACAAAGCTATGTGCAAAATGGGGCCTTACAAAGATTAAGCCTTCTACTTTTGCTATTAAGATAGCTTATCAAACGACAGTTCGTCCACAAGGAATGGTGGAAGATATACCTGTCAGAATTGCGGGAGTACAATTCGTCATTACTTTTGTAGTGATGGACTTACCAGAAGCACCAAATGTCTATCGAATTCTATTAAAACATCCATGGTTACAAGTTTCGCAAGTAGTTCATAACTGGGGTACCGGAAAAATCACATTTGAAAATCGTGAATGTGCAGTTAAAATTGATCCTACAACTTGGACTATCAAACCAGTGGTTCAAAAAGAGGATGACAATTCGTCAACAATAGATCATACTTGTGATCGACCAGAGAAAAATTTGGGAGTTCATTACGATTCTCAAACGGATACTGTCAATTGGAATGAAGCTCTTGCAATAATTGACTGTACAACATTATATACGTGTCAACAAGATAATCAATCAGATTTGAGCGAGATTTCCTTATTAGATCGAACTTTGGATACACCAATCACGTTTCCACTGAATGTGCTGAATGTAGCCTGGATATCAATGGAACCTATACCAGATCCGATTGAGGATGAACTCATTCCTGTGAGTCATGCCTTGACTTATGATGGCAATGCAGAACTTACGGATGAGCAAATTCTAAATTATATGGAGTGCGTAATGTTCCTGATGAACTCACAGTAAAAGCAGCCTAAAGCAGTTATATTAAAGAAAGACATGAACACATGATCGATGACGAAGAAATAAGCTAAGCAACCTTATAATACAGTCCTGAAATGAGAAAATCTCCCTCGAAAGATTGATTCAGAGGAAGTGCCACCCATATTGGATAAAGGCAAAGGAAAAGTCGAGGATGATCCTTCAAGTCAGATTTCTAGTAAACCATCATCGTCTAGGAGGTCTTGACTTGTGATGAAAGATTTATCATCTCGAAAGTCATCACCTCCACGATCAATTCCTACTAAGAAGGCTAAGTGAAGATCCAAGACAAGTCCTTTTGAAAAAGAACAAACAGATGTAGTATACACTGGATGATGTGGTTATCATGTTACCTAAAGCACATCATGAACTTGAAGAACATATGCCAAAATCTAAAGAGGTTTACGATGGCCCAGCTAGGATGCAACCAATGAATCTTGCCGAACCAGGAGAACCAGAAAAGATTCTACAAGTTGGATCACAACTTACTCTTGAACAGTATCAAGCACTCCGATTGTTACTTATTAAATATCAAGATTGCTTTGCATGGACTTATTAAAATTTGAAGGGTATTCCGACATCAGTGATTGAACATACCATACCTTTAGTACCTGATGCAGTTCCAAAGGTTACAATGTTCTATCGCTGTAATCCTAATGTGGCGGACCTGATAAAGAAAGAACTTCATAGATTGCTTGACGCCGATTTTATTTATGAGATCGAGCATACTGAATGGATTTCACCAATTGTCATTATTCCTAAGAAAAATGGAAAATTGCGAATCTGTGTGAGTCTCAAAGCGTTGAACAAAGTGACGTGAAAGGATCACTTTCCGTTCAGGGGATATTTTTATGATATGTATCAAGAATTATGATGAGCAATTGATCCTGGCCAAGGATATACTGACAAACCTTGGA
The DNA here is from genome assembly GCA_029204225.1 of Diphasiastrum complanatum. Classification (NCBI taxonomy): domain Eukaryota; kingdom Viridiplantae; phylum Streptophyta; class Lycopodiopsida; order Lycopodiales; family Lycopodiaceae; genus Diphasiastrum; species Diphasiastrum complanatum. Next base: position 30,009,333 of record CM055104.1, read on the forward strand.
TTTAATCTGACTCATTTCCTTGACCAGCAGAGCGAGAGGCCTACTCGTCACATTTGGATGAATTCCACACATTTAAGCTCACATTTGAGAGTGGCAGTTCCACCATTATCAACATCTCTCCTGCGCATATACAGAGCATTGGATCTCCTAATCTCGGAGAGATGATCCATGGCAAAGGCACGAGTTATGATGCCAAGTATTTTACCAAGTTTTTGATAGAGGACAGCAAAACTATTGCCCAAACCAATGACGAGATCGCCATCTGCCTCCTCACAGATTCCCATCTCCGGGCGGCATCAAAATTTCTCGTCACCATGGTCGAAGTCCATACCGCCAAGATGGATCGCATACCACCAAGAGATCTCTTCTCCTTGACCATCACTATGGACGATCCCACTCAGAACTACAAGTGGGCTGATAAGATATTAGATAAGCTGTGCGGGGCCTTGAAAGCCAGGAAACCAACTACCAAGTGTGGATATCCCCTCCACATGTTGGTCACCAACCAGTTGGGATCTCATGAGGCTGCTGCCATCAAAGAGCTCGAGGATATCTATTCGAACACCAAAAAGCAAGCCATCCCACAATCGCCAGCAGAACCCGTTTCACCAGCACCGCCAACGAAAAAGCAGAAAGGGAAGGCGGTCAGCACGGAAGCTGATGTACCTCAAGAAATTTTATCTAGTGAGATCAGGGCTAAATATGCTGAATCTGGAGGGAGCCTTAAACCCTCTCAGATCCCAAAGGAGTTCTTAGCCCGACAAGAAGTCCTTCTCCAATAGGCTGTGGCAAGAAGGCAGGCGGTAGCAGCAGCAGGCAGTTCAGTTGATGTAGGCACTTCTGGTTCCAATTCTATGGGCATATTTCTATCTACAACGACAACTTTTACAATACCAACTTTCTCACTTGCTCTTACACTTCCACCACCACCCCCACCATTTACCGCTACCTCCACCCTATCATTCACTCTCAACATGGGCTTTGAATCCGCACTTCCACCAAAGCCCTCCCCTGTACAAACATCCACTCTATTTGACTCTACCGTCAATGTAGATAATTTTGCCTTACAATTACTAACAACAATTCCAGCAACCACCGTCACCACTAACCCACTCCACACATCTCCACCAGGCCCTATCTCCCCACCTCATTCACCCCCTCTTATTCCTCAATCACCTCCTCCTCCTACCTTTCACATGTTTCCATTTACCCCCATTCTCGATTTTCTACCATTTAATCCGATGCCATATCCTAACTATACATGCACTCTCCCTGACATTGGCCCTTGGGAGCAGTTTTCCCTTGCAGCCCAAAAAGCGGTATGGTTGGTAAATGAGCTCCACCCTAGGGGGACAACACACCATGAGACAATTTGATGATGGCGCTATGGTGGATCTACAGAAGGAAAAAAGAAGGTTGGAGGAGGAAAACAAGCAACAGCAGCAACAAATCCAAAATCTCACCACTTATAATCAACAACAACAACAAATGCTCGTCCACCTCCAGAACTAGCTCCAACTGAAGGTATCCAACATGTAGACTGCCATTGATAACATTACAGCAAAAAGGGACGAGGCCATAGCAGATGCACAAGCCGCACGTTTTGTTATGAAGGAACAGTTAAAATTGGTGGATTTCAATGACTTCGCACCACCAGCTATTCCTAAGGAAACTCCAATTTCAGTGGTGGCCTATCAAACGCTGGCCCAAAAGCTGAAAGCCATGATGGAGTAGCTCACTAAACTCCAACAATCATACACTACTTCCATCGAGGTCTTGAACCAGCACATCGCCACCCTGAAAGAACGGTTAAAGGCAGCTGCCCAGTCAACGTCGTTTGTCCATGCAGAGCACGCCCAGTTTCATGATTTCGGGCACCACTTTGATGGACCAGATGGTGGAGATGGAGCGGAATTCCAGCAGCCCCAACCTGCTACTCAAGGCTCCTCCTTTCAAGGCCAACCCCTAGGGCAAGGAGCTGAAGCACCAACCAATCCATAGGGCTCTTGTGGTACCGGCTCTCAACATTATCCTTTCACTTCTTCCGCTTCTAATCCCATCAACAACACTAGCATTCCATTTATTCCACGCCAATTTCTCATGGATCACAACTGAGATAATTCCTCCCCTCCTATATCCCATGAACCAGATCCACAAATTCAGCATGCCATTGCCTTTGAAGCACCAACCATCTGGCACAAAATCACGTCCATCGAGCAAGGAATTGCACACCTCTCAAGAGTTTGCCAAGAAATATCAAACCACAAAGGAGCACGACGACTACATATTGTCAGATTTGGACCAGTGTAAAACACATAAAGAAGCAGTCAAACTCCTAGATCCACAACCTCTCTGGTGCCATCAGCTCTTTCTACAGAACAAAACCTCCATGGCACGGTATCTTGAAGCACCCTCCTACATGCGTACAAATCCATATTATTGTCCGGTAGCGAGGCGAGAACCATTTCCTGCAACCAAGGTCAAGAACATGATATTTTGGCCCAAGCTCACAGGCGTCGATATTGGCAACTTAGACGAAGACATGGTCACCAACTGCCGTGTATTCTACCAGAAGCACCATGGCAACCCGGATCGGGACGTCAAATATTTTGCGGACAATTGTGGCCTGGTAGCATTTCTGGCAGAACTCAAGGGTTTATGGGATCGAGGGCTACCCCTAATAGCCATTGATATCAACAAAGCGCTGCGCACACAAGACGACCACATCAGCGTAGCAAGGCTTTATTATCGCACCGCCCTTACTTCGGCCCTGCATGTTGATATGGTGGAGCTATGGAAAACACATAGTTTTCTATAGGGTATGCTCCATTACCCATGCCCTTCCTGAACAAATTGTGATGACAAATGATGGAGGGCATCAGCAACAAAATTTACCAATCCCGCTAGCAACAGTCTCGCCTCCAAGAACCGCAAAAGATCCAAGATGAAAAGGCTTCGATTGGTGTGGGATCAACAATCCAATAAGGAGGGGGATAATGTTAGCAACCGTGCTAACACAGAGAAAATAAAAAAGAAATAAATAAAACTTCGTGGCATGTGTTTTGCAAGTCCACGTATGAGTATCTGTCAATAAACTTCAACCGTGGCATGTGTTTTGTAAGTCCATGACTAGAAGCTTAAAATAATAATAAACTTAGACTTAGAATTTAAACTTAGGAACCTTAAGCTTAGAAATATTTGTCTTAAGTTTTCCTAAGTTAATAAACTTTGAAGTTCTAAATCCTAAGTAAGAAGTTCTAGAAAGGCTAGAAATAAATTAGTCCCATAAGTTAGTGGATACTTATGGAAGACCCTCCTTGCCATAAAAGGAAAGGTATTTGCCTTGTAAATAACACTTTGAGATTATGCTAAATTGCTCTCTCTTTGAGATGTCATTCTATTTCTTTGTGTTCCCATTGGAAGCTGCATAGCTTGAGGGAAGGTGCTCGGGCCTCCTCTTGCCTCCTTTCATTGGTTTTATTGTGGCATGTTTTTAATCGCTTTATGCCTAGTTTAGCCGCAATCTTCATTTCCATTCCCTTTGGGTGTTAGTCTAGGATTTAGTTTAATCACCTTGCTAGTTGGGTAAGCCTTAGTAAGGTTTTGCATTTTGTCATTTTAGATAGTTTCATTTCCATTTTGAGCACTAGTTGGGTAAGCCTTAGTGCTTCATCATTGTTCTTTATTTCTACATTTCTGTTTGAAGCTTGGTAGAAACTTAGAAAGTGGACGATCCTCTCTATACTACACCGCATCTGAGTAGATCTAGCCATAGCACGCCTAAGCCAGATTTACTTCCAATAGCAAAACCGCAAGGTCACCGCCAGAAAACCACAAGTGTCTGGCTTACAGCTACTTACGAAGTAAACCGCAAAGTCTTCCCTACGGTCACTTCTGCAACAAGTTTGCAAGGACTCAAATACGAAGACCTATGGTCTGAATGAAGTGAACCACAACAAGTCCGCAAGGACTCACATACAAAGACCTACGGTCTGAATGAAGTGAACCGCAACAGCTTTGCAAGGTCTCACATACGAAGACCTACGGAATGAGTCAACGCAATTGCAATGTCCAGCCTACGGTCCATTGTGATGTGAACGAACGGCAGCTAACCAAAGGCCCGGACGACCAAACACCGTAAGTTATTACTTACGGTCACCTGCAATGTGAACGAACGGCAGCTGACTAAAGGCCGGACTGCCAAACACCGTAAGTTATCACTTACTATCACCAACGAAGGAAACGAACGGCAGCTGACTGAAAGAACTACGATCAACAGGCTACGGTTGCAATGGCGCCACATTCTCATGCTCCTAATGTGTACGAAGGAGATCTGTTTGCTGTACCTCTTTATGTCTTCACGATGCACCAATGACCGATCTACGAATTATGCAAAAGGGCTGTTAATGATCTTTTAAACTATAATTAGAAGAACTAAAAAGATCTTCTGATAGCTATATAAACATCTGAGCAACTTGAAGAGCAGAGTGATCAAAAGAGATACAAGGGGGATTGATATAGAGATAGAACGACCAGAACGGGTCTTTAGTAACTGACTCCTCAGAGTAAGTTATCACATAGAGAGAGTGAGATATTCAGAACTTTAGCAATTGTCTTGAATCTATAAGTAGGATCACGCGCTTATCAGCACAATTGGAGAACTCTATTGAGATCCTCTCTGCACACAAAAAAGGGAATACTACTAATCTACTATCTACTTCTACAACAACAACAAGTCTGTCTTGTGAAAAACACATGTAATTGTCTTACTAACATTACTAAATATATATAATACTCAATCTACAGAGTGAGAAAAAATTTCAATTTACTGATTTATTATGTATTGTGCCTTTCGATATGAGCAAGCCACATGATCGGTCATGAGATCCTTCAGCTTCTTTAAATCAAATAAAGTATTACTTCAGTCACGACTATGCACTTGCTGTGAGTAATTCTGATGCTCATGTTTGGCATCAAAGACTAGGTCATTTAAACATGCGTTCAATCTTGTACACGCATCATAATAGATTGGTCAATGATATGAATATCAATGCTGTCACGATAGCTAATCAGACTGTCTGTAAAAATTGTCTACTAGGGAAACACCCTAGAACAAAATTTCCAAGAGGACAGGCCATGAGAGCAAAGTTCATTTTGTCACTGATTCACAGGGACCTATGTGGTCCTATGAGCATACCTTCTTTGGTTCAAGCTCTATATTTTATTACATTTATTGATGACTACTCCCGATTTACCATAGTCATGTTCATAAAGAACAAGCCAGAAACGTCCAATTCCTTCAAAGAATTCAAGAAATATGCTGAGAATCAGACTGGTTAGAGAATCAAGGCCCTACGGTCTGATTTAGGGGGAGAGTACTTATCAAATATAATGGCGAACTACCTTTCATCATGTGGCGTGCACCATCGGTTCACAGCCAGCTACACTCCATAGCCGAATGGCGTAGCTGAGCAAAAGAACCATACACTACTAGAAGCTGCACGATCCATGACTGTCAACGCTCAATTATCCCAGGACTTCTGGGCAGAAGCGATTTCTACAGCCTGCTATCTACGAAATTATTCCAGCACTAAGGCAATCGATTCCAAGACACCATTTACAAACCAAGTTTGAAACACTTAGGTGTATTTGGATGTCTCTGCTATGCTCAAATACCGTCTGATCTCAAGAAGAAACTAGACCCAGTAAGCTGTAAATATATCTTTATCGGTTATTCAACATCACACAAGACATATCGTATCTATGATATTGATACAGGTCAGATCTCAGTCAACCATGATGTTGTCTTCCTTGAAGACAAGTTTCATGATTTTAAGCAGAAGCAGTCAATGTAGGAGTCTATCACAATAGCTCCATTCTCCATCGATAGACATCGACCTATGAATGTTCAAATGCATGAGTTTGTCTCAACAGCTCCATTTACCATCGACGGGCCTAGACCCACGACTGTACAACCACAAGTTGAAGCTATCTCAGTCACTCACCCAAGAGAAACATCCACTCAAGCACCTGCAGTTTGAAGGTCTGCAAGACAACGACAACTACCTGATTGTTTTGTCCCTCAGGCGTTCATCAGTCATGATGAACCTGCCACTGTTGCAGAAGCACTGTCAATGCCCAAGGTAGATGAATGAAAAGCTGCCACGGATGCTAAGTACCATTCCTTGATAAAGAACAAGACCTGGAGTCTTGTCAATCCTCCTACAGGTATAAAACCTATTGACTCTAAATGGATCTTCAAGCTAAAGCTTAAGCTAGATGGATCAATATCCAAATGGAAAGCTTGATTAGTGGTTAAAGGATTTGAGCAAGTTTATGAAATAGATTACACTAAGACCTTTAGTCCAGTGGTAAAGCATCAATCTATTCGCACCTTATTGGCTATAGCTATTGTAGAGGATCTGGACATTCACCAAATGGACGTCTAGACAACATTCCTTTATAAATACATAGAAGAAGACATATTCATCTATCAACCAGAAGGTTATGTCATTCAAGGCAAAGAGCGTTTGGTATGTAAATTGCATAAGGCATTATATGGTCTTAAGCAAGCTCCTAGGGCCTGGTATGATAGAATAAATCACTTCTTATTGCAGCATAACTTCACTTCCTGCTCCGCAGACTCTAATGTGTGTCTCAAACGAAAAGGATCAAGTTATGTTATAATAACATTATACGTTGATGATTCCTTAATTATCAGCAATTCAAATTAGTTATTACAGAAAACCAAATCTCTACTTTCATCAGAATTTGAGATGACTGATTTAGGCCCAGTCCATTACCTACTCGGTATGGAGATTCACAGAGATCGCGCAAGCAAAAGGATTATTATAAGCCAAGAGTCCTATTTAGTCAATGTACTTCGCAGATATGGCATGGAGGACTGCAAGCCCATAGACACACCTATGGATCCAGGATCTAAATTGTCCAAAGACATGTGCCCCATAACTCAAGCAGATCAGCAAGAAATGTGCAGGTATCCTTATCAGTCTATCATAGGATCTATAATGTATTCTATGATCTACACAACACGACCTGATCTAGCATATGCAGTAAGCACACTGTCTCAATACATGTCCAATCCAGGCAGCACTAGAAAGCTCTGCAAAGAATACTGAGGTACATTCAAGCTTCAAAGCACTATGCTTTGAGCTACAATGGTAATATAGAAGCTGCACTCGCTTTAGTCACCTATTCAGATTCAGATTGGGTAGGAGACGTGGATACCAAAAAATCCACATCGGGTTATATTTGTTTCCTTGCAGGAGGACCCATTTCATGGAACAACAGAAAGCAGGAATGCATTTCATTGTCCTCTATAGAATCCGAATATGTTGCAGCTATATCAACAGTGAAGGAGATAATATGGCTAAGGAGGCTACCGCAGGATCTGAAACTCCCACAGATCGGTCCAACAATACTCCAATGCGACAATCAGAGTCGCATAGCTCTATCTCTGAACTGACGAACTCATGCTAGAACCAAACACATAGAGGTTCAGTTTCATTTTCTTAGAGAGAAGGTTCAGAACAAGGATATTGTACTAAGTTATTGTCATATAGACAGTATGTTGGTTGATATTCTAACAAAACCATTGTCAAGAGAAAAACATTCCACTTTGGTAGGATTGTTTGTCTCAATTTGAAGTTAGATTTGTAGCAGTAAGCTTAAGGGGGAGTGTTGGAGTTTAATCTTACTACTACTCATCCTTTTTATCCCCTTTCATCTCCTAAGGAAATCACTCTCTCAAACACTTTGTAGAAATACACGTAAGGACCAAACATGCAAAACTGCAAGCTACCGCATTCTCAACAACTCACCGTCAGAAAACCGCAAGTGTCTGGCTTACAGTTACTTACAAAGTAAACTGCAAAGTCTTCCCTACTGTCACTTCAACAAGTCCGCATGGACTCAAATACGAAGACCTACGGTCTGAATAAAGTGAACCACAACAAGTCAGCAAGGACTCACATACAAAGACTTACGGTCTGAATGAAGTGAACCACAACAACTCTACAAGGTCTCACATACGAAGACCTACGGAATGAGTCAATGCAACTACAATGTCCGGCCTACGGTCCATTGCGATGTCAACAAACGATAGCTGACCAAAGGCCCGGATGACCAAACACCGTAAGTTATTACTTACGATCACTTGCGATGTGAACGAACGACAGCTGACCAAAGGTCGGACTGCCAAACACCGTAAGTTATTACATACTATCACGAACAAAGGAAACAAATGGCAGCTGACTGAAAGAACTGCAGTCAGCAGACTATGGTTGCAATGGCGCCACACTCTCATGCTCTTGATGTGTACGAAGGAGATCTTTTTGCTGTACCTCTTTATGTCTTCACGATGCACCAATAACCGATCTACGGATCATGCACAGGGGCTATTAATGATCTTTTAAACTATGAATAGAATAACTAAAAAGATCTTCTGACAGCTATATAAACATCTGAGCGACTTGAAGAGCAGAGTGATCAAAAGAGATACAGGGGAGATCAATATAGAGATAGAATGACCAGAATGGGTCTTTAGTAGCTGACTCCTCAGAGTTAGTGATCACATAGAGAGAGTGAGATATTCAGAACTTTAGCAATTGTCTTGAATCTATAAGTAGGATCATGCACTTATCAACGCAATTGCATTGTGATCTTATTGTTGTTCTTATGAGATTAATATACAGATTCGCTATTGTTCTACATCTTTGTGTTCTTGTTGAATGAAACTATTTCTCACTCCTCTTACACAAACACCAATATCAGAGAAATGTATGGCTGTCTCCGACGCCTAAATCAATTTTACATTCTCTTCATATTAGGTTATCATAATTAGAGAATTGCATGGCTGTCCAAGATGCCTAATCGTTTATACAATCTCTCTTTCATGGTAGTCTAAGACTCCTACACTGATAATCCTTTCAACACAAAAGAACAGCTCATAATCTCTGTTCTCTGAGTAATCCACGATCTTGTTAATCACAGTCATCACTGTTCTTCATAGCATTCGTCATTGTCTTTCTTTTTCTTTTTGTCTGGTTGATGACCAGACAAGACATATTATGGTCTTTTAGAATATCATATTATCTTCTCAAGGCTCTATTTTACAAATCTATTGCGGGCCTTTTTTACACAATTGTACTCTTGAAATAATAGTGGAAGTTGTTTGTTAGGTTCAATTCTGAGGAGTTTAGCAAAAAATTGTTGCATAATCACTCATATTATCAATTTTGAATCCATGTTTTTTGTAGTTCAATGTAATCTAGCAATTTGTTTATGATCTTTACAGGCTATTAGAGGACTGAAATATTGGTATCATTGTGCAATGCTACTGATGTCAGTCATGTTCTTTTGCAATATTTTGGTTACCACTAGTGAATACAACTCATAGGTTCAAAAACATTTTTCAAGGACAAGATTAACCTTGCAAGAATTGGCAAATGAAGGAACAGATATTGTTTTGTGGGATACAATGGGCCCGGGTTTCCATCATGTTCCATGTCAAGAGGACTTTCCAATAATTGTTGGAAACGGATTTTGGTTCGTGAACAGATTGTTTTCGTTTTGGTTTTCTTATGCGGAAGCTTACAGGATCCTAGGCACACGACCACAGATCATAGAACATAAATCACTCTAGCAATCAAGACAACAAAAAACAAGGAGATGGACAAGAGAGAGAGAGCAACTGTATTATCAAATTTTGAGTTTTAGAGCGTCTTGCTCGTTGGCGGCTTGACACTCAGCTCTATCACTGTGTTCTGCTCGTTTGCAGACTTTCATGCACAACTATTTTCGTTTCTTTTTCTCTCTTGGAAAATTCTATATTGTGTTGATCCAAAATTGCATTTATATCTCCACTGTGTGGAGTTTACAAGATAGTTAAACAGAGAATTAGAAGAGTAGTTAACGCTAATAAACTAGCTAGTTATTCTCTATTATTGCTAACTATTTCAGCTGAGCGTGAAGTACAAGACACCACGCCCGTTGAGCTGCCAGCTGCCAATGCGAAAGATTTTCTTTCGTTTCCATCTCATTTCGTTTCGTGTCATGTCTTTTGGTCCTGGAGGTATGTTTGACTTTCGCGAATTGTTCGACCTTCGACCTTCACTTCGTTTCGTGTCTTAGGATTTTTGAGGTGTGAAAAATGCAAAATAAGCTTGATAGAGGCCAAAAATCTTGTATATAGATAAGCATTCATGTGTGGAGCCTGTTCCCACGTGTGAAACTAGTGTACTTGTCATGTACCATAATCTTATATGTTGTAAATATGATTTATTCAAATTCTAGTGGCTAAAATGGCCAAAAACTAGTTTTCTAGACATATGACACATGGCATCAATCTATTGATTGCATGAGTTAGGTGTCATATCCCATGTGTAGAGGATAGCTCACACATGTGGAATAAGCTGAAGTAGACGAATTTTGACTTCTAGAAGATTTCCAAGTAGATCTCCATATAGAAGAAAAATGGACCCAAAGTGCTCAAAATAGAAGGTTTTGTCCAAGTGTCAGTTTTGCATGATGAATCATCATATGACAAAGCACCTTCACACATGTGGGATCAGAGGGATGATCAGTACCACGAGCTCTCACTTATTGTATATATAGAGCCACATTTGGCCATAATCATTGTGAGACACCAATCTTGGTTTTGGAAGCAATTTTGAGTGATTCTCTCCATTTGTCTACATTTGTTTTGATTGTTTTGAGGTTCTATCAATGTGTACTTGATTTTCAGGTTGGAGTCCGTACTCAGACAGTGTTTCACACGTGTGAAACCAAAAAGTACACCTACCTTCAATTAATGATTGTTCTTATTAGAAATTTGTGTCTAGAATCGATCTAGATTGATCTTAATCTCAAGTAGATTGATAGATCAAGTGATCTGACAACCAATCCCTCTTGAGGATCTAATTATTATCCACTCTTGGTCCTTTTTGTACTTTTTGCACATGGTATCAGATCCTAGTACAAGAGGTTTTGTTGAAATTGTAGGGTTAATCCAAATCAAAGCCAAAATTAACAGTTTTTTGGAAACTAGTCAAATTTTGTGTAGCGAGTTGAATTTGATAGCTATCCTCAAGATTTTTGGTCTAGATCTTGTTGTAGGCTGTAGGAACCCTTTTCACACTTGTGAGGCCGTACAGCTCCGGTTTTGACTAAGAAATTTCAAAATTTGTAGAATTTGACTCACATACCCAATTTGAGTGATTTTTGGTGCAAAATCAGACATTTTCTATAGAATCTAATCCCTTGATTAGTTCTTGGATTAGATCAGTCAAAAAATTAAAATTGAAGCTTGAAATAGGTGCATTAATTGATCTTCTCTGATTTTTTGAGTGTATGTTGAAGTTGAGAGAGATTTTGCTAAAAATCATAGATTAAAGAGTGATATGCAAGGTGAGAGGTTGAAATCCATTGTACCATCACTCTAGATTTGTTCAAGAGTGATAGGGTCAAGTTTAGAAGCATCAATTTGCTAGAAAACATCCTTGGATCTGTCTTCCAAGTGAAACCTTTGAGAGTTTCTAGTGCATATAGAGCATCTATGCAAATCTTTTGTAGAATTTGACATAGATTGGCTTAAATTGAGAGTTCTAGAAAAGAGATTGAGATCCAAGTCACATTGCTCAACCCTACTCAATTTGTTTGAGTGATTGTAAGGTTTGAAAAGAGTCATTAAGGTGTCTATGGCAAATGTGTAGAGAGAGATCCAATTTTCTAAGAGTTCCTTCCTTTGTAGAGGGCAAGATCTAGAAGCTCATTATGTGTTGTTATTGGTGAAAATTTTGTCTTCTCCTATGTGATCAAATCTTTCTAAATGGCATTAGCTCTTTGAAGCACAATATCTTAGTGAGAAAAATCACAACTTTTTATTTTGAATTTCATTCCAAGTCTTAAAAGGTAGAGTAATTGGTGAAATCTAATAGGAGCGATTGAATTCAATTTGTTGAGCAAAAATTGACATAGTATGTATGAAACTCAAATTAGTTCTATTTAACTTTCTTTGTGAGAGTGTGAGGGTCAATCTGTGATCCCATTTGATGTCTAGAATGAGGAGGAGTCCATATTTGAGTATTCATGCATGATTGAGATCTTTGTGAATCTCTAGTTGTCTAATTTTTAAGCTTTGTGAAAAATTGGTGGTATAGTTTGTTTTCAAATCAAATCAAATTCATTCTAAATCTCAAGACTGAGATTATTTGGGTCAAGAGTGAGTCCAAAAGAAGTGATTAAGTTTGATTTTCAGGTGTTTGAATCTTTTGTTCAAGAATCTCAAGTTTTGAGAGAACTAGTCAAGTGAAAAGGAAAATCTAGGTGTCAAATCTTTTCATATCCATTTCAACTTTCAAAAGAAAGAGTCATTGGTATTTAATTAGTCCAATAGGAGAGTGGATCTAATTTCTTTTGTGATTTGATTCAAAGATTGTATGCTTTTGTCTTAGTGATCAAAGCAAAGTTTCCAAGTGACTAGGATATGACACCTAACCAAAGGATGTGGCTCATGCAATCAATAGATTGATGCCATGTGTCATATGTCTAGAAAACTAGTTTTCGGCCATTTTAGCCACTAGAACTTGAATTAAATCATATTTACAACATATATGATCATGGTACATGACAAGTACACTAGTTTCACATGTGGGAACAGGCTCCACACATGTGTGTTTATCTATATACAAGATTTTTGGCCTCTACCAAGCTTATTTTTGCATTTTTCACACTCCTCAAAAATCTAGCTTGGTAAATCTAGCTTGATGGAAGACATGATGATCTTGAACTTGACTCCATGGGCTGAATTGGTCTTTGTTGTTTCAAAAGGTGTGAAGATTAGCCAATGAGCTTGATGTTGATCTGAAATCACCATATCCATGATAGTGCTTCTTTGATGTTGACATCTTTGATGAACTTGAGAGCTTTGCACCATCCTAGCACCTCCAAAATTGATTCCTTCCAAATTTCATGTAGATGCTTGACTTTGAGGCTTGCTCCTTCTTCATGTGCATGCTCTTCCATGAGAAAATTATGATTTTTTTTATTTATTTATTAGGATCACAAAGATCTAACATCATGCTACTACGATCCAGAGAATTAGTCTCATCCAAATTGGCAAGACTATGCATGCTATAACAACAAAGTGTTTGCAACATATCTTCATGCTTATTTACCATGCTAATCTCAGATCCAATGAGGCTAAATACTTCATTATGGAGATAAGTGTCTTTAGAAGATGATTCACTTACTCTCATAAAAAGTTTACAATTTGCCTCAATAGAAATTTTCAAACTGTGAGTGAACAAATCACTTTTGCTCTTGCATGAATCAAGAGCATACATTTGATGAAATAACCATTTGCTTTCTAATTGATTTAAAACCAATTTCAATCTTTTAAGAACATCATCTATGTTCTCAAGAGAGACTTCATACTCAACTAGTATGGCTTTACTCCAATTTTGAGATGCAATGATCTCACTAAAGCAAATTGATTTATCAAATGACATAAGAGAAGTAAGTATGAGATGTATACCACATGAGATATGCTCCTCTTTCCCTTGAAATGTGAGCCACATGGATTCAACCATATTTCTTGAGTTTCTTTTTGGAATCACAATTTGAGAAGGTCTCTCCTCCTCAATCCTTGGCACACTTGAACCTTGAAAAGGATTCTCCTCCTCAATCCTTGGCACATTTAAACCTTGAGATGACTCCTTAAGATCCTCTTCATGGTGCTCCTTTTTGATGGAAATCCGAGACCTCCATGTCTCATAATGATCACAACAAGTATGACCATTCAATATGCACTTCCTATGATTATCAAGATTACTTATGCTAGAACCATAAGTCCAAAAATCACCATAACTTGGCATGATTTTTCCAATAATGAAATCAAAAGGTATTTCCATCTCAATAAGACTAACTACTTGCTTATGGATATAAGTGTCCACTTTGGATGCTTCACTTATTCTCATAAGAAGTTTACAACTTGCCTTTAAGATTGAAAACTTACAATTTTCATCTTTATGAATGAACACATCATTCATGATCTTATTGAAACCAAAAGATCCTACATTATGAAGATATTTCCATTTTCTCGAACTTATAACCAATGTAAGGTTACAAGGAAAACATATTTTGCTATCTTTTAAGGCATCACACTCAACTAGTATTGCCTTAATCCACCTTTGAGATACAAAAATCTCTTCAAAGCAAAATGGTTTTTCATAAGTTGACATGATAGCATAAATGAAACTATTTTCATTTTGTGATTGCTGCTCCTTATTCTTGATTGATTTCTCTTGGATCATAACAATAAGTTTGAACTTATCTAAAGCTCCAAGCAAAATACTTTCCAAGGACATAAAATAAATCCAAGTTACTTTCATGAAAGTGACATCTATCTTTGCATCTTGAACCAATTAATGCATTTCCAAATGAAAAAATTCAAAAGATTTGACATGTGTTGTGATGGACTCTTGAAGACAAATCTTGCAAGTCCCTGTGAGACTCCAAGCCTCATTCACCTTTCCACAAAGGAAACACCTTTCCTTGGACTTGTCCTTCTTGTATTTGCATTTTGAACTTGAAGCTCCATCCTTCACCTCGACCCCCTTGCTTTGGTTCTCCTTGGATGGATTGTTCTTCTTTTTGTAGCATCTTGAGAAAAAATATCCTCCCTTGCCACAAAGGTTGCACTCAGGATCCTTTCTTTCCTTCAATAGGATGCCACCTATTGATGCTATGTGAATAAAAACCTGTGATATGATTCTACAAATGTAATTTGTGACTCTCAAGAGACTAGATTCGAACATCTTCAACAATCTAGAAGGATCTACAAAAGATTTGACTCACAAACCTAAGAATCAATCTTCGTGTGGAAGACAGCTCACACGTGTGGAATAAGCTGAAGTAGGCAAATATTGACTTCTAGAAGATTTCCAAGTAGATCTCCATATAGAAGAAAAATGGACCAAAAGTGCTCAAAATAGAAGGTTTTGTCCAAGTGTCAGTTTTGCATGATGAATCATCATATGACAAAGCACCTTCACACATGTGGGATCAGAGGGATGATTAGTACCACGAGCTCCCACTTATTGTATATATAGAGCCACATTTGGCCATAATCATTGTGAGACACCAATCTTGGTTTTGGAAGCAATTTTGAGTGATTCTCTCCATTTGTCTACATTTGTTTTGATTATTTTGAGGTTCTATCAATGTGTACTTGATTTTCAGGTTGGAGTCCGTACTCAGACAGTGTTTCACACGTGTGAAACCAAAAAGTACACCTACCTTCAATTAATGATTGTTCTTATTAGAAATTTGTGTCTAGAATCGATCTAGATTGATCTTAATCTCAAGTAGATTGATAGATCAAGTGATCTGACAACCAATCCCTCTTGAGGATCAAATTATTATCCACTCTTGGTCCTTTTTGTACTTTTTGCACACGAGGTATGTTTGGCTTTCGAAAATTGTTCGCCATTCGACCTTCGTCATTTGTGTCGCTTCGCTTCACTTCGCTTTGTGACAAAGTTGCAGGAGTTCACAATTTCTGACACTCCCTCTTGAACCTTGCAACTTTGTATATTTAATCCAATTGCTTTTCTTTGCTTTGCGAAGAGTGGCTTGTCGAGCGGCTTTGTGAGCAGATTTTTAATCATGTCTTCAGACTTTATGTACTGGACCTGGAGCTCTCCTTTTGAGATCAAATCTCAAATGTGATGGTACTTCAGAGGTATGTGTTTTGTCTTTGATCATGTCGCTTCGCTTCGCTTTGCTTTGCTTCGCTTCGCGACAAAGTTGCAGGAGTTCACAATTTCTGACACTCCCTCTTGAACCTTGCAACTTTGTATGTTTAATCCAATTGCTTTTCTTTGCTTTGCAAAGAGTGGCTTGTCGAGCGGCTTCGTGAGCGGATCTGCAATCATGTTGTTGTAAAGCTGACTTGGGTGCACCCAGCGTGCCCTGTAAGACTCAAAGGGGTGACACTCCCTAAGGTCCCAGAGCAAGTTAGAATGTCAAGGACTGAGCCTCCGACCTGTGGTGAGCCAGTCAAGTAGTCACAAAGTCATGAGCTAGCTCTGGAGCTCGAGTCATGGCCTAGTCAGGAAAGCAGGTTGATTCGGCCGCCGGGACGGCTCCCGGGACCCATGTCCGGGAGCCAGACTGATTCTGCCAGGCTTGCCAGGCTTAATCAGCAAAATAAAAACTAAGTCCTAAAAAGCGTGCTTTACCAGAAAGCACTATGTTTCAAACCAGAGGGGGTGCGCCGAATCACAGCAGAACTATAGGGGGAGTCCGGCGGACAGAAACTTGGGCAGCTCAACCAGCGCCAGGAATCCAGTCGCCAGGTCTCAGCTCCCTCTACCAGCACGAGCCAGGCACAATGCCCAGCACGTGTTGGTGGCCCCGAGACCGGTCAGTCTATGTATGAATGTAACCTCTTCCAAATCTAATAAAGTTGATCCTTGGGGATGATTACCATTTCGGTTTCGCCTCCGGGACTGGTCCAAGTGGAAGGACCCTTACTACAACCTTTTTGCGTCGCTGGCGCCTAAGGGTCCCTGTCATCGACATGGGGCTTGCCGCTATGCCAATTGGTCAGTTTGGCGACCACTATGCCTTGGGTTTCATGTGTGGCTTGTCTTTGCCTTTGGTTACCTTTTGGGGACGGATTCTGAGTTGGCTTTCGGGTTGGTTGGGATTCCAGTTTTCTTAAGTCTGAATGGTTAAGCTTGTTACGATTCTGAGTTGGCTTTTACGGAAGTGCATGATGGATGAATGTTAGACTTAAGCGCGTGTTGGGGAAACCGCTCAAGTCCCAGCGCCCTTTGAGGCGCCGGCGCAACATGTGGTATCAGAGCCGACTAGCCGGTCAGCTACGCAAGTCTCACAGGGATGGCCACGTTTTTGGGATTTGTCAGGACAACCGTTGCGCAAGGTGCTGCCCACAGTGTAAGCACGGGTGCGTCCACGGTCGGGGTGGTCGGCAGAACGGGGGACTTGATGAGTCAAAGTGCTGCCCTCGAGGTGTAAGCACGGTCAGTTCTCGCGGTTCGGGCCTGGCGCTGTCTGCACGTAGGACGGATGAGGCAAAGTGCTGCCTAGGTAGGTGAAAGCACGGTCTGTACCTTGTGGGGTGCGGGGCGACATATTCGAACTGTACGGGTTAACCATTGATACAGAGATGCTGCTCGAATTCGGGTGTAAAGCACGGGTGGTTAGCTGCCGGTGCGGGATAGCTGCCGATCGTTTAGCTATAAGGGCTATCGACCAAAAAGTGGTGGGGCGTGACTGAGGCAATGTGCTGCTTAATGGTGAAAGCACGGATGGTTGGATGGATGTTTCCCCGTGGGCTAATTCAGTGATAGATTTGTGTGGGCGCGGCTAGGCAAAGGTCCTACGTCCGGTCTCAGGGGGGGTTTGTGGCTTGAGAGGGATCCTCTATGTTTGCTTTGGTTGGTATGTTCCGTTTGTCGTGTGCTTGCTTGGACACAAATGACCTGGTTCCTACTTGGCTCTCAGGTGATGTGGGCGTGCTAAGTTTGAGGAAGGGATATTTTCATTGAAGCTGATTTAATAAAGAAGAAAAGAGAGCTGTGGGGCCCGGCTGACAGAAGGGAGAGCTTCAAATATAAAAAGGATTGAGGCGATAATCTGTTGGAAGTACACCTCTGACTATAATGGAGGACCATCTTGAAGAGTTACGAGCACTGACGGACGGAGAAGAGCTGACTCGAGAATACAGCTCTCGCATGCATCGAGATGGCACCAGGTCCAAGTCGAGAAAGAAAGAGCGTATGCACTCCACAGTGGCGCCCCTCCATGAAGAGATGGGTGGCCCTTCTGAACCTACACCAAGAGATGAACCCTTGCCAGAGGCACAACAGGACCTCTTTGAAGTGAAGATGCGGCAATACTTATCAAGCGCAATGACGGCTATGCTTAGCGAGGTGAAGAAGGATAGAGAAACCGAAAGGAAAGAATGGCAAACATCCTTGCGAGCCATGAATCTTACCCAAATTAACCTTGCTAGAGAAATGAGAGACGGGCTAACACAGCTCGAAGCCAGGTTTGAAGAGTTGGAAGCAACTAGGGAGAATGCAGTGGCGCCTCCTCCACAGATACCAAGAGAACCACGAGCGCGAACCACGGAGGGCCCAAGAAAGACTGCCAAAGTGAAAGCACCACCTACTTTCAAAGGAGAGCGTGATATTCGAGTTGTGGAAGATTGGTTGTTTCACATGGACCATTACTTCCGTCTAATGAACACTCCTGAGGAAGAAAGAACTGACTTGGCATTAGCATATTTTGAGGGCTACACTACAAATTGGTACCGGATGGCAGGAATGCATTTTCAAACATGGGACGCATTCAAAGCCGCGTTACGAGAGGAGTTCATACCGAAGGATTCACACATGAGATTGAGGACAGAATTATCGGGGCTCAAACAGAAAGGGTCATTGCGAGAGTACCTCAATAGATTCAGACAGAGTGTATGGGTTATTGAAGATATGTCCGAGGCGGACAAAACTCATTACCTATTGTCTGGAATGCAATCCTGGATCCGACGTGCGATAGACAGCTACATGCCCCATGATTTCAATTCAACTATTCGAGCGGCTGAAATGGTTTGTGATTATGAGAGCACATTGGCACCAGCTGCTCCCGCAACCTCAACAAGAGTATTTAGTGGATCCAGACCGAGTCCGAGCTTCTTTTCAAGAGGGGACTCAGCTCCAAATGGCAACCAAGCCTCGAGTAGCGTGAATAAATTCCCAACAAAAACAGGGTTTGGCAACCAAGGCAACAATGGAGGGAACATGTTCCAGAGAAGAAACAATGTTGGATCTTCGACTAGTCACAGCAACAGCTCACCAACAGTGGGCAGTTCCATGCGTTGCTTCAACTGTCATCAGCAAGGTCACTCTTGGAGATCATGCCCCAAACCATTGAATAAGCAAATCATGGCTGCCATTGAAGGATTTGATAGGATGGAGAGAGAGGCATTTGATCAAGAAGATGGTGAACAAGATGATGAAGAGGACCCAGAAACGGATTTGACGGAGTCTGACCTGAATGCCTTGCAACAGATAGGGGCACTTGCGGCTTATCGTGAACATCTTATGGCGACTCCTGCGAGAGGATCCAAGTTATTGTACCTGAAAGGCTGTATTCAAGGCAGGATCATTTACTTCATGGTAGACCTGGGGGCGTCTCATAACTACTTGTCAGAAAAACTGACAGGAGAATTGGACATCCAATGTGAAGAAAATGTGACTCCTATTTGTGTGGAGACCGCGAAAGGTACAATGACCACTTGTAGATTGGCAACCAACTTACCAATCTCTCTGGGAGCCTGGAAGAATCGACTAACGTTCACAATCTTGAAGATGGATGCCTTCGACGCTATTTTGGGATTAAGTTGGTTTAACGAACATGTGGTGGCCTTCTTGGCAAAAGGGGTTAACCTTGTGTTATTATATAATGGCAGGAGACCTTGTGTCGTCAGAGCTGTGCCAGGGGACCAACTAGAAAAGAACGACACAAATGAACCTGAGCCAACCATTCCTCCCAATCTCATTCACCTATTTAACGAAGGACAACCAACAGTGACAGACCAGCTGGCACGGGAACAAATGGAGCCAAAATTGCCTATAGTCTCTACATCAAAGGTGAATTCAAGTGCCGATGCAGAGCTCAAGGAGCTCACCTTGTGTGACCAAGCGAAAGCTCATCTTTTTAATGAAAGACATCCAACAGTGACAAACCAGTTGACGCGAGGTCAAATGGAGCCAACATTGCCTGCAGTTTCTACGTCAAAGGTGAATCTAAGTGCCGATGCAGAGCTCAAGGAGCTCAACCTGGACGACCAAACGAAATATCTAGAGTCCTAGGGGACTCATCCAGATGTGCGACCACAACGACATATCCGAGGCTTAAGGGAGCCGTGAGTACCTTTTTCTTTCATGCTAATAAAGTAAGCCGCATTTCTCATTGAGGAGTGAGCTTCAGTTTGATGTCTAAGTGCAGCAGCTTCACACAGGTTTTACGTAAGTGAACTAGATCCACACTTTTCCTGTGCTGGGTGTAAAACACAATATCATTACTCTGCTTTACAGTTGGTTTTCTTTGGCCGGTGAATCAAGCCCGTGCCCTTGTATATGTGACTAAAGTCTGGCCGGTGAATTAAGCCCGTGCCATGAGTCTTAGGTTCTAGTTTGGCCCTGATGAGGACATCAGCTTTCTCAAACGAGGGGAGGATGTTGTAAAGCTGACTTGGGTGCACCCAGCGTGCCCTGTAAGACTCAAAGGGGTGACACTCCCTAAGGTCCCAGAGCAAGTTAGAATGTCAAGGACTGAGCCTCCGACCTGTGGTGAGCCAGTCAAGTAGTCACAAAGTCATGAGCTAGCTCTGGAGCTCGAGTCATGGCCTAGTCAGGAAAGCAGGTTGATTCGGCCGCCGGGACGGCTCCCGGGACCCATGTCCGGGAGCCAGACTGATTCTGCCAGGCTTGCCAGGCTTAATCAGCAAAATAAAAACTAAGTCCTAAAAAGCGTGCTTTACCAGAAAGCACTATGTTTCAAACCAGAGGGGGTGCGCCGAATCACAGCAGAACTATAGGGGGAGTCCGGCGGACAGAAACTTGGGCAGCTCAACCAGCGCCAGGAATCCAGTCGCCAGGTCTCAGCTCCCTCTACCAGCACGAGCCAGGCACAATGCCCAGCACGTGTTGGTGGCCCCGAGACCGGTCAGTCTATGTATGAATGTAACCTCTTCCAAATCTAATAAAGTTGATCCTTGGGGATGATTACCATTTCGGTTTCGCCTCCGGGACTGGTCCAAGTGGAAGGACCCTTACTACAACCTTTTTGCGTCGCTGGCGCCTAAGGGTCCCTGTCATCGACATGGGGCTTGCCGCTATGCCAATTGGTCAGTTTGGCGACCACTATGCCTTGGGTTTCATGTGTGGCTTGTCTTTGCCTTTGGTTACCTTTTGGGGACGGATTCTGAGTTGGCTTTCGGGTTGGTTGGGATTCCAGTTTTCTTAAGTCTGAATGGTTAAGCTTGTTACGATTCTGAGTTGGCTTTTACGGAAGTGCATGATGGATGAATGTTAGACTTAAGCGCGTGTTGGGGAAACCGCTCAAGTCCCAGCGCCCTTTGAGGCGCCGGCGCAACACATGTCTTCATACTTTATGTACTAGACCGAGAGCTCTCCTTTCGAGATCAAATCTCGAATGTGATGGTACTTCAGAGGTATGTGTTTTGTCTTTGAATGGAAGATAGGATTCTGGGACAAATATATGGCACTTTGAGAATCCATCATCATCGTGCATGGTTCTCCTTGTGGTATGCCAATTGCCTCCAACATCATCTACAACCAAACTACCTCGTTCGTCACCTTTGAAGCTGCAACATATTCAGCTTCACATGAGGATTGAACTACCAAGGTTTGCTTTTTGCATATCTAGTTGATTGTTGCTCTACACGCCATTGAACATCCTCCCGTTACGGACTTGCTGTCATCTTTGCAGCTTGCCCAGCTTGCATCACTGTAGTGATGCAGCTCGAATCCTTCATTTTCATTGTCTGCTCTGTAAGTTAATCCCATATTTTGATATTATAGGATTCGTTTTGTCATTTTCTAATGCGCCATGCTAGGATTGGAAGAGAATTGGCTTAAATCATAGACAGAGTTAGCCAAATCGGGTCTGGTACAAATTGTTAGGTACACTGAGATTACCGATTAGATTTTGGTAGGGTATACCTTCCATCTTCTATTTTTCTTCCTCTGTTTTCGGACAATCCTGCTTCGTCAATTTAGCTCCAGCTATCATTGGTGTGGCTTTTCTTTGCAATCCATCATTTGATACATCTTCAGCACTTTTTTGGCGTATTCTAACTGACTCAAATGTATTTTTCCTTTTATTTGATCTCTTCTGATCTCCAGCCCAAGGCATTTTGTTGCTTCTCCCAGATCTATGATTTCATAATTTTAAAAAAAATCTGACTCTTCGTGTCCTTGATTAGCATCGAGAAGTTTTCTATCATAAGAGAATCATCCATGAAAATAGTCAGAATCACAAAATCTTTTCCTACTCTCTTTATGTAGACATTGCAGTCTTGTTGTGTAGGATTGAAATCTAGAGACTTCAGAAGACTGTCGAGCTTCTTGTACCAAGCTCGTGATGCCTGTTTTAGACCATAAATGCATCTCTGCAACCGACAGACATATTGTCGATTGTCGAGGCCTTCAAATCCATCAGGTTGCTTCATGAAGATTTCTTCCTCTAGATCTCCGTGGAGAAAGACTATCTTTACATCAATTTGGTGAATTTTCAGATTGTGTTGTGTAGCATATGCAAGGAGCAGTCGTATGCTTGTCATCTTGACCATTGGCAAATACGTGTCGAAATAGTTGACTCCGTACCTTTGTGTGTAGCCCTTTGCGACAAGACTTGCTTTGTAACATTCAACAGTGCCATCTGATTTCATTTTTCTTTTGTATGCCCACTTGCAGTCAACGATCTTTTTGTTTTCTGGCAGTGGCTCTAGTGTCCATGCCTCGTTTTGCCTCATTGATTCGATCTCCTCTAACATTGCCTACTTCCAAAATTCTTCCTCTAGACTTTGGATAGCTTCTAGATATGTAGTTGGCTCTTTATTGAAGCTACAGTACTCAGATTCTGTGTCTTCGCTCCACTGAAGATTGTCAGCGTATCGATCTGGAGGTCTTCTTTGTCTTGTTGATCTTCTGGGTCCGTTTTGTCGCTGCTCGAATGTTTCTTGTTCGTGGGGTTGATCTTATGCTTCCTGCTACTCTAGAGTCTAGGGCTCAAAATTCTGATTTGACGTTTGTCCTCGATCTCCCTCTTGAATTGGCAGTAGTGTAAAGATCTTATGGCCTTTTTCATCCTTTAGTCCAAGGAATGTGGACTCATCGAACTTCACATCTCTACTTGAAACAACCTTCTTCGTGGTTGGATTGTAGAGTTTGTACACTTGTGATCCGTTCGGGTACCCAACCATGATTGTTTGCTTTGATTTATCATCGAGTTTGCTTCTTTTTTCTTTTGGAATGTGCTTGTATGCTGCACATCCAAGCACACGCATGTATGATATATCAGGCTTTCTACCTGTCCACATTTCGTATGGTGTCTTGTTTTCCAGGGCTGTCGTTGTTAATCTGTTCTGTAGGTGTATTGCTGCAAGCATCTTGTTTCTTCTTTCTGTTACACCATTATATTCGGGTATGTACACATGAGTGAATTGATGCCCTATCCCATGTTCTTGGCAGAATTTAAAAAATTATGTGCTTGTACTCACTCCATTTTCAGATCTGATGATCAGAATCTTCTTTGAGGTGTGTCTCTCTACAAAATGCCACGAACTTCTTGAAAGAGTCATACACTTCATATTTTTTCTTTAGGTAGTAGATCGTAGTCATCCGGCTGTAGTCATCAATGAACATTAGAAAGTACCTCGATCCTGAGAGTGAATCCACTTTCATCGGTCCATAGACATCTGAGTGGACGAGCTCAAGAACTTCTTTGGCTCTTCTTCCCTCATGTG
Organism: Diphasiastrum complanatum; assembly: GCA_029204225.1. NCBI lineage: Eukaryota > Viridiplantae > Streptophyta > Lycopodiopsida > Lycopodiales > Lycopodiaceae > Diphasiastrum > Diphasiastrum complanatum. Next base: position 30,032,938 of record CM055104.1, read on the forward strand.
TGAATGGATTCCGATGTTGTTTGCCTTTCTGACAAGCTTCGTAGAACTCAGTATCGGGTCTGGATATCTTCAGACCTGTGACTATGTCTTTCTTGCACATGCCATACAGACTCCTCATGTTCAGATGATACATTCTCCTGTGCCAGAGCTGATCTTCATTTTCTGATGCATTTAATATGCTATCAAAATTGCTGATTATCTTGGCTTGGTAGAGATTTCCTTCTATGCATCCAACCATCAACAATTTGTTTGTTGTTTAACATGAGAGCCAAGCTCCAATAATGTCAATGGAGCAACATGCAAGATTGGAGCCCGCATCACCATAGCATGAATTTTCCTATTACCTTAAGTAGTACCATGGTTGCTAACATTATCCTATTCTGAATGAAGTTACCATGAAACTTTGGTTATGAAGTGTCATTAGTTACTACTACGAAACTAATCGTGAGTCCTTTCTTAAAGAAAATAAATTTTGTAATACTTGATGAGTTCAGTACTCCCACCCTCCCCTCCATTAGCATAAGCCAAAGGGCATAATATGGCTCCACATAATTGTAGCACCCTGGCGCGTCAGGGTGCGCCAGCCAGGGGCTGGCCAAAAAGGCGCAGGCGGGCGCCAGGGGGCAGGCAGCGCCGGGCAGGGGCACCGGCGCCAGGTGGTTGGCGCCGGGCAGGGGCACCAACGCCAGGTGGGTGGCGCCGGGCAGGCCCAGGTGGCACTGGGAACCGGGCAGGTGGCACTTGGCAGCTTCACACCCACCTGCACACATGTGAGTAAGCAGGTGGGTTCAGTTATATATAGGTACTGGTGTATCTCAAAGATTTGCTTATGGGATAAACCCTGGTGCCCGACACGTGGCACCAGGGCAAGCAGTTTAAAAAAAAAAAAAAACCTCCCTGGCTGGCCCACCCTGACGCGTGCGCAGGGTGCTAAAAATAAGAGGAGCCAGCATAATATCACTCTAAAGGCAAATTATCTCTAGCTATTAATTAAGCTCTTAATTGATCACACATTATCTTGTTCTTAACTAAGTAATGAGCCATGAATTTGGTTGGAGCATTAAGCTTTGAGTAGCTACATTGTTAAGTTTTACAATATCTCAATTTGCTTTTGGTGACTAGCTACATTGTTGATTTGTCATAATGACATTGAGATGTTGTGAGTAAAGATGGCTTTGAGTAGGTACATTGTTGAGTTTTACATCTTCTAGATTTGCCCACATTGTTGTGTTTTTGCTTTGTCTTAAATACAATGAGATGATGTGATTAAGTGCATGTTGGGTTGTGCATAATAACATTGACATGTTGTGATTAGCTACCCTATTGGGTTTGTGCTTTGTCTTTGATTTTATTGAGAAGTTCTCAATGGGTGTAGGAGTTTCCACATACACTCTTGATCATGTTGCAATCTTTTATGAATGAAAGGAGGAGATTGCTTCTTTTACCAAAGCCACAAGAAGACATTGTTTTTTGAGCAAACTGGATCCATGAGCTTTCGGTGAGTGATCAAGCAAAAGCAAACAGGCATGGAAGGAGGAGGCGTCACAGGCCTTTGTTGTAGCCCCAGTCATCCCCACCATCGCCATTTCTTCTTCTATTCTCCCTCTCCTCCTCAATCTTCTGCAATCTCATGCACTTCGCTTAGAATCAGCTCAATCAGAAATGAACTCGTCCTCTCAGCCTCTCCTTCCCTTGCACCCACTGCTGCTCTTAGTCTTCCTTCTTCTTCTTCTTCTTCTTCTTCTAGTCCTCGCACTCCCATGACAGCGGCAAGTTGGGTGAGAAGCACCTTGGAAGAGGAAGGCGAGACTTCAGGTGTGCTCTGGTTTTGAATGATGTTGCTATTTCTTCTTCGTAATCGATTTCTTATTTTGTAATTTAACTAGGTGGGACGGACTCTTCTCTTGTACATACCTGTGGGTTTGACGAACCTCCTCCGGTATGTACGTCCCTTGTTTGCATGCTTTCACCAAGTAGCTATGATGATGCTTGCGCACCCACGCTTCCCTTGACCGATCAGAGTCTGAACTTCTTACTCTGTAGTGCAGGCAACACATGTATATCAGAAAAACTTTGGGAGGAGTTCTTCTCAGATCCTTCACAGTGGTGGGACAATAGGAATGATAAGGTGAAATTGCCAGTACCCTATGACATCCATTCATTTAAACGCTGTAGGATATTGGAAGGTTGAGAGATTCTCTCAAGCTGGCACCATCAGTAGCTTGGTTGCATGGTGTTGTGGCAGTCCTTATAACAGCGTAGTAGCTTGTTCTAATAGCATTGCCTGATTTGGTGGATCAATGTCCAGTCCTGCTTTGATGATTGCAATCCTTCTAGGTCAAGAGGTATGTATTCTAGTACTTCAGCTGTTGCAGTATAGTCTAATCTAAGATTTCTGATCATTCTAATAGATTTGCCTGAAGCTATGGCTTATCGGCTTGCCCTGCTGCTATTTCTGTCAGAAAAATTCAAGACTTCCTGACTTCAGGCACAAGGCTGCAAAGAAGGCTCTATGGATTCACAAGTACTCTCCTCCTTGGGTACATACCAGACTAGCTGCCATGGTACAAGGTCAAGAAGAGGGGCTATCCGGTTTTTCAACACCTGAAATCTCTGGTATGCTTCTATTTTTGTTGTTAAATATCGCTTCTCTTTCTTCGCCAGCATTGCCTCACCCAAGAGACGGAGATAAATTTACTATCACCATCAACATTCCTTACTCATAATAAATTGATGCATCCTGTTTTAGGCATGCAGGCAGAGTAGCTAGAATGGAACAGCTCTGGCAGGACTTTTGCTCAGATCCATCGCAATGGTGGGACAACAGAACTGCTAAGGTGTGGCTATCCATCTTTACACCAATCGAAGATGACCTGTAAACTGAGGCTGTTTTGGCTAGTCACTTTTGACTTGTGCCCGTTGGGAAGTATTTTTATGGTGCTATAGTATATGAGGTTGATTTGTAATTGTAATGATGTTCCCTACGTTGATGTTATGTCTGCTGATGTATGTATTGCTATGTAGAGAAGTCCAAAGTATCCGGACTTTGAACATAAGAGTACACACGAGGGCCTATGGATTGACGGCTCGCTGAACCCCCCCTGGGTTAAAGCAAAGATGGCCTCTATGGCATTCGCTCAAGTACAATCTGGTGGTGGATTGAGATCAGGGTATGGCTTTAGTCCTGGTATGGAACTGTGGAGCTCTTTGCTGAGAGTACAGCATGCCTTTCTCTTTTTGTTGGTCTTTCGGAATTTTACGTGCAGAAAACTACATCTTGCGTCTTTGTGATTATTGTAGCAATCATGCAGGGTACCCCATTCCTGGGGCAATGTTAGAAATGTGCGCAAACTATGTCAGGAGGGACGGGTGAAAGAGGCACTGCATATCGTGGAGCTTATGGTCCAACAAAGTATTCCACCTCCATTCAGCACCTATGCTTGCCTTTTGAAGGGGTGCGCCAGAAGGAAAGCTCTGGCAGAGGGCAGGCGAGTGCATGCCCTCATAGTCGAAAGTGGACTTCATTCAGATATTTTCCTAGGAAGCACCCTCGTTGACATGTATGCGAAGTGTGGTAGTGTGTCAGAAGCACGCGAAGTATTCAACAAAATGCCAGAACACAACGTATTTTCATGGACTGCTATCATCTCAGCATATGCCGACCATGGACAAGGTGAGGAGGCTATTAAGCTATTCTGGAAAATGCAACATACAGGCATAGCACCAGACAGGGTTGCATTTGTTGTTGTCCTGAAAGCATGTGCCAGGACTGCAGCCCTGGAGCAAGGCAAACAGCTCCATTCCCACATCATAAAAAGTGGTATTGAAGTGAATGTGATTGTGGCTAGTGCCCTTGTTGACATGTATGCAAAATGCCGGCACATAGAGCGTGCACGTCAAGTGTTCAACAACATGCATGAAAAGAATGTGGTTTCATGGAATTCGATGATTGCAGGATATGCTCAGCAAGGGCTTGGGACAGAGGCTCTTGCTCTTTATGAACAAATGAAACTGGAAGCTGTACAGCCAAACAGTGTAACATATGTTGTTCTCCTAAAAGCATGTGCCAGCATTGCGGCCCTGGAAAAGGGCAAGGAGCTGCATTGGCACATTATTAAAAGTGGTTTGGAGTCAGGTGTGGTTGTGGGCAGTGCCCTTGTTGATATGTATGCAAAATGTGGGCACATTGAGCGTGCATGTCAGTTGTTTAATAATATGCATGATCGAAATGTGGTGTCATGGAATGTGATGATTGCAGGATATGCAGAGCAAGGGCTTGGTAAGGAGGCCCTTACTTTGTATGAACAAATGAAACTTGAAGGTGTGCAGCCAGACAGTGTCACATATCTCGTTCTCCTAAAAGCATGTTCCAGGATTGTATCCCTAGAACAGGGCAGAAAGCTCCATCTTGACATTATCAGAAGTGGCTTTGAGTCGGATGTGGTTGTAGGGAACACTCTTGTTGACATGTATGCAAAATGTGGGTGCATAGAGGATGCATGCAAAGTGTTCAATAAAATAGAAAAACGAGATGTAGTGTCGTGGAATGCCATGATTGCAGGATATGCACAGCAAGGGTATGGCAAGGAGGCTCTTCCTCTGTATGAACAAATGAAACAGGAAGGTGTCCAGCCAGATTATGTCACATATGTTGTTCTCCTAAAAGCATGTGCCAGCACCGGATCCTTGGAACAGGGAAGGCAGCTCCATTCCTACATCATTAGAAGTGGCTTTGAGTCAGATGTCATTGTGGGCAGTGCCCTTGTTGACATGTATGCAAAATGTGGGAGCATAGTGCATGCACGTCAAGCATTCGACAAAATGAGTGAACGAGATGTGGTTTCATGGAATGCGATGATTGCAGGATATGCACAGCAAGGGCATGGAAAGGATGCCCTTGCTCTGTATGAGCTAATGAAACAGGAAGGTGTGCAGGCAGATGATGTCACATATGTTGTTCTCCTAAAAGCATGTGCCAGCATAGCAGCTCTGGGACAAGGAAAGCAACTCCATGCCCACATCATCAGAGATGGCTTCGATTTGGATGTGTTTGTGGGTAGTGCCCTTGTTGACATGTATGCAAAATGTGGGTGCTTAGAGAACGCACGTGAAGTGTTCGACAACATGCATGAACGAGATGTAGTGTCATGGAATGCGATGATTTCAGGATCTGCACTGCAAGGGCTTGGCAAGGAGGCTCTCACACTTTTGGAGCAAATGCAAAGGGAAGGAATGAAGCCTAATGACGTAACCTATCTTAGCGTTCTTGCTGCTTGCAGCCATTCTGGCCTAGTCCATGAAGGTCGTCATCTGTTTGATTCCATGTGTAATGATCATGATGTCACGCTAAGTGTGGATCACTATGCCTGTATGGTAGATCTTCTGGGCCGTGCGGGGTGCCTGGCTGACGCCGAGGATGTCATCAACAAAATGCCAATCCAGCCTAATGCTGTGGTTTGGATGACTTTGCTTGGTGCCGCTAAAACCCATGGCCATGTAGAAATTGGAAGACGTGCCTTTGACTGTGTTGTGAAGTTGGAACCAGATAACGCTGCAGCTTATGTACAGCTATCAAACATCTATGCAGCAACTGGCAGGAGGGACGAGGTAGCAAAGATAAGAAAAGAAATGAAGGCTGCAGGTGTGAAAAAGTTGCCTGGGTGCACCTGGATTGAGATTGATAAGCAAGTACATGCCTTTGTTTCCGGCGATGCAACTCATCCACAAAGAAAGGAGATTTGGGCTGAATTGGATAGATTGGCAGGATTGATGAAGGAGGCAGGATACATACCTGACTTGAGCTTTGTGTTGCGTGATGTTGAGGAGGAGGAGAAGGAGCATGCTTTGTGTGAACACAGTGAGAAGCTAGCTATTGCTTTTGGACTCATCAGCACGCCCGCTGGGACGCCTATCCGCCTCAAGAAGAACCTTCGAGTGTGCGGCGACTGCCACAATGCCACCAAGATCATCTCAAAAATTGTCAGACGTGAGATCATTGCAAGAGATGCAAACAGATTCCACCACTTCAAGGATGGCTTCTGTTCCTGTGGAGATTATTGGTGATGGTAAGTGAAAAAGGCGACTCCACTAGCTTATATGGATAGGAAGAAAGCTTGATTTTGGAGTTTTTTGGCAGGCTTGGTTGTGACAAGTGTAGTCTAATTCCTTCATGGTCTTAGCCTGATTTCATACAAATTATTTCACGTCTTGAGTACTTTGCCTTTGGAATGAAAATTTGTATGGAGTGCACTAGAACACCAAAACTTCCACTTCTTTCAAAACAAGGTTCTGGGAAATTGGAATGATGTACATGGTTGTTGAAGATTTTCCCATTGGTCTACTAAAGAGAATACAAGTTGCTGACCTTGTCCCCTGAATCACCGATCTATTTCTTAGGTTTTTTGACACTGAAGTTCACAAACTGTAATATATAAGGTCATAAGGCTAATCAACCATAATCACTGTAACTCTTTAGAGTGGGAGCACTACAAACAATTGGGTTTTTGGGTCTTAGTATGAGAAATAGAGCATGTCCACTTTCGAGTAAATCAATTGCAAGTATCTGAGTATATTTGTTGCAAATCTGCTCCTCAAGAAAGTAATTAAACTGGGCACTTATATCAAGATACTACAAGCTGGAAGCTGCAGTACATAATCCTCTAAAGAATGGGGCACATTATGATAAACATAACGAGTAATTTTTTGAAAAAGCCACAAAGTAGAAACTGTTGGAGTGACATCTTGTATCAATAACCAAGTCTAATTCGGCTCAAAAAAAATCTTCTTGTATTTCTGTTGAGAACAAGTAAAAAAGAAAAGCACAAGAAGCCATTGCGTCTCGTAATAGTAATATGAGCTTTTAATAAAACTTCTACTTGAATAGTAAACTTACAACAATGGAGTCATGTGTCCTCTTCACATTCATTACAGCTAGAAATTTCTTTAATATGGTCCTTTACAATTCTAAACGTAATGGTTGCCATCTTTGCTAAAAGAGCAATTCGTTTTTCTAAACACTAGCACATTTGCAAATGGCTCATCATAATTCTTGAAGAAATACGACTTAATATAAAAAAAAATTTGCTATAGGGTTAGTAGCTGTTATAGAAGGGAGTCAATGTAGCCTAACAAGATGGCATGGCAAACTCAAAATTTTGAAGGATGTAAAAGCACCCAATATTTATCCCACCAACTACATTAGATGAGCTTCCTTTAGACCAAGTAAAGATATGATGTCATATTTTTTTAATGTTTTAGGAAATATGAACTCAATTTGATTGACTTAGTTTGGAAGTGACATCCTTCATCATAGTTGAGTATGCCCTTCACTAGTGCTTGCGGAAATTCTTTTTTTCAGCCTAACACAATTTTTTCTTCAACCTATCGTTGTTGTCATAACTTAGTTCTCTTTAGATAGACAAAATTAATGTAGTATAAGGGATTATCGTTCCCACAGAGATGGTAAATGTATGAATTTTAGAGATTATTAGACTTGTATGGTTTTGAGCAATGAGATTTTGGTTATCAACAGATATTTGAACAACTGGCAGCCAGTACAACCTTAATGTCGAGTATAGAATTCAAACATTAACATAACACAGAGTTTTGATAGAATTCTTAATAAAATATCAGACTCCACAAACATGGCAAAAGTCTAACAGTTTGATTCCATAATAGATCGACAATTTGACAGAGATTTGTTCTACTAACTCAGAACAAGTAGTTCTCACATTTAAATCCCTGAATAGTCCAAGCACTACTCAAACTGTCGATCATAGTTGTCATTGAACTATATCGTCGACATTTTGGATGGAGTTCATAGGTACTGTGACTCAACTTCGACTTAAAGGCTTGGAACTCAATCGAATTCGATATATCCGACAAACCGACTTAGACACTTATCATGCTAGTTTTATCCATTTGGTAATTCACTACAACAGAACATTCGACTGTAAGAAAATACACTTCCGACAATGCGAATGAATGTGTTCTTAAATAGTGAGCAATGTTTAGTTCTTTAGCATTCGAATCTTGTACGGTAGTAAGAAATGAATAGAGAATCAAAGAGTACATGCAACTTTATTCATCTACTTTATACGACAAAACACTGAGAACTCAGAGTTACATACACTCTCAACAATAGAAGAGAGACAAGGATGCAAACTCTCGATATTACATTGGAATGAAAATGAAGTACATATAAGTGTCGCAAATCAGAAAAAATCAATATTTGCAGCGGAAGAGTGAGCAGGTGGTGCGAGTATCGGAAATGCGGTAGTTACAAGTAAAGATCGAGTTCAAGATGAATCAGATATTACAATGCACAAATAAAACAGAACATTAGTAGAACGATGCACTCTGATTGATAGAAACAAAAACTGAGTACAATGCTTGAAGCTGGGCGCAAGATAGTAGGCGCAAATACCAGCTTCAGTTGAAAATTGTTGACGACAAAAATATTGGAATACAACAATTCTAACTAACTGATTCAAAACTTATTTAATCTTTGATCCTTGTTATAGAACAATGTCTGAATCATTGTTACAAAAGATGCTTGTCAGGGCGTTGACTCCATCATTGATGATTGGAAGTCAGTTGATCAGTGCATTGGAATCCTAAGTTAATCTACTTACAGTCACATAGAAAATAGTCGTTATATTAACAGTATGTGGGTCGGATTTTCTAATTAATAGTATCAAAAAATATACAAAAGATTGGATTTATACAAAGGGTCGGATAATTTACAAAGGGTCGAATTTATTAGACACGATCCGATCCGATCCAAGGTCAAAGGTGCCCCAAAAAATTAGAATTGATTCGACCCGAGTCAGGGTCAAAAAATCTCTCCTTGACAAGAATGACATTGGGTCGAAAAATATGCTTGGGTCGAAAAAATTCGATCCTGAATTTTTCGATCCTTTGCTAGAAATTCGAGCCTTCATAATTTTTTGTGTTTTCCAAAACTAAGTATATACATATTTTTCAGGATGCTCATTACCTAACGGAATTGGGCTTGAGCATAGAATTCCAACAATAGGAAAATGTCTTAGTTCGACACACCCCTTTAGACAAGAAGGCATGACATTCTATATCATTGAAACTTATCCAGTCTAGAATTATTGAGTTGGTTCTCTGCCATGTCATTAGATACTATTCAGATAATTACACATGTATAGGCACAACTATAGATAGAGTCGGGAATACTCCAACTGGATTATGGAATATTCGAAATTCAGCCTTACTTGATTATTAGGATAGTGTCGCTTCATTATGTTCCTCCGTTAAAGTATATTCCTTCAAATACATAAGGATCACGACATAAGGCCTTTGTCATAAATTTGTTCACATATTGGTTTCTTAGTCTTCATATGTATTTGAGTTCGATTAAGTAAACTCGAATATATTGCTTTATTCATATTTATGACTTTACTAGGGTATCACATGTCCACGTCCTCAAATGTGAAGCGCCTCGCAAACACTGAGGTGTGAACAACATTCGAATAACATAGAAAATTCAAGAAGAATTTCAGATATTTTTTCATACATCATTCCATTAAGGATCTCGATCATAGCAAAGAAATATTTCTTCAATATAATCTTTATATATTCGAATATATGTACAAAGACTATCTTTAGTCTGCTACATCCTGCAATTTAGCAGATAATAGAGCATCAAGCTCTATTTGTCGAGCTTTCTTGAGTTCTTGAGCTTCATAATATTGCCCAATCACTCTATTTCCATATTCTCCAAGTTTAACACGCAGATACGTTCCATCGTAAACTGCCTAGGCTGTGGAATCCAAATATTCCTCATCTTGCTGCTTTTTTAATATGATGTCTTTTAGCAGCTTAGCATTGAGTATGACAAAAGATCCTTACAGGTAGAAACTCTACATTGCATCCAACACTTTGGCGATCAAGTTGCCAATTCCCTCCAGATAATAGGTCATAAACCGATGATGTTCTTTATGTAGCTTCTTGGCTTTGATGTTGCATGCCATATTCTCGTAGTGCATCGCATGGTTGGATTTCCAGTCAACATATAGATGGACCCATATATCTGGGTATGAAACATCAATACCCTACAACAGATTTTGTCACTCGAACATAGCAAAATTTGGCACTTCGTAGGGCAGGGCGCAGGTGGTTGCCTGGACATGTGGCGCCTGGGCAGCCAATTAAAAATAGAAAAGAAAAAATGTGTGATGCACCAGGGCCAAAGCCCCCCGTGCTCGTTAGATGCGAGGCACACGCATGTAAGAGAAATGAGTAGCTTGTCTATATATTCCCTCTCAATAATCCCATAAAAACGCTTATGGGATAAATTTTGGTTGACTGGACATGTGGCACCCGGGCAGCCAATTCAAAAAAAAAAAAAAGTGTGGTGTAGGATGCACCAGGGCCAAAGCCCCCGTGCACGCTTATGGGATAAATTTTTGGTTGCCTGGACATGTGGTGCCCGGGCAGCCAATTGAAAAAAAAAAATGTGTGGTGTAGGATGCACCAGGGCCAAAGCCCCCGTGCTAGGGGTCCCCTGTAGGGTCTTCGATTTGACGTTGTAATAGCCCTCCCACCTGTCAACAAGGGTTAGTTCACTGGATAGGCACCTAACTATGCACAGATGCTACTTTTAGTTAGTTCCTTACTTTTTATCTAACTCTACCTCCCCTAACACTACTCACGCTAACTCTACTCCCCTAACAAACTTCATCATGATTGTTGGTGAAGAGAAATGATAGAATAGAAGAGGAAGAAGAAGGAGAAAAGAGAAAGAGAGAGAGATGAGATGGAGGTTAGCTCAAATGCTCAATTTCATTGCTTATGGAAAACCTTAACTAGCATAAACAAAAAACATGGGAAATGGAAATAATAAGCAAACCACAATAATAGCATAAGCAAGAGTGATTAGCAAATGAGAATTCTTGAGCTCTCAAAATAATAGAGTCTCCTCCTCTCTATTAAGCATGGAAATAGAGTACAAATGATGCCTTTTTATAAAGTGGGAAAGGCCCTTGTCCCAAAATCCTATTGGTTAATATTTACATTGATCCTATCCATTCATCTTGGACCCAACTTGATCCAAGGGTCCACAAAAAGTACATTGAAATTCACAAGATTCATGTGAGTCCCAATTTGGAACCAACTCTAAAAAAGTAATCTCTAAGTTTAAAATTGACTTTGGGCCTCAAGTTTTATTTTACTTACAAAGGTCCCAAGCCTATTATTTTAATTACAACTTAGATTGCGTGCTCATGGGGCCATGGGCTTATACGCGCAGGATGCCATGCCCTCGCAACACACTTTATTGGTCGATTTTATTTATCTACAATTCGTCGGGAATACCCCCAACATGACCCACGAGCTGAAGTAGTGCCGGTCCCTCGGCACTCTGCCGATTTAGTAAAGAGTCTTCTTGGCCCGCCTCTGGTGGATCAAGTAGCCCGTGACGTCTTCCATAAAATTGATGCGGTCCAATTTCATCAAGTCCTTTGGCACGTGAAGGGACTTGTGGACTCCTGTCAGCCAAACCTGGTCGACCCACGCTTGGAATATGCGCGTCCCTGGATCGCCAAGGAAGGCAGCTTGGTAATAGACACGAGCGACTGGCAGCTGATCTTCGACTTTGTCGGAAGCTAGCGCCTTATTAGGATCAAAAAATATGGGGGGAGGAAATTGTCCCATTTAGTCTCAATCCCCATTAAATGCTCTAAGTCACGGGCGTAAGTGGCTACCGCGCGGACTGTTGGATCAGGGCAAACATCTACATGCGTATCCCAACCGTGCTCTGATGGAATGGTTGGCCAATTGAAATTTTGAATTGTGATCTTGTCCAGAGGGGTGCCGCATTCCGCCCATTTGGATCGTCATGTGCATGGCAGGAAGTGCATGTTCACCCGTAGTTGTTGCAGACTTGTCACATAGGCCCTCATGGCCGCAAGATCTCTTTCAAACAGCTTGCCACTCTGACTGAGCAGCTTGGACTGGATTCTGTCCTTGTGAAATGTTGAAACAGCCAGAAAGATGTTCAACAGATGCACAGCCGCCTGAATGACGGGTTCTATGATAGCATCTATCAGGTAACCATTGTTAGTCTGGATTGGAATTTCTGGTGTAGTTTGGGTGACGAAAGGTTTGATCAGAGTTTTTGCCTGACGATGGGAGATGGGCTGACGGTCACCGGACATGATGCCAATGGTGACCATCGAGTTTGCGTTAATCCTGACCTTGTACGTGGTACCTTCGTACAGGAAGTGGAAGCGTGTCTTCGATGCGTCCCAAGTGGCGTAAGCGTGAAGGGCGAGGCCCATGTTAATCTCAGAATGGAAAAGCGCCGAGAAAAAATCCATCGCCTCAAGAAGTGGGCCGGCTATCTGAAGCCATGGTTGAATCAGAGTGTTAGAGGGTAAGGGCCAAATCTGTGTGGATGAGGGGATTTCACGCTAGATCACCTGCTTGGTGCTAGAGTCTTCCGAGGATGAGGAGGCCATGTTAGGAGTGATAGTTAAAGGGCCAAAAAGTAGGAAAAATGGTGGAAAAGGTAAAAAGGTGTGGAAATGACAAAAAATTGTGAATAACGAGTGTTGGATGGCAAGAACTGTAGCAGAGCATAGATCTGTGTTTAGTATGAGCAGATGATAGCTTGTAGGAAATTTGGTCACAAACAGAGAACTTGGAAATTGCAATGAAAATTTGAGCAGAGATTCACCAGCAAAGGTGACAAATGACTCGAATTCAGCCCTTATATAACGGAATTTAGAGTGCATATTAGGTGAAACCCACTTTCCCTTGCTTAGTTCCATCCAAATTTTGGCAGGGACCTTTTTCACAAAATTATAAGACCTCAGAGAAGTCTGCGAGAGTTTAGAAGGTGATTTGACTGCCCTGCGAAGGTTCTGCGAGGGTTCACACAATCTGCGAGGGTCATCATCACTGTTTTCTATTTTTGCACTCCGTTTGAAGCTTGGTAGAAACTTAGAAAGTGGACGATCCTCTCTATACTACACCACATCGTGAGTAGATCTAGCCAAACATTCACAAATTAGATTTACTTCCAACACATTTTGGAGGGAAAACCAAGTGGCCAAATAGGTTTTGGACCTGCTATAAAAGGATGTAACTTGTGGAGAGACATATCTTCTCTCTTCTCTATGTCATTTCATGCTTATACATGGTTCTCTTGGTTTCTACTATTCATTGGTGCACTATACTTGTGATTGCTTGCAATTCTATGTGGAGAATGATCTATATTTGTCATTTTTGGATCCACACGTGTGAAATACAGTAGCTTGCTGGGTTTCCATTGCCAAGATTGGTCCATGCATGCTACCTAGAATGGGTAAAAGCTTTTCAGGACTTCTATTTAGAGAAAAACTTGTGTTTGCTTTGGTAAAGGAGGCAAACGAAACAATGACTAGAAGTAGCAAAAGTATGACATTGGTGCATGCTGTTTTGAAACAGTTTAGGCTCTTAAACTTCTATCCACATGAAAGCTTTGGGAATAAAGCAAAGGACTATGAATGGAAGTAGTGGGAGTCAATAAACTGTGATTTGCTGCAATTGAAGGCTTTGACAACATTGCATGTTGTGGTGGGAATCCGGTTGACTGTTGCCATGGGTTTAGCGCCCTTTATCTGATAGGATTTCCAGCATGCAAGCTTTGAGGTATGCTTATGAAACTTTTATTCTACAAGAAAGCTTTGAGAAAGAAGCAAGTCAACGTTAATATAAGTCTTTGTGAGCAGTGATAGCATTGCATGCTATGTGAAAATCCTTGTAACTGGTTGCTGGGGGCAGAGTGCTCATCTGTGATTGAAACCTAGGAAAAGTCTTGCTTCTTTGTGCTGAATACATGTATAGAAGCCCTCTTTGAAGGCTTGGGCTGCCAATCCTCTGTGGGGAGGGACCCTGTGGAGTTTTTGTGGGCTATGGGAGGGGCACGATATACCTTCCTACACATCTCTCTCTCTCTCTCTCTCTCTCTCTCTCTCTCTCTCTCTCTCTCTCTCTCTCTCTCTCTCTCTCTCTCTCTCTCTCTCTCTCTCTCTCTCTCTCTCTCTCTCTCTCTCTCTCTCTCTCTCTCTCTCTCGGATGATCCTTTGTTCAGTCTTACCCTATTGCATTAAACAGAAAACGTGGACAGATACTGACGTACCGCTATCTCATACTAACAAGGTTTTTTTTACTGTACCCTTGCACATGATAAATTTTTTTTTTTTACTTAAAAGGTTTTCCCACAAATATTTGAATTGGTTTGGTCCGTTTAAAATAATTTGGAGGGAAATAGAGTTTCCCACTCCCACTCTCTCCTTCCAGGTTACTACCTTATTGGGCACTATAAGTACATGCTCTCCTCAACCATTTTTGCTTTACAATATCGGTGAAGAACTCTGATCCTCTGATACTCGCTGAAAGTGAGCCCTACCTACATATGGATCAACGATCTAACAGCTTACGATATGTATTTGCTTCTCTATTATATTGCGTTTACATTTACTCTACTTTCCAAAGGAGGTTGCTGTAATAATGATCGGATTTAATATGCCATTCATCTTTTAGACTAGGGTAAGTTTGTGATAGGGCAAGAAAACATTGAGGTCCAACGATGGACAACAATGACAATTATGGTTTCTTGAAACCGTCCACCCTGCCTCAAAGGGCAGCGATGGACATTTTCAAAGTATGTGATAATTCTCTGAAATCGCAGGTGATAGTAATGATGCAACCACGATTTTTCCATGCTTTTTTGGCTTAGTGAGCAGCGATGGAGGGCTGCCTCACTCCTACACATGCTTCACACTTTTCTTTGAGTAGGAATGAGCATTGTCCAGCGATGGACAGATCGTTGTCCAGCAATGGACAAATCGCTGCTAATTACTCATATGAAGATGATGTATCAATAATGCTTTGTGCTTTTCAGTGATGGATTGCATTGGCATGATAAACTCACGTTTAAACACCGAATCTACACATAGAGACCCTGTTGTTCCAGCGATGGACAAGAGGATGTCTCCTCTTCAGTTGATTATACCTTTTACTCATGCATGGCTAACTGTCCAGCGATGGACCATGAACTTGTTCTATCTGTTCATAGTATTCTTCACTTCTTAAGCCTCCTCCAACCAGAGATGGAAGGATGGACACTTGCATGCATAACTCTTAATTATGTGCTCTCTTTACAAGCATTCGTAGATTCTGTGATCTCATAGTATTAAGCTAATGATATCTCAGGCTATAGCTTTCTTATACTGTTCCAGCTTCGTTAGAATACTTGGTTCTTTCCTGAACCGACTACTCATTACTAAAAGGTATGCAACCAACTAGATCTCTGCGTTGTAAGATGTCGTGTAAAGCTCTTTGGAATACTTTTTCAAAGCAATATGCTCACTTCACAGTTTCTTGGCTTTTTTATGTTCTAAAAGAGTAAGAACTCAGTCGAGTTAAAAAATACTATGGGGTGCCTCTCAAGAAGCTACGTCTACAACTATTCAGGTACACCTTTCAAGTTTAAATTTACTCTTCACAACTTCGGTAAGCATGGTGGTTTTGGTTCCAATTAAAACTATGATAGGCATTCACTCTACATAAGTTTATTCATTCATTCCGCTTTTCTTTCTACTTTTCGACTTCCCTTGTTCAAAACTAAGTAATGACATAAGACCACACTCAAATCAAACGAAAATAACTGGAAATATGATTTGCTCACTAAAAGTAATAGTAAGGACTCTAGTATTATGATCTTAGACAGCATGGATATGCGTAAGAATCATAGTTTATACTTAGGGAGTAGAATGGCACGGATCTGCCCTACTACCCAGTATAAACATTGGTAGTCGCTTACTCTGTTTTAATGACATCTTTCCTATATAGTGTCCTTATACCATGGATATTATATCATTCTGATATAACATTCAGGGTAACACTTCACCTTTAATCTATTAGTGTTACTTTAGACTTTTGGTAAGATGTGACTGGAAAGCATGGATATGCTCACGAGTGTGAACAGTAGTGCATGACATACCTTACGTCGTAAGGGTCACTTGGGTCAGTATAGCATAGATTTGCTCTGATACTAGCACACGTATTCACACCAAGTCTTTTGGCTAAATAAAACTCCTAACAGTTTAAAACTTTTCATACTCCTCTTTGATTAAAACGAACTGATACGGACCAATTGACCGTAAGCTGATCAGTATGGCACTCGCCCTGATACGGTGATATGACGGCTTGGCCTATCATTAAAACACTGTATGTTTGGGAAGATTGGACTATGTTTTAAAATGCTATTTAAAGTTGTTAAGTAGTATAACTTCTTTTGGACATGAATAACAACTGTCGTTCGGCTATGACACATGTCTTCCTCACTAAACTAACTTGAGCAGTTTTGTTTTGTGGGATGGTGGCAGGTATCAGCTGGACATCTTGAAAGTGATTATGCTTTATGGTGCTTTCTAGTACTGTATTTTACTTTTCAGCTGTACTTTACCTTGTTGGATTATGAATAAAGGCTTTAAAGAGCTTCAGTCTTGCTTTGTCAAGACGAATTTAAGTGGTGTCTTGTAACTCTCTCTCTCTCTCTCTCTCTCTCTCTCTCTCTCTCTCTCTCTCTCTCTCTCTCTCTCTCTCTCTCTCTCTCTCTCTCTCTCTCTCTCTCTCTCTCTCTCTCTCTCGTCGCACGAGCCTCCTTCCTACTGTAGTTGCGGCTGATGTGATTTGGAGAGGGCGCAACTGTTGAGCCCGAGTTAGGATTCAAGAGGGACATGAGTTGGGGGCGAGGGGGGAGCTTTCTTTTTCGGCCTTTTGTCTAAGACGTTGTTTTTTGGGTTAACACATAGTTCAGTCAGGTGTCAGGTTTCCCACATGCGTGGGTTCATGGTTTCCATTGGGATAGTGAAAGACAATCCTGACACCTAGTACTTTTCCTGTTTCGATTTTTTGAGTCGAAGCTTTATGTTGGTTGTCAAGTTAGGTGAAGGTTTTATTGGCAACCACACTTGTTTGGTGTTGATATGTCATCACTAGCCCAAAGGATAGGAAGTCCTGAAATTAAGCTTGTAGCGTTGCTAGTGATTATGAGCGAACATTGCTCTAAATCTGCTAGAGCAATGGGCAGCAATATGAACAAATTAAATTTCTATTATCTAGGTACAATTCGACGTGGTCAACTCATTGGCACTTTTGGTTTCGAATCAGAATGGATAGGATATTTTGGTAATTGTTGGGATCTTCTAAGGATTGTTAAGAAATCCAGTTAGAAGATGTATGGGAATTTTTTTAAAAGGAATTCCTGTATGAATAGGAAGTCACTAATTATGAAGCAGACAGGTTGGTATTAGTGATCCTATTACAAGAAAGGGTTGTTTAGATGGTTGGTTTGATCAACTTGAGTTAGTGAGAACTAAGAGTTTATGCAAAGAAAGAAATTTTTGGCTAATGATATATTGTTTTGGGAAAGAATCTCCGATTTAGATTTTGGTTTCTCATTCTATGAAAAAGCATTCTTTGAGAGATATTCTCTCTCATGATAACTGGGTTACAGGATTCTCAGTTAGGCATCTATTATATACAGATGGGGTGAGATCTGTAGACTCATGCTATGTACTAAGTCATAGTGGGATCATGTTATTTGTATTGTGCTTCAGTGTAATATAGCAGCAATTTGCTTTTATCTGTGTATTACGTAGATGAATGCATGTTGTGATTGAATGCACTTTCATTTGCTGTTTGATCGCGCTTGTATACTCACTCTGATCAGAACACGGGCGTCTACGACTCCTCAGTTTCTGATCAGACGATGGCTGTCTTTGACGCCTGAGAAACTTGCAATATCATACTGCTCTTCCATTTATTTCAGAACTATACTTCACGTTGAATATGATTTCAGTAGTACCACACACAAACCATCTCCAATCTCTTCGGTGGACTGTATTCTTGTTTTAGAGTATGAATTAATTTTTAAGATCATGTTGGGCAATCAGAACGCATAAAGCTGTGATTATCTTTAGCATAAGCTATCTATTAGATTGGTTTTGCACCTAGCAGTCAATTAGAACGGGAGAGCTGTTCCACAATATTCCTGCTCTCTTCTCTGTTCTCATTCTTCCTATCTCCCTTGCCCCATCATTATGAACCCATTGCAAGGCTTGAATCACACCATAAGTATTGCTTGTGACCATAATTTATTTGTTGTATTTTTAGATTGGTGAATAATTGTAAAGCAAATTGTGTGAGCTAGGTAATGAAACAATGATTGTTCTGTATCAACATCTTACTAGGGAAGTAATCTCACAACTAGATGAGCTCATCCACATATGACTTCGGTGCATTACTTACATGACTAGGTTTACACTATTCTTGAAACAATACATCAAGGTCGTTTCATGTGTACTTAGAAGTAAAGTGTCACTTAGAAGTGAAACCCATGTGTGCCCTAAATTGACATTAACGTGCAACTGTGTGCCACCATCATTTTGAGGGCTGGACACGTTGCATGGCAGTCACTTTAGAAGAAACGTTTAGAAGCAAAAATATCATGTAGTCTTCATGAGAGAATGAGATGAAGAGAAAATGTTCTACTCTTTGAAATGTTCTAGAGTCTTCAAAAGGTTCTAGAGTCCTTGCTTGTAGAGAAAGAGAGAGAAAGGAGCTTTCTTCTCTTGATCACAGTCTCAACTGGTAGTCCCACATATTTACACGTGAGAGAGAGAGAGAGAGAGAGAGAGAGAGAGAGAGAGAGAGAGAGAGAGAGGGGAGCAATGCGGAGAGTAGAAACGAGAAGAGGAGCTTTTGAAGTGAAAAAAAGAAGGCAGACGAGCAAAGGAAGCACAGTTGTGAAGTGGAAGATCAAATTGAAGGAAGAGGAGCAAAGTCAATAATGTAACTCCATCCATTTCTTTTGCAATTTGTAGTGTTTGCAGATCGCTGGTAGGGCAAAATGTTTTTACATTTTGCTTGCCATTCCAGCGGTTTGGCAGGGAAATTTTTTGCCCTGCCACATATGTTGCTAATGATATTGAGAATGTGGTCATAAAATCATGCAAGAAATTGGTTGCGGTGGATGAAAATGTATCCATCTCATTTCATTTGGACATGCTCTCTGTGATGATGGCACGTTTGAGAATGAAGAGGCACACACCACCACCGTTGATTCCCTTGTGCAGGATATTGTCTCACAAAGCTATTCAAACAATTGGACAAGAAGGGCTTCGTATGAAACATTATAGAGAGAGGATGACTACTTGATGGAAAAGGGTGATTTCATATTGTCCTTGGCAACTTCTTCTATTTTTTGTGAGGGATCACGTGAAAGTGCTTTGGATCCAATATAAGAGCATTTGAGTGCAGAATTTGATGAGATGGTTTCACGTGATCCATGTTGGGGTGACATGTAGGGACACATGTTTATATGTTGGGATATAAACCATCGCATTGTTGGATGGATGGAGGCTTTCGATGAGGAGTTTGTATGTGATAAGAGCAAACATGTACTTGTGCGAGAAAGCTTCATCCAACCTGACGCTAAAAGTGGCATGTAATTGCTTGCATCCATGAATCGGGTGAACAGGTTGTTCTTGGACTCAACTTTCTTGATGCTGAATTTTTTTTCTGGTGTATAGTTGTTTAATATATTTTGGGTTGTTGGTAGATTGAATAAAGTTGGAATTGTAAACACCGAGCTTGGGGATCAGATGTTTAGTGAGGCGTCTTAGCAAGTGCTCCACGGAATACTTCAAACAAAAATTTACAGAGAGTGAGTTGCCTGAAGTGGAAAGAATAAGAACCATCAAAATGAAGCATGGAAATAGTATGTGGTATCCACTTACTAGATACATGCTCGCTCATGTGCTATTTGAGGCGGGATGCTTAAGCATTGTTCTATGTGCTTTGTCATTGATTTGAATTTTTGTTGTATGCAACTAACTATGCCTTCATGATGTGTATGACATTGTCATGTGCATGGCATATTGTTTCACTTTCT
The DNA here is from genome assembly GCA_029204225.1 of Diphasiastrum complanatum. NCBI lineage: Eukaryota > Viridiplantae > Streptophyta > Lycopodiopsida > Lycopodiales > Lycopodiaceae > Diphasiastrum > Diphasiastrum complanatum. Next base: position 30,052,913 of record CM055104.1, read on the forward strand.
CAAATTCATGTGGTTTTTGTATAGTGACATAGATAGGGAGCTCGATGACGCAAGAGCTAAGTTTGAAAGGCACACAAAACATTGAAAGATGCTAAGTCTGTTGTCCACCTTCGTTGGACCAACAAGATGGGAAAAATGTTGGGCGTGGTAAACCCCCCAACATTAGGTTTGGAGTGGTTTGAGTTGGTAACAAGTATCGAAAAGACTAGCATGGGAATAAACATAGGACTAGAAAAGTTGCATCACTTGCCTTGCTCGACTGTTTCGAGTGACAAAAAGTGTAAATGGCTTAAATGGTGTATGGGGCCAATGAGTGGTCAGTTTGGGATTCCGAGAAGCGACAAAGATTTTAGGGTGTGGGTTGCAAAAGAAACGTGGCTTGAGTATTTGCTGGAAATAGCAACGAAAGTTTTGGAGGAATGCACTACTTTATGTAAGTCCTAATTTCATTGTTTTTTGTTTGTTTGGATGTTTACTTTGGTGAGCTTGTTCCCATTTGTTTCCATAATATTTGTGGGTTGATTTTGTGGTTGTTGGTGTGTTCCATATCAGGGCCGATGCACATGGAGAATGTTGAGTCGCTAGACAATTTTTCCATAGAATTTAAGTTGCAATATAGAAAGAATATGTTTGCAATGATTGAGCCGGATATGGAGCTTGCAAAGACTGCAAAAGAGTAACCAGATATCAAAGGAAGTGCTAAGCGCAAAAGCTTTTGATATTTGCATTCAATTTCAAATGATTGTGTCTAAACCCGTTTGCGAACATGGCATTTTTTTTGGCTATCGAATGTAGATACATTTTTAGCTTGATGAAGGCAAAAAAACTAGATAAATTGTCTTCTTATTTTAAATTGTGTACTCAAAGGTCCAATACGGAGAGGTGCATGTACATCCACAATGATGGAAAACTGACGTTCTAAAGATGAAAGCCGGACAGAGTCGACTTGGCAGCCGTACTGCTTTTGACTGCGGTCCCATTCTCTTCCAAGCCCCAGATCGCTTCTGACAATCTGTTGTAAAAATTAAACTTGTAAACAACAGATAATGTTGAGTAAAACAATAGCAGAAAGATATCTACTGCTAGCATGTATTCCAATATTATAGATCATACACATTATAGAACAGAGTATTGTTAAAAATTGCTTCTATTATCAGAGCTAAATTTTCAATGTTTTCTTGAGCAATGTTTGTTTCCCATATCAGCACGTTGGCGCAAGAGAGGGCCTCTCTCATGAGTAATGTGACTAACTAATGCTAATATGTAAAACTCACTATTTGTCACTAATAGTATCTCTGATTGTCTTTTCTGTGTGTTCAGTATATATCTGATCGTCTGATTGTATTAGTCTATATATTGCAATCCTCTATGTGATCATCCACGTAAAATGATTAAGTCAAAACTGTAATTAAAAGAAATGCATCAGCCTTATTCAAAACTGATTTTAGTTTTCCATCATTGTCTCTCATGCATCAGCTGCATTCCACCCGTTGTACTGCGCCTTTACGCTCCAGACCTTCGCATTTTACTTAAGGACACCTTTGCAATTTTAAGGCATTTATAAGGCAGTGTTGCCTTTTTTGCAAAAGTGCAAAAAATGCGACAGTTGTTGGGAGAGTTGGCCAGAATTGTTTTCTAAAGGTTTTTGACTAAGTGCTGCATTTTTCCTTGTGAAAAATGCAAAAATAAGCCTGGTAGAGGCCAAAAATCTTGTATATAGATAAACACACATGTGTGGAGCCTGTTCCCACGTGTGAAACTAGTGTACTTGTCATGTACCATAATCATATAGGATGTACATATGATTTAATTCAAGTTCTATTGGCTAAAAAGGCCAAAAACTAGTTTTCTAGACATATGACACATGGCATCAATCTATTGATTGCATGAGCCACATCCTTTGGTTAGGTGTCATATCCCATGTGTAGAGGATAGCTCACACATGTGGAATAAGATGAAGTAGACGAATTTTGACTTCTAGAAGATTTTCAAGTAGATCTCCATATAGAAGGAAAATGGACCAAAAGTGCTCAAAATAGAAGGTTTTGTCCAAGTGTCAGTTTTGCATGATGAATCATCATATGACAAAGCACCTTCACACATGTGGGATCAGAGGGATGATCAGTACCACGAGCTCCCACTTATTGTATATATAGAGGCACATTTGGCCATAATCATTATGAGACACCAATCTTGGTTTTGGAAGCAATTTTGAGTGATTCTCTCCATTTGTCTACATTTGTTTTGATTGTTTTGAGGTTCTATCAATGTGTACTTGATTTTCAGGTTGGAGTCCGTACCCTGACAGGGTTTCACACGTGTGAAACCAACAAGTACATTTACCTTCAATAAATGATTGTTCTTGTTTGGATTTTATGTCTAGAATTGATCTAGATTGATCTTAATCTTATGTAGATTGATAGATCAAGTAAATCTAACATCCAATCCCTCTTGAGGATCAGATTAGGATCCACTCTTGGTCCTTTTTGTAATTTTTCCACATGGTATCAGAGCCTAGTACAAGAGATTTTGTTGAAATTGATAGGGTTAATCCAAATCAAAGCCAAAATTAGCAGTTTTTTGGAAACTAGTCAAATTTTGGGTAGGGAGTTGGATTTGATAGATATTCTCAAAATTTTCATGTGTTTGAAACAAAACCCATCTTTTGTTCAAGAATCTCAAGTGTTGAGAGAACTAGTCAAGTGAAAAGGAAAATCTAGGTGTCAAATCTTTTCATATCCATTTCAATTTTCAAAAGAAAGAGTCATTGGTATTTGATGAGTCCAATAGGAGATTGGATCTGATTTCTTTTTTGGTTTGATTCAAAAATTGTGTGCTTTTGTCTTAGTGATCAAAGCAAAGTTTCCAAGTGACTAGTCATTATTGTGAAGATTGATTCGTAGGTTTGTGAGGTAGATCTTTTGTAGATCCTTCTAGATTGTTGAAGATGTTCAAATCTAGTCTCTTGAAAGTCACAAATTACATTTGTAGAATCATATCACAGGTTTTTATTCACATGGCATCAATAGGTGACATCCTATTGAAGGAAAGAAAGGATCTTGAGTGCAACCTTTTTGGCAAGGGAGGATATTTTTTCTCAAGATGCTACAAAAAGAAGACCAATCCATCCAAGGAGAACCAAAGCAAGGGGGCCGAGGTGAAGGATGGAGCTTCAAGCTCAAAATGCAAATACAAGAAGGACAAGTCGAAGGAAAGGTGTTTCCTTTGTGGAAAGGTGAATGAGGCTTGGAGTCTCACAAGGACTTGCAAGATTTGTCTTCAAGAGTCCATCACAACACATGTCAAATCTTTTAAAATTTTTCATTTGGAAGTGCATTTTCTGGTTCAAGATGCAAAGATAGATGTCACTTTCATGAAAGTAACTTGGATTTATTTTATGTCCTTGGAAAGTATTTTGCTTGGAACTTTGGACAAGTTCAAACTTGTTGTTATTATCCAAGAGAAATCAATCAAGAATAAGGATCAATCACAAAATGAAAATAGTTTCATTTATGCTATCATGTCAGCTTATGAAGAACCATTTTACTTTGAAGGGATTTTTGTATCTCAAAGGTGGCTTAAGGCAATACTAGTTGAGTGTGATGCCTTAAAAGATAGCAAAATATGTTTTCCTTGTAAGCTTACATTAGTTATGAAGTCAAGGAAATGGAAATATCTTCATAATGTAGGATCTTTTGGTTTCAATAACATCATGAATGATGTGTTCATTCATAAAGATGAAAATTGTAAGTTTTCAATCTTAAAGGCGAGTTGTAAACTTCTTATGAGAATAAGTGAAGCATCCAAAGTGGACACTTATATCCATAAGCAAGTAGTTAGCCTTATTGAAATGGAAATGCCTTTTGATTTCAATATTGGAAAAATCATGCCAAGTTGTGGTGATTTTTGGACTTATGTTTCTAGCATAAGTAATCTTGATAATCATAGGAAGTGCATATTGAATGGTCATACCTGTGATCATTATGAGACATGGAGGTCTCGGATTTCCATCAAAAAGGAGCACCATGAAGAGGATCTTAAGGAGTCATCCCAAGGTTCAAATGTGCCAAGGATTGAGGAGGAGAATCCTTCTCAAGGTTCAAGTGTGCCAAGGATTGAGGAGGAGAGACCTTCTCAAATTGTGATTCCAAAAATAAACTCAAGAAATATGGTTGAATCCATGTGCCTCACATTTCAAGGGAAAGAGGAGCATATCTCATGTGAAGGAGCAAGCCTCAAGGTCAAGCATCTACATGAAATTTGGAAGGGATCAATTTTGGAAGTGCTAGGATTGTGCAAAGCTCTCAAGTTCATCAAAGATGTCAACATCAAAGAAGCACTATCATGGATATGGTGATTTCAGATCAACATCAAGCTCATTGGCTGATCTTCACACCTTTTGAACCAGCAAAGACCAATTCAGCCCATGTTTAAAATCATCTTGTTTTCCATCAAGCTAGATTTACCAAGCTAGATTTTTGAGGAGTGTGAAAAATGCAAAAATAAGCTTTGTAGAGGCCAAAAATCTTGTATATAGATAAACACACATGTGTGGAGCCTGTTCCCACGTGTGAAAATAGTGTACTTGTCATGTACCATAATCATATAGGATGTACATATGATTTAATTCAAGTTCTAGTGGCTAAAAAGGCCAAAAACTAGTTTTCTAGACATATGACACATGGCATCAATCTATTGATTGCATGAGCCACATCCTTTGGTTAGGTGTCATATCCCATGTGTAGAGGATAGCTCACACATGTGGAATAAGCTGAAGTAGACGAATTTTGACTTCTAGAGGATTTTCAAGTAGATCTCCATATAGAAGGAAAATGGACCAAAAGTGCTCAAAATAGAAGGTTTTGTCCAAGTGTCACTTTTGCATGATGAATTATCATATGACAAAGCACCTTCACACATGTGGGATCAGAGGGATGATCAGTACCACGAGCTCCCACTTATTGTATATATAGAGCCACATTTGGCCATAATCATTGTGAGACACCAATCTTGGTTTTGGAAGCAATTTTGAGTGATTCTCTCCATTTGTCTACATTTGTTTTGATTGTTTTGAGGTTCTATCAATGTGTACTTGATTTTCAGGTTGGAGTCCGTACCCTGACAGGGTTTCACACGTGTGAAACCAACAAGTACATTTACCTTCAATAAATGATTGTTCTTGTTTGGATTTTATGTCTAGAATTGATCTAGATTGATCTTAATCTTATGTAGATTGATAGATATGTAGACATCTCATACATGCATAGAGATACATGTGTGTGTGTGTGTGTGTGTGTGTGTGAGAGAGAGAGAGAGAGAGAGAGAGAGAGAGAGAGAGAGAGAGAGAGAGAGAGAGAGAGAGAGAGAGAGAGAGAGAGAGAGAGAGAGAGAGAGAGAGAGAGAGAGAGAGAGAGAGAGAGAGAGAGAGAGAGAGAGAGAGAGAGAGAGAGAGAGTTTTTGGAAAACAATTGGGTAGTTCTTGCAAGATGAGAATTGTTATTTTTACAAGAAAAAATTTTGTGCACATTTTCTAGTGCTCATGTTGATTATCCAACATCTAAATGGAAGACATGTAATTAGCTTTCAATTCTTCTTGTTTCAATTACTTTGCATGAATTTTTTTTCAAAGTATGGCCTTTTTTCTATAGAATGTATATCCTAAATTCAAGCAAAATTCTATTGAAGGCATGAAATGTTGTGGAGAACATATCCATTGACCGAAATGATAGTATTTTTAATATCCATTTCTTAAAATAAGGAAAATGGAGACAAAATCATTAATTTGGCCTAGCTATAAACAAGCTTCATATTTCATGTTGGGAAAGCATATAGTACTTTTTTTTGTGAGTGAGTGCTATCTTGACGTTGACATTTCACAATTTTAAAAAGACAATGTGAAAGTCAACATAGTAGGACTCATCATGAAGGTATGCTCATTAGATTTTTTTTGTTTTTAGTTAAGTGCTAATACATTGCATTCTATTTACATATGATTGTGCATTGTATCTTAGAAATATATGATTGTCAATGTTTCTCTACTAGATGACACTAATGAATCTAGTTGCATTCAAAGTACTTTTATTTTATCTTGTATGTCCTTATGTGTGAGGTGGATTGGACTCTATAAGAGGAAAGAACACCCTCACCAACTCATCACTTATTGGATGGCACATTCAAAGCACTATTGAAAAATAAGGTATTTGTATATTGACACGGTTGCATTTTTCTTTGAAAATCATACATGCTTTGAACCTTTACAATTATATCACAGACAAATTTTGAATACAATGACAATTTGGAGATTATGGAACATCAGAGCATCCCACACAAGTAGACAAGCTACATCCCATACAAGTAGACAAGCTACATCACCAATCATACTCTATAATCATTATGTTCCAGGCTATACCTTACTCTCAAAAGCAACTAGGCTTTAATTATATGATTTGAAATGCAACTAATCAACAACACATGGCTAAGTTGGAAGGAGATGTAACATATGGATGACCATCCAACCACCTCTCTAATGGATGCATCAACACACTTCTAAGATACATGTTATGAAATTTTCAAATATCATCTTCAAACTTTGGACCATCCAGTCAATTTAAGAAGAAAGGTAGATACATAATCTATATTCTTTAGTTGAGCTCATGTCATCAAAATGTAGAAGACCTTCAATGTAGTTCAAGCATGCTTGTTGTAGTCCATGTTTGGTCCTATTTACCCTCCATGTCAGAAAGTACAAGTAACTACAGCACCATTCTTCATGAATAAGTTGACTCAACGGTCTCCCTACTACGCTACTATCAACAATCACCATATAAATTCTTTTTTTCTATTTGTGACCCCTGATAATCACATCTTGAATGACACCATCTAGACTTATTTTTCTTTTGGCTTTATCTTAGCAACCACTAAGATTTTTTTCCCATCATTTTCCTATGTTGACTTGAAAAGGAAAAAATGTTCTTGGGGAGCTACAATGGACCCTTAAGCATTTATTGAAGGTGTTAGGCCCCTACCACAACATATTGGATTAATGATTTTTATTGTCAACAATTTGCTAAAATAGTATGTGAACTTCTGTAGATGAAGTGAGATAGAATGACACAAGCCTCTCAAACTGAGTGAAGGTATCTCATTAAAACAATGGAAATTCACTAAGAGTAAGACTAGGATAAGTAAGAAAGGACTATCAATGACCATTGTCAAATAAATCTCATTTATGAAAAATGAATCTAATAACCTTCAATTAGAGAAAAAATGGATATTGAGTTTGACTTGAACCAATTGTAGATGTTCTCATATAGTGAATTTTGTGTTAGTTTTGATTGTTATTTTTAGTGCGTGAGAAGAAATTTTCAACTTATTTGTTTGGTAAAACATAGTATCTTTATTACTAAAATTGTCGAGGATTAAACAATTATGCAAGCTAGAATGTAGTCATGGTTAAATTGAAGTTACTTATTTCAATATTCGTTTATGATCATAGATTGTCTAATTTCATAGTCGAGTCTAAATTACTCACTTGTTTTGCAAAATCAACTCTTTGACATTAGACTTCAGTTTATAAGTGTTATATGGTTTAGATGAGTTATCGATCAAGTTCCATGAAGGCCAATTCATTACCAAGGCCAAAGCCTTCATACGTTTTAAAACACTTTGGCCCCAAAAATTGCACATCCTACTTAAAAAAATAATGTGCTCTCAATGTTGAAGACCTTTCTATGGAAGGACAAAACCTCCAAAGACACAAATTGATTTTAATAACAAGAGAATCAACAAAAGGCAATTGAACCTTGATCCGATTGTCTATGGCACAATTTTTTTGTATGGGGTTACAATTTATAAGAGACTGATTTCAATTAGAGATTTACATTCAATTTTTTGTTGTGCATTAGCTAATTTTCCAAATTGTGCAAAGATTCAATTGATACCAAGCTAACTTTATTCATAATTTTGAGCTCTAATTTTGGTTTATTTGATTTTACTACTAAGAGGATAAAAACTGTAATAATGGTGCAACTTTTGAAGAAAGATTTGTGATTAGTTGATCTGCTTGCAACAAGGTGAGAGATGAGATTAAAAAGAGAGGGAGCGAGTAGAGTATAGATGAGATAGCCATAACACTAGATAAATTAGGGGAAAAGAATGTGGTCAACGGCTAGAACCTAATGGGTTGTGGGCCGAGTGAGTGAGACGACTAGAAAAAAAATAGGAATCTTTTTATACCATATCATTATACAAAAGTAGCTTAATGATGTTATTGTTGTGATTAAACTAAAATTAGGTCAAAATTGTTAAAAGTCAAAGTCAACCAATCTAATAGTGGGCACTTTCCTTATCACCATTTCTACTTTATTGACTTTAAAGACACACAATGATGTTGTAGTGCTTAAACTAACATCAGTTTGAAATCATTAATTGTCAAAGTCAACCAATCCGATAGTGGCCACTTTCATGCACCATAACTACTTCATTGACTGCAAAGAGCCCCAGAGCATTATGTGATACTATTTGGAAGTTGTGATCATTTCATAAGCATGATGAATATGTCGGTTACTTTGAATTGGGCTGCACTTTGATTGTGCCTTACGTAGCCTAATCTATAATTTGGCATTCAACTAAATTCATGGAAATTAGTCAATTTGTATTTTTAGCCCTATTCTTGCAATGATTTAACAAAAAAATAACCTATACATACATTGGAAGAACTTGTACATGTGTGTTCAATCAAGTTGCCAACATTTGAATCTAAGTTCTAAAATCAACATTGACTCTTCTTCACTCAAAAAATCGAATGAAATAGTCATTTGAACATCAACAACTACATTTGAAACTCATAGTTGCCAACTGCCAAATGTAGATGTAAGGTTCCTTCATAGTCTCTTTTCAGTAACAACCACAAATGAAAGAGTGCTTTTACCTTTGCACCAATATTTCAAGCTTTTTCTTATTCCAAAGTGCTATGGTTCTCTAATAGGCTAAACATAAGGTCATTACAATGTTAACCACTAAATTTTAATGACAAAATGAGAGGGGAGAGAGAGTTACAAAGTTTCACATAGTTCCTCTTTACGAAGCAAGGCTAAAACCTTTGAAGCCTTTATTCATATTCCAACAAGGTTACATATAGCTGAAAAGTATAATCCAGTATTGAACAAGCACCATAAAGCATAACCACTTTCAATACATCTAGTTGATACCTCCACCATCCCACAACACAAAATCGGACGAGTTAGTATAGTGGGAAAGACATGTGTCATAGTTGCGCATCAATTGTTATCCATGTCTAAAAGAAGCTATACCACTTACCAGCATAAATAGCATATTTAAATCATGGTCACGTCTTCCCAAACAACAAAAGTAATTTAGCGATAGGCCAAGCCCTAATATCACCATATTTTGGAAATTTTTTACTCACATATCCGGCATACTCAATGAAAGACATTATTCCTTTTACTTCATCTTGATCTAGGTCCTTCGTGGGAGCTAGGAAGATTGCTTCATCTTTTGATGGTATAGACGCAATAGTTTGAAAGGTTCACTCCATGAGTTTTTTCCGTCATTGGAATAGTACTTCCACATGATCGGCAGCTCACCATCTGACATTTGGAAATGAAAGTAATGAGGATTAATATGTTCTTCCAAGCCATCGTTTTCATCAACAATATATGGATCTATACATCCTTTCCAATTTACCATTTTTTCTAATAACTCAACCTCAGCTGTTTCAACACGACCACCACCTATCTTTTGACCAATCCGTGCAAGCATATCTGGCATTGTAAGAACATAATTAGATTTCAATGCTCTAGATATCACATTGGTGACTAAAAACTTGGTCAATGTCTTCATGTGTGTGTCCAATCATTCGAAATCCCATCTCAACCATTTGGAAAATGTTATGTGCCACTAACATAAAACAAAATCCAAATAAATTTGTTCTTATTCTCCCTCCAATGGTTGTTTTATTGAATCATGCACATGACTACAACTAGAAGCACTTTGCCAGTCCTATTCCTACTAGGTGTAGTTATGAGTATGATTTAATAAAAGCATTCAAGCTCATAATTTGGCGCCGCAATATTGGTTGGTATTTTATTTCGGCAAGCTTAAAACATTCAACTCCTTCTATGTTGGAAATTAAGCCCACAGTTGCCTCCTTGGTGAATAATAACTTAGACAACTAATTACTTGAAGAACGTCTACAACGGACTTCCGGCTGATTGCCAACAAAGGGTAACCAATCGCATCATAATTTCAAGTTCAGATGTTAAGTTTAATAACTTGAAGTCATTGAAGACTTGGCCATCTTCAAGGACTTCCACAAAACTTGCATTTAGAACAAGTCTACATATTTACATTATTTTTGAGACAGTCTGCAGAAATGAACTATGTTCGAGACAATTTCGAGACAACTTCACGCAATGTTCACAAAAGTTTCACGGCAATCCAAAAGTTCAACTGTTTTAAACACCCTTGACCTTTTTGCAAAACGTTCATGACAATTCAAAAATCCAAATAATTTCTAACACCTTCAACTTTAAAGGTTCACAAAAAGTTCGCGAAGAGAGAGAAAATTCTCAAAGGTCATCTGTTTTTATGTTGAACTGTTTTAAAGACACCTTTGCCTTTTTAAGGGCACCTTTGCCTTTTTCGCAAAATCTTAAAGAGAGATAAAAATGCCGAAGCTCATCTACTTTGAACGACACTTTCCAAATTTGCAAAGTGAGAGAAAACCACTTCCCCTATAAAGCGAAGTGAGAGAATTTGCAACGCCCTCGTCCAAGCCAATATTCCCTATGGGTTGACCGTATACACTATGTACAGTTGTCACAGAAGCCATATACTTCCAAATACAAGCGGCTTACCTAATTAGGTGACAATCATTTATTGTAATTAATACACGGATGAAATCTATAAATAGATCATCCAAGCACAAATTTTTGGTTGCTCCGTCCATAAGACACATTATTTGAGCCTCCTGATCAGACGATGGTTGTCTTTGATGCCTGAGAAACTCGCGATATCATATTGCTCTTCCATTTATTTTAGAACTATACTTCAAGTTGAATCTGATTTTAATAGTACCACACACAAATCATCTCCAATCTCTTCAATGAACTATACTCTTGTTTTAAAGTATGAATTAATTTTTACGATCCTGTTGGGCAATAAGAACGCATAAAGTTGTAATTATCTTTAGCATAAGCTGTCTATTAGACTGGTTTTGCACCTAGCAACCGATTAGAACGGGAGAGCTGTTCCGCCACTCTCTTCTCCGTTCTCGTTCTTCCTATCTCCCTTGCGCCATCAGATTGGTATCAGAGCGTAGTTCAAATAAACCAAGAGATTAAGTTTGTCCTATTTGTATACTGTTATCATGTCTCATATAGGTAGCTCTTCATCTTCATCACTCAGTGAAGCTAGAGTCATTGACAACTTCAATGGTTCTAACTTCTACATTTGGAAGTTGAAACTTAGAATGATATTGATAGATAGAGATCTTTGGGATGTAGTAGAAGGTGCAGACTTGAAACCAAAAGATGGTGATCAAGCAAAGACTTGGAAGATCAAAGATCAGAAGGCCTTTGCATGTATCACACTCAATCTAGCCGACTCCCAAATATCTCACATCACCATGTGCAAAACCTCTAAGAAGCACTAGACTTGTTATCAAGTCTCTATGAGACTCACAATGTAACCACGAGATTACATCTTAGAAGGAAGTTCTTTACTCTTAGCATGTCTGATTCTACTGCCATCACTTCTCACATCAACAGCTTCAAGTCCCTGTTAGATCAGTTATCAGTTGTAGGATGTTCTATTCAAGATGATGATGCCGTCATGACCTTGCTTTCTTCTCTTCCAAAGTCCTATGAGCACTTTGTGGTGATGATCTCCACACAACTGAACCTCACCCTTCAAAGGTGATTGGTCATCTTCTTCAAGAAGAAATGCGGAGAAAGACTAGCAGCCTGTCCATCAAAGACAAATCCATGGCTCTATACACCAAGAAAAAAAATCATTCCAAGGGCAAGAATCAGGTGCAGCAACAACAACAAAAGCCTCACTCTCAAGGTGAGCATGGTGGATCGTGCAAGAAGATTTTCTACAGATATTGCAAAAGAGCTAATCACAACATGAGGGAGTGTTGCTTTAGGATCTACAACGAGGCAAAGAAGCAGCAACAACAACAGCAACCAGACTCCTCCAACACGACCAAATTCAAGGAACAGGACACACACTTGTTAATGGCTTACAACAGCAGGAAAGACTTTGATAACTGGTACCTAGACATCGGCACTACCCAACACATGACCTCTCACAAGGAATGGTTTACGAAGTACATAACTTACAGCAAAGACCAATTTATCTACCTCGGAGGTTCTAGCATCATACGCGTGGAAGGCAAAGGAGTGAAGATCAGCTTCAACAACGATCTGTCCATTTGTGTTCCTAACGTTCTTCATGTTCCTCAGTTATCAAAGAACCTGTTATCAGTCTCTAAGATAACTGATGAGGGCTACACTGTTACTTTCTCATTTGAGCAGTGTACAATACTTGAAGAAGATACTACTCTGACTACATGCACTAGAGTCGAAAATATTTACGTACCCTCTAATTCAGTTGCATTAGCTAGTATCTTTAATGAAAATGTAAACGACAGTGCTGTTCTGTGGCACAGTCGATTTGGACACATGAATACAAGATCACTTTCATATATGCTTTGTAATAGTTTAGTTGATGGTTTGAATTTTCCGTCTTCATTAGATAGGAAATCTTTCTTTTGTGAATCATGCATCTATGGGAAGCACTCTAGAAGCAAGTTTCCAAAATCACATTCCATCAAATCAAAGCATATATTAGATCTTGTACATAGCGCTCTCTATGGTCCAATGCCAACTCCATCCTGGAGATGCAGTCTATTTTATCACTTTCATAGATGATTACTCCATATGGTCTACAGTCATGTTCATTAAGCACAAATCTGAAGCCTTTGAATGCTTCAAGAGATTCAAGGCCATGGCTGAGACACAAATGTCTAAGAAAGTGAAGGCACTCTGAACTGATGGTGGCAGCGAATATATCTCCAACAAGATGTCCGACTACCTGGCTGAACATGGCATCAAAAGACAGTTCACTACTTCCTATTCACCTCAATAGAACGGAATTGCAGAAAGGAAAAACTGAACTCTTTTCAACTCAGCCAAATCAATGCTACATCAAGCACACCTACTTGCAAAGTTCTGGGCAGAAGCTACTCCATAGCCTGTTACATGCAAAACAGATCCAACACCAAAGCCGTCAGTAACAAGACTCCTCATGAAGTCTGGCATGGGCACAAGCCTAGTGTCAGCCATTAAAAATCTTTGGTTGTATATGTTTTGTTCACATTTCTAAATAGCTCAGGAAGAAGCTGGATCATAGGACAAATAAATGCATTTTCATTGGCTATCCTGATGAACGTAAAGCTTATAAAGTTTATGATTTATCCACCAATGTAGTATTTGTCTCTAGGGATGTAATATTTCAAGAACATGCATATTATGATTTCAAATAGCCATTGATAGATGATGCTATGTCATTTCATCCTATTCTATGTAGCATTCAACCTTTCAATGTTGATGATTCTTCTACAGAACTTGTAGCTACAGCTACAGAAGCCGAGCAACAGACAATACCTGTCACCAAACCAGACCAAGCAAGCTCGAACAGAGCTAGAGAAGTTCAAGAAGAAAAATCAACGCATCCTGGTCAACCCAACGTCCGCAGATCCTCACAGACATAGACAGTTCCTGAAATGCACCTCAATCCTCATCCATGTCAACATTCCCTATGGGTTGACAGTATACACTATGTACAGTTGTCACAAAAGCCATATACTTCCAAGTACAAGTGGCTTACCTAATTAGGTGACAATCATTTATTGTAATTAACACACAGATGAAATCTATAAATAGATCATCCAAGACAGATTTTTGGTTGCTCCATCCATGAGACACATTATTTGAGCCTCCCAATTACGCCGTCAATCTTGGTTGTAATTGCTTTTCTTTGTGCAAGTTCTTAATCCTATGGATCCACTATGTGTTCATTGGACTAAGTTTATTTGCAAGCATAAACTAGTCAAGAAGCATTAGCATATTGTTGAGAAGTGTCTTATGACAAATTCTCACATGGTATATAGATTTGGTACAAAGGATTTCCTTTTGGCCAAAGTTAATGCCTTTCGTAGAATCTTATGTGTTGAACAAATAACAGTGCCAGTGGAGTAATGCGGAATGCGTGAAGGCTGGTGGGCTGTTGCATCCATTAGATAATCCTACTAAGTGGTGGGATGGATTTTGTAGTCGGTTTACCGTGGAATAAATAAGAATGGTGCAATTTGGGTCATAGTTGACGGGTTAACTAAATTGGCTATGTTTATTCCAGTAAAGACTATAGTGTTAGCGTCTGAGTTGTTGGTGGACTAGTCTACAAGATATCATTATCTATTGATATTGTAGATAAGTTGTATCGATTGTAAGTCACAACCATTATGAGTTATTTTATGATTCAGGTAATGGCTTATTTACATAAGATATGTAGGAACTTTTGGTTCTAATTATTTTTGTTTGGAAATAAAATTACCTTGGAAACTCAGTTGGAGTTAGATAATTGGTGGAACCAAAAGCCCAGGGCTTCAGAAATGAGGTTAATCAATCTTAAGTTATTCTAGATCAAAACTTAAGTATATTGGAGTCTAGATGTGCTCTAGATGGAACCTTGTCTTTGAAATGACATGTTGAGCCATGTCTAGAGTGAAGAATTAGGAGACTACAGTTCTTTATTGGCATCGTAAGGTGAGTAGATTCACATAAATCTGGAACTTTCCTAGTGGAATGGATTTTTATGGAGCAACTCATATGTCTTTTAAGAACAGTAGCATTTGATCTCTTACTTTCAAGTATAGAATAAGAATCCGATGAATTGTGATTGATGAATCATAGTTCAGGTTCCAGTCTATATTTGACTTTCAAGAAAGGGTAACATGAGTGGTGAAAATATTGGACGCTTTGTGCATAGGGTCTCTTAATGGCAATCTCATTGGATGAGGTACCTTCTATTGATTGAGTTTGCTTGTAAGAGTAATAAGCAATACTGGGTATAGTCCATTTATGCTTATGTATGGATTTCAACCTGGATCTCCGGTAACGATTCAAACTAAGTCGATTAAAGTTCAGAAAGTGGCGGATTTCTTGTGAGAAATGCATGAAATGCTACAGTTAGCACGTGAAAATGTTCTAAGTACCCAGGATCGGGTAAGACATTTTGCTAATATAAAAAGATCGCCTTGGGAGTTTCAAGTTGGGGATTGGGTGTATCTTAGAATTCCGAAGGATTCTAAGGTAATGCGCATTGGGAAGCATTACAATTTGTTTGCTCGTTATAGTCGACCATAGAAAATCTTGAAAAAGATTGGATCTTTAGAGTTACCAGAGGGAATCAAGACTCATCCCACGTTCCATGTTAGTCGTCTAGAAATGAATCTACATGTGAGGGATTACCATGGTTCTGGTAAAAGTCTAAATTCACTTGAAGACTAATCTGAAAGGATTCCTTTAGAGCTTGAAAAGATTTTTGATACAAGATCCAAGCGATTGTGTAATGGGATGTTATTGAGCATCTGGTTCGATGGAAAGGACATTCTGATGATGAGGATTCATGGGAACTAGAAGGTAATCTAAAGAAGAGCTTCCTAGACTTTAAGTTCTAAGGACAAAACTAAAATAAGAGAGGAAGTATGTTACGTCCCTAATGGGGGTTTGGACCATTAGGAGTTGTCTTGGATGTAGGGGCCAAGCCTAATCTAGATAATAGTCGAGTAGGACCATTGGATCACACCCGCATGCATTATAGGCATGTGTGTTACATCCTAGTATGGGATAGGGTGTACATGCATTGTGCTTATGAATGGATCTTGACTATTATGGATTTCGGATATCTAGATGTAGTAGACATGCATGGGGGATTGGTATGATCAATTAGAGTGCTTTCATGTGGATTCAGTGCATGGGTAGGTGGGGTTGGCTTGTAGTGGGTTTCTTTCCTTGCCTAACCTGAATCCAAGATGTAGTCAATCTAGCATCAAAGAGACGGAGTTAGTTGTCATGCATAGGTTCGTTCCCATGAGAGCGATAATATAGTTTAGATTTCAACATGAATGTAGGACCTAACACTAACATCCATTAACCCTACTTCCATTTACCCTAAATCCACAACAATGATAGAAGCTTACTCTTCTCTCTCTCCTTTTCTCTCTCACCAAAGCATAAGAAATAGCAATCCCAATAATGATAAAATCCAACAATTAGCAAATACCAAAGAAAGCATGAGAAATGGAGGAAAAGAGAGAAAGTGCAAGGACATTTATCAATCCATTTCTAAAGCGAATCAATCTGCTTTATTGAAATGAGGAAATGAACATCAGGAGCAACTCGAGTTGGTCCCTTTTTATAGTAGAGAGGAGGACCTTGGCCTCTGAATCATATTGGTCCAGTCTTGCCTCTCTTTTTATTCAAACTTAAAAAAGTGTGGGAACCATCAAAATTGGAGGGAAACCCAACTCTATTCACTAACTTGACATTT
Source organism: Diphasiastrum complanatum (assembly GCA_029204225.1). Taxonomy (NCBI): domain Eukaryota; kingdom Viridiplantae; phylum Streptophyta; class Lycopodiopsida; order Lycopodiales; family Lycopodiaceae; genus Diphasiastrum; species Diphasiastrum complanatum. The sequence goes on from CM055104.1 coordinate 30,069,551, forward strand.
AGGCCCTCTGACATTAAAGGTTCCGCAAAAAGGCCTATAGTTCTTTTATTAACATTCTAATTAATCAAATAACTATGTGATCATTGGGTTGGACTTACACACGCAGGGTGCCAAATCCCTCTCACTTATCAACTAGGGTTAGGGTTGTCTTGGGATCCGCAAACCCTCCAACAGTATCCCCCACCAAAACTGGTGGCGGTCCCACGACACCTACAATATGCAATTATCAAGGACTTTTATTGGCTTCGTGCCGAATCTTAATTAAATGATACCGCACCTTCTCCATAAAGTCAAGGCGTGCAGTATTGAAATCCAAATTATGCAGCAGGAAACAACGATGGGCTCCGGCAATCCTCTTGGAAGTTGTCCATGAGGTGAAGCGGGACTCCCAAGAGCCTCCCATCATAGTCGCATGGAAATACAGTCAAGCAATCGGTAGCTGATCTTTGATTTGCTTCTAAGGCCATCAGCTTATTTGGATCGAATGCCAGGGTAGAAAGGCAATCGTCCCATTTGGTTGCCACTGACACCAACAGAGTTAGATCTTTTGCAAACATTGTCGATTGTCACACCGTTGGATCCGGAGAGTGGACATACTCTCTCTGATATGCTTGTAAGACAGGGTGGAAGTCCACTGAAATGTTCCAGCTGTAAGACTGATGGATGATTGGACAATTGGGAGTATGGATGGTGATTTTGTCCATAGCCAATCCCAAATCTTTCCATTTTTGTCTTCGCGGCATTGGCACGTAATAAGGATCTACCCGCAACTGGCGAGGGCTGGCGACGTAACTCCTAATTGATTTCGGAGTTTTTTCAAAAATCGTGATTCTCATGCCGGCTGCTCTCCCAGTGCAGGTATTTTGTCCAATTCTTTGCCGGCCTCGATCTCGGAGGCCTTAAATTTGAGAACCCATCCACCATGCGAGGACTCATGTGGATGTTGCTTTAAGAAGGTCTGGATCTGGTTCTCGACGCTGATGGGCCTTCTGAATAAATGGCTTGTCCTTGATGAGGATGGACCCACTTGTACTGCCGGTATGGTTGGCGGTTGATCTGCTAGATCTGGAGCTCCCCCCTGGTCCATGCTCGAATCAACCCCTGTATTCATTTGTACAGCTTCTTGGCATGAAGGGGAGAATTGCGGCATGACTAGGACGGGGATTTGTGGTCCGGCTTCCAACACTTGAGCGGCGGCTTTTTCATAGGCGTTGATGGTCTCTTTTGCCTTTGCCAACTCAGTCGAAGCTGCTCCTTTGAACCTATCAAAGCGGCCTTGGAATTCCTGAAGGGCCACTTTGTATGTTTCCACTTTCTTGAATAAATATGCAATCTCCGTCGATGTGACCAGATGATCGGGTGTTTGCGTTTGCAGATAGGCATCACGCTCAAGGGTGGTTGCATCCAATTCACCTTGAAGCCGTGTGCAATCTTGTTCAGCCATCTGTAATTGCCCCTTCAGCAGCTACACTTGTTGCTTGGCTATCTTCACCTCTCGATCCAGCTGGACAATTTTTTGGCTGATCAGAGTGTTTTCGGATCCTAGATCAGAGATCCTCTACTCCATTTCCTTCTTCTTATCCAGCATAGACTGGATCACTTGTCCAAGGCCTGAAACTAACCCTAGAGGATCACCAGAATCGACGGTCATGGAGGTGGCAGCAGTAGGAGACCCTGATGGCACTGTCCTTGGTAGGCGTGGAATAGGTGCCAAGGTCTCTTCTTCTTCAAAAGTATCCTCTTTTGACAGAGGTAGAGTACATCGCAGCATGCCAAGCTTCAAAAGAAGCTGTATGGATCAGGTTATTACTTCACGACTTACATCACACTCAGTTCAATGCTACCACCATTCTGTGTGATAATTTCACTATCACTGCATTCTAGATTTCATGGCAAATCCAAGCACATAGAAATCCAGTATCATTTCATTCGGAAGAAAGTTTTCTCAGGGCAAGTGATCCTTCAATACTGCTCCACAACAGAAATGGCCGCAAACATCTTCACCAAAGCGCTTCCCAGGATCAAGCACCAGAAGTTCTTCAACATACTGAACTTGACGAAGATACCAAGGCACCAGCCGTGACCTTAAGGGGGACTGTTGGGAATTAAGCCCATAGTTGCCTCTTTGGAATCATAACTTAGACATCCAATTTATTTGAAGGACGTCTACAACGGACTTCTGGTTGATCTCCAGCAAAGAGTAACCAATCCCAACATAATTTCAAGTTTAGATGTTAAGCTTAATAACTTGAAGTCATTGAAGACTTGGCCATCTTCAAGGACTTCCACAAACTTGCATTTAGAACAAGTCTGTAGATTTACATCATTTTTTTAAATAGTCTGCAGAAATATACTAAGTGTCACAGTTCGCATTTTTTGCACTTTTTGAGAACTGCAACACTTACCTTCGACCTCTTTCGTTCAATTATTTTTGAAGAAGTCAACTTGTTCACAGTTCAACAGTTTAACTTTTTCAACACCTTCACCTTTTTTCGCATTTTTCCAAAAAATGCAAAGAGAGAGAAAATTCCAGAAGGTCCTCTATTTTTAAGAGTTAAACTGCTAAAGACACCTTTGCCAACTTTTTAAGGGCACATTCAACTCATTTTAAGGGCACCTTCGGCTTTCCCAAAAAGAGCGAGAGAGTTGAATTGTTAAAGAGATCTTCACTTTTTATGGGCACTTTCAACTTTCTAAGGGCACCTTAAAACTTGTTTAAAGGCACCTTCGGCTTTTTCGCAAAAACCTGAAAGGAGAGGTAAAATGCTGAAGGTTGTCTGTTTTTGAACGAGGAATGTTCCTAGCCACTTTCCAAAATTTGCGAAGTGAGAGAAAACTATCAGATATGGTGAACTCTTTCAACTTTGCCGCGACGTGAAAACGAAGTGAAGGTCAAATGGCAAACAAATTGCGAAAGTCAACGGACCTCGAAAACCCTAAGACATGAAGTAAAGCGAAACTCGAAGGTCGAATGATTCGCGAAAGTCAAACATGCCTCTAGGACCAGAAAGACAAAGACACGACACGACACGAAAGAAACGAAAGAAAATCTTTCGCATTGCCAGTTGGCAGCTCAACGAGTGTGGAGTCTTAAACTTCACGCCCAGCAGAAACGGTTAGCAGTAACGGAGAGTAACTGATTAGTTGATTAGTGTTAACTACTCTTGTAATTCTCTGTTTTTAGCTATCTTGTAAACTCCATGCAATGGAGATATAAACTATTTTTCTAGATCAAAACACATACAGAGAATGTACGTGAGTAGAGCAAAAAAGAAAAAAGCATAGATACGAAATAGCTGTACATGAAAGTCTGTCAACGAGCAGAACATAGCGAAAGAGTATAGTGTCAGGCCGCCAACGAGCGAGACACTAACCATCTCGCTCTAAAAATTATACTAATAATTTGATTGCTCTATTTTGTGCATCTCCTTGTCTTCCGCTGTCTTGATTGCTAGAATGAAATATGTTCTGTGATCTGTAATCGCGTGTCTAGGCTCCTGTGAGCTTCCGCACAAAAGAAAATTCAAAGAAACAAAATCGTTCGTGACAATGAAACAAACCCGTTTGCGACATGGTATCAGAGCAATATGGCTACAACGATCCAGACAAGAGTAGTAATCAGTTTTGATGGCGCAAACCACAGGATATGGAAATTCAAAATCAAAACACTTCTGAAGGGCGAGGGCATCTGGTCAGTGACCAAACTCTCAGAGGTGCATCCTCCAAAGGGAGACCCGAAGAGAGCTGAATGGATTAGAAAGGATGAGCGTGCAATGGCGATCATCGTTTCGTCCATCAACAAAGATCTACTCATGCAGATTGAAGACTACGAAAGCAGCCATGCAGCATGGGAAAGATTGAAACAGAAGTATGAAGTGAGGATTGCAACTTCAGTGATGCATCTTCACAATCAGCTGCAATCCATACGATGTGATGACAACCAGTTAGATCAGCACATTGAGAAGATCAAAACGATCTTTGCTCAACTCGCTGCATCAGGACAGGAGCACTAGGTCCCAACACCACAATAGCTGATGTACTTAATGAAGTCTTTACTGACGTCCTATCAACCATTGAGAATGCTCATACTGAGTCTACCAGATATGACATTCAACAAAGCAATTAGTCTTGTCGCTGATGAGAGACTGATGAGGGACAAAGGAGAAGGAAGCAGTGATCAAGAGAAGGCTCTCTTCACGAAAAGAACAAACCCAGATTTGACAAGATGAAGTCCTCGAATCAACAATCTTTTTCCTGTGATTACTGTCACAAACCAGACCATATAGCCAACAAATGCTAGTATAATCTAGAAATACCTTGCATGCACTGCAAGAAGAAGGGGCACTCTGCAGACGATTGCAGATTCAACCCAAAAAGAAAGAGCAAGGATGAGAAAGCAAATGTTGCAGAGTCATCCAAGGATGCAGATAGAGGTGATGAAGCCTTCACAATACTTGATGAAGCTTCAACGAGCTACACTGAACGGGACTACGATGTAGTCATTGATTCAAGAGCACCTCCCAAATCACCTACAACAAGAAAATCTTGATCGACTTCAGAGAACTCGAAAATAACAGAATTATTCTAGGTGAATTTTGGAAGAAGGCAATGTCATAGGAGATCGAGTCGATGAGGCGAAATGAGGCATGGACACTAGAGCCACTGCCAGAAAACAGAAAGATCATCGACTGCAAATGGGTATACAAAAAGAGAATGAAATCAGATGGCATCGTTGGCCATTACAAGACAAGGCTTGTCGCGAAGGGCTACACACAAAGATATGGTGTTGATTATTTTGACACATATTCGTCGATGGTCAAGATGACAAGCATACAACTACTCCTTGCATATGCCACATAGCACAATCTGGAAATTCACCAAATTGATGTGAAGACAGTCTTTCTCCACGGATATCTAGAGGAAGAAATCTTTATAAAACAACCTAAAGGATTTGAAAACCCCGACAATCGACAATATGTCTGTTGGTTGCAAAGATGCATTTATGGTCTAAAATAGGCATCACAAGCTTGGTACAAGAAGCTCGATAGTCTTCTGAAGTCTCTAGACTTCAATCCTACTCAACCAGACTGCAATGTCTACATTAAAAGAGTAGAAAAAGATTTTGTGATGCTGACTATTTTTGTGGATGATGCCCTGATGATAGAAAATTTCTTGATGCTGATCAAAGAATTGATGAGTCAGATTTATGAAAATTATGAAATCACAGATCTAGGAGAAGCAACGAAATGCCTCGGGCTAGAGATATCGAATAAAGGATGAAATGCACTTGAGTCAGTCTGAATATGCCAAAAAGGTGCTCACGTAGTATCAAATGATGGACTGCAAAGAAAAGGCCACACCAATGATAGCTGGAGCCAAGCTGACGAAGCAGGCTTGCCCAAAAACAGAAGAGGAAGAACAATTCTCTTTTCTTCCTACTTCTCCCTCTTTTTAACAGGAAATGCCATGAGTTTCCAAGGGGTGCAGATCATTCGATATTTGCCCAAGATGGCAAGTATACCCTACCAAAACCTAATCGGTAGTCTGATGTACCTTGCAATTTGTAACAAACCCGATCTAGCTTTTCTGTTTATGCCTTTAGCCAATTCTCTTCCAATCCTGGCATGGCACATTGGCAAATGGCAAAACGAATCCTACAATATCTAAAGGGTACCCAAAAAATGAGATTAACCTACAGATTAGAAAACGAAAGAAAAGGATTCAAGCTGCACCACTACAGTGATGCAAGCTGGGGGAGCTGCAAAGATGACATCAAGTTTATAACTGGAGGATGTACAATAGTGTGCGAAGCTACAATCAGCTGGATATGCAAAAAGCAAATCTTGGTAGCTCAATCTTCTTGCAAAGCTAAATACGTCGTAGCTTCAAGGATGGCAAACGAGGTAGTGTGGTTGCAAATGATGCTGAAGGCAATCGGGATACCACAAGGAGGACCATGCACAATGATGATGGACTCTCAGAGTACCATTTATCTGTCCCAGAATCCAGCCTTTCATTCAAAGACAAAATACATACCTCTGAAGTGCCATCACATTCGAGATTTAATCTCGAAAGGAGAGCTCCAGATTCGGTACATAAAATCTGAAGACATGATTGCAGATCTACTCACGAAGCCGCTCAACAGGCCACTCTTTGCAAAGCAAAGAAAGACAATTGGATTAAACCTGCAAAGCTGCAAGGTTCAAGGAATGTCAGAAATGGTGAACTCTTGCAACTTTGCCACAACGCGAAAACAAAATGAAGGTCGAATGGCAAACAATTCGCGAAAGTCAATGGACCTCAAAACCCTAAGACACGAAGCGAAGCGAAACTCGAAGGTCGAATGATTCGTGAAAGTCAAACATGCCTCTAGGACCAAAAAGACAAAGACATGACATGAAAGAAATGAAAGAAAATCTTTCGCGTTGCCAGCTGGCAGCTCAACGGGCGTGGAGTCTTAAACTTCACGCCCAGCAAAACTTATGGCTTAACCACAATCTAGCATGCTAAGAATCAGAGAATGATAGCATTGAATTACAATTGAGCAAAAGTACAAGAATTTAGTGTATGAGCATTAGCCTCAACACGAGTTAGAGAGAGAAAGATAGAAGTATTCAAGCTACCTATGATCATGTGTGACAACATTTCAGCACAAGCCCTTGCCACCAATCCGATATTCCATGCAAGGAGCAAACACATCGAGGTTGCACATCACTTCGTGAGAGAGAAGCTCATTGGAGGGGAAATCTACTTGGAGCACATTGACACATCATCTTGTATTGCAGATTTGCTCACCAAACCTTTGAGCAAGAGTTCCTTCATCAAGCATAGAGCCAATCTTGGAATAATACCAAGATCCATGTTCAAGTCAACATAGATTGTTTTTAGGAGGAGTGTTGAAATTGAAAAATAATCTATCTTGACTCTAGGCTTGCTACAAACTTTGTGCTATGCAAGTATGTTGGTTCATAAATGTAAATGCCAAATTTGGCCTAGATAGAACTCGAGCTATATGGATTTGACATATCTAGTTGGTTGAATACAACTTTCATATAGATTGTAGACTTAGAAATAACATTAATATGCTTGTAGAAACTTGTGGCATATCACATGCATTTATTGTAAGTGATCCATATTGACATGCAAGGCATGCACAAAGTGAAATGGACACATGCATGATGATTTGTACACTTCTAGAAGTAGGACACTTGGTATAAGTAGGTAGAGATACATGCATGAGATGTGACAAATGTCACTTAGACTCTAGTTTTCACTTTAGATGTGATTGAAAGGTGGATGGATGTGGTTCTACCTCGAGCTACCTCAAACTCCATAAATATGTGTAGTCATTCTTATAATTTGTGATGAAGAACCAAAGCTTTGTAGCTATTCCATGCCATTTTGGATCTACACCATTTTTGCTTGAATACTTCTATCTTTCTCTCTCTAACTCGTGTTGAGGCTAATGCTCATACACTAGATTCTTGTATTTTTGCTCATTTGCAATTCAATGCTATCATTCTCTGATTCTTAGCATGCTAGATTGTGGTTAAGCCATAAGTTCTATACTAGATCTTGCTATTCAATCTAGAATCAAATTATTGTGCTAATCATAAAGCTTAATAAGATCAATCATACTTGTGGATCATTCCCACACGTGTGAATTCTAGAAATTTTGTCAAATCTCTCATCAACTGATGGAGTATAGGCAAAGTTTGGGTCAAACTATCTTTGACACGTGCAGTGAAATAGTCCAAGAACCACAAATCACTCAAATACAAGCCAATTTTATGAAAAAAAGTGGCTATGACCTCAAAATGATGACTAGATCTCAAATATATGACATTGGCAAGCCTCTTCTTGAATTTTTTGGTCAAACTAGTAAGATATGATCAAACCAAATGTGTCCACATAGGTCTAGTGCCCTACCTAACCCTCTTCAAAAGCTTATAACTTTTAATTGGCTCTACCAAATGGATTGAAACGAATTGCTACAAAACCTAGCAAAACTAGCTTTCAAACAAGCTATCTGGCACCAAATTTGGATCTAACTTAGAAGAGAACTTTCCAAATGAACTTGGCTATAAGTCACACATGCCTGAGCAGGGAATTCCATATAGTGCCTGAAATGATTCAATCATTATGTTAATGAACCCTCTTCATCCAAATTTCATTGAGATAGCATGGGAGATGCAATCAACACTCTCTAGATCTTGATTTTCATGAAATTTTTGAAACTAAGGATGATAGATGCATCAAAAGCTTAGGTAGGCTCTGATACCATGTGAAAATTCACACACGTGGGAATGTCCTAATGTGTGAAATTGATCTCCTAAGCTTGGCTCATGCACTATAGATCTCCTATTGATTGAAATCCAAGATCAATGACAAGATGTAAGGCAAAAAGACCATTCTACATGCATTCATTCATTACCAAAAGGTGTTTCACACGTGTGGAAGACTTCATGAAATAAACTAAGTCCCAACAAGCTCCTCTCATCGGGTAGAGAGAGAAAATACCACTTTTGAGCTCATCTAGAGAGAGAAGACAATACAAGCAAAATTGACAAATCTCCAAATTGACTCAAAACATCATAGATCTCTCATACATTAATGAAGGGAATGAAAGTACATATAGAAACTCGTGGAGATCCATGCTTGATTCCTACTCACTTTTGATTGGACCCTTCCAACACATCTCTCTCTTATGATTGGACCCTTTGACTTTTGCCACCACATAGGGTGCATCACTCATCAAACCTAAACTTGACATGTGTAAGAAAACTAACTAGCTTGAGTTAAATCACAATTTAATTTTGTCCTAATCATGACAAAACATGTGTACTTGACCATTTGTCCTCTAAAGCCAAAATTGGCCTTATCACCTAGTGACACCAAGATGCTTGACTAGAATCTTTATGATACCCCTAAAGTCAACATTATAAACTATTTCTAGCTATTTTACACATGTGGGAACATGGTCCACACATGTGAAATGTACTCACAAACATAAAATCATAAAATAACCAAGATAGATTTTTGACAATTTCTCACATATTTGACTTGGGCAGCTGTGACTGGAATGGTAACTCCAATGGTCACAAACTGACACTGTGAGGAAGTTGAGGTGAGGGAAGCATCGGTGGATTGGGCGATGGGTAGTTCAGTACGAGTTGTAGCAGGGGGTGGAAGCGCAACTAAAGATGTTTGCCTAGTACGACGACATGACACGGGAGGCGAGTCACGAATGACGACTTTGCTGCACACAGACGACGACTATGAGAACTCGAGGCCTGATGTGAAGACTCGGCAGGTATGTCTTCATACACAGATAATACGGTGTCAGCACAAAACCCATGGACTTTGTTGTCTATATACGGAACAACAAGGGAGGAGAGAAGAGTGCTCTCTTCAATTCTCCGAATATTGTCTTGTACCAGTTGTAAGGCTCTAATGGTCCAAATCCTAACTTGTAGTTGGACTCTACAAGGCAATGCAAGATCTGAGAAGACATGCATGCCTTCCTAAGGTTGTCAACCATCAGGAAGTTGTTCAAAAGCTGGGCGACAACACGGATGATAGCCTCTCAAATGGATTCAATTAAGTAGCTATCATTAGTCCATTATAATTCATCAGTAGTATCAATAAAAGGTTTTATGACACTCTTGGAGTGTTTATGTTTGGCGAGGGCTGTTTGCCAGAAGTTATGCCTACGGCTGCAAGGGCGGCCTCAGTCACGCGCACCTTGTGGGAAGCGGTCTGGTAGGTGATATAAAACTTGGACTTGCCCTCAGTCCAGGTGCTAGAAGCCACGGTAATAAAATCCATATTGATTTTTCCAGAAAAGACTTGCTCGTGGATCCCCATTGCCATGAGCAAAGACTCAACAAACTTCATCCATTGAGCCACCATGCTTGTGCTAGGGAGTATCATGACGTCCGTCTTGGTCAGAACGCCATGATGAATGACATAGCGTGGAGATGAAGAAAATGGTGCAAGAGAGCTAGAAATCAAATTGTGATCTGATTCATTACTATAAGCTTTAAATGTGATGATGTAATTACTGTACAATTTATTTGGTTTACTGAATATGGTTGTGTTTGGGACGTGACCCACTATCATTATATCAGTCGAGCACTGATCCCGTAGCCGGCTACTTAGGTTAGCCGAGTAGCCATACTGGTAGAGAAATTAGCCTGTACAGAGTTATTTACAGTACTCGTTATACTCGGGGGCATGTCCCAAGCTTGTCGGTCAAATTTGGCCATATTGGGCCTGGGTGGTAGGCCAATTTTAGGACACCTGCCTTTTCATGCAGTTTGTGAATACTCTATATGTACAATGTTTTTTTGTAATCTAACAACTTTTGCTATGCCATCTTTGAGAGCTTGTGAGGAGTGACTATGGTGATTGTGTGATGTGATCTGCATACTGCACTAGATTCTATCGAAATTTTAACTTGGTATCAGAGCGTTAGGGTGTTGCAGGTATGCACGATCCGGTGAAGCTATGGGATAGCATCTTTCACCAAGAGAAATAGCACTCAGAGCGTCTTAGGAGAGAGGGCTCCATACAGGGTATCGGCAGTCCGGATGGCATGAGACAACAAAGTTCCTTTGATCGGAGCTTCGGGGAAGATCAGAACGATCGTTGTAGGTGGATTTCGGGGAGAATTCATGGAGAAACTTGCAGTTTCGGTGGTGTCGGGAAAATCATCGATGTTGGCTACGTTATTGACTGTGTGGATTAGCGTTTGGTGCAACGGGGCTTGCATGGCTATGCAAAGAGCAGTGACAGAGAGCCATAGAAATTTACAGGAGCATATTGGGTGAAAATCTGAGAAAATTGCAGAATTTTCAGATTCTATGAGCTATTGAAGACTTTCTCAAAAAAGTGGATCATTAGAGGACAATTGGATACCAATCAAATAGTTGTAAATTTGATCACTGAGCTAGAGGAAGGGCGACCTCAGTCAGATGATGAGCTGCAAGATAAACCACAAAGAAATGTGGATAAATGGCCTAGAATGTTGTTTTTTCTGATAGCTAGGGTTTTAAGTCGGAAAAACACATTTTTCTCTCAATATAAAACCTTTTTTGGAGCTGGGAATGGCTACCGAGGGGCGCCCTAGGAGGGCGAGCCACCATGTAAAAGGGCATGGAAGGCCGCATACCAGTTAAAGAACTGGATCAGATGTTGGGCGACAGCCATAAATGGAGATTTGAGAACAAAGGTGAAGGAGAGACAGGAAACAAGAAGGAGGAAGGCCATGGACCTCACGCACGGCCAGCCGCATAAGAGCCATAGTGTATGTAAATGTTTGGCAGATAATGGACACGGAATCAACGTGCAGAAGAAGCCGTCACCATTGGATCAAGGTCCATTGCGATTGACGGGCATGATTGGTAGTTCAGGGAACTATATCAGCCGTCGGATTGAAACCAATGGTGAAGATGTGGTTGAAGGGGCCCTTGAAAGGATGAAAGGCAGAAGTGCCTTACACTTTATTGAAATTTTTGAATAGAAATGGTTGAAGGGACCCGAAGGGCAAGAATTGTTGTTTCTTCATTAAAAAATTTCAGAATGAAAATTCAGTTTAGTTTTGCAAGGCAAATTGGTTTTGGGCCTGACCTTAGCTAGAAGGCACCTATTTTGGCCATTCTTGGCCAAAATGACCCCTGAAACTGGTTGTTCAGACCAACATATAGAGCAACAGAGAGAGCCAAAGAAGACAAATGGAAGAGCAAAATAAGCTGAGACAGCAAAATGATGAGAAGAAGACCTGCACGAGATGCACACGAGAAGGCCACACTGTTGATAAGTGCTGGCTCAATCCAAAGATAGAATGCATCCATTGTCATAAGAAGGGTCACGCAATTTTTGACTGCTACCAAGATCCCAAAAACAAGACAGACGGGAGAGCGGCAATAGCTCATCCTACATGGAGGAATCCAAGTCCTCCAAGATGGCCAAAGACAGAACCAACAACAACATGAACCCAGCAGCTTACTTGGGTACTGATGTCTGTGCGACATCAACTTCAGATACACAAGAAATAATCCTTGATTCAGGTGTAACGTCACACTTCTTGGCAACAAGACACATGATTACTGATTATCAAGAATCAGAATCTTCCAGATATACAATTTTGGGAGATGGTTCCAGACATAAAAGTCAGCGGAAAAAGACAAGGCCATCGATCTGACTACAGACACTCCAAGAAGATCCACGCGAGAAAGACGAGCACCAGTCAGATTCGCCCTTTACAGCTCATCTTCTACAACAAAAAGAATTCTATGGATTTGGCGGAGAACCTCGACGTATGAGAAAGCTATCAACTGTCCAGATAAGGACAAGTGAATTAAAGCAATGGAAGATGAGATGAATTCCATGGAGCAGAACAATGTCTGAAATCTGGAGCCATTACCAGCAGACATGAAGATTGTAAAATGCAAGTGGATTTTCAAATACAAGGACCTGATGGCAACATATCAAAGTACAAGGCCAAATTGGTAGCAAAAGATTTCTCAAAAGTATGGTGTTGACTATACTGAAACCCTTTTTCCAGTCATAAAGCATTCATCCTTATGCCTACTATTTGCATATGCAGCAGCATACAGTCTCAAGATCCACAGTGGATGAGAAGACCACCTTCCTACATGGCGAGTTGAATGAGGAGGTTTACATGGACTAACTACCAGGATTCATTTGCTCACGCTTTGCCAACAACATCTGCCGAATGCAAAGAAGCATATACAGACTGAAGCAGTCTGCCAGGCAGTGGTATAAGAAGAAGGATCACACTCTCAAATCCTTAGGATTTCAACCATTGATGGTCGACTACAATGTCTATAAAAAGGTCACAGATGGGAAAATCATAATTATAGCAGTCTACGTGGATGACACATTGATCCTGTCCAGAAGTGACAACCTGATTGCTCAGGTGAAGCATGATATTTCTCAGTATTTTGAAATATCAGAACTAGGGGAATCAAGATGCTACCTAGGATTGTAGATTGACAGAGATCTTAACGAAGGGAAGTTGTATTTTCACAAGTCAAGATACATCCAGAAAATCATTGATGATTTTCAGATGACAGACTGCAAGGGAGCTAATACACTGATGGTAGCTGGAACAATTCTAACGAAACAGGATTGTCCACAGAATGCAAAAGAGCAAGAAGCCATGAAGAACGTGCCCTACAGGAGGCTAATCGGATCACTCATGTACCTGGCAGATAATATACGTCCTGACATTGCTTACACAGTTTTCAAAATGAGTCAGTTCAACATCAATCCAGGCCCCTACGCATTGGAAGCTCGCCAAAAGAATTTTGCAATACCTTCAACAGACGAAGGATTATGGGCTATGTTTCTCTCAACATGAAGAATTTCAAATCAAATCCTACAACGATGCAAGCTGGGCATCCTTGAAAGACGAATACAAAAGCATCTCGGGAGGATGCACAATAGCAGTCGGTGCAGCTATGATATGGGTCAACAAGAAGTAGACCATAATTGCGCAATCATCATGTGAAGCAGATTATGTTGCAGCAGCCAAGACGACAAATGAGCTTACATGGCTCAAACAATTCCTTGACAGACTGGGAGAGAACTCCAACAAGCCACTGCTACTGTTCATGGATAACACATCCGCCATTTATCTAACGAAGGATCTAGTGTTTCATTCCAGGACAAAACACATTGCTATCAAATATCATCTGATAAGAGATCCGCTACAGAAAGACAGGCTGAAGACCGAGTTTGTTCCAATGAAATATATGGTTGCTAATATATTTACAAAGCCTCTTGACAAGGCAACTTTTGAGAAGCAGCGTGGAATAAAAAAAATATCAGCTTTGAGAGGGAGCTGAAGAAACTATGTGTTTATATCTTTCAAAGTCTTAGCAGCTTTCTTTTCTTTTTTCAGATTGCTACAATTTTTAACTATGTTTTGCACAGTCTACTTTTTGAACTGTTTCGTCGCATAGTTCGCAACTTTTGGTCATGAGAAGCAAGAAGAATAGTTAGCGCTCTCTCTTTCTCTCAAGCTTTCAAGCTTGAACACTCTTGAGCATTCTAGCTTAATTCTTCAGAATTGATTAGAGATTGCTATTGTGCTTACTAGCTGCTCAGAGATAGCTTAGAGTACGCATATTTGATCCGCAACTTGTTGTACTCATTTACATCTATTTCGGTTTTATACTGAATCAATACTATCTTCTTATTGCGTTCAGCTTTGTCTCAAAATGTATGCATTTCTGTAATTCTTGGTGACTGATTATTTGTCTGATAATTCAATGTTTTAATGTTTGGCTACATAATTACTATAGTACTAATGATTTCAAAGTTAGTTAATATAAGATCGAACGTGATTTCTATCACTATAGTTTTGTTCGAAATTGATAGGCGTAGTCATGCTTAGAGAAAGAGAAAGATAGTTTATTCTATTGTGCGCGATAAGTTTTAATTTTTGTTGTTCAAATTTTTTTTTATTCAATTCTATTTGACCTATCTTTTACACACCTCTTTCCAACATGGTATTAGAGCGTTCATTCTTCAAGGCCTAATACTATAATATTAGAGCGCAAGCTCTTATACTTGATATCTTTCGCGATATCAAAATATTCTTCAGTTTGTATTAGAGTGCAAGCTCTTATACTTGATATCTTTCGCGATATCAAATTATTCTTCAGTTTGAATCAATTTGTTTCGGTATCAAAGAATTGATTTCCAATTGTAGCGCAGCACGGTATCTCTCTTAACCTCGACAGACTAAAGATCAAGATGGATTTTCAAAATAAAGCCGGTCTTATTGCAGACAAGCTGAATGGAGACCTTGCTAATCGCCAACGAGTTTTGGAATGTTGTTACAAGTATTGAAATGAAGCCTGAAGACGACACAGATGACTCAAAGTGGGAATCGAATGATGGTAAAGTTTTCGCGCTTATTATCCTCAATATATCAGATACTTAGTGTGAAAATTGTCAACATTTCCTAGCTAGTTTGAGGCCTAAATTGGCTAAAATTGTAAATAGTTTTGGTTCTGGAGTTTCACACGTGTGAACCAGGCCACAATGTTTTTATTTACTGTATTTTTTCAGTATGATGAAGTGTCAAAATTCATACCCTTCAAAATGAGACCATTTTGATGTATTTTGGTCATATAAGCCATTTTTAGCTATTTTTTCTATATAGGGAATATCTAGGGTCAAGTACCTTCTAGAGAGAGGAGAGAGAGTCATCTTCCTCATCCATAAATAGTAGGGAAGTCGTGGAGAACAGGTTGGAGAAACCTTTTGTATGCTTCATTGAGATCAATAGATCATTGTCATTGTTTCTTCCTCCATTGAGAGCATTGTTGTGTGTATTGTCTTCAAGCTATTGTGTATTAGGTGCTTTCCAAAAGTGGTAGGCTGATGTATTATGGACTGTATAATGCTATTTTGGGCCGCACTTGATGTTTATGGAAGTTTCCATTTGTGATAAATGCTTTTTGATCAAGTTCTTTGCATTCTAGGTAGCATAGAATGTGTTGCCAATTCCTAGCTTATGTAGTTTGGAGTGCAAGCATTCAAGCCAATGATCTTGGAGTTTAGATCCACTTAGGATCTGTATTTTTCACATGGTATCAGAGCTGGTTGGCTTCTATTTACAGTAAGTATTCCATTTTTGGTGATATTTGGATGTTTGATCAAGTTCTAGCATGATTTTGCATTGCTTTGTTGATCAAATCTTACTAACCTTTGTTTTGTGAGTTGAACTTGTGGATCAAAAGCATATTTCAGGTCTATTGAAGATCAGAGGCTGAAAAGAAACTATTTTGGATCAGATCATAACACCTAATCATTTGTGATTGTGAGGCTTGTGCATATTCAATACTAACAATGTTCTTTTCAATCCTATTGTTGACAATCTCCATTCTTGGATGAACACTCTCCTTAAGTGGATGAAACTTCTCCTTAAGTGGATGACAAATGCTCTTTTGAGTGAGTTGTAATTCTCCTAAAGGCTGAGCAAAGCTCCCATTTGGATGAAAGATCCCCTTTTTTGGGTGAACATATTGTAAGCTCCATTGTGAAGAGCATATTGTAAAGATTGTCATCAATTTTGGCATAAATTTTGGTGTACTTTGTTGAGCATGTAAGTAACTCTCCTTATGTAATTTGATTGGAGCATTTGCTGGAAGGTGTTAACCATTATGCAAGTGTGTTTTCAGGTTCTTAACAGGTTGAGGAACATTCTCATGTGAAGTGATCTTAGATCTACATCTAAACACCAAGATTTGACAAGATAGTGAAGCTAGTCTTGTGATTCACTAAGTGTGCTCATTCATTCACCTCTAAATCTTGTATTTATCACTTGCTGGAGTTTATAAACTTTTAGAAGTGTGGTTTACATGTGGTTTTACAGGTTAAATCAATATCTTAGTGTGTTGATCATATGTTGATCAAGTTTGTTCATTACTAGGTAATCTTGGCAGCCTAGTTTTGGGTATTTTCTAAGAATGCAAGTAACTCTTCACACCATAACTTGATTTGGTCACTTGCTGGAAAGTTTGAGAGCTTAAGCAAGAGTGTGTTCAGGTTGGTTTGATTTTGTAATCCATTCTTAGTGTGTGCAAAGTGTTGCATGTGTTTCAATCTTCCTTTCTATGCTTGGAAACCATCTAGGTTCAAGATAGAAGTGTTTTAGGGTCCTAAATCTTCATAGATCTCTTTATCTATCATTTGTTGAGAGAAAAGTGAGTGCTAAGTGCTTTAGGACAGAACCTAAAAGTTGAAGAAACATTAGAATCATGGCTTCCAATGGTGGGATCATGCTAGAGTCTAGTGAAAGGTTGAGTTCATCAAACTACTCTACTTGGAAAGTGAGGATGGAGTCCTTACTTGAGTTGAATGAACTCATGGACATAGTTGCAGAAATTGAAGAGAGACCTCTCACACTTCAAGAGCAACAAAGGTTTGATAAGAAGGCCAAAAGGGCTCTTCATATCATTAAAATGAATGTTACAAATGAACTTCTCAAGGAAGTTGGAAAGTGTCAAAGTGCAAGTGAGGCATGGAATGCCTTAAAGAAGCTCTTTGAATCAAAGTCCACATCTAGGGTATTGACCCTAAGGAGACAAATATTTTCTAGTAGGCAAAGAGAGGGTGAAAGTGCTCATGCATTTATCTTGAGAGTTAAGTCCCTAAGTGATGATTTAGCATGCATTGATGAGAACATAAAAGATGGTGAAATAGTCCAAGTTATGTTGAATGGTTTGCTAAATGAACATGCTAACCTTGTGCAAAGTTTTGCCATTCAAAGAGTCTTGCCAAGTGTGGTTGACTTGCAAGAAATCTTATTGGCTGAAGAACATAGGTTGCAATCAAAGCTTGATGGTGCATCCTTGCAAGGTGGAGGTGAAGAGGCTTTCTTCACAAAAGGCAAATTCAAGGGCAAAGGTAAAGGCAAAGGAAAATGGTCCAAAGGTGGTAACTTTGATCATGATGATCACTCTTCCTCTTCCTCTTCTACTAAGAACAATAAGTCAAAGTTCAAGTGCTTTTATTGTGGGATAAAAGGTCATTTTGCAAATGAATGTTATAAGAAGAAAAGAGAGCAAGGAGAGAGGCAAGGAAATCTTACAATAGATGAGGAAGAACATAACACATGTGAATCACTTGTTATGACTTCAAGTTTGTTAGCCAACATAGATGATAATGATCCTTGGTGGATTGATAGTGGAGCCTCATCTCACATGACAAGACATAAGGAATACTTTACATCCTTATTGTCTTATGAGGGAGAAGGTAACATCATCTACACTGCAAATGATGGTCAATGTGACATCAAAGGCATAGGCACTATTCCTATTTCCCTTTCAACAAATAGGAAAGAAAATCTTGAAAATGTTTTGTACATTCCTTCAATCACTAAGAATTTGCTTAGTGTAAGTCAAATGATTGACAAAGGACTTGATGTGGAGTTCATTGGAGATGCATGTTTGATAAGTAAATGTGGATCCTTGATTGCTCAAGGTAGGAGGCATGGTAAACTTTTCAAGCTTGATGCATGTGTGATCTCTAATCATGAAGGATGTATGGCTAGGGAGCAATTGACAAACCAAGAAGTTTGGCACAAGAGGTTGGGCCATCCCAACTTCAAATCTTTGGAGGTAATGGCAAAGAAAGAGCTTGTTCTTGGTCTCCCTAAAAGTCTTGTTGCAAACAATAGTGTTTGTGAACATTGTGCCTTGTCCAAATCTCATAGACTTGCTTATTCTAGATCTACTTCTAGATCTAAAGAAGCTTTTCAACTTGTGCATTCTGATATTCATTCTTCTAGTACAACTAGCAATGGTGGGGCAAAGATGTATGCAACTTTCATTGATGACTTTAGTAGGTATACTTGGATCTATCTTCTTAAAAGTAAGGATGAAGTGTTTGCTGCATTTGTCAAGTTCAAGAATGAAATGGAAAACCAATTCAATACAAAGATCAAATGCTTAAGATCTGATAATGGAGGGGAATACACCTCAAATAGGTTCAAAGACTTTTGTATAGCACATGGGATTAAGAGGGAGATGTCTAGTCCTAGGACTCCACAACAGAATGGAGTGGCCGAGAGGAAGAATAGAACCCTTTGTGAATGTGCCAAGGCAATGAGACTACATGCTAATCTTGCTAAGTCTTTTTGGGGGGAAGCTTTAGCATGTGCTAACTATCTATGTAATAGATGGACAAGTGCTTCCTTGGATGGTAAAACTCCTCATGAGGTTCTTTATGGTAGAAGGCCGAGTGTCAAGCATTGTAGGATCTTTGGATGTACATGTTTTGTCAATATCACACTTGATGATAGAACTAAAGAAGATCCTTCATCAAAGAAGGGTGTGTTTGTTGGCTATAGTGAAGTAAGCAAGGCTTACAAAGTGTACATTCCTTCTACAAAGAAAGTTGTCATAAGTAGGGATGTCATCTTTCATGAAGAGAATGTTTCCAATGTTGTTGATGTTGATGTTGATGTGCCTACTAATCATCATGATGTGCAAGATGTCTTGGATGAAGATGGAGATGCCACTCCAAAGCAAACTTCAAGGAAGACTCAAAGGCAAAGGGCTAAGCCATCAAGGCTAACCTATGATGAAAAAGGAAAGCAAGTGGTGGACAACTCTAACTTTGCTTTTCTTACCTCTTTTGATGAACCAACTTGTGTAGGTGAAGCAATTCAAAAGAAGGAATGGATCCAAGCCATGGATCATGAGCATCAAGCACTCATCAAAAGCAACACATGGAGGTTGGTAAAGCTTCCAAAGGACAAGAAGGCAATTGGTTGTAAGTGGATCTTCAAGATCAAGACAAATCAATATGGATCAATCAACAAGTACAAGGCAAGGTTGGTGGCAAAGGGGTATGCTCAAGAATATGGTATTGACTATGATGAGACCTTTGCACCCGTGGCAAAGATGGTAACTATTCGAATCCTAATCTCTCTTGCAACTCTTTATGATTGGGATATGTGGCAAATGGATGTTACTAATGCCTTCTTGAATGGTGATCTTGAAGAAGATATTTACATGGAGCAACCCGAGGGCTATGTTTCACATGATGAGCCTAATCATGTGTGCTATCTCCAAAAGAGTTTGTATGGGCTAAAGCAAGCACCAAGGAGTTGGTATGCTAAGCTCAATTCCTTCTTACTTTCTCAAAACTTTGTTATGAGTGAGTATGATCATTCTCTCTACTTTAGATTGAATGAAAATGATATCACTTTACTTTTGATCTATGTTGATGACATTATCTTAAGTGGTGGTAACAATCTAGATATAGATGAAATCAAGATGGCACTCAAAAGAGAGTTTGAAATTCAAGATCTTGGTAAACTTCATTATATCTTAGGAATAGAGATTATTAGAACTTCTAAATCTACATTCATATGTCAAGAAAAGTATGTTAACTCTATTCTAAAAAGGTTTCATATGGAAGATTGTAAAGTTGTTTCTACTCCTATGGAATCAAATGTAAAGCTAACTACAAGAAGTAATGAAAGATCCTTCAAGGACATTACTCTCTATAGAAAGCTAATAGGATCTCTTATATGGTTAACCATCACAAGACCTGATCTAAGCTTTGTGGTTGGTAAACTAAGTCAATTTATGCAAGATCCTAGTGAGGCTCATTGGAAGCTAGGAAAGAGAGTACTTAGATACATCTCGGGATCTAGAGATTTTGGCATCTTGTATGGAGGTACTACACCTAACCTTTGTGGATTTTCAGATTCAGATTTTGCAGGTGATCAAATGGATAGGAAGTCAACAAGTGCCTTTGCAATCTATCTTGGAGATGGAGTGGTCTCATGGCTATCAAAGAAGCAACCAACTATCTCTCTATCTTCCACCGAAGCCGAGTACAAGGCATTAACAACATGCACCAAGGAGATTCTTTGGATCAAGAGGATGTTATTGGATCTTCACTTGCTGGAACCAGAGAAGACTCCAATCATACTTTGTGATAACCTTTCAGCCCAAAGCTTGGCAAGCAATCCTGTTTTTCATGCAAGGAGCAAGCACATTGAGATTGCTCACCATTTTGTGAGAGATCAAGTCATTGCCAAAGAGGTGGAGCTTCAACATGTCTCTTCAAAGGAGTGTGTGGCTGATATCTTCACCAAACCATTGGGAAAGGACCTATATTTAATGCATAGATCTAATCTTGGAATGTGCTCAAAGACTATGTTGAAACTAGCATCCAATGTTGAAGAGGGAGTGTGAAAATTGTCAACATTTCCTAGCTAGTTTGAGGCCTAAATTGGCTAAAATTGTAAATAGTTTTGGTTCTGGAGTTTCACACGTGTGAACCAGGCCACAATGTTTTTATTTACTGTATTTTTTCAGTATGATGAAGTGTCAAACTTCATACCCTTCAAAATGAGACCATTTTGATGTATTTTGGTCATATAAGCCATTTTTAGCTATTTTTCCTATATAGGGAATATCTAGGGTCAAGTACCTTCTAGAGAGAGGAGAGAGAGTCATCTTCCTCATCCATAAATAGTAGGGAAGTCGTGGAGAACAGGTTGGAGAAACCTTTTGTATGCTTCATTGAGATCAATAGATCATTGTCATTGTTTCTTCCTCCATTGAGAGCATTGTTGTGTGTATTGTCTTCAAGCTATTGTGTATGATCTTAGGTGCTTTCCAAAAGTGGTAGGCTGATGTATTATGGACTGTATAATGCTATTTTGGGCCGCACTTGATGTTTATGGAAGTTTCCATTTGTGATAAATGCTTTTTGATCAAGTTCTTTGCATTCTAGGTAGCATAGAATGTGTTGCCAATTCCTAGCTTATGTAGTTTGGAGTGCAAGCATTCAAGCCAATGATCTTGGAGTTTAGATCCACTTAGGATCTGTATTTTTCACACTTAGATTGGCCACGTAGCTGAAGCCAGAACTTCAAAAGAAGTTTGGGACATCCTGAGCTCACTATATGATGTGAGAGACGTAACCTCCAAGTTACATCTTCAAAGAAAATTCTTCACACTCAAGATGTCGAACAATGATTCTCTTCAGAATCATATTAACCAATTTAAGAATCTCTTGCAACAGATGGTCATTGTCGGATCAGTCATAGATGATCAAGACACAATTATAACATTGCTTTAAAGCCTACCCTCTACATGTGAGAACTGGGTGGTGATCATCACAACACACTTAGATTTAACTCTTACCAGAGTTATCACTATGTTGCTGCAAGAAGATAATCGAAGAAGTCAAGACACTTCGTCTACCTGTTCACTTCATGCTCTATATGTCAACAAGGGCTCAAAATGACAGAAGCAGAAAAGCTCCAAGTAGTCTACATCGAATAAAAAACAGACTTAAAGTCAAGAACAATCATTGAATCCAAATTCGTTGAAGAAGAAGATGTTTTGCAGGTATTGAAGTGCAATCACCATGAGATCTAGGATTGTCGAATTCTCAAAGCGAAGGATGCGGCCAAGCAACCTGATCAACAAGCAAATACAATTACAACATCTCTGAAGTCGAAATGGACGAAAGCGCTTTTATGGTCAAAGAAAAATATGTGAATTCAGATGATTTGTGGTTTCTGGATTCTGGAGCTACTCAACATATGACCAATCATCGTGAGATTTTCCATTCCTATACGCCTTACAACACAAAGAAGTATGTTCATCTTGGTGACGATAACACTCACACTATCAAAGGTGAAGGTACTGTAAGATTAAGGTTTCAGCATGATCAATTCAAACTACTGTCAAAAGTCTTCTATGTTCCTAAACTCTCTACAAATCTATTATCAGTAAGTAGAATTACAGATTTAGGCCATAAGGTGGAGTTTGAGTCTGATAAATGCAAATTATCGATAGGAGTAATAAGATTCTTGCACTCGACAAGATGCATGGATACTTATATAGATTGGCACATTGTTATTCTGATTCTAGTGAAAACCTCTGTTCTTTTCAATAAAGCATTACTGTGGCATCATCACTTAGGACACTTGAATTATGCATTTTTTTTGAACATGTCCAGACAATTTGTGGCTCTTGATCTCGACTATCCTTCTGGTAAAGTCGATCTCCCTGTCTGCTATAGCTGTCTCCTTGGAAAGCAAGGATTTCTTTTAGATCAAGTCATAGGCATGCAACAAAAGGTCTGTTAGATGTTGTTCATACAGATATATGTGGACCTATGCAAACTTCTTCATTGCTAGATGCAAAGTATTTCATTACCTTTATTGACGAATTCTCTAGAAGAACAGCTATTTATTTTATTAAACAGAAATTAGAGGCTTTCATCAAGTTCAGACAATTCAAAGAGCATGTAGAAAATCAGACTGATAAACGAATCAAAGCATTGAGGTCAGATGACGGAGGAGAATACATCTCCACCGAATTCAAGGAGTACTGCCTTAACAATGGCATTGAGCAACAATATATTACCTCCTATTCGCCTCAGTCAAATGGTCTTGTTGAGAGAAAGAACGAAACCTTAGTCGAATCAGCAAAGTGCATGTTATCACATGTGTCACTTCCGAAGTCCTTTTGGGCTGAAGATGTTTGGACAACAACCTATATTCAAAACAGATGTCCTACTAAAGGTCTCTTAGACAAAACACCATTCTTTATCAAACTTACGGGTTTTTGGATGTACCGCTTATGCGCAAATTCCTCATGATCTCAGGAAGAAGCTCGACTTCCAAAGTATCAAATGTATTTTCATCAGCTACACTACTTCAAATCAACCTTACAAGCTGTTTGATCCTATCAACTCAAAGATATTCACTAGCCGGGATGTCATCTTTATCGAAGATCAGTTTATCGACCTCAAGGGAAAAGGCAAAGCCCATATAGCCGACTTGTCCGACTCCTCCGACATATTGAACTTCGAAGTTCCTCAGTCGACTATTCCTATCGAAGGTCCAAGCTTGTCTACTTTTGATGAACAACATATCAACGACGAATCCGAAGATGATGATGTTGCAATCCAACAACTATAGTATGATGAAAATGATCAACTTCCTCTATCACCCAGAAGATTGTCAAGAGTTAGCAGACCACCTATCAGGTATATCGATGAGTCTGTAGCCTACCTTGTTCAAGAGCCGACGATTGTCGAAGAGGCACTTAGTCAGCCCGATTCTGATCTTTGGAAAAAAGCTATGGATAAAGAGTATTCATTTCTTATCAAGAACCAAACATGGACGATTGTCGAATTATCTGCTAGCAGAAACGTAGTTGATTGCAAATGGGTTTTCAAAGTCAAGTACAAAGCAGACGGAAGCATCGACAGAAGAAAGGCCCGACTTGTTGCCAGAGGTTTTTCTCAAGTATACAATGTCGATTACACTGAGACCTTCAGTCCAGTAGTCAAGCATTCTTCTATTCGACTTTTATTATCATTTACTGCTGTAGTAGATTTGGAAATATATCAAATGGATGTACAAACAACATATTTCAATGGAGTTATCAAAGAAGACATAAGAGATTAATACTCTTTATTATAGCTTCTTTTCAGAGATCGGAATCGGGCTGACTTAGTGCCTCTTCAACAGTCGTTAGCTCTTGAACAAGGTAAATTGTAGACTCGTCGATATACCTATTAGGTGGTCTGCTACACTCTTGTTGATCTTCTGGGTGATGATCGAAGTTGATCTTCATTATGCTGTAGGTGCTAAACCGCAACATCATCATCTTCAACTTGCTCTTCAAGTTGCTTCTTCTCTGCCTCCAGGCTTTCAATTTCTCTGCATTAGAGTATGAAATTTTTAACCAATTTATCATTGGCTCTGAGGAGCCAATGATAAATTGGCTATGAGGAGCCTCGAGACTTTACTCATTTTCTGATCATAGTCATGTACTTGTGCAACAATGTTCTTCGCCCCCTCAGATAAGTCGATAAACCGCTAAGGCTGGGGCTCCTCTTCTTCTACCTCAGATTTGACCTGCTCTTTATCTTGTACATCTTTGACAACATGAGTAGGTAGGTCATTCTCAGTTGCATCACCATCTTTCGAATGATGGGGACTGATGCTCTTCGAGGTTAAATCCTGCTGTGTTGTAACAACAGTAGCTGGCAGCTGCAACTATGTGACTTCTGCTGCTACCTCCTTCTGTGTGCAGTCTTCTGCTGCCTCTTCTTGTGCTATGTCTTCTGCTATCGCTTCCTGTGCTGTGGCATCTGTAGTGTTTGCCTGAGTGGGTACACCATCAACATCCATGGCAATAGTTGAATCCACTTGGAGAGTCAGTTATGTTGAGGAAGTGGGTTGCAGGAGGCTCAAAAGATCTTTTGTCGCAGGTAGTGTCGGCCTCCCCTCAAGCCACCTCTTCTCTGCAAGGTGTGAGATATGTGCGCCAATAGCAGAAAACTTCTTACTTTTTATATATCTCAAAAATGTTTTGATGTTATACTTCTGAAGCACACCATCAGTCCAGTTAACGCATCCAAAATGTTCCCAAAATTTTGGACAAAAATGGTGGCATCCGCATTCGTAATAAACAAAACTTGATTAGCATATTTATATAAAAAAATTTGCTAGTCCTTGATCATGGTGATTCTTTACCCCTTGTTGGGCACAAAAAAAACTGGCCATGAAGTACTTGGCCTCGTTGATCTCGTTCTTGGATTTCTAGTGTGCAACCCCATGGGCAATCCAAGAGCGGTAGAAAAGGTGGTCTCGTTGAAGAGATAAGACACACCCCGCATATGCACCATGATATCTGTTTCAGTAACTGAGCTGATGGAATTCACAAACTCGTTACTGACTTCAGCAAGCACCACTAATGGACCAATTTTGAGATGATTGAGGCGGCATTGATCAAGCAGGGCCTAAATTGCTGAAAGTCTGATAAAAGCACACACTTTCCAATTGATAGCCGAGCTTGTTCTAGCATACATGATGAATAGTGAAGTGTTCGAGTCAGACGCTCGAGAAGCTAGGTGAACTTGAAATTACATAGTACAAAAGTGGCACTTCAGGGCACAATCACTAACATAAATGCTATTTTATTTTTACGGTGTATCTTTTGGCACAATAACACTAACTTTGTCTATTTACAAATTGAGTCGAGTCTCGCTAAGAATATCTAGGATGACGAGTCTTATATATCAAGGCAACCATGCCTAGATTATCTTGATATTTTCTAGATTGGTTACTTGCTCAATCTAGAAAAGGTCCTATAGACAAAAAGAAGCAAAAGAATAATGGAACCCATGTAGATTGCATCCACAACCATATAAACTTTTAAAAGATCATAACGAAGTACCATAATATATAGGAACATAATGATGTCAATTGATATCAATTATGCATACTAGTAGTGAATACTCTATTTTTAGGGGAACTAGTGCTAGTAAGTTAATTGTATGGTTAGTTTCAGGTCAAGATCTCCTCATGTGCATGTGGACACCCAAAGTCCACGCTTTAAAGTCAAGATCCCCTCATGTGCATGTCGACACCCAAAGTCCACAATAGTCAGAGTAAGTGAAATTATCATCTTCAAGACCCGAAATCTATCAATATCCCTAATCACATAGTCTACCCTTCTTCAAGACAAGCTATAATAATTATCTTATGGAGGAGCATATTCCCAGTAGACCTACAAAGTGAGGCTAGGTCACTCTCTCTTCAAAAGGTGGTGGAGAGCTTATGGATGATGGAGAGATGATGATGGATGCAATAACTCTCCACCACCTTAGATATATCATGACCAAGCCTAATCCACCCTACCTTTGCAATTGGGATTGGGAATACTCTCTTTGTACCTTATCATGCAATCTAAAAAGACAAGCTTATAATGTCTACATTTGAGCCCCTTTATACCTTATTGTGCAATAAAAAAAATTGTAACCAAAAAATAGATTCTAGATGCAAGTGCAATGTCTCTCCTTGTTAGGTTTATTTGCTAAATTATTGGACAATATCATTGTTCCACCAAGAGGGTCCACACATATGATGTTCTCCTCTTGATCACAAGGATTATACTTGATTGAAACAAAATTACACATGGTAGTGCATTGATGCAACATATCAAGTAAGCCTAACATTTTAAGAAGGTCCCACAGAAGAAGACTTCAAAGCAATCTTTTTCAAATTGATGGGAGAGGTCTTCCATATTATGCCTTTGGAACTCCCAAGCACAAAGGTTGTTAACCACATGTGAAGATTGTACCTCTGTAGAGAATTTTTTTTATTCATCTTCCTACTTTGTACAAATAACCCTTGGAATATGAGTGAATATTCAAAATCGTAAAAGATGATTCACATAGCCACTTTGTTTCCAAATAACATGCATTGCAAAATTTAGTTCTATTGGATGTGCTTTTTGAGTGGATGAGCAAAAAACTTTGGAGTACCTCAATGAGGAGAAAGGTCTTTGCTAGTGTTGGTCAAGTATAGGGTGAAAAGTGTATTAAAAGATAGAGATCAATATATTGATACCCATCTCCATAGTAGTCGATTTTGAGTACAATGTTCTTGCAATGATGGAAACCAAGGCTCAATCAAATGTAGGTTGGTGGTGGAGAAGAGCCATATCAAGGATCAAATAAGGCTTGGCCATCTTGTCAATGTTATAACTAACAACCTCTAAGTATCAAAAGTTCGTTGCAAAATTTATACCCAGGATATCAAAAATCTCATACCCTACCACCATAGAGAACTATACGATACGAAATATTTTGTCCACCAAATACCTCGTAGATACCGCTCGATGTGTATGACCAAACCCTAAACCATCGATCATCACATGCTATGAAAGATGTAGACTTTTTGCTAGTTGGAATCTTTGGTCCTTAAATTTAAATTAAGAAAAACACAAACGAGACATATTTGAGAGATTTAAAAAAGAGGTTACGAAGCGCCGAAGAGTGGTCTCGAGGAACATGTCAATGCAGGAGGAATGGGCTTCACATAGGGAAAGTGTATCAATTTTATAGTTAACTATATGTTGAATATATATGGGGGCAAAAATTGCATTATTGAAGGAAAGCATTAGTCTATTTGAGATCAAACCCTAAACTACCCTATAATGGGAATTCCCTACATGCGTCCAACGTTGTGCAGAAAAGGCCCGTTTAGGTATGGCTCAGGATCTATTTGCAATGCAAACGCACTTCTTCGAGAAAAGGAAAAAATACTCGAAGAAGAGCAAAAAGCAAACGCATCCTCGTGTAACTCAGATACTGATGCCCCAGGTAGCAGCGCCTCCGGTAGAATTCTGCTCTTTCATCCTTTTTCCTTTAGACTTTTGGCGATGGCTTCCTCAATCTAAATGGATCTGGACAGGTAAATGCCACACGCGAAGTGGTGGGGGTGGGGTGGGGGCATGCATGAGGATAGTGCTACTTTGTTACCGGATTTGTTACGATGATGATGCTGATGGTAGCCGTATCATTGTGTCAATATTTGCGGTGGTGTCTTATTGTAATAGCTGAAAGAAGACTGGAAAATTGGAAATCAATCGATGCTTGAAGCTTGAATGGTGTGGATCGGACCTGCTGCGAGTAGTGGTCATTCGTGTTGCATCAGAGGATCTGTAAAAGTAATGAGTAGGGAATTTGATCACTTATCGGAGCACGCTTATCAATGTGCTGTAAGTGGGGGCCTGCTGTGCCCCGTCGCAATTGCCTTCTCAAATATTGCTTCGTCGTCGTCCTTGCACACCATATTTGCTCCTCGTTGGATCTCCGTACTATCTATTTTAGATTGGAAAGTTCCTTGCCGTTCTTGTATTGTTATCCATCTGCAGAGGCTAGTTCAAGCCGTACGTTTCCTTGCCGCTCCAATTCATTTATTGCTGCGTTTCTTTCTACGTTTAATGAGAGTCCGGCAGCGTCAGTTAACGTCCAGCCTTTTTCCTTCGTGCGTTTTTGAGATTTGGAACTCTAAAGTCTACCTGCGGCCTTTTTATGGTTCGTTCTCAGATTCTAACTGCTGATGCTGAACTTGTTGGATAAGCACAGTTGCTAATTTAAACTTTACAGAATAATTCGCTGTTTTCGGTTCTTCATTCATTTTGTATTGTTCACTTATTTTAGTTCTTATCAAGCATCACTTTATTTTATTGAACTGCTCTTATTGCAGATTGAATATCGAAGGCATTACGTTAGGCTGGACTTTTGGCTGTCCACGTTTCTGTTGCAATGGATGGCCAGGGTCTTGGAAAGAAATCATTATCTGCGTCTCGCACTTGGATGGTGATAGACACGAATGGAAGGACCAAGATATTAGAGGTGGAGAAGCATGCTATAATGCATAGAGTTGGTATACATGCTCGAGATCTTCGAATTTTGGATCCTCTTCTGTCTTATCCTTCGACAATATTAGGTCGTGAGCGAGCTATAGTATTGAATCTAGAGGTAAGGCTTGAGATATTTAGAATCTATTTGATACTTGTTTCACGTACAGTTGTTTCTGTAGCTTTTGTTTTTCAAACATTATATTTTACGAGATTTCCGCATAAAGCTGATTTCAACAGCTCCGCATAAGTTATTTTCACGGAGGATGCATTAGATTGCCCATAAAGTAGCAAAAAGTGAGAAATTGTACTCTCAAGAACAGAGTCTTTCTTCACAACTTAAAAAGGGATTAAGTGGTCTGAACTGACGAACGAGCTCAAAACGTTTAAAAGGGAATGAGAAACAACAAAATAACTCTCAAGATAGTACTTTCTAAGGAACTTGTGATGGCTAGAACTCTCTTTGATGTAAAAAAAACAATATGCAACATGTAAAGACAATTCTTAGATATCAACTTTTACAAGGAAATTTAACATTATAATCTTTCATCAATTCCGCACTCGGACCGTGCATAAGATATCCAGAATGAGTGCATAAGATATCCAGAATGAAAAGAACAAGAGAAATTATCATTTATTAAACTCATTCTATAGACTTTTGGAAGGATCATCTAAAGATTGAAATTGTAAAACTCAATCAAACTCTTGATGGAAATCTCCCAAGGACGTTAAGAGCTATCCTCGGATTTGACAGTTTTGCTGTACTCTATATCACAGAGAATTTCGATATAACAATGATGGTACGCACTGGACCTAATCCAAATCAATGTCAAAAGATCAAAAAGTCAAGCTATGAAGCCTAGACATATTTACAAAGTGATTTTGGCATGAATGTCTTGGAAGGATGATGGATCAAATAGCAAAGGTTAGATCTTGAGAATTGAAATAAAAAGCATACTTAGTTAACTCAGAGACATCATTAAGGGAAGAAACAATGACATCAATCGTCATTCTAAAATAAAAAATGAGATCGCATATATATGCATCCAATAACTTGTACTCTTCTGCTATAATTGCAGATCAAAATGCTAGAAGACACCAACACAATATCTAAGCTTGTTTAGTGAGGGAGATGATAGCTGCATTGTTGAGGAGTTTGATATCCTAAAATTTTGGACTTGAGACTTAAAGTTTTGATCATAGATCCTGGGAACCGTGGAAGGAACCGTACCACGGTTCCTTGAACCGTGATACGATTCCTCTATTTAATTAAATAAATAAATAAATAATTAATTAATCAATCAATTAACTACCAAATTCACAGATTTCACAGATGATTTCATAGATTTCACAGATGATACAGATTTGACAGATTTCACATGATGTACAGATGATTTGACAGATGATACAGATGATTTGACAGATGTGAAATCATCTGAAATCATCACTGATTTGAAAGATTTCACAAATTTCACATGATGTACAGATGATTTGACAGATGATACAGATGATTTGAGTTGCCTTACACGACTCTGATGGTCCTGATATTGGCCTCTCATCAAATAAGATTAAGTGAACCTGTCCTATTTACAACTAGTTGAAATCTGCTTGTATGATCTGGATGTGCCCATAGTGTATGCCATATGATATGATGGGCCACATTAGACAACAATGGGGGAAGAGAAATAGCAAACCAAAAAGAGCGAGAGACCTGGTCGGGGCCAGAAAATTTTGGGAATTAACAATCCACGGTACTCGAGATGGGAAAAAGGTGCATGTACCCTCAATATTCCACAACACATGCAATTTATTCTCCCCAAAACTAATATAAAGAGAATCTAACTACTTGGACGGACAATGATGTGGTCAACGTCCTGTAGGAGGGGGTAATTGGAGATCACAAGTGAGCAGTTATTCTCCTGGTCATCAAAGAAGAGGAGACGAAATGTTGAGATGTTTAAGATATTTGCAAGGTATTTCATGCAAATATGCTTGATGCATGAACATTCATCATGCTTCCATACATACTATAAGATTGACTTCGACTTTTGGTCGTCTTTAACTTCATCTGAGGAATTCATTCCCTACTTCAATGACTTCTTAATAAAAAACAATTAAGCTTTATTTGATTATTTCACACTTATCTCCATGAATTAGGCTCATGTTCGCACTTCCAAACATTCATGTAAAAGAGGTTATTATGGCATATGGTCTGGGCTACGCATGATGGGGCTGATCATCTAAGGTTTTGTAATGTGAACTCAATGAAGTTGAAGATTTTCTGTCTTTTTGTTATGTTTGTGTAATACCCTAGACTTGACATTGAGATTTACTAATGTGTAGTCCAGGTATAGAAGCTAAGAAAATCAACTTTTTGAGAGAAGTTTTTGTTTAAGTGGTTGACGAGCAATATATGCTGTAGCAATGTTAGCCTACTCTAACATACAAAAGCTCAAATCTTTTATACTGTGTTGAAACAGCATATAAAGGCCATCATCACTGCAGAAGAGGTATGTTTCTGCTGCTTTACATGCTTAACCATTAGTCTTCTCCATAAAGAACACTTTCCTATTTTGACATTTATTCACTCTGACATCTTTTACCTTTTGTGCTTGATTCATGCTTGTTGGCTTGCGTATTGTTATTTGCTGCCTAGGAGCTTGTGATTTTTCTCACAGTAGCTCCAGGAAGCCTCCATGTCTCATGTGCCATCAACCATTTCAGATTTCTCTTATTAGCTCTTTCTGTTGTTTTGATTTGTGTAATAGGTTCTTCTTCGGAATCCAGCAGATACCAATCTAGTACCTATAATAGAAGAATTATCTCGGGGTCTTCCAATACATACCATTGCCCATGATACTGATGGTTCTGGTGTGGAGGCCAATATGGAATCTAATGATGTCCAAAATCAGTTATCTATTGGTCAGGAGGTGGAAGCCGATGAGAATAGTAAAGGTTTGGCACGTATTGCTGATTTAAAATTTTTAGTGCCATTTTGCTTATCATTGTTAGAAATCATAATGCACCTCTTTTATATAATTAATTTGTTTGACTCCAGGCATTTTTTGGGTTTCTATGTTACAGCTTCACCATTTGAATTTAGAGCTTTGGAGATAGCCTTAGAATCCATTTGCAGTTTTTTGGATGCACGTGCAACTGAGTTGGAGGCTGCTGCTTATCCAGCCTTAGATGAGCTTACATCAAAGGTAAGGCTTTTGAACATCTAGTTTTCATTTCACATAAGTGATTGTTATTCAATCGTGGAGAGTTTGAGGTTGCCGCTTCTAAGTGCTATTTAGGTGAATAAGTTAGAACTTATTGTAAGAGAGGTCATAAGGTTAAATCTTTCTGGATTCTGCCATTGAGAAATTTATCTATAAGTTCATGAAACACTCTACATATTCACCATTAAAAGGGGTTGCATCGCATTCCAAACTTGCAAACAGGTTTGTGACTTGCTTTATGGTAGGGAACTCTTTTTGAAGTAATATTCATATTTGCAATATTTATGGAAATCCAAATTTTGCACAATATTTCAAATTTTACAGTCTCATACATACTTTGAAGGTTTTGTGTCTCATAGCCACCATAATTGATTTGAACAGAATTTAAAAGATTCAGATTGGGCAGTTTTTTTTGCAAAAGATGTTGCCAAGTTTATTTTTGGCAAGATCATGAGAATCGGGATGCTAAATCATGCTGAAAAACTGTAAGGATACCGATAATACTAAATAAAGATAGATATACAGTGGCTGATACCTAAATTTGTAAAAAATCTAATCACAAATAAATTGTAATCTATAATGATGATGATGATGCCAATAATCTTACAAATTTTAGCAATCCTTATACTATGCACAAATTGTGAATAGCCCAGAGACATTTGGGAACTAGATTTCCAAGTGTTTTCTTCCAAATCCCGAATTGAATCGATTCCAAGAGATTTAAAGCAATATCAATAGGCTAAAATCACAACTATTTGTGAGATATCGTGATGAAAATCTGCTAAATTGCAATATCTGCATCTGTGTTGTTACGGAATTTGTAATAAAGCATTATAGGAAAGACAATGATGTAGAAGATCCTGAATGCTGATATTAAACAGGTGAAGCGTCGATGTACCTTACAAAGCTAAAGGCACATGACCCCAACTTTTAGAGATCTAATTTTCGATCTGAAAAAGGAATCTGTGACTGTCTGCCTACTGTAGGAATGATATAATTAGATCTTCTAAAGTGGGCTTAGATTACTGAAAAGGATGGAACTGCCAAAAATGTAGGAAAACATGAGTCTTATCATCCAGGTCACAATGTTTTATGTTAGTGTTGGGTCGTTGCTACTTGCATTGACAGCTGATTCTTTTGTAAGGTGGTTAATGCAGATAAGCAGCCGTAATCTGGACCGTGTGCGGAAGCTTAAGAGTGGCATGACTAGGTTAACTGCTCGTGTCCAAAAGGTTTGTGGAATTCTGTATCTTGCTATTCACATTAGTTGTTTCCCTATTGCATTACCTGTTCTGTATTACTGGTATCGCACAATGGTGCCAATTTTCCTGCTTTGGAAGTCTACAAAATCCTGTTCTGCCACTGATTCAACTATTTCTTATCCAAGAACGGATGCCACCCTCATTGTCTTATTGAAAACCACTGACCTCACCTTATATGTTAGTTGGTGAGTCTCAGTAATAAGAGCTGTGAAGATATTTTGTAGTCCTGGCCGTAGGTCATAAATGTATGTGTAAGATCACTTATTGAAAATAGATTTGAGATTTTCCTACAGTCGTATGGGAAATATACTTTGTATATGGTGCAGTGCAAGGAGGCCAAGTGTAGAGATGGTTGAGTTTTATCCTGATTGCACTGACTTTAAGGACTCTTTACTTGTAACATTAATTTATCAAGCAGAGAGCTAATGGCGAGGTCCTAGAACATTTCACAAACAGTTTTGATAGCAGCTTTTTTTATAAGAGAATCTAGTCCTTTGACAAAGAGTTTTGTAGGCATAGCAAGAACTTGGAAGATTAAGAGTTTGCAACCATTGTACTTGGAGAGGAGATGAGTGTCACGATGTTTTTAGGCATGTCTGGATTTTTGAGTAGGTACCTTCAATGAGTCTCAGTAGTACTTATTCACTGGATCACTTGCTGAATCTTCTATCATCCTTATTGATTTGACTAGTCAACGTGCATGGTACTTTTCCACCTTCATACATGATATAATGATCTCAATGAATAGGAACTTGCGCCTGACAAAAGATACAGAATAATCAATTACGACTCACGTTTACTAGGGTTCCTACTTTTTGTTTCTGACTGCTGATACGTTCCACATATTTACCTCTGATGTGCCATATGTATGTGAAATCCCTATCTTACCTGATTGCAGGTGAGAGATGAGCTTGAACAGCTCTTGGATGATGATGAAGATATGGCCGAGCTTTATTTAACACGAAAGCTTGCCATGCCAGCATCTCCTGATTCTGAATCAGAGTTTCCAGCATCTCCAACCATTGGTTCACGAATTACAGCAGCTAGCAGAGGTAGGACGGTCACAACTAACACACATGGCTCTGAGGATGACATTGAAGAGCTTGAAATGTTGTTGGAGGTAAGCTTGCAAAGGCACTCACATTTATCAAGTGTGCTTCTTTTCTTCAATAATTCCGTATGTATTTTAGTGATTGTTTCCTAAATCTGATCCTCAAACTTTACTTCTATAGCACAACATGCTGCAAGGCTTTTCCTAAATGAATTATTTTATATCATATTTTAAAATCTGGTTGGGCTCTTGGTTCTTGGACTTGTTGCAGGCTTACTTCATGCAGATAGATGGCACTTTGAACAAACTGAATACAGTTAAGTACAGTTCATCTACTTCCCAATCTGCTCCTTGCTATTTCTGAATTTTTTATGGTGTTACAAATCTGCATCATAGAACAGCTAAAATTTTTGATTCAGTTAAATCGACACACATCCAAGCATGTATGTCTAGGGGTGCATCAACATGCCCCTCATGCCCTGGGCGCCACACATTTTCAATAATGTAAACTATTGACAAGAGTTGTTCTACTTTTGACAAAGGTTAAATCAAGGGAGAGAGGCGCTTTTGCGTACTTACTGTAAACTGCCCACATATGCTGCAGGTTGTATGATAGAATGGTCAAAGTTCTGCGTACGCGTACCATCTGCAGTTTTTTATTACAAGGTTGTGGATTGTTTTAACTTAATCCATGGCGGTGAGAAAACAACTGCTATGAAGAAGTTGAATAAGAAAAACATGAAAGAGTGATGTTATTAAGATCGTTCAGATGCAAAAGCTCAAAATAAGAAAATATTTATATTTGTTTTTTGTACTCTTTGTCTGTTGTGCAAAACCCCACGCAACGGATGTAACTGGATGAGCTGTTTTAGAGAGTGTCACGAGTGACGCCATCAGAACATAGATATTCTGGAAAATATTTGAATGCAAAAAATATCTATACCCTTTATGATGCACAAGGTGATATGGATACACATTATCGCTGGAGAGCCTAGTAAGGTAATGATGCACTTGAAGGCTCAATTCATGGTCTATATTGACAAAGGTATTCATGATTTTCTGTTATATAGCAATCACTTGTGGATTGTACTTTCATAAGGCACCAATTGACTCAACTACACCTGTATTTTAGAACTCTCGAGTAAAAAGCATGTTGCAACAAAAATGTGTATGTAATATCTATAATATCTCCATGATCTATTGTACCTTGAAACGATGAGCCTTACACCCTATGCTACTCAATCTACCAATGTTCCTACAGAATTTCTGATGAAAAAGCACACGTGAAAGATTATCTGTTTCTGAGATTGGACTCTATCAGAGTTCACAAGGTTAATTGGAGCAGAAATTGTAATGCTTCTTCATAAGGTTAATTTGAGCAGAAAGTTTAATGCCACTTTATTTAATAGCATCAAACTTTTTTGAATTTGGCTAATATATAGTATATACAAAGATTGAAATGTGCAAATAATAGCTACTCTGTAATCTAAACCATTGGGTTTCTTGGAGCAACATGGACCAAATGAATGCCACCATGGGAAAGATAATAGCTAAAGAAGTGGCCTATAGTTTGGCTTTTTTGTATTTTGAGGAGGCATCATGGCAAAATGAATAAATAAAAAGGCTTCTGTTAAATGCACAAACAAGTCTAGATGGCACCCTGCTTTGGTATGGTCTTTTTGACCTGAAAAGAGGTTGCCACCTTTGGAGTTATTGCGGAGCTCGTCTAAGTTGGAAGACCTTAATCTCTATGTTATTGCACTTAGGTACAATGTGAGATGACGTTGTGTGGCTTGAAAACAGAATACATTTTTTGGTTTTTGTATGAGGGAAATCCATACAAACTTTGATGCTTTTGGTCTTGTCCCATAATAACAGGTTCTGTGAGGTTATTTGTGAATACACCAGAATTTTTAAGGAGCTATTAACCGTTGCTATTGTTGCACTTCTGATATGATTGCACTTTCAAGGCATGTTTTGTTCAAATCTTTCTTTCAAGTTGGTTATTTCAAGGGACATGTCTGGAACAAAAAGTGGACCTAGTTTTTGTATTCTGATGCTGAATTGGGTTTTATCTTGCTGCAGCTTCGTGAGTACATAGATGACACTGAGGATTACATCAACATTCAAGTATGTCAATCATAGCTTTCTTATTGATGACCCTTTTATGCAACATACATGTAGCTTTTGATTGTTAGGTTTGAAAGATTTTAATCTGATGCTCCTTTTGTCATATCAATGCAGCTTGACAATCACCGTAACCAGCTTATCCAGGTGGGCAGTAATGACTTTCATTTGCTTTGATTTTCCTGAAGCAGTAGCTAAAATCATTAATTATTATCAAAACCTGTAGCTGGTACATTAAAGCTTAAGAATGATGGCTCTCATGTGAATAATGCAGTGGTTCCATTGTTTCAGCATTCAGTTTATTCACTATATTTTTTTGGTTCAAAACTTGTTGCTGCAATATCTGGATAAGGTACATGCAATACCTAGTAAGAGTGCTCATGATTCAATAGAGACTTTCAAACACAACAATGACAGAGAGAACATTGATAGCTAAAAAGAAAAACATTTATTTAATACCAATGCTCGAAACAAGAAAAGTACATGGTAGTTCTACATCATGTTTGAGATTCAGAACCCATATGGTGATTCCAGTTCATCTCATATGAATCATCTGGAAATTTGGTTGACTTAGCAACTATACGGTGGACATATTCACGGGAGGAGGTGTACGTTTGTCTTTCATAACACTTCCATCAATTATGTCTTTGACAACTACATTTTAGCTTAAGTAACCTACAAACATCATCTTCTACAACATATAGGCAGAATAGTCGAAATGCTCTTTTGTGGTATCAGAGAACATGATTTGGCCTTCTTAAGAGGATGAGAGAATAAAGGATTTGTCATGCCCAATTTCTCTCTCTAGTGCCCTCCAAGCGTTCTGATTACAGTTTGTGTGGGCCTTGGGCCCATCCAAGTTGTAAAGTAAATTAGGGTTGAGACTTGGTCCCATGAATTGATTACAGGTCTAGGTGATCATTCCATTCACACGTGCTTCTGACCTAAGGCCCACACGAACTCTAATCAATGCTAGTAGGGTGTGGAGACCAAATCATTCTTCCCCTCTTGCTCGAGTGTGGTCATTCCATTGATTTCCGCACACCCTTACTAGGTGGCTTCTAGGGTTAGAGTGTGCTGTTTGGAAATAAGTAGTATGCTTTTGATATAGTTGACATGCCAAGCACACCATGCGTGTCATCTAAATGTGGGTCCGAATCTTACTAAAACATAAATTTTTTTATTGTATTTTGCATTATTACTAGAAATTAGACAATTGTTGACATTACATAGCTATAGAATGTTTTATCAAAGATTGATTTGAAATCAGAGAGAACCATTTCATAACAAGTTAATTGTAACTGAAAATGGGCAAAAGCCGAATAATGGTGAGCTTATAGATTGGACCTGCCAACTCTGTGAAGAATAGGATAAAAATTTGGTAGTAAGTCAGCACGACTGATGAAGATATAAACTTCCCATGTTGTGCCTTGTGGTGGAAGATCCATAAGGAGTTTGGAAAGATCAACGGCAATGCCATGTCATGAGGTCATATGCCCCAACACTACGCCATGTGTTATCCATATTTGACACTTCTCTGGGTTCAAAGAGATTTGAAATTTCCGACACTGAGCAATGACGTTACAATTGTTTTATCACTCATTCCATCTTCTGCGTTTTTATAAGTAATGAAGTCCGCAACAATTGCTAGATTCTGGCAGGAATTGAGATTCAACAGTCTCTTCTTTATTTTGATTGTTTTTTTTCTTCCTCGTTGATCCAGAGACTGCTAAAGATTTTCTGTGTGTCTCGTCTTGCTATCATTTTTGTCCTTCATGTCGCTTGATTTCGAACCTTGGTTTGAACCTTGAAGTTGAAGTCTACTTGTCACTTCTCTCGTTAGGCTCGGTAAAGAAAGGTTTTATAACCTGTATAGGGACTCTCACTAGAATTGGGCAATTAACAATGTAGTGATCAAGTATTTTACATCTAAATCAAAAGTTATTTGTTTATATACCACTCAATTTTTCCTCGTGTTAAATGGAGTTCTAGAGCAATCTTAGCGATCTTACTGCTACATCTCAAAGTTTCCTACAGAATCGGTTCTCCTTTACGTTGACGATGACTAAGTCTAGCTATTGCATTGGGCTTGTGCCTCTTTGATCATTTCATCTCCTCCTGCTGCTCTCCCATTGTGACCCACATTTTTGTTTTCTTTGTAATTATCTAAATGAAGTTTTGGAGCTTGTGCCACTGGGGTGTATTTTTGTGCCCCTCTTTGACTCATGAAGGTATGTACTTTTTATTTATATTTAAATAGAGTTTGTATTTTTTCTCTTGTTTGTCTCTTGTGAGTGACAATCAGGTTTTACAAATGTGCTCTATTTTTTGATCTAAATCATTGTATGTGCTCAATTTTGATTTCAAGAAAACCTTAGAGGCCTTAGGATCTTATTCACTACAAAAAATAGCCCTCCATGAAATTTGGGAAATTGCAACCCATTGGCAGGTCTAAAAAGCATGCTATTGGCTTGTGAAATTGCCCATAGTCAATATGGCTACCAGGGCACAAACTGTTATAATGTGAACATGAATTTGACAACATTGAGCATTGCTTATAGGGCCCTTTTTCAGTCAAGAGTTCCTCTAATGACCAAGATGGAAGATAAAAGGCTGCTAGTGAATCTGATAGAGTTATCCCTGTGAACTGGAGGTTAACAAGCAAAAGGAGGCTTCTCATGAAACATGATTTCCTCTTCCAATATATTTCTTGAAGTGCTTGCTACACCCGCATCCTCCTAGTCTTTGTCCTCACTGGAGCATGCTCATCATATGAGAGCCAAAGCAAGATGATAATTGAAAGTCAACAAATGTTGGCTTGGAGGTTTTGTTTTGTACTTGTGTGAGGCAATTGAACACTAAGTTTGAAAGTTACCTGAAAATGTTTGATGTGAGTAACAGAGATTTGAATGAAATAATTCTTGAATAAGTTCAAACTCCTTCCAATAGAGATTCATTGTAACTATGGACATCAATACAGGAACATGACACGTCATTTTCCAGTTTTGCGAGAGGCATGCTTAACTACCTGCTATATATTGGGAATCTTGGGGGTGTTGAGACATAAAATCAAGGCGCCTGATGGGAAATCTATGAAGATTTTTGCTGTCTTATAAATGAACGTGTTGTTGATTCAAAATTTTAGGAAATTTTTTTAATCTATGCAAATCTTGATTCAAATTCACTGGATTGAAATTGAGTTTTGAATGTGTTGTCGTCCCCCCCCTGACCTTCATCAAAACATTCAGTCAAATATGCATCTAGCGGAATTCAAAGATTGCGTAAAAAGGAAAATATAAGCGTGCCTTTAGTTGTCTATCAGATTGTCACAATTAACTTACGGGTTGTCGGTCTACCGGTCCCTAGCGTGGACACGCTACCCGAGACCAGTCATGGGCATGACATTCTTCCCCCCTTATTCAAGTTCTGTCCTCAAAACTTAAAACTGGGAAAGTTCATCCTTAAGCTTCCTTTCTGTTTCTAAGAATCGTCATCGTCTGTACATCCCTTCCATCGAACCAGATGCTTTGTAACTATACGATTTCACAATCGTTTAGTTCTTGTATCCAAGATCTTTCTGGGTTCAAGCGGAGACACATCCGATGATTCATCCAACAGGTCCAATCGATCTCCAGATCCAAGATGCTCTCCTTCACGTAGACTCTTTCAGAGAAGACTTACGTGAAATACGGGATGCACTTGAGATCCATCCGGGAGTTCCTATTGGTAAGCTAAGGATCCGATCTTTTTCAAGATCTAATACGGTCCTCCAAATTCTAGGGGACAAGTAATAATGCTTTGTCCTATACTCAATAAAAGAAGGCAACTACCAATGATTAGAAGAACTTTAAGTTCAGAGTCATCTCTAGTTTAGCAAATACGGCCACCAAAAGCGACTGGTGAACTTCGAATCGCGAATGTTCATAATGTCACTTTGGTAAACCGTAAAGCCTAACCAAATGCTCTAATTACATGGTCTTTACCCAAATAAACATAGTCGATTTGGTAAGATGGCCAGTCATTACCAAAATTCCACTATCTCGTTTATTCATCCGGGGTAATCTACCGTGAACACAATCTCCTCCTATGGATTAGGTATATCTTAGAATCAGAGTTATGATTCACCAATCTCAACTCTTCAGATTCCTGAGACCATACCATATCATAAGAGTGCAATACAATTCTTAAAAGACACATGAGCTGTTCACAAAGTCCTTTCCATCTGGAAAGGTCCTGACTTTTACAACTCACACACGGTGCCCATATAAGGTTTGTAATTCCAAGAACGCCCTTACTTTAGACATTGCACAAAGTGTCATTCGAAAGTTAGGGTCCCAATCTAGAATACGTCTAGATTTTCCTCTTAAGTTCTAATCTAGAATAACTTAAGATTTACCGGAACCGCATTACGTGAAGTTCTAACTTTTGGCAAACAACTATCCAACTCTCCTGAGTCTTCCAGGATAGCATTACATCCTTTCCGAATGGGGAAAGATAAGTCCCAAAAGTTCTCGTGTATTCTATGCACACCTATATGTAAATGAATCCAAAATGACTCATAAATGTTGTGACTTATAAGCTATACATTTCAACAATAATATTCATAAGTAAGATTTCTACTGTTGATTTACAACAACTAACTCAGAAGTAGTGCTCCTGACTCGGTTAGCTGTATCAGATTCAGAAAATGTTTAAATGTCTCGGTGTGGTACCAAAACACCACATTTAATCTGATTCTAAATCACTTCTAGGTCAATAAGCCATTCTCAATGAGAAATTACTATAACCCAGCGAGAAATTGTCTCAGACACAATTCTCATCAATATGCCTATGTATCAACAACTAGTTTATGCATGCAAATAAACTTAGTTCACGAAATACTTTGTAGATCCACCGGATTAGAAGTTTGTACAAAAGGTTTTAATGATCCCACAAAGATTCACTACATAGCATATCTCTACAGATAACTCCTGATCTGTACACAACACTTTCATAACCGAGAATCCTGTAACTTGGTTATCCTCTAAGAGAGAATATCTCTCAAA
The DNA here is from genome assembly GCA_029204225.1 of Diphasiastrum complanatum. NCBI lineage: Eukaryota > Viridiplantae > Streptophyta > Lycopodiopsida > Lycopodiales > Lycopodiaceae > Diphasiastrum > Diphasiastrum complanatum. Next base: position 30,111,002 of record CM055104.1, read on the forward strand.
GAGTGCTATTTCACATCAAAATCTCAACCGGAGATTAACTCAAAAGAATATTTTGTTAGCATGAACTTCCGTCCTTGCATCAACCCACGGATCTCAGTCCAAACTAAGATCAAGTTGACTGTTTCCAGCAAGGAACAGGTTTTAACAAACCCCCATCTTGCAATAGAATTCCAAGCTCTGACACAAATCAATCGGACTTGTTATCAGCCACTTTTCTACCGCAAGAGTACTTTCTAAATTTCCCTCCTTTAAATCTTCAAACCAAATATCTACTATAATCCATAAAGGATTTCTGCAATATCTAAATATCCTATTGTTTCTGATTCATAAAACAGGTCCATCATCGATATAACAGATTTCTCCTTGAACCTTTGACCGATGTTTCTCCTTGATAATTCTCTTTTCTTCCTACTTCTCCCCCTTTTTAACAGGAAACACCATGAGTTTCCAAGGGGTGCATATCATTTGAGATTTGCCCAGGAGAAGAGTCTAAGAAGAGATCCGAGAAAATTTTGAAAGCCAAAAGAAAAGTTGCATCATTGTTAGAAAATACTAATGATGTCCCAACACAGTGACTAAACTAAAGATCTTCTTGGTTACCAAGCTTGAGAATTAACCCGTAAATCAGAAAAGGATTTCTTGAAGATTCAAGTAGAGAAAACAATTTTAGAAAACAGTTTCATTAACCATTTCTGTGACATCGTTAGGTAATCAAAATTACCTTTCAAGAAATCACAAAAAATCGGGTTAATTAATGTGTTAATAAATTCACCAATATATCCTTCATAAAGAAATAGCTTGCCGGGTTTCCGGTTTTGTAAATTTGAGATATCCTTAAAAAGGGGTCATGACCAATATCTCAAATTTCCGACAAAACACCCGTTTTTATGACCAATAGTATTTGGCGTCACTGAGACTTACGGCCATACCATGGTCAACTGATCCAGTTAGTTTCAAATCTTTATTTTGGAATTGCCTGCATCCCATACCACAGGTTCTTCCACATTCGGATGCAGTCATTTCGGGTATAAACTTTACGACAAAGCAATGTCCTAAAAAACGTAGTTTTTTTTAATGGACAATACTTTGCTATCTAGTTTATACCAATATAAAGTCCTCAATCCAATGATCCTATTCTAAGCATGCCAATCACAAGCAACACAAGGGAACCTGATGGTGGACAAACCAACCCAACCAACCTAGATCGAACGGATCTAGCCCCCAAGCTATGAATCAATCACTCAGAGAGGAATGAGGCATCATACCAGCAGCATCCTGCCACCAATCATGTTATCAAGCCTACACTAGTGAGAGCTTAGCAGGTATACTTATACCCTCCAAGGTCCATGCACCACTAGTAGTGCACTGTGACACCTCACTGGACACCTCTGCAGCCTATCTGGGCCACATCATCCAGTTCCCCAATGACTCACTGATAGACCCATACCAATCCACCATCAAGTGTTTAGGCCTACAACCATTAATTATGACTATGTACACATAAGGGCCCCAAATCCCTTATAGTCACAATTAACTTACGGGTTGTCGGTCTACCGGTCCCTAGCGTGGACACGCTACCCGAGACCAATCATGGGCATGACATAACCGAAGGTGGTCTTGACTCATGCTTTGTGGCCAAAGGTTGTGCGAAGAAAACGCTGGTACATGTGCTCGAGGATGTCACTTCGATTGATGCATTTCAACACCTCTGGACTCATTGTATGCAAGATAACCCAACGGGGTTGGCTCAACTGGTTAGCTTGGCATCCAAAGTTTCTTTGGTCCCAGGTTCGAACCTCCCCTTGGAAACCAAGAAGCATTGTATGCAAGATAACCTCAGGATCTCAGTTCTCTTGCACTTTCTTGTAAAACTTTTGAAGTCTTGAAACATGCATATAAAGTCTTCAAAAGATGTGCAATTGTATATTTGTGCTAAGAAGGCTGAGCCAAACCCAAACTTGATGTTGTGATTGTTGTCTACATGGCAACAACTTGAGGTCTACCAAGTAAGTATGTTCCTTAGTCTCAGGATCATTGATGGTCGAGTGTATTTAGCTTACATTTCCTTTGACGTAGCATGATTCTTCTGGACGACATTAGTACAACTTGGAATACTGACAAAATTCGACAGACCAGTCATATGCATTTCTATGGACTTAATATTAAAATTTAGCATGTGATTTCTGGAAATATCTGGCAGCATTGCTTATCATTCGATTTTGGAGAGAGTAGTTGAATGTTTTTAATACTTTTGAGTTGTTTCAACAGCCTAGCGAAAAAATATGGCATGCTCGTGTACCTTATTTATTGAATGATAAAAGTTTGGTGCTAAATGACAATAAGCAGATGCAAATTCTATGCAAACTAATCACATTTTAGTTAGTCGTGTTGACTGTACTCACACTAGTAATCGATTTATGCAGTTGGAGCTTATTTTGAGTTCGGCAACTGTTGTGATGGCTATCTTCTCACTCGTTGCTGGTATTTTTGGAATGAACATACCATATCCATGGAATACAAACCATGGGTATATGTTTAAATGGGTACATCCCTGCAACCTACTTCCAATCACAACTTTATTCAGATTGTGTTACCAGAGAAAGCCGGTCATGCATGTGCTGTTGTACACTAACAGCATCTCTTATTGAACAGGTCGTACTCCTTACAGGGCTCGTATGTTTTGCGATGTTCTCAGCTCTGCTGTTTTATGCTCGGTATAGAGGACTTATTGGGACATGAATACCAATCCTCATATTTGGCTGAGCTATCAATTTTTTTGCGAAGGGCAATGAGTTTGAAGTGCAAACTCCAAGTGTTCTTCGCAGCTCAGACCATTTACACAGAACAAAGATCAATTTTTTATGTTGAGTCACTCTCAAAAAAAGAAAGCTCTTATGACAGAGTTATACGCGAGGTGGCTATCATTATCTTTAATACCGTTAAGATGTACGATTTCTATGGATGTACAATTCTTCGATGACTTTGCATATGCAAATAAGACAGTATTTGAGTAAAACCTCATGGTAAGAGGTTTGCAATCAAAGGAAGAGGCTTTTCTAATTCGAAAACAGTTTCTGTCACCTGTTAACGAATTTTGGCAGGGTTACAAGTATAAAAAGATTGGCTGTAACCAAAAAACAGTTGCCAGTTTATTTGTTGTCATCCTTGAAAATTCTGTCACCAGGCCTTTCATAGTATACTCTGAAGCTGGGGGAAGTTCACTTCAGCCTAGTACATTTTTATCCAATTTCAGCTCTTAAACTCAATTTCTAGTTTACTCTCAAGTTCTCATTTTCAAAATTGTCGGTCCCTGATCTCGGAGAAGAGAGATCATTTTGTAGCATTTGAAGAAAGTTTAGTGCAGTTGTATGGGGGGGGGCGCAAAAGAAGCCCACATAACAGTGTGTTTGAATAGTGTTGTGCTCCCACATTTCAGACATCTAATGAATTTTGGTGATTGCTTGTAAAGCCTAGAAAGCAGAGGCTATCATTTTCACAAGTTACGTGACTGCTTGGGACTACGGCTAAAGATCATAGATCTGTAGCTAAGGAGAAAAGGGTGTCTTGAACGCATGAATGTGGGAGAAGTCCCTACGGTCGGTCCATAAGGAACTTTTGTTTTTTTTTTTTCAATTCACTGGAATAGGCGTTTTTGAATGTTTTGAAATAGGCACAGGGCTTTTGGGCAAATGTATCATAGTCAATTATGTATTACAGAACACAAGGTAGACTAAAGAAAACACACCGGTAATTAAATCCACCACGGTGCTCTTCCAAAAGCCTTAATCAAAACCCTGAAGGCATTCAATGCCAAATAAAACAAGAACATTGCAAAGGCATGACAAGTTTTTTGAACAATAAAAAATCTAATTGTCTAAGAGCAATTGCAAGGTAATTAGCTATTTCTAGATCCTAGTTGTCTTGAACCTATGGCATAATGGTTGTCATTTTCTTTTCTTACCTCATGGTTGATTGAAGTGTAACTCAAAATGCGTGTTTCAATAGAGATATGATGACATTAAAAAAGAAAGAACATTTACCAAATGATTTTGTGAATGCAAATAGGTATTCTTTATTTGATTATTGTTGTTAATGATGATGTAGTGTGTTGTGTAGGTTGAGAGCCTTGGGATGCATGCAATAAAAAGAGAGGGACACAAATTTTTGCTATTCATGACTTGCACATGAAGGTGCATTCAAAGCGTGGACATGTATGCAACCAATAAGAGGGACATGAATTTTTTGCTTTTTACTAGCATCTTGAACATAGTTTTTGCAATAAAGTCCTTAATAATGTGGCAAAGCTTTTGTTGCACATACCCTTATTATTTAAGACATTGACTTCAATGTTGACTTTTGCATAACGCCATTGACTTTAATATTAATTTCTGCGTAACTCCATTGACCAACTTGAATACATAGTAATGCTTTTTGGAAGGCAATGCCAAAAAGCACAACCTAAATCTCAAATTGTAATGCATGGTGGTGCCCAAAAAGCAGCTTTAAATAGTGAAAATTGACCAAAATTGTGGTGTTACATTGCTACTCCTATCACCAATAAATAGACGATTACAACAACATACATCACAAAAAGTGGTTCAAATACACTTAATCAACTAGTGCAAAAGGTGTTGAAGACGAAAAAATGCACACCAAACTACTCCACATTGTTGATGGGCCTTGAAATACACACATCTTCCCTCGATTGATCTCAAACAAGCTTTTATAATCAATCTGGGTTGTGGATTGCCTAAAACACAGAAAGCCTCCATTCGCTTTTTGTAAGTTATACTCTCTCTTTAAACTTGGGATTAAGATCCTTAATATAAAAAAAGATTAAATTATTGTAATCATGTTCTATGCATTTCGCACAAAATTGATATGTCCCACCCAAATCATTTGGAGCAAACTTATATTGATTATATATGGAAATCATATTGTTGTTGATTGTTTGTTGATTGTTAGTTGTATATTATGTACTTGATATCCGCCATCAAGACGCCGGCTACATGTTGTAGCACCCCGAGCTATTGTAGCGATGGGGTGGCTGCATGTTGTAGCCCGCCGTTGGATGGCGAATACCATGCGTAGCAAATTGTAGATCTATGGTTCAGATTGAAAATGTTTGACAAGCCCTTGTTATGGCTCAGAACCGGGCTGCTCTTGGCCAACTGTTACTGCCACGTTCAAGTTTTTTCCCTTCAAAACCGCTATGATATTGGTAGTCAGATGTTGGTAGTTAGTGTGAAAGTACTATACTTTAGGACCATAAATGGATCTACAAAAGATCCACAAGAGTGATTGGATGCTTGCTTAACAATCTATCAAAAAACAAGACACAAAAAAGTTGATCTAGATTGGCAATTTGACAAACAACAAGCATTAACAATCAAAAGCATTGATCAACATCGAAATCCGAGCCCACACGTGTGTACTACAGGTTGTAGTACGGCCTTCAACCTGAGAAACAAGTAGAAATTGATTTGGTTTCATTTGGATCACAAAAACTCAATGTACATAGTTGTTCAATTTCACACGTGTGGACTGTCCACAACATGTACTTGTGATCTCCTAAGGTGTGTAGATGCGCCAAGATCAAGACTAGATTGAGATTCAAGATCTATCTTTGATTCTATGGCAAAAACACACTACTACATGCATTCAATCACTTCCAACTCTTACTCACACGTGTGGGAAGTGTTCCAAAAGTAATCTAAGTAAAAACAAGCTGCTCTCCTCGGGTAGAGAGAGAAAAGCATCAATAGCTCTCGAGTAGAGAGAGAAAGCTAGAAAATCACTTACACTCAAAATCCACTCAATCTTAAAATCAATTAGATCCAAATGAGGAGTACAATGATACTAGTAGATCCACGAGCTACCACTATGCTTAACTATGATTGGACCACACTTTGCCACCTCTTAATCCTATTGGACCATTGATCCATGCACCTCTAAATTCTATTGGACCATTTTCAAGCAAACCTCAAATTCTATTGGACCACTCATGGTTCCACCTCTAAATCCTATTGGACCTCTTAAACTTCATCAAACAAAAGCATTACACTTGTCTACACTCTAATTGGCACAAGTTTGGCCTCCTACTCTATTTTGGCTCAATAGTGGCATTACAAGTGGAAATGGATAATTTGCCATCTATGCCAAATTTGACCCTATCAACATCCTGCACCTAAATGCTTGACTATGAAATTCTATGAGACCTCTATATCAAACATTTTTATTTACTTTACAATTCTCCACACGTGGGAACATCCTCCACGCATGTGAGATTCACTTACAAACTTCTACCATAAAAAATACCAAGCTAGATTTTTGCCAATTTCTCACACTCCTCAAAAAATAGCTTGGAAAGATACTAGATCACTTGAGAAGTTTGTAAATCTTTTTGAGTGGATCCTTTGGTATGCATAAGAAGTGAAGATCAGCCAATGGATCCATCATAGCAGCACCCTCACCATATCCATGATAAGATCTCTTTGGTAGAGATCTCTTGCCAATGCCTTTGAAGAGTGCTCCACCAATATGCCACTATGATCATGGGCTTCCTCCATGCTTGATGATGATCTTTGCTTTGAAAGTTCCACTTGCATGATGGATGCACCATAAATAGAGAAATCTGATGCTTCCAAGCCTCATAAGGATCATGGAGATCAAGATCATAAGATGTGAAACAATGATGATTATCAAGATTATGCTTTCTAGCTTGACTAGTCCACATACAATGAACTATATCCATGATGGATCTAATCTTGATATCAAAGACTATCTTGATCTTTTTTAGGCTAGTTACTCTCTCAAGGATGTAAGTGTCCACTTTGGATGCTTCACTTAATCTCAAGAGGAGTTTACAATTTGCCTCAAAACATGTGAAAACATGATTTTCAAGAAAGTGAGTACCAAGCTCAATCTTGTTCTTACTAGAACCAAGAGCATACTTTTGACAATACAATATCTTGCTTTCAAAAAGTATTGGAAACACATCTAAGTAAATAATGACAAGAAACATGTCCATACCATAAGCATCATACAAAACTAGTACAGCTTTTCTTGAACTTTGAGATCCAAAAAATTCAATGAAGCAAGATAGCATTTCAAGCAAAGGAAGAGAAGCATATATGAATGTGTTGTAGTAGATACAACATGAAAGATGCCCCTCTTTGCCATGTAAGGTGAGCCATAAAGACTCGGCCATGCATCTTGAAGATCTTCTTGAAATCATATGAAGAAGAAACTCCTCCTCACACATTGGCCCCATTATAACTTGAATACCTTCAAAAAAGATAACTTGTGATGCTTCTTGAGAAGCCTTGATCTCGGCCACTTCCAAGATTGAATCTTCATGCAATGTGACATCTCTATTCACAATCACTTTTGAAATAGAGAGTGTAAAGACACTAAAGGCCTCCTTGATGGATGAGTATCCAATCATGATCCACGAGCTTGGATCATCCTTCCTTCTTGTTTCCAAGGGAATATGTGCAAAGCAAGCACTACCAAGTTCACTAAGGTGATCAACCTTAGGCTTCATCTTGAATAAAACTTCATATGGTGCTATTCCTTCAAGAGCTCCAATACTCCTCAAAGCTATCTTCAATGAGAATTTCTTCTCAACATATGCTTTGAATAATAAGGAATAATCATACACCATAATACTTGAAGAGAGAAGATATGTGCATCTTGTGTGATCATCCTCCTTTGAAATATTGGACATATAAGAAACATCAAGAGAGTTTGCACTCTCACTTAGATCCAATTTGTAGATACCTTCAAATCTTGATCCATATGCAAGGATCTCACCATCCTTCTTGATCACACAACTGTTAATATTGAAATTGACATCAGAGCCACTATCAAGAAGTTGGCCAACACTTAAGATGTTCTTTGTAAGATTTGGGACAAAAAGAACATTGTTGAGAAAGAGATCTTTGGAAGGTGCAAGCTTCAAGGGAATAATCCCTACTCCTTCAATATTGCACTCATGCTTACTTGCAATGTATATGGTCTTCTTGACTCCATCATAAGGCATAATAAATGAAAAAGAGTGCTTGGAGCCACACATATGTGAAGATGCTCCACTATCAATATACCATGAGTCATCCTTGTTGAAGGTAGAAGAGGAGAAGCTTGATGCCATAAGAGAGCCTTCTCCATCACTTGCAATATAGTCTTCTTTCTCATTGGTGATGTTGGCTTGATTGAGTTGATTCTTCTTCTTGAAGCAATTGGTGGCATAATGGTCTTTCTTGCCACAATAAAAGCACTTGATCTTCTTCTTCTTGAGATTTGAATTAGAAGCATGAGAGGTATCCTCCTCCTCTCCATCTTGGTCTTTAGCTTTGTCATTAGAGAAGTGATGATGATGCTTCTTACTCCTCTCTTTGTGCTTGGCAAATAGAACTTTGCCATGATCATGATTGAGTGATAGCTTGTCCATCCTCAAGAGTTTGTACTCTTGTCTTGATTCTTCAAAAATAAGCACACTTTGAAGGGCCTCCAAACTTGGTAGCTCCTCCTTAATGGCATAGGATTGGACAAGGTTGTCATATTCATCTCTCAAGCCATTGAGAATGACTTGGACTAGCTCACTTTGATTGATTGAGTCACCAATACATGCAACCTCCCTATGAATATCCTTGACTCTCAAAACATAATTAGATGCACTCTCATCACTCTTTTGACTACTTTGGAAGATTTGATTTTTAAGAGTGAGGAGCCTAGAGGTGTTCTTAGCCTCATAGATGGAATTGAGACAATCCCATGCTTCCTTGGATGTAGAACAATCACCAATCTCCCTCAATATCTCATTAGAGACATTCATCTTAATGTAGTGGAGAGCCATCCTAGATCTCTTCTTGTATTTTTGTACTTCTTGAAGGACTTGAGGCTCCTCCTCAATCCCAAGTACAATGTCCATCACATCTTGGAGTATCAAGATGGACTCCATCCTCAACTTCCATATTGAATTATTGGAAGTAGACAGTCTCTCACTTGGTTGCAACAAGTATGAACTCATTGAAGTCATGTAAAGTGGAGATAAATAAAAGTGATGAACAATAAAAATGTTGCTTCTCTCTCACTATAGGATCCAATAATGGTGTGCTACCATCTCCTATGCAAGATCTTGCAACAAACTGTGAGATGATTCTCACTAGCTATCTCAATCTCTCCAAAACTAGATCTACTTCACATCAAATGATGGAGTATGGGCAAAGTTAGGATCAAACACTCTTAGAAACCAAATTTGACTCAAATACAACGATATTGCATGAAACAAGATGGCTAAGATCTCAAAACAGTGCCTAGATCACATATAGATGAGATTGGTAAGCATTCAACTGTGATTTTGGATCAAACAAGCAATCTCTTGACCAAACCAAATGTTTCCACCCAGGTCTAGGTGCCCTACCTAACCCTCTTCAAAAGCTTATAACTTTTGATTGGCACAACCAAGTGGAATGAAACTGATTGCATCAAAAACTAGACAAAAATAGCTTCAAAACAAGCTATCTAGCAAGATTTTTGGATCAACCATGAAAGAGAACTCCCAAACTGAAATTGGATGTTCCTCACACGTGTCTGAGCACCTGATTCCGTACAGTACCAAGTCAGACCCAATCAATGTCCTTTTGGTCTCTTTTGATCCAAAATTGAACAAGATAGCTAGGAAAATGGACCTTGACAATTTGTAGCTCAAGATTGATGAATAATTTTCACTTAAATGGATCAAAATGCATGGTAACATTAGGTAGGCTCTGATACCATGTTGAATTTCACACGTGTGGATTGTCCACAACATGTACTTGTGATCTCCTAAGGTGTGTAGATGCACCAAGATCAAGACTAGATTGAGATTCAAGATCTATCTTTGATTCTATGGCAAAAACACACTACTACATGCATTCAATCACTTCCAACTCTTACTCACACGTGTGGGAAGCATTCCAAAAGTAATCTAAGTAAAAACAAGCTGCTCTCCTTGGGTAGCGAGAGAAAAGCATCAATAGCTCTCGGGTAGAGAGAGAAAGCTAGAAAATCACTTACACTCAAAATCCACTCAATCTTAAAATCAATTAGATCCAAATGAGGAGTACAATGATACTAGTAGATCCACGAGCTACCACTATGCTTAACTATGATTGGACCACACTTTGCCACCTCTTAATCCTATTGGACCATTGATCCATGCACCTCTAAATTCTATTGGACCATTTTCAAGCAAACCTCAAATTCTATTGGACCACTCATGGTTCCACCTCTAAATCCTATTGGACCTCTTAAACTTCATCAAACAAAAGCATTACACTTGTCTACACTCTAATTGGCACAAGTTTGGCCTCCTACTCTATTTTGGCTCAATAGTGGCATTACAAGTAGAAATAAAAAATTTGTCATCTATGCCAAATTTGACCCTATCAACATCCTGCACCTAAATGCTTGACTATGAAATTCTATGAGACCCCTATATCAAACATTTTTATTTACTTTACAATTCTCCACACATGGGAACATCGTCCACACATGTGAGATTCACTTACAAACTTCTACTATAAAAAATACCAAGCTAGATTTTTGCCAATTTCTCACAATAGTGAACTAGCTTGAGATTGCCAATGAGCTCCAAAAATTTTCTATTTTCTCACTATGGAGAGAGGGAATACATAGCAAATTCGACTTCCTTCTTGAAGTTAGGTGGATTTCCAGCATGTAATAAGGAAGTTAACTCACTCTCCTTGACCTCAAATGAAACCCTAGTCTATTTCCTAGAGTCATGCTTGGTAGATAGCTAGTTGGTCAAATTCTCACCTTAAATCTAGGATTTAGGTCCTATAAACTAGGAATCACCACCAAAATGACATGACCAACCCTATGGACTTGACCTAACCTACATTAGGAGTGGGTTTCCATGTGGCATCTTGGCCTCACATGTGTGGAATCCACTTATGTACAAAATTTACATTATACTACATAGTTTTTGATCAAGCTAGATTTGCCAATTTTTAACAATTCTTCACAGTTAGGTGTGTTGGATTTCAATGCTCAGCCTGAAATCCATTTATTAATGAGCATCTTGAAAACTTTACAAAATCTAGAAAACTGAAGGCTCGAGTTTTTCCAGAAGATCAAAAAATCCAGTATCGGATTTTTTCGACCCAATGTCAAGCCTAACAAGCAGAAATTTTTCGACCTTGGGTCAGGTCGGATCGGTTCGAATTTTTTCTGATCTTTCACTAAATTATCCAGGCGTTTTTGACCCTGGGTCAAATCGGATTGGATCTAATTTTTTTGACCCCGAAAAATTCGACCCTCAGCATATTTTTTGACCCAGTATATATTTCTTGATCCTTTGTATAAAATCTGACCCTATGTAATTTTTTGATACTATCGGTTAGAAATCTGACCCAACGACTTTTACACTGATGTCCGCCAACTTTGTACATGCATTTATGGCATAAAGGCGGTTGTAATAAATGTAGGAAATTCAGTTGTAGATATTTTTAGTATATCAAATTTAGAATCTTCATCAGAAAAACTTCCGATATTTCGAGTCTGATAATTTGTTATCAGTATCAGCATTATCACACTCAACAAGCTGAAGTTATAGCTTCATGCCATTGTAATCAGAGTGCAATTTGTGCTACTGCTGTTATTGTTCTATTGCGCATTTGTATGAATCCTTTTTTTGAATTATTTTGCTGCTCACTATGGCACTTCCGATCCATGTATGAAGCTCGCTCCCAGTTTCCACTCATACCCATAGATTCCCGACAAGGTGTTGGCAGTTTGATTTAGATGGATTGTCTCCTTATGCACGTGCATCTTGATAGATGTCTAAGGTTCAAAGTATAAATAGTGCTCGATGGTTCATGTTTTCCAAGTTCTTGAAAGTTCATCTTCTGGAGCAATTGTGTGTGTGTCTGTGTGTGTGAAAGGGGGGGGGGAGAGGAAAGCTTATGGGAGCCCACTTCACTAAAATGCTATTTTGATGGCAAAAACATATGGTCCTAGTTTTAGGCCAAAATCTTGGATTCTTTTAATAAATCTCTAACTTTTGTTTTTAAGAAAAGCCAAAAAATGCATATTCTGGATAAAGAACTACAAGTTTTTTTTTTTTGCAAACTTCATAAAACCATCATAATTACAAATGAAATAATAATTCAAGAGAAAATGATTTTTGAAACTCAAAATACCATTGAAATACAAAACAACTTAAATAATATTCGCACATTCTCTTTTTTAAAGTACATTTTCTAAGGAATTTTCACTGATGCCTCTCAATTCAGAACTTGACATATTCTCAACACTCATTTTCAGCTGATGAAGTGGAAGACCCGTCTTCTTTATCAGAGCATATCTTCCTCAGAATCCGCGTCTAATGTTGACAAAAAACCTTATAAATCAACTTTTCTCTGTTGATGGTGAGTGAAGGATGATGGTTTTTCCATTAATCCAAGTCGTTCTTTCAATATAGAGATTGGTCATTGTTAATTCAAAATCAAACGCCAAAACATCTACATATTGTAGATTTAAATCGTCGACTCTTGGTTGATTTTGTGGCAATCTCTTTCTCTTGCCCTTTGGATCTACTCGCAACATTTTGAATTCGTACCTTCCCAAAAAAGCATTCGTTGAAGTGGTGCACAACCAATGGACATGTAATACTTTTGTTTGATTGCTATTTTGAATAAAACCAAGTACTTTGGCAATCCAAAATGGATGTCCTTCATTGTTTTCTGAAGCTAGATTGGAGAGGCAATGTCACGCAAAAATGCACTCAAGTAGTGCACTCAAGTTGACACCCACGTCGTTCTTGTATTTTTGTGGATGATGAATGTCAAGAAGATACATCTTAGATAAATCCTAGACAAATTCTTCTTGTTTGGATATTGTGGTTTGCTTATTTGGAAGCAACTATGACTTCCATGTTTTTATTATAAACTTCAGTATCTCAATAGTTTGGATGATGTTAATTGTGTTCTTAATCTAGATACAAACTAAAAGTATCGGTTACGTTCTTAAGCTAGATAAAAACTGTGAGGAATGGACTTAAATATTCAATTTTGTTGTGTTGGTTTGGGTAAGATTGGTGTTCGTTAGTTAAATACAAGTTTTGAATATTGCCATTTTTAGACAAATTTTAACATGGACTTCAATTTTTTAAGATATGTGTAGGTGGAAGTGAGATAAGACTTTTCGATGATGCTACTTGCAATTGACATGATGTTCTTAATCTAGGTACAAACTGTGAGACGAGTTCAAGACCTTGAGTTGAATACAAAATATGAGGAGTGGTCATGAATATGTTCACTTATTTGAATGTCGTTAGTTTTGTTGTGTAACTTTGGGTGAGGTAGATGTTCTTAAGTTGAAGCCAATCTCAAGTTTGCATGAAGTTCAATGTTTTACAGTGTATGTAGGTGGAAGTTCAATGGGACTTGTTCATCGATATATTTAGTGCAGCAATTCGAAGACATGTACATCAATGTGTTGGTGCCGGGGGAATTCGAAAACATACACATCAATATGTCCAATACCGTAATTCAAATATTTCTAACGTTATAGAAACCAATCTGTCTTTAGCTAGCCATGAGTAATAACTCGTGTGCAAAAAAACTCACAAAACTTGCTTTCCATTTATTCATCAAAGATACATGTAATATTGAAATTCATACTCGAAGTGTTTTTTATGTAGTGACCGCACATTGCATAAGTTATAAAAGATATATTCCATGGGGAGTTATCCATAGTCCACCATCTATAACAATTAATCACAATTAGAATAATTTATCGTTTATATTCATTCAGAATGAAAGATGATAGATCAAAATTTAAAAAAAAAAACTAATATGTTTGTATAAAATCCTTTTTTTTCACCCAATCCACATTTAGAATTTCCTATAGCACTGGCATCCTAATTGCAAGAACCTCCCTTTGAAGTTTGTACTAATTTAAAGTTTTAGCCTCTTCTTTGACTATTCTCCAATCTCATGTCAAGCACTAAAAAGGTTAGCCCTTGTCTTTTCCGTATCAAGTCAGTACGATGCCTTATTCTCAAACTCTTTTTTGTAGTAATTCTGTATCAAGTCAGTACTATGCCTTACCCCCAAACTCATACTTCTATTAATTTCCTTTGTACCAAAATCCATCTCTTGTGGAAGTCCACATGAAGGGCTTGTACAATTTGTGATTTGAGATTTGTGGGTTGGTTACTCCATTTAATTGTTCATTAAAATAATGATTCAAAAAGTACAATCTATCCATCACTACTATTATGGCCATGTCTAGTTAATGAGGATTAGGAATAATCCTAGACATGGTTATAGGCCTCTAGTGTCGAGTTGATTAGTTATGCCTTGGCATTCCATTCAAGGCTATTTTGGTATAATCTTGAGAGAGACTAGGATACTCCGATAGTGATACATGGAGTAGTACATGGTGTGTGATGACTAATATATGCATGTTGAGAGACTATCATTTGCAATTGAGATTGAGCCCAATTAGTATGGGGGTTGTTTGGGCACCTACATAGGCTGTGAGCGTCCACATATCTTAGTGAAAACTTGCCCCCCTCCTCATTGGCTTTCATGTTTTGGATACTTGTCTCCTCTCTCTTATCAAGCTCTTACATACTAAGGCTCATGGGTGAAGCTTGGGCTAAGTAAGTTTGAGCTTCTAGCTTGTTGGGTGGCTTGGCTCCATGGTGTCCTTTTGAGTGTCCTTGTAAGATGGTCCGTAAAGGGATCTTCATAGTGGTATAAGAGCAAGGCTTGCAATTGGCTCAAAAGGTGGAGTTTGGAATGTTCATTTCTTGACTTCTATTAGAGAATCATTGTTGTTTGGCCAAATTATTATTATTATTAGTGTATCTATCTCTAAGTAAGCCTACTTCTCAAGGTTTTGTTTGCTTGTTGGTTCATTATTTCATATCTTAGCTTTTTTTAAGGTGGAGTTAGGTTGTTAGCTAGAATTTTCATAGTTTTTCATATATGTATCATAATATCTCAATAATAGCTAGCTTGGCACTTGACTAGAAACGTATTTTGCTCATTGGAGTAGTGACTCTTACCTTGTAAATGTATCAGTCTAGCATTTTTTAACTTGTATAGTTACCATGTATAAATAATCGATAGCACCTCAACGTACTAAGTTAGTCAATCAGTTAATTGATCAATCAAGAATTAGATGCATCTATTCATAGAACAGAGCACCTTATTCTCTCTCTCTCTCTCTCTCTCTCTCTCTCTCTCTCTCTCTCTCTCTCTCTCTCTCTCTCTCTCTCTCTCTCTCTCTCTCTCTCTCTCTCTCTCTCTCTCTCTCTCTCTCTCTCTCTCTCTCTCTCTCTCTCTCTCTCTCTCTCATGTGGATGCTCCTTCGTTTATATCTACCCTGCCTTGCTATCAAAAAAGTGGACAACAACTGACGCATCGCTTATTCAAAAATACAAGGTCCAATTAGCCTTCTATACTTGCATTTTTTTTCTTAACTAAGGGAATTTCCCACTTCAAATTTAAATACACATTACAAGACTTTAAAATTTAAAATCCTTATTGGAGGGAAATTAATTTTCCCTCTCCCACTCATACCTTCTAGGAAACCACACTACATGACACTATATAAGCATGCAGTTTGAGGATTATTCTTTACAACACTGTGAAGAGTTCGTTTGTCTCTCTCCTATAGCAAATGTGCCCTACTAGTTCGCTACTCAACAATATACTATCATACGATAAGCACTTTTCATCTCATCACTTTGCAGAGTCCAGCGCTATGCTCTGAATCCACATGGAAACACTATAACTGATCATGCCAATCTCCCATGCATGTCCACTGCATGTAGGTAATCCATAGTAGCTAAGACCCATGCAATAGCACAATGCATGTACATCTTATCCCATACTAGAAAAATTCATGTTAATAGATAATCTAAAAACCATGGCTTCAAATTTGGTAGAAAAATCATGACAAAGATTATATAAGTATCCTTTTCTAATTTCTTTTATGAGAATTGTATCTTTACTATCTAAAATAAGAGCTTGTCTAAAATTAAATCAAATCAAATTACTTGAACCAGCAATTCTACTTATAAATTTAAAGTTAAATTTGGAACATCATCAATAATTGTTTATGGAAAATCTACCTTCAAGTGTATTATGTACTATATTTTGACCTTCAATCTTGTAATAACTAAAGTATATGTGACTTGTCATTTTTTGAGGTGGTGAACATGTAAATCAATCAACTGAGCTTCTCATTCCCAAAGCACCATTTACATGAATAGACTTAATGGAGACCTACTGAACCTAATTGAGAATTTAGGGTTTATATATGATATTTTTAGTTATCTCGATTTTTGAGCCCAAAAATAAAATCATCACTTCCAAGAATCCAAGTTTGATCATTATCTCAAAATCGAGGCCTCTCAATTTTGGCCTTCAAATGGATTCGAACTTTGATGTATTGATCCAAGCTCCAACTTGGCTCTGATACCATGTTGAAAATTAAGGATGCCAAGGTTTTTCAATCACTTATGTCTTGGATGTTATCACTAAAAGCATTCAAACATTTCGCAATGATTCTACATAGGCTAGAATGCAAGAAATTGACTAGTTTAAGAGCAGAGCTCCAAAAGATCACTAAAACATCAATGATTTGAATCAGTCCCAAATTGCACATGTGAAGCTACTATAAAATAGCTTGAATATACTTAAGTATCAGTAAAATAAACTAAAACACAAAGTACATCAAGCTATGATCTCACATAGAAGATAAAAATCAATGTTTTCTCATTTGTTTCATGATCAATCCAAGCAAGTACACATAGTGATCTCAGTTTCTTAGCCTTATCCACTTCATTTATGACCCAAAATCAACATCCCTTTTCCTAAATTCAATAATTCCTTGTCTCGATTACCCCAAAATAGCTGAATCTGTTATCTATAGTTGTCCCTTATCACTCAATGTAGCTCACATTTAATCTCACCCGAGCTAGCTTGGGTTGAATGTCTATGTTGCAAGATAGCTTGATTTAGACACTTGTTAATTGACATAGCTCATCAAGTGATCAAAA
Source organism: Diphasiastrum complanatum (assembly GCA_029204225.1). Lineage (NCBI taxonomy): Eukaryota > Viridiplantae > Streptophyta > Lycopodiopsida > Lycopodiales > Lycopodiaceae > Diphasiastrum > Diphasiastrum complanatum. Next base: position 30,128,085 of record CM055104.1, read on the forward strand.
TTGACCAATCTTGATTTTAGTATCATGAGACAATATAAGTTTGATCTATGAGTTGAAATAGATCACTTTAATGTTTGTAACTTAAGATACTCAATTTTGGCTCTTTATCACTCTAAATTGCTCATAGAGTGATTGAATTTGAGGAATTTCAAGTCTATAAAAGTCAAATAGTTTAAATCAACTTTGGCATTATTTTCTACTTCAAGTATCTCTAAGACTTTACTTTACATCCTTTCTCAAGCACTATCTTTACATTGATGAATAGGTATTGAGCTTCTTCTTAGATTCTTAAATCAATTTATTATAGCACTATTCTTCCATCCTTTCAACACACAAATTTCAAAATAATTTTTATTTTAATTTTTTTTTTTAACACAAATGGCAAAACACAACAAAGTATGTCTTCTTTCTAAGTAACTATATTCTTTTTGCACCTATTTTTAGTACATTTGCTAAAAAAACATTATTATCACGATCTTCAAGAGTGTTGCATGGGCTTCTTTCAAGTTGTAACACATTGATTTACGACAAAGACAAGATTCAACATTGATACTTGCCAATATTATTTGACTTATAAATGACAAAACTTGCTCGATAATTGTCATCACACTATTTATACCAATGTAGCCTACAATTCACTTACTATGTCTTAGTACAATTTGACACTTTTGATATTTTCCAGCATGACATTGTTGCAAGTATGACCAAATGTTACTACCTACAATTACTTCATACGACCTATTTCTAAGTCTATTGATGTCCGAAGACTTTTATATTCATTGATAAGAGATTGTTACTAATTCAACCCTTTGGTATGAACAACTCTATATTTGCTTTGAATTTGAAATCAACATCACAAACTAATTTTGGCTATTTATTTGATTTATGACCTAAAAACCTTAATTTTAACGCATTTTTTCTCTCTACATGCCTAAAACCAACTTTTCGATAATTGAATGATATGCTTCTTGGTTTCCAAGGGTAGGTTCAAACTTGAGATGAAATAAACTTTAGATGCCAAGCTAACCAACTCAACTAACCTCGTTGAATAATAGATCACAAAAATTGACTTTACTAAGATCACAAAATTAAAGACCACAGATGTCGCCAAAAAACATTAAGAAACCTTAGTAGCCCCCAAAAAGTTATTGACAAAAGAGAGAAAGACCTATATATTGATCTGCTCGTGGAGAGCCAACATCATAACCTTAATTACACATGAAGAAGAGAGCCAACATCACAACCTTAATTACACTCAAATCTAGTGGTTTACTTGGTGAACTCCAAATTTGGAACCTTATTTATAGTTTGAACTACACCTTTTCATTTAATGCTTGCAAAATAGTAATTCTCAAACCCAACTGTCATTATCTATTATTACCTCAAAACTTGAATGTTTACTTTTGATTTAAATTGTTCAAAATAGCATGTAGAATGTAGGTATTAGTCAAGCACCTTAGATTTACCATCTAATAACCGGTTGTGCTTAAAGTTCGAGGGTAAGCAAACTTGTAATGTTGCATTTTGACAACCATCCTAACATTTTTACTTAGCTTGAGCAAATAGAATATATCTCTATTGAAAAGGCATTTTCTCACTCCTTTGTAAAACTTTCTTGATTTTCTTTAAAATTATCTAAATTTTATAAAAATTTCAAATTGCCATCAATTGGCAAAATCTAGTCAAATTTCATGGATGAGAGAGAGAGAGAGAGAGAGAGAGAGAGAGAGAGAGAGAGAGAGAGAGAGAGAGAGAGAGAGGTCATGGAGCATTTGTGACTAACATGGAAAGTAAGCATCAACCACCATAATAGGCATCGTGTGTTTTTGCAAATACAATCATCCGTCAAGGCTCTTGTCCTCAATGATTGCTTCATTTTTTTAAAATTGCAAACTAATTTTAATTTTGTGATTGTGTTAAACCTTTGTGTATTCAACCTCGCAAGTGTTCAATGTGGTCTCTAGCAAGTCTTCCCTCGGACTTTGTTCCTCCTCAAAGTTTCCTTGCTCCTTCGGATGGCATTCACATTCTGGGTGTTCCTTTTGGGTCTGCTTCCTTCAGCTCTGCTTTTCTTGGTGAGGCTCTCTAGGAGGATGTTGCTCCTTCAGATCTGCTTCTCCGGTTGGGCGACACTCAAGTCGCGTTTGACATCTTGACGTCTTGCTTTATCCAGCGTCCTCCTTCTCTGCTGCGGACTTTCCCCTCTACTCCGGACTTTTCGCATGTCATCTCTTCCTTTGACAGCTCTCTTATGGATGTTTTTGGCTGCCTTTTGGGCCCAAGTTCTTTGGATGGTGTGGAGACCCTTTCAGCTCGAAACCAGGCTCGTTTACCCATTTCTTATGGAGGCGTGGGTCTTCTCTTTACGGTTCTCTCTGCACCTGCAACTTTTCTTGGGAGCTGGGCTCTTGTCGCCCCTGCTTTGTCTTCTCGGTTCCTTTCTGGCTTTCGCACTCTCTTGGCGGATTGCATTGCTCATGTGGAGCACCTCCTCATCGCTGCACGAGAGCTCCTCCCCCTCTCTGCCCAAGCTTGTCTTCCTCCTTTTGAGCAACTCCTCACTTTCAGCTCAGATCACCTGCAAGAGACCCTCTTGGAGCGCGTGCACAAACATACCCTTTCCAACATGCTCTCTGAGGCTCCTTCGACGTTGCATCGAGCTCGGCTTCTTTCTTGTGCGGGCCCTGATGCGGGGGCTTGGCTATCAGTTCGGCCTGTTATTCCTTCCTTTCGATTGTCTTCGGCCATCTTCACCACTGCTCTTCGTCTTCGCTTGGGGCTTCCTCATCCTTCGGTCTTGGGTCTCTCCAGGTGTGTTTGTGGTCACCCTATTGATGCTCTTGCTATCCACCTCCTCCGCTGTCCTTCTGAGAGTGAGCGCACAACTACGCATGATGTTGTCAAAGATGCAACGGCCGCTATAACCAGAGATGGAGAATTCCATGTCTTCAAAGAGCAGTCTCATGTCCTTCCTTCTTCCACGTCCCACTCTTCCCACAGGCGTGTTGACATTGTCCTCTCTCAGGATGGGCTTCGTACTTTGGTAGATGTTAATGTTGTTGATCCCACACGTGGTGACCTATTGCCTTGCTCTGCCTTCACACCAGGAGAAGCGGCAGGCGTGGCAACACAAGAGAAGGAAAAAAACTACTCTGACAGGCCCCCCACTGATGTTTTCCTTCCCTTGGCAATTGAGACTTATGGCACCTTGCATCGACGCTTTGAGGATTTTCTTCGCATGTGTTCTCATCAAGCGGCAGAGCGTCAAGGTATTCCTGATTCTATTCTCGTGGCTTATTTCAAACAACGTGTTTCCATTGCCCTGCAACGTGCTCATGCCTTATCTATTCTGCAACGGGCGACGATGGCTGGGTTTGCTACATCTCATCTCCCTTCATTAGCCAACTCACCACCTCTTCACTTTTCTGATCTGCTGTAGTCAGTTGGCAGACTCCCACGAACATCATCATAGTTTATGCACTTTTGTTTTTAATGCCAGAATTTGGATTAATCTTAACTTTACTGCAAGCTTCGCTCTTGTTTGAGCCTACTTTTGTTTAAACTTCCCCTTCGGGGTGTATATATCTTTTTCATCAATGTACCTACTAATTTTTCCTATGAATAAATGCACCAGGGAATTGATGATTTGTCGCTCAAGTTATGCTATATGGTCCTCTTGTATTTCTTAAACCTCATGAGTGTGTGTGCATGAGTGTGGGTGTAGGTGGGGTGTTCAAAACAACAATCTCTCTTTTTTCTCTCAATTTGCAATGGTTCTTGCCAATATTATGAATGACAAAGCTTGAAAATTCACACATTATTCTATACATAATCATATGCCAATTCACCTCAAAGTATCATAAAACCAACAACCACTATAGCAAGAACCTATGTGATACCTCCACCAATTGGCTCTTAAACAAAAATATACTATTTTTTATCTCTATTACTTACAATTCAGAGTGTATGAATACCACCAATACGATAACTGTCCACCCATATGAACATCATAATATAAATTGCTCGATATCACAAAACCTACTAGATATTTATGATAGGTATCTCTACAATACAAACTACCCATACATAAGAAGAGGTATTAAGCACAATATCCACAATTTATATCGTCACTTGCCAAGGCTCCATGTAGGATTTTGACACTTGTTTCTGCAACAAAGAAAAACAAAATAACTTTACCTTAGGCAAATTATTAAAGCACCAAAAGGGTACCCTATTTCAAACCAAGAACCTCAAATTGACAAAAAAAAATCAAGCACAAACAAGATAATTTGAACAAAGTTGGTAGAAGCACAAAAATTGACTTAAACAAAACTGGCTTCACAATGGAACACGACTGATTTTATAAAGAGATTTATTTGGAAATAAAATTAAGACTATCATCTTCATCATGGATGGTAGAGTTTTGCTACATCCCTAATTATATATGCAATGGCACACAACCATAATATAAAAGAGGCACCATCTTTACAAAATTCACCCACAATGTCTTTGACCAGCTTCATTATTATACGACGACCTAAATATTACAACAGACCTGCTTGTGCTAGTTGTACCCAAGAGTATCATAACACCAAAATAGGCCCTTAATCTCCTTCTAAAATAATCCAAAATAAATTATCATCACAATTTTCAAGTGTCACAACAAAACTCATAGGTACCAAAAGAGAACATGAAGCTACTAGGGCATTACTATCTTATTCACACCTAATTGTAAAAAGCTTTTCAAGTACATGTATATTTTGATCTAGTTATATTGATTGTGTTGAAAATTGACATTTAGCGTTTTTCTTCATGCAATTTTGGCATGCCATCTTTAGCAAGTTGAAAATTATCACTTGAACGAAAAAATACTCTTACTACTACCACTTAAATGCACTAGCATTATAATGTACATCCCTAGTAAGGCGAGAAAAAGAGATCGAATGAGGGACAAAAAGAATTGGGTTCAGCTTTGGCTAGTGCTTCTGTCGATCGATCCATGATGATCCCATCACCAACTAAAATTTAGTATCTTAATAATTGAGTTCAACATTTTCTGGTGGTGCTTTTGACTCCAATCGATAAATTAGAATGAATTGTTATTCTTCATCAATATGAAAGTCAAAAGCTTTGAATATTCATTACTTTAAACATAGATAGGCTTAACCATGATGTGTGTGTGTGTGTGTGTGAGAGAGAGAGAGAGAGAGAGAGAGAGAGAGAGAGAGAGAGAGAGAGAGAGAGAGAGAGAGAGAATATTTTGTTGATCAAAGAGCATATTAATTAATGTTTTCTTGTTAGCAACATTTTAGTCAAATCTCTTGTTCTTAGTCTATCCTACAACTTTGTTTTTAGCTACAGAGACTTGTTAAGCAAGCTTTCACAAAGTTCGAGAAGGGTCCCCTTTTCTTTGCATGTGGTAGAAGAGATTCAAATTAGTAAGGCGAGACAAAAGCCATCATGGTACTTAGGGTACCCATAGTCTATTACTTATGAAAATATAATATGGAGATATGCATGTAGTAGAGAGAGAGAGAGAGAGGGAGAGGTTAGTCCCCACATGGAGAGAGACAAAGAGAGGTTACACCGCCCACATGGATAGTTAACAAAAGTTGTGCCCAATTTGGTTGCTAGGATGAATTGCTGGGCCTTTCCTCCTGTAGGCTGCATGGAAGCTTGGTGTTTTATGAATCCCCTGTATGCTTCTCCTCAGAGAAGTGCATATTGGTTTCCAAGGGGACCTTGAACCTGAAGCAAAAGAAACTTTGGATGCCAAGCTAACCAACCAACCCAACCCTTGGATCTTTCCTCGGAGAAGTGACCTTACAAGACCTTAACCAAAAGAGTTAACCACAACTAAACTTATTTAATGGTAGGATGAAAGATGGTGAGGTTGTTGGCACTTGTGTGAGTTGGATAGAGATGGCGGTTGCAGCAGGTCTTCCATGCATGTGGTCTTCCAACATGACAGAGACCTACATGGGCTGTGTTTTCTAATGAATCATCCGTATAGCAAACGCACAACTTTTTTATGGATCAACTACTACTTTTATGGCTCATTCCTAAATTAGTTTGGGGTTTTTTATGTAGATTAATAATTTGTGGCTTGTTCCTAAAGTTTCATGTTCTTTTCTCTAAAAAACATTGAAATTTTCAAATTGTTGAGCCAGGCTAAAACTCCGGTTTCAGTCCTGCGGTGCCTGCAAGATGCAGGGGCGGTGGAAAGGTGGATGGGAAATCCATTCCCCAATACCTTAAAGACTATCCTTCCTTACTATACCCTACATTGAAAGACTATGCTTTCAGAATTACAAGAAAGACATTCTGTTTAATGGATGTTTCAACAAGAAATAGAGGAAAACCGCTGCATTTTAAACAACTGAAAGAAAACAAGCTCAAAACCACTTCTGTTCTCCTAAACACGACAAAAGAGAAATTTGTGAGCGCAACGTACCTTCACAGGGGTGTGTCAGCGGTATCTATATCCTTAGCTGCAATCTCGTCATTGTTCCAAAGGGAGGAAATTGATCTGGAATTCTCAAGCTTTCCGTTCCGGCTTGCTGCTGCTTGCTGATGAGAAAGAGCGGGGGGCCTCTTCAGCACATTTGCGGAGTGATCCTGCAACAAAAGCCTGGGGGATTGATGGAAGGAAAGCAAATGGTCGTGTGCCAAGGGAGAGCCGAGAGGGGAGCCGTGCTCTTCTCCGATCTTCAGCGGCTCCGTCACAAGGGGCCGATTCTTGGAGGCCGAACAGCGTAGCTTGGGTGCTTGCACCTGCACACGCAGTCTGACCGCCTCGGTATCCCGAGGTGTCCAGTCATCCGGGAGCGAGTTAGGAAGAATGCGAAAGGCAGTATTGGATCTTGAAAATGATCCATCTCCGAATGGTGAATCCCCTGCAGGACCTACAAGGTGCGGAATTTCGCTTGGCACATTGGGATGGCAGTCCATGGTGTGGTGTATTTCCCCCCCAAAAAAACAAAAACAAAACAACAATGCAAAATCAATGCAAATGGATGACTGAATGAATGAATGAATGCTCGCTGGCTGAAGATGGTGCGTGAGTGAGGGTCGAAAGAGAAGGAAAGTTGCAAAACCCTAATGAGCATATGCTGTGTGGAGTGAGCGAAGATGGTGCTGCTAGGCTTTTCTTGAATCATACATGATCTTCCTACTATTTATTTATGATATTTGATGACAACACACACCGAACGCTCTGGAAAAGTAAGGAAGCAAGGAAAACAAACCCTCGTCGCACTGCTTCTCCCCTCTTCTTCTGAGTTTCTGGAGCTTCTTCTTCGTCGTCGTCTTCTTCTTCTTGGGATAAAATATACACTCACTGCTCACACACAGATACAGGTAGAGGTACACTTCAACTCTTTTTACCTATTATGGAAGGAGTCGGGGAAAGGCCATTTTGCCAGGTAAGGATTTCAAAAAATAATGGGCAAGGTCCGGAGGGGCCGAGCCTAAATTCTTTTGAAAAGCCAAACCCAGCAGAATGGCCTTTGCCGGGCTCCTTCCATTGCGTAATGGATACCTAAAATTTTTTCAGAATCACATTACAAAGCATAATAGGCAGGTTTGACTTTGACTGACCAACACAAATGTGCCATGTGACAGTTGTACGGAATTCGTACAGACGGGCACAGACAGGCAGAAAAAAAAAAAGCAAAATCTGCCTTTGAAAAAAATGCATGCATTTTCTACTTTTTAATTTATTTAAAAATGGGCATAATATGCCACAGTATCCATTACAATAACGAGAAGAATCGGAGTATCCATTACAATAACGAGAAGAATCGGCATGGACTGTTTTTGAAACTTTCGATATATATATATATATCTATCTATATATATAAAGATATTTGAGACAAGTGTCAAAATTGTCGTAAAAAAATTAACCTTGTGCCGCCAAAAATGTCACACATTGCTCGTGAAAAATGTTATGTTTTTTGCAAAGGAAAAGGCTAAAAAATGTTTTAAAAACAATGTGTGTAAAAAATCACACATACAACTTTTTTGTTTTCTTTTTTGGCGCGCACAGATTTCGAATTCCCCCCGCCCCCTGCGCGCACACGCTCTTTCTCTCTCTCCCATGTCTCATTTCACGCTCCTCGCTCGCTCTTTCTCTCTCATGTCTTGGATCTTATTTGATAGCATTTCTGTTGATGATTGCAATCCGCGAGCATGCATGCCACTCATGAGCATCGGCAGTTGATGATGGCAGATTGGCGATCCAGAAGGTATACGCCAGCAACACGCGTAGCTCATTTTTGCTTCTAAAATAGATTTGATGATGAATGCTTCGTGATTTGCAGGTTGGTATACCATTTTTTCTGCAAATGATACGAAACGATTTTCGTTTTCATCTTTAAAACCTAATCCGCATTCGTGAAGTGTTGGTCATAAATTATGCACGCTACCAGCACCAGGGTAGCCAGCCGATTGTGCACTTGCGTATAGTTCATAATGTGCTTGCTGGATTTAGGTTTTTTACAACAGGTTTTAACCTAGCAATGCAACCTATCAACGACATGTTTTTATTCTTCTCATTGATGTTTCTCTCGCCCTCACCTTACATGTTGCCAATTTCACACTTTGTCAAGTTCAGAAGCCGAAGTGCTGGTTTAATCTACCATTCAGTTCAAGGCATCTCAAATCATGCATAAGCTGAGCCGTTGTTACAATTGTTGTGTTGTTGTAGATGGCTGTTGGGTCTCATGACACTGTTGCGATTTGCCTCTGGCTGACCAAAAACTAGCAACGTCTAAAGCAGTCAGATCAATTTTCTGTCATTCGTGATGAAGAACTTTAGGAGCACAAAACAAAGGAGGACATGTTGTTGTTGCTTAGATGCAAGCATGTAGTCACTTGGATAATTTTGGACTGTTTGTGCCCCCTTCAGTACTCCTTCCTTCAGTACTCAAAGGAGAATGTTAAAGTCAAGCGAGCAATCCTACGGGATAGAGGTCCATTATAACACGTCCAATCCATTGAAATCAATTGGAAGGCTGGCTGCAGGTGCAGGCTCTGCTCATCCATTCTCTAAGGCAAAAGATATCTCACAATCTTTTGTTTCTAACCCCGGGACTTCAGACACTTGTGCTTCTCGAGAAATTCTAGACTTAAAATCGCCACGCACAACTTTGCCAACAGATATCAACTTGCAACCATGCTCTCCACAAGCTCAACCACCTCTTCCATTCGACCCAGAAGTGGTAAAAAACATAGAGGTTCTTGCTACTTTTGTTGCGAAGAATGGTTCTGAATTCGAAGACATGGCCAGAATAAAGCAGGCTAACGATCCCAGGTTTCGGTTTTTGTTTGGAGGAGAGGCAGGTTTTGAAGCATTTATTGGTTACAACTTTCATGAATGGAAGAAACATGACTTGCTTTCCAAGTCAGCTTCAGCTGAAAATAGAACATCTCTGTTTCAAGAGCATCAAAAGCTCAACTCAGAAGCACATTCTACGTCGGAAGGACGTTTCTCTTCAAATGCATCTGAGATGAATATCGATGGTGCTGTTATTTGCTTCTATCGGTTTTATGATCATTTTTTCATATTTTGTGTAGCATAGGCCGGCTGATTTAAGATAGACCAGGCACACACAAATATGTGCCTTTGAGTGCTGTGTCTGATGATCATTTCTGCAGACGACGGTCAATTATCTCCTTCACCGAAGTTCAAGAAAGAGCGGGACAGCATCTGTAACTCAACGTCAAGATACGATGGTGATCATTCCAAGCAGCAGGTGCAGGTACATTTAGATAATTGGAATAAGAATCGAGATCGTCCCACTATAGATGGCCAACGTAGAAGAGGAATATCTTTTGATCTTATGGTGAAAATTACAAGCTCAATAACCCGTTTTGACTAAACTAGGTGGAAACGAATTTGAGCAATGTTTAAAAACTCTTTTGCTATGTAACCAACGAGACCCACACCAATGAAACTCTTAATGCCGCGAAGCTAACTGAAGCCAATATATATGTCTTTGTTGCAGGTCCAAATTGGTTCTCATGGATCGTTCACTGCGAAAGTCGAATGACTTTTTTGCCATTGGCGTGGGTGTAAGTTTCATCCTGCCACATCGCATGAGCAATTGAACTTTTATTTTGTAGGAAGCAGGAGCCTGATTCAGGTCCAGGTAGCCACAGAGGCTTGCTTAAGGCCTGGCCCGTCTGCATCTTCATGATTAATCCCGGATTTAGGAATTTTTGTCAATTGCTTTCATGACACTGTTGCATTTTAGCGAAAAATGCGACACTGTTGCATTTTGGGAAAAATCTGACACTGTTGCATTTTAGCGAAAAATGCGACACTGTGTCAAAAATGCCTTAGAAAATATTTTTGGCTAACCTTTGCGTTTTTTCTGTCTTCAAATACCTTGAAAACCATTTTTTACACCTTCGGGAAAATGCAAAAAATGCGAAGGTTAGTGACCTTTGGCTTTTTCCCAACTTCTAGAAAGGTTCCCTTAGAAAAATGCGAAAGTGCCCTTCAAGATACAAATGCGACACTCCCCTTCCCAAAAAATGCGACACTGCCCTCTCGAAAAATGCGACACTCCCTTCGACCACCCGTCAATGACCATCGGCCCTCCCCTTCGACCACCCGTCAATAATCATCGGCTTTCCTCCTAAACCATCAATCGCCATCCAAATCATCGGCCGTCACCCAGATCGTCGACTGCCCATCAACGACGGGCATACCCACTAGATCATTGGCTGCCACCTGGATCGGAAAATCATCGCCCGTCAACGACATACTGAATTTCCAAATCATCGGTCGTCACCTAGATCGGCCACCATTGCCCGTCAACGACGGGCACTCACAACTAGTATATATATAAAGATAAGAGAGAGAGTGTAAGGGTTGTCGTAAAATATTAACTTTGTGTTGCCAAAAATGTTACACTCTGCCCGCAAAAAATGTCACCCATTTACAAAAGCAAAAGCTAAAAAACCTCTAAAAAAAATGATTAAGAAACAATACAAAGTTTTTTTTTTTTACACACACACACATAGATTTCAAATCGTATATTCCCTCCCTCAATTTCTCTCTCTCTCTCTCTCTCTCTCTCTCTCTCTCTCTCTCTCTCACTTAACAAGCAATACACGGCCGCACAGTCCATTCTTCTTTCTTCGATCCATCGCCATTTGCGATCATGATTTTGGATAATATGCAGGCTTTTTCTTGGAACAATTACCTTTGCTATGGAAAATCCATTTGCATTGTCAAGCGCAAGCATCACCGAGCTTCCTCCACAGGGATAGTTTCTGGGCTCCCCTGGAATTCTTGGATACCTCCTCAAAACGGTATGTAGATGCCACATGCCAGGGGCTTCACCTCTTCATTAACTATTCAGACTAGGCTCTATTCACATGCAATACTAATCGAGTAAACGCCAAGTGCCAGGCGCTTCACCTCTTCATTAACTAACCATTCAGACCAGGCAAGATTTGAGTTCTTCAATAAGATTTGAGAAGCTCTGTCCGCATGTAATACTAAACGCGTAGATGCCAAACGCCAAACGCTTCACCTCTTCATTGACTAACCATTCAGACAGTGCAAAATTTTAGAAGCTCCGTCCGCTTGCAAAACTAAATGCGTAGATGCTAGGTTCACCTCTTCCTCTCTCTCTCCCCCCACAGGTCAACCAACCACTTATAGAGGGAGGGAGGTCCCTCCATGCCCCTAAAAAAAATGAAGAAGGTTAAAATGTGTGTGTGTGTAGATATATAAACAAGAGGGTGCCTTCATTCCATTAAAAGTAAATATATCAATATTTACTCCCCCCCCAACGCACGCACGCACAAACATACACTTTTTCTTAAATATAAACCTCTCATAAAAAAATATGAATGTAAATCCACTTTAAATTGTGAATCCCCACTCTCCATAAAACAAAAAAAAAGTGAAGGGGCTTTTTGGTGCCCCATGAATTAAGTTTTTTTTTTTTAAGTTTAATCTCAATTTAATTGAATCTTTGATTCTATTCTGTAGAGAGGCTCTACAACTTCAAGCGTTCGTGATGTGGAAGAAAGTGTAGAAAATTTTGAAGAGCAAAATGTGGAAGAGAACGTGAATGAGAGCGAAGGGGAGTTTGAAGATGTGGACACCAATGTACACCTACAAGACGAAGGAGGCGAGGAGGGAGGAAGTAATGATGAGTAGAGGTCTTTAAATTAAATGTAAGGCCTTGTAAAAGGCAATGTAGGAAGGGAGAATTTATTCTCTCATCAATGTACTTTTTTTTTAAATCAATCAATATAATGTTTTGGCAGACAAAAAAAAGTCCCCATCAAGAAATAAATCCCCCCCCCCCTCCAAAAAAAAAAAAAAAGAACTAAGGCTTTTAAGGGCAAGAGCATATCTGTTTTTAACACTCCCTCGCCCTTTTTTGTCACATGGCAAAACCCACCCACCCATCTCCCCCGAGCACTTAAACCATCGGCCTCTTGCCCAAACAACTTGCTTTTAACCATTAGGGAGCACACTTGCACTCCGCCCACCCTATATGTTCTCCCCTTCTCCTGTCAATCCACCTAAAAAAACATTATTGATGAGCAGAACCGCACTAAGATTTATTATATGGCTTTCGTATTTATTTTGAATTACCAAAATTTTACCCATAGATCATGAACAGAAAGTTTTACCAAAGTTCTTTTTTCTGTCTAGCATCCATGCTCTATTGAAGAACATATTTGCTAATCCCATCCTTGCAACGACTGTGGGACATAGTAGAAGTTGAATATCTAAAATTAGACATTTTTTTTATTTATTCAAATTGAAATGGAAATTTGACACGAAGTTTTCCTTTGTTCTTATCTCTAGGGTTACAGTTTTGCGCATGTGTATGGGTGCACCCATGCATGAGCTTTTTTGAACTAAAAACCTAAAAAAACAGGATGCATGTATGGGGAGGAGAATGCATGGCCCTCCTCCCCATGCATGCATCTAAAGGGCCCACAGCCCACTCCAAATTCAAAATTCAAATTACCCTCCTTCCTTCATCCATGCTCCTCCTTAGTCCATGTATCATAGCGGGTCTCTCTGGATCGAATTATTTTTCAAAGACTCGAATTTTGCAAAGACTCAAATTTTGTCCAATTAAAAAAAAAGGAGGGGATGGGATGAGGGGAGTAAAAGAGACAATAAAAAGAGACAATGGGGGGGGAGGGGGGATTTGGAACACACGTGCATGCACACACACACGCACACGCACGCACACACATGTGAGTGAGTGAGTGAGTGAGTGAGAGTGTGTGTGTGCGCGCATGCCCAACCACACACGTGTGTGTGCGCGCACGCATGCCTATGTGTGTGTGCGTGTGCGCGTGTTTGTTGTGTGTGTGTGACCCCCGACACAACGAATGCATGTGTGTGTGCGCGCATGTGCACGCGCGCGCGCACACTCACACATCTCCATATAAAAAACCTTTTGTGGATGAGATATATTGTATGAAGTATAGAGTTTAGAGTCATTTTTTCTCCTTCTCTCTTTCCCACGGGCCCCACTTCTCTCTCTCTCTCTCTCTCTCTCTCTCTCTCTCTCTCTCTCTCTCCACAGGCCGACCAACCACCCATAGAGGGAGGGAGGTCCCTCCATGCCCCTAAAAAAAATGAAGAAGGTTCCATTCCATTAAAAGTAAATATATCAATATTTACTCCCCCCCCCCTCCCCCCCCCATGCACGCATGCACACACATACACTTTTTCTTAAATGTAAACCTCTCATAACAAAATATGAATGTAAATCCACTTAAAAATGTGAACCCCCACTCTCCATAAAACAAAAAAAAAAGTGAAGGGGCTTTTTGGCGCCCCATGAATTAAGTTTTTTTTCATTTTAAAGGAGACAAAAAAAAGTCCCCATAAAGAAAGAAATTCCCTCCCCCCCCCCCCCAAAAAAAAAAAAAAAAGAATTAAGGCTTTTAAGGGCAGGAGCATATCTGTTTTTAACACTCCCTCGTCCTTTTTTGTCACATGGCAAAACCCACCCACCCATCTCCCCCGAGCACTTAAACCATCGGCCTCTTGCCCAAACAACTTGCTTTTCACCATTAGGGAGCACACCTGCACTCCGCCCACCCCATATGTTCTCCCCTTCTCATGTCAATCCACCTAAAAAACATCATCGATGAGCAAAACCGCACTAAGATTTATTATATGGTTTTCGTATTTATTTTGAATTACTGAAATTTTACCCATAGATCATGAACATAAAGTTTTACCCAAAGTTCTTTTCTCCGTCTAGCATCCACGCTCTATTGAAAAACATATTTGCTAATCCCATCCTTGCAACGACTGTGGAAAATAGCAGAAATTGAATATCTAAAACTAGACATTTTTTTATTTATTCAAATTGAAATGAAAATTTTACACGAAGTTTTCCTTTGTTCTTACCTCTAGGGTTCTTCCTTTTTCTTTCTTCCCAACTCTGTAGTTTTTTATTCTCTTGATGTACAAGTTTGTTTGATCAATATGTCTCATCATTTCCTCTTGCTCCTGTAGTACCTTGCCAGGAATGGATGTGACAATCTACCTCTGAAATCCTAACACATGCGATCTTTTGGTTTTGATCCAACTCCCTTTCTCATTTGAAAGAAAAGTTTTTTGTTTTTGGTAACCTTGGTCGAACTGTTACATCACCTCAAGTATTGTCATCTTTGAGAGCTATAAAATGCATTCATATGATGGAAGGTCGAATGAATGGTGTTCATTTTTCAATTGCACTATTTTAGGGCTCACCAAGAATTGGGCATCTTGAATCATTGAGATTAGTGTCTCCGAGAGACTACAATCTCTTTTTTCATCATTGGTATCTAACTTTATCCATACTTGCAACAACCTGCTTGGTGTGCTGATAAAGTCGATCGTTTACTTTTTGGCATTTTCAAGAAGTGGTCCAATATTGCAACGGGCTCCGCCATGTCGTCTGTTCCATCCAGTGCTGCACGTCGAGACGAGCCCACATCAACAAATTGAGCTCCAAGCAGTTCAGTATACACAGAGAAATGCACATGCACACTCATACACACATGCACACACCATCGGCCACATAAATCACACATGCAAACAAACACGCACATTTCACACACACACACACACACCCCATTAACCACATAAATCACACACACCATCAAGCACAAATCATACACACAAATCCACATACATAGATAACACATGCACTCACGTACATACACACACATACATCGGCCACCCGTCAACGACCATCAGCCACCCATCAACGACCATTGGTTGTCCATCAACGACCATCGGCCACCCGTCAATGACGGGCACTCTTTATTAGTATATATATATATATATATATATATATATATATATATATATATCATAGGTCTCGCGGTACTGGGTACCGCGGATCCCGGTACCGCGGGACCATGATGGTACCGCGGTACCACAATATAATAATATATTTATTATTTAATATTTTTAAAATTTTTTTTTACCTAAACCTACCCGCCCCCCTCGCATTTCCTCTGAAATTTCCTTTGCCCTGCATTCGCCCATTTTCAACGTCTCTCCAACAGTGAACCCTGCTGTTTTTTTTCCAGCAATCCATCCCTCATTTTATCTGCAATGGTGCAATCCGACCTTTCCGGTCTGTGGGACGAGGTAGACATTGTCAGGCGGGTTGCCGACAAGGCCAACAAGACCGGTCAGAAGATCGTGCACTGCCGATACTGTCTCGTCGAGTTTGCTGCATCCCTACTCGCCTTAAAGGCCATTTGCTCGGTGCACGCGCCAAAAATGGTGCCACCTTGAATGCTGCCCCTTGTGGCAGCATGACCGTCCCCGACAGGCAGCGACTACTGGACACCTACGGGCCGCGGCTCGTGGCAGGGGAGAACACCATTTCGGAGGGCGTTTTCCGATTTTGCACCGCTCCTTATGTGACTAACCCAGAGTTGCTGCCTGCTTGGCTGGCACGCACGAGGAGAGGGAGTGCATCCTCCGCCGGTCCCTTTGCCCCTCAGATAGTTCTGCTTCATGCACCCCCATCTGCTCAGATTCCGGTGGATCCTGTCCCATCGCGTCCGACAGTTGCCACTGCGGTTCCACCACCACCCACTGTTGCTCGCACTCCACCAGTCTACGACTTTCTCATGGACTCTCCGCCACCTGAGCAGGCCCAGGATGGTACTGGGCGGGCCTTCGAGGATGTGGAAGAGATCCCTTCTTCCTTCCCTTCCCATCCGGATGACCTCCTCAGCCAGCAGTTTTCATACCCCATGCCAGATGTTGCCCCTCCACCAGTGCACCCCACCTATGCTACTGCACCCATCCCTGTCAGTGCATCCCACTCTCCCCATTCCACATCTACAGCCGATGCATCCACCAGCGCCCAGCCTGTCGCGTCATCGTCCATTCCCGTCACGGTTGGTGCACCGTGCTGGAGGTCCACCACCCGTCGCCCACCAGGGAGAGCCCTCGTACAGCAGACCATTCGCGGCGCGCATCAGTCGCACATGGACAGAGAGGCCACACAGGCCGTGGCCAGTCTGGTTCACGAGCTGAACCTGCCCTTTGCCATCACCGACTCTGAGCCCTTCAGAAGGGCCTTCCGCCTTGCACAGTCTATCAGCCCTAGCTGGAGAGTCCCTAGTTCAGAGGTTGTCCGCACACACATGCTGAGGGATAGAGTCGAGTCCTTGTCTAGAGAGATGGAGCCTCTGCGTCGGCACTGGGCCACTTACGTTTGCAGCATCATGTCCGATGGCTGGACTGATGTCAGGAGGAGGCCTATCCTCAACATACTGGTCTCCAGCTGCATGGGCGCACAGTTTTTGAGGGCAGTGGATTGCAGCAGGGGGGGGAGTCATATCTGCAGAGTTCATGTTTGATGTCATCAGGTCTTCCATCCTAGCCATAGGCCCACAGCATGTCGTCACGGTGGTGACGGACAATGCCACGAACTGCATTCAGATGAGTGTACTGCTAGAGGCCGAGTTCCCTCATATTGTTCATACCCCCTGTGCAGCCCATGGCATAGACCTTCTGATGGGGGACATTGGAGCACTTCCCTGGGTTAGAGCCATCGTCCGGGAGGCCCTCTTTCTGGTGACTTCGTGTTCTTGCCATGTTCCGGGTGTTCAGCCATCTGGACCTCCGTAAGCCAGCCCCCACGCGCTTTGCATTCGACTTGGTGGTCATCGACCGTTTGATCAGGTGCAGGGCCCAGCTTCTACAGATGGTTGCCAGTGATCTTTGGGGTGCCAGTACATTTCCGCACACTGAGGATGGGGAGCACTTTTTTTCCACGGTGAGGGGAGACCAGTTCTGGAGGGATGCACAGACATTGTCAGGACTGCTTCGACCACTCTACATTGTGCTCCGCATGGCTGACAGCGAGGGGTCGACACTTGGACTGGTGTATGAGCTCATGGACCGGATTGGACAGTTCCTACAGCTGCCCATCTTGCAGCCAGAGAGGTAAGCGGTACAGTGTTGCAATTGACCTTTATCTTTTTAGTACTTGCTAGTTTGTTTTTCTGTCAGTGTTAAGCTTTTTCGTAATGCCCTAAACCACATGCCCCTCACCTGCAGGATGACAGAGCTGAAGTTCAAATGGGAGACGTGGTGGAACTACTTCCACAGGAGTATCCACAGCGTTGCACACATGCTGCATCCCCTCTTCCTCTCTCCGACACAGATCGCAGACAGAGAGCTCGAGGCCGATTGGCTTCGGTACATTCACAGGGTGGGTCCACACATAGGTTTGGATCCTATCAGGCTCATGGAGGAGCTCGTTGCATTTCGTTTCGGCATGGGCACATTCGCGCACCCGGCTGTCCAGGATCCAGAGAGGAGGCAACTACCAATTACCTGGTGGACCATATTCGGTAGCACATACCCATCTATACAGCGTCTTGCATTGCGTGTCCTTTCTCAAGTATGCATCTCATTTTATGCTCCATTTTTTGTGTTTCGTTGAAGTTTCACCTCTGCCACAATGTGCTGAAGTATTTCAATGCACGCACCACAGGACTGTGCTGCCTCCGTGTGTGAGCGTAATTGGAGCACATGGGCACTGATTCACACGAGGAGAAGGAACCGCTTGTCAGTGAGTCAGTTGGAGCGGTTGGTGTTCTGTAGCACCAACGCACGTCTCGCCAGGAGGCTTCCGACCATTACGAGCGCATTGCAGGTGATAAGCTAACCTTTCATAGCATGTTGGTTGACTCCTGGTATGTTGGTTTCATTTCTTGATAGAGTTGTTTCTCTGACATGCCAATTTTAAACCTTGCAGACGAAGATATCCGATTTGGAGCGCCAGGTTGACTTGCCTACGGACAGCACCCATCCCATGCCTGCAGATGACCTGGGCACACAGTTGATGGCAGAGAGAGAGAGGGAGCTTGCCGAGATGAGAGAGAGAGAGCTTGGGCTTGAGCACAGAGAGCCCCCATTGTACGAGGCAGATGAGCCAGTGTCAGAGGATGAGCATGATGAGGATGAGCCCATTCAGGTTGTGTTTGCCAGACCAGAGAGGGATGAGGCAGATTATACAGGTGCAGGGCACACGCCACGGGCAGGGGTCACAGGTGCATCACGTGGCAGAGGTGGGACACATGGCACATGTTGTACCGGCAGACAGGCAGGGCACACAGGGGGGGGCAATGGCATACCTACCTATGTCGACATGATGGAGGAGGCTCTTGATAGAGGGCAGAGTGGTTTAGATGCCGGTCCCACAGATGTTTGGATGCGTGCAGCATAGAGTCATGGCCGTTACTACGACAGCACACCAGAGGAGGCACCTGATGACTTTCATTGCACAGGTTGGGAGGCCATGCAGGGTCTACAGGGTGCACATGATGAGGCACGGGATGAGGCTTGGGTTGATTCAGGGGTTGGTGCACAGGATGATTCAGAGGTTGGTGCAGAGGATGATTTAGAGGCTGGTGCACAAGATGAGTCCCAGAGCCCAGAGCATTTGTATTCGGATGCCCAACTGGCCGACTTGGTTGCCACATTGGATTCAGAGGCCCAGCAGATGCCGAGTGTCAGGGCGCCCCCATCATCTCTTGCCAGCATGCCACACATAGAGTCCCAGCCAGAGCAGCCGCATGAGGTGCCTACAGTTCCTCCAGCTCCTCAGAGGGTGTATGTGCGTCGCACAGCTCCTCCAGTGCCACCGATGCCATTTAGGCCTGCAACTCCTCCATCGCCGTCCACTTCTGCAGCACCAGGTCTCCATGGCAGGCCACCATCTGTGCCCAGGTTTTCTCTTGCAGCACCCACATCCATAGTGGCTCCTCCAGTGGCAGCACCCACGTCACATCCTCCTTTGGCAGCACCTAGGATGTACCAGTACCGGCCACCACAGCGCCCCTTTCAGTACATATCGCCACTGTACTCGCCTCCTGCACAGCCAGTTCCTCCACCTGCAGCAGCCCCATGGGCACACACTCCACGAGCTCATCCTCCTCGCTCAGTTGCACAGGGAGTTCCCTCTTTTGCTTCCCTATCCCAGTCGGCCTCAGCTTGGGCCCAGCCTAGCCAGCCAGGTGATTTGCATGGGGGTGACGAGGCATTGACAGCTCCTCTTGTCCGCAAGAGACCAGGCAGGCCCAAGGGTGCACCGAACAAGAAAGGCAAGGCACAGAAACTGCCAGGGAGGAGAGGACGACCACGCAGGGCTCTAGGTACAGGTAGAGGTGCAGTATCACAACCAGTTGGAGCAGGTGTTGTTGGTTTGGCCTGCTTGGGGGCTGATGCGGAGGCTGATTGGGAGAATGAGGATGACGAGTCTTCCCCCTCGGATACACAGCCCATGCCGGTTCCAGACAAGCAGAGATATCGGCTGCGAGAATCAGCTCGGGGCCCTGAGTTGTCTCCAGAGCATTCGTCTGAGTCAGAGCCAGAGCATTGATTGTGGCTCTGTTGTTTTAGTTTCAGTAGTTTGTCTCTAGCAGACGGTCTACCATTGTACTCAGATGATTTTTCACATTATATACAGTGTTTGGCCTACATTATTTGCTGCACATTGTGCGTATGTCGCTCTGTACATGTGATGCTTTATTTTATGTTGAAGAATTCTATGTGCGTGTCTGAATCCTATTTTCATTTAATTTCGTTTGAAGTGAATGCTAGCTTCACATATATGCACCTACATCATGAGCACATCAATCACCCCTACACCCCAAACGACATTTCATAAACACATGTAATACATCTGCATTTAAAAAAATTATAGACATTGCATCTTACATGACCAGGCTCGCGTTGCACACAAAAAACAACTATGTATATATTCAACCGTTGTATCAGGATAACATCACATATACTGTCATTTTTTTAAGCAGCCATCTATTTATTTGCTGCACCATAAACTGTCGAAAACTATATAGCAACAGTCCGCCACATACGGGTGGACCTCATCTATTCTAAACATCCCTCACTGATCCTCCACCGACTCCTCGCCCTCGTCTGGTGCATTGTTTTGTCGCTCTTGCTCTGCCTTCCGGTTAGCCCGAGCTGCCTCCTGGTTAGCCCGACGTCTGGCCGCCCTTTCCCTGACCATGATGAGCTGCCGTCGTGTGAAATTCATTCCGATCTGCTCATCCAGATCCAGCTCGACAGCAGGGACATGATCCACAGCGGGGGCGGGTGGCTCCGGTTTCGGATTTCTCTGTCGAGTCTGTCGCAGCATCTCTCGGATATCTGCCTCTTGCTTCCGATGCCTCTCGTTGTGCCTTCGGATATCTTCCTCAAGCTTTCTCCTGGCTTCGCCCTCGAGCTTCGGTGGTATGCGCTCAGCCATCTCGATCGACCTTCTCCTCACAACACCCTGATCCTTGAACACCCTCTCACAGCACCCTGGCTCTCAAACAGCCTCTCACAGCCTGTCACCGGCTCTCGCTTGCTCTCTCACTGTCTATCACTAGCCCTCTCACAGCCTCTGAAAATGCCGACCACAATGGCATTGTGAGTGCCTATTTATCCCCACAGCCTGATCGGCCATGTGGATCCCCATCATTCCTCCATGTGCCTCTGTACCTGCCCCCATGTGATGCTCCCCCATGTGTTGGTCTCCCATTGGGCCCATGGTCTGCTCACCCACAATGCCCATGTGCCTCTGTACTTGCCCCCATGTGATGCTACCCCCCTGTGTTGGTCTCCCATTGGCCCCTCGGTCTGCTCACTCGCAGTGCCCATGTGCCACTGCAACAGTCCCCTGCATCATGTACTGTACCCTCTTTTTTTACACCCAGAACCCCCTTTTTTTACTTTTTTTTGTCCTTTTTTGGTAGTTAATATGCAAAAAAAAATTACTAAAAATATATTAAAAAATAAAAAAAAATATTAAAAATGGTACCGCCCTGGTACCGCGGATCCCAGGGCGGTACCGTACCGGCGGTACCACTGATATGGTACCGGCGGTACCATACCAGCGGTACCAGAGGGTACTATGATATATATATATATATATATATTTAAACTTATGGTACAGTTTTGCGCATGTGTATGGGTGCACCCAGTCGCAGTGCTCTTTTATTATTGTGAATTTGTAGACTCTCTTCATCATTGTGGATCAGTAGTAGGCGATCTCTCTTTCATTGTGGATCAGTCGCAAGTGCTCTCTTTATCATTGTGGATCAGTCCCAAGCGCTCTCTCTTATCATTGTGGATCGCGACTGACAAAGGTGAGTCTGTGTGTGTGTGTGTGTGTGTGTGTGTCTGTCTCTCTCTCTCTCTACATTGCAGGTTGCGGTTGATATGCGAGAGTGCAAAAGCCCTGGCGCTGCTTATATTTCCGGTTGGAATTGTGTAACACATACACCTTCTTGCGCAGCTTCACCACCCTGCAAGATGCAAATTTGAGAGATCCTTACGTACACATTTAAGGCCCATTGTAAATGCATTCCCTGCTTTGCACAAAAAATCTCGGAAGGAGCTCTCTGCTTTGCACCAAAAAGCTCGGAAGGAGCTCTTTGCTCGATTTGCTGGCCAACTTTCAAATTCTTCACATTCTCTTGAATGTGCTGAATTCCACACTTAGATCTCTTAGAAACTTAGCACCTACGGAGAAGCAGTGGATTCAGACTTCCTTTGCTACTGCATACCTTGTAGGATCTAAACCATTGGGATTCATTATGAGTATTGATTCAGCAACAACTCGATTGCCACAGTTGCAAACTCTGCTGAATTCGATGCATGCGACGGTTCCAGGCCACATGACGACATTTCAGGTAGCAGGACAGCTCATCTCTTTAACACAACCAGCAGTTGGAGGGATACGAAGTGACTCTTCTTCGAATTTGGCACAACAACTGGCATTGGAGGTTTGTACATCTACTTTTGGGAAACATAATCCGGATGTGCTAATTAGAGCACTATTATAGTCCTATTCCAATAAGGAGCACTGTTACTTCTTCACCGCTGCCCCCCCCCCCCCCCCCCCCCCCCCTCTCTCTCTCTCTCTCTCTCTCTCTCATACAAAACATCCAAAAAGGTTCTACCTTTCATATCTGTGGATTTTATTCTGCAGTAGTCGCATTTGTCATAGCAGTTGACGGCACCTGAAAAAATGACAACTAGAGCCATGCACCTCCTTCTCACTAAACCAAAATTTGCAAAATTCCAAAACCAAATAATGCAACCAAATGCACAAGAACACAACTTACCATCTTTTGAGAAGAATAAAGGGAGAGAGCAATTGCCATTGTCACAGAAAAGCCACGAAGTGATGGCCTTGGCTTATGAACAAAGCGAGAATTGGAGGGATGAGAGAAACAGGAGAGGTGCGACTCATAAGAGAGGCGTCGACCCAAAGAGGAAGATTTTGAAAATCTAGCTACAAGATTAAATTTTGACAAAAACCCACATCTACAAGTCGAATTTGTATAGAAAAATGACGATGAAATCCCTCGGAGAACTGTAGCCGAAAAGCTTTGTGAAACGGAACAAAGTTGGCACATGACATATCTCATAGGCCTTTGTTCACGTTTTTGTCCCAACAAACCTATCTAGGGCAGACTGTCCACAATCACACGAAACAGGAGAAAGAGTTGAGCATCTCTGCGATTTTTCTTCATGTATCAAGTAATTTATGGCATGAGCACCTTCCTCATTACAAATGATAGCCAGATGCAACCTAGATCTACATCTTCAACGTCCTAGAAAGCCATTGTGTCTGCAAGGCTTGCTAAAATCATGTTTTGTGGTTGGTTACCTCCTTTTTCAGCAGCATTAGGTTCTTCTACATAATTCTTATGCTCACAAAGTGTCATAGTTATACTCTTTGTCTCCCTTTGTCCTTCCTTTGGCCCTTTATTCAAGATCCCATTAAGCTTAGCTCTTTGTTGTGGCAGAAAGCTTTGCAGTGAACATGATTCAAGGATATCCTGTCCAAAAGTTTGCAAAGAAGCAGACTCAAATATCCCATTGTTGTTCTTAGTATCTAAAAGATAAACTAATTTTTCCAGCATTGAGAGTGGTTTTTAAGTTTGCTTTTCAAGGATTTTTAATGGAATACATTGAGCAAATTTCATTTCCTTGGTCCTCGGCAATGCTCTTCCCTTCAAATCTTAAGGTGATCTCACATTTCCCTAAGAGGCTCTCTCATTTCTTCTACATGTCACTTTGAGCTTCAAATAGCAATTTCTAAAAGGGAAAAGTGTGCTTAATAATCGTTCAAACATAGCATTTTAGGTAGCTAAATACAACTTTCAATAACATATTCTTCAAGTAGGTATTTGTTTTTACAAATATTGAGTACAATGTTCTTCAAGTAAGCCTGAGAGAGAGAGAGAGAGAGAGAGAGAGAGAGAGAGAGAGAGAGAGAGAGAGAGAGAGAGAGAGAGAGAGAGAGAGAGAGAGAGAGAGAGATCTATTGGCTTTTCAGACATCGAACCTACATGATTACAAGGTAGATCTTCTCTGAGGCTCAATAAGGGTAGCACCTATTTCAGCCCTAAAAAAATTCATACTTCAGGCTCTATGAACTACCTTCACAAAGAAACGTGCGTCCGAACCAGAAACCCTAAATGCAGTTATGGAATTATAGGCCCTTTGTGCCAGGAATTGCTCACATTCAGTGAAAAATAGTCAGAACCTCAGACGAGAGGTGTCCATAGGTTCGTGGGCTCGACACAAACCCACAAGACTATTTGTAGCTCAATTTCGAAGCCCTTTGTCCGAAAACAACATTTTGGCCAAGGGGAATGCTGCTAAATGGACTACTTTTTAGCCTAGCCAAGAATAGGTCCAGTGTCGCTGAACGAAGTCTTTTTTTCAGATCGTCGTCTGTTCCGCCCTGTGCTGCACGCCGATACAAATCTACATCACTAAATTGGGCTCCAAATGGTTCAGTACTCACAACGAAATGTGCATCCGAACCAAAAACCCAAAACGTAGTGCTGGGATTCTAGGCTTGTCGAGCCAAGAATTGGAAGGATTCAGTAAAAAATCCAAAACTTCGGACGAGAGGTGTCCATAGGTTCGTGGGCTCAACACGAACCCACAGGACCATTTGCAGCTCAATTCTGACGTTGTTTGTCAAGAAACGCCCTTTTTGTCGAGGGGATTGCCACTAAATGGACAACTTTCCAACATTCTTAAGAATTGGTCCAGTGTCGTCAAACAGAGTCCGTTTTGCAAAAAGTCTGTTCTCTCCTGTGCTGCTCAATTCTGACGTCGTTTGTCAAGAAATGCCCTTTTGTCAGGGGGATTGCCACTAAATGGACTACTTTCTAACATTTCCAAAAATTGGTGCAGTGTCGTCGAACATAGTTCGTTTTGCAAGAAGTCTGTTCCCTCTTGTGTTCCATGGCGAGACAAACCTACAGGACTAAATCGGACTCCAAACGGTTCAGTACTCACAGCAAAACGTGCATTCGAACCAAAAACCCTAACGCAGTGCTAGGATTCTAGGCCCATCGAGCCACAAATTGGTCAGATTCAGTAAAAAACGGTCAGAACTTCGGAAGGGAGGTGTCCACAGGTTTGTGGGCTCGACATGAATCCACAGGACTATTTGCAGCTCAATTTTGATGTCGTTTGTCCGAAGACGCCCTTTCTGTTGGAGGGAATGCCACTAAATGGACTACTTTCCAACATTTCTGAGAATTGGTCCAGTGTTGCCTAACGAAGTTCATTTTTCAGGCCCTCTATTCCATCCTGTGTTGCACACCGATGCAAACCTACAGCACTAAATTGGGCACCAAATGGTTCAGTACTCATAGCAAAAAGTGCATCCGAACCAGAAACCCTAAACATAATGCTGGGATTCTAGGCCCGTCGAGCCAAAAATCAATAGAAAATGATCAAAACTTCGGACGAGAGATGTCCACAGGTTCGTGGGCTCGACACGAACATCCATGGGACCATTTGTAGCTCAATTCCGATGTCGTTTATCCAGAAACGACCTTTCTGTCGGGGGGAATGCCATTAAATGGACTACTTTTCAACATTCCCAAGAACCGGTCCAGTGTCGTCGAACAAAGTTTGTTTTTTAAACAGTCTGTTCCATCATGTCCTGCACGCCGAGACAAACCCATCATGTCTTGCGAGCACGGTGGCCCTTTGACCTCGGTGCCCTCGTGACCACACTTTTTTTTTTTTTAAAACTGGTTGTCCGGACGCCACGTGTCTAGGCAACCAGTTTATATCCCATAAGCAATTTCCCAAGGGAACTGGGAGGGAATATATAGAGAAACCCACCCAGTTCATTGCATGTGTGTGTGTGCGCCCGGCGCTGCGCCTGCCCGCACTGCCCGACGCCACCCCTACCCGGCAACACGGGGGCACGGGACTGTAGTCCGGCGCCACCCACAGGCTGCCCGAAGCCCCCCAGCTGGCCCTGACCGGCGCCACCCCCGTTGCCCGACGTCGTGGGGGGCCCGCGGCCTGGCGCCGCCTGCTAAATTTCTTGCTCCTAGAATTTTGGCGGGCACCCACCTGCGGCCACGCGTCAGGCGTTGGGGGGCACCGGGGCCAAACCCCTCCCACGCGTGGTCCGTGCTCTAAAGCCCCTGGGGGGGAGGGGCATATAAATGCAAACTTGCCAGTAGACTTGCAGATGTGCGGGTGCCCGGGAAAAATGGCACCCGACGCCCACCCCCGTTGCCCGGCACATTTCGGGACCCCGCCCTAGCTCGTGCCCGTGAAAATCCGGTCGCACCCTTGATTTTTCATGGCCTTCGCACGCCTGGGCATCGGGGCCACATGGCGCCCAACCATTGGGCCAAGGCCAAACGCCCAGTTGTTGTGGCCCCGTGCCTTGCAATGTCAAGGATAAGGGCCCTAGGAAGGGCTTTTTTCTTACTTAAAATTAGTTTTGACATTTTCATGAACGAATGGAGGACCCTCACAAAACATAATCTTGTGCGATAAAATATTTCATGGCAAGAAGGCATCCTCCCAAGTGGAAGGGACCTTTTGACAACCTTTTGTTTTGACCTTTTGCTGAATATTTTTTTTACATGCACATTCCAAGCGGAAGGTGCATGTACAAAAAGAAAAAAAAATTATGTGCACCATTTTGCCATAAAACCTTTTGTAACCATTTGATGTGAGAGCCATTATCATTCCCTTTCTTAAAAAGTTAAAAATGATACTATATGTGCTAGAAGCATGTTAAAAAAAATTTATGTGATATTTTGCATGAAAAGTGCATATAAATTTCAAAAAAATATTTAAAAAAAAAAGATTAATAAAATGTAAAGATTGTTTTCACATTGGAGAAGGTCCGCCTCCTCGAGCCATTGCACCATCGGAAGGGCATTCCACCTTGGGCTACTACCTTTGATTGAAGGTCCTTCCCCAGCGGAACTATATATTTTACATGCACCTTTTCGCACCCTAAAGGTGTGTGTAACCATTATTTATATACACTCCTTTTGATTTGCAAAAAGAAAATCATCACGTTTCACCTAAGGAGATGCCTTAGTTTCCTTTGTAACAAAGTCAAAATTGAATTTATGTATAGGGAAAGCTCACCAGGGGGAAAGGCTCAAGCAAGGAGGCCTTTCCGAGCTTCAAGCACTCCTAGAAAATTGCTAGAAATCAAAATGGTTTTAGATTTCCATGCTCATTATTTAAATTAAAACACACAATTCAAATGTGTAATATACATTATTCACTTTCTATTTATAATATGTGCACCTTACACATTTGTAAGATCCATATAATGAAGTTTATTTTGAGACAAACATAATGAACCTCTACTCAAATCTTAGAATCAACGGTCTTGATTGAATTTGGGGACCACCATTACCTAGGGCATAATAATAGGACACCATTATTTTCTACTAAGTTGATTGATTATAATTTTTAGCCCTAAATATAGAAAGTTCTCGTAGATGGAATCTTTAAAATAGTTGTTTTTCTTGGATGGAATCTTGAAAATTATGGATGGAATCTTAAAAATACGTAGCCCTCATGTATGGAATCATTAACAAAATCTTGAAAATAATTTTCTTTTATTTTTTTTCAAGATTTTTGTGACACATGGTACGATAATGTGTGTTGGTAAGGATGTAATGGTTCATCCTCCGTCTCGCCTCAAATCCTATGTGTATTGCGGCTTGACAAAAGGACTTGCCATTATATCGTTATGATGGGCCTTCAAACAACCATTATCTAGTCCATAATTGTGTCATTTAAGCCTATATACCCAATGGGGTTGGCTTAGTTGGTTAGCTTGACATCCAAAGTTTCTTTGGCTCCAAGCTGTGTTGCTGCGGTTCGCGATCCGCTGCAAAAACGTTCCGGATCGTGCGATCTGGAACGTCAGCGATCCGCGACCCGGATCTCAATTTTTTTTTTTGTGGAAAAAGTAGTAATGGCCAATTTTTTTTTTTTTTTTGAGTTTAATACTAACTAAATCAGTTTTGAATGGTGTTCTGATGCCAATGGTTTGTAGATCTACTGATTCCGTTTTCTGTTAGAAAATGATAGAAAGAGTTAGAGAGGTCCGGGGGGTGGTAGCCCCCCGGTGGGGGGTTTGGGGGGCAACGCCCCCCAACGGCGGGGTCCGGGGGCCTCTTCATGATTTGGCCTTCCAACTCCCTGAGTGAAAACACACTTTTTGGTGTTTCGTACCCGAAACAGTCGACAGACTACACACTCCAAATTTTTGAAACCATATGAAAATGCAGCCAGTTTTCTTAAACCATCTACTGATGTCCAGACTTCTACTCAATGTAGCCCGCAGCCATCTGAAACCAAGCAACAGATCTGCAAAACAATCGATTTTTTGATATCCTTTCACATGATACCCATATTGGCAACTATACAAAAAAAAAAAATTGCGTTCCGAGAAACCCTAATGGGAAATCCTAGATCGCGTTCCGGAACGCGAACTGCAACCTTGGTTCCAAGTTAGAGCATCCCCTTGGAAACCAAGAAGCATTTAAGCATTGTTCGACATACAAAGGAGATTTTCCACCAATCCTTTACAATAGCTTAAAAACCGTACTGTGTTATTTTTTTCACGACACACGTGTATAAAATTCAGGAGCCATAATACATAGAATATCACTCTGCAAAAATACACACCTACTCCGTTTTATAATTCGAATTTCATAAATGTAGTTGACTACTCCATGTGATAATTGTTCTTTAAGACCCTAGAGGGTTCAAGCCTAAAATAAATTGGAATTCAAACTAGGCAAAATGTCGTAAGATGTCCATTGTGTTATGTTTTATATGGCTTATTGTCACATGACGATTATGAAATTGAATTGTCATTTGGATCTTTAGAATTCAGAGTATATAACGAAATGGGAATGTGTATTTTTGCAAAATTATATTATGGTATGTATTACGACACTTGAATTTTTTGGCCATGTGCCCTCAAAAAAAATTTACATTTTGATTTTTATAGGATCTAAAAATGCATAAAATTTGCCATCTATAATCCATTACATAGTTGGTAATAGTTGTTGGGAGGGCCATTACCATTTGCTGGATGTTTTAACCTATTTAAGATTCATTTGTTTTTACTTTGGTCTAAAAAAATGGCTCTACTTTAAAAACTATCGTGATCCATCGAATGGCTCTCTTTACCATCAAATCAATTTTTCCTTTTTCTACAAAGAAAATGATAATGCCACAATTCGCATGAAATTTTTTGTACATGCACGTTCGGATCTATGAAAGGTGGACGTGAAACTTTTGTACTTTTTTACATCCACCTTTCGCTTGGAAAGTGCATGTGAAAAAATTTACAAGAATGAACAGTTGTCTACAATCCAAGGCATTATGGCCTGAGCCCGAAAATGTACAAAAGTGTATGCTGTGAAAGTAAGTACGATCAGGACCATAAATGGATTCATTCAATCATATTTTGACTACTTGCGAATAAATTTTTTGCGAGTTTCGTTCTACCCATGGTTCAATGATTATGTAGCACATGACATGCCATGTAATACTAATTGCATTTTTTTTCTAACTTCAATTTCAATGGATTTCTTTTCATGTGAGGACCTCAATGAGACACAACTTTGGAAGTGACACTGGTTGTCTCCACTCTGTATGATTCTCTAAATGTTTCTTGATAGGTGTCATGACAAATCTTTAGCACATCTTCCTTCTATGGTTTATGTCCACTTTCTTTTATGTCTTTTTTGTCGCAAATTAAAATTGGCTTTGCATTTTCCAATACCACAAAAGGCTTGGACACCTTAAGCAGTGGCAAGAACTACATATTGGTAGCCACATGCTACTTCACCAAATGGATACAACCTAAAGCAGTAGCCATAATGTAAACTCACACATGTGGTAGCAAAATACAAAGCTACTTTCCTTACTAAAGACCAAAAACCCAAATTATTTGCAATGCACACACTCCACCGAGTAAACCAATAGTAGATTATTAGCTTTATACCCACGTTCAATCTACACTATCCCACAGGTTGATAACAAAAAGCATTTATCATAAGGTAATTGTCGTTTGGTAGAATTTGAAGCCCTTTTGGGCCCTATATTACTTGCATAATATAGGCCCGTCTTTTTTGCTCAATTTTAATCAAAATGAAAGAGAGAGAGAGAGAGAGAGAGAGAGAGAGAGAGAGAGAGAGCATGTGCGCTTCATATTGTGCACGGTAGAGAGAGTGTGTGCACTTCATACTGAGAGAGAGAGAGAGAGAGAGAGAGAGAGAGAGAGAGAGAGAGAGAGAGAGAGAGAGAGAGAGAGATGGTCAAAGAAAATAATCAGTCGAACTGTCAATTACGTGAGATAATGGTCCATTGGTCGGATCATTATCACAAATAATCCAATCCCTGGGCAGCTTGTGGCCTCCGCCACTCGCTACTGGGCCCAAATTATTTGTGGTAATGGCCCTCCCTATGGCCATTACCTACTAGGTATAGTCATAGAATTAATGTGTACGGTTCACCACGGTTCTGAGAACCGTACAGTGAACTGTATGGTTCTCCAAAAAAATTGGCCAGAACCAAGGTGAACCGTTTTATTAATAATTGATTTATTGATTTTTTTTTAAAGTTCATTTTTACTCAAATGAGGCCAAAACATTAATTAATTAATTATGACGAACCGTACCACGGTTCATGAACTGTGGTACGGTTCACCCCACGGTTCTGAGAACCATGGGTATCGTTCATTCACAATTAAAAAAAATGTTTTCAAAGCAAAGGAGAGGGATCTCATTGTCTCTTAAGTGGACCAATGAATAACTCTCAACAACCATGATTACCATTTCAAAACCTTCAATTTTATCCATTTTTTTCTGCCACACAAAAGCACCAAAGATTTGGGAGATCAAATCCTATGGAATCAAGCTGAGATCGTGTTTTACTTGGTCTGACGGCTGCCATATAAAATACAAGACCAAGTCAGGAGCCTTCTTTACATGCAAATAAGTTAGTGCAGTTACCTTTTTCACTTATGATCACCAAGTCTCCCCACAGGAACAGAAGCCATCATTAAAGCGGTGGAATATGTTTGCATCCGTTGCAAAGATCTCACCTTTGACCATTTTTTTTAATGATTTTGCTGGTACTGTGGCAGTCACCTGACACCTAAAGATCCTTGAGGCAGATCTTTGTCCCAGCGGAAATGCTTGTAAGTTGTGAGCACAAAAGCAGTGGCCAGCTTCTTACTGCGTTCATGCACAGCATTCCCCTTCTCATTCTCCGCATCACACAGCACAAAGCTCAAATTGGGTGTATACCCTGGCTCCTTCACCAACACCACTGGCATATCCAATTTGGTGCGAATCTTCTACCTTTGTGAATGAGTTGCATCACCTATAAACAAATTCATGAACCTGGTTGTCAACTTCAATCCAGCTGCACCCAAGAGTTTTGTTTCACACCCACATCCTTCATTTCTTTTACTACGTCATCCCTCCTGCCAGCTTCTGCATAGATGTTTGATAGCAGCACATAAGCTGCATCATTTTCTGGTTCCAACCTCACAACATTATCAAATGCACGTTTTCCTATTTCCACTTGGCCATGGTTTCTAGCTGCACCTAGCAAAGTCATCCAGACCACAACATCAGGCTGAATTGGCATTTTGTTAATGAGGTCCTCAGCATCAGCCAGGTGCCCTGCACGACCCAGAAGATCGACCATACAGGCATAGTGATCCACAGTTGGTTTGACACCATGATCTTTACACATGAAATCAAAGACATGGCAACCTTCATCTACGAGGCCAGAATGGCTGCATGCAGAGAGAACACTAGCATATGTGACCTCATCAGGCTTTGTGCCTTCCCTTTGCATCTGCTTCAGAAGTGTGAGAGCCTCCTTGCCAAGCCCTTGCTGTGAATATCCTGCAATCATTGCATTCCATGTCACCACAGTCTGTTCATGCATGTTGTTGAATACCTGAAGTGCAAGCTCCATTCTCCCACATTTTGCGTACATGTCAACAAGCGCATTCCCTAGAATCACATCTGATTCAAAGCTAGCATTGATGATGTGTGTATGAAGCTGCTTGCCCCATTCTAGTGCTGCAATGCTGGCACATGCATTTAAGAGAACAGTATATGTAACTTTGTCTGGCTTCACACTTTCCTGTTTCATTTGCTCATACAGAACAAGGGCCTCCTTCCCATGCCCTTTCTGTGCGTATCCTGCCATCATCGCATTCCATGACACCACATTCCGCTCAAGCATGTTATTGAACACCTGACATGCATGCGCTATGTCTCCACATTTTGAGTACATGTCAACAAGGGCACTGCCCATAACTACATCCAGCTGAAAGCCACTTCTGATGATGTGGGAGTGAAGCTGCTTCCCCTCTTCCAGGGCTGCAATGCTGGCGCAAGCTTTTAAAAGAACAACATATGTGACATTGTCTGGCCGCACACCTTTCTGTTTCATTTGCTCATACAACACAAGGGCCTCCTTTCCAAGGCTATGCTGTGCATATCCCGCAATCATCGCATTCCATGACACCACATTTCGTTCATGCATGCTGTTGAACACCTGGCGTGCATGGTCTATGCACCCACATTTTGCATACATGTCAACAAGGGCACTACCCATAATCACATCCAATTCATAGCCACTTCTGACAATGTGGGAATGAAGCAGCTTTCCCTGGTCCATGGCTGCAATGCTGGCACATGCTTTTAGGAGAACAACATATGTGACATTGTCTGGCTGCACACCTTCCTGTTTCATTTGCTCATACAGAGCAAGAGCCTCCTTCCTAAGCCCTTGCTGTGCATAACCTGCAACTATGACATTCCATGACACTACATCTCGTTCATTCATTCTGTTGAACACTTCGTATGCCTCCTCTGTGCACCCACATTTTGCATACATGTCAACAAGGGCACTACCCACAATCACTTCCGACTCCAAACCACTTTTTATGATGTGCAAATGGAGCTGTTTGCCCTGTTCCAGGGCTGCAATCTTGGCACAGGCTTTTAGGACAACAACATAAGTAACCTTGTCTGGTATTATGCCTGTCTGTTGCATTTGCTGAAATAGACTGATAGCCTTCTCACCCTGTCCATGATTAGCATATGCTGAGATGATAGCAGTCCATGAAAATACGTTATGTTCAGGCATTGAGTTGAATACATTACGTGCATCCAGCACACTATTGCACTTGGCATACATGTTAACAAGCATACTTCCTAGGAAAATGTCTGAATCAAGACCACTTTGGACTATGAGAGCATGCACTCGCTTGCCCTCCACCAGGGCTTTCCTTTTGGTACATTCCTTCAAAAGGCTAATATAGGCATTGGTTGGAGATTGAATATCTTGCTGGACCATAAGCTCCACCATATGCAGTGCATCTTTCAATCGTCCCTCCTGACAGAGTTTTCTCACAGCACCATTGCCAAAGGAGTACGGCACCCTGAATGATTCATATAATGATACAAAGAAACATGGAAATTTTAAAAGAAGAACAACATAGAAGACATGCTACATGTACTACTCAGCTGGAAGCTCAACAGTCCACTTTGGGATGAATACCATACCTTGATCTCAATCCACCACCAGATTGTACTTGACTCAGTGCCAATGTGGCCATCTTGGCTTTAACCCATGGGGGGTTCAGGCAACCTTCAATCCACAAGCCCTCGTGTATACTCTTATGCTTAAAGTCTGGGTACTTTGGACTTTTCTACATAACAGTACACAGATCAGCAGACACAGCTTCAACTTAGAGAGGATGACTACAATAACCAATCATCCTCATACACCACAAAACAAATTAAGGAAGCTTTCACTGGCCACAAGTAAAAAGTAATTAGAGAGAGCAGTTGAAGTCTGGGCAGGTAGCCTGGCATGTACCCAAGGAGGATAGAACTTATTGTCAATCCATATTCTTTGCAGTCTTATGTTTAAAGTCGGGAAATCTTGAATTTTTCTGAAAACAATTACTACTTTGCAACCTGAGCCCAAAGCTTCAAGCAAATCTATTAGAATGATCAGAATTGTTGGGATAGAGTACACTGTAATCATTAAAGCTCCATCAGGTACTGGAATCATAATCATCAAAGCAGGGTTGGACCTTGAACCCCAGTTCCAGGCATTTGAAAAGAACAAGGTATTGAGCTCTTATTATGAGGACTGTAACTAATTTAAGCACATCAAAGCACTAGCCCTCCTTTAAAAGGTAAAATTGTGCTTGATTGAGAAAAGACTTTCCGATCCCCCTCATATCCTAAAGCATTTGAATAAGTGAATGCTATAGCGTACTGGCACTTTCACCTTATCCTCG
Organism: Diphasiastrum complanatum; assembly: GCA_029204225.1. NCBI lineage: Eukaryota > Viridiplantae > Streptophyta > Lycopodiopsida > Lycopodiales > Lycopodiaceae > Diphasiastrum > Diphasiastrum complanatum. Next base: position 30,162,287 of record CM055104.1, read on the forward strand.
CTTCTATTATCCCACCACTGTGAAGGATCTCAGAAGAACTCCTGAAATTGTTTTCTTATAAATGCTTGGCACTTAAGACAGAGAGTAAAGAGATCAAAAATAAATTCTTTTGAGGTGATGAGGCAAATTTGAAGTGCTAGAAATATGGAGGGCACTTCATGTAGTTGCTGGCAATGGTGATGGTGATGCAGATGAAAGAAGAGAGAAGGTAGATGTATGGATATGGAAGATATAGCTCTCAAGCAAGAATATGTGAGGTTATACATAGCAAATAGCATTAACATTCAAGGGAATAGATAGCTGCCTATCATTAAGATTTCAGCGAATGAAGGAACACAGGAGATATAAAATGGACCAATGGTATGTCAACATTTAAATGGGCCAATCAGATTGCGGCCCTTCATTCAACACTTACCAACCAAATGTGAAAGGGGGATGGTCCATTGCCGGGGTCCATTGCCCGTCAACTCACTTGCCAACATTCAAATAATGGGCGGCAAGTGAAAGGGCCAGGCAAAGGGACTTGCCGCTAGTCATTCTTGATCATTTTTCAAAGAATACTTTAGGAGTTCTACACGTATTGGACAACTTACCCTTTTTAAAGTGATTTCTTGCAAAACTTTAACAAAACAATGTGAAGATGATGTTTTAAATAGACCAGAGGAAGAATGTGAGCAATGGCAAAACTGACATTTTGGTGATGGGAGAAGGAGTGCTAGCGATCATGACAATGAGTATATCGAGATGCTAGCAGGAGAGGTGGAAGACCTGAAAGTTTTTGGGTGCCTTGCCTATGCATATACTATGAACGCCAAAAGAAAGAAGGTTGCTCTATGATTTGTCGAGTGGGAATTGATGGAGATAGTAGTAAGGTGGAGATAGGGAAGACCTTGGGCATACCCCCGCTGGAGTTGAGCAACGAACCCATCCTTGCTGATTGCCTAGGTGAAAAAGAACCTAAAGAGAATAACAAGGAGGAAGAGGGGCACCAAAACAAAGTCCATGAAGAAAATGATGAGCAGGAAATCACATAGGTCTAGAAAGGGATTATGGAACGGATCAGGAGGATACCTAGTCAATCGAAGACGGCACTGTATGGCCTAAAACAAGCCTCAAGAGTGTGGTATGAAAAAATTGATGCATTCTTCATCAGAAATGGGTCCAAACGTAGCTAGTCGGATACCAGTACTTTCCACCATATCATTGTATGTAGACGATATCATCATGGTCTATTTGAACGAAGTAATCAGAAGACCTAAGTGCAAGAATGAAGAGGAGAGATCAAGCCTGAAGAGCTGATCATACAAGAGTCTAATTGGGTCTTCTCATGAAACCTGCAATCTGCACACGAGCAGACATATCCGGGGATGGAACATTCTAACACAGCTAGGATGGTGCTAAAATACTTTCAAGGAAATCATCTACTCAGGAAAAGAGGAAAGCATCACAGGGTATGCCGACTCTGACTGGGGGGAAAGGAAGATGTGGATGACAGGAAGTAAACATCAGGCTACTTTTTCATGATGGTAGGAGGTCCAATTGGTTGGGCTAGAACAAACAATTGTCATACCTTGTAGGTGGAATATATGGCACTATGCCATGCATCAAAAGAGCATGTGGATTAAGAATTTTTGCAAAGATGTTAACTTAGAACCAGTGTTGGAAATTTGTGACCGTTGCAACCAAACGTATATGCTTTATAGGATTCCGTGCACATAGTGGTCTAAGCTGGTGTAGTGACTTAATCAGTTTAGAACTTTAGATTAGGAATAATGAGTCTTGTAATTAACTGTTATTACAAGAACACCGTGTATATATATGAGCATCATTATGTGATTTATGAATGGCGATAGAGAGCCTCCCGGAGCAAGCGTTGCTGCACTATGTCTGTGTCTCTCTCTACTTCTTGGATGTGTTTCTTTATTTACAGATTGCACTTCATCTACATAGTAGAATGATTGTTTGAATCTGTGTTGTGACTACCAACAACCAGGGACTGGCAAGCTACACAGCGACAACCAGGCTTCTAAAGGAGGAGCAAATTTATCAGCTTGTAGCATCACTATAGAGATTTGGTGCACTCAGGAAAGACTTCCTTGCATTACTGTCCTACCAAGGATATGTTAGCAGATTTGATGACAAAAAGCCTTAATAGGGAAAGGTTCAATATATTGAGGGAAAGGATAGGACTTCAGTCCGATTCCAGAGAAGAAGGGGATGTGAATTGAGGGAGGGATCGTTGGGGTGCCATTTGAAACCTGCACAATTAGTCGGTTGATGTCATGTGAATATGTAGTTATTTCAGTTTGAAGGGAGCTAACTTTTTGGTCATGGCCTCTGGCCACGACCTGGGTCATGTCCTGATGGACATGACCCCAGCCCCAGGTAGATCTTTCCGTTTGATGCAAACTCAGTTCTTGGCAGTAGATGGTTTTGGTTTTTCTTAGCACATGGCAATTGATGTGTATATGTATTTTTTTTTTGGTAAAGTGATACACTGAAGTTCTTGTGAACTGTATTCTGCAATCTTTGTCAATCCGTGTCTTGGTTGATTGCAATCATTTGATGATTGAGAGCCTGCAATATTCTGTTTCAGTTTTAACAATCAAGTAGATTACTAATCTGTATTTTCAAGCGAGATTGGACCCCACATTGAGAAGATGAAGATGCTGGCCAGGCAGCTGGAAGCCACAGGGGCAATGGTGGATAAAAGGCAACTAATCTACACCGTTTTTTCTCTGCCAGCTAGTTATGATCCGCTAGTGGTGAGTTCAAATGAATTTGAGGAAAAGTTGGATATGGAGTTCGTGACTAGGAGGTGGATGGAAGAGGAGGGCTAGGAGAAGAACTTCACCCACATAGGGTGAAGTAGCACTTATCAGCGAGCTGAGGAACATGGTGTTCAAGGAAAACAAAAAGGAAGAAGCAGGAGAGAAGAAGTGTTATTACTGTGAGCAAGCTGGACATTACATGAGAGAACATCCAAAGAGGGTTGAAGACAACACGAAGAGGATGGTCACGATCAAACATTGCAAAGGAGGAGGATTAAAATGAATCTCTGGCCCTAATGGTGATGGTGGAAGATGGAACAAATTCAAAGGAGAACCCAGCAAGCAATGAAAGCAGTTATTTCTTTGAAAGTGCCCATGAAACTCTATAGGTTGCATCAGAAATAAGGAGATGAAGACAACCAACAGACACAGCATGGTACTTGGGCTTTGCAAACACTGCCCACATGACTTTTGACAGATCGTCATTCAACAATTATGATCCACTAGCAGGAGAACAGGACGTTATGGTAGGAGACAAGGGCATGACAGACGCTGTGGGAAAGGGTTCAATCTATCTCTGGATAGGGAGTAGCAGGACTGCTATACAAAGGGAGGTCCTTCATGTCCTTGAACTATCAAAGAACCTAATTTTAATAGCTTAGGACCGGCTATAAAATTTCACAGCAAAGGATGTGCCTTCCAGAAGAATGGGAGAACAATGGCTGATGGAGCAAGAATGGGAGGAGGCCTTTACCATTGCTGGGAGTAACAGAAAAGACGCCACTTGTATACATGGCATCTGCACAAGCAGGAAAGAATGCTCTATGGCATCACAGGATGTGACATCTAGGAGTAAAAAACCTAGAATAATTGGAAGGGCAAAAAATGTTAAGGATTTTTTACTACAACCCAAGGAAAGAGTTGGAAAGGTACAAAGCATCCATGAACGGAAAGCAGCATAGGGATCCTTTTCAACGATTGGAGGGTGACAGGGCATCAGAACCACTAAAACTGATCCATTCAGACGTATGTGGGCCAATGGAGGTGGAGTCGATTGGAAGATCTAAACACTTTGTCACCTTTATGATTGACTGCACAAAAAAAAGTACACATCAACTCGTTATAGCGTCCAAACAACCAGAAAGATCAGGGCACGATGATTGGAGCTAAGAAACAATCAATGAAGCTTGAAATGAAGACATTGATATAGAACCAATAACCAGAGAAGTGTTGGGTGAAGACCTAATCAGGAGGTTACTAAGAGAGCCAATGAATGAGTCAAGCATCAGAGACTAAGGAGACCCCCATCAAATTTGATGAGATTACATTTGTAACAGAGGTGAGGCATGCAGAACCCAGGGAATTCGAAAAGGCACAAAACCACCCGGACTGGGAACTTTGGCACAAAGCATGTGTGAGGAATTGGAGTCGATACAGGGCAACAATGCATGGGATTTGATAAATCTTCCTCCAAACAAGAAAGCCATAGGGTGTAAATGGGTTCAAGATCAAATATGGTGCAAAAGGAGTAGATAAGGATACTCTCAAATTGAAGGCATCAATTTTTGAGACAAATTTGTACCGGTTGCCAGGATTGGATCAATTTGGATATTGTTGTCTTGGGCTGCCGCTCACAACCTGGAGATGCACCAAATGGACGTAAAGAGTCAAGACAGCTTTTCTGAACAGTGCATTGATTCGAACCTGACCTGGCCGGTTCGAAGCAGTTCGAACTGGTCGAATCGGCCGATTCGAACCAGTCCATGAAACATTGTATAATGGGGTGAAGCCAGCAGTGAAACATGAGTATTTGGGTATCTAGGCTATGCTCTCGTCTCCAAAGAAAAAACAAAGAAGTTAGATCAGAGCTCTATTCCATGCATACTTGTCAATTATGCAAATCAGGGATTCAAGCTATGGCCTTGCAGAAGAGAAGTACATCACACCTAGGGATGTGATTTTAGACAAAGACAGGCATTATACACCAGAGGAAGTCAGCACAGAACTTAAGACAATCATGGGGACACCTGCCTGTATAGCATCCAAACAACCAAAAAGACCAGGGCATGACGATTGGAGCTAAGAACCAATCAACGAAGCTTGAAATGAAGACATTGATCTAGAACCAACAACCAGAGAAGTGTTGGGTGAAGACCAAAACAGGAGGTTACTAAGAGAGCCAATGACCGAGTCAAGCATCAGAAGGTCTGAGAGACTAAGGAGACCGCCATCAAAATTTGATGAGATGACATTTGTAACAGAGGTGAGGCATGTAGAACCCAGGGGATTCGAAGAGGCACAAAACCACCCGGACTGGGAACTTTGTCACAAAGCCATGTGTGGGTATTGGAATCGATACAGGGCAATAATGCATGGGATTTGATAAATCTTCGTCCAAACAAGAAAGCCAAAATGGGTTCAGGATCCAATATGGTGCAAAAGGAGTAGATAAGGCAAGGTTGGTCATGAAAGGATACTCTCAAATTGAAGGCATCAATTGTTGAGACACATTTGTACCGGTTGCCAGGATTGGATCAATTCGAATATTGTTGTCTTGGGCTGCCGCTCACAACCTGGAGATGCACCAAATGGATGTAACGAGTGAAGACGGCTTTTCT